>JBBGZY010000964.1:2025000-3327500 GCA_037952925.1 Lithobates clamitans | reverse complement strand
CCTCATGTCTAAGTTTTGCCTAAGGCCTCACAAAGTCTAGAGCCGCCTCTGAATAAGATAATAAAATGTGTATATATATCACATTTTTGTATTGAAGCTTGTAAAGGGGTTGGGGAATTCGACCATGTTTCAGGTTGCATTTAAAGCCACCAAAAAACAGCCTTTGCCTATTAGTTCCCGGTCCCAGGTCTTGGGAAGCTTTCCCCGAAAAATGTCCCAAATTTCGTTCCTGGTTAAAGTGGGAGTAAACTCCCTTGTATGATTTCTACCTATAGGTAAGCCTATAATAAGGCTTACCTATAGGTACAGAAAATATCTCCTAAACGTGCACTGTTGGGCGATTGCCGCTTCGCTCGTCCGCCAGGCTGCCCGCCAGCCCCGCACTTACCCCATCCAGGTCGCGGCTTCAGCGGCTTCCCCCCTGCTTCTTCTCCTGAGTCCCGGTGGTCGCTTCTTCTCCTGGCCAATCGGGTCTCAGGACTCCCGGCCAATCGGGTCTTAGAACTCCCAGGCAGCCAGATCTCAGGACCCACTTTCTGATTGACCGGGGGGGGGAGCAGCAGAAAGACATTAGTGAATATTAATACGCTAATGTCACACAAGTGGGTGGGCTCGGGGCGCAGTGCTCTGCTGCCACAAATGGTCCGGACCCCCCAGAAGCATGGGGCCTGTTTTTTTTTTTTAACCTCTGTGATCTATCTTTACTGCACTGAAGCTATGGATATATCTGTAAGGCTTCATGCACATGGCCATAGAGACCGTACAGCGTTCGGCGCCTGCATAATTGCTCTCTCGGGACCTGCAGCTGTTGCATACAGCCGCCCATTGAGATTCATTCAGAAGATGTAGCTGTATGCAGTTATGCACCAAGCTTTGTGTAAATCATCCGTATGTTCGAGGTCATATCCTCCAAGTGCAGATAATGTGCGTTCAGGGCAGACACCCATGTGGGTGCTTTACGAAACCCCTGGAGCATAGCCACGTACAGCCACATCTTCGAATTCATCTCAATGGGCGGCTGTATGCGGCAGCTGTGGGTCCGGGGAGATTGCTCACGCTGTATGGCCATGTGCATGAAGCCTTAATGTTATAAAGTGCTTCTTAGACAAAGCAAAGCATAACTGTTCTGTCCCTTTAAATCACAGACTAACGCAATCCCAAAACAGACACTCTTGGTCTTTATTACATAAGCAAAGCATGCAATACTTCTCAGCGTACAAGGGAAATACTTTTGCATTATGGTTAAAATGGCCCATTAGGAGGCAATTTTTGGGAAATTCCACTACCTGTATCAGAGATGGCTACAGTAAGAGGAATCTGATGTGTTTACATCACATTGCAGCATCTCTGAATGTAACACTGAGCTACCATTCCTAGGAGAACTCCATGACTGCACAGGGTGACACTGACAGGCCTCTGATGCCACCTAGGGGCAGTACTGTCTCTGCCGGATCATGTCTATTACAGCATCAGCTGGAGGGGTCAGACTAATGTACTCTGAGGCTCTTTACTATTTAATGTCCCCAGATCAATTTAAAGTGCATAGTCGCCTGCAGTTTACACAAGCTCATTACAGTCTGGTCATCACACTTATGTGATCTGAGATCTCTAATGCCGTGTACACACGAGCAGACTTTTCGACCTAACTGGTCCGACGGTCTATCCGACGGACTTTGGGCGGACTTCCGACGGACTTTCCGAACAAACGGACTTGCCTACACACGATCACACCAAAGTCTGACGGATTTGTACGTGATGACGTACGACCGGACTAAAATGAGGAAGTTGATAGCCAGTAACCAATAGCTGCCGTAGCGTCGGTTTTCGTCCGTCGGACTAGCATACAGACGAGCGGACTTTTTGATAGGAACTGGGTCCGGCGGAGTTCCAACATAAAGATTTGAAACATGTTCCAAATCTAAAGTCCATCAGATTTTCGACCGAAAAAGTCCGCTGCAGGTCGGATGAAGCCCACACACTGTCTAATTGTCCGTCGGACCAGTCCGGTCGATCCAAAATGGATATTTTGTGCTGCTATTAATCTGTCCAATGAGGAGAGCGACATTGGCTGGCTCGTGCCCATTGCTGAATCAGATTGGACTCAGGTAAGAAAAAGGGATGGTTTGGGGGGAGCTGCAGCACAGGTTTTTCACCTTATTGCATAGAATGCATGAAGGCAAAAAACCTTTAAGGGGTTGTAAACCCTCGTGTTTTTTCACCCTAATGCATCCTATGCATTAAGGTGAAAAAACACCTGGCAGTGACTGCCCCCAGCCCCCCCCCCCCCGTTTTACTTACCTGAGCCCTGGAACTTCACCCGGCGGGGACGCGCTGTTCCTCTGCCCGAGGTTCTCGGCTCTCGATTGGATAGATTGATTGCAGCGCAGCCATTGGCTCCCGCTGCTGTCAATTAAATCCAATGACACGGGCGCCGGGGGGGCGGGGCCGAGTAATTCGCTTCTCCTAGGGGGTTATCTGATTTGGGGAGCCACCGGGGGACCCCAGAAGACGAGGTTCAGGGCCACTATATGCAAAACGAGCTGCACAGTGGAGGTAAGTATGACATGTTTGTTATTCAAAAAAAAAGAACCCTTACAATCACTTTAAGCAAATGTTGGAGTGTGTATGTATTTCGCTAAAACACATAATCTTTAACATGTTAATGCCATTTAAAATTCAATTTCAGTTTTTAGTTTTAATTCAATTTCATTAACGCTGAATTCCAGGTATAGATATGTTTGTATAGTTACATTGGTCCAAGCTGAATTAATGGAACTATGCAAAAGTATCCATACCTGGATTCAGATTTAATGTGGTGATGCCGTTATGAAGGTCCTTGTTCAAGACCTTCCTGCTCTAGGGTGACAATGTTCTATCCCAGTCCCCCAATTTGATCTCCTGTGTCACCCTGTCACATGCACTTGCAATGGAATCCACAATGCTGACACTCACTGCACAAACAAGGTCCGCTGTTGTCACCATCAGGAAACCCACAATGAGAAATACCATCCAGCGATTGCTGGAGGACATGTAAACTTGAAGTGGCTACAAAGAGGCTGCAGGAGATCAGCATGCAGCAAAGGATTAAACAACTATTTACTAAACAAATAAAGCAATTATTTATGAAACGCAGTGCGTTAGCAAACCAAAGCGCTGGAGACAACCCCTGGGGGGGGGTTCACTGTAAAACAACAACCAATTGTCTCTATATAGCGCTTAGACCAAAGCTGTATATGTCATGGGTGTTATGACACCTCTGTTGAAACAGCAAAAATAGAGAAGTCAGTTGTCACCAGAGTCATTAAAAAAATGAACAATTTATTTGACTGGTAAAACACATAAGATCCATTAGAATTTTTACTAAATCACTGGATTCTGATGGATTTTATATGTGTTTTGCCAGTCAAATAAACATTTCCTTTTTTTAGTGATTCTGGTGACAATTGACTAACAGACTGAGCCCGGGGGGAGGGGGGCAATTTTCCCCCGGGATCAGTCTGCCCCCGACTGATGTGCGCTCTAAGCCGGCGTTTACCTTGCCTATAGGTAGCGCCGGCCCTGCTCTAGGATGCCATCATATATATAGTCACATGACTGACTTCCTAGGCCAGCACATGATCTTTGGTAAAGAAGAGGAGCTCCCAGTCCTCTCAAACTAATGTTCCCTGTCACATGACCAGTCAGCTGACTGTCTGTCATGGTATCCAGTAACAGTGGTTTCTGCGACCTCTGTACCATTTGCCAGTTTAAAGGAGCTGGATAGGGATGCAAGAGATCATACATGCACGATAAGTCTTCTTTAAAATGGATGTTATTTTTTTCTCCCCATCATACTAACCTAGGTGGACACTGAGAGGCTGAGATGGGTATCAGTCCAGGCACCTGGCGGATCCAGACTTTATTGTCGGGATGACGTGGTGCCCGAACTGATATCTGTGATGTCAGCAGAGAGCGGACTTCAGAACGCTCTTTGCTGAAAACTGGTCACAGGAGTGCAAAACGAATTGCACTCCTGTGACCCATAGGAGAAGCCCAGCCAAACAAGCTCAGACGGGACTTCTCCTTTAATTCTGCATCACTGTATAGCAATGCTCGGAATACAACTGGCAGCCATACACGACGTAGCTGAGTGACTTAGACCCACCTTAACAGCCTGAATGCCATTCCTGTCTGGAAATGTACATCAATCTAAAGGAGTTTGCAAGCTAAGTAAATCAATCCTTCATACGATATTAAACATTTTAATTGCATTGATCTACTTTCCATGATTACTCATGTCCAGAGAATGAGTCAAATTTAGTTCTGCACAGTCATTTTGTGGGATGCTTTTAAATCTTTAATGCTTTTAGCGGCTGCTTAGAACAACTTTTTATTGCATTTTTGTATTATTATCACTAACTTCCAAATCAACAAGAATGACACCTTTCAAAGATGCATTAGCTCCACACATAATGGATTATGCCATAGTAGGTGGCATTAGGCTGGTGGTCAGCAATCTGTAGATCACGACCTACCAGTAGATCGCAAACAGGTGACTGGTAGATCTCGGTCTGGGTTTGCTGACCCGCCATCCCAGAGCATCAAACAGAGTGCAATGCAGAGGGACTACATGTAAGGTTAGAGCTGTAGAAGGGAGCAGGAGCCACATAAGCCGATGCGTCCTCTGTAGTGTCGGCTCCTGCGGAGTGATACCAACTGAGTGGTGCCAGCAGCAGGAAAGTAAAGATCTTCAGGTCAGTGTGAAGCAATACACTGGGAATATTAGTATAGGGCTGCTTTCACACTAATGTACTGCAGTTTACCCACTAGGGTGCCCACGTGTCCCAGTTTGCCCGGGACATTCCCGCAATTAGCAGGGCACCTTCATTCCGGGACAATACAGTGTCCCGGAATGAAATTGACAGAGCGAGCAAACCCCGCTATAGGGCTGGCGCTCGTTCTGCCTCCAGCTCCATCTGCCTCCACACGAGGGGAGCTAAGACCTCCCCTCTGCCCGAGCACAGCCGAGCCCGCCCGAGCCGAGGGGAGCTTAGACCGCCCCCCCACCCGAGCACAGCCGAGCCTGCCCGAGCCGAGGGGAGCTGAGACAGCCCCCTGCCCAAGCACAACCGAGCCCGCCCGAGCAGAGGGGAGCTGAGACCACCCCCCGCCCGAGTACAGCCGAGCCCGCCCGAGCCAAGGGGAGCTGAGACCGCCCCCCCCCGCCCAAGTACAGCCAAGCCCAGGGGAGCTGAGAACGCCCCCCCGCCCGAGTACAGCCGAGCCCACCCGATCCGAGGGGAGCTGAGACCGTCCCCCCGCCCGAGTACAGCCGAGCCCACCCAAGCCAAGGGGAGGTGAGACTGCCCCCACCCGAGCACATTCGAGCCCGCCCGAGCCGAGGGGAGCTGAGACCGCCCCCCTGTCTGAGTACAGCCGAGCCCGCCCGAGCCGAGGGGAGCTGAGACCGCCTCCCCCCGCCCAAGTACAGCCAAGCCGAGGGGAGCTGAGAACGCCCCCCCACCCGAGTACAGCCGAGCCCACCAGAGCCGAGGGGAGCTGAGACCGCCCCCCTCCTGAGTATAGCCAAGCCTACCTAAGCCGAGGGGAGCTGAGACTGCCCCCCGGCCCCCGCCCCAGCACAGTCGAGCCCGCCCGAGCCGAGGGGAGCTGAAACCGCCCCCCGCCTGAGAGTAAGGGGGTCTGTACTTAGCCGGGGGGTCTGCACTGAGGTGGGTCTGTACTGAGGGGGGTCTGTACTTAGCGGTGGGGGTCTGTACTGAGGGGGGTCTATACATATTGGGGGAGTCCGTACTGATTGAGGGGGATCTATACTGAGGGGGGTCTGTACTTAGCGGGGGGATCTGTACTGAGGGGGGTCTATACTGAGGGGGGTCTGTATTTATTGGGGGGTCTATACATATTGGGGGGGAGTCTGTACTGAGGGAGGGGGATCTATACTGAGGGAGGGGGGTCTGCACTTAGTGGGGGGTCTGTACTTATTGGGGAGGGGGGTCTGTACTGGGGGAGGGGGGTCTGTACTGAGGGAGGGGGGGTCTATACTTAATGAAGGGGAGTCTGTACTGAGGGGGGAATTTACTTGGCAGCGGGTGACACCATGTTTTACCGCACCGGTGGGGTGACACCAACCCTAGAGAAACCACTGCCACCCACCTCCTCTATCTTCTCTGGGCCCACTGCAGCATGCTCTAAAACAGGTCCCCAGCCGCACTGCCATGGACGCGTTTGCGACATAGTAGTACTGCAGTTAAAGGTTTAACCACTTCAGCCCCAGAAGATTTGGCTGCTCAATGACCAGGCCATTTTTTGCGATACGACACTGCGTCAATTTAATTGACAATTGCGTAGTCGTGCAACGCTGTACCCAAACAAAATTGATGTCCTTTCTTTCCCCACAAACAGAGCTTTCATTTGGTGGTATTTGATCATCTCTGTGGTTTTTATTTATTGCGCTATAAACAAAAAAAGAGACAATTTTGAAAAAAAACACAATATTTTGTACTTTTTGCTATAAAAAATATCACCAATTTGTTTTAAAAAAAGCTATTTTCTTCCTCAGTTTAGGCCGATATATATTCTTCTACATATTTTTGGTAATAAAAATCACAATAAGCGTATATTGATTGGTTTGCGCAAAAGTTCTAGCATCTACAAAACAGGGGATAGATTTATGGCATTTTTATTATTTTTTTTTTACTGGAGGAGATCTGTGATTTTTTGACGGGACTGCGACATTATGGCGCACACATCGGACACTTTTGACACATTTTTGGGATGATTGACAATTATACAGCGATCAGTGCTATAAAAATGCACTGATTACTATGTAAATGTCACTGACAGGGAAGGGGTTAACACTAGGGGGCGATCAAGGGGTTAACTGTGTTCCCTAGTGCGTGTTCTAACTGTAGGGGGAGGGGACTGACTAGGAGAGATGACAGATTGTGGTTCTTAGCTATTAGGGACTCACGATCTGCCTCTCCTCACAGAACAGGGATTTGTGTGTTTACACACACACACACACACATCCCTGTTCTGCCTCTCATGCCCACAATTGCGCATGGCTGGCGGTCGTCATGACAAGTGGTTAAATCAGGTGTGAGGAGGTGACACTGTGCCCGGTGATCTTTGATTTCTCCCGTGTTGTTCAGGTAGATCTCCACCACTTTAAGGTTGCCTACCCCTGCGATTAGGCTATGGCTACACTAAAGGATTTCTCTGTATCAGCACAAGGTATTTTCCTTGAATGACTAGTGTCCCTTGCCCTGGTGGCTGCTATAGTCTTTCTTTGACATCTTCATTCCTCTTCGCCTCGGATACCCACGCAAGTTGTGATCCTCTGGTACTGCAGGGTTTAAAGCGGAACTAAACTCTCTCAATCAACAATAATTATTTTTAATCCTTATACTGTTAGCATTAGGAAATAGAAGGGAAAGTATATTATCAGCTTGCCGACCGTATAACTTAAATATACGGCGGCAAGGCAACCCTGCTCAACCAGATCACACACTAGGTACACGATCCAGCACATCCGGGTAGGGGGGCGCGTACAACCGGTGACCCTGCTGTGCTCTGATTAAACACAGCAGATGCCGATCACCGGGTGCCGACCAATAGATCACTGCTGGCACCCACCGATCTCCTGGAAAACAGAGAGGTCAGGGCTTTGCCTATGTAAACAAGGCAAAGCTCTGTCCTGTCAGGAGGGAAGTAATAGATTTTTTCCCCACAAAGCAGTTAATAAAATCCATACCTTCCCTTAGTAAAAGCACCACACACTGTACACATAAACACTGGCTAGGCACACATTTAACCCCTTGATCACCCTAGATGTTTAACCCCTTTCCCAGCCAGTGTCATTAGTACAGTGACAGTGCATATTTTTAGCACTGATCACCGTATTAGTGTCACTGGTTCCCACAAAATGTCAGTTAGTGTCAGAATGCCCGCCGCAATATCTCAGTCCTGCTATAAGTTGCTGATTGCCACCATTACTATGAATGTGGAAATGTGTTGCGCTAAAAATATGTGAGCCCATGGAAATTAACCTAGGGAGGAAATATGCACCTCTACAGTTAAGTGATAAAACTAAACCAGAAATGTAAAATAATAAAAATAAGCAATATTACTATGGCAACCAATGCTGGTGACAAAACATAAAGGTGCACATACATATACAACAATGTTCAAATGAAACACAAAGAATATAATGGAATAATGAGTCCGAACATGTAAGTCTTCAGAAGACCATTTACAACGACAATCTTTAAATGGATTAAATGCTGATATGTCCCCAAAAAGGCCACAGATGGTGATGTTCAAATAACCAAGAATCAAGCGACACCCAGGGCTGTGCTGCCGTCACCAGAGGGGAAGGTGGGTGGGTACTCTTACCATGAGATGTGGACCCACACACCAGCGGCAATGAGTCATACAGGCAGGGGTGCAACCATAGATTGTAGATGGCGATCTCCTGGGAGAAATACTGTGATAAAGGGTGCTCCCAATACAATCATGAAAATGCAAAAGGTGATTTAAACAAATAATATATATACATTCAAAACTGTGTACAAATGTGTATTAGCAAATGGCTTCACTTTCTACATATGCACAAGTATTTCAGAAAAAATGACTTAATATATTTATGATTACTCAAACAAATATATCATAAAAAGATCAAAAACAGCTGCAAAATTCTTTCTAGGTGATTCCACTCCAACACCATGTGCGAAATAAAATCTGTGTTCCAAATAATATTCGTGACTTTTCACCCAAAGTGACAACAAATTGCACTCACCAGATGGCCCTGACCAGCAAGTGACCATAAGCAAAGTTGTATCCTGGCCTAGGCCGACAAGGCCCAGCCCTAGGGCAGCACTTTGCGGGGGGGCTGCACGGAAAGAGTCCCCGCTGGCTTGTGCTGTTACTGTAGCGCCAGTCTTATGGGCCGGACTGGGCTGAGAGGCAAATAAGTCTAGTGCCCCCCATAAAGCGGCCGCACTGCTTCTGGTATGCGGGCGGCTGACATTCTGCAACTGTGGGGAGGTGAGGCTTCTAATTTTGACTGTCCTATCTTCCTGGACCACAAACCTTCCTCACTGTGCTATATGTTTTCTGCTGCACCATTGGCATGGTTATATCTTCTTAGACTTCTCCATAAAATTATCAGAAATTTGTGCTTAAAGTAGAACTATAGGCAACACTTTTTTTTTTCTTTTTGGATAGAATAAGGGAGGGTTATAGCCCCTGTCAGTTAATTTTTTACCATCCGTGTCCCATTGCAGAGATTTCAATTCACTTTCTGCCCCATAGCCAAACAGGAAGTGAGAGGAAATCTATGCAAATTAAGGGAATCCATTGCCCCCCCCCCCCCCAGAACTAGTGCCCCCACTCGAAAATTTCAGGGCGGGTCTTAAACAGCAAGGGGTGTTGCCTTGACAGGAAGGGGTAGGTCATATTTAAATTAGGGGGTACACGAGTTTAGTCAGGCCTAGGGCAGCACAAAAGCTAAATACACTACTGACCATAAGACATGAAGTACCTCCTCGAATCCTGGAAACCATTCAATGATCTTTTTTCAATCAATCGTTCACATGTGTGGTGAATTTGGTCAAATGAGCCCGCTAACAGCCAGATCAAATCTTTGTTATCCTCCAATCTCCCACATCTGAAAATCAAGGTCCGCCAAAAAGAGCCAGGGAAGGCAGATAAAGTGTAGTATAGTTTGCTTATTGTTAAAAAATGTCACTTACAATATTTCCAGCAGGGGAGTGCATCAATATATCGGAAACACCTAGTGCGGTGGAAGTCCGTTCAGACATCGCTATCTGACCAGTGGCGTATCCTATGCATTAGGCAACCCCCCATCGGAAATGACATAGAATGCGTGTCAGACCTAGCTTCTATGCTTTTCTCGTTCATCAGAAAGTGCTGATGATGCGTGCTGGAACGTGAAATGCGTAGAAGCTAGGTCTAAAAAGGCATAGAATGCAGTGACATTTTTTAACAATAAACAAATGATACTACACTATATCTGCCTTCCCTGGCTCTTTCTGGCGGAGCTTGATTTTCAGATGTGGGAGATTGGATTGGAGGATAGATAGCAAAGATTTGATCTGGCTGTTCCCGGGCTCATTCGACCAAGTTCACCACACATATGAACGATTGATTGGAAAAAGATCGTTGAATGGTTTCCAGGATTCGAGGAGGTACTTCATGTCTAATGCCGCGTACACACGAGCGGACTTTACGGCAGACTTTGCCCGGCGGACTTTTCAACGTACTTTACGACGGACTTTCTGAATGAACGGACTTGCCTACACACAATCCACCAAAGTCCGTTGAATTCGTACGTGATGACGTACGACCGGACTAAAACAAGGAAGTTCATAGCCAGTAGCCAATAGCTGCCCTAGCGTGGCTTTTTGTCCATCGAACTAGCATAGAGACGAGCGGACTTTTCGACCGGACTCGATTTCGACGGATTGATTTAAAACATGTTTCAAATCTAAGTCCGTCCAACTTTTGAGAAAACAAAGTCCGCTGGAGCCCACACACGATCGAATTGTCCGACGAAATCCCGTCTGCCGGGCAAAGTCTGCCGTAAAGTCCGCTCGTGTGTACGCGGCATTATGGTCACTTGCTGGTCAGGGCCATCTGGTGAGTGCAATTTGTTGTCACTTTGGGTGAAAAGTCCCGAATATTATTTGGAACACAGATTTTATTTCGCACATGGTGTTGGAGTGGAATCACCTAGAAAGAATATTGGAGCTGTTTTTGAACTTTTTATGATATATTTGTTTGAGTAATCATTAATATATTAAAGAGGGAGTCCACCTAAACCACCTAAAAAAAAAAAAAATATTAAAAGCCAGCAGCTACAAATACTGCAGCTGCTTACTTTTAATAAATGGCCACTTACCTGTCCCAGGGTCCAGCGATGTCGGCAGCCGACGCCGAGAACCCGCTCAGTTCTCGGCAGCTGCCGCCGCCATCCTAGGTGAGGGAATCAGGAAGTGAAGTGTTGCGGCTTCACTTCCCGGTTCCCTACTGCGCATGCGCGAGTCGCGCTGCGCATCGTAACTGGTCCCCGCTATCTCCTGGGACCTGTGTGTTTCCCAGGAGACAGCGCGGAGGGACAGGAAGAGGCATAGACTCCCATGGGAGTCTATGCCGGAAGTGGGTGCAAATACCTGTCTTAGGTATGTACCTGTCTTAGGTCTTAGACAGGTATCTGCACCCCCCTCCCCCCTGAAAGGGGCCAAATGTGACACCGGAGGGGGGGAGGGTTCCGAAAAGCGGAAGTTCCATTTTTGTGTGGAGCTCCGCTTTAAGTAATTTTTTCTGAAATACTTGTGCATATGTAGAAAGTGAAGTTTTTTCGCTAATACACGTTTATACACGGTTTTGAATGTATATATATTATTTGTATAAATCACCTTTTGCATTTTCATGATTGTATTGTGAGCGCCCTTTATCACAGTATTCATTCTTCATTAGTCTTCACTAATTTCAGGTGCAGCAACCCTTCTTTCCTTTTTGGTTTATTATTGGCGCCAGTCCCATTTATTTGATCTCCTGGGATAGTTGGGATGAAAATTCGCTGCAATGGTTGTAAGACGGTCAGCAGGTACTGGAACCCGGGATGCAACCGAGATCTCCCAATAGTGTGTAATATCCGCAGATCGCTCACCAATCGGCCAAGGATGCAACCAAAATCTCCTCAATGGTATATGGTATCCACAGAGCACTCACCAATCAACAGTGGGAGCAATAATCGTAAAAGAAAAAAGAGAGTAGGCCTCCACATAGCATAGATCAAAAATGTAAAGTTTCAATATAAAAAAGTACATACACCATAAATAAGGTGTAGATTGTGTAATGGGGTATGGCGCTCCCTTTAGGATAATGGGATATTAGAGTGTTGGGGGAAAGGTTTTTCTGTTGCAGGGTTCCTTGTGACTGGAACCAATTATTTACTCCAGCTATACCCCTATTAGTGGTACGGAGTACCATCAACCCAATAAAGTGAAGAACCTAATGTGCAACGATGCAATCTTCAGATGAAGCAATACATAATTCATACATGTGACCAAAAAAAAAAAAATAATAATAATTTCAGGTGTGCTAAATCAGTAATTTTCCCTTATATCACATGGACTTCCAAGTGCATTCTTACTCAAATAAGTGCAAGTGTGTGCAATGACAATTTAGTGGTAGATAATGTGTACAACAACGATTTAGTAATAAGTAATAAATAATAAATAATTATAGTCCATGTGGTGATCAAAATCTTCAAGTCCGATATTCAAATGATTTCCAAACGAATTGTGACAACGGTGCTTTCAGATGATAATGGTGACTTATTGTGCTCCCCCTCTCGGGTCCCCACTCACCGAATCCTGCAGCCCCTGCAGGGGCAAAACAGCTTAGGGTATCACGGCCACAAACTC
Source organism: Lithobates clamitans (assembly GCA_037952925.1). Lineage (NCBI taxonomy): Eukaryota > Metazoa > Chordata > Amphibia > Anura > Ranidae > Lithobates > Lithobates clamitans. Next base: position 3,315,048 of record JBBGZY010000964.1, on the reverse strand, counting down.
CTCTCCACCGCGATCATCTGAGGTATCCAATTTTGGTCTCCACTCCCCGTGTTTTTCTCAAATGGATCCCGGCCTTGTCACCGGACTTGTCACCGGCCTTGTCAGAGCAAATAGAGGAAAATCTGATAACCGGCACTTCCTGGTTACGATGTGATCAGCAGGATTCGGTGAGTGGGGACCCGAGAGGGGGAGCACAATAAGTCACCATTATCATCTGAAAGCACCGTTGTCACAATTAGTTTGGAAATCATTTGAATATCGGACTTGAAGATTTTGATCACCACATGGACTATAATTATTTATTATTTATTACTTATTACTAAATCGTTGTTGTACACATTATCTACCACTAAATTGTCATTGCACACACTTGCACTTATTTTAATAAGAATGCACTTGGAAGTCCATGTGATATAAGGGAAAATTACTGATTTAGCACACCTGAAATTATTATTATTTTTTTTTTTTTTGGTCACATGTATGAATTATGTATTGCTTCATCTGAAGATTGCATCGTTGCACATTAGGTTCTTCACTTTATTGGGTTGATGGTACTCCGTACCACTAATAGGGGTATAGCTGGAGTAAATAATTGGTTCCAGTCACAAGGAACCCTGCAACAGAAAAACCTTTCCCCCAACACTCTAATATCCCATTATCCTAAAGGGAGCGCCATACCCCATTACACAATCTACACATTTTACGGAGTCTCCTTAGGGAAGCTCCTTTAGGGGGGCTGCATACCTTACACTTTATCCTAAGCGCAGCACTTATATATATACTAACCATAAATAAGGTGATTACTAAAAATATATAAAATATATATATATTGTGCAGTGTGCAAAGCTTAGGCAAGCATTATTCCGACGCGTTTCGTCCAACAGGGCATCAAAATGCCCCAGTTGAAGTCCTGTTTAAATCTTCGTTTTAGTTTTTTATAGCACAAAAATTTTTTAAAAATGCAGCGGTGATCAAATACCACCAAAAGAAAGCTCTGTTTGTGGGGAAAACAGGTACAGCGTTGCATGACCATGCAGTTTTCAGTTAAAATAACGCAGTGCCATATCGCAAAAAATTGGCTGGTCATGAAGGGAGGTGAATCTTCTGGAGGTCAAGTGATTACATTTATTTGTTTTAATTTTTTTTTTTTTTTTTTACATTTCTTCAGTTGCTTCCTGGTTTATTGCTTAGGCCAAAATGATGCCATACATCTCAGGAGTCTTCATGGGAGGAGGGGCTTTCTCAGCTAAGCAGCCCTTCCTGCATGCATGCCTGAGCTAAGGGCAGATGGATTCCAGGAAGTAAGTGCTACATGTGTCATCTGCCCATACTCAAGAAGGCTGTGGCTAGAAATGCTAGGGGGTGGGGGGGTCATTGTGCTTTCTCAGCCAAATAAAGCAAGGAGTCATGGATGGATGGGGTAAGTTTGCTCTGAATATAAAAAAATGAGTTAGAGTTTTCAGTTTGTGATGCTTAGAGTGGTTCTACCCGTAACAGGCACTCGTCGTAAGTGCCAACTATGCCCACCCTTTCCACCCACCCCTCTCCATTCATAGATGCTGTACTATTGGTTCCCACAATGAAAAGCAGTAAGTGGAGGACAGATGAATGAATGAAGGGTCTGCATCCGGACCCCCATGCTAAGGGGTATCCAGGGGGCAGAGGGCAGAAGATTTCAAGGAACAGAGAAGCCACCAGGACACCAGACAATCATTATTCATGTAAGTACTGTCCTTGGTGCTGATTTAAAAAAAAACCACTAAGCTTCAGCTTTAAGGCCTCGTTTACACCTGCAGCAGTCTCTACCACCTCTCTCAAAAGTGATCAGCAGTGGATTGCTTTTTAGAGTGTCGTAGATCAGCAGCCTCCATGCCTTTCAGGAGGTGATACTGCCGCCACCTGAATGCCTTTTTCTTGGCTGTTTCTTTTTTCCAGCTAAAGGGGAAATTTGCAGAGAAAAACCATGCTTCAACCACAAGCCAGTCAGGTGATTCAGTCAGCAATTATTTATAAAACGTGTTTAAAAGTGCTAAACAGTGCAACCATATAAATATAAAGTGCTAAATCGGTCCATAAAGTGTCTTGTGCTCTGCATGATCGTTCTTCACCTTCTATAATCCAGCAGCCTCTAGTGCTCCTTCATGTGCCCCCTAAGGGGGCGCTCGCTCACTAACAGGTATTGACCCTTTATTTGTCATCAGCTGGTCAATTTATGCCAGTATCCAACTCCTTCATATCCCTGAATTTCCCCTTGGGACTTTATTGCAGCCATAGGAGTGATCACAGGGTGTGCCAGGTGTGCTTGGGCACACCCTAATCACCCCATGTGGTGCAGATTCCCCCTGTTCAGACCCCTAATATTTCACCCAAAAAATGATAAAGATAAAAATGATAAGATAAAGTAAAAATGTAAAAAAATAAAAACGACTGCAAGCAATCTCATTTCTACTGACACCATCCATTGCTCTGCTGACACCGTCAGTATATATACACATGCACACCCTAATGGAATAAGCTGTGCACACCTATGATTGCAGCCTTAAAAGAGATGTAAAGGATTATTTTTTTCTTATTATTAATATTTACCTAGGTGGATGCAGCATGGGCCTGATGCTACAGCTGTCTCCCGGGGCTTCTACACTGAGAACCGAGCAATCGAACACCGCAGATCGCTCAGTTTTCAGAGCACCATGAGCAGAGAGCTGTAGGCTGTCAGTCACAGCTCTCTGCTCTTCTCCCTCCTCGCTCATTGGAGGGCTGAGCTGAGGAGGGGGCGGAGTGGCCGTCTCAGGCTCTCAGTAACTCGCTGAGAGGCTGGGTTTGGTGTCAATCCAGGATCCAGACTCCCATTGTCGGGATGACGCGGTGCCTGCACTGACATTGGTGACTTCAGCAGAGAGCGGATTTCAGTCCACTCTCTGCTGAAAATGGGACACAGGAGTGCAAAACGAATTGCACTCCTGTGATCCATAGGAGAAGTACAAGCCAAATGAGCTTTGGCTGAACTTCTCCTTTAAGGCTCTTTCACGGGAGTCCATCCGCTCAGCGGGGAATATGTCCATTGATTGCTGCTGAGCAGGCGAATGACAGGTCTGTGTCCACTCCGCTTTTTCAGAGTGTACACGGACACAGCCCGCTTTCCTAAATGGACTGTCTGTCCCTTTACATCCGACTCTCATCCAGATGGATGGGAAACAGATACCCCATCCGTCTGTTTTTAACTGACAGAATCAGATGTCGGCAGCTGTAAACGGACACATCTGCTGCTCCATAGAGGGCAATGGATGGTTCGATCCGCCCATGTGAAAGAGCCCTTCATATATTACATCATTGATTGAATAATTGCAGCTTTATTTTTACAAAACCATCTTAAAAACATAGCACACCATAAAATGTTCATAGCCTTGGTATAAGAGCAGACGCAAGTTAAACATACCGTCAACACCCGCTTATATATCGCCGACAGGTTGGTACAAGTGATTAGACATGTGCACTTCATTTTGTTCCAAATTAGTTTTATAACTAATTTCTACAAATTCGTAAATTTGTAAATATCCGTTTAACAAATTTTTCTGAATATTCATAAATTCGAATATTTTGAAAACTCTGAATTTACTCATTTTCTAATTTCCGGATTTCGAAAATTTTGAATTTATGAATTTACAAATTTACGACTTTACAAAATTCCAAAATTCGAAATTCTGGAAATTCAAAATTCGAAAATCAGAAAATTTAAAAATCTGAAAATTCGGAAATTTGAAATTCAAAAATCCGAAAATTAAAAAAATCAGAAATGCGAAAATTCGGAAAATCTAAATTTGAAATTCAAAATCCAAAAACTAGAAAATTGAGAATTCGGAAATTCTAAAATCCAAAAATTCAACAATCTGGAAAAAAATGAAAATTCAAAAATAGAACGAAAATCAGAAAATTCTAAAATCTGAAATAATAACTAACTAATAATAACCTAACTATTAAATTACAGGTATTGGAATTTCCTTTCAAATTTGGCTGTTAGCGAACGTATCGAATACAAATTTATCCAAAGTTACGAATTTTCCGAAATAATGAATGCCGGGACAGGTTGCCTATCATCATTTTCACATGTAATATTCACATAAAAGACATACCAGAGTCAGTGTGCTGATCTGGGCACTTGCAGTCATTGAAACTACAAGTCCATCTGCCATGGTGGCAGACAGGATGTTTAGTTCATTTCTTTACAGATCTATACAAATAAATGATGCAGATGTGCAGGAGGAGCCCCACACAACCACTCCGATTTATAAATGTGAGAGCATCCCCTGCCTGCTGTCATGGGGGGGCATGGTGGGGGGGCTTAAAAGTAACATGTTACATGTTACACCCAGGGCAGGACTTAGGGTGGTGGGGGCCCCTGGGTTTGAGTCACTTTCGGGCCCTACCTTCTATGCATTACCTTAAAACTTTAGTTTTCTAATAAGTGCGCCACTCTGATACCGTTTGTCTGCCATTACATCACTGTCTAATGCAGACAGGTTTTCTCAACAGCAGTAACTACGTAACTGCCAATAACCAATCAGCAAACCTCAAGATAAGAGTTTAACCGCTTCAGCCCCAGAAGATTTTACCCCCTTCCTGACCAGAGCGTTTTTTGCAATTCGGCACTGCGTCGCTTTAACTGACAATTGCGCGGTCGTGCAACATGACTCCCAAACAAAATTGACGCCCTTTTTTTCCCACAAATAGAGCTTTCTTTTGGTGGTATTTGATTGCCTCTGCAATTTTTATTTTTTGCGCTATAAACAAAAAAAGAACGACAATTTTGAAAAACGCATTATTTTTTAAATTTTGCTATAATAAATATCCCCCAAAAATATATAAAAAAAACATTTGTTTTCCTCAGTTTAGGCCGATCGTATTCTTCTACATATTTTTGGTAAAAAAAAAAAATCGCAATAAGCGTTTATTGATTGGTTTGCACAAAAGTTATAGCGTTTACTAAATAGGGGATAGTTATATGGCATTTTTATTAATATTTTTTTTTTTACTAGTAATGGCGGCGATCAGCGATTTTTATTGTGACTGCGACGTTATGGCTGACATGTTGGACATTTTTTACACATTTTTGGGACCATTGTCATTTATACAGCGATCAGTGCGATTAAAAATGCACTGATTACTGTGTAAATGACACTGGCAGTGAAGGTATAACCACTAGGGGGCGGGGAGGGGTTAAGTGTGTCCTAGGGGAGTGATTCTAACTGTCAGGGGGATGGGCTAGCAGTGTCATTACTCTGATCACAGCTCCCAATGACAGGGAGCTGTGATCAGTAACACTTGTCATTAGGCAGAACGGGGAGATTCTGTTTACATCAGCATCTCCCCGTTCGTTCTCTCTGTGAGGCGATCGGGGGTATCCCCGTGGCGTTCGAGTCCGCGGAACCCGCGACCCGACTCACGGAGCTCCCGGCCGGCGCGCGCCGCCGGCGGCGCACACGCAATGGCACGGCGGGGAATTCAAATGGACGTACAGGTATGCCAATTTGCCCAGCTGTGCCATTCTGCCGACGTACATTGGCGTGCACCGGTTGGGAACCGTTTAAGGAATTTTAAGGAAAAAAAAAACTTACATTTAAATGCTCATCAATGCAGTCTTGCACAGCCTCCATCTGCATGCTTGTCCAGTGTCATTTGCAGCCTTGTCAGTGTCATTTGCAGCCCTGCAGCCTTATCAGTGTCCATCTGCAGCCTTGTCCGTATCATTTGCAGCCTTGTCCGTATCATTTGCAGCCTTGCCCAGGCTGCAGTTAATCTGCAGTGACTTGTCAGTGTCACTGCAGTTTAAATATGGCGCCGCTGAGCTACACAGAGCCGGTCCTGTGTATCTCGGCTTCTGTCAGCTTTTCTCGGCTCCTCTCGCAGTCCCGTCTAGTCCCACCCTATGATGGACATAACACAGGGACTGGGCATGACTGTGAGCGGAGCTGAGCGCCAGCATACATAGCCGAGTGTACTCGGATAGCTCCGCTCACAGTCACGCCCAGTCCCTGTGTTATGTCCATCATAGGGCGGGACTAGGCGTGACTGCGGGCGGAACTAGCTGAGTATAGCTGATTACATTCGGCTGGGGAGGGGGGTAAATAAGGTCAGATTGTTGCACTTTTTTGTTGCAAGTTTTAAAAAACTTTTTTCACACTTTTGTTTTACAAAATTCTACCAAAAAAAAATAAAACAAAAACCTATAAACATAATCCTTTTGTAATTTCTAGTGACAGCTGCAGATAGAAGGCTCAGCTTTATTTCTCTTTCATAAATTTTATCTGTGAAGAAGCAATAACGTCTTATGTAACAAAATAAACAAAAAATATATATATTTGCATGTCTTGTGCTTTGATCACAATTCTGGGTCACATTTAATTATTTATGATCTCAGGAAGAAGACTGGATGTCATGAATGCTGGCATACCCAATAAATAATAATTTCAGGAGAAATGTAGTTATGTTTCAAAACAGTGTCATCGGATTCTGTTACATAATAACGGTGTTACACTATCAGACAGTTACAATTGATATTATTTATATGCCATCTACTGGGCAGGGCTGGATTTATTGGCACCCGGCAGCACAGGGACAGCTCAGCAAGGTTTTATGGGGGAGATATTTTTATTTTAAAGTTGAGCTCCAGCCTTACCTTCAGTCTTGCTAAGTTGTATAGGCTCCTCTTCTGTAATGAAACTGCTTACTGTGATTTCACTGCACACTGTGAATCCGCTAGATCAGTGGTCTCCAAACTGCGGCCCGGGGGCCAGATGCGACCCTTTGCTTGCTTTTATCCAGCCCTTGGGTCATTATTCCATCCACTGATACCAACAATGGGGCACAATTCCTCCCAATGACACCAACGATAGGACACAATTCTTCCCAATGACATCAGTGATGAAGCACTATTTCTCCCAATGACACCAACAATGGAGCACAATTCCTCCCAATGACACCAACGATAGGGCAAAATTCTTCCTAATTACATCAGTGAAGAGGCACTTTTCCTCCCAATGCCACCAACAATGGAGCACAATTCCTCCCAATGACACCAATGATGGGGCAAAATTCTTCCCAATGACACCAATGACGGGGCACAATTTATCCCAATGACACTAATGATGGGGCACAAATCCTCCCAATGACACCAATGATGGGGCACTATTTATCCCAATGACACCAACAATGGTGAACAAAACTTCCCAATGACACCAACGATGGGGCACAATTCTTCCCAATGACACCAACAATGGGGCACAATTCTTCTCAATGACACCAATAATGGGGCACAATTTATCCCAATGAGACCAATGATGGGGCACAAGTGCTCCCACTGAAACAAGCATTATTTTTTTCCCTACTAACATCGGGACCTTGTCTACTCCCAAAAGTTACAGTCCATGCCCCCTTATGGCTAAAGGTCAGTAAGCTGGCCCTTGGTTTAGAAAGTTTGGAGATCCCTGATCTAGCTCTTTCCTCGCAAGCCTGACTGTCCCCTTTCATTTTTGGATTTTAGTTATTTAGAACTTGGAGGCTCGGTGCTATATATGGGTATTACCTAAAGTAGTGTTTATGCAAGTACAGTTTGCTTAGGAAATCCCCCTCCTCCAAATTGATATCCACATAGCAAGACATTTTTGATATTTGTATAGCTACTCCCAAGAGCCAGGCTGCAAGGCTTTTTGGGGGATGTCTCTACCAGCTTTGCACCTCTAGAGAGTGACATTTTTGCCCATTCTTCTTTGCAAAATAGCTCAAGCTCTGTCAGATTGGATGGAGGGGGTCTGTGAACAGCAATTTTCAAGTCTTGCCACAAATTGTCAATTGGATTTAGGTCTGGACTTTGACTGGTCCATTCTAACACATGAACATGCTTTGATCTAAACCATTCCATTGTAGCTCTGGCTGTATGTTTAGGGTCGTTGTCCTGCTGGAAGGTGAACCTCCGCCCCAGTCTCAAGTCTTTTGCAGACTCTAACAGGTTTTCTTTTAAGATTGCCCTGTATTTGGCTCCATCCATCTTCCCATCAATTCTGACCAGCTTCCCTTTCCCTGCTGAAGAAAAGCATCCCCACAACATGATGATACCACCACATGTTTCATGGTGGGAATGGTGTCTTAGGGGTGATGTACAATGTTCATTTTCCGCCATACATAGCATTTTGCTTTTAGGCCAAAAAGTTAAATTTTGGTCTTATCTGACCAGAGCACCTTCTTCCACATGTTTACTGTGTCCCCCATATGGCTTCTCGCAAACTGAAAATAAGACTTCTTTTGGCTTTCTTCTTGTCACTATTCCATAAAGGCCAGATTTGTGGAGTGCACAACTAATAGTTGTCCTGTGAACAGATTCTCCCACCTGAGCTGTGGATCTCTGCAGCTCCTCTAGAGTTACCATGGGCCTCTTGGCTGCTTCTCTGATTAATGCTCTCCTTGCCCAGCCTGTCAGTTTAGATGGACGGCAATGTTGTGCCATACTCTTTCCATTTTCGGATGATGGCTTGAACAGTGCTCTGTGAGATGTTCAAAGCTTAGGATATTTGTTTTATAACCTAACCCTGCTTTAAACTTCTCCACAACTTTATACCTGACCTGTCTGGTGTGTTCCTTGGCCTTCATGATGCTGTTTGTTCACTAAGGTTCTCTGATAATCTTCTGAGGGCTTCACAGAACAGCTGTATTTATACTGAGATTAAATTACACACAGGTGGACTCTATTTACTAATTAGGTGAATTCTGAAGGCAATTGGTTCCGCTATATTTTAGGTAGGGGTATCAGAGTAAAGGGGGCTGAATACAAATGCACGTCACACTTTGCACATATTTAGTTGTAAAAAATTTGGAAAACCATTTATCATTTTCCTTCCACTTCCCAATTATGTGCCACTTTGTGTTAGTCTATCACATAAAATTCCAATAGAATACATTTATGTTTTTGGTTGTAACATGACAAAATTTGGAAAATTTCAAGGGATGTGAATACGTTTTCAAGGCACTGTATATTTCCGAAAAGCAGAGACCTTGAAGAATAAAAATTTGATAGTTGCATTTATTTATGCATCATTATATTTGCACAGCTGTTTATCAAATGCACATTTTCAGGAAAAAATAAGAAAAAATATTTTTAGTGCAAACACACACAATATAATACCAATTTATTTTGGTAAAATATAAAAGATGGGGTTGCATCGAGTAAACGGATACCAAGCATGCCAAAGCTTAAAATTGCATGTACCTGTGATATTGCAAAAAGCAATGGTACCCAAAATCTCCATAGATGGCACTTTAAAAGCTTTTACTGCTCATCAGTTTAGAGCAGGGGTCTCAAACGGGTGGCCCTCCAGCTGTTGCGAAACTACAAGTCCCATGAGGCATTGCAAGGCTGACAGTTACAAGCATGACTCCCACAGGCAGAGGCATGATGGGACTTGTAGTTTCGCAACAGCTGGAGGGCTGCCAGTTTGAGACCCCTGGTTTAGAGACAACTGTGAGCTCTGGCACTAGAATTATTGCTCTTACTCCAACATTCGTGGTGATACCTCATATGTGTGGTCCAATCACGGTTTACATATATCTGCACACCCTGGGCATGCGTTTGGTTTTAATAGATTTTCATATCATCTTACATATTTTTTCCTTTTTTTAAATTTAACTTTATTGCTATCACAAGGGGTTAACAATCCCCATGTGATAGTATTGGGCAGGTGACAGGTACTCTTTATATAGACATTAGGGGTCTAATAGACCCCAATGTCTCCCCTGCCCTCCATATAAAGTGATGAAATACTTGTCGCTTTCGGTTTCATTTAGTGAAGAGGAAATCGAGGAACAGATGTTGATCCTGAAGCCGTTGGATATGGTCCTGGGCTCCTACTAAGAGTGAGAGCGCCCATCAACCAAGGATGGGGAGGGCGTGGGAACCAGATCACCAGATGCTGCCAGATTACTTTCACCAGCACAAGCTGATGCCTGCTACTGTATTACTGTATGTGCCTAAAGAGGAGCTCCCGTCTCTCCCTCAAAAAATAAAAGTCAACAAATACTGTAGCTGCTGACTTTTAATATAAGGACAATTACCAGCCGATGGATCCAGCGATGTCAGCACTCCAGCCGATTCTTCAGTCGGCTTTGTGTGCAGGCTCCAGCATCTTCACTAAGGAAAACTGGCACTGAAGCCCCTGGCTTTATAACTGGTCTCCTACTGTGCATGTGCGAGTCACACTGTGCATGGTCCCGCAGTCTTCTGGGACCTGGAGGTGAAGGAGGAGAAGCCAAACTGCCCTGTAGATTGCCGCAGCGATCTTACCCTGAAGTGGGAGCAGGTACTTTTCAAAACCGGGTACTCGCTTCCCCTACCCCACAAAAAAGTGCCAAATGTGCCAGTGGAATGGGGGGGGGGGGGTGGAGCTATGCTTTAAAGAGTATTAAACCCAAATGCAAACATTTAGTATATTGCAGCTTACGATTTCTTAGAAGTGATGGCTGCATTCATTTTCTTTTTTTAAGCTTTCTTTCTTCTCTTTTCATCTGGTGATCCAGTCAGTAAATGTATGTTTCAAAAGAGCAAGCTCTCCAACGGGATTTATTAGTTACAGATAGGAATGAGCTTGATGTTCGGATCGGGTGTTCGCCCGTTCGCCGAACATCGAACATTATTGGGCGTAGCGGGAAATTCAAGCGCCGTGGAACGCCCCATAATGCACTGCGATCTCACAGTGCATTGCTGTATGATGATTGGCCAAAGCATGCAGCTAACCTGCAGAGAGAGCCATAATTGGCTAAAGGCAGGGTGCCTTTGGACAATCATGGCTCAGGGGGACTAAGTCCACGCCCCACACTATATAAGGCTGCTTACACGGTGGCCGTGTGTAGTGTTGTTGGCGTGGACAGAGAGATCCTTAAGTTAGATTAACCACTTTAAAGCGGGGGTTCACCCACACCGCCAAAAAAAAAAAATATTAAAAGCCAGCAGCTACAAATACTGCAGCTGCTGACTTTTAATACATTGCCACTTACCTGTCCCAGGGTCCAGCGATGTCGGCAGGGGACGCCGAGAACCCGCTCGGTTCTCGGCAGCTGCCGCCGCCATCCTAGGTGAGGGAATCAGGAAGTGAAGCGTTGCGGCTTCACTTCCCGGTTCCCTACTGCACATGCGCGAGTCGCGCTGCGCATCCCTAGTGGTCCCCACTCTCTCCTGGGAGCTGTGTGTTCCCAGCAGACAGCGCGGTCGGTACAGGAAGAGGCATAGACTCCCATGGGAGTCTATGCCGGAAGTGGGTGCAAATACCTGTCTTAGACAGGTATCTGCACCCCCCTCCCCCCTGAAAAGTGCCAAATGTGATACCGGAGGGGGGGAGGGTTCCGAAAAGCGGAAGTTCCATTTTTGTGTGGAACTCCGCTTTAAGACCAGGCCTATTTTTCAGACTTGTTGTTTACAGGTTAAAATCTGTTTTTTTTTTTTTGCTAGAAAATTACTTAGAACCCCCAAACATTATATATTTTTTCTAACACCCTAGAGAATAAAATGGAGGTTGTTGCAATACTTTTGTCAGACCGTATTTGCGCAGCTTTCTTACAAGCGCACTTTTTTTGGAAAAAATACACTTTTCTGAATTTAAAAAAAAGACAACAGTAAAGTAAGCCCAAATTTTTTTATATTGTGAAAGATGATGTCACGCCGAGTAAATTGATACCCAACGTGTCACGCTTCAAAGTTGAGCCCGCTCATGGAATGGTGACAAACTTTTACCCTTAAAAATCTCCATATGCGACGTTTAAAAAATTCTACAGGTCGCATGTTTTGAGTTATAGAGGAGGGCTAGAATTATTGCTCTCACTCTACTGATTGCGGCGATACCTCACATGTGTGGTTTAAACACCGTTTTCATATGCGTCCGCTACTCACGAATGCTCTCGCTTCTGCACACGAGCTCGGCGGGACGGGGCGCGTTTAAAAAATGCACCCGCCTCAAGTATTACCTCTATAAGAGGTATGTCTGGTTCTGCTCCGCTTCCCCAGCGATTTGGGGGCGATCCAGTCCAATGCAGAGGGTTTCTCAACCAGGTTGAGTTATACTTTGAGATGCTGCCCCCGGCGTTTCCCATGGACAGAAGCAAAGTAGGTTTTGTGATATCTTTGCTTTCTGAGAGAGCCTTGGCCTGGGCAAACCCTCTATGGGAGACACAAAAACGTTTTGCCATTCCCCCTCGTGCCTGGGTTTACCCTTTGTTGGTCTTGGAGGATAAGGCCATGGAGGATTTTGTTGCAGACGCACTTCTTGGAGGTTTCATCCACAAATCCTCGTCTCCTGCTGGTGCTGGTTTCTTCTTTGTGAAGAAGAAGAGTTGTGAACTGAGACCTTGTATTGATTATAGGGGTGTCAGAGAGGGGTACTCACCGAGGCCGAGATGCTGAGAGCGGTATCCTCTTGTGACTAAGCGCACTCCACACCTGATGATGGTATAGGGGGTGAAGGGCACAAATAGGCACGAGCCACCAGCAGGCTGGGCAAGGCTTGCGTGAAGATCTCCAGGAAGTAGACAGCCATGCAGGACTGGAGGCAGCTGGAACCCAACAAGGCAGAAGGATAACAGAGTCCAATAACAGGCCAGGGGTCAAAACACAGATGACCGGCAAGAAGTCTATGAAGAGGTAGAGGGGACTAGTGTTGGAGACTGGAAACAGATCTGTAAGCAGGCTGAGGGTCAATGCACCGGAGACTGCCCCTGTCCTCCTCCGTGATTTCCATAGTCGTTTTCCCCTCAAGCCTGGTGGTCCTCTGAGGGGGAGGGGTCATTGAGGAGGGGGTACTGTCAGGGTTGGGCTCAGCCCTTCCTTCTCAAAGCTGGCCGCTCAGCTGTCGGCTAATTACCAGCTTCTATCTCTCCACAGTGACTCACCTGTTGATGATAACCTTCTCGTCATTACTGCCTACTTAAGCCGTCCAGTCTAAATGATCTCTGCCTTCGCCTTGGTCACATCTCTAGAGACGCTCTCCTGTGTTCCTGTTAAAGACTTGCTTGGCTGACATTTCTTCTGGCTCCAGATCCTGCTTGCTGTTCTACTACGCTCATCTCTGGCTCCCTGACGTTTTGGCTTGTCTGACTATCTGTTTTGGTTCCTGAACTCTGGCTATGTTTTGACTATGTTTACTCTGTTTACCTTTTTTTATTATTTTTAAACTAGTGAGATTTAACTGTACTTCTGTCTCAGTGTGATTCATTGTTTCTGACAGGTGTACAGTGCAGCCGTTGTACAGTTTCTAATACAGTGCAGGCAGTGTACACAGTATCTAATACAGTGTGTACAGTTTCTACTACTTTTCTGGTGGTGTACACAGTATCTAATACAGTGTGTACTGTTTCTACTACACTTCTGATGGTGTACACAGTACACAATACAGTGCAGCCTTAGTACAGTTTCTAATACAGTGCAGGCGATGTACACAGTATCTATTATAGTGTTTACAGTTTCTACTACACTTCTGGTGGTGTACACAGTACACAATACAGTGCAGCCGTAGTACAGTTTCTAATACAGTGCAGGCAGTGAACACAGTATCTAATACAGTGCGTACAGTTTCTACTACACTTCTGGTGGTGTTCACAATATAAAACACAGTGCAGCCATTGTACAGTTTCTAATACAGTGCAGGCGGTGTACTCAGGATTTAATATAGTGTGTACAGTTTCTAATACACTTCAGGCGGTGTACACAGTAACTAATACAGTATGTACAGTTTCTACTACTGTCACGTACCTTAGAGAGCCTGACGAGCAGAGGAAGCCTCTTGTACAACTCCAGTTCACGGGACAAAAGGGCACCAAACTAATGGAGCGTGTTCTCGTGCACCCGGGCGCGCACCTGCGTGCGCACGTGTGCTCATGCGCGTAGGCATTCGCCTCAGTCCACGAATCTGCCTGTCAGGAGGGACAAAATTGGTATTGTGCCAACGCATGTGCACTGGCCTCTGTCTCTGCGCATCTGCTGTGCTATGGCCAGCGAGTTCCTGACATTGCTCCCATCTTACGGGCAGCCTCCGGATGCCCACTTGATGCCTCTGGAGAAACTCCTGTATCAGCTCTTTTGCATGGATATTCCCCTCGGGTTCCCAGGAGTTGTCCTCTGGGCCATAACCCCTCCATTTTATAAGATATTGTAGCTGGTTCTTTCTTCTCCTGCAGTTAAGAATGGCCTCTACCTCATATTCCTCATCACCATCGATTAACACTGGTTCGGGTGGACACGACCCTCTATCAGGGAAGGGGTCCTGTATCTCAGGTTTCCATAGTGATACGTGGAATACTGGGTGGATCTTAAATGACTTTGGTAAGGACAGTTCATACGATACCTCGTTCAATCTTCGTTTTACCGGAAAAGGACCTGTGAACTTGGGTGCAAGCTTCTTGGATAGGCATGCCACCCTGAGGTTTGTTGTGGATAGCCATGCTCGATCTCCTGTTTGAAGATTCAGCTCCCCTTCTCCTCTTCTTGTCGAATGCCCGCTTGTTGTCCATCTGTGCCTTTGTCACTGCCTCCTGTAGGATCTTGTTGTTGGAGCTGAGGAACTCCATGGTATTCTGTACTGCTGGAACTGAGGACTCGGAAACAAAATCAGGTAAAAAAGATACGTGGAAACCTTAGTTCGCAAAAAATAGGGATTGCCCTGTGGCGGAATGGCTAGCATTGTTGTATGCAAACTTGGCCGGGGGCAACAATGTCACCCAATCGTCTTGTACAAACGATGTAAAACACCGGATGTACTGCTCCATCTTAGCGTAGAGTTTGTGTTGACGAAGTCGGAGCAGGACACATTTGACCTGTTCTCGGTGGGTGTTCAGGGATAAAGAGAAGATTAGGATATCGTCCAGATAGACGAGGACAAAGATATCTAGAAAGTCCCATAACACATCATTGATGAAGTGTTGGAAGGTGGCTGGCGAGTTGCATAGACCGAAGGGCATCACCAAATACTCATAGTGGCCAAACCTGGTGCGAAAATCTGTCTTCCACTCATCCCCCTCTCTGATGCGGACCAAGTTGTATGCTTCTCTGAGGTCCAGTTTAGTGAAGATGGTTGCTGTCCTCAATTTTTGGAATAGCTCGGGCATCAAGGGAAGAGGGTAGTGGTTCTTAACAGTGATCTTATTTAGTTTTCTGTAATCGACACATGGCCGTAGGGATTGGTACGTCTTGGTCAAGAAAAAGTGTCCAGCCCCTGTGGGGGATGTGGATGGGCGGATTAATCCCTTCTTTGAGATTCTCGTATATGTACTCCCTTAGTGCTCCTTGTTCCTTCTCGGACAGGGGAAGATGCGCCTGAAGGGGATCTCGGCCCCAGGGAGTAACTTGATGGGGCAATCATATGGTCTATGAGGAGGCAGTGTGTCTGCACCCTGTTTACTGAACACATCCTGGTATTCCTCATAGGCCTTGGGTACAGGCTGACTTGTCTCAGGGTCTGAATCCACACATAGTAAGCTAGTTGCGGTCTCAGAGGCCCTAGGGAGGCAGTGTTCCTGGCAGTAATGGGACTGAAACTTGATCTCTCCAGTGCTCCAATCAATCTGCGGGTTGTGGGCTTGGAGCCAGGGGAGGGCCAGAATGATGGGAAATAGTGGGAATGAGATCGCATCCAGGCTTAGGAGCACTTTGACCATTTTCCTGTTCTAAAATGTTCTAAAATATTCCAATTATTTTCATACACATTAAGGAGCGTGTATATGTTTATGTTTCACCTTCTCTCTTCTTGTTTTCTCGCTCCCCTTTTTCATTTTTTATTCATTATGTCAGGCACTGTAATTATTATAATCTTTTGGAAGCCTAATAGCAATAACTAGCCACTTTGAAACATAATCAAAAGACTTGAGCTTTCTTTTTAGGGTACCTCATCACTGCCCAATAATAATTTTTTCAAAAATGATGAATAGATAATACCAGACAGAATTACTAAAGCACGACTAGTTCACCTGAGATCTGTATACAGTAAAACTTAAACACATCAGGGCGGTGATTGAACGCAGCTGTCTAGATATAAAGGAGCGCCTTCACCAGCCCTGGTATCGTCCAAGATGAAGCTACGCTAAAGGCAATAGCGAAACGCGTTGACGTCATCAACGCTGACTCGTCACGGGTGCCGTGCTTCGGATGAGAGGAACTACGAGGAGGTAGTTGCAAGTGATGGGGGATTTGAGCCAGCGTAATCCAACTGCCCGATCTGGCATCCGACAAGGACTGAGTATTCCCCTCCACTTGTTATGGTCTTATGCTCCATGGGAAACTCTTGAAGCCGGGTGATTCGTGTCAGCGGGCGGACGTCACGGCATTGTACCAAGGAGGAGGCTGAGTTTGCGGTACACTATTCGTATCTCCCGCTATCCCTCCAGTCGCAGACGCTAACTTCGGAGCTGCACTCACCACCAACACCGATCCTCCTTTTATGAAGAGGGTTTTATTATGCTCCATCAACTTTGATTAAAGCCTATAGGATTAACCTCCAATGAAGCTGATCAACAGACGGTAAAGTTCTTACCTTTATTCATTAATTAAAGTATTTACTTCGTATATACTACTTTACTGTCAGTGACTCTTGCCATAAACATTAATGTGGATTATCACTATTAATTGATCTCTGCCATTTTATAACTTTATTCACCTGATATCACTCCATTGGACTGGTTATAACTTAGTGGACTCCTACTGCTCTCATTCAAACCATCAGGCCAACCAGTTCCCTTTGGCCGCAGAATTAGGGTTCATTTACTAGCAGTAGTTAACCCTCTACATCCCTCCCCCCCCCCCATCCATTCCCATTTATGCACAAGGATCTTTCTTGATGTCAGCCGTTTTTTTTTCAGATTATACTGGATATTAATATCCCATTAACTTCACTTACCAAACTTATTAATTACCACAAAACCGGCCAACAATTAGCAAGACCCTTAAGCGGACGTTGATCTTCGTTGTGTGTTTTTTGTTTTTTGTCTCCTGTATTGTTTTTGTTGTTCAGTCTGGTTTTTTATCAAATCAAGCTTAAGCAATTGGGTCCCATCGGACCTAAACAAAATTAATATATTCCACTTTTAACTCATGGTCATTGCCCAATGATGATTAAATGTATTTTAATGATTTAATAAAGAGATTTATATATTTTTTGGCAATACTGTTACCAATTTTTTGAGAACACATATTAAATATTGTTGCCACAGTAACCCCTTACCCGGACACTAGTACCGGGTGCCCCCCCTTTTTTTGTTTAGGAGCACTTTATGCTGAGTTGGCGTAGTCACAGAGAGGGGCCAGGTCTCCTGGGTTACTGGTCCTGACTTAATACGGGATCCATCGGCCAAGTATACTGATAAGCCCTGCGTCCTGGATCTTAGTGGGAAGTGCTGCTGAGTGGCAAAGGCCAGGTCGATGAAGCAGCTGCATGCCCCCGAATCAATAATGGCGTTGACCCCTACTACTACGTTCAGAAGCTGAAAAGAGAGGAGAAGCGTGAGATGGTTTGCTTGTGTTGACAAGGAAGACAGATGGGCTAGAGGTATCGGGAAGCACTTTCGTAGTTTCACTGGGCAGGTACGTTTGTAATGGCTGGCTTCCCCGCAGTATAGGCATAAGTTCCTCTGACTACGCCGCAGGCACTCCTCAGGAGATAATACCGGGCGTAGTAATCCAATTTGCATGGGTTCAGGCTCATTGGGGCCAAACGTGCATGCACTGTGGTTGGGTTAGACTGGGCATGATAAGCCAGAAGTGGGGCCCTTGGTGCCATCCAAACTGGCTGGTTGGATGGGGCGAACCTCTCGATTTGAATCGCCAAGGTAATCAAAGCCTCCAGGGTATTAGGTACCCCAACCCGGGCAAGCTTGTCCTTGAGGTTTTCCGAACTGGTGTCACAAGGCTGCATCATTCCATTGGGTATCCCCACTCCAACGTCTGAAATCTAAGACATAATCCTCAGCCGCTCGTCGACCCTGCTGTAGGGCATGAAGGGCTGTTTTGGCCGTGATGGTACATTGGGGGTCGTCGTATAGCTGGGCCATAGCATTGAAAAAGAATAAAATCTCCTGCGCCTGTGGATCCTCCTTCTCTAATAACTAGTGGGCCCAAGCCTGAGGCTCCCCTTGCAGGAGAGCAATGATGAAGCCAACCCTTGTGGCCTCCAGGGAAAAGGTTTGGGGTTGGAGTGTGAAGTATAGTTGGCAGGTGGTACGGAAGGCCCGTTACTTGCTCCGACCCCCGGAGAACTGATCGGGTATGGGAACCCGCAGTTCTGGTGGTAGCATCATTACGGTAGGTGGGGGACCTGCCTGTGTTGGAGCCGGACTGGTCAGAGAGCCGGGTGGAGAAGCCAGGGATTATACCCGTACATCCAGTTTAGTATAACCCTCTTGCAAGGATTTGACAGCCTGTGTAAGGGCATCGAGGTGCTGGCAAATCTCCATCGGAGAGGGTCCTCTTGCAGGCTCTGTCATGGCTGTCTGATACTGTCATGTACCTTAAGGTAGAGCCTGACGAGCAGAGGAAGCCTCTTGTACAACTTCGGTTCATGGGCCACTGAGGTAGCGAGAGCTCGGTGGGGTAGGAGTGCCTGTGATATTCCGGTAGCAGGAGGAGATGCATAGCAGCCAGCAGCAGTAGTGAAGCTGTGGTTGATGGCTGTGGGTGCAGGCTCTTGTATATGCAGAGAATGAGATGCTGCTGATGCAGGGAGGTTGCTGGTGCTGGGTACTGTGGAAGCAGGTATGTGGAGGCTGAAGCAAGGTGCAGAGTGAGACAAGCCAGGTCAGACACAGAGGGAACAAGGTACATCAAAGGTAATACTTTTAGAATGTTCAAGTTCAGGCAGAGGTTTGGCAACAGAGGAATCCGAGGGTAAGACAGAAGAATGGTCAAGCAAGCCGAGGTCAAGAATGAAGAGAGTCAGAGTAGTCAGGAAGCCAGGTAACGATCAGATCACAGGAGGGTAGTGGAACAGGATACAGGTGGGAACTTCAGATCAGACAGCAAAGGCCCTAGTATATCTGCAATCCTTGTATACTACAAAAGGCTCCAAAACGAATGGGGGCGTGTCCTTGTGCACCCGGGTGCGCTCCTGCGCGCACTTGCACATGTGCGCATGAGCATAGGCGTTCGCCTGAGCCCACAAATCTGCCTGTCAGGAGGGACAACATTGGTATTGTGCCAACGCATGCGCACTGGCCTCTGTCTCTGTACATCTGCTCTGCTATGGCCAGCGAGTTCCTGACAACTACACTTTTGGTGGTGTACACAGTACACAATACAGTGCAGCCATAGTACAGTTTCTAATACAGTGCAGGCAGTGTACACAGTATCTAATACAGTTTGTACAGTTTCTACTACACTTCTGGTGGTGTACACAGTACACAATACAGTGCAGGTGTGTACATATAGTGTGTACAGTTTTTACATTTCTGGTGGTGTACTCATATCTAATACAGTGTGTACAGGCTCTAATACACTTCAGGCGGTGTACACGGTATATAATACAGTGTAGTGTGGTGTTGCAAATTGCTTAATGATTGGTAAACTGCAATATATAACATTTTTGGCTTTGGGTTTAATATTGCTTTAATGGTTCACCCTTTGGATATGCTATGTACGTATGTCCAAAGAGCTGAACTAGTTAAGCTGTAGCCTGAAATCCTAACTGCATTGGGCAACACGCTCTTCATGGACCCCATACCTCTTTCCTTTAGCCTCCCCACAAATAAATAAGAAAAAAGTTTATTTATATTATATATACTGTATATACATTATATTACCAAAAGTACTGGGACCATCGCCTTTACACGCACATGAACTTTAATGGCATTCCAGTCTTAGTCCATAGGGTTCAATATTGAGTTTTGCAGCTATAACAGCTTCAACACTTCTGGCAAGGCTGTCCACAAGGTTTAGGAGTGTGTCTATGGGAATGTTTGACCATTCTTCCAGAAGCGCATTTGTGAGGTCAGGCACTGCTCTAATTCATGCCAAAGGTGTTCTATCGGGCTGAGGTTAGGACTCTGTGCAGGCCAGTCAAGTTCCTCCACCCCAAACGCCAAACATCCCAAAAATTATAGTGTATCTACACCTTTCTTCTGTCTTTAGGTTCTCTTGTAGTCTTGGTAGTGTGATGACACACACTTATTGTGTGATATTGTCTGGTTAGCAAGACCCAATTATATGATATCACATGTGTACAGACTGCATGCAACCGATGGTGTCCATATGTTGTAGTAACTTGATTGATTCCACGGGCCCAATTATATAAGAACAAAGTTACATAAGCATGAGGCAATGTGGATGAATGAAAGCCATATGCAAATCATAAAACATTTACAATAAAAGTATACTGTATAAGATTATGCAAATCATGTCAGTCATGTTATTTACATATGCATTATCATATGTTAGTCACGTCCTTTACATTACAACAATATAGAATACTAAGTCAATAGAGTAAGTTTATGAATAAGCCTGTACTAAGTGAACTTATAAATAGTCCAAGGTCAGTCATACTATCATTTACATTACAAAAGAGTCTTATAAGTAAGTCATACTGCTCTTAACAAAGACATCTTGTTCATCATATTTATTTATAGGAAATACATATATAGCTGAGCGGATGTTCTTAGGTGAAAGGTTCTAGTTAAAGGGGCAATTTTTTTACAATACAATATTAGATACAACCATCTTTAACATAATCTTTTATAGCCTTAAAGGATATCTAAAGGTCCTTTTTAAAAAAAAAAAAACAAACATTTCATACTTACCTCCTCTGCGCAGTTGATTTTGCACAGAGTGGCCCCAATCCTCCTCTTCTGGGGTCCCTCAGCGGTACTCTTGGCTCCTCCTCTTCTCTGTGCCCTGTTGGAGAGCCGCTTTCCCTTGGGGCACCCGTGTGGGCGCGCTCCCATGTCCTGCTGCTGAGTCCATTGACACAGACAGCAGGACTTGGCCCCGCCCCCTGGCTCCCGCGTCATTGGACTTGAATGACAGCAGTGGAAGCCAATGGCTGTGCTGCTATAAATCTATCCAATCAGGACCCAAGACACCAGCTGGAGCTGGTGTGCTCCTCCCCATCGCTGGAAAAAACGGGTTCAGGTAAGTAAAAGGGGGGCTCTGGGGGACAGCTGCATCCCAGGAGGTTTTTTAACTTTAATGCATAGAATGCATTAAGGTGAAAAACCTTGAGCGTTTACAACCCCTTTAATCAACATATAGTCATAATTTCCTCATCAGTGTGTGCTCCTTATCACAGCACAGAAGGGTGTTTATGTAGTAACATGTGAGCACAATTTTATGCAGCAGTACTCTGAATCCAGACCAGTGAAATAACATACACCTACTTGGCAGGGGGGCTTGCACCAACAGTTTGCGCAATGCTTTACAATATAAAAGGGAGACAGAACAATTACATGGAGCTTACACTCTAATACCTTTTAGTATTCATTCATTCATTTTTTTTTTCAACAAATTTTGTGAAATACAGTTTACAATGAAATGAAATCGCAGTGTTTCCCCTGGTGGCAAACTAAACAAACACAGGATGCCAACTGGTTTAGGGAACACGCAAGATAGCATTAGACATAGACAAGGGGTCCATAGATGCTTAGGACCATTCAGTAAACATAGGCCAGAATGACTCATTGACATAGTAAAAAAAAGAAAACATGAACCTAAAATGCCATTAAAGGACACTGTAAAGGTCAACATCAGGTTAGGGAGTGAAATAATGGGCCGTTGAACATAAAATAATATGTCGTCTGCGTATGCCGCATATTTATCCTCCGTGGTGCCTATTTTAATTCTGTGGATGTGGACGTTGTTCCGTATCATCGAGAGGAAAGGTTCTAACGAAAGGGCAAATAAGATAGGGGAAAGAGGACAGCCTTGATGGGTGCCAAGTGAAAGGTTTGCTTAAGGTGCCGTTAATTTGTAGTTGTGCTGTAGGGATAACATGGACGGGCAAATGCCCAGGTGGGATAATGTCGACATCAGATATTCCCAGTCCACTATCGAATGCTTTTTCAGCATCTGTGGATAGGAGAAGGGAGGGCTGGGAAGATCTACGAACGTAAGAGTTCAGGGATAAGGTTCTTAGGGAGTTGTCACGGGCCTCTCTCCCCAGGATGAATCCAGTTTGGTCTCTAGATATCCATTGAGGTATCAGGGGAAGGAGCCTATTCGCGATGGCTTTAGCATACAGTTTGGTATCTAAGTTCAATAAGGAAATTGGTCTACAACTGCCACAGATGCTGGGGTCTTTACCAGGTTTAGGGAGAATAGTGATGTGAGTGTGAAGAGTTTCTGGTCCTACCTCTGGCACTACCTTCAGAAACTGAGTTAGCATATGACGTTAAACGAGGAAGTAATGTATCCGCGAAGGCGTGGTAATACGCTATTGTTAGACCATCTGGTCCATGGGGCTTTGCTATTAGCCATGGTCTTAAGCGCTACTCGTAATTCCAAGGTAGTGAGATCCCCTTCCAGTGCTTCAAGAGCGGCGGTGGGTAGTTTTGGTAGGTTAGCTTGTGCAAGATACTCTTGGATAAGGGCTTCTCTAGTCCCCTTATCTACTGTAGTATGGTGCACGTGATAGAATTGCTGATAGAAGGAGCGGAATTCTTTAGCTATGGCAGAAGTCTCATATACCAGGGTATCGAAGGGTGTCTGAATTTTAGCTATAAATGAGGCAGATTTTTTCTGTTGTAGCGAGCAAGCAAGGAACCGACTGAGTTTATTACCCCATTGGGATTGTAATGTTCTGTCATTTCTCTCTAAGGATCCTATTTCCCAGATTAGCTTTAATTGTAGATGTGTTCTCTCTCTTTTTTTTTCCTAGAACCAAGTTCTATGAGCTTCCCACTAATGTGTGCTTTGTGGGCCTCCCAGAGTACGCCAGGTGAAACATCTGAGGTCGTATTGTCTTTAAAATAGAGAGGTCATCTCCAATCTGTTTTTTATCAATGTCTTTGGAAAAAAGGGTATCATTTAGTTTCCAGTTTGTAGTTTTTAAGAGTAAGGAGGGAATTTTCAATTTGAGACTGATCGGGGCATGATCTGATGTTGTTGAGGTTTCAATGTCAGAACGAAGTGACAAGACTAAGTGGTGATTTTCAATAAAAAAATAATCTATCCTTGAGTAGAAATGGTGAAGGTACGAGTAGTGCGTATAGTCTTTTGCTCACGGATGCATCACCCTCCAAACATCCATGAGTTGAGCATTGTGGAATCGTTTGCAGATGTAAGTCAAACGTTTGTGGGAGATACTAGATCTGCCCTGTGATGTGTCTATGGCAGGTTCCAGGGGAGTGTTAAAATCCCCTGACAGAGAATGCACCCGCAAGCAAAATCCCTCAATTTGGTAAGAGTGACAACTATGAATCCTGCTTGATCATGGTTAGGGGTGTATATACTGTATTTGCTAAAGTGCACGGCACATTACCCAGGCTGCCACTCAAGAATAAGTATCTTCCAGAGGGATCACTCAGTGCTGTTTTGGACGTAAAAGAGGTTCCCCTACAGAGTCCAATGGCCACTCCTTTTGCCTTATTGACATCTGATAGGCTGTAGTGCCACGTTGGGTAGTGTTGGGAAAAAAGCTTAACAGAAGTAGTGTGGGTAAGGTGAGTTTCCTGCAAGAAAACAATTTCCCCTTGCAGGCGATTACGTTCTTTATGTCGCTTACCAGGGGCATAGAGTCCCCGCACATTGAGGGAGATCAGATTTACCGTAGCCATTGAAACCATCATGGAGTCTCTTGATACATAGTCTACCAAAGTTTCGGGAGATGAGGCGGGCGGGGGGGGGGGGGGAAGAGGGAGCAGAGAAGTAAGAGAGCGGCAGAGAGAAAAAAAGAAAATACCAATCATGGTTCCAGAAAGAGCATGTTGAAAACGTCAACCAATATATATGATTGTCTAGGATTTGCACGCAAAAACTTGCGGTGCGTAGACAGGGCAGGCGTGGGACCCAACACCCCCGAGCACGTCACCCAGTGAAGGGCAATGACACGTGGGCATGGGATCACATGGTGCCCCGTAAGGGGGGGTTGTGCAGCCCCAGACATCAGACAGCACATACCAAACGGAAGTGTGCACCATCTGAGTGCTCTGGCGCGGGCACTGTGCATAAAACAATTATATGTTCATAAAATATAACTTTAGGCATAGTAACTAAAGCGTATACCTCTTAGTAATTAGTAAAAAAGTCATAACCAAACCACTGGTTGGCAGTGATTATAATGTCCAACCAAACAGTAGGGACAGAAAAAACAGACATATCTACCGATATGATACTTGCGTGTGGTAATCAGGGGTGAGACCCCTGCACAAGGGCCACGAGACAGCATCATAGGGCATTTACCCCATCTGTGGTGAAGAGTCCAGAGTGGTAGAGCAGTTTCCGGGCCACTTTCTGCCAGTGTGCCTTAGAGGTAGCAGGGAGTTCCAGAGGATTGATGTTGAAATCCATGCAGAACTTGTCTAAGTCCTCTGGAAAATGAAGGACAGTGGTTTTGCCATCCCTCTTCGCTATGAGGGTAGCCGGGAAGCCCCTTCGGTAGTTGATAGAAGCAGAGCGCAGCTTTTCTGTCAGGGGTTTAAGGGCCCTACAACGCTCCAGGGTTTCCCTGGCCAGATCAGGGAAGAAAGACAGGGTAACTCCATCAAATTCTAGGGTGGCTGCCTCTCTTGCCTTCCGCATGATGAGCTCCTTCTCCTCGAAGTAGTGGACCCTGCAGATGATGTCTCTTGGGGTGTCTGAAGACATGTTGCGGGGGCGGAGGGCCCGGTGGACTCTATCCAGTTTCAAGGGATGGTCTGCCGGGTTGCCCAGCAGGCTGTTAAAGATGCCACGAATAGAGGCGGGGAGATCATCATCTCTGGTCGCCTCAGGGAGGCCTCTGATCTGTATTTTGTTCTGCCTGTTGCAATTCTCCTGATCTTCAGTTTTGTATTGCAATTCTCCTGATCTTCAGTTTTGTACAGGGCCATTCTGTGAGCTATGGAGAGATTGCGGGTGGTAGCCTGCAGGTCTCCAATGGCTGCCACGTGGCGATCTAGGCGCAGCTCTGATTCCTCCACTCGCACCAGTACTTGTGATAGGTCAGATCGGACCATGGTGACCTCTTTCTTTATGGCCCTCTCAAGGCTGGAGACTAGCTCCGACTTGGTAGGAAGTCCGCTTACTAGCGCCGTAACTTACGAGTGCCTGGGCAAGCTCCTATCTCCGTCCAAGCCGACAGACGAAGCTGGAGACCGGTGTCTGGATTCAGGCCTGTGTCGGGAGGCGGACTCAGAGCCTGTGCAACGCGGAGAGCCGTCTGTCTCAATTAAGCAGGAAAAAGGAACATTTGGGACTTTAAATGAGGCAGATGCCTCCATCCCGATTTCTTATAAAAAAGAGGGGAAGTACGGGGCGGGACTTTAAATGAGACATGCAGTCAACAGTGGTGGATGCAAAGAGCAGTATATTTAATATAAATCATGATTACAAATTCGTACAGTGAGATACATGATAAAATAACAAAAATTTATATATATACAAATAGGAACATGAATTGCATGACAGCGTGTATACCCTTATGCTACATTCACTGAGAAACTTCCTATTAGCTTGAACTTTGTAATAACAACGCAAATGTCCGTACAAATGAAAAATACATGAAAACAAACAGTAGGCTAAAGCATTGCATGTACTAAGGCTCTACGCGTTTCGTGAAGTATATTGATCCACTCATCAGGAGCAGCAATGCCTTTGATCTGAGAAAGAGATCATGAAAAGTGTCTGAGTCACTGCCTTAGATGCTGTAAGCAGTACTCACAGCCGCCATGTGGAGATGTAGTCTTGAGAGCTGGAGGCTCCCCAAAGGATGTCTTGTCCGGGAGCTGTGGCAAAGTATAGTACAAGCAAGCCTCCCAAAAGTGGCCCCATGGCCTGAGGAGAGCCGCCTGAACACTGGTGGCTCATGTAAAACAGATTGTAAATGGTGGCTACATAAGTCTTGAATGGTTTCTAAAATTTTAAAATATATGAAAAAATATAGATAAATAAATATATAGTATGGTCATCAGTAGGCAGCATCTGTACTTGAACGGAAACAGAATAATGCAATTATAAGCATTTAGCTGCCTTGATTACCTGATGTTCGACTTAAGGTAGCCAGAATGTGCATATGGTGCAAAAAATGAGAATGGAGCCAACAGCGTGGACAGAACACCACAGATGGAGCCATTAATAGGGGCCCGCAAGCACAACTTGTGCTTGCGGGCCCTTATTAATGGCTCCATCCGTGGTGTTCTATTAATGTAGCAAAGTGTAATTTCTTCAGTGTTGTTCTATGAACAGATATAATAAAATATTTACAAAAATGTGAGGCGTGTACTCACTTTTGTGAGATACTGTAGCTGTATACAGCACGAATGATGTATACCTGCATACCCTGCTCTCTGAGGCTGAGCTATATACCCTGATCTGTAATGCTGAGCTATATACCCTGATCTGTAATGCTGAGCTGTATACCCTGATCTGTAATGCTGAGCTGTATACCCTGATCTGTGATGTTGAGCTATATACCCTGATCTGTGCTGTTGAGCTATATACCCTGATCTGTAATGCTGAGCTATATAGCCTGATCTGTAATGCTGAGCTATATACCCTGATCTGTGATGTTGAGCTATATACCCTGATCTGTGAGGCTGAGCTATATACCCTGATCTATGATGTTGAGCTATATACCCTAATCTGTGAGACCCTACTATATACCCTGATCTGTGAGGATGAGCTGTATACCCTGATCTGTGAGGCTGAGCTGTATACCCTGATCTGTGAGGCTGAGCTGTATACCCTGATCTGTGAGGCTGAGCTGTATACCCTGATCTGTGAGGCTGAGCTATATACCCTGATCTGTGAAGCTGAGCTGTATACCCTGATCTGTAATGCTGTGCTATATACCCTGATCTATGAGGCTGAGCTGTATACTCTGTCCTGTGATGCTGAGGCTGTACACTCCTGTTCTGTGATTCTGGGGCTGTATACTCTGTCCTGTGAGCTGTATACTCCTGGCACTATGGGTGGGAGCAAGTGGAATTCAGGGGACGGAGTGAGTAGATTATATAAGGGGTGGGGCTTATGAGAAGTGTGAGGGGTCAAAAAGGAAGGGCGAGGTCTGGAGCCCCCCCATCCTAAAACTTCACCAGCTGCGATTGTTTTAAACCCAAATCAAATATGTAATATACTGCAGCTTTCTTATCATTAGATGTGGTGGTTGCATGAGTTTTCTTTTTTTAGAATTTTTTCCCTCTGTTTTTTCTCCTAGTGATCTGGCCAGTTACATGCCTTCTGTACATAGCTGTGCGCAGCCTATTGAATTAGGATGTGCACCCTAAAGCTCAAACACATGTGTCTACATATATATGACCTGACACATTGACCTCCCTGCCGGTACATTGAAAGAGAAGGGTGTAAACACTTCTCTTATGGCAGAGCCAGTAAGAGCCAGTAAGAGGGAGATCTTTCTCATCTTCCTGCCAACACACAGAGCGATAATGCTAATGTGCATGGGGTGATTAGGGTGTTCCCAGGCACACCTGGCACACCCTGTGCGCACGTCTATGCTCCTGTATTAGAGTGCATCCACTACTGATGAAGGAGCAACAAAGTCACCTTTGGACAGCAGCATTGTTAATCTGGGGGAGGGGGGTATTAAAGAGGAAGTAAACATGATGTATTTTTTTTTCTTTTTTTCCCCCCTGCAAAGTAAAAGCATAATGGGCTAGTATGCATTGCATACTAGCCCATTATGTTGCACTTACCTGCAACATAATGGGCTAGTATGCAATGCATACTAGCCCATTATGTTGCACTTACCTGCAAACGAAGCCAGCAATGTCACCGCTGGTGGTCGCATCCATCTTCACCTCTCTTACTTCCAGGGCCACGGACTCCGGCTCTGTGACTGGACTCCGGCTCTGCGATTGGCCGGACCGACTGGCCCTTTAGAAACGGCACGATCGTGCCCTTTCTTCAGTGCGCATGCGCCGATGACGTCGGTGCAAGCGTATATAGTAAATATCTCCTAAACTGTGCAGGTTTAATAGATACTTTCAGAACCTACAGGTAAGCCTTATTATAGGCTTACCTTTAGGTAAAAGTGGTGTAACTAGGTTTACAACCACTTTAATGATGGGCATGTGGGCAGGTGCAGTTAGCTTGCCTGCCAAAAGATATCTCTCTTCCTATTATGGTATAGTAAAGGGAAAGTTGTAATTAGGCATTAGCTCCCTATTTAGAGAACACCCTCTTATAGTTAGTTCATAAATATTGAAATCACTCCATTGCCACATCCGTAATTTTAAGGGCGGAAAGAAAACAACCAGGGATTCTGACTTTAAAGGCAAATTGGACCACATAAATTTTATAAAAATATATATTTTATTTGTACATACATAAAAGCTTGCAAAAGCAAAACACAGAAGCTAAAAACATGTAATCACATATGCGTAAAATCTGGGCCACAATGGGCAAGTATTCTGTAAGATGTTTGTTACACCGTATCAGATGAGTGAGCCCCTGTGCGTCAATGCGTTTCGCTGGTTGGCTTCATCAGGACACACGAGGGGATGATGTAAGTAAAGACAGGTCTCACTTGCCTGAATGTGAATACACATGCATACAAAATGGATCTCCCTGAACGGGCACCGGATCATCAGAGTAAGCCAGATGGTCTAAAACCCCACGTAGTTTATCCACTTTCTGACCGGCTCACGCCGTTACACAGCGGCAAAGTGGTTCCTTCCCACGAATCGCAGTATGAGAACATCTGTACCTTTAAGGGCAATAGTAGGCAGGGTACCAGATGCGCGTGGCCAGCGGGCGCGATCGCCGCTGGTCACACGCGATCACGTCCATGAGAGCAGGAACAGGCATTTGTGTGTGTAAATACACAAACCCCTGTTCTTTTAGGAGAGAAGAGAACTATCGGTTGTTCATACTAAGTAGGAACAATGATATGTCTCCTCCTCCAGTCAGTCCTATCCCCTCACAATTAGAACACACCTAGGGAACACACATTTAACCCCTTGATCGCCCCCTAGTATTAACCCCTTCCCTGCCAGTGACATTTACACAGTAATCAGTGCATTTTTATAGCAGTGATCACTGTATAAATGTCAATGGTCCCAAAAATGTGTCAAAAGTGTCCGATCTGTCCCCTGCAATGTTGCAGTACCGCTAAAAATCGCAGATCACCACCATTAGTACAAAAAAAAAATATTAATAAAAATGCCATAAAAATGCCATAAATCTTTCCCATAGATTGTAGATGCTATAACTTTTGCGCAAACCAATCAATATACGCATATTGCGATTTTTTTTTTACCAAAAATATGTAGAAGAATATATATTGGCCTAAACTGAGGAAGTAATTTGTTTTTTAAAAACATTTTTGGGGATATTTATTATAGCAAAAAGTAAAAAATATTGTTTTTTTTTCAAAATTGACAATCATTTTTTGTTTATAGCGCAACAAAATAAAAAATGGAAAGGGTATTCAAATACCACCAAAAGAAAGCTCTATTTGTGGGAAAAAAAGGACGTCAATTTTGTTTGGGTACAGGGTCGCATGACTGCACAATTGTCAGTTAAATTGATGCAGCGCTGTATCGCATAAAATGCCCTGGTCATTAAGCAGCCAAATCTTCCGGTCTGTAAGTGGTTAATATGAGCATAAAGTTGATATTCCAAAATTCTATATATAAGAGGAATCTTCCACCACCTATCCAGATGGCATATAACTTAGAACACCATCAAGATATACATACATACTTCTCAAAACATCAGGGGAACAGCAGGCACTATAATAGGCAGGATGATATCAGGTCAAAAAGTTGCTGACAAAGGAGAGGGTATATGTCCCCTCAGACTGAACACGGCCAGTCTATGCTGCCAACAGGTAAGCCTGGGAGATATTGCAGCATCATACTACTACCATACTACTACCAACATCATACTATGACTTCTCTGACCCTCCCCCCCTTTTTTTTCCCTCTTTCTTCTTCTTCTTTTCCTTACTCCTCTCTTTACTACTTACTGTGTATCAGATATTCTTAGAAGTGCAGGATGACATGATAGTACATATAATTCTATGTTGTTAATACTTACGGAAAGGAGCACAAGGGAACCCCTTCCCTATCCCCCTCCTTTGGATCCTACGCTATACCTTTTCCCTGTGTTGTAATCATTCCCAACAACACAGGTCTAAGTGCCTCGTTGGGATTCTACATAACTAATCCCTAAAGAATTGGAAACATATCTCACGACCTGGCCACTAACGAATTATATCCTTCTATGTTAGTTCACCTTGTCAAACTCACCAATATTTCCATCAATTATACTTTATTTCTCAGTTTAAAGTTTTGAGGTATTGTATCTTTGCATATCCTGATGGAAGGACATTGAGACACTTATGCTTAATCTTACATTTACAGGTTATGTTGTTCATTGAATGTACTTTTTATAACATTGTCTTGTTATTTGAAAAATAAAAAAAATATTGAAAGTCAACATCATACTATGATGTCACTTTTTTACATTATAATGTTTGTATTGTTATTCAAAAACTGCATAAACAGATTGAAACAGAATTCTAGGATGCATCACTAGAGGGACCACCAGCAGGTAGAAGGAGGTCCTGATTCCTCTATATAAATCTTTAGTGAGACCTCATGTAGAATACTGTGTCCAGTTCTGGAGACCTCACTTACAAAAAGATATTGATAAGACAGAATGAGTCCAGAGATGGGTAACAAAAATGGTGAAAGGTCTGAGGGATTAAACATATCAGGAGCGACTTCAGGAACTTATCCACTCCCTGCTCACCCTATAGCCGAAAGACGGCTACAGCGCGGGGCTTAATTGTCGGGACGGTGTCCATGGACGTCCTCCCGCTTACCTGTTCCCCATGCGCAGCCACGGGCGCACACCAGGGAAAGTCTGTGTTTGCCGTGTCCCTTGGATACAGCCAATCACAGATCGTGGTAAATGGACAATCACATCGGCCATTTACCACGCGATTGGCGTGTCCAATGAGAGAAGATCTCAAATGTAAACATATGAGATCATCTCTCATTGATGGCTCTCCCTCCTCACACAGAGACTGCGTGTGAGGAGGGAGAGCTTCTGTGCTGCAGATCTGTGAGTGCCAACTATTATCTGTCAATTTACAGTAAATACACAGTAAATACAGTGCCCAAATAGTGCCCATCGGTGTCACAGTGCTCATCAGTGTAATTGTGCCCATTGGTATCACAGTGCCCATCACTGTCATCAGTGCCATCTATCAGTGCCACCTGTCAGTGTCACGTGTCATCAATGCCATCTGTCATCAATGTCACCTGTCATCAGTGCAATCTGTCATCAGTACCACTTGTCATCAGTGCCATCTGTCATCAGTGCCACATCAGTTTCATGTGTCATCAGTGCCATCTGTCATCATTGTCACGTCAGTGTCATGTGTCATCAGTGCCATTTTCATCAGTGTCATGTGTAATCAGTGCCATCTGTCATCAGTGTCACGTGTAATCAGTGCCATCTGTCACCAGTGTCATTTGTAATCATTGCCATTTGTCATCAGTGTCACATGTCATCAGTGCCTTCTGTCATCAGTCATCAGTGTCACGTGTCATCAGTGCCTTCTGTCATCAGTGTTACGTGTCATCAGTGCCATAAGTGCCCACCAACAATGTCTAGAAATTAATTTTCAGCTGAGGAGGTGTACAATATTCTTGCGGCCGATGAGAGCAACGGGGAGCTCTCTGCTTCGAATTTCTTCTCAAATTCAGATTCTGAGTCTGACGTTAACTACGAGCCTGTCCTAAGCAGTGGAACACTGACAGCCTCAGAGGAGGATGATAGTCCGCCCGCCAGACGAAGGCGTTCCAGTGAGAAGGCAGTGCCATCCACCAGAACCGCAGTTCCTGGGCAAGAAAGGCCAAGTACCATTGGGGTGTCACCTCAGTCGCAAAGGCTTAGGTCCCATGCCAGCCTTTCCTATTCCCTTCAGAAACCCTTGTGGCTTCCTCCTAGTTCAGGAGAAGTTTACATTCCCCCTTTCACTACCCAGCCAGGAGTCCAGGTGGACACAGAAAATTTTTCCCTGATAGATTTTTTCCACGTAATTTTTACTGAGGGCCTGCTAGCATCAATTGTAGCCCAGTGCAACCTGTATGCACAACAATCCATAGCAAGCAACCCAACGTACTATTACGCCCGTCCCTACAAGTGGAGAGCCCTAACAGTGGAGGAATTTAGGATTTCTTTGGGCCTCACATTCTGTATGGGAAAAACCAAACAAAAACTTATTATGTTCATATTGGTCAACCCTCCCCATCTACCACATGCCCATCTTTTCCTCAGTAATGCCCAGAACCAGATATCTCATGATTATGAGGTTCCTACACTATAATGATAATACCCAGTGCCCTCCCCGAAATTACCCAAATTATGATAAGCTTTATAAAATTCAGCCACTACTAAATTATTTTTCTGAAATCTTCCCCCAGTTGTTTATCCCAGACCAACACATATGCGTGGATGAGTCACTTATCAAATTTACTGGCAGGTTTGGATTGGGCCATTCACCAGGAGGAATGGCCCAATCCAAAAGCCAACATGTATCCACAAATACAATATTTTCATGGGGGGTGTCGACTTCAACGACCAAATGCTCAAACCCTACCTTGCCACAAGACGAACATACCAGTGGTATAAAAAAGTATCAATTTATTTGCTTCATTTGGCCATATACAACACCTATATAATCTACCACAACGCCACTGAAAGCCCCCAACCCTTCCTTAGCTACCAGGAGGAAATCATCACTGCCCTTATATTCCTGAATGCCGCACCAGAAAACATTCGATCCGATGTGATTAGCAGACTCTCTGATTGCCACTTTCCCAATAAAATCCCTCCCAGACCAACAGGCCAAAAATGTCAGAAAAAATGCTGGGCGTGCTCCAGAGGAGGAGTTAGAAGAGACACCACTTATTATTGTCCCCAGTGTCCTTCCCAACCAGGGGATAAGTAATAAATGCTGCAGCGCTAACAAATAAACACAAATAAATAAGTGAGAAAAAAGGGGAATGAAAATGATAAACAAATCAGATGTACAAAATGTCCAGTAAATGTACAAAACTCTATAAATGGGTAACCAAACACCAAGGGACCCTGTAAAAATGTGAAAATCTAAACAGTGTAAAAGGTGTTGTCAGAGAGGTTACCTTGGTGGATGTGGTGATGCTCGCCGTGGTGTGCGCTGGGGTGCGCCAGTGCGCGCTGGCGCGTGCCGTCCTGTTCGTCTTGTTCTGCGCGCTCCTGTAGGTACTGGTGTGTGCGACTCGGCTGGCCCTGGTGTGCGCTCCGGTGTTCAGACGTGTGCGCGGGTGCGCGTTCCTTTGGGCACTGGTTTGCATCATCCGGTGGATGCTGGTGTGCGCGCCGGTGTGCGGGTGCGCGCGTGGGCATGTGCGGGTGCACGCGCCCGTGCGTGTCGGTGCGTGCGCACTTGTGCCGTTTGGCGCCAATCTGCCTATTTAGGCTGGCTGCACTCTCCGCTCGGTGCTGCCTGATCAACAGCTCTTCAGTTCCTTTGTTCCTCTTTCCTGTGCCTGTACTTTGATCTCCTGACAAACCCGGCTTGCTTCTTGGACTCCTCTGAACTCTGCCCGCACCTGACCTCTGGCCTGTTTGACTACTCTTCTGCCTGCTCCTTTGTGCCTCGTTGCCTGCCTGTTGCCGAACCCAGCCTGTATTCGGACCTCCCTGCTCAGCTCCTGTTTGCCTGGGTTCCAGCTTGCACCTTGCTGCTAAGGACTGTCTACCTACCAGCATCTGGACTCTATTACCAGGCTCCCATACCACTCCGCACTCCTGTGCCTCCTGTATACTCTACCAGGGGCCGCGAGTCGAATGCGTAAGAGAGCCTACCCTCTGCCCAAGTGGACTCGCCGGTCAGGTACGTAGAAGTCTGATAGTATCAGGCAGCCATGACCGAGTCCGGGCAGGGGGCTTCCCCCATGGATGAACTCTGCAGACATCTGACGGGCCTGACCCAAGCGGTAAAAAGCCTACAGGAGGGCTATTCAAGATTGGACGAACAAGTCCAGGCTCTGTCCTCGCCCACCAGTACCCAGGGGGCTTCATCTGCCGGATTATCTTCCGCACCCTCCGTAGTTATGCTCCCTCCAGAACCCAGAGTACCCATACCTAAAAGGTTCTCGTAGCAAATACCGTGCGTTCCGAAACGCCTGTGAGATTTACTTTGCCTTGCAGCCCCGTACCTTCTCACTAGAAGCAACCAAGGTGGGCTTTGTCATTTCCCTGTTGTCTGGTGAGCCTCAAACCTAGGCCCACCGTCTCCTGGAGCAGAAGTCAGACTCTTGTGGCACAAAGGCAAGATTATGGTTTCTAAGGACCTAAGGGTGCCGGTACTGGAGCTTTGCCATGACCATAAGCTGGCGGGTCATTTCGGGGCCCTGAAGACAGCCGAGCTGGTACAGCGTACTTTCTGGTGGCCACAACTGGTCAATGATTGTAAAAGCTACGTGGATTCCTGTCACACTTGTGCTCGAAGTAAGAGCAGCCGGACAAGAGCTTGGGGCCTATTGAAACCCTTACCCATTCCTGAGAGACCATGGAAAATGATCCCGATGGATTTCATCGTGGAACTCCCCATCAGAAGGTTTTTCTACCATCATTGTCGTAATAGACAGATTCTCCAAGATGGCACATTTTCTTCCAATGAGGGGTACACCCTCAGCCATGGAGACGGCGAAGCTGTTCATTAAGGAGATCGTAAGGTTGCATGGGGTTCCTTCAAATATTGTCTCCGTTCAAGGTGTCCAGTTTACCTCCAGGTTTTGGAAGGCCCTGTGCGGTTCCCCTGAAATAGAACTGGCATTCTCTTCGGCTTACCATCCCCAGATGAACGGCCAAACGGAGAGAACCAACCAAACGTTGGAGCAATATCTCCGTTGTTTCTCTGCCTTCTCCCAGAATGACTGGGTCTCTCTGTTACCTGTTGTGGAGTTCTCTTACAACAACTCTCTGCATTCTGCCATCAATCAACCCCAGTTCAATACCCGAATGCACCATCCCTGCAGTTTCCGAAACTTTGGAGTTCTTCTCTGCTAATAACAAACTTCTACAAGAGACCATGGCCAAATCCCAGGCCTATTACAAGAAGATGTTTGACAAAAAGAGATGTGGGGAACTCATCTTGGAACCTGGCAACCAAGTGTGGTTGTCCACAGCTAACTTGAAGATGGCCTGCCCTTCTAGAAAACTGGGGCCTAAATTCATGGGTCCTTTTCCGGTGAGGAGGAAGGTTAACGATGTTACATATGAACTTGACTTGCCTGACTCTTTTAAAGTGCACCCGGTTTTCCATGTGTCTCTACTGAAACCAGTTGCCTCTGATCCCTTTACTGGCCATAGTACCGCCCCGCCCAAACCTGTCATAATGAACAATGAGGAAGAATTTGAAGTTGAAGCAATTCTGGATTGCAGAAAAAGGCGAAATCAAACCCAATACCTTATCAAATGGAAGGGGTATGGACCCCGAGGATAACTCCTGGGAGCCCGAGAGTAACCTTCATGCCAAGGAACTGTTGCAAACATTTAAAAACTCCCATGCAACCAGATTGGCCCAACTGGGCACCCGGAGGCTGCCCTTGAGGAGGGGGCACTATCAGAGAGGTTACCTTGGTGGATGTGGTGATGCTCGCCGTGGTGTGCGCCTGGGTGCGCTCCTGTTCGTCCTGTTCTACGCGCTCCTGTAGGCACTGGTGCGTGCGACTCGGCTGGCCCTGGTGTGCGCGCCAGTGTTCAGACGCGTGCGCGGTGGCACGCGCATTCCTTTTGGCACTGATTCGCATCATCCGGTGGATGCTGGTGTGCGGGTGCGTGCATGTGGGCATGTGCGGGTGCGCTGTTTGGCGCCAATCTGCCTATTTAGGCTGGCTGCACTCTCTGCTCGGTGCTGCCTGATCAACAGCTCTTCCGTGCCCTTGTTCCTCTTTCCTGTGCCTGTACTTTGATCTCCTGACAAACCCGGCTTGCTTCTTGGACTCCTCTGAACTCTGCCCGCACCTGACCTCTGGCCTGTTTGACTACTCTTCTGCCTGCTCCTTTGTGCCTCGTTGCCTGCCTGTTGCCGAACTCAGCCTGTATCCGGACCTCCCTGCTCAGCTCCTATTTGCCTGTGTTCCAGCTTGCACCTTGCTGCTAAGGACTGTCTACCTACCAGCACCTGGACTCTATTACCAGGCTCCCACTCTACCAGGGGCCGCGAGTCGGACACGTAAGAGAGCCTACCCTCTGCCAGAGTGGACTCGCCGGTCAGCTACGTAGAAGTCTGATAGAGTGTATAGGTTATAGTCCAACAAAGGCTGATCTTCTAATGAGGAGTGATAAAGAGCCAAACACTGTCTGATATGGAGGACATCAAAGATGTTGCATCATCAACAATAGAGAAGTGCGTGTACCCTTACCGGCTCTGGTGGACTCCAATGTCAACGACATGGAGTCATACAGACATGGTGCCACAAATAGCTGAAGCGTGGAACTCAACAGGGTCCAGGACCTCCAGGGTGGAATTCAGAGAAGAAACGAAAAACCTCCAAATGGACCTCCAATCCTTGCTGCATCGAACTGGATCTGGATGGTAGGATCAACAGGACTCCGGAGCCACTCTCAGCAAAGTATTATGTGGAGAAAGAAAAATGCTTCCACATGGTGTAGATCAAAAGAGGTATTTTATTTCTAAAAACCGGCAAACAAGCTTAAAAGTGATCACAAAAATAAAAGCTAGGCAATGTGGAGAGCGATAAGCCAAAAAAACCTATGCGTTTCGACAATGGGTCTTCAACAGGGGCATATGTCCCTGTCGAAGACCAATTGGTCGAAACACGTAGGGTTTTTTGGCTTATCGCCCTCCACATTGCCCAGTTTTCATTTTTGTGATCACTTTTAAGCTTGTTTTTTTTTAGAAATAAAATACCTCTTAGAATGCCTGAGGGTGCTATTTCAATGTTGGACCTCTGTATGTGGCCAGGCTGTGTAAAAGTCTCACACATGTGGTATTGCCATACTCAGGAGGACTAGCAGAATGTATTTTTTGGGATGTCATTTTTGCTACGTACATGCTATGTGTTGGAAATATCTTATAAATGGACAACTTTGTGTAAAAAATTTTTTTTTCCACATTTTCCAAAAACTTCTGGAAAAAATGAACCGTTCATAAGACTCATAATGCCTCATAGATTATACGTTGGGGTGTTAGCTCACCATAATAGGGTAATTCTGTGGGCGTTTCCATTGTCCTGATGCTCCAGGGACCTATTACACGAAAGTGTAATAGGTAGTCAACAAGGTAGATGTGTAATTTATGCTCCTAGAACACTTGATGGTGCTCCCTGCATGTTGGGCCTCTCTATGTGGCTAGGCTGTGAAAAAGTCCAACACATGTGGTATCGCCATACTTAGGAGGAGTAGCAGAATGTATTTTGGGGTGTCATTTGTGGTATGCACATGCCATGTGAGAGAAATAAACTATTACCATGACAATTTTGCGGAAAAAAAAAATCTTAATTTTGCAAAGAATTGTGGGAAAAAATGACAACTTCAAAAAACTCACCATCATCTTACTAAATACCTTGGAATGTCTACTTTCAAAAAGAGGGGTCATTTGGGGGGTATTTGTACTTTCCTGGCTTGTTTGGTTTGCAAGAAATGAGATAGGTCACCAGTACATCAGGTGTGATCAATTTTTTATGATTTGCACCACAGTTTGTAGACTTTCTAATTTTCACGCAGACTAAATAATATCCACTAATTTTGGGTTATTTTTTTTTCAAAATTTTCGGTCTTTTTTCATTTATAGCGCAAAAAATAAAAACCCAGAGGTGATCAAATACCACCAAAAGAAAGCTCTATTTGTATGGAAAAAAGGACAAAAAATTCCTTTGGGTACAGTGTTATATGACTGAGTATTTGTCATTCAAAGTGTGAGAGCACTGAAAGCTGAAAATTGGCCTGGGCAGGAGGCGGGTTTAAGTGCCCAGTAGGCAAGTGGTTATAATGGAACTTTAGTCAGAAAATTAAGTCCTGATAGATCACTTCAGGCTGGCTCCTTCTACAGGTATAGCTATGTAAAACATTAGAAATAAATGTCTATACTGTTTAACCACTTCAGCTTTGGAAGGTTTTACCCCCCTAAAGACCAGGCCCTTTTTTACGATACGGCACTGCATCGCTTTAACTGACAATTGCGCAGTCGTGCAACACTGTTTGTTTACACTGACGGATTCCCGTTCTGGCTCTCTGTGGAGTGATCGTGGGTGGCCGGCGGACATCGCGGCCGCCGGCCACACGCATCGGCTTCAGCCACATGCCGCAGTCGGCGCGCGCGCCTACTATGGGCTTTAAAGGGACCGCCGAACCGGTATGGCGATTTGCGCAGGAGATCTATTCTGCCGCAGTATACCTGCGGCGGCTGGTCGGCAAGAGGTTAAAATCCAGTAATACACTGTCTCACCCTGCTCTGCACATGCTCAGTTGCTCTCTAATTTTAGGCTTGTGCCGAATTTGTAGAGGCCGATCTTCTGACAGTCTTAACCACTTGTCTACTGGCCGCTTTCTCCCCCTTTCTGCCCAGGCCAATTTTCAGCTTTCAGCGCTGTCACACTTTGAATGACAATTGCGCAGTCATGCAACACTATTCCCAAACTAAATTTTTATCTTTTTTTTTTTTTTTTTGAGACAGATAGAGATTTCTTTTTTTGCTAAACAAACGAAAAAAGACCAAATATTAAAAAAACAAAATGTTTTTCTTAGTTTCTGGTTTAAAATATTGTAAATAGGTAATTTTTCTCGATGGGCACTGATGAGGAGGCACTGATTAGGCTGCACTGATAAGCGGCACTATTGAGGACTAATAAGTGGCACTAATGAGGACTGATAAGTGGCACTGATAGGCGGCAATGATGGGTATGGATAGGCGGCACTGATAAGCACTGATAGGCAGCAATGATAGGCATCACTGATAGACACTGGCAGCACTGATCATCTGGACACTGATGATCAGTGCCCTGATTATCAATGTAGATGTCGCCTTTCACACTGGCCGGTTACCGGCTCTTCTCTCCTCACATGCTGTCAGCGTACGGAGAGGACTGACGATAACCGGCAAATTCTGTTTACAGTGTGATCAGCTGGGATTGGACACAGCTGGTTACCTGGTAAAGAGCCGCCGTGATTGGCCTTTTACCCCGATCTATGATCAGCTGTGTCTGCAGGACACAGCGATCCCAGATCGCTTC
The DNA here is from genome assembly GCA_037952925.1 of Lithobates clamitans. Lineage (NCBI taxonomy): Eukaryota > Metazoa > Chordata > Amphibia > Anura > Ranidae > Lithobates > Lithobates clamitans. Next base: position 3,275,637 of record JBBGZY010000964.1, on the reverse strand, counting down.
CGATGCACTCCGCAGGGGGCGCATGGGAAGCGCAATCACGAGAGGACATTAATAGACACCCTTCCGGAAATGTGCGACTGTGCTGTAGCTATCATTTGGCTATAGCGCAGTTGTGAAGGGGTTGAAGGCGGATATTAAACCCTATTACAGCCTAGGAAGATGCTTCTGTTTGATCTTCAGCTGCCATGGTGCTGCACATGTGGTCAGTTATGACACCAGCCACTTGATGGTTTGACAGTTTGGTTGCGGACATAAGCAAATGTGACAGTTAGAAATGCCGGCATTTCAGGAATGTAACTGGTTTTGGGCTCTTTCACACTAAGCCCCGGTTCACACTGGGACGACTTGTCAGGCGACCTAGTCGCCTGACAAGTCATCTCCCGTTTTGTGCTATGGAACCATTCTAAGGGGAGCGACGCAAGTCGCTCCGACTTAGAAAAAGGTTCCTGTACGACTTTGGGGGCGACTTGCATAGACTTCTATACAGAAGTCGTTTTGCAAGTCGCCCGGGCAGTCGTGTGCAGGTCGCCTCGGTGAGGCGATCTGCAAGTCGTGCCGCCTCTGGTGTGAACCGAGGCTAAGGATCCGTATGTCCGTTTTTCATCCTTCTGTTTTCGGATGAAAAACGGACATACATGTATCCCTATGGAGCGTCGGATGTCATCGGTGACATGTCCGCTGACATCCGACCCGCTCCGATCCGAAAAGTGTAACGGAGGAAAAACCTACTTTTCCATCCGTTTTCGGATCGGATCGGGTGACGACGGACACTACGGTCCGTCGTCATCCGATCCCCCATAGGGGAGAGCGGCGCTCTGACAGGTCCGTCGCTGCACAGTGTGCAGCGATAGACCTGTCATCTTCCTGCTCAGCGGGGATCGGCGGAGTGATCCCCGCTGAGCAAGCGGATATTCACGGGGCGGATCATCACTGATCCGCCCCGTCTGAAAGAGCCCTTAAATTGATGGGTTTAGTTCCGCTTTGTGATTTACTGCTCTTCAGGGGCTCTGGGCTTCAGCAAAATGGCGCACTCCTCAAAGAAGAAACAGGAGCAATGCAGGCAATTTACAGCTCACACTAATTTTGGTAGCATAATTATTAATGTGGAATGTATATTCCCTGCTAAAGAACATAATATTTTATCAGGTTGTTATGGATAAAGTTATGCTTTAACATGGAGGAAAGAATGGAAAGGGGAGACATGAATGAAACCTTTAGGCTGGGTTCACACTATCGCCGCATGCGGCTCACAGCAGGGGTCCGGTGTGTCCCCGTTCACCGTTTCAGGTGCGATTACAGTCCGAATTTTTGGCTGAATTTCGGACCTGAAACTGACCAAAATATGCACAGGACCCCTGTGCAAATTCACACTGGAGCCGCAGCGGAGATATGTGAACCAGCTCCATAGAGATCCAGTCAAAATCTCCTGCCATTGCTAATTGGATGCGAGTTGCCCTCATCCAGTTCGTATAGGTCTGAACCCAGCCTCAAATATATCTAGGGGGTGACTAAGGTTCAGTAGAGAAGGATTTTCAATATGAACTCAAAATCAAGAACACGGCGACCTCAAACTAACTGGAGGAAAGTTCAAAACTAATCATAGAAAGTATTATTTTATGGAAAGGGTAGTTAAGTCTTTAAACTACCAGCAGAGGTGTTGGTGAGACAGTCAACATTAAATGGCTTCAAACATGCTTGGGACAAACATAGATCTACAGTCAGGCTAAATAAAGTTATCAAAAAAACAAAAACAAAAAACAGGCAGATTTGATGGACTACTCTGTCTTTTTTCTGCTGTAGTTTTTCTATGTTTCTATCAACATGCCCATCGTACAATCAAATCTAATAGTAAATCAGGCCCAATGGGCTCAGGTTGGGAAAATATTTATTTAAAGATGTTCAGTGACGTTTTGTTCCTCTCACATGACATAAGAACGGGTCTGACACCATACATTTTCAAAAATGATACGTTTGCATGGTGGGCATCCTCCTAGATCAACTTCCAGGAACATTTGGGGTACCAGGAACATTCTAGAAGGATGGATATCGTTTTCTTGTTATATACTGTAATCCTGATCAAAAATAAAAAGAAATCAGTGAATAGACACAAATCTATTGTAAGTAGCTCCAGTAAATTGCAGTGCACGCAGACTGGACTTTCCAGGAACAAAGATGGTTGCAGGAGGTCTCTCTCAGCCATCATGTGACCTTTTCAATCGCCATGGTAATAGGGAAGCCTCGGGCTGGGCAGCGGGGATGCAGGTTTGGGGAAGGCGCATGCGCAGCACCTTCCTCCGCTCTCTCTGACAACTCACCAGGATGACGCAGTTCCGGGTTTGCAGTTCGGCAGCTGGAGGGTGACAGGAGCCTGAAGAATGGCCTGTACCCTGCTGGAGTTCTGCCGCTTCCAGGACCTCATCCCGGTCCGTGACTTCCTGTTCCCCCAACTCAGGGAGGAGAAGAGGAACACCACCGGTGAGTGCTCACTGACAGGAGGAGGGGGCTGTACATCTCCTGCACTCCATATACACTGTGCTGTACATCTACTGCACTCCATATACACTGTGCTGTACATCTACTGCACTCCATATACACTGTGCTGTACATCTGCTGCACTCCATATACACTGTGCTGTACATCTATTGCACTCCATATACACTGTGCTGTACATCTACTGCACTCCATATACACTGTGCTATACATCTACTGCACTCCATATACACTGTGCTGTACATCTGCTGCACTCCATATACACTGTGCTGTACATCTATTGCACTCCATATACACTGTGCTGTACATCTATTGCACTCCATATACACTGTGCTGTACATCTATTGCACTCCATATACACTGTGCTGTACATCTACTGCACTCCATATACACTGTGCTGTACATCTATTGCACTCCATATACACTGTGCTGTACATCTATTGCACTCCATATACACTGTGCTGTACATCTATTGCACTCCGTATACACTGTGCTGTACATCTATTGCACTCCATATACACTGTGCTGTACATCTACTGCACTCCATATACACTGTGCTGTACATCTATTGCACTCCATATACACTGTGCTGTACATCTACTGCACTCCATATACACTGTGCTATACATCTGCTGCACTCCATATACACTGTGCTGTACATCTACTGCACTCCATATACACTGTGCTGTACATCTACTGCACTCCATATACACTGTGCTGTACATCTACTGCACTCCATATACACTGTGCTGTACATCTGCTGCACTCCATATACACTGTGCTGTACATCTACTGCACTCCATATACACTGTGCTGTACATCTACTGCACTCCATATACACTGTGCTGTACATCTACTGCACTCCATATACACTGTGCTGTACATCTACTGCACTCCATATACACTGTGCTGTACATCTATTGCACTCCATATACACTGTGCTGTACATCTGCTGCACTCTGTATACACTGTGCTGTACATCTGCTGCACTCCATATACACTGTGCTGTACATCTATTGCACTCCATATACACTGTGCTGTACATCTGCTGCACTCTGTATACACTGTGCTGTACATCTGCTGCACTCTGTATACACTGTGCTGTACATCTGCTGCACTCCATATACACTGTGCTGTACATCTACTGCACTCCATATACACTGTGCTGTACATCTACTGCACTCCATATACACTGTGCTGTACATCTATTGCACTCCATATACACTGTGCTGTACATCTGCTGCACTCTGTATACACTGTGCTGTACATCTGCTGCACTCCATATACACTGTGCTGTACATCTATTGCACTCTGTATACACTGTGCTGTACATCTGCTGCACTCCATATACACTGTGCTGTACATCTGCTGCACTCTGTATACACTGTGCTGTACATCTGCTGCACTCCATATACACTGTGCTGTACATCTACTGCACTCCATATACACTGTGCTGTACATCTATTGCACCCTATATACACTGCGCTGTACATCTGCTGCACTCCGTATACACTGTGCTGTACATCTATTGCACCCTATATACACTGCGCTGTACATCTACTACACTCCGTATACACTGTGCTGTACATCTATTGCACCCTATATACACTGCGCTGTACATCTGCTGTACTTTGATACTAAACATCACTTAGCCAACCTCTGCTCTGGTATATACACTGTGCTGTACACTCAGTACACTCCATATACACTGTGCTGTATACTATAGACTCTCTTTATGGAGTTGCTGGATATATAGTGCTGTACCCCTGTAGACACTGTGCTGTACACTCAGTACACTCCATATACACTGTGCTGTACACTCAGTACACTCCATATACACTGTGCTGTACACTCAGTATGTGTATTGCAGTAACATAGCATTTCCTCACTGCTCTACTGTGTTGTACATGATATATTCTGTATTGCTTCATTTATCTTCCATATTCTCTGTGACTCTACTATATACCCTTCTGTATACATTTCCCAGTGTATTCTGTACGACCAGACACTATATAAAGCAGTATATGGGCAGTGTATACAGAGAGGGTGCTGCACCTCCATATACTCTACACTGGAGCACTTCATACAGATCCACCACCATATACAATGTTCTGATCTCTATATTGTCCCCACACTATAGTCCCTCCCAGTGTATTATATGATTTGTGATTCCATCATAAATCTGACCTGTTCTGCTGGATGATCTGCTCTTCTCCCCAGCACTGCATCTCTTCATGCTTTATAGTGTACTAGTGAATGACATATGCCATGGTATTCTTCATATTTATATGGCCTGTATTGAGTTGGTATGTACACACACTACATAACCAAAAGTATTGGGACGTCTGCCTTTACACGCACATGAACTTTAATGACATCCCAGTCTTAGTCCGTAGGGTACAATATTGAGTTGGCCCACCCTTTGCAGCTATAACAGCGTCAGCTCTTCTGGGAAGGCTGTCCACAAGGTTTAGGAGTGTGTCTATGGGAATGTTTGACCATTCTTCCAGAAGTGTATTTGTGAGGTCAGGCACTGATGTGGATGAGAAGGCCTGGATCACAGTCTCCCCTCTAATGCATCCCAAAGGTGATCTATCAGGTTGAAGTCAGGACTCTGTGCAGGCCAGTCAAGTTCCTCCACCACAAACTCGCTCATCCATGTCTTTATGGACCTTGCTTTGTGCATTGTCATGTTAGAACAGGAAAGGGCCCATCCTCAAACTCTTCCCACAAAGATGGGAGCATGAAATTGTCCAAAATGTCTTGGTATGCTGACGCCTTAAGAGTTCCCTTCACTGGAACTAAGGAGCCAAGCCCAACCCCTGAAAAACAACCCCACACCATAATCCCCCCTCCACCAAATGATTTGGACCAGTGCACAAAGCAAGGTCCATAAAGACATGGATGAGCGAGTTTGTGGTGGAGGAACTTGACTGGCCTGCACAGAGTCCTGACCTCAAACCCAATAGAGCACCTTCGGGATGAATTAGAGCAGAGACTGCGAGCCAGGCCTTCTCATCCACATCAGTGCCTGACCTCACAAATGTACTTGTAGAAGAATGGTCAAACATTCCCATAGACAAACTCCTAAACCTTGTGGACGGCCTTCCCAGAAGAGTTTAAGCTGTTATAGCTGCACTGGGTGGGCCAACTCAATATTGAACCCTACAGACTGATAGGGCGTACACACGGTCGGACTTTGTTCGGACATTCCGACGACAAAATCCTAGGATTTTTTCCGTCGGATGTTGGCTCAAACTTGTCTTGCGTACACACGGTCGCACAAAGTTGTCGGCAAATCCGATCGTTCTAAACGTGGTGACGTAAAACACGTACGTCGGGACTATAAACGGGGCAGTGGCCAATAGCTTTCATCTCTTTATTTATTCTGAGCATGCGTGGCACTTTGTCCGTCAGATTTGTGTACACACGATCGGAATTTCCGACAACGGATTTTGTTGTCGGAAAATTTTATCTCCTGCTCTCCAACTTTGTGTGTCGGAAAATCCGATGGAAAATGTGTGATGGAGCCCACACACGGTCGGAATTTCCGACAACACGCTCCGATCGGACATTTTCCATCGGAAAATCCAACCGTGTGTACGGGGCATAAGACTGGGATGTCATTAAAGTTCATGTGCGAGTAAAGGCAGGTGTCCCAATACTTTTGGTAATATAGTGTACATTGTGCCTGTGGTAAAACTGGGTGCTCATCACTGGAGGTGCATATAAAAACATAATGAGTGATTTGTATTCCAGTAAAAGGATCCCTTTATGGTTGTACATCCAAAAAAATAATGTAGCAGGGGCTGTATACAATATCTAAAGAGATTCCTGTAGATAAAATCGAGTTGTGTAGCTTTGACTAAAGTTGAATAATAGTATGTCGGCCACTTGTGTATCTCCTGAAGACTGGTTGAAAAGCTCCCAGAGATGGTGTCACCCTTTTCTGCTTTGTTGCTACATTATTAGGACGCTTCCAGCTGTTGTTTCTCACTCCCACCATCACAGGAGGGAGCTCTTTCTCCATTTCAAACCCCTGTACATGTGTGTTCTCCTGCAGGGTCTCTTCTGCAGTAAAATTTAAACTTACCTGCCTATTCACAACTATCTGTACAATGTATACAGATCTGCGCATGCACAGCTCAGTTTATTTAGTATAGCGCCAAAGTGCTGGAATGAGTGCATACATGGAAGTGACATCATCCCACACCGGCCAATCAGGACGGCATTCAGAAGAAGGCGGAGAGGAGATGCCGGTAAGGGACTTCATGGCCTGCGCTACTGTCTCTGAGCCTGTAAGGAGGGAGAGTGCAGAGAACTGCTGTACTAGAGCTCAGCAGTAGATCTAGATTGGGCTCAGGTAAGTATAAGGTGGGGCTGGGCTTTTTTTTACCTTAAAGGATGAGTCCACCTTTGGGAACATGTTAAACGTTCCACCCATTTTTAGGGTGGAACATGTAACAAGTTCCCACTGCTGCAGCCTCTCCCTGATCTGCCACCTCTAATGACAGCAAGTCAGGGATCTTCTCCCCCAACTCTCTGTCACAGTTTAAAAACCCCATGCAAGTCACGCCGAAGTCATGATGAGGTCTGACTTCAAGGTTGCGGGCAGCGTGAACCTGGGCTTAAAGTGATACTAAAGCTTTGTGTTTTGTTTAAAAAAAATAGCGAACATGTTATACTTACCTGCTCTGTGCAGTGGTTTTGCACTGAGCAGCTTCGATCCTCCTCTTTTTGAGTCCCCCGTTGGCGCTCCTGGCTCCTCCCCCCTCAGGCAATGCCCCCAGAGCAAGCCGTTGTGCTTGCTCCTGAGCCGCTGTTCTATGTGTCCATAAGACACATAGAGCTGTGACTCGGCCCCGCCCCCGCTGTGTCCTCATTGGCTTACTGGCAGTGGACTCCCGCTGCTGTCTCAGCCAATGAGGAGGGAGAGTCCCAGGACATCAAGGCTATCGTGAACATTGCTGGATCAGATGGAGGTCAGGTAAGGATTGGGGGGGGGGGGGGCGCTGCACACAAAAGGTATTTTACCTTCATGCATAAAATGCACTCAGGTAAAAAACCTTGTGCCTTTAGAACCACTTTAAGGGAAATTTATATAGCAGTCAAGGTGACTTTCACCAAGCATTCACTGGTAGTGAATCAATCACTGTCACTTAAATTACATGGACCCGGAAGATTTATCTATAGTGAATGTGAGGTGAATGTCAAATTAATTGCTGTATAACTCTGCCCCTTTAGGCTTTGCTTAGCTGAGTTTTTACAGCTACATTTATACTATGACATTTCCAGACCTGGAATAAATGTTACAAGCCAGAATCACATACCGTAGCACGGCACCTGTCAGTTCAATGGCTCTGCTCTTCAGGATCGTGGTACCAGAGTGCCAGAACCATCTATCAGCTGGAACATCGCTTTTGTATCAGTGACCCATTTAATAATGAATGAGATGGAACCTGGCCCCGTCATACTTTGTAGGCTTGTATTGCTCAAGGCACTTTTTAGGGCTACATTTACATGGGTGGCTACAGGCAGCTGTACTGCAGATGCCACTAAATGCCACCTGTGGGCACAGCTGAACTCTGGGCTAAGGCCACATGCAAACTGGCCACTTAGTTGAAGCCAGTTTGTGTGCAGCCAGAAATGCCATCCCTGGAAGCAAACCGTCTGCATCGTGAGCTGGTCAGATGCTCGATTCACATGTAACCACTTGGATGTTACAGCGCATGTTGTAATAAAATGTCACTTCATTCACCTCTCTGCAGTGCTGCATGTTGTCACACACTGTAAAAATGTAGACATCCTGCATGTTTTACACAGCGCACACCACCATGCATATACTGTATAGTGTGAACAGGGCACATAGGAAATGGTTGTTATCTAGGTGCTCTTGAATTAAAGAGAAACTGCAGTCTGCACACATAATTTGTAATAAAACATCTTTGCCATTCTGAAGCTTCCCTCCAACCACTTTGCATATTATTTTATATATACTGTGATTTTGTACTTGCCAAATATGCTGCAGAAATCTCCCTTCACTGAGTCTGGCTGCATCCATTATAACTGTGGGCAGCTGAAGCTGCTGCCTGTTCACATCCTGGATTTTCACAGAGAGGCACACCTTCAGCTCTGCAGCTCTCATTGGCCCTCTTGTGACTCACCCCCCCTCCCTTCCTGGCAAACTCTCACGAGAGAGAGAGAGAGAGAGAGAGAGAGAGAGAGTGCGAGCGAGCGAGCTGTGCATGATGTCATAAGCCTAGGCTTTTTTCCAGGCAAGAAATAGAAAGTGGGCTGTATAAGATATTTACTGCCAGAAAAAAAAAATGTTTTACTATCCAAAGTTAAAACAACAAGGGCAGAAGATTTAATAGATGGAATGCTAAAAAAATGACTGAAGGTCCACTTTAAAGTGTATGTTCACTTTGGGGACACTGTAAGTGATCATAGTAAACAGAATGAATAGAGGAGTGAAATTCCCTAACGGGGGGCCACAGACAGTAATAAAAACCTGCTAGGTGTCCTAATCCCTCTCCACTCTGTACAGAACAGAAAAAAAGGAAAGGTTTGTCTTGAGAACTTGTGTTCCTGCTCATGATTTTGTTAGCGCGATTCTCATGTGGAAACGCATGTCATGCATAGGGCAGCCCATTCAATTTATTTTCGCTCCAAAGAAGCTCATTTTGGCCCTAAACCAGGAGCAATTTTGCACTTGCAATTTGCCGCGATTCTCTAATGGTTTGTCACTTGACAAGGCGCCACGTTTGTGCGCATTGTGCGTTTTGCCGTTATATGGAATTGTGGGCAGAAATTTCAAACTGCCTATACTTTAACCACTTGCTTACTGGGCACTTAAACCCCCCCTCCTGTCCAGACCAATTTTCAGCTTTTATCGCTGTCGCACTTTGAATCACAATTGCGCAGTCATACAACACTGTACCCAAATGAAATTTTTATCATTTTTTTCCCACAAATAGAGCTTTCTTTTGGTGGTATTTGATCACCTCTGCGGTTTTTAGTTTTTGTTAAAAAATTAAAAAAGACCGAATTAAAAAAAAAGAAAAATTCTATTTTTTTTATATTTTGTTATAAAATTTTGCAAACAGGTAATTTTTCTCCTTCATTGATGTACGCTGATGAGGTGGCAGTGATGGGCACTGATGGGTGGCAGTGATGGGCACTGATTGCTTACACTGATGGCAGCACTGCTAGGTGGCACTGATTGGCACCACTTGTGGGCATTGATAGGTGGCACTTGTAGGCATTGATAGGTGGCACTGCTGGGCACTGGCAGGTGGCAATGGCAGGTGGTACTGGCAGGCACAGATGAGGCATATGGGCCTCCTTCCTCTTCGGGACTGATGTCCCTTTAACATAAGCCGGTGATCGGCTTTTTTCTCTCCTCACGCTGAGCTTTTGTTTACATCATGTGATCAGCTGTCACTGGCTGACAGCTGATCACGTGGTAAGGGGCCGGGATCGGATCTCAGATCTGTGATCATCCGAGTCTCTGTGACTCGGTGATCACAGCGCGCGCCCTGCAGGGTGCGCGTGCACAGGGGAGGATGTCCCATGACGGCCTCCTGGAAATTGAAGTCCGCGCTGTGGCCGTCATTCGGCTATGGCCCAGACCTCAAGTGGTTAAAGACTCATTCTAACTGATTACAAAATAATAATAAAAAAAAGAGCCAATCCAGCCCCTTCTTCAGTTGTCCACATCAGTTGCTGCCTGTCATGGACACTTCTTATTGTATAGGCTGCAGAGGGGTTTTCTCAAGATCCAGAAGAGGAGGACATCATCGGAGGGAGATGGCAGGGGACCAGTGACCTTAGGGAGGTTCATTTTTAAGGCCATTTTTAAGCTTTCAGCGTTTGTCGCACTTTGAATGACAATTGTGTGGTGGTGATAGGCGGCATGAATAGGCGGCATGGATGGGCACCACTGATGGGCACCACTGATGGACAGCACTGATGGACAGCACCGATGAACAGGCACTGAAAGGCAGCACTGACTGGCACCAGTAATGGGCACTGATTTGTGTCACTGATGGTCATTGATTGGTGGCACTCGTGGGCATTGATTGGTGGTACTTCTGGGGCTTTACTGTAATCAGGGCACTGATGATCAGTGCCCTGATTACATGCCCTGTTCTCCTCTGCAAGGAGATGCCGCTGATCGGCTCTCTTCGCAGCATACTCTTGTCAGTGTGAGGCGATGAGAGACAATTACCAGCACTTCCTGTATTTACATGTGACCGGCTGTGATTGGACACAGCTGATCACATGGTTAAAGAGCCTCTTTAGTGGGATCGGCCGTTTGGGTGCGCCGTCATATGACATCCACCCAGAACGAGAGCCACACCGTCCCTCCATCATTTGACAGGTGAGCGGGCAGCGAGTGATTAAACTAGACCTGTGAGTACCCAACTGGTAATGATCAGCTACAATGTAGGCACATACATTTGGATGTACATGCAGTGTGGCTGCCTGAAGATGGATGGCTACTGCATCTGACAATTTTTCAAAAATTCCTTTTAGTGCCAATTGTTGGTTCTGCTCCCCTTTCCCTCATTGGCCAATAGTAAAATTCTGGGGACCATATGGTTGGGGCCAGCACTGAATACTGCCAATATGTGCCAGAACCTTCTGGCATGTGCTAGTAAGCCTATTGGCACTGTTTCTCATGAGCAATCTAAAGGTTGCTATTGCTGACCTCCTGAAAATGCTGTTTTGTTGCCAGGCTGGTATGCTCACCTTCTGGCTTAAATACTTTGAGTTGCGACCTGGAATAAAATTTGTGGAGAGAAAAGTCAAAGTGAGAAGTCCTTATCTGCATACTTTCTCATGGTCAGTGTATTAAAAAAAAAAAAAAGTTGGAACAAATGGGGCTACTTGATAGCCATTTCAGAAGGAGAAATCGGCCATGGGGCCTTCCATGTTTCTCTTTTGACAAGGTTTCTTCCAGCACTTTCCGACCTGTGGCTTATAGTCTATATTATAGTAGTATATACAGATTATATGCAATTCCACAATTGTTTGGAGGCGTGCAAACCTTCTCCCTAGATGAACAAATATTTTCAGGCAAGAGCTCCAACAGCCATGAAGCTGTAGACCAGTGGTTCTTAACTCCTGTCCTAGGACCCACTAACAGGCCAGGTTTGCAAGATAACTGAAATACATCACAGGTGATATTATTTGCTGCTCAGTGATTGCAGTATTCTAGTCTGCATCTCCCCAAGGTAATACCTAAAATCTGGCCTGTTAGTGGGTCCTGAGGACAGGAGTTGAGAACCACTGCTGTAGAGTCACAACTGTAAGTGTATGCCTGAAGACCAAGCCTAAAGATGTCCACAATTGTAGACTGGTGATCACATCCTGATATAGCTATCCTCATATTACAGTAGTCATGGTGTCTATGGATATCAGCAGACTTTCCTTTAGGGAAATCGTGCCTAAATCGGCCTTTTGATGAGCATTCTGTGTCCAATCTTTTCTTGAAATAAGACCAGGTTGTCTATTCTTTCTCACCAGCCCTGATCTACAGATTTCTCACATATAGGTGTGAATTGGCGCTAAGCTGTACCTAAAAATTGCCTTCTATATTTGATGTGTGTGTTGTGGGGTACGCTTGTATTCTTCATCAATTTTTACAGATTTCTGTAGCTCATAGCGGGCAAGCTATCAGTTTCCCGCATTGTTATTCCACGCTTCTCTGAGAATGACTCATCTCCATTCCCAGAATTAGAACGTGCGTATTCAGCCAACATTAGTCAACGTGATGTCAAGAGATTACTTTGTAACACCTCGACGCTCTGAAAATGTCCTGACGTCAGCAGGACAGGAACAGCTCCACAGAGCAGGCAGTAAATGAAGATGTTGGTTCTTTGCTTTTTCAAGGCAATGTGATTTTAGCGGTAGAACATTGCTTGGGAAGGTTATTTTTACGGTAATATGTGCTTCAGAATGATTTGCTGACGTCATACATGCATAGGGTACTGCTTAAAAATTTAAAGAGGAAAAAACAGCATATTTGCATTTTGAGCGCTGGTTGAACAATTGCGATGAAAGGATGAAAAAAACCCCCATTAACAACATAACCAATGTATCCAAAAGACGGCCTTGTTTTCAGTCTTTTCTGTTAGTGGAAGTCATTGTCTGCTGCTTCCTTCCTCTGCTATCCGCATGAATAATTTCTGAATATTCTTCCTGGCACCAAGAGAAAAAAGGTGAGGGGGGAGGGGGTCCTCCAGTAGATTGACAGCCTCAGCTCTATTCCTGTGTGCTGTGTGGAGGGGGCAGGGGGTGTCTCTTCCCTCCAATCAGCTCTTGGAGCTCTCTTCACTGAGCTCTGTAGTGTGTAACTTCAGCTCTCTGCCTCTTTTTTTCTGAACCTCAGACAAGCTTATAAATTCAGCACTTTGAACAGATGTAGAGAAGACTGCAGATAAAGAAATACAACTTATGTAAGAGAATTTGTTTCATCTTTGTGTATCACCTGAGGCTAGTTCCTTCACTGGGTGTATTTAGGGGTTTACATCCATTTTAATCCATATGAAAGAACTGCACCAATCAGTGTGGTCACTTTAGAGAATCAATAGCCCCATGTAAGCTACAACTCTAGCAATGCATAGCCAAGCAGAGGTTCACCTCAAAGTGAACCTGTAGAAAAATATTAGTGGATCATTCCAAGCTAAACAAGCTTTAGCAAAGAGTGACATTCCACCATAGCCTGACGCCCTCCTATCTGCTTCCACTTCCTCTTATTCTCCCCCCTCCAATATTGGTTTGCTCAGTGATTGAGCATTTTTGGGGAAACGTTTGCACTGTTACACAAGGGGCCTGTCTATACAAAATTAGCTCCGATATTTGAATAGGTACTTCTGGAGGGAATAGGGGGCTGCAGACTGCCCCTGTGTGACACACAACGCAAAGGACAGCACAACTGTCTACTACAACTCCTTCACATTAACATGGAGATGGGGCATTTGGTAGATGGTCCTGACCCCTACCTATTATTCCCCAAGCAATGCGCCTGAACCCTGCAGAGAATACTGCCTAGGTGAAAATAACTGTGACAGACCCAACCAGGACAAGAGCTTTTGGAGAGGACTAGGGACAAGCCTCCTACCCACTGATTATGGAGAAAGCAGCAGATCATTCTATAATGATGGAAACCCACTTAATGGATGCTCAGAGCGAGGCTTGCATTACTGATCTGAATAAAGACAATTAGGCTAGGTTTCCACTATTGAGCCCCTAAAGTTGTGCGATTTTTGCCCCAATTTTGCCATGATTTTGATAAGACTTGAAGCAATGCCTGTGTATTCTTGAATTGTGTACCTCAAGTTGCATCAAAGTCAGACCAAAGTAGTGCAGGGACTACTTTTGAAGTCGCACAGATATGAACGCTACGACTTGTCATGCAATTTTGCAGTCCAAAGTCGCATGACAAGTCGCACTAGTGGAAACGTAGACTAAAGCTTCTGGAGTGGATGGAAAGGTGTAATAATAATCTTGTACAGGTTAATGGTCAGAGGGAATATGGTGGCCCTCCTGCAGACTGGGTTGGAGAAGCTCCTTCACTTGGGACAGAAATATTTATCAACCATCTCCCTTTAGCCCGGTTTCACACATGTGCGGTGCGAATTGAAGCTCAGGTTTCACTGGGGAGATAAAAATCTCCTGTTCAAAGGAATCACTGCGTTTTAGCTCAGGATCAGTGAGCAGGGAGAGGGGGAGGGAGGGGGGGGGGAGGGGGAGGTGTAGTGAGGAGAAGTACCAAATCCATGTTCAGAACGCAATGCATCTGCGAAGCACATGCGTTCCCATAGAAGATAAGGGGCTCGTAATTCGCACCGCAATGCCCAGAAAACGCACACGTTTTTTGTGCAATGCGCAGTGCGAATGCAACGCACATATGTGAACCAGATGCATTCATATGAATGTATTTTAAAATGTCCTGCGAATTAGATGCGGTGTAAGCCGCATCTAATTCGCATAGGTGTGAACCCGGGCTAAATCTTTGAAGGTAAATTTTATTCCACCTTTTCAGGCTGCTGGAATATTGTAGGAGTTTGTCTCATAGACCGTTGCTGGATAATCTGAGGTGGGGTTTGTAATGTCTTAATTGTTAAAGCGGAGTTCCACACAAAAATGGAACTTCCGCTTTTCGGAACCCTCCCCCCCTCCGGTGTCACATTTGGCACCTTTCAGGGGGGAGGGGGGTGCAGATACCTGTCAAAGACAGGTATTTGCACCCACTTCTGGCATAGACTTCCATGGGAGTCTATGCCTCTTCCCGTCCCGACCGCGCTGTCTGCTGGGAACACACAGCTCCCAGCAGAGAGCGGGGACCACTAGGGACGCGCAGCGCGACTCGCGCATGCGCAGTAGGGAACCGGGAAGTGAAGCCGCAACGCTTCACTTCCTGATTCCCTCACCTAGGATGGCAGGGGCGGCTGCCGAGAACCGAGCGGGTTCTCGGCGTTCCCTGCCGACATCGCTGGACCCTGGGACAGGTAAGTGGCCATGTATTAAAAGTTTGTAGCTGCTGGCTTTTAATATTTTTTTTTTTTTTGGCGGTGTGGGTGAACCCCCGCTTTAAGTAGGTCTTTCCCATTGTTCTATTTTTTTTCTGTCTGTCTGATCATCTCTTGGAGATGGGATTAGTCTTGTGACCACTTTAACTTGTTGCCAAATTATTGTGGGATGTTATATGTTTGTTGATTAACTTGCTGTTTAATTAATTTACTGTTTTGGTGTTCGAAGTTTGCATTGTCATGCTAATATCCTCAAGAGGGGAATGTCCTCCTGTGGGGTATAAAGTATGTGTCTGAGTTTCAATAAAACAGTCATTCTCTTAAAGCGGGGTTCCACCCAAATTTTGAACAATATCTGTATGTATTCTCTTCCTTGCTTAGATGCTGACATGCCATTTAAAAAAATTTTAATCGCTGTAATTACCTTTTATTTTTCTATTCTTCTTTGCACTTCCTGGTTCTCCTCCCGTGGGAGTAGGCGTGTTTCTAGCCTCTCCCAGACTCCTGGGAGCTAGTCTCAGGCTTCCCAGGATGCCACTGAGCATGTGCGAGAACGAGCGGTGAATGCTGGGAGCACAACATTCACCACATCCAGGAAATAAATGCTTGTGGGCTTCAAATGCCCACAATGAAGATGGAAACCGCCTGCAGTGAATAATATAAGTTATTCTTTCCGACGAAATCTGACACAGGTGGACATATTACACACAATATGTGAGTATGTAATGCTGAGAAGAAAAGTTTGTGAATGAACTCAAAAAAAAAAATAATGATCGATAGGTGGACCCCCGCTTTAAGTTCTTATCCCAACATGTTGTGTGTGTATGATTCTTGGAGTAACAGGGCTGTATTAGCTCTCGGTCTGCTGGAACGATTGGGAGGGCAGGAGGTACTGTTTGGCAGAAGAACCTAATTGGGGTGCCAAGCGGTTCTGTTACAATAACATTGGATGCTCTTCTTCATCCAACTCATTGTGGACAAGTTTTAGTCTAACGTAGAGGAATTAGTACTCACCAGTGTAGATTTTGGGTCTGTATTAGGCAGTTTTCCCTTTACTTCCTTTCTTTGGGTGCAGCCCAACTGCAAGGGAGAATTTTCAGATCCCCCTAAAATGCATTTTAACCTTTTAAACTAGATAACTTGTCCTATAAGTGTTGTGGTGAGTGCAGGCACTGCTAATGTCAAATTGAAATGAAATATATTGTTCGTCATTTTTCTTTAAAGAATATGTCCTTATCATTCAGCAGATGGCTCGCTGTGGGTACACAGATTTGCCTTCCCATCTGAGCTGTAGATTGCTGTGTGGAAATGCATAAATTTGTCATTATTTTCATTAAGAGCTCAGCACTATGTTTGTTATAGAAAATCATGCAGTGGTCCCTTGCGGCACCTGATTTAAGGATCCCCTGTCACTGTGCTGGTTTGAAGGCTAACCATGATCAGGAAATTAGAATTCTGGGGGAGTTCAGTATGCATACACCGCACAGAACAGGACCACTTCTCCCATGACATTTTAATTGTTTTGGCTGTTTTAGAAACTCCGTGCTGGTTACATAGTAGAATGGAAAGATTTGTAGTGACAATAAAGAGAAACATTTGTAAGAATCACCACTCTTAAAGTGACCCTGTCACTATACAGAATGTCTTAAAGTGGAGTTCCGCTTATAAAAAAAAGTCAGCAGCTACAAATACTGCAGCTGCTGATTTTTAATAATCGGACACTTAACGGTCCCAGGGTCCATCGATGCGGGGGAACGAAGCGCCCCCCCCCCTCTCTGCGGCACCAGCATTGTCACTGTGGGCGCCCAGCTGTATGCACTGCGCAAGCCACATGGCACGCTGTCACTGGCCAGGCAATCATCTGGGACCTGTGACGTGTCCCAGATGATTGCCGAGAGGGAGGTGGGAGAAGTGATCTGACTTCCGGCTCCGCAGAGCCCTGGGAGGAAGTGGGAGCTGGAACTCTCATTTTTGAGGGTTTCCGCCCCCCCCTCCCCCCAAAAAAAACCATATGACATGCCAAATGTGAGATGCACACATCTCAGAAGGGATTTTGGTCCACTCTTCTTTACAGATCTTCTCCAAATCCTTAAATAGGATGTAAACCCAATGTCATCCTTTCTAAACTACTGCCATAGGGGTTAACTATAAGGATATACATGCCTCCTGCATGTATCTTTACCTGTCAAATGTCTCCCCTCTGTCTGTTATGAGACCCGAAAAACTGCATATTCTGTGGGTGAGTCTGTTGTCTGGAGCTCGGTGGGTGGAGTCGTGATGTCAGTAGACTCCCCGCCCACCTCTACACTCCCCTTGTCAATATGCATTTTCTCCTGTGTATTTCTTACACTGAACTTCTGCTATGATCTCTAACATCCAGTGAAAAGACAGGAAAGTAACCACATGACTTCAGCATGCCAAATCATGCTGAGGTGTGGAACAGCCAATCCTTGCAGATCTGCTGAAGAAAGGAGTGGGGGGTGGGAATTAAAAAATACTGCATGTGTCTTTGGCTAGTGCACGAGATATGTAAATCACCTGTCACTCACAGCAAGGGGGAGGATTTGACAAAGTTTTTCTCAGTTTGTCAAGAATTGTCTCACTGAACAATAAAAGGGGATTGCTCAGAGCTGGATTAACTCTGTGTGACTGGGCTCAACTGATAGCAAATCTTATACTCTACAGTATGATATTAAAAAAAAATAAAAAATAAATTTTGGGTTTACATTTACTTTAAGGTTTCTTGGCTGTTGCTTGGCAACACAAAGTTTCAGCTCCCTCCATACATTTTCTATAGGACTAAGGCCTGGAGACTGACTATGCCACTTTATGGCTTTAATATGCTTCTTCTTGAGCCACTCCTTTGTTGCCTGTAATGCCTGTTGAGGTATGTTTTGAGTCTTATTCATGCTGGAAGACCCATCCACGGCCCATCTTCAGTGTTTTGGCTGAAGGAAGAAGGTTCTCATCCAAGATTTTCTCAATGGATGGCCCCATCCATTGGCCCCTCAATGCGGCAAAGTTGGTCTGTACCTTAAGAAGAGAAACAGCCCCAAAGCATAATGTTTCCACCTCTGTGCTTAACTGTAGGGATGGTGTTCTTAGGGTCGTTGTCAGCATTTTTCTTCCTCCAAACACAGCGAGTCTCCCTCCTCAAGAAGGCACATGTACACTGATGCCAATGAACATCTAAATGATTCAGGAAAGAATTGGGAGAACGTGCTGTGGTCGAATAAGGCCGAAATTGACATTAACTCGACTTATAGGGCGTACACACGGTCGGACTTTGTTCGGACATTCCGACAACAAAATCCTAGGATTTTTTCTGACGGATGTTGGCTCAAACTTGTTTTGTCTACACACGGTCGCACAAAGTTGTCGGAAAATCCGATCGTTCTAAACGCGGTGACGTAAAACACGTACGTCGGGACTATAAACGGGGCAGTGGCCAATAGCTTTCATCTCTTTATTTATTCTGAGCATGCGTGGCACTTTGTCCGTCGGATTTGTGTACACACGATCGGAATTTCCGACAACGGATTTTGTTGTCGGAAAATTTTATCTCCTGCTCTCCAACTTTGTGTGTCGGAAAATCCGATGGAAAATGTCCGATGGAGCCCACACACGGTCGGAATTTCCGACAACACGCTCCAATCGGACATTTTCCATCGGAAAATCCGACCGTGTGTACGGGGCATTACAGTGTTTGGAGGAAGAAAGAAGAATTTTAGCAGGAACTCTCCCCTGCTAGAATTGGTTGTTCAGCCCTTGCAGCCATTGGCTAGTTTTCCAGCATGACTGTTTGACAGAAGCCAGTCATTAGGCCGGCTTTTGTTGGACAGACAGTGGTACACATGCACTGAAAGTTGGCTGGTACCTGTTTAAGTAGCCGACTTTAGGTACATGTATCCCGGGCTTTAAGCAAGCAATGCTTGTGCTGCCGAGCGTGTCTTCAGATCTATTGATGTACTCACAGAAACTGGATCCCCCGCAGTCCTTAGCCTCCTGGATCCCCCATACCTCTTACATGTTTTTTTCTTTGACATCCACCTATTAGGCTATATTCACACTGGTGTGATTTCTGATGCGACTTCAGTCGCATAGAATCAAATGACAATGGAAATCACATTATTCTCAATGGTGCCTATACACATCAATGCAACGTGACTTCAATGAAATTTTGAAAAGGTCCCTGCACCCGCCAGCATCCTAACAACCAATGATTTATCACTGCCGCTTAAAGAGGAGCTCCACCTTAAACAGAAAATATTAAAAGCCAGCAGCTACAAATACTGCAGCTGCTGACTTTTAATAAATGGACACTTACCTGTCCCAGGGTCCAGCGATGTCGGAAGCCGATCGATCGCTCGTCTCTCGGCTGCCCCCACCGCCATCCTCGGTCAGGGAATCCGGAAGTGAAGCTGCCCGGTTCCCTACTGCGCATGCGCGAGTCACGCTGTGCGTCTACACTAGTCACCGTTGTGTTGTGGGAACTGTGTGTTTCCCACAACACAAGGGGGGGAGCATTTGCGGCTAGCTGCGGCTAGCTATTCCCGGAAGTGGTTGCAGATACCTGTATTATACAGGTATCTGCACCCCCCTCCCCCCTGAAAGGTGCCAATTGAGGTACCGGGGGGGGGGGGGGAGAAATCTGATGAGCGCAAGTTCCACTTTAGGGTGGAACTCTGCTTTAAGTGAACAAGAGGGCAGGGCCATCCAGTGATGTCACCAGGTAGCCCCCCCACTTGTTGATTGCCTACATGGTTCTGGTTGGGGGGGGGGGGTGGTCACACATTCATCAGGAGGGGAGGGCACACTCTCATCCTTCCCCTTTCCGGACCTCTTCCTGCCAGGCTACATGCTTGGATAAGGGTCTGGCATTGAATTTTGGTGGGAAAAATTTGGTGTGGGGTCCCTCCTAAAATCCATACCAGGCCTTTGTTTTTAATTGTTTTTTACTGACAGCTCATTTGTTTACATTCTGCTGTCAGACAGGAATCCCCCCGATGACAGCAGAGATCACTGGTTGTTAGAATGCTGGCGGGTGCCCGCTCCTTAACAACCAATAATTCATCCCTGCAGTCTGACCACACGGTGAGTCAAAAACGCAGTAGTATCATAATCGCATTGAAAATGCAACAAAGTTGCACTACATAATCACAGTGAAAATCGTCTCAAAATGGGCTGCAGTAGTGTGAACCTAGCCTTGCAGGATAAAGTAGTGGCGTGGAGGTTGTATCATTTTCATTTTAGTTATCTCTTTTCTTACAAAAGCAAAGTTTGATTGCAGTCCATTCCCTACAGATCATCTATATGCATGACAATGATTAAGAACCCATTTATTTTTTTGCATTATGTAATTTGTTAATGTGCATTGTGGTAAGACAGCCCATTAAAAAGGAATGGGCTTCCGTCGTGCCCTAATGCGATTTTAAAAATGTTTTTTTGCTTTTATTAATACATAATATGCCTTTATTAATACATTATTGTACACAATGGCATTTCCATGTAACGTGTTGTAACAGAGGTCCAGCCATCGCTGAAGTGAATGCAGACGGGAAGTGGATACAAAGAAGCCCCAGGAGATCAGCAGCACTGAGATGCAACAAAGAGCAAAATAAATGATGAAAATAGTATGAGTGCCCATTTTGTACCTATTTACATCTGTGCTCTACATTTTTATGCAAGCAGGTTATGTCGTGATTAAGGCAGCCCATTAATTTGAATGGGCTGCCTAATGTACCAAAAAGGCATGCAATCATCATTTTTAGTGCTGCAGCGCACCACAACGCATAGTAGTGCATTACCATGTGTTGCTGTGTGCTGCAATGCAGGTGTGTTAGGGTACCATTCAGGTCTTTGGCATCCCAACGCACAAACCCACATAAGATGCATTGACCCGTGTTGCAGTAACATGTCTGTTAATGTGCTCATCACAATGCAACAGTGACTCCAGCCTTATTTAATCACTTCAGCTCCGGAAGGTTTACCCCCCTTCATGACCAGGCCATTTTTTGTGACACGGCACTGCGTTGCTTTAACTGACAATTGCGCGATTGTGCGACGCTGTACCCAAATACAATTTGATATCCTTTTTTTCCCCACAAATAGAGCTTTCTTTTGGTGGTATTTGATTACCTCTGCGGTTTTTATTTTTTGCGCTATAAACAAAAAAAACAACAATTTTGAAAAAAAAAAATTATTTTTTACTTTCTGCTGTAAAACATAAGTAATAAAAACATGTAAAAAATCTAATTTCTTCATCAGTTTAGGCCAATATATATTCTGCTACATATTTTTGGTACAAAACAATCCCAAGCGTATATTGATTGGTTTGCGCAAAAGTTATAGCGTCTACAAACTATGGGATATTTTTATGGAATTTTTATTTATTTATTTATACTAGTAATGGCAGCAATCAGCAACTTATAGCAGGACTGCGACATTGCGGCGGACAAATGAGACACTAAGGGACACTTTTTAGGGACCAGTGACACCAATACAGTGATCAATGCTAAAAACTATGCGCTGTCACTGCACTACTACTAATGAAACTGTCAGGGAAGGGGTTAACAGGGGCGATCAAAGGGTTAAATGTGTTCCCAGGAAGTGCTTTCTAACTGTGTGGGGGGTGCTTGTACTCTGAGAAGACAAAGATCTGTGTTCCTGCTTAGCAGAAACACAGGATCTCTGTCTTCCCTTGTCACAGAACGGCAGTCTGCCTTGTTTACATAAGGAGACCGCGTTGTACTGCCTCTGTCGGGAACAAACAGCGGGTCCCCGCGGACATCGGGTTCGCCGGACCCGCTGATTGGCTTCCGCTTTGTCCAATCACAGCGGGAGCTGGTTGCCGGTGGCGTGCATGCGCGCCTCAAACCCAGAAGTGAAAAAGACGTACAAGTACGCGATCCTGCCTGTAGGAGCCGCTGCGCCGTAGTACATGTACGTGGGGTGGTCGGCAAGCAGTTAATAAAAATAAATAATAATAAAAAAAAGTCAGTTTATGAGTTGCAGTGCTTTATCAAGATAAATGTCATTTGCGTCTGCTTTAAATGTCCTGCTCCGGTGGAAAAACTTTTCAGTTTTATATTGTAATCTTTTTATTCTTCATGTCATATTGTTTTCCCCGAGATTTTTTTTTTTTTTAATTGACAACTCCCATGTGCTCTGCAAATGACAGTGACTAAAAATAGTGTTTTGATTGAGATTGAGATTGATGCTCGTTTTCAGCTTAAAAGGACTGTAGATGTTTTTTTAAAAAGTGTTTTTTTTTTTTTTTTTTTTTAAATGTGTGTTTCTTTTTATGACGGCTGCTCACCACCCACCAACTGATCTCTCTTCACAGGGACCGATAGTACATCCATGTATTGGCAATGCTGTTACTACGGTAACCTCGTACAATACATTCTCACTGGGGCATCAGCACAAAAAAATATCATAGAAAAGGAAAAAATACTGGATATAATCCGACAGAAGAGATCTCCCACCCACACACTGTTCTCTGTCTAGAGATATTAATTATCATACACAAAGTTTTACTTGGTAAACATAATTAGATGTTTGAGGATGAATCACGTCTTGATAAACAGATTTTTCTTGTTTGGCCAATGTGAATGAATTGTACAGCAGGTATGGGGAATATGATACTTGTCAAACCGTGGAGGAACCTCAAAGTAGATCTAAATCTTAACCATAAGCTATTACCGTTTTATTAAAAAAAAAAACACTTTTTTTTCAGTTTTTTTTCATCTGCTGCATGTTAGTGCAGCTTTTCTTTCTCGAACATCACGGGACACAGAGCCACAGTAATAACTGATCGGTATTGGACACTGGTCACACCCTAAGCAGGAAGTTCAACCCCCGATATAATCCCTCCCCTTCCAGGGATACTTTAGTTTTTACGCCAGTGTCTTAGGTAAGAGCCCTTTCACACTGGGACGGTTTGCAGGCGCTATTGCGCTAATAATAGCGCCTGCAAACCGACCTGAAAGTGCCGTTACTTTCATTCCAGTGTGAAAGCCCCGAGGGCTTTCACACTGGAGCGATGCGCTGGCAGGACGGTAAAAAAAGTCCTGCCAGCAGCATCTTCGGAGCGGTGTGTATACCGCTCCTTTACCGCTCCTGCCCATTGAAATCAATGGGACGGTGCGGCTATACCGCCGGCAAAGTGCCTCTGCAGAGGCGCTTTGCGGTGGTATTTAACCCTTTCTCCGCCGCTAGCGGCCGCATACCGACGGTAAAACACCGCTAAAAATAGCGGCGTTTTACCGCCGACGCCGCCCCCCGCCCCAGTGTGAAAGGGCTCTTAGAGATGAAGCTAGCCTTGAGTACCATCAAGGGCCAGGTCTCGGCCTTATGAGTATTGTTTTAACGGCCACTTGCTTCGCATTCTTTGGTCTGAAACTTTATGCAGGGGGTGATGCGTCTTAGTCCTCCGGTTAAGGCACCTCTAAACCCCTGGGACTTGAACTTGGTTCTGTCTGGGTTACAGAAACATCCTTTCGAACCAATGCATCAGATTCCTTTGGTCTTGTTGACAAGGAAACTAATTTTTCTGGTGGCCATCTCTTCTGCTAGAAGAGTATCGGAATTAGCAGCTCTTTCCTGTAAAGAGCCTTATTTGATTATACACAAGGATAGAGTGATACTGCGCTCTCATCCTAGTTTTTTACCGAAGGTGGTTTCAGATTTTCATCGAAACCAAGAAATTGTTCTGCCTTCCTTTTTTCCAGATCCCTGTTCTTCGGAAGAGAGGTCACTACATTCTTTGGATGTAGTAAGAGCAGTCAAGGCCTATCCGGAAGCAACTGCTCAAATTCGCAAAACGGATGTTTTGTTTGTGCTGCCAGAGGGTCCCAATAGAGGACAGGCAGCGTCAGAAGCTACCATTTCTAAATGGATTCGACAATTGATTATTCAGGCTTACGGTTTGAAACAGAAGATTCCTCCGTTTCAGATCAGGGCACATTCTACAAGGGCTATTGGTGCTTCTTGGGCAGTGCATCACCAGGCCTCTATGGCTCAAATCTGCAAGGCCGCAACCTGGTCTTCAGTCCATACATTCACCAGATTTTATCAGGTGGATGTGAGAAGGCATGAGGATATCGCCTTTGGGCGTAGTGTGCTGCAGACAGCGGTACAGGGTCCTCAGGTCTGATTGCACCCTACTTGGTTGTGATCCCCCCCCCCCCCCCCTCAGTGGGCATTGCTTTGGGACATCCCATCAGTTATTACTGTGGCTCTGTGTCCCGTGATGTTCGAGAAAGAAAATAGGATTTTTTATAACAGCTTACCTGTAAAATCCTTTTCTTTCGATGGACATCACAGGACACAGAGGTCCCGCCCCTCTTCTAATACACTTATATTGCTTTGCTACAAAGCTGAGGTATCCCTGGAAGGGGAGGGATTATATGGAGGGTTGAACTTCCTGCTTAGGGTGTGACCAGTGTCCAATACCTATCAGTTATTACTGTGGCTCTGTGTCCCGTGATGTCCATCGAAAGAAAAGGATTTTACAGGTAAGCTGTTATAGAAAATCCGATTATCTTCTGCAGCCTCTTTGCAGCCACTTCTTATCAATATACACTCTTATGATGGTTGCATGTCAATTTTTAGGGCAGGTTTCTTGATGGTGGACCATGCTTGTGTAATGTGTGTTAAAACAAACACTTGTGGTCTCCATGGGACTGGGCTACAATGCAGGCACACAGGTATAGTGACACTAAACACACGCTCTTTAATTTGCATTGTCCCTTCTATTTCTGTACATGGATTATGGCACTGTAATTATTTTAATAAAAAAAAAAAAATCTAAGTACCTTTTTTCCTAATTGATACACAGCTGCCACATGACCCAGCTATTTCCCAGCCTGTCTACAGGGAAACATAAGCAGGAGGAGCTTCTAGTCCTCTGCACTGGTCACATGTTAATAAAAAAGAAAGAAGTCTTTGGAATTCAAAAAATATTAATAAAATATATCAAACTGTTTTCAGTGATCATACAAATATATATTTGAAATCAAATCTTTATTATTTTTTGTCAATAACATGGTGTGTGGGTTTCTGCCAGTCACAGGATGTGTCACGCTCCTCCAGCCTGTGTTTTAGGATAAGAGGGAGGTGAAGCCTTCATCAATCAAGATACAATATCCCGCCCTCATTGTGTTTAGCTGGTTAGTGGGAATGGAGCAGGAGGGAGGGAGGGGGCTGTCTTTTTATCACTGTGTATACGCCCACATGTGTGACTCTATAGTCACATGGCTGCGATGTGATAGGAAGGAAATGCTCAGCATTGAAACTCACTGAAAACTGAGCATGTGCAGAGCTGCCAACACTGCTGCAAAATCCCCCGCTGAATTGGGGACATGAACAGAAGGGGGAGATAGAGAGCAGCAGGATCAACCAGGTTTTTTGCAGAATACAGAAAACAAATCTCAAAGTGACTGAGTGAGTATGAACCGCATGTAATGCATTATTTATTGATAGTTTTTTTTTTATGATGTGGGTTTAGTGACACTTTAAGACATAGGTACAAAGCGTTGTCACTTCAGGAAGAGCCTGAGCAGGTAACTTCATTACAGGATCCCTAGGTATTGTTTTAAAGTCTACATATTTAAAAATATTAAAATGACCTAGAAAATTCAATTAGCACAGTGGTGTAGTGGATAGCACTTTCACCTAGCAGTAAGAAGGGTTGCTGATTCGAATCCCAACCACAACACTACCTGCCTGGAGTTTGCATGTTCTCCCTGTGCCTGTGTGGGTTTCCTCCGGGTACTCCGGTTTCCTCCCACACTCCAAAGACATGCTGGTAGGTTAATTGGATCCTGTCTAAAATTGTCCCTAGTATGTATGAATGTGAGTTAGGGACCTTAGAGTGTAAGCTCCTTGAGGGTAGGGACCGATGTGAATGTACAATGTATATGTAAAGCACTGCGTAAATTGATGGCGCTATATAAGTACCTGAAATAAATAAATTATAAATAAATTCATATAACTTATATGAGCTGTTAGGGCTATACTGCCACCCCTCTGAATGGTGGTCTGTGGGAGATCACTTTGCAGAGGGCATTTAATAGGCGTTGAAGAATGAATGATATGTCACCTTCTGCTTTAATCCATTAGAATGCCAACCCACCACGTCACAGCCACGTACATGTAGTTGCAGGTCAGTTACAGCGTTTTCTCATTCACTTGGGTCTGAATCAGTGACGGTACCACATGCCAAAAACATTCCATTTCATTATTGCCGTGGCTGCATGCCCTAGTTTAGGTTGGCGGATTAGGGGGCAGTAAAACCATGCTCTAGTGCTGGGCTTTGCTACCACCCGGTTGACCATATGAATGAACCCCTAAGGCCCCGTTCACATCTTGCAGAATTGGAACTTGTGTTCCAACTCAATATTTTGTGTGCGCAATGTTAATGCAATTCCACATCTCCGCACACACTTCAATGGACTGCCCTATGTGTGTTTGTCAAAGATGCTCAAGCATCTTTTTTGGGTGATGAGATTCGTGCAATTTTTACCAACAGTGACATCCAAACGTACGTCATGCATTTTGCTGTGATTTGGAATTGCAGGCAAAATTGCAGTGCGATTCGAAGTCTCCAAGTGTGAATGCAGCCATAGTGACAGAGTTGTGCTTTAGTGGCTCATTCATATTGGTCCACCAGGAATGAATGATTTCGCTCTCCCCCTCTTTCTTTATCTCTTTCACTTTCTACTCTTCCTATAAAATGCCACTGTTCTATTACAGTGCAGGTCTGGTCCTCCATTACAGCTGTCATCATTCATGGTATGCCAAGCCTAATTTACCTATTATTATTATTATTATTATTATTATTATTATTTTTGAATGTGTGCTAAATATACTGATACCCTATAGCAGCTTTTCTCAACCCTTTCAACACAGAGGAACCCTTGAAATAGTTATCCGTTCTCTGGGAACCTCTGCTAAAAATTCGAAATCTACAACTCATGATACAATAGTGTAATAGTCAGTGGGAAGAATGGTCCTTACTAGACATGTGCACAGCCAAAAAAATTTGTTCATTTTCGTTTCATTAGTTTATTATTTTTTTTGTTTTTCGGGACATTCGTTATGATTGCGATTCGTAAATTCGTTCATTCGTAAATTCGTAAATGCGTTCATTCGTACATTCGTAATTCGAACATTCGTTCATTCGTACATTTTTACATTTGTACATTTGTACATTCGTAAAATCGTACATTTGTAAATTAGAAAATTCGGAAATTTGTAAATTCGAAGTTTGAAAATCCAAAAACCCGAAAATTCAAAAATCTGAAATGGCAACTAACTATTAAATTATAGGTATTGTAATTTCCTTTCAAACTTGACTGTCAGTGAATGTAACAAATACAAATTTAACCGAAGTTACGAATTATCCAAAACGAATGCTGCATCTAAACAAATGGAACAGGACAAATTAATAATCAATAATAATAATAAAACATTGTTATTATTATTGTTATTTATTATTATTAATTCATTACGTTTCATTCCGTTTTTTCGGATCATTCATAACTTCGGATAAATTTGTATGTGTTACGTTCACTAACAGCCAAATTTAAAAGGAAATTACAATACCTATAAATTAAAAGTTACTAGTAATTACTAATAGTTAAGTTATTATTAGTTAACTGTTATTTCAGATTTCCGAATTTTCGAATTTACAAATTTACGAATTCACTAATTTACTAATGTACGAATGCACGAATGTACGAATGTAAATTGCGAATTTACGAATGTCCAATTTTATCGAATTTACGAATATTCGGAAAAAATTCATTAAACGGGTTTTCGTTAATTCGGATATTCCCGAATTAACGAATTTGTCGAAATTCGTTAAACGAATTCGGAACGAAACGAATTGCACATGCCTAGTCCTTACACTTGTGATCATTGGGAAGAATTACCTCCTTACAGATAAATAAAAAGATCAATGGTGTCAGTGGGAACTTATCTGAGAGGCAGAAATTGCCCGATGCTTAATGAACCCCTAGCAACCTCTGGAGGAACCCTGGTTGAGAATCACTGCCGTATAGATATGCACACCTTCTGAATGTATAAATCCACTGTCACACTGGAAGACGAGTATGTGTCTTTTTTTTTTTTTTGCCCTTTATAATATATTATTGTACACAATGGCATTTCCATGTGTAAAAAATAAATAAATAAATTGAAATACAAAAAAAAAAAAAAATCTATTTATTTAATGCAATTGATGGATCAACCTGAATTTGATTTATGCCCTTTGTAATCCCTATACAGCAGTGCTTTTAAAGTACAACTAAAGGCAATTTTTTTGTTTTATTTAGAGTGGAGAGGGATTAGAACCCCTGTCAGTTTTTATTTGCTGTCTGTGCCCCCATTAAGGAGATTCGCCCTCCCTGTTTGTCCTGTTTACCGCTATCATTGAAAGTGAAAGTAAAAGAAAATCCCTAATTTTGGGTTGTACCAAGGAAAGTAATAGAAGGGATATCTTCCACTGGGGACACTAGTTCTGGTGGCCTGGGGGTCCTCAAGGTATTCCCTTAAAGGATAAGTCCACCTTAATGCTAAAATATCTACAGATATTTATGATCTAACACTAACCTATCTAGCCCTGTAAAGAAGAAATCCGTATACATACCTTTTTTAAAGCCGATCCAACGCAATCCCACGCTGAACTGTCAGTTGCGGCTTCGCTGTGTAGGTGGGTGCAGAGGACACAGCCGACAACGGAAGCCCCATAGTAAGTCTATGGGTGACGTCACTCCCTATTCATTTCACACCCGTTGTCGGCTGTGTCCTCTGCAGAGCTTCAAAAAAGGTATGTACACTGATTTCTTCTTTATAGGGCTAGATAGGTTAGTGTTAGATCGTGGATGCCTGTAGATGTAGAGATTATAGTGTTAAAGCAGGGGTCCACCTATCTATCGTTTTTTTTTTTTTTTTGAGTTCATTCACAAACTTTTCTTCTCAGCATTACATATTGTGTGTAATATGTCCGCCTGTGTCAGATTTTGTCGGAAAGAATAACTTATATTATTCACTGCAGGCGGTTTCCATCTTCATTGTGGGCATTTGAAGCCCACAAGCATTTATTTCCTGGATGTGGTGAATGCTGTGCTCCCAGCATTCACCGCTCGTTCCCGCACATGCTCAGTGGCATCCTGGGAAGCCTGAGACTAGCTCCCAGGAGTCTGGGAGAGGCTTGAAACACGTCTACTCCCATGGGAGGAGAACCAGGAAGTGCAAAGAAGTATAGAAAAATAAAAGGTAATTACTGCGATTTAAATTTTTTTAAACAGCATGTCAGCATCTAGGCAAGGAAGAGAATACATACAGATATTGTTCAAAATTTGGGTGGAACTCCGCTTTAAAGTGGACTTATCCTTTAATTTGCAGAAATTTCCTCTCACTTCCTGTTTGATTATGGGACAGGCAGTGAAGGGAAATCTCTGAAATGGGATACAGATGGTGAAAAAAAAAATCTGACAGAGGTTATAATCCTCCCTTTGCCTATAGTTCTACTTTAAGTATTATGAGAGGGTGGGCCAATCAAGTGCCCTTCTTGTATTTACAGGAAACATACTGACAGGAGGAGACATCAGAGAGATCATCAGTTTGGTGCTACACAATTACTGTCCAGCTATAGGCTGAGGGCTTGAAGGTGACTGAGCTATGTTGCTTAAAGGAGAAGTACAGACAAAGCTTTTTTGGCTGTACTTCTAAGGATCACAGGAGTGCAATACGCTCTGCACTCATGTGACCCGTTTGCAGCAGACAGTGGGCTGAAGTCTGCTGTCTGCTGACGTCACAGAGCCGGGCTGGAGAAAGATCGCGACAATGAAGTTGGGATCCGCCCGCATGCCTGGACCGGCATATGGCTCAGCCTCTCAGCGAGCCGCTGAGAGCCTAAGCAGACTGCTTCCGCCTTCTCCACAGCCCAGCGCTCCAATGAACGAGGGGGCGCAGAGCATACAGTGGTGATTGACAGTCACCAGCTCTCTGCCCAGGGAGCCCTGATAACCGAGCGATCGGTGGTGCTTGATTGCAAGGTTCTCTGTCTTAGAGCCGGCGGGGGACAGATGCAGCATCCACCTAGGTAAGTATGATTCTGAAAAAATAAATTAAAAAATACATACTTCTCTTTTAACAGCAGCAAATAATTGTCAGGTCATCAGGCTGGCTGTGTTGTCTATCAATACTCTAAATTTCAGGACTGGATAGAAATACTTTGTGCTGCCTTATAGTGTATATGAATACAGACGGCATCGCTGTTTTGTGCTGGATGCACACCTAACTGCACACCCCCAGCACTGTTGGCAAACTGTCACAGACAGCTCCTGATCACCGTTTACAGCTGGGAGCTGGTGGGACGGGATCCTGATCGCTGTGATCGCTGTGACAGCTAATCAGTCTCTATACACAACATCCCCTTAAGAGACCAGCTCCCTCAGGGAAGAAAGGGGTTAATGGTGTATCTTGCTGTTTTCCTTGAATTTAGAGTTTTGAGTGTACTGACTGAAAACCTGCAATGTATTAGGTTTCTTTATTTAACATCATTTAAATGGCTTTGTGATGTGAGAATAGTTTGGCTGGAAATCACAACGAGGTATAAGGCCAGGCAAAAAGAATATTCGCAGGCGGTCAGTTAATTAAAATTCTGCAAGCTGTATCATGTTGTTACTGCAAACCTCTTCCAATTTATTAGCCCGGACCTCCCTTGTAAGCGCAATTAGAACTTATGCTCTATTTAAACCTGTGACCCTGTGCTTGGGCGATGACATCATTCTGGATGGATGCGTATTATGCCTGGGTTAAAAAAAAAATACATTATCAGGAGAGGTGGTATATATATATGTGTGTGTGTGTGTGTGTGTGTGTGTGTGTAGATTATATATATATATATATATATACACACACATATACAGAGTTGTGCTCATAGGTTTACATACACTGGCAGGATTTATGATTTCTTGGCATTTTTCAGAGAATATGAATGATAACACAAAAACTTTTCTTTCACTCATGGTTAGTGTTTGACTGAAGCCATTTATTATCAATCAACTGTGTTTACTCTTTTTTTAAATCATAGTGACAACAGAAACTACCCAGATGACCCTGATCAAAAGTTTACATACCCTGGTGATCTTGGCCTGATAACATGAACACAAGTTGACACAAAGGGGTTTGAATGGCTATTAGGCTTCATGCACACTGGACATTTTTGGACATTTTTACAGCAGCTGTTTTTGACTTCAGACGTTTTTTTTTTTCTACAGTCAATAAACTCCCCATTATGTTATCCTATGTGTCCATGCAGACATAGGCTGTTATCAGCAGTTTTTGGCTGGGGCGTTTTTTTGCTTTTAAAAACCCAAAACTAGTGGGTTCTGAGAGGAGTCTTACAGCTGTTTTCGCTCTAACGTCAAAAAACGCAGGCAAACACTATTAAAAATGTGGCTCACCAGCGTTTTTTTGACGTTTTTGATCCATTGAAAAAAAAAACGCTAATAAACGCTTTTGCAAAAATGTTGAAAAACTCACTGCAAAGCTACTGGCGTTTTTATAACGTTATTTTAATGTCCAGTGTGCATGAGGCCTTAAAGGTAACCATCCTCACATGTGATCTGTTTGCTTGTAATTAGTGTGTGTGTGTGTGTGTGTGTGTGTGTGTGTGTGTGTGTAAAAGGTCAATGAGTTTCTGGACTCCTGACAGATCCTTGCATCTTTCATTCAGTGCTGCACTGACGTTTCTGGATTCTAAGTCATGGGGGAAAGCAAAAGAATTGTCAAAGGATCTGCGGGAAAAGGTAGTTGAACTATATAAAACAGGAAAGGGATATAAAAAGATCAAGAAGTACAAAATGAGGGGTTCTGTTGAAACCAAACTATGATCAGGTAGACCAACTAAAATTTCAGCCACAACTGCCAGGAAAATAGTTTGGGATGCAAAGGAAAACACACAAATAACTTCAGGTGAAATGCATGACTCTCTGAAAACATGTGGTGTGGTGTGGTGGTGCTGTTTTAAGATGCACAATAAGGAGGCACTTGAAGAAAGATGGGCTGCATGGTCGAGGTGCCAGAAGAAAGCCATTGCTACGCAAATGCCACAAGGTTTCCCACTTACAATATGCAAAACAGCACAGAGACAAGCCTCAAACCTTCTGGCACAAAGTCATTTGGAGTGATGAGACCAAAATTGAGCTTTTTGGCCACAACCATAAACGCTTCATTTGGAGAGGAGTCAACAAGGCCTATGATAAAAGGTACACCATTCCTACTGTGAAACACGGAGGTGGACCGCTGATGTTTTGGGAATGTGTGAGCTACAAAGACACAGGAAATTTGGTCAAAATCGATGGCAAGATGAATGCAGTATGTTATAAAAAAAAATACTGGAGGAACATTTGCATTCATCAGCCAGGAAGCTGCGCATGGGACGTACTTGGACATTCCAACATGACAATGATCCAAAACCCAAGGCCAAGTCGACCTGTCATTGGCTACAG
Organism: Lithobates clamitans; assembly: GCA_037952925.1. Lineage (NCBI taxonomy): Eukaryota > Metazoa > Chordata > Amphibia > Anura > Ranidae > Lithobates > Lithobates clamitans. The sequence continues at coordinate 3,243,083 of JBBGZY010000964.1, read as the reverse complement.
CAGAATAAGGCGAAAGTTCTGGAGTTTCCATCTCAGTCTCCTGACCTCAACACTCTGGGGAGATCTCAAACGTGCAGTTCAAGCAAGACAGCCAAGAATTTACAGGAACTGGAGGCTTTCTGCCAAGAGGAATGGGCAGCTTTACCATCTGAGAAGATAAAGAGCCTCATCCACAATGACTGCAAAAGATTTCAAGCTGTCATTGATGTTAATGGGGGCAATACACGGTATTAAGAACTGGGGTATGTACCTGGTCAGTTTTGGACATCTTCAGAAGATAGGCATGAGATGGCCTTGTCCTGAGGTACAGTACATCTAGGATACAATGAGGAATCTCTGTGGGAATAGTGCTACATTCTTATGGATGTCCAATATACTCTGCAGGAGGAATAATTGTATTAAAGTGGAACTTCACCTAAAAGTGGAAGTTCTCTTCTTCCCCCTCCTCCTCCTCCTCTGCTATATCTGGAACTTCTTTTGGAGGAGGGGAGGAGTAGGTACCTAGTTTTGACAGGTTCTCCTCTCCCCTGACAACAAACCCCCCCCCCACCCGCAGCCTGTGCCATCTCCCAGAAGGCTGAACCTCGGTTCACACCAGAGGCGGCACGACTTGCAGGTCGCATCACCGAGGCGACCTGCACACGACTGCCCGGGCGACTTGCAAAACGACTTCTGTATAGAAGTCTATGCAAGTCGCTCCCAAAGTCGTACAGGAACCTTTTTCTAAGTCGGAGCGACTTGCGTCGCTCCCCTTAGAACAGTTCCATAGCACAGAACGGGAGGTGACTTGTCGGGCGACTAGGTCGCCCGACAAGTCGTCCCTGTGTGAACCGAGCCTTAGGGACCATTCACAAAGATCCCTTGGCAGGTGAGTGTTTATTTATTAAAAGTCAGCAGATACAGTTTTTCCAAACTGAAGAACCGCTATAATCTCATAACATGTACAGCCTTCAAAATGATTTGCAAACAATGCTCATGCAGGATAACATAATTCAGCTACATATGTTCTGTTATAGTGTTGATTTCATTTATCTGCACTTTAATATGTATTTTTTTTCCCATATGTTATACAGATAATTTGTCCAGCTGGGAAAATGAAGACTGGGGATCGTGGGAGGAAAATGAGAATAAACCTCCGGTAAGGATTATTTTTCAGGTTGGGTTTGTCATTTACCTGTATATTGTGTTTCAGGGCTTGCATCAGTGAGGAAATGTAGCTTGCTTTTACAGCTTGAAACACATCCAGTATAATGAAGCAACAAGGCCTACTGGGACAACACCGGATGCTATATAATTATTTTCATATAAAATCTGTAGAATTGGATGTCAATGTAAAAAGGACCTGTCCTCAGAGCAGCACAGTACATTTCTGCTTGCACAGATTCTTCAGCCAAACAGGATCTTTCATTATTTACAAGTCTGCATGACTACATTCCTCACATGTCCCAGTATACAGCAGTAGCATCATTTTGTATTAAGATAAAAATGCAACAAACAGACCCAAGGCACCCAACCATAGAATGGGCTAGCAGTTATACAGTATGTTGTGGTAACATGCATCTTATTGACCAGGGAAGTGCAGTCAGGGGAGGCAGGTGAGGCAGAGCCTCATCTGCCATGAACATAAAAAAAAAAAATTGAGCTTTGAGGGTCGTAGCTCGGCAACCTGAGGTCACAGAGACCCCAAATAGGGGGTAGGTAGCATAGGTCCTACCCCAATACTGGTAAAAATTTGGATCTCCTACAACCTATAGTTCCGGAGATACAGGGCTCCTTGCACAGCCTGTCAGAAGCTACATAGAGAGCAGCCAGTTTTAAATTTCTAAAAGACAAATGCTTCCTCCCAGACCTCTTATCTACAAGGAAAAAACATGGGTTTATGGGTATAAGATTTACCCACAATCCCATGTTTTTCTCTCATTCTCCCTCTTAAAGCGGAGTTCCGTTGAAGAAAAAAAAAAGATTAAAAGTCAGCACCTACAAAAAGTGTAGCTGCTGAATTTTAATAATCAGACACTGCAGCTTTACGAAGCCCCGCTCCTCTTCCCCCCCCCCCTCCTGTCCACGGCGCCGGCATTCTTTCTGTGGGTGCCCGGCTGGAGCTTCACAGCCGGGCACGCACTGTTCATGCGTGAGCCGTGCTGTGAATGGCCGGGCAATCTTTTGGGACCTGTGATGTGTCCCAGAAGATGGGAGGGAGGGGGGAGAGGTGAACTTTCGGCGTCTAATAATTTACACAAATGTTTTCCCCTGTGTGCATAGCAATGTAGTGTTGAAAGGAGAATAAAACTCCTTCTAAAGTAAAACGCATACAGTGTTCACTTTGAGCTTTACCATTCTGCCACATTACATAAAAATCGCACTATTGTGACATTACTTTAATCAGTGGATGTTGCATTGGAAAAAAATGACAGGAAAATGCAATTTTTCTGTTTTAGTCCCAACAAAAAAACAAGGAAGTAAAAATATATGTATCCAAACTTCCCACCAAAATAAAGCCCTAACTGTTGCAAAAAAAAGATATATAATATGTTAGGGTAGGCTACATATTACGCTAGAAGCTATGACATGTAGAACTGGGTCATAATGGATAATAAAAATAAAAAAAGCTGTAGGACTCAAGGTGATTTAGGGGAAAAAAAGGCCCATGCCTCAAGTGGTTATTGGAGGGATTTGATTCACAAAACATTGGGTCCCAGTCCACTTACCACTCACCAGGGTGTGGTTTTCACAGGTGGAATCTGTGCAGGATATTTTTCTTCCTGGTATACTTGCCTAACATCTCCCAGGATGCAGTAGGATCAACACACAGCGCCGCGGGGGGCGGCCTGAAAAGCAGTCTGTGGAGGGGGATGAGTCCAGTGCGCCATCAGAGCTAGCTGCCTAAACCCGGAGGAGGCAGCCATCTGAAGAGGACCAAGATAGCGATGTGGGACCCTCTGTGTGGCACCCAAACAGTGGACTGCAGTGGGACAGCGCTGTATTCGCTTTGCAGGCCAGTATGTGCTTTGAAGGGCACTAAAGGTAGTTGGGGGGAGGGGGGGGGGGTTTGAGTACTGAACTAATGTATGTTCCTAGCATATAGTGTGATAAGAGTCTGTGTGTGTGTGTGTGTGTGTATATATCTATCTCTCTATATATAGAGAGATATAGATATATATGATATATAATTTGCATCATCTATGCAATATGCTGTATACATCGACATCAAACGTGATGTGCTTACCTATATAACTCATAAAAATGTCCCTCCACCTTTCGTTTTGGGACAATACTGACCCATCTATGACCAGATTAAGTTGCATATGGTGCATAGCACTGGGTTGCCTTTAGCATCTGATCAGGATTTAATTTTTTTTTTTGGCACAAAAAATGAAAACATTTGATTGGCTGACACTTTTCCTCCAGGTTTCATAATCCTTTTTCATAGCGAGTTGAAGAAAACAAATGCATAATCGTGACATCATCTCTGCGCTGGCCATTGTTTAATGTACTGTTTTCCTTGCTGGCACCATGCCCGGCTTCTCCCTGTATGACTTCTCATGTGACGGGCGATGCACAGCTGGCAGCTAGAGACAGCTGCTGCCCACACAGGGCCTGATGAGAACATTTGACCTGGATTTCCCGCTGTCATATTCTCTGTATAATGAAACCTGCAATTATATTTTACACCAGTTATTTTGGCTCAGCAGGCACTGTACCAGCCTGGTGGGGGCACAATCCTAATTTATGTGCATTCTGGGATCGGTGTATAATGTGTGATATAACTTTCTTGTATGTATAATTTAAAGTATATAACTGGGCTAAGAGGAAAAAAAAACACAAAAAAAAATGTATGCAACATCTCTGCAACACAAGCTATGCAAGTACAGAAAAATACCTAGATCTGCCAGAAATAAAGTTCCTAATTTTCTGTTTGAACTGATAATGCGGCCTCTGCTACACTGAAATCCCATGCAGTGTTGTCAGTCCTACCTGACTTCTCCTCTGTACCCCTACACCTCTTACAGTGATGAGGAGAAGGGGAGGATTACTGTAGTTCAGCAAGGATAGGGTTGACAACACTGTTTGGGATTTTAGTGCAGCATAAGCAAAATTGTAAGGTTAAAGAGAATGTTAAGAGTTCACTCGTTTTTATGGCAAATAAATAGTTTTTGTGTACATGCAGCATTCTTAAAAATGTATCTATGGTCAAAAATGTTGCTCCTACTTACCAGCTCTGTGCAATGGTTTTGTACAGAGCAGCCCCAATCCTCCTCCTTTTCTTGGGTCCCCCAAGGGCACCCCTGGCCCCTCCCCTTTTTGAGTACCCCCCCAGCAAGCCACTTGCTAGGGGGGTACTTGTGCGGGCCCAATTCCAAGCCGCAGTGTGTGTGTGTGTGTGTATAATGACATATACATGAAATGAGGAATAATAACCAGACAGAGCTTAACCTCAATATTAAACAAAATGTGCAATGCATCCCTAGATATATGTATATTATATGGGGTGGACCTGGCAAAGTAGTCTGATACATGTAACAATAAAGAAAATTACTATAAAACACTAATAATCTAGAAAATGCAAAACCAAATATCCAACTAATAAAATCAAATACTAATTGGCCAGTAATTTAAAAACACAACCATGGCAGCTACAGGAAAATTGTATAAGCACCCCCCCTCCCCAAAAAAAGGGGGAAGCAAAGAAAAAATGTAATTGCAAGTTTTTATTATTATCATTCTACATGATTTATATAGCGCCAAAAGTTTACGCAGCGCTTTCCAATAAAAAGGGGGACAGTACAATTACAATACAGTTCAGTACGTAAGGAATAGGAGGGCCTTGCTCATGGAGCTCACAGTCTAAAGGGAGGGGAGGTGGTACAAAATGTAATGGCTGCAGGGGATGATCTGATGGAGGGGACTCAATTACAGTTTTTAGGTGGAAGTGGGGTAGGCTTACCTGAATAAATGAGTTTTCAAGGATCGCCCAAATGCGGACAGGGTAGGAGCTGACCAGACATACTGGGGCAGGGAGTTCCAGAGGATGGGAAAGGCTCTGGAGTCCTGTAGGCGAGCATGGGAGGAGGTAACAAGGGAGCTAGAGAGCAGGAGGTCCTGGGAGGAGCGGAGAGGATGATTTGGGCGATATCTGCAGATGAGGTTGGAGATATATTTTTGGGGGCGATTTTTGTGGATGGCCTTGTATGCTGTGGTTAGTATATTGAATTTTATACGATAATGTAGGGGAAGCCAGTGAAGAGATTGGTAGAGGTGGGCAGCAGTCACGGATCAGTTAGTAAGGTGTATTAGTCTGGCAGCAGCATTCATGATAGACTGAAGGGGGATAGCCTGCGTTAAGGTAGGCCACTGAGGAGGGTGTTGCAGTAGTCAAGTTGGGAAATAACCAAGGAGCGAATAAGTTATCTTGTGGTGTCCTTAGGGGCAAATTATAGAGATGTTGCAGAGGCTGCAAGATTTAGCTAGTCATTGGAAGGGGGGGGGGGGGGGGCTGAATGGGAGGTCAGATTCTAGGTTTACACCCAGCACCCTAGGATGTGTGGAGGGACCAATGGTTGTGCCATTGATCTCAATGGAAAAGTCGTGGGGGGGGGATCTGGAATACATTATATATTACAAGCTCTGTTTTAGAATGATTGATTGAGTTTGGTGAGGCGGTGTGACATCCATACTGATATGTCACTAAGTAAGTTTGTGATGCGTGGGGAGATTGAGGCTGTGAGTTGAGGAGTTGAGAGATGGATCTTGGTGTCGTCAGCATAGAGGTGGTATTGGAAGCCATGGGGGGTTATCAACTGGCCCAGGGAAGAGGTATAGAGAGAGAATAGGAGGGGTCCAAGGACAGAGCCTTGGGGTACCCCAACAGAAAGTGTAAAAGGAGTGGAGAAGATTCTGTTGTACGTGACACTGAAAGTGTGCTGAGATAGGTAGGAAGAGAACCAGGAAAGGGCAGATTCACAGAGGCTAAGGGAGTGGAGTTTATTGAGGAGGAGTAGGTGGTCAAATGTTTCAAAGGCAGCAGAAAGGTCTAAGAGTATGAGCATGAGTATGGAGTACTGGCCGTTGCAGGGAGTGCAGAGGTTGGCAAATACAAGGTCAACAGTGTTGGCATTGGAGTGAGTGGTGGTTTGTGTCCATTGTGTTGGGTGGGTGTGTGTGTGCCCTAGTGGGTGGCACAGTCTACATAAACCAGATCAAAAACATAAAAACTTCTTCTCCATATCATATATAACTTGAAGTTCTTCAGGATTCCTAAAAGGATCCCTTCGAATATATTCCAGGACTGGTATATAGTTGAATATTATTCAAAGTCCATTAAAGGATCTTCTCACGGACTGCAAGGAGGACCAATCCACATACAGTTGTGGTCATAAGTTTACATACCCTGACAGAATTTATGATTTCTTGGCCATTTTTCAGAGAATGAGTGATAACACAACACAAACTTTTCTTTCACTCATGGTTAGTGTTTGGCTGAAGCCATTTATTATCAATCAACTGTGTTTACTCTTTTAAATCATAATGACAACAGAAACTACCCAAATGACCCTGATCAAAAGTTTACATACCCTGCTAAATTTTGGCCTGATAACATGCACACAAGTTGACACAAAGGGGTTAAAATGGCTACTAAAGGTAACCATCATCACCTGTGATCTGTTTGCTTGTAATTAGTGTGTGTGTGTATAAAAGGTTGATGAGTTTCTGGACTCCTGACAGACCCTTGCATCTTTCATCCAGTGCTGCACTTACGTTTCTGGATTCTGAGTCATGGGGAAGCAAAATAATTGTCAAAGGATCTGCGAAAAAATGTAGTTAAACTGTATAAAACAGGAAAGGGATATAAAAAGATATCCAAGGAATTGAAATTGCCAATCAGCAGTGTTCAAACTCTAATCGAGAAGTGGAAAATTAGGGGTTCTGTTGAAGCCAAACCACGGTCAGGTAGACCAACTGAGGTTTCAGCCACAACTGCCAGGAAAATTGTTTGGATGCAAAGAAAAACCCACAAATAACTTCAGGTGAAATATAGGACTCTCTTAAAACATGTAGTGTGGCTGTTTAAAGATGCACAATAAGGAGGCACTTGAAGAAAGATGGGCTGCATGGTCGAGTTGCCAGAAGAAAGCCATTACTACACAAATGCCACTAAGTATCCCACTTACAATATGCCAAACAGCACAGAGACAAGCCTCAAAACTTCAGAAAATTTGGTCAAAATTGATGAATGCAGTGTGTTATCAAAAATACTGGAGGAACATTTGCATTCATCAGCCAGGAAGCTGCACGTGGGACGTACTTGGACATTCCAACATGACAATGATCCTAAACACAAGGCCAAGTCGACCTGTCATTGGCTACAGCAGAATAAAGTGAAGGTTCTTGAGTGGCCATCTCAGTCTCCTGACCTCCAATATCATTGAGCCACTCTGGAGAGATCTCAAATGTGCAGTTCATGCAAGACAGCCCAAGAATTTACAGGAACTGGAGGCTTTTTGCCAAGAGGAATGGGCAGCTTTACCATCTGAGAAGATAAAGAGCCTCATCCACAAATACCACAAAAAACTTCAAGCTGTCATTGATGTTAAAGGGGGCAATACATGGTATTAAGAACTGGGGTATGTAAACTTTTGATCAGGGTCATTTGGGTAGTTTCTGTTGCCATTATGATTTAAAAAGAGTAAACACAGTTGGTTGATAATAAATGGCCTCAGCCAAACACTAACCACGAGTGGAAGAAAAGTTTTTGTGTTATCACTCATATTCTCGGAAAAATGGTCAAGAAATCATAAATTCTGCCAGTGAATGCAAACTTATGAGCACAACTGTATAAGCGATACTAATGAACCACTCCATATTGCTATTGGCATTTAAATTCCTTTTGGCAGTAGCATGAGACCAACCTATGGGACAACCAATGGCTCCCACTGCTCTCACGGAGTCCAGTGAGGAGGAAGAAAGAGAGAGCAGCACTGCTGTTCTTGTGCACAGCGCTGGACCAAGATCTGACTCGGGTAAGTATTTAGGGGGGCTTGGGGGGAGCTGCACCCGAATGTTTCTACGCTTTAATGCAGAGAATGCCCTATGGTTAAAAAAAACTTTAGCCTTTATAACCACTTTAAAATCTGACACTTAGACACTGTGAGCTGTGATTAGGCACTGCTGTATCACACATTTCACAGAGCCTGCATTCTGAACTACAGATGTCCTGAGGGGAGGATTTCATGAGGTGGAGTCAGTACAGTCATAACAGCTTGCAGGCAGCAAGGTACCATTGGATATGTAGTCCTTGAAAGAAAACATCAAAGGAGAAGCTGCAAAGCATGCAGGGAATCCAGAAAGTTGTGGAAAGAGACAGACAGGCATAACTCAAAACATTAAAGTGTTACTAAAGTCCTTTCTTTTTTCCAATCATTTTTGAGATTTTTAACAAACTGTAAGAATTGACCGGTACATCAATATCTGATGTTCATAACTTGCATATCATCAGGTTACATATATATATAGAACATGGTAAAACATAATATTTTCCTTTTGAGAAAATTTCTTAACATAAGGGATTATCAAACTCAAACTTTAATCATTGAAGTTATACCTTCTCCTCCCTTATTATGTCACACCCCCTCCATTCAACATCTTTTTTGTTATTTTAATAAAAAAAAAAAAAAAATGTTATACTTGCCTGCTCTGTGCAGTGGTATTGCACAGAGTGGCCCCAATCCTCCTCTTCTGGGGTCCCTGGTGGCAATCTTGTCTCCTCTTCCTAGTCATATGTACACCATAGCCAGCCACTTGCTATGAGGAGAAGTGTGGCCTGTGCGCTCCCAAACTGTGTGTCTATGGAGCCGCGCTCCTTAGACTTACTCAGTGGTACTTAGGCCCGCCCCCCACTTCCTCTTAACTGCATTTGATTGACAACAGCAAGAGCCAATGGCTCCTGCTGCTTCACGAATGCTGTGTGAAGAGGAAGTAAGGGGAGAATAGATGCAGCCGTGCACAGCGCTGATCTCTTCTCCCCTCTTACACTTCACACTGGGGAAGGGGGGCACAGGGAAACTGAAAACATGTTTTACCTTTTAATGCAAACAATGCAGTAAGGTAAAAAAACAATTTTGGGTTTAGTAACATTTTAAAGGAGATTTTTCAAGTAAGCTTATATTGGATTGTCAATAATAACTTCTGTTTGTATTGTTATTACAATGCTGATGTTATAAAATTCAAAAAGTAAAAATAAAATAAAAGTGTATGTTGTGATCATAGGTTTCCTTTAAAGATACAAGACAGTAATATGCATAAACTGCAGAGATCTAATGTTATAAAGCGCTGCGTAAACTGTCGGCGCTGTATAAATCCTGTATAATAATAATAATGTACTGAATGTTAGTTTTACTTTTACATTTTATTTAACCCATGCATACACTTTAAATGCTTGCTCACAGTAGCATGTTATGGTAACGTGCGGTAAGGCACGTGCTTTCCCCCAATATTTGCTAGCTTACCATTCATGGTTTAGTGCACATGGTTCCATTTATTTTGAATGGATCCTCCTCGCATGTCCAGAATGCAGCGTACCGCAATGTAAAATGTGTGTTGCAGCGGATGACTTATCCCCCCGCTTTTCTTATTACTAAAAGTCAAACCTTTTAGTAAAAAAGTGGAACCAGGAATTGCACTCAATAGGCTAACAAGGATAATAGCACTGCTCTTAGTCAGGGCATTTATTTTTCTAATACCAAAATTGCTGACCGGTTTACTTTAATAAAGAAAGTTTGGGATTAGAGAAATACAGAAGATGTCATTGCTGACTTTCTTCTGAAAATGCTAGAGTTCTGGCTCTGCTGATTATCCTCTGTTTACGATTTTGTTCAACAGCAAGGGAACTTGCATATTCAGTCGGAGGACGTTAATTGCAGCCCATGTGTCCCTCAGTACAGGTTTCTGTAGTAAAGTAAACTTTTTTTTTTTTTAGTTTGGGATGGAACGGAGAATGGTTTGAACCCCTGTCAGGTTTTTTTTTTTGCTGTCTGTGTATCCAGTGGGAAGAAGATTAACCTTACTACCTCTATCTGATCGGAAATCCAAAATAAAATTATTTTTGCACTACAAAATCACCAGAAGAAGCCTTATGGACTACTTTATCTTAAGTAATGACAAAGTTATTGCCAAAAAAACAGGCCCATAGCACAGATGAAACTTGTTCCATGTGAGTTTACAGGTATGAATGCTGAACTGGTTAAAGTGGCATTCCGATATAACCCTAACTAGTCTTAAAACTGATCCCTGCCCCCTCCTAACATCCATACCAACTAACCTCTGGAAGAAGAATCTGTATACTTACCTATTTTCAGACTGCTCTGGTCTGGTCACATGATCCGGCTCCCCTGTATCAGCTAGTGGCAGCTTCAGGGGAGATGAGGAAGCGCCGACAGTGAATGGGTCATAGTAAGCCAATGCGTGACGTCGCTGCACCCAGGCATTCCAGCCATTGTTGAGAATTCTATCCTGTCCCCTGTAGCTGCCACTGGCTGACACATGGGAGATCATGTGACTGGACTGGAGTGACCTGAAAATAGGCAAGTATGTACGTCTTCCTTGCACAGGTTAGTTATTATCGGTGTTATGAGGGGAAGGAGCAGTTTTAAGATTAGTTAGATCTATCCCAGAATTCTATTTAAGGATATTTACAGACATAATGTTTAGTGTTCCTAAACGGTTCATCAGTGGAGCAGTTCTTTGTTGAGATGGCAGCAACATGAACATTTGTATCTTACTATACACAGGCAGAAGAGGAGGTCCCCAACAAAGCCCCCTCCGTCTACTGGCTGCAGGACTGCGTCTTGTCCCTATCACCCACCAATGACCTCATGGTGATCGCCCATGAGCAGAAAGCGGTGTTCTTAGCACGTAAGATATTCATCTCATTTTATAAAGAATTCTTCAAGATTTGTGTTTTCAGCTTCAGCCGATACTATCGCTTCTACAACACTTCTAACTCTTTGTAAAGACTCTTTATAGATTTTTTTCCTTTTTCTATTCTGTTTCTCCCTAAGTTTAGGCTCATGTTAAACGATTTCAAAGCTGCATGTCAGTGTGACTTGGCTGACATCTGTGCAACTTCATGCACAGATGTCTATGTAAGTCGCACCTGAAAGCTTGTTTTTAATTAGGCTTTGACTAAAAAAAAAAAAAAAAATGGAAGCTGATTGGTTTATATGCAGAGCTGCACCAGATTTTTCACTTTCCAGTATTAGTAAATTTACCCCTGTGTGTATTTAATTTTTGTTTTATTGCTTTTAATTTTTTTTTTTTTTTTTTTATATAATCTTTAACATGTACTGAGCTGTATTTGTCTGATCGTATAAATGTTTGCTAGGATAATGCTATGTTTCATACCACTTGCAGTATTACATTGTATCCGGTGTATCTTTAACGCAGTGTTGCCAACCTACCAGATTGAAATTTACTGACACGACACCCAAAATTTACTGGAACGGCCAAGTTTTTACTGGCATTTCCAAAAGTTACAAATTTCAGTATTTAAGTGCAAATTTCAGTATTTAGGCTACAAGCAAGTACAATATTCAATTATTATTTTTTTTAAATATATGACCCTTTATGACTATCTTGCGTGTTTGAGAATACAGTGGTCCTTCAGAAGGAGGATAGTTTAGGATTCTTCTAATACCAAAAGAGGGCACTCTGGAACATGAGGTGAGCTCCTTGAGCCTGGGTACACACTGTAGCGATGCGGGAACCAGCGAGATTACAGCATCGGTTCCCGCATTGCATCTTTCCCGCAGGCAGTTCACACTGCCTTCTGTGAACCGATGCGGCTGTCAATAAAATGTTAATGAAACCCCCAGATCGCAGTGCGAACTGTGGATTTGGACAGGAATCGGATCGCATGGGTGAGAACACCCATGCGATCTGATTCCAGTGCGGGGGAAAAAAGTCCCTGCACCTTTTTTTTATGCAAATCCAATGCGAATTCAGCCATACAACTGTATGGCTGAACTCGCACTGCACAGACAATGCATGTGATCGGCACCGAAGTGCGGGTGCGAATCACATGCAATGATCTTTACATTGCTACAGTGTGAACCCGGACTGAAGCTCATATTATTGTGAACTTATTTTTCTTGCTGATGAATCCCAGAAATTATAATATTATTATTATACAGTGCCTTGCAAAAGTATTCACTCCCTTGGCTTTTTACCTATTTTGTTACATTACAGCCTTTAGTTCAATTTTTTTAATCTGAATTATATGTGATGGATCAGAACACAATAGTCTAAGTTGGTGAAGTAAAATTAGAAAAATATATACAAAAAACAATTTTTCAGTAATAAAAAACTGATAATTTGGCATGTGTGTATGTATCCACCCCCTTTGTTATGAAGCCCATAAAAAGCTCTGATGCAACCAATTACCTTCAGAATTCACATAATTGGTGAAATGATGACCACCTGTGTGCAATCTAAGTGTCACATGATCTGTCATTACATATACACACCTTTTTGAAAGGCCCCAGAGGCTGCAACACCTAAGCCAGAGGCACCACTCACCAAACACTACCATGAAGACCAAGGAACTCTCCAAACAAGTAAGGGACAATGTTGTTGAGAAGTACAAGTCAGGGGTAGGTTATAAAAAAATATCCAAATCTTTGATGATCCCTAGGAGCACCATCAAATCTATCATAACTAAATGGAAAGAACGAGGGCACAACAGCAAACCTGGCAAGAGACGGCCGCACACCAAAACTCACGGACCAGGCAAGGAGGGCATTAATCAGAGAGGCAGCACAGAGACCTAAGGTAACCCTGGAGGAGCTGCAGAGTTCCACAGTTGAGACTGGAGTATCTGTACATAGGATGACAATAAGCCGTACTCTCCATAGCGTTGGGCTTTATGACAGCGTGGCCAGAAGAAAACCATTACTTTCAGCAAAAAACAAAATGGCACGTTTTGAGTTTGCGAAAAGGCATCTGGGAGACTCTCAAAATGTATGGAGGAAGGTGTTCTGGTCTTATGAGACTAAAATTGAACTTTTTGGCCATCAAAGAAAACACTGTCTGGTGCAAACCCAACACATCACATCACCCAAAGAACACCATCCCCACAGTGAAACATGGTGGTGGCAGCATCATGCTGTGGGGATGTTTTTCAGCAGTCGTGACTGGGAAACTGGCCAGGGTTGAGGGAAAGATGGATGGTGCTAAATACAGGGATATTCTTGAGTAAAACCTGTACCACTCTGTGTGTGATTTGAGGCTAGGACAGAGGTTCACCTCCCAGCAGGACAATGACCCCAAACACACTGCTAAAGCAACACTTAAGTGGTTTAAGGGGAAATATGTAAATGTGTTGGAATGGCCTAGTCAAAGCCCAGACCTCAATCCAATAGAAAATCTGTGGTCAGACTTAAAGATTGCTGTTCACAAGTGCAATCCATCCAACTTGAAGGAGCTGGAGCAGTTTTGCAAGAAAGAAAGGGCAAAAATCCCAGTGGTAAGATGTGGCAAGCTCATAGAGACTTATCCAAAGCGACTTGGAGCTGTGATAGCCGCAAAAGGTGGCTCTAAAAAGTATTGACTTTAGGGGGATGAATAGTTATGCACATTGACTTTTTCTGTTATGTTGTCCTATTTGTTGTTTGCTTCACAATAAAAAAAAAAAATCTTCAAAGTTGTGGGCATGTTCTGTAAATTAAACGATGCAAATCCTCAAACAATCCATGTTAATTCCAGGTTGTGAGGCAACAAAACCTGAAAAATGCCAAGGGGGGTGAATACTTTTGCAAGGCACTGTATGTGACTCGTCTGGTGTGGCAGTTTTAAATCAAGTATTGGTGTATCAGACTGTGACATTCCTTTTGCTTGGATTTCTAGCCAAGTGGAAAGCAGATGTGAAGGGAAAAGAAGAGATACAGTATGAAGTGGTCTGGAGCGGTTCTCTGAATGCTGACGATAGGTATGTTGTGCTCAATCAACATAATGTACAGAATCACGTCTTATTGCAGTAGCCTCAAAATGGTTCCTAGAGGTGACACAAAAATGCTGCCTCCTACCCATGTTCTAAGCCGAACCTCTTAAGACAGGTTTACCCTATGATATCCTAAAAACCTTCTTACCGTACCCTCTAACCTATTCCAAGCGACACCCTCCCCTTATCCCCATACATACACACATGTCGGGTTCCAGTGTTTACAGCTTCAGTGCAGAAATCTTGTCTGACACCGCCAGCTCCTGCGCAATAACTTCACATAAAGTTGAATGCACCATAACCACCATACCTATTGTACTGTGTTTTTGAAGCGAAGCAGCATATGCTGACATAAAATATTCATCTTAATCTCCCTGTTCCTGTGCTGTATTCTATTAAATATTTTTTATTTATCAGACGTGTATATTTTTAGCGCTGACAATTTATGCAGCTCTTTACATACTGTACAATGACTTCAGTTCCTGCCCTCCGTTTGCTTACAGCCTAAGTTCCTTGTCTTGCATGCATACATACACGCACACACAGATTGGATCTGAATACCCTACCAGCATGTATTTGGAGTGTGGGAGGAAAAAGGGATAACTGGAAGAAATCCACGCAAACACAGGAAGAACATGTAAACCTCATGCAGATAGTGTCCTGACCGGGATTTAAACCAGGGACCTCAGAATGGCAAGGCAGACGTGCTAACCACTAAACCTGCTGCCCATATTGACTTATAGGATTATAAATGTCAGCTGATTATACTGTATATTACTTTTAAGCATTCACTTAACATACTATGTTGGTTGCCTTGCAGTGAGTTTATCAGCAGTGCACTATGCATCCCACTTGCAAGCCAAAAAAGGTAACTTTTGTTTAACGTCTTCCTTTTCATCTTACACCCATGTACAATGTTCCTCTGAATTACCTGCTGTACCTAGTTACAAATTGTTTAAAAAGCCTGTGCTTTGTCCATGCAGGACAGAGCAACAGTATTGCTTTATACCCCCCTTCATAGTCCACATACTCCTTTTTTCCTTTACTGCTTCTTTGTTCCATTATGCTGATTGGGAGAGAGGAGAATACCTAGTACTTCCAGGTAATGAGGAGCATATGACTCCACTAGATCAGGGGTGTCCAACCTTTTGACTATCCGGAGCCACATTGGAAAAAGAGGAATTGCCTTGGGCCACACATACTGTAAAATACATTAACAATAAGGAGAGCAGAAAAAGTTGGGCAGATCACAAGTTAACGATCAATGATATAGATAATGTACCTATCTGAGTAATAAAACTTTTTAAATATGTTTTTTCATTATAAAAATAAAAGAGGGTAACAAAAAAACGAGTGCAATATTTGACACTGTTTGTGATAAACAATAACGCATCAATATTTGGTTTGATGGATGTAGTAGAAATTCTCAATGAATTCTGAAGGTGCTCATCAGATATTTTGGTTTGTGTGCTTTTTGCCCTTCGTGTGCTTCATCCTTGAAAATAGTTGCACACAAATCTGCTGCCAAAAACTGATGTCACAAATAAGGTGTGATTGTGAAGAGTGGGATGTTTTTGTTTTGGGAAGATAAAAAAACGTATTAAAGTCCAGAAAAGAGACACGGTCAAATTTTATCTTCAGTTAAAAACACTTTTACTAAAAAATAAAAATTTTTAAGTAAGTTTATGATTTTGTGTTGGGCCACATTCATAGCCGCCTTGGGCTGCATGCGGCCCGTGGGCCGCAGGTTGGACACCCCTGCACTAGATGGTACAGAGACAGACAGAGAGGGCGCTGACAGGCATAAAGGAGGGGTTGAGGGGGGGGGGAAAGAGGAGAGCAGGGCAGCATATGACGGAGGGACGCACTTTGACCACGGTGATCAGGGTGGAGCAGCCCTGGTTATCGTAGTCTTTTTAGAGAGGGCATACAGGAAGTGGCAGATTCAGGGTTTTTTTTTTTACAGTTTAGAAGGGGGGGGGGGGGGGGCAGATTACATAGCACAAACCCTGTGCTGTTTAATCTGCTTTAAGAGACTAGGATAAGAATTTTTTTTTCTTTTTTTTTTTTGGGTTACCAAACGCTTTAAGCGAGCAACAGAGCAGATTCTTGTGTGTCTGGTAGCCAAACAGAGCAGTGGGGGAGTGAAGGAAAGGTATGTACTGCCAGGGTGAGGGGGGAGTCATTGTAGTAAACAAGTTACTTTGACCTGCATAGGCAAAGCACAGGTTCACTTAAAATAATGGGGCAAATTAACAAAGATTTGTGCAAGCACCACTCTTCTAAAGGCAGAAAATTAAGTAGATTCTGCTTCTAATTAACAAAAGGGGTCCAAGCTATGTTCTGTTCCTGCTCTGTGTTCTACACTGTGTGTCACAGCACAGAATTCCTCTGTCCATTGCGGGGAGGGAAGAGGAGTGGAAAGAGGAGCTGACAGAGATCTGCGGCATTTTTTTTTTTTTTTTTATACAGGAAACATCCGCAACCTCTTTCTTAAGTAGTCGTAGCACCCACTCCAGTTTCAGGCTCACTCTGAAATAGAAACTGTTGTCGGTAGTGTAGATAAACCTAAGACAGGTCTATCTGCTTAGTTAATGTGGCGCACACCACTTCAGACAGGTTCTTGCACCAGTTTTCTGGCGCATAAGCTTAGTTACCTGCTTGCCGACCAGAGCATGACGATATACGTCGGCACAATGGCACGGCTGCGCAAATGGGCGTACCTGTACGTTCGCTTTAAGACGCAGTGTGGGCGCGCCCGCCGCGTACTCCGTGACCCTGCCCGCGGGTCCCGCGGACTCGATGTCCCGCGATCTTGTCACAGAGCAGCAGAACGGGGAGATGTAAACAAGGCATTTCCCTGTTCTTCCTAGTGACTTGACAGGGATCTACTGCTCCCTGTCTTAGGCAGCAGTGATCGCTGTCATGTCAGTGGTTGCCCATCCCGCTCACAGTTAGAATCACTCTCTAGGACACACTTAACCCCTTAATCGCCCCCTAGTGTTTAACCCCTTCCCTGCCAGTGTCATTTATACAGTAATCAGTGCATTTTTATAGCACTGATCGCTGTAAAAATGACAATGGTCCCAAAATAGTGTCAAAAGTGTCCGATGTGTCCACCATAATGTCGCAGTCATGATAAAAATCGCAGTTTGCCGCCATTACTAATAAAAAAAAT
Organism: Lithobates clamitans; assembly: GCA_037952925.1. Classification (NCBI taxonomy): domain Eukaryota; kingdom Metazoa; phylum Chordata; class Amphibia; order Anura; family Ranidae; genus Lithobates; species Lithobates clamitans. The sequence continues at coordinate 3,225,915 of JBBGZY010000964.1, read as the reverse complement.
TAATAATAAAATCCCCTATTTTGTAGACACTATAACTTTTGTGCAAACCAATCAATATACGCTTATTGCGATTTTATTTTTATTTTTTTACCAAAAAATATGTAGAAGAATACGGATCGGCCTAAACTGAGAAAGAATTTTTTTTTTTTTGGGGGGGGGATATTATTATAGCAAAAAAGTAAAAAATATTGCTTTTTTTTCAAAATTGTTGCTATTTTTTTGTTTATAGCGCAAAAAATAAAAACCGCAGAGGTGATCAGATACCACCAAAAGAAAGCTGTATTTGTGGGCAAAAAAGGATGTCAATTTTGTTTGGGAGCCACGTTGCACGACCGCGCAATTGTCAGTTAAAGCGACGCAGTGCCGTATCGCAAAAAGTGCTCTGGTCAGGAAGGGGGTAAATTCTTCCCGGGCTGAAGTGGTTAATTTCCTGAAATGTTTATAAAGTTCAGCATCCTATAAGCTGTCAGTATTTGGTTCAGGAGAAGGAAAAGCAAACATTGAACACCCAAGTGTGCAGTCCTTCTATACGCCACATCATTTTCCTGAGTCAAACATTCCTGTTCTATTAACTCTTATTTCAATGTTGGAAAAACTATTTTTTTATATACTTATTTTCCTTTCTGTCCTGTATGTCAGGGCAGTGCACAGCTTTAACCCTCTTACAGTATAGAATGGTGGGTTTCTTGTGAATCCCAAGAACCATGCAGAGGTTAAGAGCAGAATCCCCTTTCTATATTTATAATTCTTTATAGTTTAATTGTGATTCTACTTGACCAAAAGTTGACATGCAACTGTCACACTTATATTGGATTCTTGGACACCCTGTTCCAAAACCATGGGTATTAAGTATATGTGAACCCATACCTTGTAAAACAACCCATTTAGTTTTAAAATATAAATGAAAAGCAAAACATTTGTGTGTATAATTGATCACATAATCTCTATTCTCAGCTACATAAGGGGATTGGAGAGGTAGGGGTACAGAAACAGCAGTACATTGATCTTTCCAGTGAATGGCTGTGCGGGCGGGGGGGGGGGGGGATTATTGCCGGCAGAAGACTTGGCCATTGAAGGACAGGGGCAGGATTTTTTCCCAGCACAGTCAGAAAACTAAGCATGCTCTAATGGATGAACTACCATGCCTAGCCTGGTCAGTTCGAAACAGGAAAGCAGTTGGACTGGCAGGAACCCCAAGTATTTCACACAAAGGAAGCAACACATACAGAGCAGGATACTTTTTAACACAAGTACATGGTACAACAGACACATCAGGAATATGAAATGTATTGGTATCATATTATTTAATATGGAGTTGCTGCCCCCTTGTGGCTATAACGGCCCTCATTCCTCTGGGCAGTCTTTGCACTACATTTTGGAGTGTGCCTGTGGGTATTTGTGCCCATTCAGCCAGAACAGCATTTGTTAGGTCAGGTACAGATGTTGGATCAGAAGACCTGGCTCACAATCGGGTGTTCCAATTCATCCCAAAGGTGTTCAGTAGGGTTCAGGTCAGGGCTCTGTGCAGGCACTTCAAGTTTCTCCACACCAAACTCATCAAAGCATGTCTTTATGGAGCTGGTTTTGTACACAGGGGCACATTCATGGTGGAACAGAAAAGGTTGAAAGTGTGTGACTGTCTAAAATGTCTTTGTATGATGTAGTATTCCCAGTATCTTCCACTGGAAACACCTGAACTCACTCACTTGGAGGAGTGTCCACTTTCTTTTGGCCATATAACTTTATTGTGGGCTAGTATCTTCCCATGTATAGCCTCTTTAAGTCAGTAGTGGGTTTCCTCTTTTCATATTAAATGTGTTGAATCTGTTTTATATCACCGTTCCAGTAACTGACTCATGTCTGCATCTTACAGGACCTCCACCGGGAGGCCAGATTGGACTTGTATAGTTGTAGGCTTCACATCTGGCTATGTACGGTTCTATACTGAGGTTTGTACCTTTTTTTTTTTAATATTGTTTTAAAAGCTTCTTAGACACAGGTATTATATTTAATCCATCTCCAGCAAACATTTTGGAACCTTTTTGGGGTTTTTATTGTTGCCTGTGTTCTGAATTTGGGATATGAGCTTAACAAGGACAACAAATGAAACTTGACAGGGGTGTTCTAACTCTTTCTCTCTTTGCTGTTAAAGTGCTTTGATTGATTGATTGCTTTCTGTGCTCTCATTGGGAGAGTCAGCTTACTTCCTGTCTCAGACAGACAAGCAACCTTAAAGTAGTATTCATGTCTCAATGTTTTTAGCTTAAGCACAATAAAATAAACATCCCCAGTAAACTGTAACATTCTTACCCCAACACTTGCAGTTTAACCCTTTCATGACTAAGCCTATTTTTGAAATTTGGTGTTTACAAGTTAAAATCCATATTTTTTGCTAGAAAATTACTTGGAGCCCCCAAACATTATATATATTTTTTTAGCAGAGAATCTAGAGAATAAAATGGCGATTGTTGCAATATTTTTTATCACACGGTATTTGTGCAGCGGTGTTTTAAACACAAATTTTTGGAAAAGGGACACTTTCATGAATTTTAAAAAATCCAAACAGTAAAGTTACCCCAATTTTTTTGTATAATGTGAAAGATGATGTTACGCCGAGTAAATAGATACCAAACATGTCACCCTTTATAATTGCACGCACTCGTGGAATGGCGACAAACTACGGTACCTATTAATTTCCATAGGCGACGCTTTAAAAAATTTTTACGGTTACCAGGTTAGAGTTACAGAGGAGGTCTAGGGCTAGAATTATTGCTCTCGCTCTGACGATCGCGGCGATACCTCACATGTGTGATTTGAACACCATTTACATATGCGGACGCAACTTCCGTATGCGTTTTCTTCGCTGCGCGAGCTCGCGGGGACGGGGGCACTTTAAAAATTTTTTTTTTTTAATTTTATTTTATTTTACTTTATAAATTGTGTTTTACATTTTTTTTTTTTTTTACTTTTATTGCTGTCACAAGGAATATAAACATCCCTTGTGACAGTAATAGATGGTGACAGGTCCTCTTTATGGAGAGATCGGGGGTCTGAAAGACCCCCCATCCCTCCTTTACATTTCAAAGTATTCAGATCGCCGAAAACGGCGATTCTGAATACTGTGTACTTTTTTAAATTCGGCGCCATTGGCAGCCGAGTAAACGGGAAGTGACGTCATGACGTTGCTTCCGCGTTTACAACAAGAAGGCTGGAACGAAGCCGCTCACAGCTTCGTTCCAGCCCGCCCCCAACCGCCGAAAGTACCCGATTGGATACCGGGCTTCCCGATCGCACGGGAGGCCCGGTAACAGCGGCGGGAGGCGGCGGGAGGGGGGGGATGTCCCCTCCCGCTCCTCCGGTATAACAACCGAGCGGCTTTTAGCCGCATCGGTTGTTATACACGGGTAGCCGATCGCCCGCTGTAAACAATGGTACCGGGATGATGCCTGCAGCTGCAGGCATCATCCCGGTATAACCCCGGAAAGCCGAGTACGCATATGTGCGTACGGTCGGCGGGAAGGGGTTAAAGTGATATGAAACTCAAAACCAAAAATGTAATATATTGCAGCTTACCAGTCATTAGATGTGGTGGCTGCATTCGTTTTCTTTAATTAGGCTTTTTTTCCTTCTGCTTTCACCTGGTGATCTGGCCAGTAACACACCACCTGTATAAAGCTGGGTCCACATTGGCTCCAGCTGCTGTCAATCACAGCCAATGAGGAGGGAGCAGGGGGTGGCACTGAGCCTCCCTATGTGTGTCAATAGACAAACAGAGTATGGTTTGGGACCGAGCCTGCATAAGTGCTTTCATAGCAAGCAGTTTGCTATGGGGGGCAGTCAGCAGAAGGGAAGAGCCAGGAGTGTCAGTGAGGGACCTGAGGACAGGAGGATCGGGGTCTGCTCTGTGCAAACCATTGCACAAAGCAGGTAAAGTATGACTGTTATTTAAAAAAAAAATACCCTTTACAGTCCCCTAAATGGTAGGAGGAGATTGAAACTGCTCTTACATGATTTGTTAAAGTCACGTGACTATCATTGCCCAAGTCTTAATCTTGATTTGGCCACACAAGGAATCCCTGTATGCACAGCCCATGTCTAGGGTCCACAATGGCTCCAGAAGGACTCGGATCGAAAGGAAGACCAACAGATACATGCAAAAGCCACAAGCTGCCTGTACTTCTACATGATTGTTAACTGTAGAAATGTTTTAGGCCAGATCAGTTTCTATACATTGCTTATTAAATTTCTTTCAAACACATGAAGCTGAACTTCAACTTTGATAAGCAAATATTGTCTGAATCTGAGTCCTGTGTATTCTTATTAGAATCTATTTATGCTTCCAAGTGTGCTTGGTCTTTCTTCAAGATCTGTGCAGTAATCCAGTGTGAGACTTCCCCTCTGTGCAGGAGCTTCCTGTAATAAAGACCAGTCACTTCTGCTCTCTCTCCTTGTGCAAAGTGACTGGTCTTGTCTCTGCCACTCTCCGATACAGGGGGTCCCCGACTTAAGAACAACTCCTACTTACGAACGGGCCTCAATGCTGGCTGCTTGTGCTCCCTCGATGGTTCTGGATACCTCGGAGCAGCTATCTTGCCACGTTCCACACATTCCATACTGCAGTACTTCATGTACTGCATAGCCAGAAGAGCCCGGAACATGCCACATTCCTGCACAGGCGGAAGCCGGAACATCTCACATCCCTGCACAGGCGGAAGTTACACTTATAAGCAGTGTTCAGACTTATGAACAGATTTCACTTACGAACAAACCTACTGTCCTTATTGCGTTCGTAAGTCGGGGACACCCTGTAGTTTGCAGGAAGCCCTGTCCCTCCCATACCTTTCTCTCTGTTTGGGCTATCTCAGGACAGAGAGATCACCACTACTAAGGTAAAAATTGAGTTAGCAAAGGCAGTTGATGCACAAAAGTGCATTTATATCCTTTGTGGTTATTGAGGAATATATTCAGTTCAGCTTTAAAAACTATACTTCTATTGCTGAGGCATTGGTCACATGGTCTTTGCTAGCGTAGGAATCACAGATGGTAAAATAATTTGGATATAAACTGTGTTTACTTCCCTGCTTTCATTTTTTCCAGACTGGAGTGCTGCTTCTTGCCCAGCTTTTGAACGAAGACCCAATCCTGCAGCTAAAATGCAGAACTTATGAAATACCCAGGCACCAGGGAGTGACTGAGCAGGTACTACAATGGCAGATGGTGTACTTTTCTGAAATAGAGATCAGTGAGGGATTTTTTAGTGCCAGTAATGTAATGCTTTGTAAATAGTTGTCAAATCTTTTTTTTATACATTTTCAATTCATTAGGTTATTTGGATCCTGTCTAAATTCTCCCTAGTATGTATAAATGTGAGTTAGGGTCCTTAGATTGTAAGCTCCTTGAGGGTAGGGACTGATGTGAATGTACAATGTAAATGTAAAGCGCTGCGTAAATTGACGGTGCTATATAAGTACCTGAAATAAATAAAAATAAAAAATAAATAAATAAAATTAGCACTGCCATCACTAGTATCGCTGTGATAGTATTTATTAGACAGGTGCAATTAGTTTAGTTCCAAATTAGTTTTTTTAACAAATTTAGCCAAATTCGTTAATTCGGAAATATCCAAATGTTCAAATTTCCGAATTTTTACGAATATTTGGAAATTTGAAAATTCGCAAATTCAAAAATCGGAAATTTGGAATATTCAGAATTCAAAAATGTGGAAATGCGGAGATTCGAAATTCGGAAATCCAAAAGTAAGAATGAAAATCGGAAAATTCAAAAGAACGAAAATCGGAAAATTCAAAAACCTGAAAACTCGAAAATCTAAAAAATAACTAACTAATAATAATAACAACTTAACTATTACTAACTATTAAATTCTAGGTATTGGAATTTCCTTTCATATCTGGCTGTTAGTGAACATAACGAATACGAATTTATCCAAAGTTAGGAATTATCCGTAATAAATGCCATATCTAATCGAATGGACCGTAACAAATTAATAATAATAAATAACAATAATAATAAAACCTATTATTTATTTTTATTTAGTTTCGTACCATTTGTTTTGATTCGGCATTCTTTATTTCGGATAATTCGTAACTTCAGATAATTTTGTACTCGTTATGTTCACTAACCGCCAAATTTGAAAGGAAATTCCAATACCTATAATTTAATAGTTAGTTATTAGTTTTTATTTTGAATTTTTGGATTTTCGTTCTTTCTAATTTTTAGATTTCCTTTCTTATTTTCGAATTCCGAATCTTCGAAATTTCCGAATCTTCAAATTTTCGAATTGAGGAATTTTGCAATTTACAAATTCCAAATTTTCAAATTTATGAATTCCGAATTTTCGAATTTACGAACTTTTCGAATTTACGAAAAGAACTTATGAAAAGTACAAATTTTTCAGCAGTGCACATGTCTAGTATTTATTGCTGCGATAACAAATTATTGTGATGTATTACTGCTGCTAGATGTTTAGAGTTGGTGTTGGGGGCTAGGTTTAGTTTAGTTATGTTTTTGGGAAGTAAAGAGAGAAAGGGAAGCGTATCCACCTAGTGCAGTAAAATCATGGTATTAAATAAAAGCAAATGCCTAATTCATTGCCATTGTTTTATTGTTTGAACTAGATGGACTTGTGTCTTTTTTTAACCAGACTAATTATGTAACGATGTTGTATACAGCCACGCTGGGTAGGGAGGGGGAGAAGATGCTACCACCAGTGCTAGCAGTGTAGTAGGTAGTGGAGGCAGTTCTTCTCTCACAGCTTCTGGTTACTGTTAGTCCAGGCAAGATGGGTGTCTAAACTGCAAAATGTTCTAATCATGAAATTTTTAATCTGACAACAGTGCCTGAGCTGCACTGAAATCGCAACCTGGTGTTGTCAGCTCTGCCCTGTTTTATTCTGCTGGACTACCATTCCCTCTCCTTTTCATAATATAATGGACAAAGTGTTCTGTAGTCCAAGCCCACGGTTTCAATTACATTTACAAGAAACTCCTCTAACCCATCCCTTTGCAACTAACTTGTGCTAACAGTCCCCAACCCAGCATCTTACTTACCTCTATTAGAGGAACGCATCTTGCAGAATGCTAACTTTACCTTCGGCAGCCACACCTGTGCTCTGAGCTGTTATAGACTGTATGTGACTGTCTTGGATGCTGGAGCTGCATCCCTATGAGGATTCCATGCACATTCTTTGCCATTGCCAAAGAGGATTTGTGACAAAAAAAAAAATGAAATCATAGCAGCTTTGTACATGGGTAAGAAGCTAGGGTATGGGAATCAGGTTAGTTCAGGAGGGTAGGAATTTGAGGAATTTCTTGTAGAGTTAAACAGTAATTAAAAAGTGTGATAATGTCACGTTTACTATATGTCTTCCTTTCTTTGCCTTGATGTGTTTTTGTTTTCTGAACAAGCATGAAGAAATGACCATCCTGTACCCGTCTGCTCTTGTAACAATTGATGGCTTCAGCCTTTTCCAGTCACTCAGGGCTTGCCGCAATCAGGTAGCCAGAGGTAAGTCGCACTGATATCCCATACCACTCATCAGTGTTTTATCACAATAGAAAAATGTTCTCACTTACAATCAGTTCTCATAAGTATGTGCTGGTATCTGTACAGATAATGTCCTGTCCATTTTGTAGGCATGTTGCCATGGAATCTGCATGTTTCTGTGAGGGTGAATGTTACGTGTTTAACTGTCAGTACATTTCCCTCATTATTCTGCATATCCATCAATGTGACTTTCAGGGGATAATCAGGAATCTGACTATACAATGGTACTGCAGGAAATATAAAAATCAGATTATGCAATGCATTGGGCATCCAACAGTCATGCCTGAATAGAAGATATTAAAAACCAATATGCTGAGCATATTGGGGGTGATTCCTGCATCCATATGGAATGTGTGGATGGGGGGAACGGTTCAATTGTTTTTATTCAGCCCAATGGCTGAATACACAAACTCAACTATGAATGGCTGGCTTTTAGTGTCTCACACCTGAATGATTGAGAGGAGTGGCTGCTCCCCCTCCCTCCATGTTCCTGCTTGCTATATTGACTTGACGTAATTAGGAGTTTCACACCAGGAATCTGGAATTGGGCCAAAGTTAGGTCTTGTGACCAAGGCTTTAGTCATGTAGTCTCTGCAGAGCATTTGAGGGACTGATATCAGATAGCTGCTGATTGCCTGGCCACAGAATCACCTTATTAATATGCGACCAGACCTGACACAAACATACTTTGATACATACCTTGTGGGATCTGCAAGGACCTGTTAGTCTTTATTATGATCCCCATGGAGCCTTGTTGGATCCCAGGCCTAAGCTAAACCTGGGGCCCTGACATCTGTCAAAGTCTTGATAAAACCCACAACTTCCTTAGCACTAGGGCCATCCTCTGTGATTCTGTTGTCGAATACTAGGACTTTGGTGGGTGTTAGCGGCTTTGCCATTTGACAGTTGAATCATGGCTCAGCAGATGTCATGAATCCATGTGTGGGTCTGTAGGCTCCAAGAAGCTCCACAGAGATGGTCTTGGAAACCAGCACATGTACTTGTTGGTGCTTTGTTGTCTGCATATTAGTCGTAGCTTTGGACAAGGACACTTCACTTTAACGAAAAAGGGAGAAGTTTGCATCATTCCTAGTTACAATTGTTGTAAACATTGTATTAAACGTACCTTTATTTTTTAAGAATAGTTTTGTCTTCATAGCAGCAATGTGGGGTTCTAGTGCAGTAACCAATAGAAACCAATCAGAAGCCATCCACTGGTGTGAATGCTCAGTGTAGATGAAAAGTGATTGCTGGTTTTTATGATCACTGCACTTTACATGTCTTTTTTCTTTTTTTCTGTTACCTTTTTGAAGGTCTGTTTTAAGTGTGAGCACAAATAAATATGATTAAAGCTGAATCGAGGCATAAAAACTTTCTTCATAAGCCACTATAGATATAGATTCACTTTGTATGCATTAAATGCCATTTTAAACCCAGATATATATCTTGTATCGTTGACATACAGTATTTACTGTGCTGCACATAGCCTGTGACAAGAGCAAAGCTGTGGGAGGCACCCACTACAGGAAGGGGCGGGTACAAGACCAGTCGCCCAGCAGTAGTAGAAAGGGCAGCAGTGACCGGTCTTTATTACAGGAAACAGAGGCAAAGTGCAGGAGTTATTTCATGCTGGATTACAGCACAGACCTGAGAGAAATGCACAAAGCACATCAAGATTAAGTAAATATCTTGTATTTAGACAATATTTGTTGAGCTCAGCTTTAAGGGCTTATTTATAAAACGGCTGTAAGACCTTAGAAAAAAAATCTTCTGGTACGTTTTAGGTAGCATATTGGTGTGCTACAATATCTGTCTTGACAGAAATGAAGGCCCATTTATTTTAACAAATAAGGAATAAGCTGCTGCTAGGAGGAGAGCCTGGTCACATGATCTGTTAAATTCAAGTGAATGAGCCCTCCTGTTATTAGTCTCCTTCTTTCTTATGCAGAGTATACTTCATTGGATGCTGCAGGATTCATACCAAAGTCTGCATTTGCTGTTGCGTGGATAGTGGGTTTTGCTCTTTGCTTTATACATATAAAATATGTCCTATTTTAATATATTCATCAGCTGCTGCTTCTGGCAATGAGAATGTCCAGCCCCCTCCGCTGGCTTATAAGAAGTGGGGCCTGCAGGATGTGGAACACATTGTTGATCATGCCAGCGTGGGTGAGTTTCATATCCATTGCGATTTTACATTATTGGAGATCTAGTAAGGGAAGAGAAGTGCTGAAGCAGACACCTTGTCTTAACTAAAATTACAAAAGTATTCTTTGTCGTTTGTATTGAAAAAGTAATTTTCGTCTTTGAAAAAAACTTTGTGCTTCTGTGAAGATCTCTTGCATTCTAGGTTCAGGCTGTATATCGGTATATCGGTCTTTGATTTCTGCCCAAGTCAATATTAAGCTCCCCTTCCTCATGATATTTTAGGTTTCAAAAGTCTTTTCCTCCATTGCCCATATAAATTCTCATATTTGACAGTTGAATTGGAGAGGATTCTGTGGGACTTAGCCCAGGACGGGCTTAGACTTAAAGTGGTTGTAAACCTCAGTCATGAAATATGAACAAAGCATATCCCTCTATAGTGTGTATTTTTCTCGATTCGGAGCTCTAAATGTCATTTCTGTCTGATGGTTCATTCCTCTGCTATCAGCATGAATCACTTCTTACAAGTTTTCCTGACACCAAGAGAAAAATGGTGACAGGGGAGGGACCTCCAGCTGATTGACAGCATCGGCTCTGTTCCTGTGTCCATTCATTCCTCACTGAGCTCTGCAGCATGTAACTTCAGCCCTTCCCCCTCTTTTTTTCTGAGCTCTTAGACAAGCTTATAAATTCAGCACCTTGAACAGATGTAGAGACGAGAAGACTGCAGATAAACGCGTACAACTTATGTAGGAGGATTTGTTTCAACTCTATCACCTGAGAATAGCCCCTTTACTGGGTATAAGTGAGGGTTTACAACCACTTTTAATGTCAGCTTGTACACCCGGACCTCAGGATGGATGGCCTCAATAGGGACTTGGGAATCCAACACAGGTACTTGCAGGATCCACATGGTCTCTGCACTTCATCACTCTTGAACCATGCTCACCTAAAAGTGGACCTGAACTCAAAAAGGTGAAGATTTGTTTTCTTATAGGCAACATCTAGCAATGTTAGTTATGCCTAAGGTGTACTCTAATTTGCCTTTTTTGTCCTAAAATTTTCCTAAAAATTGTAGTGCATCTCCTGGTATGTGAGGATGCCTATGCACTCCTGTCCCTACAGCCTATTAGCTGTATATTGGCAGTGTGAGATCATATAAGGCATTCCTTCCTCTGACTCTTACCAGGTTGAGAGTGGGATTCGGTGTTGTCACTACTATGCTGGACACTACTCTTGCCGCTGCTTAATAATTCCTTCATCAGTCATGGGGGGTGGAGTAGCTCTGACATGAGGAAGCAAAGTTCTGCTGCAAGCTACAGTATCTCACAAAAGTGAGTACACCCCTCACATTTTTGTAAATATTTTATTATATCTTTTCATGTGACAACACTGAAGAAATGACACTTTGCTACAATGTAAAGTAGTGAGTGTACAGCTTGTATAACAGTGTAAATTTACTGTCCCCTTAAAATAACTCAACACACAGCCATTAATATTTAAACCGCTGGCAACAAAAGTGATTACACCCCTAAGTGAAAGTTTCCAAATTTGGCCCAATAAGCCATTTTCCCCGGTGTCCTGTGACTCGTTTAGTGTTACAAGGTCTCGGGTGTGAATCAGAATCAGGTGTCTTAAATTTGGTGTTATCCCTCTCACTCTCATGTACTAGTCACTGGAAGTTTAACATGGCATCTCATGGCAAAGAACTCTCTGAGGATCTGAAAAAAATAATTGTTGTTCTACATAAAGATGGCCTAGGCTATAAGAAGGTTACCAAGACCCTGAAACTGAGCTGCAGCATGGAGGCCAAGACCATACAGTGTTTTAACAGGACAGATTTCACTCAGAATAGGCCCGGTCATGTTCTACCAAAGAGGTTAAGTGCACGTGCCTTAGCCTCATATCCAGAGGTTGTCTTTTGGAAATAGACGTATGAGTGCTGCCAGCATTGCTGCAGAGGTTGAAGGGGCTCAGATCATACGCCGTACACTGCATCAAATTGGTCTGCATTACACTCATCCCAGAAGGAAGCCTCTTCTAAAGATGATGCACAAGAAACCCCGCAAACAGTTTGCTGAAGACAAGGAGACTAAGGTCATGGATTACTGGAACCATGTCCTGTGTTTCGATGAGACACAGATAAACCTATTTGGTTCAGATGGTGTCAAGCGTGTGTGGTGACAGTCAGGTGAGGCGTACAAAGACAAGTGTGTCTTGCCTAGAGTCAAGCATGGTGGTGGAAGTGTCATGGTCTGGGGCTGCATGAGTGCTGCCAGCACTGGGGAGCTACAGTTTATTGAGGGAACCATGAATGCCAACATGTACTGTGACATACTGAAGCAGAACATGATCCCCTCCCTTCGGAGACTGGGCCGCAGGGCAGTATTCCAACATAAGACCCCAAACACACCTCCAAAACAACCACTGCCTTGCTAAAGAAGCTGAGCGTAAAGGTGATGGACTGGTGAAGCATGTCTCCAGACCTAAACCCTATTGAGCATCTGTGGGGCATCTTCAGACGGAAAGTGGAGGAGCACAAGGTCTCTAACATCCACCAGCTCCGTGATGTGGAGGAGTAGAAGAGGACTCCAATGGCAACCTGTGAAGCTCTGGTGAACTCCATGCCCAAGAGGGTTATTAAGACAGTGCTGGAAAATAATGGTAGCCACACAAAATATTGACATTTTCAATTTGTACATTTTCACTTAGGGGTGTACTCACTTTTTTTTGCTAGCTGTTTAGACATTAATGGCTGTGTGTTGAGTTATTTTGAGGGGACAGCAAATTGACACTGTTATACAAGCTGTACAATCACTACTTTACATTGTAGCAAAGTGTCATTTCTTCAGTGTTGTCACATGAAAAGATATAATAAAAAATTTACAAAAATGTGAGGGGCGTACTCCCTTTTGTGAGATACTGTAGATGGCTGTCATTCAGTGCAGTACTAGGCATTGTAAGCCTAATGCCCGTACACGTGATCAGAAATTCCGCCAGCAAAAGTCCGATGTGAGCTTTTGGTCGGAAATTCCGACCGTGTGTATGCTCCATCGGACTTTGATTGAGAGCTGGTTCTCTATTTTTCCGAAGGAAAAAGTTCCTATCGGAAATTCCGATCGTCTGTAGCAATTCCGACGCGCAAAATTCCTACGCATGCTCGGAAACAATGAACTTCATTTTCTCAGCTTGTCGTAGTGTTGTACGTCACTGCGTTCTTGACAGTCGAAAGTTCAAAGAACTTTTGTGTGACCGTGTGTATGCAAGGCAAGCTTGAGCGGAATTCTGTTGGAAAAACCATCCAAGGTTTTTCCGACGGAAATTCCGATGGTGTGTACGAGGCATTAGGAATGGAGAAAAGATCAGCTGCAGGAAGCTCACAGGAAACACTGGTGACTAGACAGATAATTGCTCTCTGCTTCCATTTTTTGGGCATGGCTTCCACAGTGTAAGTTCTCATTCATTCTGAATGTGAGTGTAGAATGTCATTCTTCTTTCCCAGTCTTTACAGACAAATACTTTTGCCTTGACTTGTGTCACAGTAGTGTTTTCCCGTTTTCCTGTTTTCAGGTTTTATGGCTCTCTCTCCATTTGACCAGATGAAGACTGCCTCCGTTTTGGGAGGCTTTAATGCCGCTATAAAGAGCAGCCCCCCTACCATGTCTCAGTATATTACTGTGGGCTCCAATCCATTCACAGGATTCTTTTTTGCCCTGGAGGTATGTATGTTAGTAGTGTAGTCATGTCTGTTGTGTTATGCTAATTTACCATGTCACTTACCATATTTATCTGTACAGGGCAGTACACAGCCATTATTGTCTCACGTGGCTCTTGCTGTTGCCAGCAAACTCACCTCGGCCCTCTTCAGTGCTGCCAGGTATTGTGAACCATTTCTGCCAGCTCTAAAATATATGATATTCATGTCATTTTCAGGCAGGCAGATGGGATAGAGATAAAGGAAAATTGATGAAATCCATCCACTATGACTATGGATTCTTAAATTAAAACTATGGCCAGGCTATGTAGCTCATCTCCCCTTGTCATCAGTGCCTTAGCAGCTCAGGTCAGCCTGATTTCCCTTCTCAGCATTTCAGCCACCCCCCTGTCACCATCTGTGCCTCTGCAGCTCAGCTCCCCCTGTTCCCCATTACTTGCATGTGGCTCAGCAGTTCAGCTACCCTGCTCCCCCTTCCAGCAGTGACTCAACAGCTCAGCTCTCCTTTGCATCAGTGACTTAGCAGCTCAGGGCAGCCTGCTTCCTGTCTCTGGCAGTTCCCCTTCCAGGCAGTGGCTCAACATCTCATTTTCTCCTGTTCCCTCTTCCACTTGTGAGTCAGCAGCACAGTTCTTCCTGTTCCCTTTCCCAGCAGTGGCTCGGCAGATGAGCTTTCCTTGCTCCTCCCCCTTCCCAGCAGTTTCTTAGCCGCTTAGTCCTCACTTTCAGTAGCGTCAGCTTCTCTTGCACCCCCCTGACATTAGTAACTCAGCATGTGTTTCAACCTTCTAATCTCTAATATAAACACATAGCATTAGCTCTGGAAGAGGCAAGCCTCACTTTCCTATGAAGGGTCAGAAAAGAACAATATTCATGAATTCTCTTTAGTTCACTTACTGTACATGCTTTGTGTGATGACGACTTACTTTTCTTTTGTCTTAGTGGTTGGCTGGGCTGGAAGAGCAAACATGAAGAAGAGCCACAACAAAAACAGAAGCCTAAAGTGGAACCCGCCACCCCCTTGGCTGTCAGGTTCGGCCTCCCCGACTCCCGTCGCCATGGAGAGAGCATCAGTCTTTCCCCGTGTAACACGCTAGCTGCGGTGACCGATGACTTTGGGAGGGTCATTCTGGTGGATGTGGTTAGAGGAGTGGCCATTCGAATGTGGAAGGGTAGCGATTTATTCATATTATTCATTGGATTCATTGCCATAGCTGAATGGTTTTCATGAATGTAAAAACATTCCAGCCTCTTTTTGCAGCCGGCCATATGTAATAAGGTATCCACCCATTTTATAGACTGATTCTTTAATTTGCTAAGTTTAGAAGTTTACTGTTTTCTACAGAAAAACTAAAGGGTCAGTCCACCCAAAACTATAATTTCAGTTCATAGAGCATGAAATCACTGGACCTCTGTACTGTATTTCTCAGAAACCTTATTAGTGAGATCTCTGTGCCCAGTTCCCAAGTCTATACGCTGGCTGTGCCCATTGTAAAGAACTTCCACTCCAAGTACTGGCTTTTTATTTATTTTATAATATTAGAACTGTAACACACAAAGGTAAATGGGGAAACCCCCAAATTTCCAGAAGGAAAGGAACAGAATTTTTTCAGCACATTTTTATATAAAGTTCCGATTGAACTTTCTTTACAGGCATAAAATATTTCTGGATAATAAAGTAAACCTAATTAGTAATATCTCAAATCATTAAAATTTCATATAATCTTTAACATATTAATTCAATTTAATGACACACGTGACCTTTTTACAGCTACTGTTTTTGGCTTCAGGTGTTTTTTTCTGCAGCCAGTAAACTCCTCAGCATGTTAGCCTATGTGTCCATGCACACACATGCAGTTATTAGCGTTTTTTGGCAGGGGCGTTTTCTGGCTGGACCCCCCCCCCCCCAGAACTAGTGGGTTTTGAGAGGACTTTTTCAGCTGTAAAAATGCTCTAACTCTGAACTTCTAAAAGCTTAAAAACGCTGATAAACGAGGCTATTCAGCGCTTTTGGGCCATAGGCTTTTGTGGGAGTATAATTCTGATAAAAAAAGCTAAACCGTTACAGCTAAAAAAAACTCTTAAAAACTCTGCAAAACTCATTCTACAGCGGTCTACAGCTAATGTTACTGGTGTTTTTATAATGTCCAGTGTGCATGAGTGCCTATAAGTCATTTTTAATGTTCTTAAATGTGCAACTTTAAAAGAGAAGTATGTTGTTTTTTTTTTTTTTGTTTTTTTTTTGTTTTTACTAGATTCATACTTACCTAGGTGGATGCAGCATCAGACCAATGCTGAAGCTGTCCCCCGTCGTCTCTGCACTGAGAACCGAGCCACCGAACATCGCCGATGGCTCGGTTCTCACAGATCCCCGAGAGGAGAGCTGCTGACTGTCAGTCAGCGTCTCTCCTCTCTGCTTCTCCATGCTCATTGAAGCGCTGAGCTGTGGATTGGCGGGGAGTGGCTGTCTCAGCGGCTCGCTGAGACTGCCATCAATCAAGGCAGCTGGTGGCTCCAGACTTGGAAGTCGGGATGACGTGCTGCCTCGACTGATGGCAGTGACGTCAGCGGAGAGCGGACTTTAGACCGCTCTCCGCTGAAACTGGGTCACAGGAGTGCAAAACGAATTGCACTCCTGTGACCCAGAGGAGAAGCCCAGCCTAAATAGCTCAGGCTGGACTTCTCCTTTTAACTAAAATAATATGTGGTGATCCTGCCATGAAGGTCTTTGTATGAGCAGTTCCTGTTATTAGGTGACAGTGCTGTGCCCCATTTCACAGTTGATCTCTTGAGTTGTTACCCTGTCACATGCTGATCTGGTGGAAGCTGATGCTCCTAATACAGGCATGTTTTGCTTCTGTTAACATAAAGAAGCTCTCCCTAAAAAATACAATGCAGCCTTTTTGAAGTTTGTTTATACAGGAAGTAGCTGCAGAGAGGCTTCAGGAGATCAGCAGTGCTAAGTTGCAACAACAGAGGAAAAAAAATGTGTTTTAGTTTATGACACACAGTGCTAAATTAAATGTCGTCGAGTTAGAGTTTACATCTACTTTTTATTCCAGTTTCCAATACTATTTGTCTCGGCAGTTATGACATTTAAGGTTAGCTATATCCAGCGTTCATCTGACATCCAGTGATCTAGCAGAGGCGGAGGAATTGCATATGAGGTTGTGTGTCAGGAAAAAGAGGTAGTGTGGAGTCATTTATTATTCCTCCTTGGTTGTGTCTTCCAGGCTATAGAGATGCTCAGATTGGATGGATGCAAATTACAGAGGACCTACAAGAGAGGGAATCTGAGAGAAGCCATTATTCTCCATTTGGCAATGTTCAGGGTCCATGCCGGGTGGCCCAGTTCCTCGTCATCTATGCCCCCAGACGGGGAATCCTGGAAGTGTGGAGCACACAGCAAGGACCCCGTGTTGGAGCATTTAATGTGGGCAAACACTGCAGGTGGGGAACAGTCCAGACACTAATCAGTTCAGTAGACTAAATTATTATTATTATACAGGATTTATATAGCGCCAACAGTTTGCGCAACACTTTACAACATGGAGGCAGAGAGTACACTTACAATACAAATCAATACAGAGGGATCGGAGGGCCCTGCTCATTAGAGCTTACAATCTAGAACTAAATAAATGGAGCCTATGTTTTGGATCTATTGTCAGCCTCATTTATCTAAAGCTGGCCACACACTGCTATAAATCTTATTCAAAAATGTTCTTTCTACCAACATTTGTTCGATTTCTTTTTTTATAGGAGCAGGGAAAATTATTTTTCTCAAATGAGCAAACTTCTAACAGTGAATGTGGTTTTCATTGGTGAAAGTCAATTTGTTCCAACATTGAATGTTAAAAGCTAACTTTTTTAAAGTATTTTTTTAAATGACATTCATCCTGGTATCAAATTTACTGAGGAGAAAATGCTAGCCGGCTGACTGTCTTTCCATTCAGTGCTTTCTCAGTCCAACTCCTGATCTCCATTCTTATTTTCATTCAGCAGCTTAGAAAGGTTTGATGCCACTGAGTATGAGTATGCGATGCATACTAGCTCATTATGCCTTTGTCTTGCCGGTTGTTTTTTTTTTTTTTTTTTAATAGGGTTTACAACCTCTTTAATAGAAAGACAAAAATAATTACATCATTCCCATGATGTGATGCAGAAGGCATTAAAGTGAAACATCTTATGGAACACATGGAAAATTCTGTTGCAACTATGGCCGTATGAGCCCCTCGGAGCATCCAATTTAACTAAAGACCAAGTCCTGGTGCCTCTAGTGCTCACCCGCTGTAAGTACAGTCGGGCGATGCTCCACGATAGCTGGGGGAATTATTTAAAGGACCAAGTGGACATCAAGTGACTTTTGACCAACTTTTAACTTCAAGACAAATTAGGTGCAGCGCTGCAATCTATAAAACCTGGTCCAATGTATTGATAAACATGGACCAATATATTGTAATAGATGTAACTTTAAATGTGTGTGAAAAGAACTAGTGCCCTTTATGTTTTAGCTCACTGACTCATTTTGTTTCAGATTGCTGTGTCCTGGGTATAAGATCATGGGTTTAAATAACGTCACCAGTCAGGGTTGGCAGCCGCAGACGTATCAGATTTGTCTGATAGATCCGGTATCAGGAAATGTACGGACAGTGAACATCCCGTTCCACCTGGCACTCAGGTAAGAGAGCTAAGCCACACTTGGAATAAAACTTCGCTATGGGGCTCATGTATATTGGAAAGTGGACATCTGCTCTCCCTTATACTTTGTAGTAATACTGCATACTATGATCTGCCCGTTCATAATATTCATGCCTTGGTGTGGTGCCTGTGGTATCCTACAAGGTTCCCTCTACTTAAAGCAGCAGAGAGAATTCTAATATTGAAGGAGAGGCGGTCAGTCCCCCAATTTTTTTTACAGCGTGTCCTTTAGGCTCATTTGTCTGAACCTCAGTCACTTAGATTGCATCAGGCACTACTTTATGTGAAGGATACATTTTTGTGCTGCGTTTTCACATTGCTCTTTTTTTTTTTTTTTTTTATTGTTTCTTGTTCCAGCGACAAAAAGTGTGAACGAGCCAAAGACTTGCACCTAGTAAAGAAACTCCGCACGTTATTAAAAGCCAAATCTCCAAATTACGGTAATTAAATATTTTACGCTCAACTCAACTGTGACAAATATGTTGTTTCTCTAGAATGACACTGGGTGGCGCTACACTGTTGAATGCATAGAGCATGTTAAATGGCTGATGTATAAAGAGCATGTTGAAAGCAAATAGTCTTACCCATGGCAGCTAATCGGCTTAACATTTATGTTTATGCAATCTAGATCTGAAAATGAAACAAGGATTCTGGTTAGTTGCTTTAAGCAGTTGAAATAAATTTGAAAAAAAGTTGAAAGCAGCACACTTCTCAGCTGAATTTAAGTGAAAACTTAATAGACTTAGTAGTCCTCTTTGTTGTATTTTTTTCAGAGCGACTTGAAGCAGAAGCAAAGGAAATTCTCTTAGACATTAAATATCCAGCAACTAAGAAACAGGTATGATAACATTATTATTATTTTAATACACAATTTATAAAGCGCCAACAGGTTATGCAGCGCTTTACAATGTAGAGGGGGGACAGCACAATAGAGAAGGGGCAGGAGGGCCCTGCTCGTAGAGCTTACATTCTAAAGGGAGGGGGTGGTGGTACAAAAGATAATAGCTCCGGGGAATGATTTGATGACGGTGGCTCAGGTAAAGTTGTTAGGTGGGTGTGGGATAGGCATCCCTGAATAAATGAGTTTTCAGGGATCTCCTAAAGGTTGAGAGGTTAGGGGCTGATTGGACATACTGGGGCAGGGAGTTCCAGAGGATAGGAGAGGCTCTGGAAAAGTCCTGAAGGCGAGCATGGGAGGAGGTAACAAGGGAGCTAGAGAGCAGGAGATCCTGGGAGGAGCAGAGGTGACGATTTGGGCAATATCTGCAGATGAGGTTGGTGATGTAGATGGGGGCGATGTTGTGAATGGCCTTGTATGTTATGGTTAGCATTTTGAATTTTATACGGTGGGGTAGGGGAAGCCAGTGAAGGGATTGGCAGAGAGGAGCAGCAGTCACGGATCGGTTAGTGAGGTGTATTAGTCTAGCAACAGCTTTCATAATAGACTGAAGGGGGGATAGCCTGCGTAAGTGTAGGCCATTAAAGAGAGAGTTGCAGTAGTCAAGGCGGGAAATAATCAAGGAGTGAATAAGTTGCTTTGTGGTGTCATTAGTCAGGAAGGGTCAAATTCTGGAGATGTTGCTGAGGTTAAGGCGGCAGGATTTAGCCAGTGATTGGATGTGGGGGCTGAAGGAGAGGTCAGAGTCAAGGATTACACCCAGCACCCTGGCATGTGTGCAGAGATCAATGGTTGTGCTGTTGATCTTAATGGTAAAGTCATGGGGGGGGATGATTCCGGGAAGGTGGAAATATAACAAGCTCAGTTTTAGAAAGATTGAGTTTGAGAAAGTGGTGTGACATCCATACCGATATGTCATTCAGTAAGTTTGAGATCCGTGAGGAGATCGATGGGGTGAGTTTAGGAGTGGAGGGATAGATCTGGGTGTCATCGGCGTAGAGGTGGTATTGGAAGCCATGGGAGGTTATCAACTAGCCCAGGGAAGAGGTATAGAGCGAGAATAGGAGGGGCCCAAGGACAGAGCCTTGGGGTACCCCAACAGAAATAGGAAGTGGAAATGGAGTTGTAAGTGCCACTGAAAAGTGACACGTAAGTATTTTCTCACTTTGGTTACCATTTATTGAAATATAGAACACTCTGGCAATGTGGGCTTAAAGAGGAACTGCAGTCTGCTCACATAATTTGTAGTGAAAACATCTTTGCCATTCTAAAGCTTCCCTCCAACCACTTTGCATATTATTTTATATATACTGTGATTCTGTACTTGCCAAATATGTGGCAGAAATTCCTCCACTAAGGCTCCTTTCACACTGGGGCGGTGGGGGCGCCGGCGATAAAACAGCGCTATTTTTACTGCTGTTTTACCGTCGTTTTTGCGGTGGTATTCGGCCGCTAGCGGTGCGGTTTTAACCCCCCGCTGGCGGCCGAAAAAGGGTTAAAACCGCTCGCATAGTGCGGCTTTAGCCGTGGTATAGCGGCGCTGCCCCATTGATTTCAATGGGCAGGAGCGATCTAGGAGCGGTGAATACACCGCTCCTTCACCGCTCCAAAGATGCGGCTTGCAGGAGTTTTTTTGCCAGCGCACCGCTTCACTGCTTCGGGCTTTCACACTGAACAAACAGTAGAGGCTGTTTTGGGTCGGTTTGCAGGCGGTATTTTTAGCGCAATAACGCCTGCAAACCGCCCCAGTGTGAAAGGGCTCTAAGTCTGACTGCATCCATTTTAACTGTGGGCAGCTGAAGCTGCTGCCTGTTCACTTCCTGTATTTAAACAGAGGCACACCTCCAGCTCTGCAGCCCTGCTTGGCCCTCTTATGACTCATCCCCCCTCCCTTCCTGGCAAACACTCACTAGAGTGAATGAGAGAGAGTTGTGCATGATGTCATAAGTCTAGGCTTTTTACCAAAAAAAACCCCCCAAAAAACAGGAAGTGGGCTGTATAAGGTATTTACTGGCAGAAAAAAATGTTTTACTATCCAAAGTTAAAACAACAAGGGCAGAAGATTTATTACATGGAAAGTTGAAAAAATAACTCAAGGTCTGCTTTAATAATGGGCTTGTACAAGCAAAAATACCTGGTTTTATATTCCAGGAATCTGATTGTTTTTGTGTCTTCAAAGTGTGGATTTGCTTCCTGTTGCTTGTCACTCACTGGACCCCCCATTTGTGTCATCCAAAAAAAGTTGACATTTATTGCAGAGAAGTGAGTGACAGCTGTCCCAGCTAAATAAAGTCTAAGCTGCAGCAAAGCTTCTTCTCTTCTTTTTTTTTTTTTTTTTTTTTTTTTTATTCTTTCTACAGGGATTTTTCATATATGGTGTGCAGATCAATAAGATGTGTCAGCAAACTGACATTGTATTATTTTAAGTACCTTTTCTCTTTTCTGTGCTGGATATCCAGGCTTTAGAAAATATCCTCGCCAGCAACCGCATTCCTCTCTCCACGCTTACCAGCATTACGCAGGCTCTAATGGATTCTTTACAGAATCAAGGTAATGGCTCATAGCACAGCTATCATCTCAATAAATTATTAAAACGTGACATTTACTTTTTGCAGAGTACTTCAGTAGATTGTTTTAGGTAATTTTGATATGACCACAGAATTGGTGCACTAGGCAGTGGCCGCCTGTAAGGCATGATAAATACATGTATCTGTGTTTACCCTAACCTTTCAGACATATACAAGATACTACGGGTATTTTAATCTGACTCAAGAGGTAACTGTGTTTTGATGCAACAGTATCAAGGCTGTGCTCCCTCAGTGCCGATTCTTCACCAGCTTTGAATTTGTATGCCACCTTCAGGCAAAGTGGTTCTAAAGGCAGAAGGCTTTTTTTTCCTTAATGCATTCTACGCATTAAGGGAAAAAACCCTCTGGATGCAGCTTCCCCAGCCCCGCTATAATTACCTGAGCCCCATCTCAATCCAGCTGTGTGCATGAGAGCAGCCGCTCTCCCGGGGTCTGTCTCTCCTCATTGGCTTACACAGCCACGGGAGCCATTGGCTCCTGCTGCTGTCAATCACAGTCAGTGAGCCAATGAGGAGAGAGTGGGGTAAATGGACGATATATGTTCACAGGAGCATAGCTCAGCAGCAAGCCTGCTCTAATGCTCCTATAGCAATGGGCTTGCTATTGGGGGCACTCGGAAGGGGGAAGGACTACCGTCGAGGGACTCAAAAAGTAGAGGATCATAGCGACTCTGTGCAAAATCATTGCAGAGAGCAGGTAAGTATGACATGTTTGTTTTTTGTTTTTTTTAAATTACAACCTTTTAGTTGTGTTAATGTATAACAAGCATAATGTGTTTTTAGACTAAAACAAAGTATATCTACCTTAATACACAATATCTTCTGATTTTCCTTTTATGCAAGTTGCTTGTATTATATTTATCTAGGCATATGACAACTCTTTTTGTACCCAAAAAAAATAGTTTGTAAACAAAAAAAAAAGAATCACTTTCCAGTTTGCCTGAGTGGGGACAAGTAGGGTAGGAAGCATTGAGGCATTGCTGTAACGGAGAATGCTGAAGCAGGTGGCAACTAAATGAAAATTAATATCCAGTAAACCAATTTAAAATTTGCTAATGGCAGTTAACACAGGCGTCCTGGAACATGCCTGTACTACAAGATTTTGTTTGCACTAGTATGTGGCACAAGTGCATGCCAGGAGTGAGAGTGGCCATATGTAGGAGATAGAACTGTGACGTGGAAGCTGGGTGAGACAGTGGAGGGAAGGTTAATCCCCATAGTGATAAATGGGAGCTGCCAATTTCTTTACAGTAAAATTTGACTAACCCAATGCAAATTATGTACACCCACTCCTCCTCCATATCTCTTTTGTAGCCAAGTGAGTTGTTGGGCTGCTAATTTTCACTTAAGTAGAGTATTGATAGTTCTGTGGCACAGCTTGTAGGGTTTTTAAAAAGCTGATGACAAGTATAAAGTACTGGCATTTAGCTCTTAATGCCCCTGGTCCACCTGAATACCAAGCCTTTTAGATCAGACAAAGCTTTGCCACATCCTGGCAAGGTCAAATCTTGCATGCCACATTTCACACGTTCCCTATGGCATGTGAGGCTAGCCAATGGGAATGTGTTGTGGCGGGAGAGATTGAGTATGCTCTGGCACTACTAGGAAGCTTTACCAGATCAGAACTGCCCAGCCTTTGCAGATCACTAGACCTACTACAGATATGTTGCCTGCACTTCATACTTGCCATTATAGGGCCCATTCACACCAGACGCAGTGGGACGCATTTTTGACTGCACTCCAACTGCATAGACGGTCCAAAATCCAGGTTATCCCATGGGTATAGTGCACACTATTGCAGTCCAGTGAAAAAAAATAGAACATGCTGCATTTCTCTGCACTGCAAATGTACAGAAACACACACAGATGCAATTAAATGCACAAAAATGCACTGCAACACGGCGCAGTACACTGCAACACATTACACATAAAAGCCCAAAGTAGATGGAAGCAACCTCAAAGAAAATGCAAGCTTAGGAAAGATGCACCGCAAATGCACATAAAAAATGTGAGTCAAATGCACATCACTGCACATGCAAAAACTTCCAGTTTCAGGTGTGAATGGGCCCTAAAACAGCAAATGCAAACAGAGCATAACAGCAAGATAGCTTGCTGTGGGCCCCGAGTCTGCCTAAATTAGCCAACAGACATTTTATTTTGTGCTTTTAATATAGTTTTGTATTACTCTGATTCCTTTTGTGTTTCCCTTGGTGCAGAGCTAGAGTGTGTGGATGAGAGTCTACTGGTCTTCTGTCAGTACAAATTAAAGCTTCTACACCTCTATGAATCGGTCCAGAAAATCACTTCTGTCACCATGGAAACTGCCTCCACTCCCTCGACTAAAGTAAGCATCAGTCCTGAAAAATAGTCCTTTTACTCAGTCTAGCAAGGGTCCTTTGATGAAACAAAACTACAGAGCATAAAATCCTTTTCTGTTCTTTAAAACATTTCACATAATCTCAGGAGGTAAAGGGAAACCGTTTTGAGCATTCAGTAAGTAGGCATTCTGAAGGCAAATTCCAGGCAAATTGCTAAATACAAAGATGAAATATATTGATGGGAGCTTTTAACCTGCTAAAAGGTTTGTAATCTTGTCTATTCAGAATTTACACAGCCCCATCTGACAGCACAGCCCTGTCCGGCAGGGCAGGAGACCTGATTTTTCTTTGCTGGAGTTAAGTAACACTTTCAGGTCCTGTCTCTCCCCAGCCTGTGGCTGAAAAGTGAATGGAGAAGCAGCGGACTGATGAGCTCATCTCTGTCTCTCTCCTTCTAATCTGAGCTCTGTTGTGCAGCGTACTGCAGAAAGGCTGATACCAGTCAGTTTCGGAAACTTACGCTTCTTGCATTTTAAAAAGTACAATTCTAGATGTATTAAATGTGGAGCTGCATTTGTGTCTTTTATATCTGTCTGGTGTTAAGCTTTCACAGGTTAGTTGACCTTTTTAATGTTTTTGTTTTTTTTTTAACAAAATTCCATATGCATTACAGCTTAGAGTGTACATTAAAATGTTGTCCTCCATTTTTAAAATGAATTCTTACAATTGAAGTTGCTGCTGCCATGGGCTTCCCCTCTCCATGTCAGGACATCTGACAGTTAGATGTGCAGCCCCAGCACCTCGCAAAAAAACACTTGACTATGAGAATTCAGCTTGCCTCACCATGTATGCACAGTCTGCTCTCTCTTGCAGCAGTATCTGAGCTTAAAAAATGTTACTAAACCCAGTAATACGAAAATAGTTCACCCCCCCCCCCCCCGAAGTGCCCACAAATCTTCTTTTTACATTAAAATACTGCCATTATATACCTTTTTTGGCTGATCTGTATACCACGGTCACCTGATAAACTGCAGGGTCTGCCTGAGTGCTGATTGTTGAGGTAGAAGGAGATTTCCACCACAGCCTGTGTCCTCATGCTGTTATGGGAGTCGGGTCATCCATCAATCAAGATGAGACATCCCACCCATTGTGTTCTTTTTTAGTTACTGAGCATGGAGGAGGGAGGGACTGGGCTGTCATTTAGGATCTGTATACAGATCCACATGTGTGATGTCCATATCACGTGACCTGAAAAGCTCAGCTCAACAAGGAAATATTCTCTCCAGCAATAGAGACCAAACTCAGCATGTGCAGCTTTACTACTCTGACTGTGTCTTATCTGACCTTGCCAAGAGAGACCCTGCAGAAGGGGGAGGATCTTTGCATACAGGATCAAAGAGTTTTTGTTACACAATGCAGAGGATTAACCCCTTAAGTTCTACAGTGAGTAGAACAAGCATGCTATTCTGCATATACAGACAGATTTTACTGTTGTGGGTTTAGTAACGTGAGCGAGAGAGGGAGAGCTTGGTTTGGCAAGCTGACTTTTTGTATTTGCGCGCTCGTTTGTGAGGTGCTGGAGACACACATCCAGTGGCAGAACAGAGAGAGGATACCCACAATAGAAACTGCTTCAAAAGTTAGAATCATTTTTTTTTAAACAGAGAACAGTAGGTTAGGGTACACTAAAAGGGAACACTCATAACTCAGATTTTTTTATTTTGTAAAAGAGTCATTAAAGGTGGGCCCAACCCGTTAAAGTGTTCGTTAAACCCCCCCCCCCCCCAAAAAAAAATAGAGATTCTGGTCCCTTAAAGCAGATTAAACAGCACAGTGCTTGTGCTGTGTAATCTGCCTCTCTCTAGAAGGTAAAAAACCTGGCTGAACCTGCAACTTCCTATATCCACCTCTCTGCGCTGACCACGATAATCAGGGCTGCTGGGCCCTGACCTCCGTGGTCAGCGTACGTTCCTCCGTCATCCGCAGCCCTGCTCTGCTCTCCTCTCTCCCCCTCACCCCCTCCCTGCCTGTCAGCTCCACTGCTATTATTAAAAAAAAAAATTGAAATGGTCACTGCCAGCCCCACTATTACAGATTAGGCATAGCACATGTAAGTAGTTTTTTAGAGCGATCTTCAGGCCAGTCATGTGACTCGCGGCTGGTTTCCAGGGCTACTGCAGGAGGGGCTGAGCGGCCATCTGATCTCCCCGGCTGACAGAGTGAGATCTGACCCCCTCATGCAGAAGCCATGTATCGGAACTGTAAAGCAGCCACGAGTCACATGACCGGCCTGAAGATCGTTCTAAAAAGGTATGTACATGCCTCATTTTTATAAAAGACTTATACAGTGTGGTATGCATAGCTCTAATAGAGGGGTTGGCAGTGATTTCTATGTTTGAGTTCACAAACACTTTACGTTATTGTGGCCACTTTTTAATGAGATCCTCAGTTTTTTTTTTACTTTTGTGTTCCATATTTTGATGACTAGGTAAATTTCAGTACAGAATTGTTTAGTCTCCCTCTAGTGGTAATCTGTATATAAAACATTACAATTCAAAACCCAACTGAATGAATGCTGAGATAAGGCAACCCTATTTTTTTTTTCAATCTATGTCATTTAGGCTACGTTCACAATAGTGAGATTTCAGATTCAACTTAAGTCACACAGAATTGCATGACAATGGAAATTAGATTGTTTCCAATGGTGCTTGTTTACATCAATGCAACTCAGCACAGTGTGATTTTGGAAAAGGTTTCTGTACTACTTTGGTGCAATTCCACTGTGATTTTGGCCCCATGGAAGATGCAAATCACATCCAAGTAACGTCCAAGGAGCACTAGATAATTGCAATGAAAGTCGGTTCAAAATCTGATTGCAGCCGTGTGAACCCAGCCTTAAATACCCTGCCTTTATTATGTATATCATAATAAGAGGCCACTTTATGTGTTTTGCAGGAGTTGGCCCAGTTATTAAGACTGGAGGAAGGTGAATTGATAAGACTTCAAACTATAATCAGGAACTACAGGCAGGAACACACCAGGTCTGGCGTCCGCTTTGCAGAGGATGAAGATGGAATGCTTCCAGTCAAGACTTTCTTGGAGTACCTGGAGTGTGAACAAGACTCTATTTCTGTGAAGAAGGTCAGCGCAGAGGAATATATTGCTTTAGGTAAGCAGCTTTGGTTAACTATTTCATTTTTTAAAATGTCAGTTGAATGCAACGGGTCCTTTATATGTGACAAAATATTGGCCTATGTCAGGGGGCTTTGGGCTTGTATCGATGACATCTGTTTGAAAAGCTTCTGTGATTCAGATTTCATTGAAAGATGCATTTGATCTGCATTTGGCCTACTTAAAGTGGGTTTTTCATCCCAATTGACTTGTGTGGGAATAAAAAACCCATGTGAAGCAAATAAAATCCCGTTGACACAACCCTAATACTATACATGATCCCATAGCAAGCTCAGCACAATTAGCAAAGATTTAAATAAAAAATGATTCATTTTATTTATACTTTTCCTCAGTTTCAGGGGTTTTATTCAAACCTGCTCACAGTCTAAAAGATGGAGGGCATGGTGCATCTAATTCTGGACCTCAAGGCCCTGACCTGCCTTGTGTGGGAACAGAAGTTCAGGATGGAGTCCGTCCGCACGGTGGTGGCGCTCCTTCATCATGGGGACTGTCTGACTTCTATGACATCACGAATGCTTACTTACGCATTCTGTTATGTGCCTGACTTCAGCACTTCCTCCGTTTTGCTGTGGGTGCGGAGCATCATCAGCGCATAGTGTTGCCCTTTGATCTGGCCACCACACCTCGTGTGTTCACGAGGTGTTGGCCCCGGATCTGGCATGGTTACGTCAGTGGGGGTTGGCGGTCCTGGGCTGCCTGGACGATCTTCTCCGACTTCTCGATTACTCGCGAGGAGCAACGTAGTTCCTATAAAGACCGATTTCAATTGACGTCTATACTATCGGAAGTCGGCTTTGGCCCTGCCAGAGCGTTGGATTATCTGAGCCTGACAGGGCTTCAGCTCTGGCCAGAGTGTTTCTTCCCCTGGACAGATTCCAGAATTGCATGCTGCATTTTTCTTTTACTGTCCGGCAGGTGGGCTCCTCTGCAGATCTGCATGTGGGTGTTGGGAGTGATGGTATCTATCTTTTTTTGAGGCGATTCCATTTGCACAGTTCCATACAAGCTCCCTTCGGGGAGATCCTGGCATAATGGGACAAATGCCCAAGGTCTCTGAACAATCGGATTCGGCTGAGTCAGCAAACCAGAGGTTCCCTAGTCTGGTGTCTTCGCTCTCCGGTTTTTCGGCGGGGAAGATCCTTTCTTCCCTTGTATTGAACAGGGTGACCACCAATGCCAGTCTGTCCGGGTGGGGAGCTCTGCTCAGGGTCGTTGGATGTTGGTGAAATCCGGACTACCGAGTAATATCCTGGAAATTCAATCGATCAGGCCATGTCTGGATCATGGACGGTTCGACTTTGGGGGCTCCCAGTACGGATCCAGTCAGACAAGGCAACAGCGGTGGCTTATGTCCTTCATCAGGGCGGTCCAAAAAGGCTGTTGGCAGCCCTGGCTGTTGCCAGTATCCTCCTGTGGGCGGAATGTCTTGTTCCGGCCCTTTCCGACGTAAGCATTCCAGGAGTGGAATACTGTCAGACGGATACCTCAGTTGGCCACGGGGTGGGCACTTCACTGGACTATGTTTCATCAGATTTGTCTCCGCTGGGGCACTCCTGAGGTAGATCTGTTTGCGTCTTGGCTCAACAGGACTGTGCCAAGGTTTCTGGCAAGGTCATGGGATCTTCTGGTGGCCTAGGGGGCCGGTGACGTTTGCTCTATGCCTTTCCTCCTCTCCAACTTCTGCTGTGGTTTTTTGCGCAGGATCACGGCTGCGGGGATTCCGGTTATTCTTTTGACTCCGGTGGGGTCCCGTCGGTCTGGGTACGCTGACTGGGTGCGCCTGGTCGCCGACGTTCCTTGGCGATTGCCTCTCAGGGAGGACCTACTGTCCCAAGGGCCGTTCTTCCATCCTGCTTTAGAGTCGTTGGTTTTAACAGTCTGGCTGTGAAGAGCCAGGTGCTGCAATTCCGACACTGCTGATGGCTAGGGAGTCTACTTTCTGGGAGGTTTTACCTCTGGATGTGGAAAGCACATATACCCTTGTATGAGTCACCGGGCATTCATCCTCCTTTTTTTTTCTAGGTGGCTCCGATTCCCACCTCCATTTACGGGGGGGGTGTGAGCAGGAAAAGTGTACCATAAAGGGACAGGTGTCAGCCTGGGTGGTCTTTTTTAGCGTCCCCTGGTCTTGCACTCCCTGGTATGTATCTTTTTGTTCAAGGGGTTAGACGTCTGTTTCCACAGGTGCGGTTTCTTCTACCGCCGTGGGACCTGAACTTGGTGATTTCGGTTCTCCAAAAAGCCTCTCTATCTCTCTCTCAGAATATTTGGGAGGTTCCACTGCTTACTCTGTCTCTACAAAGTGCATGGGTTGGCATCTGCGGAAGCCTCTTTTGGCAGTTTTTTTGCAGGCTGCTGTTTAGAGGGTCTATTCCCTCTTGAAAGGGTATCGTTCAGGTTGGGTTCCAGCTTGTCCTGGGTGAAGCTCCTGTTACCTGGTTGGCTTTTGTGTTAGCCTTGGGATTTTTCATTGTCCCACCCCTCATGTTTGGCACTGCTTTGGGACGTCCCTATGGTTCTGAATAAAGAAGGCTGTGTCTGTCAATGAACGAATGAGAAAATAGAATTTTTGACTTACCGTAAAATCTGTTTCTCCGAGTTCATTGACAGACACAGCACCCACCCCTCTATGGAGTTTTTTTGATACTTCTATTACTGCTTGCTACTAAACTGAATACCTAGAGCAGAGAGGGGGTTATATACTGACTGAGGACAGCCCATGGGCATGGCCAGGTGTTTTGTTTTGTTCTGCCTAGTCCTACTCCTGCGGAGGCAATATGACTTCTGGTTCTGAATAAAGAAGGCTGTGTCTGTCAATGAACTCAGAGAAACAGATTTTACGGTAAGTCAAAAATCCTATTTTTGTATGTTGTAGCTTTTAATAGTAGAGTGGTGATGTCAGCTGCCTGTCAGGAACTGTTCTAACAAATCTTTAAATGAAAGTCTTTTATATTTCCATTCTGCTTTGCACAGGAAGCTTTTTCTTCTGGAAGTGTCTACATGGGGAATGTTCCACCCAGGAAATGTGCCAGACTCTGGAGAGTGCAGGACTAAGCCCTCAGATACTCCTGGTAGGACATACTGTACTGTAATCAATGCTCATCAAGTCATGTAGTACAGGAGAGGATGATCAATGGGTACAGGCCAGAAGGCTGCTGACTAGAAATGACTGTGGTATAGGGTGTTTGCTTGGGAGGACAAATCAAGTTTCTCATAAAGCTCAGATAGAAGAAGTAGAGGTAGCCATTACTCTGCCACTTTAGAAGGAATCCGTTTCAGAATTGCCATGTACAGGCTAGTAATTACTTTCAGAAGATGTTAAAGTGATATTAAAGTCTTGTTTTTTTTTCTTGGTTTAAAAATAACAAACCTGTTATACATACCTGTCTCTGTGCAATCATTTTGCACAGAGCAGCTCAGACCCTCTTCTTCCCTTGGTCCCTCCCCGACACTCCTGGCCCCTCCATCCTGCCGAGTGTCCCCACAGCAAGCAGCTTGCTGTGGGGGCACCCGAGTTGAGTCGCATCTCTGTGTGTCCATTCAGATATGGAGCTTCGACTAGGCTCACCCCTCTTTCTCCTTATTGGCTCACTGACATTGATTGACAGTAGCTCACATTTTTGTAATTATTTTATTATATCTTTTCATGTGACAACACTGAAGAAATGACACTTTGCTACAATGTAAAGTAGTGAGTGTACAGCTTGTATAACAGTGTAAATTTACTGTCCCCTCAAAATAACTTAACACACAGCCAATAATGTCTAAACCGCTGGCAACAAAAGTGAGTACACCCCTAAGTGAAAATGTCCAAATTGGGCCCAAAGTGTCAATATTTTGTGTGGCCACCATTATTTTCCAGCACTGCCTTAACCCTCTTGGGCATGAAATTCACCAGAGCTTTACAGGTTGCCACTGTAGTCCTCTGGTGGATGTTAGAGACCTTGCGCTCCTCCACCTTCCGTTTGAGGATGCCCCACAGATGCTCAATAAAGTTTAGGTCTGGAGACATGCTTTGCCAGTCCATCATCTTTACCCTTAGCTTCTTTAGCAAGGCAGTGGTCCTCTTGACGGTGTGTTTGGGGTCGTTACCATGTTGGAATATTAAAATGAATAATGTGATGCTTACTCAAATAAATGTGATATATCTACAAATAATAAGGTGTATCCCCTAAGATACCATAAATGTACACATAAACAAAGTATGGATAAGTATGGTATACATTGTAGCAAAGTGTCATTTCTTCAGTGTTGTCACATGAAAGATATAATAAAATATTTACAAAAATGTGAGGGGTGTACTCACTTTTGTGAGATACTGTGTATATATACAGTATATATCTGCTAAAATACAATTTTAAAGAAGAGCTGAAGGCAATTTTTTATTTCATTTTGGATATAGAAAGGGAGGGTTAAGACTGCAATCAATATTTATTTTTGCTGTCTGTGTCCCATTGGGAAGATTTCCCTTCCCTTCCTGTCCCATAGCCAAAGCAGGAAGTGAGAGGAAATCCCTTCAAAATGAGGGCATCCCCTGGTTGTCACCAGAACTGGCATCCCCAATTGTAAGATTTCCCCATCTATTCATGTTCTGGCGACAACTCAAAATTTGGGATTTTCTTTTTTACTTTGACTTTCAGTGGTAACAGTAAATGTGACAAATAGAGAGAGTGAATCTCCAAAATGGGTGCACAGACAGCAATAAAAACCTTACGGATATTCTTATCCCTGTCTACTACATCCAAAACAAAAAAAGGTTTGCCTTTTAGTTATACTTTAACCCCTTCCCGCCGAGCGTACGCAGATGTGCGTACTCGGCTTTCCAGGGTTATACCGGGATGATGCCCGCAGCTGCAGGCATCATCCCGGTACCATTGTTTACAGCGGGCGATCGGCTATCCAGATATAACAACCGATGCGGCTAAAAGCCGCTCGGCTGTTATACTGGAGGAGCGGGAGGGGACGTCCCCCCCTCCCGCTGCTCTTACCGGGCCTACCATGCCATCGGGAGGCCCGGTGACCAATCGGCTGCCTCCGGCGGCTGGGGGCGGGCTGGAACGAAGCTGTGGGCGGCTTTGTTTCAGCCTTCTAATTGTAAACGCGGAAGCGACGTCGTGACGTCACTTCCCGTTTACTCGGCTGCCAATGGCGCCGGTTTTAAAAAGATACACAGTATTCAGAATCGCAGTTTTCGGCGATTTGAATACTGTAAAGTGCAAAGGAGGGATCAGGGGGTCTTTTAGACCCCCGATCCCTCCATAAAGAGTAACCTTCACCACCTATTACTGTCACAAGGGATGTTTACATTCCTTGCGACAGCAATAAAAGTAATCAAATTTTTTTAAATTTTTTTTTTAAATACAATTTATAAAAATAAACATAAATAAAATAAATAAGAAAAAAAATTTTTTTGTTAAAGAGCCCCCATCCCTGTGAGCTCGCACAGCAAAGAAAAAGCATACGGAAGTCGCGCCCGCATATGTAAACTGTGTTCAAATCACACATGTGAGGTATCGCCGCGATCATCAGAGCAAGAGCAAATTATTCTAGCGCTAGACCTCCTCTGTAACTCTAACCTGGTAACCGTAAAAAATTTTTAAAGCGTCGCCTATGGAAATTCTTCGGTACCGTAGTTTGTCGCTATTTCGTTTTTTTTTTAAAAATTGTTTATTTGTTAAGTATATTCAAGTATACAGAAACAGAGTGTTCATTCTCATAGAAAAGACATTGATAGCAGCATATTTTCAATGAGGTAAAACATTTTTTGTAGCTTATTATATATCAAGAAGAAATAACATTAAGTGTCAAATGATTTTCAGACAATACATACACATCATGGTAGAAATAAGAGGGTCAGTTAGTGAAATAAAGCAATGGCATGGTCTTTATATCTCATTAACTCTGGACTACCTGGGGGTTCTCTATGTTGTATTCAGAGGAGTCCCAGTGTCTCCATATAGCCTCAAATCTGGGAAGGGAATCATCAATTATGGCTGTGATACGTTCCATCCTGCGAATATCTGTAATAACTGACAAAAATTGTGCAAAAGTAGGGGGGGTGTTGGCTAACCAGCATTGGGGTATAACCCGTTTAGCCGCTAATAAGATGAAAGCCATCAGTTTCCTAAGCGTTTTTGGCATCTTAGGGAGGGGCAAGCCTAGCAAGAGATGAATAGGTTGGTGGGGTATAGGGAATTCTAGGATTTTTTCCAATAGGGCATGGATCTGTGACCAGTATGGCATTATCAAGGGACATTCCCAAAATATATGAAAATGGGTGCCCAGAGATGAGCCACATCTCCTCCAGCATTGTCCGGATGTAGTCAGTTTCTGTCTTAAAAGAAACTCCGGGGTTCTATACCAGAACATCAGTATTTTATAGGTTGTTTCTTTCTGAGCCACACATCTAGATGTCTTAGATGCACTTTCCCAGATATTTTTCCATTCACTTAATTGGATAGGTCTGTTTAAAATATGGGACCATTTGCGCATATATGTGTGAGTCTGTTCTGTGATAGGGGAGGCAGCATGCAGTATTTTGTAAATAGTGGATATTAAATGAGAATCATGAGGGCCTCTGGAGCACACCATTTCAAATTCAGTAGGGATAGTTAGGGTCAGTTGTGGTATTTTGGTGGAGAGAAAATGTTGGATTTGTAGAAAGGAGTAAAAGAGGTTTTTTGGGATTTTATATTTAGATTGTAGGTCAGTAAAAGTGAGGAGTTTACGGGTCACTGGGTTAACCAGGTGGCGTAGTTGGAAAATACCGGCTTTCATCCATGGCAGCATGGCATCATAAGAGAGGCTATCAGGGATTTCCGGATTAAAGGTAATATTTGTTAAAGGAGAGCATGGGGATGAAAGCTTATATTTACCGGAGCAGCTTTTCCATATTGAAAGGGTAAATGGCATCGGGTTTAAGCTGATTTTACGTAACTGAGAGATGAATTTATCCGAGGATGGCCATAACATATAGCATGGATGTGCGGGTACCGTGATGCCCATTTCTATCTCATACCATCTGTTAGGGGCATATCTAGATGTCCAGGAGGTTATTGTTCTTAGATGGGAGGCGTAATAATATTTAATTATGTCGGGTGCCCCCAAACCTCCACCGGCTCGGGGTGCAAAAAGAGTTTGTCGCCATTTCATAAGTGCGTGCAATTATAAAGAGTGACATGTTTGGTATCTATTTACTCGGCGTAACATCATCTTTCACATTATACAAAAAAATTGAGGTAACTTTACTGCTAGGATTTTTTAAAATTCATGAAAGTGTCCCTTTTCCCAAAAATTTGCGTTTAAAACACCGCTGCACAAATACCGTGTGATATAAAATATTGCAACAATCACCATTTTATTCTCTAGATTCTCTGCTAATATATATATATATATGTTTGGGGGTGCTAAATAATCTTCTAGCAAAAAATACGGATTTTAACTTGCAAACACCAAATTTCAAGAATAGGCTTAGTCATAAAAGGGTTAAGAATTTCAATTTTTTTTTTAAATCAGGGTGATATGAAATATTGCATATTAATATTTTTTTATTTTCAGTTTCTAGCCAGCAGGTGGAACTATGGGCTAATTTTTGAATGTTTAGTAGACTAACTTTAACTGCTCTGTTGACAAAACAATGATTTGCAGGGCTCATTGGCAAAAGCTCAAAGAACACACTCAGCTGAATGAGTCTGAGGAGTGATTTATGGGAGGGTCACATCCTGTCCTTCTGCTCTGTATGGCTTTATAAAGACCTTTCGTTAGTCAGAAGGTCAAAAGAAAACCGGATCTCCTGTGCACTTTATAAAACCCAAAGAGCTCTATGGCACCATTAAATAATGCTGTTTGTTAAATAAAAAAGGCCCTCTGATTCCTCCTGTATTGAATTGTATTGTGACTGTACTATCTGCCCTCATGTTTTAGAGCGCTGTACAAGCTGTTGGCGCTATATAAATTCTGTATAATAATAAATTGGAGAAGAGGCACTTTTCTCACTGCCTGTCTTGCCAATACTTTTGCTCTGTTTCTGGCTATTGCTGTCACATTAACCTATAAAGTCAGGTGGCCACACCACTTGCTGTCCCACTGGATTTCAGAGTGCTGATGTTGCAGTATAGATGGATGTTGATCACTGGACCGTCCTTGAGTACAGAATTGGTTTGTCTGTGAATATAGATCGTGCTATAAAGTGATTTGTCTTGTTCGTCTCGTTTCAGTCCTTGCTCCTGAAAGTCTGGCTGTCAAAGGAGAAAGAGATGACGGAGAGACCACAATCCCTGTGCTGCCTGCATAGCATGCTGTCTCTGCTGAGTAATATGAAAGGTGGGTGCCTGGCTCTGTACTTCAGACTGTATCATATGTACCGCTGACCTTGCTCATGTAGGACGGACAAATTTTGAAGCTAAAGCAGATGTTTGTATTTGGGTGCAGCGTGCAATATGAGGTTTAAGGAGATTATCTGAATAGAGTAAGGTGGCGTGGTGGTGGGGGCATATACTGGAACACACAACTGATTTTTTGTTCAGCCATACCTTAGAACAAACTTAATGGGTGTCACCTTTTTGCATAATTTCAGCTAAACGAGGGATAAGGCTTCAAAACCCAGTGATATCATTGTAAAATGTCTCAGGTTTTCATTTCACCCTTAAAGGGGAACTCAGCCTATTGATTTAACAGTTTCTCAAAACAGTTACTTTTAAAGAATGCCGTGAATGATAACTGTCACAGTTGCTTGTGCTCTCAGCTGAACTGTCAAGCCTTCAAATGTCTGGTGTCATAACTGATCACATGTGCAGCACCATGGAAACTGCAAATCAAATAGAGGCCAAGATGGCAGTTTCCTCAGCTGCAGAGTATAGAAGGGTTTAGTTTTACTTGAAATGCTATACATTGGCTCAGTGTAGCAGTCTGTCACTTTGTTCTATAAAGCTGAACTCAAGGCAGATTTAATAAAGCTCCATTTATTACAGATAATTTCTTTCAGATTAATAACTCTGTTTAACATAAATCTAGTACAAATATCCTAATCTGTCTTCACATTAGCATCTCCAGCAGCACTGGGAAATGGAGGGGCATCACTAAGAACCAATCAGCCTTTGCTGCATTCACTTATGCTAACAGGCAGGGGTCCTGCACAGCCTATCTAACAATAATTTAACCGAAAAAATACACTAAAATCATTATTAGTGGACACAAACATCACATGCCTTACAAAATCCCTGCTAAGCCTAAAATATAAGACTGTATTGAGTTGATAAAGTTCTGTGTTAATGGGGTCTTGGGGCTCACTCACATAGGTGCTGTGGTCTGTACAGTGTGAATCTGCATTTTTTTTTTTTTATAATGTAGCTATTGCTTTATGCAGGCAGCCTATGTTACGCTATGGGGATGCAGCAGCTGTATAAACATAGCCTTATGTCCTAACTTGACAAGCACGTGGATGCAGGTTTACAGCCCCAAACACAGACAGTAATCATTCAGGGCCACTCACCCGCACCTGCACACTTATCAAATTAGAACCTGCGGCTGTGTGTTTATACAGCCACTGCATCCTTATAGATTAACAAATGGCAACATATTGCTCATTCACACTGTATGGGCCAGAGAACCCATTTGAATGAGCCCTTTGTTTTTGTTTTTTTATGATTTATTTACCATTTTTTAAAATTATTTTTTGCAATTATTTTTTCAACGCTGTTGGGGGTGGGGGCTTGAGTGAAATATTAGGGGTCTAAATAGACAATTGACATCTCACCTTTAAGACAGAGAAAAGATTTGAGGATTCATAAACTGAAGCATAGTAAGCACAGTGTAAAATGCTCAGTTTCGATGGACACAGGACAAAGGTCGTGACAGCTGACATATCCCCTTGTGTATCCGCAACGCCCCAGCGTAAGAGGGAAAGCTGGCAGCACAGGGGGGTGGGGGGAGCTGGGCACATAGGGGGGCACACAGAGGGGTGTGATGATCAGATGTGGCAGAATAGGAAGGAGAATAGGTGCGGGGGAGGAGGGGCAATTGCGGAAATGATGCACTGTGTGTTTCGTCTCTCCCTTCAAAAGCTGAAATCCGGGGAGAGGGGGAGAAACAACTTTCAGCTGTTACTGTATTGTCCAGGCTTCAGGTAGGAAGGTGACATCAGTGTATCGTACTTTAAAAGAACAGGCACTGGGAATGTCTTCTTTATCGCTTCACTACCTAGTGAGTCACGGATATGGAACAAGGAAGCATCTGTTATGGTCCTTCTGGCAACATTTTATCACTACTGATGAATATACCAAACTTATGGCTTAATCACTCACAAAAAGGGCCGACATAAATATAACTTAGAACTCTGGGCCCAATAGCTTTCTTTCTTCCCCTCGATATTATGACCACTAAGGAAACCGCCTACCCCTTCAAAACCTACTATAAACTCTGTCACCACTCCCCTTTATCACCCGTGTTATAACCCTATTGAACATTACGATCAAATATATATACACTCGGGACACCGTATGAAGACATAGAATTCCACATCAACAAATGAGTTAAGGCAGTTATAACGGCTATAATCAGATAATCTTTGTTCTTTCTGGGGTTTTTGTTTGTTTGACATTCTCCATTAGGGAGAAAACCTAAAATTAGGTATACTGCCTATACTTTAACTACACCAACATATTGGCTAATATGTTTGACAAGCTCTCTAATGAGATTCAACTCTTTTTGTTCCTTTCCTCTGTTACTATAGCGGCTGCGTCCGGAACACTGCGGTTTTCTGTATGCACCTTTTATGAATAAAAATACTTCTGATAAAAAAAAAAAAGAAAGCATCTGTTGAAATTACAACTCCCAGTCTGCAAAGCTTCTCTAATTAAGCAACTAATTAAAGCGGAACTAAAGGCAGAAATACTCTGCTGACTCTATCTGTTGGTCCACGGTTTGGCAACTGTGAGGTCCCTTGCCAGCCCCTTTCTCCGGCTTTTTCCGCTTGCTGGTCTTTGGCCTTCTTGATTGGCCAGTGTGGAATAATGTCACTCCCACGCATGCACGGGAGTTTTTCATCCCGGGACAGTGCCAGTGTATGCAGCTCCATGTACATTCCTTGAAGGTTTGCAAATAGGCAGGTAAGTGTATTTTATTGCAGAAGAGACATTTAGGCCGGGTTCACATATGTCTGGCCGCGGTTCCCAGCATGGGGTCCGGTGCGTCCCTGTTTACCTGTTCAGGTGCGAATCAGGTCTGCATTTTTCCCTGAATTCGCACCTGACCCGGACCCAAAGACGCACAGGACCCTTTTGGAATGCGGACCGCGGCCGCTCTGGACATGTGTGAACCGGCTCTGTTGAGAGCCAGGCACACTCGCATGTCCTACCAATTGGATGCGGGGAAACCCTCATCCATTTAGCACATATGTAAACCCAGCCTCAATGTATCTTCTGCAATAAAAAGCCTGCCTGTAGTCTTTTTTTTTTTTTTTTTTTTTTTACATTTACTTCCTCTTTAAGTAGTAAAGTAAGGATGAGGACAACAATGTTTGTAACTTGAAATAGATGTTAGCAATGGTTCCGTACTGGTTGTTGTATTTTATTTATTTATTTTTTACTTCCAGTGGCCATTGATGAGTCTTGGGACTTGCAGTCTGTCTCCCCCTGGTGGCAGCAGATGCGTACTGCATGTGTTCAGTCTTCCAGCAATGGAGCTGCTCTTCTGTCGGCTCATGTTGGGCACTCGGTTGCGGCCGGCATCGCCAGTGCACTGGCTGAGAAGAAGGTAAGTGTGCAGCATGGCTAGGTTTTTTTCTGAGCAAAATGCTGCCCATCCCCAGGTGTTGTGTTTGTCAAAACGTTTATAAAAAATGCATCTTGTGTTTATAACAGGAAACCTGATTTTTATGCGCTGCAACTAAAGCTGAGTTCTGGGCAAAACAATTATTTTATAAATAGTTAGAGCTTTGCATACCCATCATACCCGAATCGTGAATTCTTTTAAACCTATTGTGTTCTTTTTCTTCAAAATATTGATGAATTGGTGTTTTTTCCTGAAGAGGCCCCTTCTTCCTGTGAGGGCAACTAATTACTGCTGTCCTCTTTCTATCAACCAGAGCGTTTGATCACCTAAACACCCTATTAAAAATCAAGTTAGATAGCGCTGATATCACCATGTCTGTAATACATGGAGAGTAGTATTATATGCACAGCCCAGCACTACCCTCAGGCTTCATTTCTCTCTCCCAGCTGCTGCTTTACTAACTTAGATCTTGAGCAGGGCAATCGTACTGCATTAGAGATAATATGTGGGTTCTCTGCTCCCCTGTCTCCATTCACCCCACCTGCCGCTCTTCTTCTTCTTATTTCACTGCTGCCCTAGCAAAGCGTATATTGTTCTCTGCCCAACAACACATGATGTTTACAGCTCCCAGTATGGAAGTAGAGTAACAGAGCTATGACACTGCTTGCTTTAGCAAGGAACATACATTCCACATTAATAATTATGCCACCAAAATTATCGTGTGCTGTAAATTGCCTCCAGCATTGCTCCTGTTTTTTCTTGCTGGAGGCTGCCATTTTACTGAAGCCCAGAGCCCCTGAGCAGCAGTAAATCATAAAGCAGAACTAAACCCATTGATTTAATGGTTTAAAAAAAAACAGATGCATTCCTGGAATGGATTGCTAACTGTCGCATTTGTTTGTGTCCCCAACCAAACTGTCAAACCACTAGATGACTGGTGTCATAACTGATCACATGTGCAGCACTATGGTAGTTGCAAATAAAACAGAAGCAGCTGCCTTGGCTGTAAAGGACAGGAAGGATTAATTCAACTTTAAGGCTGTCAGCAGTGCCTAAAAATGGAAAGCAACTGAGCAAGTGCAGAGCAGGATGAGACAATGTATTACTGGATTTTAAACAGTATAGACCAGTGATGGTGAACCTTGGCACCCCAGATGTTTTGGAACTACATTTCTCATGATGCTCATGCACTCTGCAGTGTAGTTGAGCATCATGGGAGATGTAGATCCAAAACATCTGGGGGTGCCAAGGTTCACCATCACTGCTATAGACACTTATTTTAAATGTTTTGCATAGCTATACCTGCAAAAGGGATCAGCCTGAAGTGATCTAGGAGCACTTAATTTTCTGACTAAAGCTTCACTTTAAAGTGAAGTTCCAGCATCTAAACAAAAAAAAAATATGTAAAAGTCAAAAATGTAAAAGTCAGGAGCTACAAATGAATGTAGCTGCTGACTTTTAATATAAGGGCACTTACCTGTCCAGGGATCCAGCGATATCGACCCCCCCCCAAAGCCGATTCGGCTCGGGTGCAGGCGTCGGCATTGCAGTGAAGCCTCTAGGTACGAAATGACGTGCCGTGGTGAGGTAGAACGGAAGTCCACCTGGAGAGAGCAAAAAAAGGTACAAAATGGAACTCTAATGTTCAAGACCTAGATTACTTTTACCCTGGAACTCCGCTTTAACTAACACTTACAGGTCTTGTCTCTTCTCTACACTGCAACTGGGCAGTGAAAGGTAAAGCAGCAGACTGAGGAACTCATCTCTCTGTCACTCTGCTCTCTTCTCCTATCAATATACTACTTTCTCTGCAGCCCAGCGATTTAGCTCCTTGTACTGCTTTCTCACTCCCAGTCAGTGCTCTGCTGTATAGGAATTGCAAGAGGCTGATATAAAGGTGAAATCAGGCACATGCACTGCTTGCTTTAAAAAATACCTATCACTATGTATTCTACTATTAATATATAATTATTTAGCTGCAGTAAGATTTTTTTTTTTATACCGTATCTGCCTGGAGTTTAGCTTTGTATATTAGCCCTCTCTAGTGGTAGAAAGAGGTATTACTACTTTGCAATGACCACTTATGTTCTGTCTTCTGTTAGCTTCCCAAATCTTTGCAGGAGGATGATGTGGAGTCAATGACGGACTCTTGGGAAGCTCTGTCTCTGGATACAGAATACTGGAAACTTCTTCTGAAGCAACTAGAAGACTGCCTCATCCTACAAACATTGTTGCAGTGTAAGGTGGTGAGGAGGACGGCTAGAATATCCTCCCTGCAGGTGGAGCCACTTGGGAGACCCTCTGTCAAGAAGCTGCTAGAAGGCGGGAAAGGTGAGTGGGGCCAGGACTTTAAAACAATCCTTTGCTAAGAGAAGGGCAACCATTGCAGTCACCTTTTAAGATGCTAACTGTCTGACTAGTACACAAACCAAGTGGGGGTTTAGTAAAGCTGGCCATATATGAATCAAATTTTTACAGTTTTTTGCTGTATCAGGCAAAATGTTATCCCTGCGTGGCCATGCTGGCACCACCATGCTTGACAAATTTTAATCTGAAGTTCAGAGGAGCCATGCAGAATATTCTCAGCTGAACAGTTCCTGCAGCCAATCGGTTGCAGCCACTATTCAGATGTATTGACCAGCTGTCAGAATACAATAGCCGCAGCGATCAGTTTGTCCATTTGTACTGCTTGGCGAGGATGGAGGATTCTGTTCGATTTCTTTTGTTCAATCTGCAGGCTAAATGAAAGAAATCTATGTATGTCTAACTTGCTTAAGTTGTAATTCTTTTGACCAGAACAAGCATGTGTATCTGTAAAGTCAGACATCCTTATTTCCATGCTTGTTCCAGGTAAGGAACAGCTAAAGGTAAAGATCACTTTGGGTGAGCAGGCAGGCAGGTTCAATCATTATCACACTTCTAAAGTACGACTTCACAACAGATACAAACAGGAGAAGCTTAAATTCCAAAATGGCTCATGCACACGGATAATCTCTTTGCTGTTGTTGGTTCCAGGTGGTGTTGCAGACACTGTGGCTAAGTGGGTCTTTAAACAGGACATCAGTCCCGATCTGCTGAAGGAGGCCCGGGAGAAGAGAGACTCGCACAACGTACAGGAGTCGGGAGAAGTGAGCCCAGTGGTGGCCATCCTGGAGACTGCTGGAGAGAGCGCCAGTGATGAGCAAGGTGACCGAACATTGTTCAGCTCTTCCACATAACAAAATGATTGCACTGGTAGAACACACAAGCTACTGGCAGCAACACAATAGGATGGATTGTGAATAACAAATATAAATAAAAAGTTCTAAAAAATAAATAATGAGAAAATTAAAATGTGACAAAAAATATCATTTATATAGTAAAACAGTTCATATCCATGGTAACCAAACAAGCTGCAAATTCCATTGGATAGAAGCTGCTGTGATGTGCATCCAATAAGAGTGAGCATGACAAATCAAATCAATGAATCAGTTACCCAAGTGCACATCCACCGAAAAATGAAAGGGTTGCCTCTTTACCAGAACCAGTGGACTTTAAGTTATAAGAGTCAGAAGCGCTGTATATAAACCCAAAATTAGGGAATCCAATACTTCTCCCCTCTTGCGATGGTAAAGATGGCATCATGGCAAGTAATAAGGGTCACTCCATCATGATGAACTTGGGGGGGATAAATGGAAAACACTAACATATTGTGAAACAGTAAACACGTTTTTTAAGACAGAATAGTTCCAGGGAACCGATCCATATTCCTTGTGGTTTCTGCGTGCGTGGTGGATGCATGTTGGAAATTTTTTGAAAAGCTAACGAATTTAAAATCAGTGATGGGAGATTCGTGCAAAAATTGTAATTGAAAAAGAAATGGACATGAGCTGTGTGACCTGGAAAGAAAAGATTCCTGGTCACAAATTTTCTTTTCCGTAACAACATGAGGTGGAATTGAAGGCTTGGTTGGTCGAATTTCAAAATCAATGGTGGCATCATTGGATTACAAAATGCATGACTTTTTCGACTTTCGATCGACAAATCTTTTGGAATTCGACCCATTTATGGCCTGTGTTCTGTCAGATTAGGCGACCCGTCAAATCTTGTAACGGAAGTGACGTTGCGTCATGGCCATCCTGGTACACCCTGCACTCAGCTGAAGTAAGCCTACAGTCTGAAGTCACCAAGCGGACATCTTTTTACATCCAACAAAGTCTTGCATTTCACACTTATTTTTACCAGTAAACTGACCTTATATAGTGAAATACAGTTTTTAGAAGTCCATGACACTGTTTTGATGTTGAATTTTAAAAGCAGCAGCCTTCTGTCAGATCAGCAAACGTGTGAGATCAAGCAGGCTTGCCGATGCATCAAAACAGTCACACGGAGTTCTAAATCCTGTATTTCACGATATAAGCTCCGTTTACTGGAAAAATAAGTGTGAAATGCAAGACTTCGGTGGGTGTAAAAAGATGTTATGTGAAATGGGATAGTGTGCTAAATACACTGTTAATTGTGTGCTAAAAATAATTCATAATAATTAAAATTCATTCATTTAAGGCAGATATTGCGATCTATGATGATATATATATAAATGAGCATAGATATCAAGTCCACATATTGCACTATAAACGCAAGAAGCTGGTGTGAAACCAAAGAAGAAGCAGGCTTGCCGATGCTTTTAGAGTTCAACATCAAAACAGTCACACGGAGTTCTAAATACTGTATTTCACGATATAAGCTCGGTTTACTGGTAAAAATAAGTGTGAAATGCAAGACTTCGGTGGGTGTAAAAAGATGTCCGCTTGGTGACTTCAGACTGTAGGCTTAGTGTGGCCTAGTGCGGGGTGTACCAAGATGGCCGTGACGGAACGACGCTTCCGTAACGAAATCTGACGGGTCGCCTAATCTGACGGAACACCTGCATAAGCCTGAGCAGTAAGATGCAGTTTTACTGTGAGGGCAGCTGTCAGTGCGAGGTATGGCAGGGGGAGGTGCAATTTGAGTTTCAGTGCATCACACTGTTTACTTTTTTTCTTTAGCTTTATTTGAAGTGTCATTTAGTAAGATTTCATTCATGTCTTCGCACACTAGCGTAGTGCATTGTGGTGATACGCGATGCCATTCCACATGCTGCATAAAAAAAGAAGCATGTCTGCATTTTTCCGCACTGCACTACACTGCACCATGATGTACATCACTCCAATGTTGTAGTGTGAGCAGGGCACATAGAAAACAATTGTTTTCTTTGTGCCCTTGGGATGACTGGTGTTTATCCAGTGCAGAAAACCCCCAGTTACTGCCCATAGTGTGAACAAGCCCTTATTGATTTTA
Source organism: Lithobates clamitans (assembly GCA_037952925.1). NCBI lineage: Eukaryota > Metazoa > Chordata > Amphibia > Anura > Ranidae > Lithobates > Lithobates clamitans. The sequence continues at coordinate 3,181,714 of JBBGZY010000964.1, read as the reverse complement.
AAACTGATCTATGTTTCCTTTTCATTTTCAGTGTTAGAATTGCTGAGTTTGGTCTACCAGCATTTCCCATGTAGCCTTGATCTGGACGTGTTACATGCTCACTGCTGCTGGGAATATGTGGTGCAGTGGAACAAGGATCCAGAGGTAAAAACCTGTGTGTTACATACAAATCATGGCAATGTTGTGTTGGGATATCCATGCTGTCTGTATTGGTAAATAAGTATTGCAGTTTGGGAGAGGACTTAACATAAGACACTCCATGAATGACTGCATGTACTCTGCTGTGAGACGAGACAAATACTTGGGGGGCACACCCTAAAAAAATGCATCAAAGGTGGTGCAGCCATAAGACTATACAAACAGAACAAAATATTACAGCGCACACATACAAAAATGACATTTAACTCCTGCAAGGCTTTTTAAAACACCTGAACATTTTCAAAAAATAGTAGGCTTAAGCACCATATAGCCATATAGTGTGACCAAATCCCCATATTTTTGAAAATGTTCAGGTGTTTTAAAAAGCCTTGCAGAAGTTAAATGTCATTTTTGTATGTGTGCGCTGTAATATTTTATTCTTCTGTGAGAATAAACACTAGAGTAGGCACTCCAAGATTACCCCATAAATCACCTACAGATTATAATAAAAATATATAATAATAATAATAATAGCTGCTGACTTTTAACCACTTCAATACCGGCCATTTTCACACCCTTCCTGCCCAGGCCAATTTTCAGCTTTCAGCGCTGTAACATTTTGAATGAAAAGTGCGCGGTCATGCAACACTGTCCCCACAAGTAGAGCTTTCTTTTGGTGGTATTTGATCACCTCTGCGTTTTTTTTATTTTTTGCGTTATAAACAAAATAGAGCAACAATTTTGAAATAAAAACACAATATTTTTTACTTTTTGCTATGATAAATATCCCATTTCTTTTTTAAAAAAACCCCAATTTTTTCCTCAGTTTAGGCCGATATGTATTCTTCTACATATTTTTGGTAAAAAAAAATCGCAATAAGCGTATATTGATTGGTTTGCGCAAAAGTTATAGCGCCTACAAAATAGGGGATAGATTTATAGCATTTTTATTTTTTACTAGTAATGGTGGCGATCTGCAATTTTTATCGTGACTGCGACATTGCGGCGGACACATTGGACACTTTTGACACTATTTTGGGACTAGTGACACTTATACAGCGATCAGTGCTATATATATATACACTGATTACTGTATAAATGTCACTAGCAGGGAAGGAGTTAACACTAGGGGGTGATGAAGAGGTTAAATGTGTTACCTAGGGAGTGATTTTAACTGTGGGGGGAGGGGACTGACGATGGGAGGAGACCGATCGGTGTTCCTATATACAGTACTAGGAACACATGATCGGTCTCCTCTCCCCTGACAGGATGTGGATCTGTGTGTTTACACACACAGATCTACGTTCCTGTTCTGTCACCAGTAATCTGGGGTACCCGGCGGACATTGCGGCCGCCGGGCACGAACATCGGCTCCTGAGTGGCGCGGGGAAGCCAAGGATGTCATGTGACACCCGCCCGGAGGGACAGAGTGTTCCATATGACAATGGGCAGTAGGGAAGTGGTTAATAAACACTCACCTGTCCCACAGTCCAGTGATGCGGCCGCCCAGAGCCTCGATCCTCTCCACGGCTCCGTCATAGCAACTGTGGGCACCCAGCCGTGACAGCTTATCGCTTCAGGGCCGGGCTCACACCGTGCATGCGTGAGTCGTGCTGCGCTCTGGTATTGGCCAGGCAATCTTCTGGGACCTGTGACGTGTCCCAGAAGATTGCAGGGAGGGAGGGGCCGCCTAGAGGGTAGAGGAGGAGTCACCTAGGTGGCTGAGAAGCAGAAGGAGGGAGTGAGACAGGAAATCCCTCTAAAAAGAAGGTAAGAAGGTCCCCCCCCCCCCCCAATGTGGCATGTAAGGGGGCGAGGAGTGCTTAAAGCGGAAGTTCCACTTTTGGGTGGAACTCCACTTTAAATCTTCTGCCCTTGTTGTTTTAACTTTGGATAGTAAAAATTTTTTTGTCTGCCAGTAAATACCTTATACAGCCCACTTCCTCTTTCTTCTCTGGTAATGAGCCTAGGCTTAGGACATCATGCACAGCTCTTTCTCTCGAGTTTGCCAGAAAAGGGGGGGGGGGGGGTGATGAGTCATAAGAGGGCCAATGAGAGCTGCAGAGCTGGAGGTGTGCCTCTGTGTAAATCCAGGAAGTGAACAGGCAGCAACTTCAGCTGCCCACAGTTAAAATGGTTGCAGCCAGACTCGGTGGAGGGAGATTTCCACAGTATATATAAAATAATATGCAAAGTGGTTGTAGGGAAGCTTCAGAATGGCAAAGATGTTTTTATTACAAATTATGTGAACAGACTGCAGTTTCTCTTTAAAGCTAAACTAGAAAGCTGCATGTAATTGCAGATAGACATGAAGTTTTTTTTTTGTTTGTTTTCACTTACTTTTTTTTTTTAATAATTATTGGCTCTTGACAATCAGTCTGACTGCAGTAATATCACAGATTGGTGGGAGGCATGTGAGAAAACATGCTGTACCCTCTTAGTAATACCCACTACATGGGCTCTACATGTAACATTACTATGGAGGAGAGATGAAGGTGGGGGATGGTTGCACTGTTCTTCCAGCAGGGATGTCCCACAGGGAGAGCCAGTCCAGCTTTACGGCGTTTTACTGTGCTGTCAGTCTTACACCATGAGCTTGTGACAGGAAGGAACAGAGTGATGACTTCATCAGTGTCCTTCTGTTACTTCATTGTCCAATACAACAGGCAAGAAATGAGTCTTGACTAAACTTTATTGTTCAACCACAATGGTTAAAATTGAGGTCAACAACTTGACAGTGTTGTCTGGATTGTAAGACTGGTTTACAAGAATTATTAGTCCTTTAACAGGTAAACAATGCTCATGTATATGTTCAAAGTTGAAGGTTAATCTGCTTATATTTCGCCTTCCCTAATCAACATACTAATGACAGGTTTAAAGAAAACTTTATTTTTTTTTACATATCTTATGATATGATCATCACCGGGTCACTGTCCTCCAGCCCATTGCTTATATCAGGATTGGGGCCAGCAGGGTGAAGTATGTGGCTTCCTGAAAGTATCAAAGCACCCGGCCTTAGTTCTGCCCTCAAGAGCCCCCAGTCCTGATACAATGGGGTGGGCTGGCACTTGGGAGGGGGGGGGGTTATGCAATGCTAGAGTGGTTAGGTAAAGGTGAGTTGCGTAAATCACAGGACTGGATGGACACAAATACAAATCCTTTGACCTTAAATGGAGTGTAGGTAGCAGTGTTGGGGGAGGGGATGTATAGTACAAAATCTTTGGTCAGGGTTCAGGTGTCCCGCCTTTTGTTTTATGGGTGTATTCTTTCTCTGCAGGAAGCTCAGTTTCTACTTCAGTCTGTGGAACATTTGAAGAGAATCGGCAACGCACATGTCCAGTTTGGTATGTAAATACAGAAAACCCCTTGGTTAGGGAGAAATGATAGAAGGCATGAAATAGACTTGACAAATGACTACCTAGACCAGGGGTGCTCACCATGTGGCAGTGGGCCATATGTGGCCCTCAGAGCCCTTTGATGTAGCCTTTGACCTCAAATTAGGGAAGCGCACCTCTATTTTATCCTGCAGGCTTGGTACGCTTTCTGAAAGTGCACCACATCCGCAAGTTATAATAGAAGTCTATGGCAAAGCACAGCTAACTCGCAGGTGCACTGCACCGGGTTGTGGGTAAACTGCAGGGCATCAGTGTGAAAACAGCATTATCGGGGGCTCAGGACAGTAAGAGCTCATTTAGATTTGCAGTTTGGGGGCAGTAAAACCTCATAGTTGAGACGTGTTTTAAACCACCATCCAACCCCCCCAACCACTGGTGTGTAGCGCCAGTTTTCACAATGGTGACCCCACCCCATCCCATCCTCCAGGGGGCCTGTGCGGCCTCCCTTTCACATTCTGTTTTACACTTGGACATGAAGGGCTATGTGGGTGGCATATACAGAAACAAATCCTCTCCATTTTCCTCCTGCAACCCCTGAAAGCTAGTTTCTCCTCCTCTCCCTCCTTCCGGCTTTCAGCGGCTGCAGGAGGAAAATGTTCATTATGCAATTCAAAAAAAAAAAATACTAAATTCTAAACCCATTTAATTTAATTGGGGCCAGTGACCGGTTACCAAATCTCTTACACGTGGCCCTCGCTCTTCAAAGGGTTGAGCACCCCTGACCTAGACATTGCACAGTGGTCCTGAAAAAAAATTACCAAATAGTTATTTTAGCGTTTATTAATACAAATAATACTGGAGTATAAACCCTAACCATGAACTGATCCTACTTGGTCCTTTTTAGTCTGTGAAAAAAAAAATATTGGAAGTGCAATAAAATACCTATTGATATTGCCAGAAAATGTGAGCTGAGCTCTCTACCTGTGCTGACTGTCATCAGTTACATTGTTCCCTGCTATACCTGTGGACTACAAAAACCCTCTTCTCTGTTATGGACGATAGGATTGGGGAAGCTTTCTGTAGTCCTATCCAGTTTCTGTCCTAAAGTATTAGTAAAGATGAAGTTCACATGTCTGATCCACTTACTGCTTGTTTGGTCTTGACGTTGCGAGACAAGAGTTAACTGTTACAACACAATGTAATACAGAATACTTCTGCATAGTACTTTACCTTGTAATGTTGTGTATACATCTTTTGCAATAAAAGGAGTTAAAAAAAAAAGTAATAGTAAAGTCTGGAAAAAAAAAATTCCCCCTGCAAGTTAAGGGCATAATGTGCTAGTATGCACTGCATACTAGCACATTATGAAAGGCTTGCCTTAAAATCAAGCCACCCAGCAGCACGCTGTCACCGCTGACAGGGCTTCTATCTTCGCCTGGTTTTCTTTCCAAGTTCACAGGCTCCAGCCAAGTGAATGGCCGAGCTGCAATGACGTTACTCCTATGTATGGGCTCAGGAGTCACAGCCATGGCACAGCACACTGATTGGCATACTCACCGGCTGCAAAAATAGTGAATATCTCCTAAATGGTGTAGGTTTAGGAAATATTCCTTGTACCTACAGGTGAGCCTACTTGTAAGTACATATCACCAAGTGGTGTTTACTACCTCTTTAATGATACAGTACAATGAGTGAGTGTTGTCACCCTAAGACAGGAAGTGTGTTACTGGCAGGATCACTAGGTGGAAAAAAATCCTAAGAAAAGTGCTCCGGATTAGTAATGAGCTTGAGTTCGGTCCCAACCTGAAACTCGGCTCTAAGTACCAGGCCAGTGAGCTGCAGGCAGGAGATTCCTCACCCTGCATCTACACATATGCCAAGGGGCAGGGATGCTTGTGACACCGTTGACCGAAATATGACCATGTGACCAAACACAAACCAGAGCCGAAGCCAAGCTCATCCTTACTCCTGATGAGAGGACATTGAAGATGACGCAGAGTAGTACAAGGAGAACCTCCGCTGCAAGAAAGACAACACTGGACTCCATGGACTAGTATGTTTTGTAAGATATCATGCAGGGACATTTATTAGAGAGGCTGCATTTAGCTTTGCTCAGGTAAGGGGAGGTTCTTCTAGAAGTATAGATTAGGGAATGGGAGACATGACTGAAATGAACATCAATAAAAATGAAAAGCCGCTGATTTTGGTGTGTTCATGTTCTTATCATTCCAGGGCTGTCTCTGATGATGTGGAGCACCTTCATTATAAAACGCTTTTCATCAGCTGCATATCTCATAGATAAGGTGAGTGAACACTGACCGGATCTGCATTATGTGACATGGATTGTCAGTGCGGGTCGCTTAATATTCTGTGTAGAATCAAACACAAACGGTCAAACTTTTTGTTTTTTCCTGTAGATTCAACATAGTGTATAACTACTATTTATCAGTGTTATTTCTTTTGTTTAGAAATCCATTTTTTAGGTAGCAGCTGTGGCCACTAATCTGGGTTATTTGTATCAATCTGTTCCAGAACATTTATGACTCCTAAGCGCTTGTTTTAATTGTGACAATAGGCCTCATCTCATTTGTTTTCTCTCATAATGTATAACATGCGTCTCCTTCTTTAGGTTGGAAAAGCCCCGAAGGATCGTTTGTGCAGGAGGGTAGGTCCTGATCATTGATAAAGGAATGATGTCATAGTGTACAATGTAGCATCAGTTGCAAGAACATAATATTCATGTATATAAACAAACCTTAAAGTAGAACTCCAGATGTAAAAGGCACACATCATTGCAGCTCTGCATTTATTAATACATCCTTCAATGTATGTATTTTATGCAAGCAGTGTGAGGAAAACGTATATGCTAATATATATTTATATACATATATAAATATAGCTTGTCAGCCTCTCTCTCATTACAGGATGTGGGTATGAGTGACACCTCTATGACCTCTTTCATGGGAAGCTGCTCTGATCTCCTACAAACAATGATGGAGGTAACCCCAACATTTCTGCTCATCTATGTTTGCTTCTTGGGAGCTTCTTTCAGTAGGTGGTTTAACCACTTAAGGACCGAGCCTCTTTCTGAGATTTGTTTACAAGTTAGAAACAGTTTTTTATGCTAGAAAAGTACTTAAAACCCCCAAACATTATACTTTTTTTTTCTAACACCCTAGAGAATAAAATGGCGGTCATTGCAATACTTTCTGTCACACCGTATTTGCGCAGCGGTCTTACAAGCGCACTTTTTTTAAAAAAAACAACCTTTTTTGAATAAAAAAATAAGACAACAGTAAAGTTAGCCCAATTTTTTTTTACATTGTGAAAGATAATGTTACGCCGAGTAAATTGATACCTAACATGTCATGCTTCAAAATTGAAGCCATTCCGCTCGTGGAATGGCGACAAACTTTTACCCTTAAAAACCTCCATAGGCGACGTTTAAAAAATTCTACAGGTTGCCTGTTTTAAGTTACAGAGGAGATCTAGGGCTAGAATTATTGCTCTCGCTCTACCGATCGTGGCGATACCTCACATGTGTGGCTTAAACACGGTTTTCATATGCGGGCGCTACTCACGTATGCGTTCGCTTCTGCATGCAAGCTCATCGGAATGGGATGCGTTTAAAAAAATGTTTTCTTATTTATTTTACCTTTTTGTTTACATTTTTACACTGTTTTTTTTTTTTTTAAATTGTGTCACTTTTATTCCTATTACAAGGAATGTAAACATCCCTTGTAATAGAAAAAAGCATGACAGGACCTCTTAAATATGAGATCTGGGGTCAAAAAGACCTCAGATCTCATATTTACACCAAAATGCAATAAAAAAAAATTCATTTAAAAAAAAGAAAAAAAAAGTGCCTTTAAGAGCTATGGGGAAGTGATGTTTTGACATTTCTTCCGCCCTGCAGTGATATGGAGACGGGTGGCCGCCATCTTCCCCTCACTCGTCTCCATACCCAGGCAGGGGACAGACGTGATCACCTCCGCCGCTGCCGACGGCTCCGGTAAGCGGCGGAGGGCACCGGATCGCGGCAGGAAGGGGGGGGGGGCCCCCTCTCTCTCGCCACCGATTAAAAGTGATCTCGCTGCAAATCCACCACAGAGCCCACTTTTATCATAAACCGGAACACCCGCTGAAAAGGAAGATACCGGGGTTATGGCAGCTAGCTGCTGCCATAACGATACCCTCCTTCAAAGTACCGACGTATAGCGATGGTGGGCGGTCCGGAAGTGGTTAAAAGAGAAGTATGGGTTTGTTTTTTTTTCCTCCATCATACTTACCTTAGTGGATGCAGCATCGGTCCCCCGTCGCCTCTGCACTGAGAACCGAGCAATTGAACACCGCCGATGGCTCGGTCCCCCTAGATCCCTGAGAGGAGAGCTGCTGACTGTCAATTAGCAGCTCTCCGCTCTGGTTACTGGAGCGCTGAGCTGTGGATGGGTGGGGAGCGGGCATCTCAGGGTCTCAGCGGCTCGCTGAGAGTCTGAGACGGGTATCAGTCCAGGCACCTGGTGGATCCAGACTTCCATTGTCATGATGACGCGGCGCATGGACCGATTTCTGTGACGTCAGCATTGAGCAGAATTCAGTCCGCTCTCTGCTAAAAACGGGTCACAGGAGTGCAAAACGAATGGCACTCCTGTGATCCAGAGGAGAAGCCCAACCAAATGGGCTTAGGCTGGACTTCTCCTTTTTAAGGATATAGATATGCTAATACAACTTATTTTTCTATAAAGATACTTTATTGTAATGCTGCCTCCTGGCCTTCTTGTGAGTGCACAATCCAGACTTACCAGAGTGTTTGTTGGTCTGTACAGGCTGATGTCAGCAGTGAGGAGATGTTGGCTCCAGTACTGGAGGTAGAAGACTCTTGGGTGGCAATGGAGGGTCCCAACTCTATTGTGGAATTGGCTCTGGAGCAGAAACACATTCACTATCCTCTGGTAGAACATCAGTATGTGCTCTCCGCCATCATGTACGCCATCATGAAGTTCTCACTCAAGTCCGTTAAACCTTTATCTCTGTTTGACAGTAAGGTGAGTGCCAGGACCCTTCTGCATCTATTGATGTATTTGTCACATGTCACTGATGAGCATTTCTGCTTAGCACATATTTTCACTATATTGACTGTCTGAAGGACCCCAACCCTTATTTATTAACCCTTTCACAGCCAGAGCAATTTTTGCATATTTGTTTTTTTGCACAGGTTTAAAAAAATCATTTTAGGTCTGGAGATTATCCAAACCCCCCAATTTTTATATATTTTCTGAAAGCAGACACCCCAGAGAATAAACAAGTGGTAGTTTCAATGTTTTATGTCGCACAATATTAGCGCAATGATTTATGAAACTCAAAGTTTCAGTAAAAATTACGCTATAGTTAAAGTAATATTAACACACTGTTTAATTTAAATTGTCCCTTCCTTTTCTGTGTGTGAATGATGGCAGATGATGGCACTGTAATTCTTTAAATTAAAAAACAAAACAAAACATCCAAGTACCTTCTTTCCTGATTGATATAGAGCTGTCACATGACCAGATCTTTCCCACACTGCCTGCAGGGAAACATAAGCAGGAGGAATTTCTAGTCCTCTGCTGCTGGTCACATGTTCCAAAAAAAAAAAAAACAACCTTTGGAATGCAGAGTAAAAATAAACAATAACAAAAAACAGTTTTAAATCGTGAAAAGTATTGTGACGCCTGCCTATACACACACGTGACCTTTAACTTACCTCCCAACATTTTGAAATGGGAATGAGGGACACGTACTGGAAAATGTATGTAGGCATAAGACGCGCCCCCTGCCACACCCCCCTTAAAGGAGAATTAACAAAAAAAGGGTAAATAAATCCACTACTATTCCTTTATATTGGCTTTTAAAATTTACAAATGCAGCAATTTAGAATTTAGATGAAAGGTTAAGCACTGGGAAACACTTGTTGAAAGATAAAAAGTGCATATTATATACAACTATATAGATCAGACCAAAATGAGGGACAAGTGAGGAGGGACAGAGGACATTGCTCCAAATCAGGGACAGTTGGGGGCTATGCCTTTAATGACATCCCAGTCTTAGTCCGTAGGGTTCAATATTGCGTTGGCCCACCCTTTGCAGCTATAACAGCCTCAACTCTTCTGGGAAGGCTGTCCACAAGGTTTAGGAGTGTGTCTATGGGAATGTTTGACCATTCTTCCAGAAGTGTATTTGTGAGGTCAGGCACTGAATTTGGATGAGAAGGCCTGGCTCGCAGTCTCCACTCTAATTTATCCCAAAGGTGTTCTATCGGGTTGAGGTCAGGACTCTGTGAAGGCCAATCAAGTTCCTCCACCCTAAACTTGCTCATGCATGTCTTTATGGACCTTGCTGGCTATTTTTTTTTTACTAAAATAATAAACATGTTATATATGTCCCTGCTGGCTGCAATGTTATTGCACAGAAGGGCTCCGAACCTCCTCTTTTGGGGTCCCCTGCTGGCCATCTCGGCTCCTCCTTTTCTGTGTGTTACCCTATAGTAAGCTGTGTGCTGTGGGGGAATAGCACTGGATCGAGATAGGACTTGGGTAAGTAAATGGGGGAGGGGGGTACAACTATTTGGACATTTTTTACCTGAATACAGAGAATACATTAAAGTGTAACTAAAGGCAAACTTTTTGTTTAGTTTTGGATAGAGTTGAGGAGGATTAGAACCCCTGTCAGTTTTTATTGTTGTCTGTGCTCCCATTGGGGAGAGTCATCCTCTCTATTTGTCCTGTTTACCATTAACATTAAAAGTGAAAGTATAAAAAAAATCCCAAATTTTGGGTTGTCCCCAGAAAAGTAATAGAGGGGAAATCTTCTAGTTCTGGTGACCTGGGGGGGGGGTCCCCAAAGAATATCCCTTAATTTGCTGGGATTTCCTCTCACTTCCAGTTTGGCTATGGGACAGGAAGTGAAAGGAAATCTCCGCAGAGGGACACAGATGGTGAAAAAAAAAAAGAAAAACAGACAGTTTTATAACAATCCCTTTTAATCTACCCAAAATGAAAAGAAAAAAAAGTTTTCTCTATAGTTTTGCTTTAATGGCTTGTCTTTAGAACCACTTTACCTGACATCCTATAGAGATCCAAGCTCATCCTTTACTTTTCCGAGTTTTTACAAAAGTAAAAATATTATTTTGTATCTCTGTTCTGAACAACAGTCAGACTGTCTTTTTTGACCGTAGCTGCTATAAGGCCTCTTGTACACAGTACTAATGTTTGAGTATCTGCTTTCTTAGACATAATTTCAGGCGTTTGTTTTGTGTGTATATATGCGTTCGTGCATTAGCCCGCACGATACAATGGGGGTTATTAACTAAAGGCAAATCCACTTTGCACTGCAAGCGCACTTGGAAGTAAAGTCACTGTAGATCCGAGGGGGACATGCAAGGAACAAAAAAAAAAAAAAACAACATTTTAGCTTGCACATGATTGGATGATAAAATCAGCAGAGCTTACACTCATTTCAGATCTACCCCTTAGATTTAGAGCGACTGTACTTCCAAGTGCACTTGCAGTACAAAGTGGATTTGCCTTTTTCATAAATAACCCCCATAGTTACATAGTAGGTGAGGCTGAAAAAAGTCCATCCAGTCCAACCTATGTGTGTGATTATATGTCAGTATTACATTGTATATCCCTGTATGTTGTGGTCGTTCAGGTGCTTATCTAATAGTTTTTTGAAATTATTGATGCCCCCCGATGAGACCACCGCCTGTGGAAGGGATTTCTACATCCTTGCCGCTCTTACAGTAAAGAACCCTCTACGCAGTTTAAGGTTAAACCTCTTTTCTTCTAATTTAAATGAGTGGCCACGTGTCTTATTAAACTCCCTTCTGTAATTTTTTTTTTATCCCTTTTGTGGGGTCACCAGTATGGTATTTGTAATCTGAAATCATATCCCCTCCTAGGGAAAAATTCATTAATATTTATGCTCATATGCGTGTATTTTGAATGCATTTGCACAGGCCGGGAAAGCTAATTTTTCTTTTTACTTAAGAATACGCAGAGCTTGTTTACGCACTCGTGTGTACAGGCACATTGTAAACAATGGGCGGCATTTGAAGATCAGTAAAAGAAAATGCTGTACTGAGCTTTTTCAAGCTGTAATATGTATAATTGGCAAATGCGAGAGGGAGCTGCAGTAGAACAGGATGCTACAGACACCCTGCTTGTTTTTTTTTTTTTTTTTTTGGGGTATGTGTAACATATCCCTTTGTTTGCAGCAGGTCAAAAAGCTGCTTTCAATTAAATTTTACAATAACACTGAAAAAAACACAAGACTCAAAGCAAAGACAAATGCTTGGTGCGTCTTGGAAGATATTACTGCTGTTGTAATGTACATTTCTGTATTTTTTTCAGGGCAAAAATGCCTTCTTTAAAGACCTCACTTCAATTCAGCTGCTGCCAAGCGGAGACATGGACCCCAGCATAGTGAGCCTCCGACAACAGGTATCCATGACGGGATCTTTTTTTTTTATGTAACCTATTGCTGTTGTATAATATAAATCAGTTGATTTTGTTGCTTTTATCTGGGTGCAGCTTCTTTATAGCACAGGGACTGGAATCTTACTGATCAGAGTAGTTCAGTAGTTTGGGCAGTGACAGTACAAGTATGCTTAAAGTTTAGTGGTTAAAATAAAAGTGGGCCTGAACTCAGCGATTATGTGCCTTAAAGGGTGAAGCCAGAAATATTAACTGTGCCACAGTAGTACCCTGAAAGATTGACATTTTGTATTGAAAATCTTCTGAAGAATAGCAGTGTACTTCATGGCCCTTGAGCCTCATAGCTGAATATCTGTAATGTGAGATCTTCTTAAGGCACTGCTGCCTCTGACTGCTAGTCTCACCAGATTTGGGGTGAGATCACTATTGTGCTGCTCATTGTTCTCCTTGCTGGAGTGGAAGCTGCACCTGAGGACCTGCAGTGCAAGGAGGTGCAGTGCCACCACAGTCAATACTGACAACTAATCATTTGCATGCTGCTTCTTCCCCTTTTTTTTGGCCATGGCTTCCATAGTTTAGGTCTACTTTAAGAGTTATGGGTAGGAGTTACATGATGAGAGTGTAAGGTTAGGTGCCAAGACAAGTTCAAGGATTACATTCTGGGAGAGTTTAAAGTGGTTGTAAACCCTTTACAACCACTTTTTGCTACAGGTACAGGTAGCTACCCTGGATATCTCCTAAATCTGCACGGTTTAGAAGATATCTCCTGTATCTGCATGTGCCGACGTCATCGGCATATGTGCACTGAAGCAATGGCACGTACATGCCATTGCTTCAGTTAGACTGCCGTTACTGGCGGCACCCATGCGCGGGAGTGACAGCATCGCAGCTCCAGCCAATCATAGCACCGTATCCCGCGATACCCGGAAGGAACTCCGGAGCACTGTCGCCGGCCAGAGCTGGGAATGAGGACCGCTGCGGGGGCTTCAAACTTAGGTAAGTAATACTAGCTCATTATGCCTTTTGTCTTGCTGTTTTTTTTGTTTGTTTTGTTCGAGGGTTTACAACCACTTTAAAGCAGAACTAAACTTGATACTTACCTTTGCTTCAATGGTCTGACACCCACTGGCATGGGCATCTTCTCCCCGGATTCTTCTGGGTGTCTTCGGCCATCTTGATTGGGCGGCATTGGATGACCCTACTCCTGCACATGTGCTGGAGTGCAGTCATCCCAGCACACAGGCACTGTGCCGGACTATAAGCTGAGCTGTGCATGTGCTGCTCTGTGTGCATTTTACAGACTGTGACATGTCTCTTATGCAATAAAGAGCTGCCTATTCAGTGTTTAATATTAGGGTTTAGATATTTTAGTTATTAGGTTAAAGAACACGCACGTCAGGCAAGGCCTGCTTATTCAACGTGGTCCTTCTCCCTATTCCTTAAATGCTGCAAAAAAGTGAAAAAAATGGGAAGGAAAAAAAATGAGATGATATACTCACCTTTTGACTTCCGTGATGCAGGCGGGGGCACCATCCACTTCTTGATAAGATCCTGGGGAATGTGGAGTAACCCAAATCTCATGAGGAAAGACATTGCATTTTCATCTTCTTGCAAGATTTGGGCCACTCAACGTTCCTCAAGATCTCGTTGGAAGGAGGAGGATGTCGCTGTCATCGAGGTGCCAGGGGAAGGTAAGTAAATTATATAACTTTTTACCCTCACAGGTTCTTTTTCCATTTTTATGCTGTCTTTTAGAAAGGAGGGGCACTGCCACCAAGATCCTTCATGCTGCAAGTGCTCTGTGATATTTCTTTATGAACTGAACATTTTCATGTTAAAATAAAATTCTATATGGATAAAAAATCTAATCAAATAAAATGATAATGAGGTAAAATAATTCAAGTAACTTCAGCTTTTACCATTCGGTGGCGCTGCATGTAAAATGTGTGCAAAGTTTTCCTTATGACCTGTCCCATTCCTCTGCTGTCTCTCCAGTTCTTAATGAAGTTGATCAGTGCTGCTGTCCAGGCTCAGTTTCAGTCACAAATTACAGTGAAATCAGAGGTGATGGCAGATGTGCCGGGTAATCCTGTGGACTGGCCTGCACTTGCCGTGGAGCTTTCATCACATCTTCAGGTGAATGAAGACACACTGCGACGCCACTATGTGTGTGAGCTCTACAACTACGGGTTTGACCACCTAGCAGAAGAGGTAAGTGCTACCCGAATATACTAGCAGTAAAAGCATATAATGGAGATTTAGCACCATCTGCTGGAGGCCTAAACACATGACAGGTTTAGGGAAACCTGTTCTGTCAGAAATATGAGGGTTTTGCCAACTGCTGAAAATGCTAGTTGCCTGGCTAATTTCAGCAATTCTACTTTAAGGCTGATTTACTTTTTTTTACTGATTATAACAGAATACATTTTGTGAATATTTACTTCTACCATCCAATAATGTGAAAAGCAGATTCCCGCCTTCTTAATTTTGTCTGCACGTGATTGGATAATTAAAGTGACTATTCACACAATTTATTCTGTATATCCGTCCAATTGAGTCCCTGAACTGCAACAAGAATGCAGATTAGAGACCTGATATCAGCCTCTTGCAGTCTGTGTACAGAAGGGCAGGAGAGAGAGAGGAAAAAGCAGTACAAGGAACCAATCACTTCATGTGCCTACAAGAAGTATGTAGATATGAGGAGAGAGCAGAGGGACAGAAAGGTGAGCTTATCACTGTGCTGCTTCTCCTTTCACTGTCCAGTCACAGTCTGGGCTGGGTTCAGGACAGCCTGAGCTCAGAGGAAATGGTTTGAATGATGGCGGGCATCAGACTGAGGACATCTAGTGGCAAAAATAAAGTACTGCAGGGGAAATCTCTGCACTAAGGGTGAATATTGCAGAGCTGCTTGTTTTGTTATTTGATATTTTAAGGAAGTTATTTTTTAAGGGCTGGTTCACACCAAAAACACACTCCAGATTAATTCCGCATGTGTTTTTGCATGCGTGTTTTTGGCATTTTCCCGGATGCATTCCAACTGCTTTTTGTTCTGTTTTTTTTTTTTCACTGTACCAGTGCGTTTTTGATGTATTTTACTGTGTTCCAGTGCAGGAAAAATGCACCATGATCTATTATTTGTTTTCTGGAACTGATTGCACTGGTGTAAACTATGCCATTGGAAACCGTATAACCTACTTCCCATGTGTTTTTGATGAAGAGAAAAAATGCACCTAACTGCATGTGGTGTGAACTGACCCTCAATCTGATTTTTGGCTGAAGTTACCCTCAGAGTCATCAGAATTAGGATACTTAAGCCACTGACTGCTCCTTCTAATTTTTAGATAATATTTGTGTCCATGAAATTACTGCTTTGTGTTTAATAAATGTTTCTGTTAGGCCATTCTACAAGTTCTGGATAAAGAGGTGCTGGCATCCCAACTACTGGTCTTGTGTGGACAGAGACTGGCACATGCACTGCTGCATACACAGACAAAGGAAGGAATGGAGCTGCTGGCCAGACTGCCACCAACCCTCTGTACCTGGATCAAAGCAATGGTGAGCGCTTGCTGGGCTGACAGTTTTCTGCATGTGGCCTGTGAATCAGTGGGGTGGGTTCAGAAATTGGTAGGAGAGACAAAGGATGGATGAAGCAGAAGGAGTGGGGAAGCAGGGTGAGCTACAGAGTCACTGCTGGGAGGGGGGACAAGGGGAGCTGAGCTGCAGAGTCATTCCTTGGAGGAGGGTAAGTTGCTCGGAGGGGGGACAAGGGGATCTGAGCTGTACTGCCAAATCGGTGCCTCACTACTTGGAGGAATTGGGGGCAAAGGGAGCTGAGCTGTAGAGAGAACTCTTTTGCTGTCAGTTTTGAGGATGTATTGCTAGCAATGATACAAGGACCGGTGTCCCATGTTTGCTCCTCTGACTGGGATAAGAGATGTAAAATTTCCGGAAATTTTGAAGCTCAGGAAAAAAACCTGTTTTTTGGGGGGGAAACCGGAAATTTTGGGTAAAAATTGAAAAAAATGCTACATTAGCACTTTTTTGTCTTTTTAAGATTGAAAGTCATTCTATTACTTTAGGAACATAAAATATGACTATGGTCAATTTGACTTGGCATAAAATTATCACAACTAGCATATTAAAAATATAGTGTAGACAGAATTTACTTTATTATAATATTTATTTGTAACAAAGGGAGCAACAATCTCCCGAACTGCTTACTAGTTTATGTGGAACAGCCAAAAAGCCTCCATAAAACAATTTTCAAAACCAAAAGTAACAATTTTTCATATTTCCTCTCCACAGTATTAAATAAAAATAAAAACCCCATTCTCATAAAAAGAATTGAAGATGGGGAAGTGTTAAGAAGAGAGTGGGACTAAGTTTCAATGGACATTTAATCAGAATCATTTTCTGAGCTGAAATTGTCAGTATCTGTCTCTCTGCTTCTGCACCTACTCTTTTTTGTCTGTCATCACAATTAGGGACTTCTAAAAACTTAAGATTTGACCGAACCGATTCTTGTTACAATAGCAGCGCAGCACCTCCTAAAGGAAGAAATGCATACTGTTCTTGCATGGGAGAGTTCAGTTTGTTACCTAGGACTTGCTTGCCCTCACTCAGTGCACAGAAATTAGAATAATCTGATATCATACATTCTTTTTTTTTTTAGAAATGATTTGGAAAATATTTGAACACCCTGTCTTAAACTATTTTATTCATCATGTTAAAATAAAATATTCCACAATTTTTTTTCTTTTTTCAATTTTTCGGAAAAAAACAAAAAAGCCTTCAGGAAAAAAAAAAAAGTTTTTTTTCCCGAATTTTTCCGGGCCTTCACATCTCTAACTAGGATACACACACTGTTGTTCTTATTTGTGATTATACAATCTTGTTTTTATATGGTTGGGGCTATAATTGTTGGGAGTTAGAAGAGTTCTACCATGGTGTATTGATTATGTAACCATTATATTTTTTTCTGCTAGGTGCTGTTTAATACTGGGAGGGGATGATATTGTATGCGTGGATGTACAATTTATGGCAGTTTGGTCCTGCGAGAAGAGTCATATTTTTTGTTTTCTTTTGTTTTTTGTAATTCAAAAAGCAATAAAACATTTTTTGCATATCCCAGCCATATATTCCTTTTAGAATTTGACACATTTTACTACAAAAAAAAAATCTCAACGTGTATTAACTTTTGAAACCCTTTTTTCATTAATTATATATGAATATGGGGGCAGCTCTATATTTGTACTTCTTCCTGCTTCATAGTGCTGCTTAATGACTGCACTTTACTGATTGTGTAGTTTGACACAACCATTAGAGGGTGAAGGGGAGATGGTATGTAGCTGCTAAAATATTTTTCTTTTGAAAGATGTTTCTCTAAACGCATCTGATAGTTATGTTGGGAAAATAGGAAGATATGGCCAGCACCAGCCTATCTCTGAGTAAACAGCAGCAATTGGCTAAAAATACCAAGCACAGCTACTTCCTTTTTTCTGGCATTGGTCAGCATTGTGTATCCGACAACCGCCATCACCTGTCTATGGGGAGGCTTGAGAGAAACTTACAAACCCCATTTCTTGAGCAATAATCAGAACATCATAGGGAATCTTGTTTATTAGTATTAATCAAGTAGATCACATAAATCTGTCACAGAATCTAGAAGATGTGGTACACTCACTCACACCACCCAGTCAGGGTAAAGCAGCAGATTTATTTTCATCAACCCAACCTAGCAGCATACACAGGTGTTGATTTATCAAAACTGCAAAATCTGGTGCAGCTGTGCATAGAAACCAATCAGCTTTTAGGAATTTTGCACTCCTCCAGTTTTAGTAAACCCCCCACAGTTCTTTCCTTTGCTTCCCCACCACTCAGTTCAGCAGCGGGAGCCAAAGGAAACACTTATTACCTCCACATGTGACTCAGCCAGTGCTGGGCCAATCAGAGCTGTCCCTGTGGGGTCTGTGGGTTAAATGCAGCAGTAAGAAAGCAAAAGGAAGTATAAATATATTTTGTATTTGCAATATTAAAGAAAAAAAAATACTTACCTCTGATCCAATGGTCTAACAATAGCCACAGGCTGAAAAGGAGAAATTGATTGTTTTCCGAACCCGTGCTAAATAGAATAGATGGAGGAACCTCCATGTGGCTGTCAGAATACATGAACAGTGGCTGTAACATTTTCCACCCAGTTCCTTTGATTTTCAGATTGAAAGATATTGAGCATAAGGGTGCCTACAGGGCCACATACAGCTCACATTGTGTCCTGTTTTTGATGAACCATTTGAAACTTGAGCCATGGGTGACCAACTTTGATAATCAGAACCTGTCACTTCTGTTGGCACAGCTCTTACTATCCAGCCATATATCACCTAGTTCTGTGTCCTCCGGTGATAACAGGTATTATGATTGAGGAATAGAAATTGGAATCTAGTTGCTGTGTGGTGCTTGTTTCAGACAGTTTAAAATAGGCCACACAGGAGCAGTCTACTAAATCTGCTTTGTTCTTCATTTAGGATCCACAAGATCTCCAGAACACAGACGTGCCAATCCCCACCACGGCCAAAATGGTAGACAAGGTTGTTGAACTTCTCCCGGAAAACAATGGCCAATACAGCCTGGCCCTGAACCTCATAGAAGCTGTGGAAGCCATGTCTGCATTGTGACAGTGCACAGGTCCGGATTGTGTTCTATATGAAGACTAAACCAACCATCCTGTCTAAATCCATTACTAATAATACCAAACAATCCTACTCCTCCCAACACTGACATTTCAGTTATGAGGGGGATGAATCACCGTCCAGCTTCTTGTATCTCTTGGAGGCTCCAGTAGGGAGGGATCCTAACAGCTTGTGTCTGCTCCTCAACAAGGAAGATGTCTCCACTTGGTAGTTGGACTCACCTGTTAGTTCTGAATTATGGAAAACCTGGCAGGGGAGGGTTATGCCGTCAAATAGATGTTGCCAACTTGGTGGAGCTATAAATTCTGGATGAAATTTCTTCTACTGGAGTCCTAATCAGAAACCAGCAAATGTGCAAAACTGAAAGATCATCTTCATCCTTGTAAAGAACGTTCCACCACAAAATAATATGCAAAAACCCACAATCAAAGAGAACCCGTCACCCCCTAGATCCCTGTTTATTGATGGAAGGAAATTGCCATGGCTTACTGTAAAGTAAGAGGTGGGCAGGTCCTTTCACTGTATATCAGAACACAGACACTGACTTTGCTGATTTCCATATTAGCTCCTGGAATCAAAGTGCTCTTACTAGCCGCCAGCATTCTAGAAAGCTGCATACACCTTGGATTGTAGTGAGCATTATATAGCCATGTTTCAGCCCAACCAATGTGGGAACGGGGTAAAGATTGCATTGTCTGCTATAAATGTATCAGATTATAGTATTAAAAAAAAACAACTGATGTGACATTGTATCTTTGTAATAACTCAAAAATAGACAAGCCTGGAGCACCAGCTCAGCGTCCCGAGTATCTGCAGACCTGATTATTGCTCCACAGTCCTACAGAAAAATGATTTACAAATATGCAACATTATCTTTCTTACCTTAATACATTCCATGTGAACTGAAACTAAATCCGGGAAATTTCTGAATGCAGTTGCATTTTTTCATAGTATTCGAATGTATACATAACATTCCTAATACACAATCCCACTGTTATTGCTTAACTTCTTGCAAGTGGCAAACCACTTTATTATTTTGTGATTCTATGTGCCGACTCTGTGACAAATTTGCAAATGTTTTCTTGCTTGTGCAAATTTACGGGAAACTAGTTTGTGGTAGAATTCCGGGATATAGCTAACTAAATATTACAACTGCTCCCTCCCCCCTCTTAACACCTCTACTAACTAAGAAAGATCTGTGTACTTACCTGTTTCCAGGTTGCTCCACTCAGTCATGTGATCTCCCGCAGCAGCTGGGTAGAGGAGAGCGCCTCCAACAACGGCTGGAGTGCCAGAGCTGTGACATCAATCATAGGCTTACTATGGCCCATCCATTGTTGGTGCTCCCTCCTCTCCCCTGAAGCAACTGCTGGCTGACAGAGGGGAGCTAATCATGTGACCGAAACAGAGCAGCCTGAAGGCAAGTATACAGATCCTTCTTCCACAGGTTGGTTCATGTAGGTGTTGGGATGGAGAGGGAATAGTGTTAATGTTAGTTAAAGCGGTAGTAAAGGTTTTTTTAAAAAAAAAAAAATATATATATATATATATATATATATATATATATATATATATATATATAACCCTGCAAGGTAAAGGTATAATGTGCTAGCATGCATTGCATTCTAGCACTTTATGAAATACTTACCTTAAAATTAAGCTGACCAGTGGCACACTGTCACCACTGACAGGGCTTCCATCTTCATTCGGCCGTCTGGCTGAGCCACGATGATGTCACTCCTGAGCATGCACGCAGGATCCCTGGGCACAGCGCAGAGCTCTGAAGGAACATCATGGGTATACCATTCCTTCAAAGCGCATGCTCGGATAATGGCACAGGCTGCTGCTTGCTGGAATATGTCCTAAACGGTGCACATTTAGGAGATATTCATTTTAATAGAAAGCTTACCTGTAGGTAAAAATGTCACACAAGACTTTTTTTACTACTCCGCTTTGAGTAGTAATAAAGTGTAGCTGCTGACTTAATAAACACACACTCACCTGTCCCAGTCTCCAGCAATGCGGCCATCCGAAGCCTCGGTTCTCTCCCTCTCCTCACCCTGGTGCTGGCATCACTACTGTGGTGTGAAGCCGCAAGCTGTCACAGCCGGGTGCGCACTGCGCGTCCTGAATTGCCAAGCAATCTTCTGGGACCTGGGACGTGTCCTAGAAGATTGCAGGGATTGTGGAAGTGGGCACTGGGTACCTGTCAAAACTAGGAACCCGCTACACTTCCCCAATGGGGCATGTCAGGGGGTCAGGATTCCTTAACTGCTTAAGGCTGCATTCACACCTGAGTGTTTAAAAGTCAGGCGTTTTTACAGCGATTTTTTTTTTTTTACCACGATTTTGTACAGGTTACCAATGTAAAAGGCAGAAAAATGCCTGTAATCTTCCTCACAGACGCTCATGTTCTTCTTTTTTTTTTTTTTTTTTTTTTTTTTTTTTTTGGAGCTTGGGGCGTTTTTCAGGAGTTTTGGTTCAGGTGACAAAACACTCAGATGTGAACAGGTGCCATTGAGATGAATGGGATTTTGCTTGTTGAGCATTTTTCAGGCTTTTTTGGGCATTTTACGAGCTGAAAATGCTCAGGTGTGAATGCAGCCTAATGCCCCATACACACTATTAGTTTTTCTGCAGATGTTTGTCTTCAGATTTACCAAAACCATATAATATGAGGTTAAACCTTAAGAGTTTCAATTTGTATGCAATCAGGCAGGCCATTGCACTACATGGTTTTGGTAAATCTGAAGACAAACATCTGCAGAAAAACTAATAGTGTGTATGGGGCTTTAGGCTGCATTCACACCTGAGCATTTTCAGCTCGTAAAATGCCCAAAAAAAGCCTGAAAAACGCCCAACAAGCAAAATCCCATTAATTTTAATGGCACCTGTTCACATCTGAGTGTTTTGTCACCTGAAGCAAAACTCCTGAAAAAACGCCCCAAGCTCAAAAAAACAAAAAACAAAAAAAAACGAGCGTCTGTGAGCTTTCCTGTTCTGACAGGAGTGACACGAACCACGATCTGTTACCCCTCAGTGAACCCCTTCACTGCTTAGTAGGAAATGGGTGGAAGGCGCGTGATCAGACGCTTACATCAAGAAATGTATGGTTTATTTATGTAAAAGAATACAGACATATAGTCATATAGATATAAAATCATACAAATACTACATAATATTAAAAAAAAAGGAAAAACAGGTAACAAAATAAGTACTAGGAAGTTAAAATTGGGGTGTGCCCATATTGAGGCAGGTATTTAAGAAAGGCTGACGCGTTTCGAGGAAAACCTCTTCATCAGAGCCAGGAGAACTGGAGCACAGTCTGTATGGGCCGGTAGGCCGACATGTGTACATGGGGAGAGGTGGTGTTGCTAGTAGGAGGATGTGTCCTGTGATGGACAATTGATTATTCCAAGTTCCATACCCAGGTGTTCTATGGATGTAAATAGATTGTATTTTCTTTTTGCGGTGCTGTTAGGCTGTCAGATGTGCCTGTCTCAGGAGAAGTGTGTAGACACAGCTGCAAACTGTAAAGATCCTTTGGAGTGGAGAGCCGTGTGATCCTGGCAGCAGAAGGGGGGGGGGGGGAGGAGGGAGGAGGTGTCCTTGAGGCAGCTGATGCCTGGATAGAAAGCGTCTTGCTGCCTAGGGATAGGAAAGATCTTTACAGTTTGCAGCTGTGTCTACACACTTCTCCTGAGACAGTCACATCTGACAGCCTAACAGCACCGCAAAAAGAAAATACAATCTATTTACATCCATAGAACACCTGGGTATGGAACTTGGAATAATCAATTGTCCATCACAGGACACATCCTCCTACTAGCAACACCACCTCTCCCCATGTACACATGTCGGCCTACCGGCCCATACAGACTGTGCTCCAGTTCTCCTGGCTCTGATGAAGAGGTTTTCCTCGAAACGCGTCAGCCTTTCTTAAATACCTGCCTCAATATGGGCACACCCCAATTTTAACTTCCTAGTACTTATTTTGTTACCTGTTTTTTCCTTTTTTTTTTAATATTATGTAGTATTTGTATGATTTTATATCTATATGACTATATGTCTGTATTCTTTTACATAAATAAACCATACATTTCTTGATGTAAGCGTCTGATCACGCGCCTTCCACCCACTTCCTACTAAACAGTCCTTTCCAGACCACCCCTGGTCAGCTAAGGCAGCAGGACACGCTCCATCATCTCCCCCAGTCCTATCTCTGACTACAATACTACCTTTGTTTTACAGCAAACAATCTCACTAGCGCAGGAGTATTTTTCACCATATCTTGTTCACACTTTTGCATTAACCCCTTCACTGCCACTGACATTTTTGCAGTAATCAATGCATTTTAATTGCACTGATCGCTGCATTAATGCCAATGGTTCCAAAAATGTGTCAAAATTGTCCGATGTGTCCGCCTTAATGTCGCAGTCATAATAAAAAGCGCAGATCGCCGCCATTACTAGTAAAAATAAATAAATAAATAAAATTCTATAAATCTATTCCCTATTTTGTAGATGCTAATCAACCAATCAATATAGGCTTATTGCGATTTTTTTTTTTTAGCAAAAAGTAAAAAAAAAAGTGTTTTTCAAAATCACTTTTTTTTGTTTATAGAGCAAAAAAAAAAAAAAAAACACAGAGGTGATCAAATACCACCAAAAGAAAGCTCTATTTGTGGGGAAAAAAAAGGACGTCAATTTTGTTTGGGTCCAACGTCGCACGACCGCGCAATTGTCGGTTAAAGCGACGCAGTGCCGAATTGCAAAAAGTGCTCTGGTCAGGAAGGGGGTAAATTCTTCGGGGCAAATTGCAATGTTTTGTTACATCGGGTGCATTTCTGGGATAATTCAGCAAAATTTTTCATATTCAGACAAAACAAAGGGTGCAAAGGATTGTAACACATTAAAAACAGATATACAAGAAGTGTCATATTTGCAGACACTGGACAGTGTGGAAGCAGTGGTCTCTCTGCATAGGTACAACTCACCCCCCTCTACTGAGTCATCCCTTCTACAATCACATAGTTCATGCTCCCTGCTGATTGGAGAATCTAGCTTGATTTAGCAGGGGGTGTTGGTCCTCTGCAGAGAGACCACTGATCTGCACAAAAAGTACACATCCTTTTAACAGGCAAAACAGCTCACACATTTGTTTCAACTGCCGGAAAAAAAAAAAAAAAAAGAATACATTGGATAAATGCCTGTCCAATCATCACTCTCTTGCAGAGGTAGAAACACCACTGCTATCCGACACTACTGGGTGTGTCAAATAATGGGTTCCGGGGTTTCACTCGCTGGGCACTACAGGACACAGTAATCATAGAGACCAGAAAATGAAATCACAGTGCTCAGGGACAAAGCCATTTTCCTGTGTTGCTTGGCTATCAGCCCTGATAGTGGGTTCTCCCTGCTGGACTACAGCACACCTTTCCTTTGTGTTATGGAAATGAGGGGGATTGTTCTATAGTCCATAAAGGAGAAATAGGCAGGGCTGACAGACAATGAGAGTACAACTTCCAGCACTGAAATTATTATTGTCTGCCCTGCCCAAATCTCCGTTGCTGGACTAAAAACACCTCCCCTTATGTTATGTAGATGATGAGAGGGGGACAAGTTCCAGAATGCAACAGGGAAGAGCCTGGGATAGGCTGACAACATTGCCTGGAATTTCTGTGTAGCAGAGGCAGTGTGTCAAACATGAAGTTAGGAGAGCACTAGATTTCTGAGAGATCAGCGGGTATTTTTCTGTACTTGCAATGTCTTTTATAGGGATAAAATATGGGGAAATGTACATGTATTGCAGAGTTTTTTTATTGCCCATATATAAAATTTTTGGCCATACTCCAGCATTAACAGGAGTTTAACTGTAGAGGCAAGTGGTCATGTGAGCATCCATGCTGTCAATTAGAAAAACAGACTGTTCGATATTAACTTATTTATTAATTTACCAAAAAAATATGGCCTAATTATCATATCAGTGTTTAATACCATATTAAACAAAAATAGATCTGCAGATTCTATAGACTGTATAAAAAACATATAACAGTAGGAGGAATTTTACACTGCACACCCTGCTCTGGTCATCCACCATGGCTCATCATTACCTGATCACACTGTCCTGATAAAGTTATAACAAAGTATAAAAATAAAATGATAACTGCCAACCCCAAAGTGCCTTTGTTCAGGTACACGGGTTGTCAGATTGTCATTTTTTTTTAATCCAGAGAACTTAAAACATTGATTAGGAAACTCTTTGGCCTCATGCACACTGGGGCTTTTAAACGCTTTCTGGCAGAAGCAGCTTAAAAAACGCATTTTTACAAAAGCGTTTAGGAGCGTCAAATGCTTAGGCATTTATTTCATTGGCCTGAATATTCATTTATTTTGGCCATTGAAATTAAAAATGCTCAAGTGCTAAACGCACCTAGCAGTTAGGCGCGTCAGGCAGAGGGAGAAATAGCTGAAACGCCTGTAAAAGCAACGTTTTTGAGCACAAGTGTGCTTGAGGCCTAACAACCAACACAGATATACAAGCAGACGTTTTACAGGCTGAATTTATTTAGGATATAGCCAGCTGAATGAATATATGTCCAGCCTAGAAAAGAGATGCTTCCATTTCATGTGGCAAGTACACTCCAGGGTAATACATTTCCCTTTCAATAACTTAAGAAATGTTTGGCATATGTATATCAGACTTGGTTAAATAATGGCTTTGCACTTCTTTGGGGCTTCATATCCTATCATGCATTGCCAGCCTGAAACACAAAAGTGATCAGAGCCTTAATGAGCAAGTGATGCCTTTCAATGATTGTTGTGCCCCCTAGAGGCCATTAGTGCTTCTGCAGGTGTTTCCTTTGCAGCTACTGCAGTCCTTAGGTGTTGTCCAGAACCTGGACAAGAAGAGAGGCCCATATTACTATTTCCTAGTCTGCAGACATATGTATTATATTCCTGAGTCCTCTGTATCACTGGCTTCATTTCCCAGCGATGGCTTCCAGGCACCGTGGACAAGGCGTCAGTGCAGAGGTGGTGATGTATTTCCTGCACCTGGGGCAGCGCTCTTTGGTACTTTGCTGAATGACAACTTTATACGACTCATTTTCACAGATATCCCCACCTGGAAAAAATAATGGTTTGTATGAATGGCTAGATATAAGGTGATTTGGTTAACTAGATGATGCTTTGCAAGAGCTGTTAAAAAAAAAAAAAAAAAAAAAAAACAGCAAGCCAGGTTTTCCTACCTTCTAAGTTGATAAGGAAAGATCCATCGAGAACAATGGCCTCTGCTTGTAGATCTAGCGGTAACTCTGTCATGAGGCTGGTCTGAGACACCATTAATAGTTCATTGAGCTGTGATGTGCTGGATGTCTCCACCATCTGCAGCGTCTGAGAGACAAAAGAGCATGAAGCAATCAGTCAATGACACATCTAGAGGATCCACAGCATTTTAGTCATAGAGGGTCACAATGGACACAAACTCCTATGTGCTCAGTATTTATGTACAATTATAACTTCATCTACAATTTGATAATGAATGACATGTATATCAAAAAATTGTACCACGCTGCAGATGAACTCATCTGTGACTTCCTGAGTCCAAGGGCCATAAAGGCTGATAGACATCCCCTCAGCCGCGTGAGTGGGGGCACCCCTTAACTGTTAGGAGGACTTTTGGGGTCCAGTTCTCACAGAACTAGGGGTAAGAGTGTGTTTTTACCCACAATCACATTCTAGATGAAGGCATTCAATGGTGGTCCAAACAAGTGCAAAGAAGGTCCATCGACTTCGCTTTTTATTGAAGGTTGCACAGAAAAAGGGATACCAACAGACATATTGTATCAGTTGAGAATAAAACAAATAGTTAGCATAGATCCCATATAATGTCACAAGATATTGTAAGACCCAAATTAACATTACTGATGCCTAAACATTTTTACCTTCATACAAGGAATGCATTAAAGTAAAAAGTGTTTAGGCTTTAGAACCACTTTAACCACTGCTTCATGTGGACAGACAGGGGTTGATTTAATAAAGGTAAATCCCCTCTGCACTACAAATGCACTTGGAAGTGCAGTTGCTGTAGATCTGAGGGGAAGATCTGAAATGAGGGGAATCTCTGCTGCTTTTATCATCCAGTCATGTGCAAGATAAAATGCAGTTCTTTATTTTCCTTGCATGTCCCTCAGATCTACAGCGACTGCACATCCAAGTGCACAGTGGATTTGCATTTAGTAAATAATCCCCACAGTGTCCATCTGTGAAAACTGTCATATGGAGTCTTCAAAGGCATCCATCGAGTGGCTCAAAGCTCTTGGAAAATGGTCCAATTGTCTGGAATGAAACTAGAAGGGCTTGGCTAACCCCCACCACATCCACTGCAGGCTGCAGAGCCACTCTCACCAGAGTGGATGACACCTTAATGAGGGCCTCTAAACTCTTAAAGACCAGGACCTTATCCACTGGGACCGCCAGGTAAGGGCTGAGTCAACAGCCGGAGAACCCCATTTCTTATATAAATTCCCCTCCATGGGGTACTGCTTAGTGAATCGATGTGAAGGTGAAAACACCTTCTCCAGGTGAGTCCAATCGCCATTAATCACTTGCAAGTGAGGGTGCACCGGAAAGGATTTGGGATGTTTTGGTGGTTGCCATATCCCAAACCCAATGATTTTTAGAGAAGAGTATTCTAGAATGGAAATTTCAAGTTAGAGCACACCAGAAAACCCACTGTGTTCTGGGAGGACTCATCTACAGGGGATTCCCACTCCTTGACCGCTTCCTCTGCTTAAGGATGTTTCTCAGGTACCTCATCCTCCCACAAAAGTGGAGGAGAGGGGTAACCCACATTTGTATCCCAGGTATTCCAACTTGGTGAGAACCTCAGAGCTGGGTCCGCAAACCAGGAATGGCTGCAGAAAATTCCTCCCAGACACAAAGGAACTGGAGGATTGTGCTCCTGAGACAGCGGAAATATCTGATAAGGGCAGGGATTCAGCGCTAATCTGAAAAGGATGCCATTACAGGGTCAACTGTGCATTGGGTTGTCCCTACCCAAGAGGCATTTGGGAGCCCACCCCATCGTCCTTCATCCCACCTCTCTGCGCACGTGAATCGATGGATTGGTTAGAGTTAATAGGCCTGTATTACCTTGTAAGGGAGAGGCCACACAGCTGAGCGAAGTGTCGAGCCAAGCAAGAACAGCTGTGTGGCAAATGTCCCAATACTTGCTGTGCCTGGCATCTGTTCAGTAGGCTGCTGCTGCAACTGTGCATGGTGGT
This sequence comes from Lithobates clamitans, assembly GCA_037952925.1. NCBI lineage: Eukaryota > Metazoa > Chordata > Amphibia > Anura > Ranidae > Lithobates > Lithobates clamitans. Next base: position 3,153,798 of record JBBGZY010000964.1, on the reverse strand, counting down.
CCTAAAATAAATCTGAATCTCTGGAGCCGTGTGAACAAACCCCCATGTGATAGGATTGGGCAGGCAACAGGTACTCTTTATGGAAACATCGGGGGTCTATTGAACCTCATTGTCTCTCCTGCATTCCAAAGCAGTTAACCAAGCACAGATCGCTTGAGCCAAGCGCTTCCAGCTCATTCACTGCAGAGGAGATCGAGGAATGAATGTTCTCTGATCTACTCTCATACACCGTCCTGAAGGCCTTCGATGTGGTCCCAGGAAGAGCATTGAGAGCACAGGAACCACATCGTGAATAAATAAAGCAATGTGTCCTGCGTGCCACAGTTGAGTAAATACAGTGAATGCGCTAAAATAGTGGATGTGTACTAAAAGGTGGATGTGTGTCTTGCCGTGAAGTAAGATTGCAGCAAAATCTAAAATGTATTCACACTACATCAACATGAAATAAATAATAAAAATGATCTCGCACAATCACATCATGTCTCACACAATGAATATTCAGTGCCAAACAGAAACGTTTCAATGAAACTGCAATAAATCAAAGTCTTCTGTTAGTGTCACAAAAGCTGTGAAAATGTTCTTCCAAAAAATAGTGGATAAGTGAATAAAGCATAAAAAAACACATAAAAAAATATATAAAAAAATACAAAAAAATGTGGATGAAATAGAGTTCATAAATATCGTCATAAATGGTGTCCTGTGAGTGTCAGTCTCTCTAAACTCTCACCTTCATGCATATATAAGCAAGCGTTGTATATTGCCATCCAGTGGTGAATAGATGTATGGCAGCAAAATGGAGTTCACATGTTCCTCATCACTTTATCCAGGCTTGATCAGTATCCTCTTATATCCCAATGCCACTCACTAGCCTGTCATAATATATACCACCGAGGCACAAACGGCCCGGTGGTATAAGGGGGAAAAGGAAAGAAGCCTCCAATAGTGTAGTAGTTAAGTGATGAATTAAAGGTTTTATTAAAGTGATCAGATGTACTCTTACAATAAAAACGTTTAAAACCAGCGAGATACAGTAAAATGCAGAACAGCGGCGTCTGAGGCGCCCTCTCACGTGACTTCCGGTTTGCGTCCTAGCACGGCCACTCCCGTGCTAGGACGGTTTGCGGATACTGATCAAGCCTGGATAAAGTGATGAGGAACATGTGAACTCCATTTTGCTGCCATACATCTATTCACCACTGGATGGCAATATACAACGCTTGCTTATTTATGCATGAAGGCGAGAGTTTAGAGAGACTGACACTCACAGGACACCATTTATGACGATATTTATGAACTCTATTTCATCCACATTTTTTTGTATTTTTTATATATTTTTATGCTTTATTCACTTATCCACTATTTTTTGGAAGAACATTTTCACTTTTTCACATCTTTTGTGACACTAACAGAAGACTTTGATTTATTGTGGTTTCATTGAAACGTTTCTGTTTGGCACTGTATATTCATTGTGTGAGACATGATGTGATTGTGCGAGATCATTTTTATTATTTATTACAGGAACCACATCACCCACACTGTAAAAGAAAGTGGACAGCTATACAGCAACACGGATCACTTTACTTTACATCCTACTATGCAATCGTGAGATTGTGCCCAACTCTTCACTCTCGATGTACTATGTAACACAATGCGAACGCAAAAGGCCTTAAGACATCCGAAAATCGTATGCTTTTAAATGATCTAAAATGCTTACACGCTAATGTAGCTTTTATACAGGAGACTCACTTCAGAGATGACAAAACTTCCTAGTCTCAAAAACAGAATCTACCCTCTGTCCTATCATTCTAATAACACAGCTGCTAAATCTAAGGGGGTTTCGATACTATTATCTAGCAAACTTCCCTGGACCTTCCGCGAAACTTTAACCACTTCAGCCCCGGAAGGATTTGCCCCCTTGATGACCAGGCCATTTTTTGCGATATGGCACTGCGTCGCTTTAACTGACAATTGCGCAGTTGTGCAACACTGTACCCAAACAAAATTGATGTCTTTTTTTTCCCACAGGGCTTTCTTTTGGTGATTTCATCACCTCTGCGTTTTTTGCGCTAGAAACAAAAAAGAGAGAGTGACAATTTTGAAAAAAAAAATTCACTCAGTTTAGGCCAATATGCATTCTTCTACATATTTTTGGTAATAAAAACAAAAACAAACAAAAAAATCGCAAAAGGGGTATATTGATTGGTTTGCACAAAAGTTATTGTGTCTACAAACTATGGGATAGATTTAGGGACTTTTAATTATTTTTATTGTTTTTACTGGTAATGGTGGCGATCTGCAATTTTTAGCGGGACTGCGACGTTGCAGTGGACAATTCTGACCCTAAATGACACTTTTTGGGGACCAGTGACATTATTACATTTATCAGTGCTATGAAAATGCACTGATCAATGTATAAATGACACTGGCAGGGAAAGGGTTAACACTAGGGGGCGATCAAGGGGTTAAATGTGTTCCCTCAGCGTCTTTTAACTGTAGGGGGGATGAGCTGTCTGGGACCGATCACTGTGAACAGCAGATCTCTGAGATGTCCCCTGTCAGAATGGGGATCCGCCTTGTTTACCAAGGCACATTCCGCTGGGCGCGTGCCCGCAATCTCACATGCATTGACTGACGTACAGGTACGTCAGCTCTCGCAGGAAAGCCGACCTGCCGCTGTATAAGTGCAGCGGCTGGTCGGCAAGTGGTTACTAGACCACAACAGACGTTTTGTGTTTATTAAAGGTTTTATTGCTGACATACAAGTGACATTAGCAACTATATATGCTCCCAATGATCGTCTGGATATCTGTGATAACCGCATCCTCGATAGTCTTCTGGAATTCTCTGAAGGTTAATTGATCGACCTTCAGAGCATATGAGAGTTGGGTGGATGGAAGAAGCGAGCGAGCAAGCAGAGATGACATCATCTCTCTGCGCGCCCCGCATCACTGTTCTTCCGCCCTCACAGACGGTGTTCGGTCAGCCTCAATGTCAGAGGTGCAGCAGGGAGCAGAGAGATGACATCATCTCTCACCGCCCGCCCCGCATCACCGCTCTCCTGCCTTCACTCGGAACCCACCACTGCACGGAGGCCTGCCTCTGTGCTAAATGGACCAGTGCTGCCACCAATGCAGTGGTGGCAGGCAGCATGGCAAGTGACGTGGCAAGTGACATTCCGCATCTGATGACAGGCAATGTGGCAAGTGACATTCCGCATCTTGTGGCAGGTGACGTGGCAAGTGATATTCCGCATCTGGTGACAGGCAACGTGGCAAGTGACATTCCGCATCTGGTGACAGGAAACGTGGCAAGTGACAAACCACATCTTGTGGCAGGTGACATTCCACATCTGGTGACAGGCAACGTGGCAGGTGAAGTGGCAAGTCACTTTCCGCATCTGGTGACAGGCGACGTGGCAAGTGACATTCCGCATCTGATGACAGGCAACGTGGTAGGTGACAATCCACATCTGGTGGCAGGCAGCGTGGCAAGTGACATTCTGCATCTGGCGACAAGGGACACGCTCAGGGCTCCCACTGATTCTGCATTATGGGGAGTAAAATTAAATAGTTCATTACTACAATGTAACAATAGAAATAATGCGCTTCAATCACCTCAACACCATATCAAACATGGTGCCGTGATGATTGAAGCGCTAACACCAGCCATTGCCCACAAAAAATTGTTTACCCCATTAGGAAGGGGTAAGTTTAACACATTTTCTAGAGGTTACACCTGCCAAACCATGAGTGCAATCCTTCATGCCAACTCTCTAATAAAATACGGGTCTTAGTCAGCAAAGGTGGAAAATTAAAGCAATGTTCCACCCGCAAAAAAATGTTTTCTTTTAAAGTCAGCAACTACAAACACTGTAGCTGCTGACTTTTAATAAGGACACTTACCTGTCCGGGGAGCCCACAATGTCGGCACCCCCCCAGGCTGATCCGTCCATCGGATCGGGTGCAGGCGCCTCCATTCTAAGGGAAACCGGCAGTGGAGCCTTGTGGCTTCACTGCCCGTTTCCTACTGCGTATGCGCGAGTCGCGCGGCGCTTTGTGAATGGCCAGCTTGTCTTCTGGGACACACACAGGTCCCAGAAGACAGCGGGGAGGAGGGGGGGGCTCTAAAGAGCTGACCTCTTGTGGCAGCTACAGACCCATCTCCCTCCTAAACATCGACCTCAAGCTATTTATGAAGATCTTAGCAACTCGTTAAGCACAACAGATACAAGGAATAGTCCACCTAGACCAAGTGGGATTCATCCCCTCTAGGTAATCCAGAGATAATACAACCAAAGTACTGAAGCTGATTCACAGAACCTCCACGACTCATACGCTCTGTGTCCTTCTTAGGACAGATGCTGAGAAAGAGTTTGATCGTGTAAACTGGACATTTATGATCTCCGTTCTCAGCCATATAGACTTAGGAGACAACATGATACAATGGATTACCAAACTTTACTCCAACCCGACAGCCCAAGTCAAAGCCAACGGAATCCTCTTAGACCATTTCTCCATTACGAATAGCACAAGACAGGGGTGTCCGTTATCCCCCCTTCTCTTCACCCTATCCTTGGAACCATTTCTCTGCAAAATCCACTAAAACCCAGAAGTTATGGGATTATCCGTTGGCAATATCCAGCATAAAATATCAGTGTATGCTGATGACCTTCTCTTTTCTTTGACAAATCCTGCTGTGTCGCTCCCCAACCTTCTCCAAAAATTTGAGCTCTATGGGGCACTCTCCAATTTGAAAAAAAATTCTGATAAGTCAGAAGCCATGGGAATCAAGGATGCCTCTACCCTCTTAGCGTCTTTAAAATCCAGCTTTAAGTTTAAATGGACAGACTCTGGGTTAAAATACTTAGGTACCTATATCCCCTGCAAGTTAGCACACACCTACAAACTTAAAGCGGAGTTCCACCCACTTTTGAGAGGTGGTCTTAAACGAAAGACCACCCCTCATTTTTGGATATTAAAATAATTTTTTTATTTCCTTCCTACCTTTTTATGAGGTACATAGTGTACTTCTGATCCGTCCTGGCCATGGCGCAGGACGTCATATCTTTTTGTGCAGCGAGCCCCCCGCTGTCTTCTGGGACCTATGTGTGTCCCAGAAGACAAGCTGGGCATTCACAAAGTGCTGCATGACTCACGCATGCGCAGTATGAAACGGGCTGCAAGGCTCCATTGCCGGTTACCCTTTGTTAGAATGGCGGCGCCTACACCCTATCCGATGGACGGATCAGCCTGGGGGGGGGGGGCACATCGTGGGCTCCCTGGATAGGTGAGGGTCCTTATTAAAAGTCAGCAGCTACAGTGTTTGGAGCTGCTGACTTTAAAAAAAAAAAAAAATGCGGGTGGAACGCCACTTTAGTTTTCCACCTTTGCTGACTAAGACCCGTATTTTGTTAGAGAGTTGGCATAAAGGATTGCACTCATGGTTTGGCAGGTGTAACCTCTAGAAAACGTGTGTATCCTTCCAAATGGGGTAAACGATTTTTCGCAGCCAATGGCTGGTGTTAGTGCTTCAATCATCACGGCACCATGCTTAATATGGTGTCAGGGTGATTGAAGCTCATTATTTCTATTATTACATTGTAGAAATAAATGAAATAGTTCAACTCACCATAATGCAGAATCAGTGGGAGCCCTGAGCATGTCGCTTGCCACTGTCGCCTGCCACCAGATGTGGAATGTCACTTGCCAAGTCACCTGCTACGTTGCCTGTCACCAGATGTGGAATGTCACTTGCCACGTCACCTGCCACATTGCCTGTCACCATATGCGGAATGTCACTTGCCACGTTGCCTGCCACCATATGCGGAATGTCGCTTGCCATGATGCCTGTCATCAGATGCGGAATGTTGCTTGCCATGTCACCTGCCACCAGATGCGGAATGTTGCTTGCCACCTTGCCTGTCGCCAGATGCGGAATGTTGCTTGCCACGTTGCCTGTCACCAGATGCGGAATGTTGCTTGCCACGTTGCCTGTCACCAGATGCGGAATGTTGCTTGCCACGTTGCCTGTCACCAGATGCGGAATGTTGCTTGCCACGTTGCCTGTCACCAAATGCGGAATGTTGCTTGCCATGTTGCCTGTCACCAGATGCGGAATGTTGCTTGCCACGTTGCCTGTCACCAGATGCGGAATGCCACTTGCCACGTCACCTGCCACCAGATGCGGAATGTCACTTGCCACGTTGCCCATCACCAGATGCGGAATGTTGCTTGCCACGTTGCCTGTCACCAGATGCGGAATGCCACTTGCCACGTCACCTGCCACCAGATGCGGAATGTCACTTGCCACGTTGCCTGTCACCAGATGCGGAATGTTGCTTGCCACGTTGCCTGTCACCAGATGCGAAATGTCACTTGCCAAGCTGCCTGCCACCACTGCATTAGTGGCAGCACTGGTCCATTTAGGACAGAGGCAGGCAGGTTCCGAATGAAGGCAAAAGAGCGCTGATGCAGGGCAGGTGGTGAGAGATGATGTCCTCCAACTTTGATGCTGAAAGAACACCGGCTGTGATGGCGGAAGAGCGGTGATGCAGGGGGTGGAGGGAGATGATGTCATCTCTGCTTGCCTGCCAGCTCGCTTCTTCTATCCACCCAGCTCTCATATGCCGGCCGCTCGGCTATCTCATGCTGCCCGCCCAGGTGTCTAATGCCGGCCACCCGCACCCGCGGCCCAGCTGAAGAAAGTCCACGGCCTGGTGGTTGATGACCCCTGCTCTACAACTAAACCATTTTCTACACTCCATCCCAAACTCTCAGCAATTTAATCGTCACTTAACATCTTTTGAGGACTACTGTTCAGACGATGGGACGCAAGTACCGTCTAAAACATATAATTTACTGAATACTCCCTCTGACCAACCACACCTACCATTTATGCAAAAATGGGAAATGGATTTAAATCGTTCATTTATGTCAACCCAACACCACCACATTCTTAGATTCTCATTATAGTCGTCACTATGTACAAAAATCTTAGGAGGAGACCAACTATAACATTTTGACGAGGTGGTATCATACCCGTCATTTGTTACACAAGTACTATCCTATTGCTACTGACCAATGATGGAGATGCAAGGTAGACAAAAGAACGCTACTCCATATATTTTGGTCCTGCCCCAAGCCGAAGCAGGGAAAACAGATTTCTGACGATCCTGCTTCCTTCCTACTACACGTTTCCACGATCCCCGCAAAAAACTATAAAAAATTGATTGTACCACACTTATTAAATGCCACCAAGTCCTGTATTCCTCTACTTTGGAAAAAAACAAATGCCGCCAACTATCGCTAGTTGTCTTCACAAAGTAGAAGTCATAAATAAGATAAGGAAGACACAATCTCCAAAGAACTTTAGCCACATTTTTTGGGATTGCCAGGTAGCCAAGGAGGTTTGGTCTGCTGTGGGGCACTGTGTGACAGAGATTCGCTCTGTGCCTGTGACGGTGGCAACATGCTTGCTAGACTTGTGGGAAGGCCTGGTGCCCACTAGGGTGTGGTGCACTTTGCTTAGCCCGTTACAATTCTATGCGCATAAGGCGCTGATCCTCTATTGGAAAAAACACATGACACCCTCACTATCGTACTGGAAAGGGCTTGTGAATAAGGGTATTCAGTTCTATAAAGCAACGTACCTGAGCAGAGGATGCCCAAAAAAATTTGACAAAGTTTGGCAGATTTGGTTGCTGATTGCTGCTTAAACAATTGTATGTAGGCTTGACTGATGGCCTTATTACCTCGAGAGCTGCAAAAGTACTCTATATTTTGTTTATGATATGTTGATTTTCCTGCCCTCTTTTTAGGGGACTTGTATCTGGGAAAGTGAAGTTGTCCACAGGGTGGCGTGCCTGGACTAAGGGGATGTTTGTGGGTGTTTTTCTGTTTGCAAATTGTTTTTTCTAGGAATCCCGCCCTGCATGGCGTGGTTTTGGGTTCCTCTTTTTGTGTCTTTTCTACTTTGTACTATTGAAAATATTAATAAAAGTAAATTTACAAAAAAATAAATAAGATGGAAGACTTGATTCTCACGGCAAAGCATAAGCGTGAAAAGTACTCTAAGACCTGGAAGCTCTGGAATCTGTTTATACTTTATGAAGAAGGTACGGCCCTATTCAGATCATAAATTAATATTCACAAGACATTTGGATTGAACACCTTTAGCATCCAGATCCACCACCATCTCAAAACCTTTTTCCTCCACCCCCCTCTTTTTCTCCTTTCTTTTCTTGATCTATTTACTTTTCTCTCCACTTATGTCTCTGAAAAAAGGAAAAGGGATTGGGCAGTCCCATGCCTTACTTCGTGGTTACTTTTCACCGTTTTATGTCTAACAAAATAAAATAAGGGAGCCGTCATTGGACATACCCTTTACTGTTACCTATAAGGGACTTTGATAACTCAGCATATTATTTTAGGTATTAGACATATTAAGTTATGTGACTGAAATTGTCAATGTTTGAATATTATTGATGTTGTGACTGGGCTCTGCCCTTTCTGGGATTTAATAAAAATTATATTTGAAAAAAAAAAATTAAAAATACACATCAAGCTTGTAAAATGTGAAAATCATTAAAAAAAACATGTAATAGTATACACTGCTATAATGTGTCTCAAATTATGTGCTCAGAGAAAAGACACTATACCTCCCCCCATAAGAGAGGGACAGTGCAGAAAGAAGGATCACCTCTCTTCCCATTAGTCCTCCTGCAAGTGGGGGTATGTCCCATAGTCTGGTACTACATACAATGTGTCCAACTCTATGAATGGGAGTGTTAGTACTTTATAAAGCCTGCACATAAGCAAAACCTTGGCCATGCTCACCTCCATCAACTCAAACAACAGTCCAGGTTCAATGACAACTGTGAGTTCATACTCTGCGGTATTCTTTCCCGGAATGGCACCCAGAAAGATGTCTCTAATGGAACAAGCGGCCTCCACAGCTTCTACAAGGCCAGGTTTCCTCCACACAGAGTTGGGCACTATCCAGCCTCCATGGAAAACACTTTGGTTTTCTGCTCCATTAGGGCAAAGGACAGATAGAAAAAAAAGATTCCATTACTGAAGAGTACCCATCAACTGTACAGTTTCAGGAAACCAACAAGGTCTCTGGGTTACAAAGATCAAAAAGAACATCAGATACCTTTGTTATAAGGCACATGCTGGAACACTTCTTCTGCTAGGTGTGGAAGGATAGGTGCAAATGAGCGTACCACAATATCCAAAGCGGCGGCCAAGACTGTCTGACAGGAGCGGCGCTTGGGATCTTTTGCCTCCTCGCAGTAAAGCCTGAAAGGGTCACAAACATGATAGAGATAGATATACATATAGAGTCTTACAATCCACAGTCCCCACAAGAGAAACTCACACACTCCAGGGTCCCTCCCAATCCATATCCCAAAGTAAATCCAACATGCACCGACCCAGCATGCACTGGTCGATGACGTCAAAAGGGGTTCGGGTCGGCGGCAGTGTTTATCTTGATTGACGATTGATCTACACCGGGTTCATTGCTTTTTCTAATAAAAGTTGTCAAAAACGGTTTGCGTTTTCATTTTTGACACATTTTTTGGTGAATGAGTAGGGGTACCAAAGCACCTCCCCCCATGTTGAGGGCATGTGGCCTGGTATGGCTTGCAAGGCTACATGCTCAGATAAGGGTCTGGTATAGATTTTGCAGGAAAGGCCCCCATTTATTTATTTTTTTTAATTTTGGCGTGGGGTTTTCCTCAAAAAAGTCTGGTATGGATTGGGGGGGCCACGCCATTTTTTTGTTTTATTTTGGTGAGGGGTTCCCCTTTAAATCCACATCAGACCCGGAGGGCGCTCCTTAACAACCAGCTGCTGTTAAAGACACCTGTGGCTGTTGGCTCCAAAAATATGCATCTGAACTGTATCTGGAAATTGCAGCTGAAAAGCTGTTTTGGAAACTCACAGTGAAAAACAGACAGAAATTCACACCGGACATGTGTGGACCTACCCTAACTGACTACAGCAATGCCTCAATGTGTATGTTACCCCAACATTTCATATTTTCGATATGTCTCTGTTGTAACCTGTTCTCTTTGTTCTGCTTCCTTTGCGTGAAATACCTGGTGGTCCTGCCAATCCCCCTGCTTTCCAATTTCAAACTGACCACACTAGGTATGGATGCAAATCCATCTCAGCATGGTCAGTTTTGTTCTTTACATTCTGCTTGGGAGAACAGCCTGCCTGTACTCCAGTTTTCAGACTTGTGCTGACATACCCCCTGCACAGCTAATCACTGGGAAGATCAGTGTACTGCTGTTTCTCCGCCTCCTGCTGACACAGCGCCCTCCAGTGTTGTGAAGTGATCGATCCAGCGGGCCCTGGGACTTCCATCTTCCCCCGGTCTTCCTTCCGGGTTCCACGCTTTCGACCGTTTAAAAGGCAATGCGCACAGGAGTCACATCGTCAGGGCACAGATCTGGAGCCGTAAATGTTGAATGAGCTGTGCATATGTGGCTCAGCGTACATGGTGGCTGACAGGCAGGAAGAAGCTTGTATGACAGGGGAGACCAATAGGGACTCTTCTCTCATAAATACCCTGCCTGTCAGCATTTTTTTTTTAAATTACGTTTACCACCACTTTAAGCAGATAAAAGAATTTCCAATTGTGTTACTGTGGAGTCATCACACACCGAATGCATCCCACCCCAATTTTGGTTCATTGCTATTATTCTGAATGGCTTGCTGGTTTCCGGCTGTCTTTTCTTGTCACATGCTGAATACAGTCTAGTGATGATTGTCTTGTTGCATGTCAATAAATTGCCCAGCCTGCTGCCACAACCTGGACATAAAAGTATCAGTTATGCCCATTCATAAGTTGACCTGGACACCATGTCAGGGCTCATCAATGCACAAATAATATATATTATACACACAGCCAAGCAGGACACATAGTTCTACCTGTCTTTTATTATACTGAAGTAGAAGCTTGACAGGTCTCTGGTGATCAGGGCCTCAAGCAGACGGATAACTTTTCCAAACTCGTAATTCTTATAGGCCTCTGTTACCTGGAGATATACAGTATATTAAAAACACTGCAAACAATGCATCAATACATGTCAACATAAAAAAGAAAACCTGTCATGACAAAAATGTCTGCCACTGCTGACCCACTACTAAAAATGACAGCTGCCCCGTTGTATACTCTGACTCCTGTGCTTTCTAAGCTGCTGACTGAAAGAAGTAAGCAGATCAGCAGATCTGAATTCCATGACGTCTGGGTGACTAGTAGTTGTAGCGGGTCAGCAATGGCAGCCTATGTATTTTGTCATGACAGGTTTCCTTTAAAGTGACCCTCTCCGAGGGGCAACAAAATAAAACAGACTAAGCAGTGAAGAAAGTGGTATTGTACCCACCCGATTAGTCAGTCTGTCTGTAACTTCTCCAACCTGTCCTGTAGCGACTAGGGATCAGCCAGAGGAACCCAAGCAGCCAGCAAGGGGAGAAGATATTCAACCAGCCTGAACAATCAAATCAGACTGGAACTGGGAGCTCTGCTACAGAGTAAAGTTTTAGCAAATGGGCTGATGGAGGAGTATGAACAATACCCTTTTCAGGTTGGTGCCTCTATCATTTTGTTAACCCACCTAATAGGGTCACTTTAATAAAATCAATCATTGCGCTTATTTAACGTAATAAGCAGCCCTTCAGCATCCGAGATCTGTAAGTCCCATAATGCCATGCCAACAGCTGGTCGTCACCATCATTACCTTGCTGGCGTAGTCCTGTAGCATATGCAGCATGTATTGATCTATGATGTACATCTCTGGGCCGGGCACGGAGTCCGTTTCTGGGCTGAACCCAGACAGGTTACCCAGCATGAAGCGCAGTGTGTTCCGCAGCTGAAAAAAGATACACAGGTGAAGCTAGAGGATGCTCTTAGCTCTCCAACAGTTAGGTAGGCTGAAATGTCTGTAATTGTTAAAAAAAAAAAAAAAAAAAAGGATCCTGTTCCCTTAAAGCAGGTTATACAGCACAGTGCTTGTGTTGTGTAATTTGGCCCACTGTATCACCTAAAATACCTGGCTGACCCTGCCTGGTTCTGCCCTCCCCTCTGTAAACTGACCACGGTGAATAATGGCTGCCGAGTCCTGACACCGTGGTCAGTTTACGTGCCTCCGTCATCTGCAGCCCTGCTGTCCTCCTCCCTCCCCCCTGCCTGTCAGCTTGTGACAGTGCTGCTCTGCTCCCCGCCCCTTCCCGTTATCATAACTATATTACGATCATACCATCTCATCTGATAAATAAAAATATGTGTCCCAGTGTCTGTGCTGTATAAAAACAATGCCACTTTCTACCTTATTTCAGAGAGTCTCCTGGTGCTCACATGACTGCTCACCGCTATCCTCCTCTCCTCCCGGCTGACATCATACCAGATTTGTTATTAAAAAAAAATAAAAAATACCCTTTACAACCACTCTAAAGTACCAATAAATAAATACTGTGTTGATTTTTTTTCCATCATTTCATCTAGCTGCTGGGAGTGGAGTCATGTGACTTACTCCTATGTGACAGCGCACTGCCGCTTGGCCCAGCATTACTGCATAAGGATGGGGTGAGCCCTGGGTAAGCTCTGTATACTATAACATGGAGCTTGCACAGGGTTTCCTTTTCTAATTTCCGGCATTTGAAAACAGCATTAAGGTAGTAAAGTAAAGCTGAGTATGTGTGGCTGGAGAGGGAGCATTAAACCAAACTTGTTGATTTTCCCTGCTAGGACAAAGCACAGGAAATATTTATCAGCTGAGAAAACGACTGGAGTGCTAAAACATCTTCAATATTACTGAACAAAGCCAGCTGAATGCCAACAACTACTACTAGCTACCATGACTTGGATAAAGGAGAACCTTCACAGACAATTTCTTCTTTAAAGTAGGGTTGTACAGATACCAGTATCTCTGCCAGCGCTGATCCCAAGCATTTGTACGAGTATTAGTACTTGCCCAAATGCTCCCGATACCGAAACTGATACTTTGCGGTGCGATTTGCGTCAATACAAAATTAATGGGTGTAAATTGCACTGCAAAGAAACGCATGTGATTTGAACAGGAATGCGGTGCGATTCCTATCCGATTAGCATGCGTTTTACCCCACCGCACCAGTGTGTGTGTATATGAAGGGAAAAGCGCCATCTAGTGGGCAGTTTAAATAATGTAAATAAGGCGGTATCGGTGAAACCCTATTTTATTAAAGCAGCTATAAACCCAATCTCTAAAAATCACATATAATCTGGCATGACCAATGTTAGCTCTTAGAAGTAAATTCAACCACTCGAAATCTGAAGCATTCATTTAAATATTACCTGGTAATCCTGCCATGTAGGTCCTCATTTTATCACTTCCTGTTATAGGATGACAACCCTCTAAACCCCGTCTCTCAATTGCTATCCTGCGTTGTCACCCTGGCTTTCGATGGAAACTACAAATGTCTGTTTAAACACATTATGCAAGCATGGTTCACGGTTGTCACCCTCATAAAACCCACCCTGTAATATGTCATTCACCCGTACACAGAAACGGCTGCAAATAGGCAGTTGGAGATCAGCAGCACTGAGATGAAACAGTATGAAAAAAAGGGAAAACAGTATTTACATTTTTTTATATGGCTCGGTTACAGAGCTCAAGCAATCAATCATTTATTTATTCATGGTTTATATCTACTGTAAGTGCTCCAAGCTTTTTTTCCATAGAATCATTGCAGCTGTAAACTGCGTCGTCTCTCAAACATTACATAAACATCCAGGCTTACCTTAATGATATCCTCCCGTGCTGAATTCAGTACTGTAGGCCCAATCAGAACTTCAGTAAAGACATTGGACTCAGCTACCCACCAGCGTAGGACATCAGCTCCATAGGCCGGCTCTTTTGTTTTGTCCTGAGGTAAAGAAAGCAATATCACTCTTTATTGACACATTATGAAAATATGTATTTATAAAATCGTGACTAGGGGAAAAGACAGATCGTTGTTCCTAGCTATTAGGAACTCACAATCTGCCTCTCCTTATAGAACAGGAATTGGCGTGTTTACACACACACATCGCTGTTCTGCCTCTCGTTCCTGCGATCGCATCGGCACCCCCGCAGTGCAGCGGGCGCACGTCTGCTATCCCGCTTAAAGGAGCCGATGTACAGATACGACGGTTTTGCGGGATCGTGCTGACCTGCCGCTGTATAATGGCAATAGCTGGTTGACAAGCGGTTAAGGATTTACTATTAGCTTTGTTAAAGTAGAACTATAGGCAAAACATTTTTTTTCCCATTTTGGATAGATGAAGGAAGGGTTATTACCCTTATCAGATTTTTTTTTTCACCATCTATGTCCCATTGCAGAGATTTCCCTTCACTTCCTGTCCCATAGCCAAACAGGAAGTGAGAGGAAATCCCTGCAAATTAAGGGAATTCCTTGGGGACCCCCCAGGTCACCAGAACTAGTGTCCTCATTGCAAGATTTCCCCTCTATTACTTTTCTGGGGACAAACCAAAATTTGGGATTTTTTTTAACTTTCAATTATAATGGTAAACAGGCCAAAAAAGAGGTTGGATCCCCCTAACGGGAGCACAGACAGCAATAAGAACTGACAGGTGTTCTAACCCCTCTCCACTCTATCCAAAACGGAAAAAAAAAAAATTATGGATCCCCCCCCACAACAGCTCTTAAAAAAAAACAAAAAAAAAAAACAAAAAAAAACACAACAAACACTACAACTGCTACATTATAGCAGCTTCTTAATGCATCCCCCCCCCCCCCCAGTCCCTCTGTCCAGCGATGTCAACGAGTGTCTTAGCTGTCCGAGATTCTCCCTCCTGATTGGCTGAGACACAGCAGCGGCACCATTGGCTGCCGCCAAAGTCAACTAGCCAATCAAGAGAGAGAGGGGGCGGGGCCGAGGCTCAGAGTCTGAATGGACACAGGGAGCTGTGACTCAGCCCGGGTGCCCCCATAGCAAGCTGAACAGAAGGGAGGGGCCAGGATCACAGAAGAGGGACCTGAGAAGAGGAGGATCTGGGCTGCTCTGTGCAAATCCACTGCAACAGAGGAGGTAGGTATAACATATTTGTTATTTTTATAGGAAAAAGAACAAGATTTTAGTATCACTTTAAGCTTCTATACTAACCCCATCTTCCAATCAGTCTAAACTTTTTCCAGGTTGATGCTAAAAATGAGCTTAGGCATCTTCCGAACTCATCTCTATTTGACCATCAATATTAAGCTTCTTTTTAAAGGGGAGTTCCCCTTAAAAACAAACAAAAAAAAAACGTAAAAGTCAGCAGCTACAAATACTGCAGCTGCTGAATAATCAGACACTTACCTGTCCCAGGGTCCAGCTATGCGGGGGATCGAAGCCCTGTTTGTCTCCCCCTCAGGTCGGCGGGACCAGCATTTTAACTGTGGGCGCCCGGCTGTGGCTTCACAGCCGGGCACCCACTGCGCATGCGCGAGCCGTGCGCCGTGACTGGCCGTGCAATCATCTGGGACCTGTCACGTGTCCCAGATGATTGACAGAGGGAGGGGAAAGAGGTGATCTCCCTTCCTGCGCCGAGGGAAGTGACGTCAGGAGCCCAGGCACTGAAGGAGGAAGACTAAGAGGGACCCCCTAGCAACAGGCATTTAGAGGTGAGTAAAAAAAAATGTTTCTCCAAATGCTTTTTTTTTTAAGCACATTAATTTTTTATTTTTTTTTGGGGGTTGGAACTCCACTTTAATTCAAATTAGCTGCAGGCTGAGTCACTCCCCCCCCCCCCCCCCACACACACGCGTAAACAGGGCTTCAATGTCATTAGCATCCCATCCTTTAAAGTGGAGTTCCACCCACTTTTACAACTCTTCAGCATCCCTGACTAAACTGTGCACTGTAAACAAATTGGATATTCTTTTATTTTTTTTCTCATCACCTACTGTATTTCTGCTGTATTCATTTTTCACTTCCTCCTCCCTGGCCGCGGCCCATCGCATCATTTCCTGTTTGCAATGCCTTCTGGGAAGGGGCGGCAACTTCCTCTGAAACTGCCATTGCTATGGAAACCTGACCTGAAAGCTGTTACACTGCTTGTGCTGCACTGAGCATGTGCGAGATCTGCAAGGATGAGATCCAGGAAGGAATACAGTCTGGCTTCAGATGCCCACACTTAAGATGGCCACGGCCTGCTGTAAGTTTATAAAATGACAAACTACTGCTATAAACTAACAAAACAGACCTTAGTTTACAGACTAACTTTACTAGAATACATTAAGCTTGTGTGTTATAAGGGTATTTTTATTTAAAAAGTATAATTTCGGCCGGAACACCACTTTAAGTGTGCTGCGGTTTGGGTAATGACTCTGCAGTTAATTGCAGTTAAAAAAAATAAAACACAAGATTTTGATGTTTGGATGGAGATGAGTTCGGGTGAGTCTTTCAGCTGCACCAAGATCTGATGAATAGGGACCCTCTGTGCCCCTGAAACACATTAACTTTTTATGGTAGAAGAATTCCACCAAATTTGAACCGTACTTTCACACAATACTGTATACACTTTTCTGCTTGCGTATCACCTGAGACACAAGCTGACCCTCGGCTGCTACTTTTTGGAGATAAATTGTTCCTCAGCTGTGAACATCTATTAAAAAGAGCTTTAGCCCTACTTCTCCTTTAAGACTATTTCGCCCTGCAAAAGGCAACAAATGGAAAATGACATTTCAAATATATTAAAAACAATATGGGTATTATTCGTGACTATTGCGTGTACGCTGAGCCATACGCACAGCAATTTTTTGTTGTTGGTATAAATAGACCTCTAAGCCCTCGTTCACACCGGTGCCATTTGTCATGCGATTTGACAGTTCCAAATAACACAAAAAAGGTGCCTCCCACTGCCGGTAATGGTACCATTCATATTGCTGAAACTCATGTGGCAGCGATTATGAAAAAGGTTCCTGCACTACTTTTTCCCGATTCCATTGCAACTTGCATAGATGTCTGTTAAACTCACAAGCCGCAATGAAATCGACAGTGCAAAACGCACCGATTTGTGGCTTTGAAATCGCGCTGAAGTGGCGAGATTTCAAAGCCACAGCAGTGTGAACCAGTGCAAAGTGTGGTAAACATTTAGCAAATTGATAACAATTTGTGCTAGTTGTACAGAAGTCAATGATATTTTGCATAGTATTAAGATGGTGGGGTGGTAGCTAGGGATGAACTGATACCGTTTTTTTTACCCGCGAGTACCGATACGTTTGGTCAAGTACTCGCCGATACCGAGTACCGATACCTTTGAGGTGCAATTGGAGTGCATTCAAAATGAATGGGCTCAAATCACACTACAAAGAATTGCATGCGATTTGAACAGGAATGTCTGAATCCCATGTGATTTCCTGCACCGCTCCTGTGTGAACCCAGGCTGAAATCACTATGGCAAACTTGGGTTCACACAGGAGTGGTGTTGGATCGTATGCGAATCTTTGCAGTGCAATTTGAGCCCATTCATTTTGTACATGCTCAAATCGCAGCACAAAGGTATCGGTTTCGGGTATCGGAGCATTTTCACAAGTACTCATGAAAATATTTGGTATCAGCTCAACCCTAATGGTAACAATAAGGATATATAGTAAAAGACAATTCTATTGTGCAATATAGATATTTTTATTACAGGGTAGGGCTGGGAGATTCCCCCCCCAAAAAAAAAATTGCAGATTTTTTTATAAAAAACTCGATTCACAATTTGAATCCGATTTTTTTTATTATTATATTAATTAAAGTGCATCAACAAACAAAATTGCAAAGGCAAACCCTTTCTCTAACCGAAAAGTCAGTGTGAGGTTATCAGAGACTGGATATACTGCATGAGGTTATCAGAGACTGTGGATGTACTGCATGACGGTTATCAGAGACTGTGGATATACTGCATGACGGTTATCAGAGACTGTGGATATACTGCATGACGGTTATCAGAGACTGTGGATATACTGCATGACGGTTATCAGAGACTGTGGATATACTGCATGAGGTTATCAGAGACTGTGGATATACTGCATGAGCTTATCAGAGACTGTGGATATACTGCATGACGCATAGCTCCCAACTGTCCTTGATTTCGAGGGACTGTCCCTGATTTGGAGCAATGTCCCTCTGTCCCTCATTCCTCCTCATTTGTCCCTCATTTTGGTCTGATCTATATGGTTGTATATAAAATGCACTTTTTATCTTTCTAAAAGTGTTTCCCAGTGCTAAACCTTTTATCAAAATTCTAAATTGCTGCATTTGTACATTTCAAAAGCCAATATAAAGGAATACCGGTAGTAGTGGTAAAGAAAAGCCCTTGTGGATTTAGTTAACCTTGTTTTTGGGGTAATTCTCCTTTAAGAAGGTGTGGCCAGGGGGCGTATCCTATGCTTACATACATTTCGTAGTATTTGTCCCCCATTCCTATCTCAAAATGTTGGGAGGTATGCATGACGGTTATCAGAGACTGTGGATATACTGCATGAGATTACCTGTGAATTGGGGCCTCGATGACAGCTTTGCAGAGTGCACTGCACAGAGGACACATGAGGCTGTATTCGCACGCCAGCTAGCAGAGAGGGGGCGGGTCGGGAGATCCACTCGAAACAGAGCGGCTGTACTGTAGTAAGCAGTAATCGGAGTGGGCGTGTCAGTGGAGCTTCTGGCGGGGACGGAAGCTCCACAGATGCGCCCACTTCGATCACTGCTCTAACTACAGCCGTTCTTTTCTGAGCATACAGGCTACATGGGGCGGAGTCAGGGCCGCTGTTAGAAATTATGGGGCCCCGTACAGCCTACCTGACGGGGCCCCCTTCGACCACGCCCTTGACCCCCACCCCTGTCCCCACCCCTAACCCCGGCTCAAAACAAAAAGGCAGGTTTGTTGCCGTTTACACATGCGTGCGGGGCCAACATGTGCGTTCGCAATTGTACATAAGCACGAAGAAGCTGGAACAGTTTACATTTCTTTTTTATTTTATTTTGTTAAAAAAATTACATAGTATCTTTCTTTTTTTTTTCTCTTGCTTTCACAAGGGATGAATAACATCTCTCGTGATAGCAGGGCCATGACAGGTCCTCTTTATGGAGAGATCTGGGGTCTTTTAGACCACATATCTGTCCTCCAAAGCATGTGATCAAACCAATATTGATTTGATCATATGCTTTTTAAATGGCTTGTTTCCTCCCACTGGCGTCACTATATATATATATATATATATATATATATATATATATATATATATATATATATATATATATATATATATATATATTATACTGTATATAACAGACTGTAACACAGCACAGCCATAACAAAGTCAGCAGCCATGAGACACAGAGCCATGATAGAGCCCCTACTTACTGTGCTGCCTGTGAAGACTATTGTAATGTTAATAACCTGCTGTGTTGTGAGTTCTATTCTAAGGACACAGTGAGGATTCTATGCTTTATTCATCACTCATTAATCGTGTCCATTGCAGCCACGCTCTCTTTCCTGTTCCCTGTCAGCCTCCTCGCATCTCAGCACCTGAGAACGGTGGGCGCCGGGAGGAGAATCATAGTATCACTCCGCCGGCCGGGACTTATTGAGTAGCGGTCGGGCTGGATATACATCCGCTCCCGAAAATGAAGAAATACTCCCTCCTCTGTGCGCACCTGGGCTCCTCTGCTGACCTGATGGGGCCCAGGAAAATGGTATAACCCCGCTCCATAAAACAAGTAGGAGTGGGGGAGAAGTTTACCAAGCTCGATTTTTTTAAATTTTTTATTTAATGCAGCCATGAGCTGTAATGCTGGCCGGGCCCCTCTATGCGGCTGATAGGGGCTGGTTGTACTGCCCTATCAGCGGCCCTGGGCGGAGTCAGCGCGTCAGTGGAGCTCCCGGTGTCTTGTCAAATACAGTCCCCTATCATAGAGTGTCCTCCCTGTACTGTGCAGGCGCAGTACGGAGGACAAACGAGACGCCGAAAGTCTCCGAAGTTTAACAGCTGATCATCAGCTGTACACGGCGCCTGCGCTTTTATTCTCACCCTGTGTCCAGGATCATTCCCTACTATCCAAGTAGACATAGAGTGAGAATAAATAGTTGCCGAGCGCAGCGAGGCCGTGCCCGAAGCGTGGCGAGCGAAGCGAGCCCGCGAGGGGCCCTCTTACACAGCCATCGCTAAGAACTGCCGAAGCGCCGTGTACAGCTGATGGTCAGCTGATCAACTTCGGACATTTTCGGCATCTCCTTCTGCTCCGTACTGCGCAAGCGCTGCGCCTGCGCAGTACGAAGCGGACACTATCCGATAGGAGGACACTATATGGCAGAACACCGGCCCCCTCACTGCTGGCTACATCGGGAATACAGCCTCCCGTGTCCTCTGTGCGCTCTGCAAATCCAAAACTCTGAAGGGAAAAAAAAATCTAAAAAAATCGATTTTCTTGAAGTCTGAATTGATTTGAGCTCACAACTCGATTCAGGATTAAAATCGATTTTTTTACAGGGTTTCCACAAAAGATGTTTGAGTAACCATAATAATTCTTATTGATAACGATACCACCACAGTAACAATCTTACCTGCCCCCCATTTATGATGACATCTGGGTCCACCACGTTTCCAATGGATTTAGACATTTTGTCTCCCGTTTCAGACAGAGCGAATCCATGAACTATCACATTCCTAAAACACACAAAGACAGAATATGAAAGCGCACTTCAGAAGTTTTTTTAAATCAAGAGTTAAAGTGGAACTCTAGCAAACACTTTTTATTTGTTTTAGATGGAGTTGGGTAGGTTTGGTACTAGAGATGCACCGAAATTTCGGCCGCTGAAAATCAAACGAAAATAGAGATATCAGCATTTTTCAGATAGAGAAAAAGGTATCCATAATGGCGCCGAAAACGCACACGATTTTGCTGCGATTTTACTGTGCTCATGGTGTTTTTCATAGGTCATGAGACTCAAAAACCACATCAAAAATGTAACACGGGTGCGTTATTGATGGGTTCTTGCTGCGTTTTCATAGCATTTCAATGGGGAGGTGTGTTTTTGGCGTTTTTTTTTTTTTTAACGGACCGAAAATGCAGATAGGAATTTTTTTTTAACACCACAAGGGAAGCACAAGGGACCAGTGTGCATTTCTCTTGAGCTTTTTTGCGCAAAAAGGTGCTGATAATGGCCGACAAAAAATTCATATTAATTGCAATTTATGATATTAATTAAAAAGTCAAAAATACAAATATATATAAAAATATACATTTTTTTAAAAAACTCAATTTTGGTTTCGGTTTCAGCCAAGTGCATCCTGAATTTTCAGTTTCAGCACCAAAATTTTCATTTCGGTGCATCTCTAGATGGTACATCTTTCAGGCTTCTGTCGATGTCTGTGTCCCTACAAGGAATATTTCCAGTTCTGATTTTTGTTTTTTTCTAGCTTTCTAGTTTCGATAGTATATGGTGTAAGAAACCAGGTTAGGCTTTACCTGCTTTCCATGCCTCTGCTGGGAGATTCATCATCACGACTGTTCTTGGTAAGAACCAGTGACGACTGGTGGTATATTTTTTGGGGAGAGCGGCAATCTATCCACTCCGGTCAGTCACCAGCCCCGCACTTCCCCATCTAGGTCGTGGGCAGCGCTTCCTAAGGGCGGCGGCTTCACCCTGCGTCTCCTCCTCCTGGTGCTTTACGGCGGCTACCCCCGTCTCTAGTCCCTGCTCAGTGGCCAATAGGATCACTTCTACTCTCGGCCAACCGGGTGATGGATCTCAGGATCCACTTTCTAATTGGCCAGAAGGAAAAATCAGGAAGACGGTAGCGAATATTAATTTGCTATGGTCAAACAACTGGGTGGGCTCTGCGCCCAGAGCCACCCTTTATTGAAGCCTATTAGAGCCTCTGGCTCTAATCACGTGCATCTAAAAAAAAAAAAAAAAAGGAAACTGGACGCATGGATTAGGGGGGCGGCATCCCTGCGCCTGGTATGGATGGGCCACCACCTATAAGAACGGTCTCAAAAAAGGTGGTGATCCAAAATTTTTGAACTGTTGCAAGGAACAGGAAGTGAAAGGAAATCTTCCAATGGGCAAACCTGTTCTGCTGACAACTGTCTGAATGGATTTCTTCTCACTCTGGAGAGATCTACTTTTACCACCTGTTGTATCTCTGCGACACGAAGAAGGGGGGACTGGACTAAAAGCAAAAAAAAAAAAAATAGGAAATCCTGGCTCTGAATTTAAACCATTCCCTATTCTACTTTAAAAGATTAAAAGGTTAGAAATTACCAAAAAAAAAAAAAAAAAGGGGTTTATCTAGGGTTTATCTTATCTTTATGTATATAGGTAAAGCCTAATCTAAATTAGGGTTTATCTATATAATATATGTGAAAGTTGAATAGTAAGGAACAATAATTTTTAGCACACTGCTCATTTTCTGTCCAATAAACAAAGAAAAGAATACGTCTACTGTCATTTTCAAGTCTCCAAAGCCCAGCTATAGAATTTGAAATCTAAAAGATCTGACTGTCAAAATATATTTCCCAGAGCTGCAGTTTATTCTACTTATACTTTGCCTTCTCTGGCTCCTCCTTTCCTCCCTCATTTAAATAAAAAATTTCAATTTTCATTATTATTATTTACATTATTTTAGACCCAGTGACATCATCCCTAGGATCTCTGTGCTTCTCTATGCAATGCAGGCAGATCATGGATGGTGAGAGGGGTTGGCAGTACTCCATATTCTTAAGAGCCCTCAGCCCTGATGCAAGCAGTGGGCTAGCTCTTGACCGCAGTAATGCAAATATTAAAATGCCTTGATGGGTGGGTGTCAGTCTGGTGGCCCCAGGTAAGGCCCATCTCTGATTCTGAGCCACCATGACTGAAAAAATTGAAAGCCAATGAATGATAAGGGCGAGCCAGAGACTGGCTGTCCTCTATAACCAGGGCATGAAGTGGGCTCTATCTGACTTGCTAGAGCTTCTAATGCACATTGTGGGAAGCTCAGAGTGTGTAGTGAAATTAAAGGAAGACATTTCCGGCACAGGAAAGGGGCCTGTACAGGACTGAAGGTAAGGCTGGAGTTTTAGGCCTCTTGTACACTGCAGCTTGAAAAAGCTCAGTACAGTTTTTTTTTTTACTGGTCTAAAATGCAGCCCATTGTGTACAATGTGTCTGTACACACAGGCACGTAAATAAGCGCTGCGTAATCTTGAGTGATAAACAAAATAGAAAAATCTGTGTTCCCAGTCAACATTTTGCACCGGTAAATATGTGCAAATGCGCACAAACATGCGGATATGAGCGATTATGCACAACACAAATACCTGAAATTACATCCAGAAATGCTGATGCTCAAAACATCAGTACCGTGTGCAAGAGCCCTTAAAGTGGATGTAAACCCTCACATATACCCAGTGACGTGAACAGCCTCAGATGATACACAGAGATGAATAACATCTCCCTACATAAGTTTTAAATGTATATCTGCTGTCTTCAGTTTAAATATACTGTTTAGAAAGTATAGGTCCTGTTAGAATTTTCTCTTCCTGATTCACCTGTTGGTTTGGATTCTTGCAATACACTGTGAGACAGCTGATTGTAGGAAAGGCACACACCCCCTTACCTGAGAATAGAAAAACTTTCTGCTAATCTATTTATAGCACCCACCCCAACACAAAATTCAGGCTGGTTTTATCACAGTTAACAGAGAACTTGTCAGAAGTTCTCATGCTGATAACAAAAGAATGGAGCAGGAGAAAGCCACAGGACCTAGGGCATTGAAGAGAGATAAGAAAACACTGCAGATTCTTGCGCCCAGCTCAAATTTCATGAATGTTTACATCCACTTTAAAGTGGATGTAAACTCTAAAGTCTGTTTCTTTCATTCAAAAAAAACAAATATGTTATACTTACCTGCTCTGTGCAATTGGTTTTGCACAGAGCAGCACAGACCCTCCTCTTCTCTGGTCCATTGCCGGCGCTCCTAACCCCTCCCTCCTGCCGAGTGCCCCCACAGCAAGCAGCTTGCTATGGGGGCCCCCAAGCTGAGCTGCTGCTCTGTTTGTCCATTCAGACACAGAGCTGCGGTTCCGCTCTGCCCCCTCTCTCTCCTCATTGGCTCCCTGCTGTCTCAGCCAATGAGGGAGAGTCCGAGAACCACCTAGAACCACTTTAAAGCGTAAGCTAAAAATGTAATACTTTTTGATAAAATGAGAAAGGGTTTGATCCCATATGCGGTGTGGGGGCTGTGTTTGGCCACACAAGGATTCACGGACAGTCCCATTCATTTTAATTGGGATGCAGCAGCTGCACAGACACAGCCGCTGCTTCCAATTTGACAGCTGTGCAAGTGCACGGTCCCAAATGCATCCAGTGTGCAACCAGGGCTGTGCACCCGCATACACGCTGCTGTCAAATTTGGAGTAGCGGCTGTGTTCCAATTAAAATGAATGGGACTCTGCCTGCACACACCGATGCATCCCTTGGTGGCCAAACTCGGCCCTTGCATTAGCGTACGCTATAGTACACCCAAGTGAATAAGGCCTAAAACGCTATAAAAAATCTGATAGGGAATATAATCCTTATAATCTTTCCCCATTCTAGCCAAAATTAAAAAAATAAAAGTTTTGGGCTTTGACATACAGAATCAAACTGATCTTTCCACAGGCATGCAGAATCGTGTTGGCAAAATGTTCATGTTTATTTAAGGGGTAGACTAATCTGACTAAAGCCGGTGATAGATTGATTGAATCTTGGCCAGTTCAGCAGGGACCAGCTGAGATTTGATCCATCTATGGGAATTAACATGTGATTAATACCAGGGGATATAGCCGCTAGCGTTAATCATTGTGTTCTCTCGGCAGGGACGGATCCCGAACCGCCTTCTGGGAGAACACAATAGCTCTGCGTGAGGGATTCCCCCATTAACAATGACCATGGTTGCAGGAAAGAAAATCACATAACCTATGGCTGGCTTTATAAGCACATACCATAATACATAGTACACACATCATGCTCTATTAAACACTTAGTTTCACACACAGCCATTAGTGAATACAACATCCTGTGATAAAGTACAGTAAGGTGAAAATGCTACATTTCCTCATCTACTCTACACCATCCAATACAAGAAGTAATCCAGGAATTCAATGACAATTGCTTCCCAGCAAACAAACATTCATGTCCCGGTCACTGAGTTATACTTGGTAACCACATTTTAGCTGTTTAGCACTATAGGGCATAAAGTAATAAAAGACACGATAGCACCCCAATGTACACAAACCTTGGACTGCACTTCTGCGAGGTTGTTTTTGTACAGCAGACCGAAGAGCAAAGGTCAAACAGCAAAAATATTGATTATTAATGTCATTTGTTTGCACAAGGATAGAATATATCTTAGAGCAAAGGGAATGACAGGAAAACTAAAGGTCAGACATGTAAGAAAAAAAAAAAAAAGCATGGGATGGGTTGTTAATGAAATCTAATAAAACTACCTATTTTAGGGCTGAAACAACGAATTGATTAAATCGACAACTAATCGATTATGAAAATAGTTGTCAACCATTTTCATAATCGAATAATCGGCCAGCCGATCAGTTGGTCTGCATACAGAATGCATTATTTGTTTACATATCAGGAAATACAGTGCAGCACACATACAGCTCAGTACACCATCCATGCATGTCAGTAAGTGCCTGGGAACTTGTGAATGTTAATATGTGAGGAGCAATGCCTCATGGAACATGTAGTCCTGGGCAGGAAGTGAGTGGCTCTAAAAGGCAGAAGTTATTTTACCTTGCTATAAGAGCCCTTTCACACTGGGGCGGTTTGCAGGCGCTATTGCGCTAATAATAGTGCCTGCAAACCGACCCGAAAGTGCCGCTGCTTTGTATCCAGTGTGAAAGCCCCGACGGCTTTCACACTGGAGCGATGCGCTGGCAGGACGGTAAAAAAAGTCCTGCCAGCAGCATCTTTGGAGCGATGAAGGAGCGGTGTGTATACCGCTCCTGCCCATTGAAATCAATGGGACGGCGCAACTATACCGCCGGCAAAGCGCCTCTGCAGAGGCGCTTTGCGGTGGTATTTAACCCTTTCTCGACCGCTAGCGGGGGGTAAAACCGCCCTGCTAGCGGCCGCATACCGACGGTAAAACGCCGCTAATAGCTTATGTGCTCATAAGTTTACATACCCTGGCAGAATTTATGATTTCTTGGCCATTTTTCAGAGAATATTAATGATAACACAAAAACTTTTCTTTCACTCATGTTTAGTAGGATTGTCCCGATACCACTTTTTTAAGACCGAGTACAAGTACCGATACTTTTTTTTTAATGTCATGTGACAGTTTTCAAAGCACAATACAGATTAGGTGGCACTGATATGCAGCACTGACTGCTGGCTGGCACTGACAGATGGCTGGCACTGACAGATGGCGGCCACTGACAGATGGCACTAATGGCTCGCACTGATAGATGGCTGGCACTGGCACTGATAGATGGCAATGACAGGTGGCTGGCACTGATGAGTGGCACTTATGGGCATTTTGGCACTGATAGGTGGCATTTATTGTCACTGATGGGCAGGCACTGAAATGCCATGAGGAAAGGCTGCCTGCGAGGGCTCATCTTGGTACTCCTTGCACCGACCGCAAAAAAGCAGCAGCGGCCATCTTGTTACACCCAGCCCGAACTATATAGGCTGGGTGTAACAAGATGTCTGCTGCTGGCTTACTGCGGCCGAGTGCAGGGTGTACCAAGATGGGCGTCAGGATGTCAAACCGCCAACGTCGACATGGAGTGTCACTTCCGTTGTTCCGCCCGCTGACCTCCGGTTGTACATCTCTCCCAGGTATTGGATATGGCATCGGGAGCATTTGTGCGAGTACAAGTACTCGCACAAATGCTTGGTATCGGTCCCGATACCGATACTAGTATCGGTATCGGGACAAACCTAATGGTTAGTGTTTGTCTGAAGCCATTTATTATCAATCAACTGTGTTTACTCTTTTTAAATCAAAATGACAACAGAAACAACCCAAATGACCCTGATCAAACGTTTACATACCCCAGTTCTTAATACCGTGTATTGCTGCCTTTAACATCAAATCACAGCTTGAAGTCTTTTGTGGTATTTGTGGATGAAGCTCTTCATCTTCTCAGATGGTAAAGCTGCCCATTCCTCTTGGCAAAAAGCCTCCCGTTCCTGTAAATTCTTGGGCTGTCTTGCATGAACTGCACGTTTGAGATCTCCCCAGAGTGGCTCAATGATATTGAGGTCAGGAGACTGAGATGGCCACTCCAGAACCTTCACTTTATTCTGCTGTAGCCAATGACAGGTCGACTTGGCCTTATGTTGTATGTCACATGCGCAGCTTCCTGGCTGATGAATGCAAATGTTCCTCCAGTATTTTTTTAATAACATACTGCATTCATCTTGCCATTCATTTTGACCAACTTTCTTGTGCCTTTGTAGCTCACACATCCCAAAAACATCAGCGATCCACCTCTGTGTTTCACAGTAAGAATGGTGTACCTTTCATCATAGGCCTTGTTGACTCCTTTCCAAATGTAGCGTTTATGGTTGTGGTCATAAAGCTCAATTTTGGTCTCATTACTCCAAATGACTTTGTGCCAGAAGGTTTGAGGATTGTCTCTTTGCTGTTTGGCGTATTTTAAGTGGGATACTTTGTGGTATTTCCGTAGTAATGGCTTTCTTCTGGCGACTCGACCATGTAGCCCATCTTTCTTCAAGTGCCTCCTTATTGTGCACCTTGAAACAGCCACACCACATGTTTTCAGAGAGTCCTGCATTTCACCTGAAGTTATTTGTGGGGTTTTCTTTGCATCCCGAACAATTTCCCTGGCAGTTGTGGCTGAAATTTTAGTTGGTCTACCTGACCGTGGTTTGGTTTCAACAAAACCCCTCATTTTCCACTTCTTGATTAGGGATTGAACACTAATGATCGGCATTCTCAATTTCTTGGATATCTTTTTATATCCCTTTCCTGTTCTATACAGTTCAACTACCTTTTCCCGCAGATCCTTTGACAATTCTTTTGCTTTCCCCATGACTCAGAACCCAGAAACGTCAGTGCAGCACTGGATGAAAGATGCAAGGGTCTGTCAGGCGTCCAGAAACTCATTGACCTTTTATACACACACACTAATTACAAGCAACAGATCACAGGTGAGGATGGTTACCTTTAATAGCCATTCAATCTGTGTGCATGTTATCAGGCCAAAATCACCAGGGTATGTAAACTTTTGATCAGGGTCATTTAGGTAGTTTCTGTTGTGATTATGATTTAAAAAGAGTAAACACAGTTGATTGATGATAAATGGCTTTAGCCAAACACTATCCATGAGTTAAAGAAGAGTTTTTGTGTTATCATTCATATTCTTTGAAAAATGGCCAAGAAATAATAAATTCTGCCAGGGTATGTAAACATATGAGCACAGCTGTATATCCTACTTCTGGGTGCATTTATTATTATATATACAATATAAATAATGTATATTATTACTTTCACTGTTTTACAGTATAAATGAACCCCTTATAGTAGAGATAATCTGCTCTTTTTGTACTAAAAAGGGCTAATTTTAGTTTAGTTTTTTAACCCCATTATGACAGGTGATACAAAAAAAAGCATGCTGCTGCTACTAAATGTCTTAGGCCTGGTTCACACTTGTGCATTTTTTGGTTCTTTTTGCAGAAACGCACTACAGTTCATTTAACATTGATTCCTATGGGACACATTCACATCTATGCTTTTTTCAGCCGCTGCATATTTGGAAAGGGTCAAGGACTTTATTCAATGCAAAACTGTGGGGGTTTTTTTGGTTCAATAGACTTCAATGGAGAAGCTGCAGAAAAGCATGAAGTGCATTGTTGCAGCGATTCATGTTTTTTAATCTGCCAAACATCAAATTGGCCAAAAAAAGTGCAAAATGCAAATCGCAGCAAAATAGCGTATGCAAAAATGCAAAACGCACAGCAAAAAGCACTGCAGAAACAGATCAAAAGCAGACTGCATAGGTGTGAACCGAGCCTTATGCTGATCATACATGAAACATTTTTGTACATTTGCTAAATGAAGGAATCTAATTAGAAAATTTCACTTGCTTGTAACATTCAGTTTTAAAATGAATGTAATTTCTGAATGAAAACCACATACGCTGTCTGAAAATTCCTTTGACCAAGAAGTTTTCTATTCTGCTCCTTCGAATTTTCCCATCACTGTGGTTGAAAACCAACATCTATTTTAATGCACTAACAATTAGAAAATCGAACGAATGTTCTTAAAATTATATTTTTATTTGAAGAAAAACATTGTTTTTGTAGGGCCAGCAGATAATATGATACAACTCTGTATGAAAAAAATCGGCAAAAGTCTTTCACTTTTTTTTTCTTTAACCACTTCAATACTGGGCATTCCCCCCCCCCCCCCCTCCCTGCCCAGGTCAATTTTCAGTTTTTATCGCTGTAACATTTTGAATGACAATTGCGCGGTCATGCAACACTGTACCCATATGAAGTTTTGATCATCCCACCCCCACAAATAGAGCTCTCTTTTGATGGTATTTGATTACCTCTGCAGTTTTTATTTTTTGCGCTATAAACAAAAAAAGAGCGACATTTATAAATTATATCCCATTTTTTTTTTTTTTAAAAACAACAAAATTTCTTCCTCAGTTTAGGCCAATATATATTCTTCTACATATTTTTGTTAAAATAAATAAATAAATAAATAAACAATAAAAAAAAAAAAAAAATCGCAATTAGTGTATATTGATTGGTTTGCGCAAAAGTTATAGCGCCTACAAAATAGGGGATAGATTTATGGCATTTTTATTATTATATTTTTTTTTACTAGTAATGGATCTGTGATTTTTGTCTGGACTATGATAGGGCTGCGAACATATCGGACACTTTTGACACTTTTTTTACTAAGAAGAAACAAAAATGAGCACACGGGACATTACTTACAGTCAGTAAAATGTGTCCCTTGTGCTGCCGTCTCCTTGTCAGCCAAAATCCTTCTCCATCGATCCCACCCACCCCCACAATTTCCAAGTGCGGCAGGGTTAAAAGAAGTGGGGGCACTGTGGCAAGCACTCAAAGAGTTGCCAACTGTGCCCCCTCCTCCATTCATAGAAGCCATACTACAGCTTCTATAAATGAAACATGATCTAAGATTGGAAGAGGCGGACTTTTCAATCATCTGCTTATTCTTCCTTTTTAGAATCTGTAATAAGACTTCTATGAGTGGAGTAGGGTGTGTAATGTCCCTTGTTCTATTTTTTTTTTTTGAGCTTTAAAGCCCAAATCTGGGTTTAACAAAAAAAAACAACAAAAAAAAGCAAAAAACAATGCCTTACAGTGGGGCTACTTTCCCACAATGCAAGAGTTAAATGCTCTTTAAAGCGTTACTAGACCCAGGACCCTGCATTCACTATATCTGGTCTCCCACAGTACAAGAACATGGAAATGCAATTATTTTATTAAATATAAACTGCTAAATACCTTTTCTCATCAGCAGTATATAGCAGTCTTGTGATTCTATCAGTTCCTAGTAACATTTGTAGGAGGAGTTTTCATACTGCACTGAGCTGTCCTATCAGGATGCATAACTCCTGACCCTCTGTCTGGACAGTGCTGATTGGCCCTGTGCTGATCACATGTACCCTCCCAAGAAAATAAAAAAAACTTTCTCTAGCAATACACACCAAACTGAGCATGTGCAGCCTGACTCCAAAGGCTCTGTCTTATCAGTAAATGTTCTGGAGTCAGTGAAAGAAGAGGAGGATCTGCGCATACAAGATTAAACAGCCTTTTTACACAATATAGATGATTAACCCCTTAGGTTCCACAGCGAGTTTAACAAGCATGCCTTACTGCATATACAGACTGATTTTACTGTTGTGGGTTTAGTAACACATTAAGTTCCAGAGGTTGCAGAAGAGGCTGTAATACTTACCTTCTCCTCGCTTTAGCAGGGTTTCTCGATTCTTGTGACCAGTCCATCTCAGCCTTCTCTGTAAGCTGCTGTTGGTCGCAGTTACACTCCTGCCTCCACCACATGCATTTTAGGGTAATGGCCCTGCACTGTACCTGATGACGCTGAGGCTCCACCCACAGTGTTAGGGAGAAGAGAACAGCATTGAAGTGGGGAGAGAGGTAAAAAATGCAGCCTCTTTATTCGACAGACATTTAATTTTGTTGTGCCCAGATTTGGGATTTAAAGCTCTGGCTGCTTTTATTTGTGCTTTAAAATGTGTTGTGTATTTTTCTCCAAATCAATTGTCATTGCTGATCACACTCTAAAGCCCATGTCACACTTGCAATAGGCAAGAGCACTCAGCTGCTTGGATGCGTTGCTCCTACGCTGGCTGGATTAATGAGGTGTTGCTCCTTTACTGCCAAAGATGCAGCAAGATGTAAAGTACCAGCAGGGGAGCAACACATGCAAGCAGATGAGGGTTTCACCCACTGCCATAAGATGGGCAGGCAACCAAGGCAGTCAGTATTTTGTCACCTTCCTTTGCCACAGATGTCTATCTTGAGCTTTAGCACTGCCTGTGTGCCCACGCACACATATGCCTGACGAAGAGGTCCTGCGCGGCTCCTTTGTGCTGTGATCATTCTTCAATAAAATTTTCAGACAACACTGAATGACCTGTGGTGTGCTGGCAAAAAAGTACATTGACCTGCATTCCCCCACACATACATGGAGTCAAGCTCAGCGATGCTGAGCCAGTTAAAAATGCAGGTTTGGCATCACTGAGCAGAGCTTCCTTTGCGGCCACTGTGCCTGTTACACAGGCAGTGGCTGGCAGCGTTGTGCTCAGTGACGCTGAACATGCACTGTTAACAGGCTTTGTGTCACTGAAAAGACTCGGCTGCTGTGCAGAAGTTGGGCATGGAGCTCAGTAATGCTGTGCCTGCAGTACTACCAGGCTCAGCATTACTGATCAGCGTGCAACTCTAGATTGAGCTCTGCAAGAGAGCCGGACTTTTATTCTATTGATTTTTCATAAAATATTGGTCAAAGCAAAAAAACAAGTGCACGATCAGTTAAAAAAAAAGAAAAGAAAAACATACATATCAAATAAAATATTTAAAATTTCTGGCAGAATTAACACACTTTTTTCTGTACTTGCTGCATTTTGAAATAGATAAAACACAGATGGAATGTTAGAATAGAAACTCTGGTACTTACTTATATGGTGCTTTGTTCCTGGAAGCCACACTGGTGAGGAGAGAAGACTGAAACCATCCTCCGAGCTGGTCCTTGCCTTCAATATACACATCAGCTCTCTGCTCTGCATCTGCAACAAAGCGCACAGGCTGAATCTTTCACTCTGAGCACAAATGGAAACAACTTCATACATAGAGGATAGAAAAATCTGAGTTTAACTAGATGACTGCAGGCTGGCCCCTTCTGCAGGTATAGCAATGTAAAACATTAAAAATAAGTGTCTATTCTGTTTAAAATCCAGTAATACACGGTTTCACCCTGCTCTGCACATGCTCAGTTGCGCTCAGAGATCAGAGCCACTAGAGCAGGGGTATTGAATTAAAATTCATGGAGGTCTGATCGGTAAAATCTTCTTCTTACAGAGGTCCGAATCACAAGTTTGTGTGATGTCTCAGATCCTTCCCTTCATTTTATATCAAAATCCTGTTCTTACATCAGTGCCCTCAGTCCCCCCCCCCCTCAGTTTCCCCTCCACATTGGTATCCACTGCCCCCTTCACATCAAACCCCCCCCCAGCACTGCCCTCCTTTACATCACCCCCCACGACACTGTCCCGCTTCAGATCACCCCCCACAGTACTGCCCCAATTTATATCACATCTCCCCCCCCCCCACTGCCCCCCTCACCCCCCCCCACAGCACTGCCCCCATTTACACCCCCCAGCACTGCCTCACTTTACACCCCCCCAGCACTGCCCCCCTTTACATCCCCCCCAGCACTGCCCCCTTTACATCTTCCCCCCTTTAAATCACCCCCAAACACTGCCCCTCTTCACATTCCATCTCGCTTCCCCACCAGAACTTGGCCCCCCATCACTTTACCTCCCCCTCAAATCGTCCCCCAATGCACACAGAGCACTGCATCCTGCTTGTCACACTCTGTCCCCCCCCTCCCCCCTTTACATCCAAGTCCTCTTGCTGATGCTCTCCTACTTTACACAGATCAGAGAGCTGGAGGCATAGTCACGCTAAATGGAGGGTGGGAGCCACAGCTACATGAGTTAACTAGCAGGTGATTGGTGGTCCTAGCAGCCAATCACCTGCTAGTTAATTTGGAAAGTTAACTCATGTATCTCCCGCCCTCCATTCAGTGTGGCTGTGCCTCCTGTCCTCTGTGCACTAAAATCCTGCCTCTCGCTATTTGTTTTGCCTTGAGAATGGCAGAGGCTAGGGTTGAAGAAGCGGCTCCTATATGGCGTGACGGTGGGTCCGGATGGGACAGTGGCTTAGTCCGGACTGCAGTTTGCCATTTAGTGATTCCTGCACTAGAAGCTGATCTGCTGACAGCCTAAAGACTTACTGTTGCTCAGGGGCTTCAACAAAATGACAGCCTCCAGCAAGATAAACAGGAGCAATGCTGGAGGCAATTTACAGCACACAATAATTTTGGTAGCATATCTATTAATTTGGAATATATGTTCTTTGCTAAAAAACATTATTTTTTATCTTATTACATGATTATGGGTAAAGTTCCACTTTAGGTGCAGAGAGACAAAAGAGATCTGTGAACCAGGGGAGGATCCAGAGTCTAGTCCCGGTAGGGGCACTGCCAGAAAACTAGGTGTTGCTTACAGTACTGTATTTAACATATTATACAGTCCTGACGGGCCAGAGGGGGAGCCAATCAGCGGGTCCGGCGGAAGTGATGTCCGCCGGCAACCCCCAAACGCCCCCACAGAGATAGAACGGCGGTCTGCCGCTTTAAACAAGGCAGACCGCCCTTCTGTCAGAGATGAACAGAGTGATCTTGTGTTCCTGCTAACCAGGAACACGGATCATGATAGGGAAACCCCAGAACTCAAGGGGCTTCAATAACATATTGACTGCTGAAGTAGAGCTGCACGATTCTGGCTAAAATGAGAATCACGATTTTTTTGCTTAGAAGATGGATCACGAATCTCTCACAATTTTCACGGCGTAACATCATCTTTCACATTAACAATTAAAAATTGGGCTAACTTTACTGTTTCGTTTTTTTTTATATTCATTGAAGTGTATTTTTTCCCAAAAAAATTGCGTTTGAAAGACTGCTGGGCAAATACATTGCGACATAAAATATTGCAGCAATTGCCATTTTATTCCCTAGGGTCTCTGCTAAAATATATACATAATGTTTGGGGGTTCAGGTAATTTTCTAGCATTTTCTTTTTTTAACTTAAGGAAGAAGAGTCAGAAAAAGATTTAGACTTTAAAGGGGTTGTAAAGGTTTGCGTTTATTCACCTTAATGCATTCTATGCATTAAGGTGAAAAAACATCCAGCAATACCGGCCCCCCCAGCCCCCCCGTTTTACTTACCTGAGCCCCTAAACCTGCTGCGCTCGCCCCCGATGTCCTCTTCGCCGCTCAGCCTGGCCGTCAATTGGCTAGAGTGGATGGATTGAAAGCAGCGCAGCCATCGGCTCATGCTGCTGTCAATCACATCCAATGACGTGGCACGCCGGGGCCGAGTGATACAGTGAGCGGCTGTAGCCGCCGGCTGTATCACGGGAGCGCACCCGCAAGAACTAACCACCATGCGAGATAGCTCGCATGAAGGTGGTTAGTTCTTGCGGGGAGGAGCTGAAACAGCCGCCGAGGGACCCCAGAAGACCAGGTTTGGGGCCACTCTGTGCAAAACGAGCTGAACAGTGGAGGTAAGTATAACATGTTTGTTATTTAAAAAAAAAAAATCCCTTTACAACCCCTTTAAGTGGTTAAACTTCCTGCATTTACATTTTGTTGAAAACTTGGCAGACTGCCCTTTATTTACACAGAAGTTCTATGCCTTTGATCTAAGAAGGAAGCTTAGTTACAATGTTTCAAGTTATAAACTTGGCAGACTTCCCCGATGCTTTCTTTTGACAGCTGAGTGAATAGATAATCTCTGCACTTGTTTATATGAAAGAATCGGCAAACTCAGCAGGAGAGATGGTCAGAGGGGGTGAATCGAGATCACGATTTTTTAACGATTAATTGTGCAGCTCTATGCTGAAGCTGAATCCACAAAAATGTATTTAATATTCAAGCCTTTAGTTGTAAGCTACAGGCAAGGAGAGCAAATACATGTTCAGTACATGTTTATTTCAAAGAGAATTGCTCTGAGTAGCTAGGGAGAACAGTTTATATATTTTACCAAAAAGGTGGGAACTAGCCAACTACCCAAAGTTCTTTTAAAGTCAAATCTTAATACTCCGGTGATATTCATTGATATGCGGATGGTCATTCACATAAGCTTGTCAATTTTAAGCCCATCTTCAAAGGGCAAGATAGCACTGTTTGCAAATTAAGGCGTAAATAGCCTTTGAACACAATCAAGACAATTGTTACACAATATGACTTCTAACAGAATATACAACCAATAATATATATACTAAATCCAAAATACATGTTTTGATAATCATAAATAAAATGGCGATTCCATTTACCCTATCAATCCCTGTGTTCATCTAGTAAATCCATCCTCCACACATTTAGCAAGCACCCTCCTAGGGACACACCTAACCCTTTGATCGCCCCTGAGGTTAACCCCTTCCCTGTCAGTGTCATTAGTACAGTGACAGTATATATTTTTAGCACTGATCACTGTATTATTTTTACTGGTTATCCAAAAAAGTGTCAAAAGTGTCAGGAGTCCGATCTGTCCACTGCAATGTCACAGTCCCGCTAAAAATTACAGATCGCCACCATTACTAGTAATAAATAAATAAAAATGCTGTAAATCTATCTCCTATTTTGTAGATGATATAACGTTTGTGCAAACCAATCAATATACACTTATTGGGATTTTTTTTATATGTAGTAGAATACATATTGGCCTAAATTGATGAAGACATTTTTTTATTGCCGAAAGTAAAAAATATTGCTTTTTTTTTTTTTTCAAAATTTTCGCTTTTTTTTTTTTTGATTATAGCGCAAAAAATAAAAACCGCAGAGGTGGTCAAATACCACCAAAAGAAAACTATTTGTGGGAAAAAAGGGACGTCAATTTTGTTGGGGTACAACGTCGCATGACCGCGCAATTGTCAGTTAAAATAACGCTGTGCCGTATCACAAAAAATGGCCTGTTATGAAGGGGGTTAAAACTTTCCGGGGCTGAAGAGGTTAAGATTGAACAAGACTAAAATGTCAATACTAAAATGCAGCATTTTTTTTTCATAAATAATGCCAAAGAACCTGGATTTTACACATTCATAAGTTTTTGTACTCACTTTTATTCAAATACTTTGGTACTGTTTTGGGGGGAGGGGCTCCCATGGATGAGCAGTAGAGATGAGCGGGATCCGGGATTGCACTGCAGGCAGCATCACATGACAGTGACACCGACACACAGCCATTACTTCAACCTGTGTTCACGTTGTGCTGGAGTGTAAAGAAGATGGAGGGAGGAGGTGGGTGGATCCAATATTCTCACTAGGCGCAAAGGAAGAAGGCTCCGCTCTGAATGCTGGGGCTCTCTTCCTTCTCAGCAGGGGCTCTGACATAACCAACATCACTGGTTGCTAGACGCCAGGCAGCAAAGGCGCTAGCAACTAGTGCAGAGAACAGTAGAGGCCAAGCCAGCGGCGCGGCTCCACCCACCTCCTCCCTCCATCTTCTAGAGGTTCCAGCGTGGTGTAAAGACAACAGGGTCTCTCTCTCGGCGCCGCTGCTGCCAATAATGTGAGAGAGAGAGAGAGAGAGACTGTCAGTAATATTTTCGGGAGAAGGGCAATTGCTCCGTTGCCCCCCCTTGATCCGCCTCTGCTGTGAACAGACTTCAGCTTATCTTATTTCAGCTCTTTTAGACTGGAGACTTCACAATTAAATTTTCCTCAAAAGCCTCACTAATGGTTATCCTCCTCCCACCCCAGGCCCCATAGTAGCTGTGTGGGCAGTTATTGGTTTAGTTTGGGCACTGCAGCTCACCAAAATTAATACTAGCAGCCAGTGGAGAGTGGTCTTGTGCTGCAACACTTTTTCTGCTAGCTCTTTAAAAAAGGGTTGCAGTTATCTAGAAACAAGAATATTGCAGCATGAATTAATCTTGATTGTTTTTCAGAAGCAAATCTGAATGAATGAATAGGAATGCACAGCACATGCATAAGCCCACCAGGAACATTTTAGTAATTTGCTGAGCAATGCAGTCAGTGCTATTGATCTGAATAAGGGGGCAGACAATATTTATACTTTCAGGGCAGCCCTTTGATATAAGTGTAACGGCAGCAAGGTACCATTACACTATAAAAACCCAATCTAATTGAATAATAATTACACATATCCTGAGAAAATATTGTATAAAATGCATCTCCAGCTAGCGTTGAACTAGAAGTGTAAGGTGGGTCAATTCTGCCCAGAACTGCAGTTTCACATCAGTTAAACCATCCCTGTGCCAACTGTACTATAGTTTCTACCTGAAAAAGACAGCGGATTTATATAAAACAAGATCAGACAGGTGAATAGGTGATCTCAGGCGTAATCTAAAGCTTTTGTTTGCTTTAAATCTGTGGGTCAGCATTAAAATGTGAGCAGATATGGATGTTGTAAAGCGCCAATTGCCCTGTTAAAAATTAAGCAAACAGAGTAACAATGTTTACTTACACGCTGATCGGCTGGCAGAACAAGAGCTCCTCAGCAAGGGCTAGATTTTACAACCTGGGGTGAACATCTAATATTTTCTAGAGTTACTAACAAAGTAACAAGCCCAGGGATCAGAAAGCTTCACAAAAATACCAATTAAACAATGATTTAATTACTTTATATAAGAATAAAAAACAACCACAGACAAGTAAAGTCCACCTGTGACCTATTAGAATTATTAAAAAAATAAATAACCTGCAGAAAGTCTCTGAAATGGGAAGTACACTCCATTGTCACCTTAGATTTATGTTAGCAGTCTTGCTGCGATGTATACACGAGTAACTGCTGAAACTTTTACTATGGAGAATGCTGCTGCAGATGCACTGATCACAATACAAAAGCCAGGGCATTTGGTTAACATGAATCATGGTAAGAAGTTGGATCAGCATTCAGTATAGCAGATATTCTTCCTCAGCACTGTCAGCAGAAATGTGTCTTGGTCATTCAGCTCATATTAGAGGGAATAATAGGCAGAGATTAGCTTCAGTGCAAAACCGTAGAGAATAATCAGTACACCCAAATTAAACTTCCACAAATGAGGCCACCACCAGACTCAAGACTCTCATACAGAATCAGAGATGTGGATGTCATCTGGACTAGAGTGCAAAAACCTGAGACTGGATAGTCAGAAGTTTCTCCTGAGGAAGGAAAGCCCTGGCCTAGGAAGTATATAGAAAGGGCCCCAAATACTCCAAGGGATGTGTCAGCATCAACTTCTGAAGGTTCTGATTCCATCTAAACCTCTAACATCTAGACCAGCCTTTCTCAATCTTTTCAAAATGGAGGAGCCCTTGAAATAACTTTCCGGTCTCAGGGAACCCCTGCTAAAAGTTCCTATATCTACAACCCATGATACATTGTGTGATGGTCAGTGGGAAGAATTACCCCCATACAAATAGCTAAAAAGATTGATGGTATCAGTGGGAACTTATTTAAGAAGCAGAAGTTGTTCATTGGTCAAGGAACCCTTGGGTTCCATGAGACCCTAATCTAGACAGACAGGGACATATTGTCCTCCAGAGCCCTCGTTGACTACTCCCTAAAGAAGGGGTGGCCAGATAGCCTACAATAGGGATAAGGCTAAAGCATAACAGGGCCAACACTGGAGTAAGTACCTTGGTGAACACCCTAGGTACAAAGGGACAGCCAGAATAGAGGGGCCACCAATTGGCAGTACAGGAGACCCATTGCAAAGAGAAAAAAAAAGATGCACTGAAAATAGGGGTTTATGTAAAGCAGTGTCCTTTATGTCCACGGAGGCTAAAAAGCCCCTTTGGGAATCAATAATGCATCTTGTGGATTCCACCTGGAATTTTTGAGATATAAATGTAAGCATTTAGAATGAGGTGAATATCCCTTTTGGGCTTGGAAACAACAAGAGAATTTGGAGTACAACCCCTGAAAACATTCCATAGCAGCGATTGGGGCAATGATTTCTTGTATCAAGATCCTCGGAATACAAATAATGGAAACTGCCCAGGCACTGAGGAGACAATGGAAGTGAGAAACAGGCAGGGAACGAAACTCAGCCTTGTAACCCTGGGACACGTCAAGGAAGGCTTTTCAATGGATTTGTCAGAGGGAAAGTGTGAAGTGAAAGGGGTTCTTCTAGGACGAGGTAAAAGACTTGCAGGCCTGCCCTTTAGGCTTCTTCCACTGGGGAGGGTGGGTACTCTTACCCCCTGCAGAATCCTTAATGGTAGCATCCAACAGAGACCGAAAGAGACGTTGTCCCTCGAAGGCCATAGGGAAATTGCTTCTTGCTAGTGAATTCCTCAGTCCAACACTTCCAACCCCAAAGCCCTGCATAAGTGCACTGACAGAAGACCAAAAAATAAAAAATAACTGATTTGATGGGGAAATAAACTCTGCTTTAGTTTTTTTTTTTTTTCATGGGCCCCCAGGAGGTTTATGCCATAATGTTCTAGTATGCACAGCATATTAGCACATTATGAAAGACTTTGCTGTCAAACGAAGTCTTCCAGCACTCTACTGTCAGTGTTTTCAGGGACTTAAATCTTCTCCTGATCTTCCAGGTTTGCTCTGTTCAGCTTCCTGAATGGCCAGGCCACAATGATGTCACTCCCATGAATGTGCACTCTGAGTGCACAGGCATGGCTCGGTGTACATTACCACTGCCAGCCAGGGAGAAGTATTTATGACAGAAGGGACCCATGGTGTCTCTTGTCCTAAAAACCTTGCCTGTCAGAGGTTTTAACAAAATGGAGTTCCGCTTTAGCATTTTGTTTCCTCAGAAAATGAAAATGAAATCAGAATGATTACTTAAACAGCTTCAGTTCTGTTACAATAAACAAGGTTTATTTTGCTCAGTAGATGACAGTGTTGGAATAGTGGAACAATGTCTGTAAAAACCTTTGTACAATGACACCCAGAAACACACATTTTTGCACACACCCTGATCATCACAAATGATACTTTCAACCACACAACACTTGCTTTTTTTCAAATACTTGGCTCTTGGAGTTTGTCTTGTCCTTATTATAGGAATCTCATACCTTCCAAAACATGAGCCCATGATGTTCCACTGTCGAACCAGATGTCCAAAACATCCCGTCCAGGCTCATACTCCAACACGTCAACGCTGCTACCTGCCTGGTAAAAGATGTAAAATTAGGATTTTTGGTTTACCTGTAAAATCTTTTTCTTGGGAGTACATCACAGGACACAGAGGGCTTCATATTCATGACTATTTGGGCTATACTGCCACCTTCAG
Organism: Lithobates clamitans; assembly: GCA_037952925.1. NCBI lineage: Eukaryota > Metazoa > Chordata > Amphibia > Anura > Ranidae > Lithobates > Lithobates clamitans. The sequence goes on along the minus strand of JBBGZY010000964.1, from coordinate 3,113,214 downwards.
GTGAATGGACACTGGCCATAAAAAGGCAGGAATTCCGTCCCAAGCATAACCCCTCTCTGCTCAGCTAAGCCTCAGTTTTGTAGCAAGCAATGAGTAAAAGATAAGAAGGGAGTGATCTTGGTGTCCTGTAATGTACTCCAAGAAAAGGATTTTTACAGGTAAACTAAAAATCCTAAATTTCCTTATCGTACATCACAGAACACAGAGGACTTCACATTCATGACTACTTGTGATGTCCAAAAGTCCAAAAGGGGTAAAACCTCACTACAAATCTGCATTAACTTTTGCCCAAAACTGTTGCCCACAGAGGCATAAACATCTACCTAGTAGAACTTTGCAGTAAGCATGTGAAGAAAAGACCAGGTAGCAGCCTTACAAACTTTAACAACAGATGCTTGATGCTGAATAGCCCAGGAGGCACTGACACCCCTTGCGAAATGGGCCTTGACCGGGAAAGGGGAACACTTTCCTGTGATACCATAGGTCTCAGAAATTAGCTTACTGATCCACCTAGAAATAGTGGACCGAGAAGCAACCTGAACAAAACGGGGAACAAACAGGGAATCAGACTATAGAAGCTACAGCCTTCAGATAAATTCAAATAGGTAGAACATTCAAAGTGTCAAGCACCTTCTTAGGATGTTTAGGTTTAGGAGGCCCCACACAGGTGGAACAATTCTGTGTCCGTAGAATTTTTTGCAATAGGACTCTGAAACAGAGTGGTCAAGGCTGAGATCTGATCCTTGACGGTACTTAAAGTGGATGTAAATCCTCACATATAACCAGTGAAGTAAACCAACTCGGATGATACACAAGAATGAACCAAATCTCCCTACATAAGTTTTACATGTATATTTGCCGTCTTCAGCTTTATATACTGTTTAAAAAGTGCACATCTTGTTAGAATTTTCTCTTGCTGATTCAACTGAGCCTCATACGAGGTGCTACACCTTTCTGGAGGTCACCTATCTTGCCTTGAGGAAGGTACAGATTACAGAGTCAGAAACACCCCTATCCCTCAGGACTTTGGCTTCAACAGCCATGCTGTCAAAGCCAGTGGCATTAGGATGGCAGATTGGACTATGAGACAGCAAACTTGGCTGATATGGAACAGCCCACAGCTCATCTGCCAAGAGCTTCACAATGTCTACATACCTCATTCTTCTTAGCCAAGCAGGTGCTATCAGAATCATTGGAAGGCCCTCCAGTTTTATCCTGCACAAGAGGCGCGAAAGAAACTGAAGTGGAGGGAAGGCATAAAGGAAAACTGATCCCAAAGAGTCACCAGAGCATCTACTGCGAATGCCTGGGGATCTTTAGTTTGGGACACAGATCTGTCCAGTTTATTGAATCTTGTATTCAAAATATCCATATTCACATCTGATGTACCTCCACCAAAAACAAAACTCTTGAGAACCCCTCCGGATATAGGGCCTATTCTCTCGGATTCAGTTGCTGATGGCTGGAAATTCCACCTACCAATTTTTCATGGTGGTATTATGCAAGGTGAAGGGGGCTGGAACATGAAGTTCTGACCAAGACAAGATCAGATCTGCTTCTTCCTGAACATTGTGATGTGTTGATGTTTGATGTATGCAACAGCCGTGGGACTGGCCACATACACCCCCACGAGAAGATCCAAAAGGTAGACAGACTAGTGTAAGAGTAAAGGTAAGATGGTATTTTTATGCACATTTACCTTTCGAATAAAGGCAGCCTCCTGATTAGCTTTTTGCAGAGAAGTTCTGCTGACCAACACTTGAGCCATAAGATCCTTCTCATGTAGGCAGAAATGGTGCTCACCTATGAAAGCTGCCATATGGGATCTTCAAAGGCATCCAATAAGAAATGCAATGCTGCAGGCTGCATAGCCGCTCTTACCAGCGAGGATGCCTTAAAGAGGGAGTCCTAATCTCTTGTCAATTGTGTTTTTAAAGTCTTAGTATAGCAAAAATAAAACACATCAGCAAAAGAGACATGGCTTGTGCTGCTGGCTCCAGATTTCCTAGAAATGTTCCTCCACAATTCCTCTGCTAACCCCCCCCCCCCGCCAGGGTTAATATAACTGAGGGCGCTGTCCCACCTTTTCTGCCCAGCTCCTCTATTCATAGAAGACATCAATGAATGGAAGGGGCAGACCTTCCTATCGTCCACCCATCCTTCATTTATAGATCACATTTCATTCACCAGTTCAAGCTGCAGGGCCTTCAGGGACTCATCTTCCTCTCGAGGAGGATCAATGCCCTGGACCACTAGAGCACAATGCCAGTGAGTTTTCTCCCTGAAGATCACTGCAAACAGGATCTAGTGCTGACTAGAAGCATTGCATGATGTACCCACACTTGCATGTGGGGTCTGGGTACAGTCCCTCTTGCCAAACTGGCTGTAGCAATCAATCCAGATGAAGCCCTCCACTGAACCATCAGGGGTGTTAGGAATAGGCCATAAAGCATGAATCTAAAGCCCATGAAAGGAGATCTTCAGGGTGACAACTGTACGCACATCAATCACCTAAGGACAGTAGGTAAAAACTGAGGCTTAGCTGAGATGGGGGGCCTTGGAAGAAATTCTTGCTTTTTTTAGCTATGTTCCATTCACCTGAAGGTGGCAGCATAACCCAAGTCATCATGAAAGTGAAGTCCTCTGTGTCCTGTGATGTACAATTAAGAAATACAAAAATAGGCACTCGGTTACATGCAAACTGCTACCTTGACCCTCATAAACAATAAAAATGAAGCCACCCAGTAGCACGGGCTGATTTACTAAAACCTGGAGAGTGCAGAATCTGGTGCAGCTGTGCATTGTAGCCAGCTTCTAACTTCAGCTTGTTCAATTAAGCTTTGACAATAAACCCTGGAAGCTGATTTGTTTCTATGCATTGCTGCACCAGACTTTGCACTCTCCCGTTTTAGTAAATCAACCCCACTGCTTTCAGACGTTTTCTCACATAAGATATCCCAGTAGCCACTTTATCCGATACAGCTGTTCGGTACTCAGGATGATATCCTTTTGCTTTAAGAAAAGCTTGAATTGATTGCAGTTTAGATTTAAGAAGTTGAATTTGTTTATGGGTTTTGGTTGATAATGACATAGCTTCATACTGCTCTGGTCTCTCTTGACCATGAACCTCTGGTTTCACTTCACTGCATATTTGGGAGTATAGTGGAAAATTGAAACACCCACCGGATTCTTATAACCTTACAAGTTTTGAGTCTAAGCCTCGCTTCACACTGGATGTGGTGCAAGAACCACATGTAATTTGAACAGGAATCGCACTACATTCCTGTTCAAATCACATTCTGCAGCTGTGCAATTAGAGCCATTTATTCTGTTTGGTTCAAACTGCACCGCATCAAAATCGTGCAAGACCTTTTTTTGCCACACCAGAATCGGATTACAAACCAATGCGATCCGATTCTGCAAATCGCATTGCGTTTTGTGAACTGATTTAGGGGTGTCATTAACATAAACACCTGCAGCAGTTTGCATGAATGGGTGCAACTTTAAAGTGGTGTGTAAACGCAACAGAATTTGTTGCGAATTTCGAACAGCATCAGTGTGAACTGGGCCATAAACTGAAAAAAACACAATCGTTTTCTTTTAATCTGGTCATATTCACAAATATGAAAAATTTAAACTGTAAAGATTCAGTTTCCTTGCAGTGAATTTATTCACAAAATAAATTGTGGTATAGCAACGGCAGGTTACACAGAAACCCTCCTGATCAGGAATATACCTGATCCTCCTGCACAACCCAACACAAAAAACCAGACCAGCTACCATTGTTTACTTGTTGAAGTTTACCCCGGCAGTGAGGATACCTGTTTAAGCACGGTTTTTGGAAGTAATTCTTCAATAGGGTGTGTCCACCATACATCACTACCATGCTGCTCCACCAGTTTAATGACATGACCAATGCTGTGCCTATAAGGGAAAAATAAGAGATAGCATGTGGATGTACAGAAGAGGTATGTCACTTATGTCATTTATTAAACACATTTTCCAATCATTACCTCTATTAGCGTTAACAGGATTTTCTAAAGAAACCAAACATTTATAGCAATTTATTTACAGTAAATTTGTAACCAAAACTTTTTAGTTTGTCATAAAACAGAGAATTAGAGCACCTTTCAAGTTTTGAATGTGTTCTTTGGGGAGATTTCTCCTCACTTCCTCTCTGAAAAGACTCAAAAAGTGATAACTGTAATATTTTATTGGAGACTACAGATATGAAAAATACTGAAAATAACTTCTGAGATAACATTTACATATTTTAGATCATATGAAATTTTACTGATCGGCTTTAGATCTATATAATGGGCCTTATAAAAATAAAAAACACAACACCTTATACTCACCTAGGTGGATGCAGCATGAATCCAATGCTGCATCTGTCCCCCGCCACCTCTGCACTGAGAACTAATGCCGCGTACACACAACCGGACTTGCCGGCAGAAAAGGTCCGACGGAAACATTCCATCGGACATTCCGATCGTGTGTGGGCTTCATCAGACTTTTTTCTTTGAAAATTCTGACGGACCTAGAAATAGAACATGTTTCAAATCTTTCCGACGGAATCAGTTCCAATCGGGAAAACCGCTCGACTGTATGCTATTCCGATGGACCAAAAACGACACAAGGGCAGCTATTGGCTACTGGCTGTTGAACTTCCTTTTTCTAGTCCCGTTGTACATCATCGCGTTCTAAACACTCGGACTTTGGTGTGATCGTGTGTAGGCAAGTCCGTTTTACCGGAACTCCGTCGGAACTCCATCAAAAAAACCGTCAGAGTTTATTCTGACGGAAAAAACGGTCGTGTGTACGCGGCATAAGGGATCAGACATCGCCGATCGCTCAGTTCTCCCCTCTGCTCTGAGCAGAGAGCAAGGACTGTCAGTCACCAGCTCTCTGCTCTGCAACTCCAGTGCTCACTGGAGCGCTGGGCTTGGGAGGGGAGGGAGCGGCTGGCTCAGTTTTCCAGCAGTGCATCTGTGAGGCTGAGCCAGTTGCGGGTCTGGGTGGATCCCGACTATAAAGTCGGGAACCTTTCCCTAGCCTGAACCGGCTGAGTGACGTCAGCCGACAGCGGGCTTTCGCCCACTATTGGCTAAAGACAGGTCACAGGAGTGCGGAATGAACTGCACTCCTGTGATCCATAGGAGTATAGCCAAAAAAGCTTTGACCATACTTCTTTAGGGTTATGATGGTCCATATGATGGAAATATGACTGAAATACTTGTCACTTGCCACCTGATGCAGTGTGCCACTTGCCATAGTTGCCCGCCACTAGATGCAGTTTGTTACTTGCCACTGTCGCCTGCCCCCAGATGGAGCTTGTCACTTGCCACCAGACGCAGCATGTCACTTGCCACCGTTGCCTGCCACTAGATGCAGCTTGTTACTTGCCACTGTCGCCTGCCCCCAGATGCAGCTTGTCATTTGCCACCAGACGCAGCATGTCACTTGCCACCGTTGCCTGCCACTAGATGCAGCTTGTTACTTGCCACTGTCGCCTGCCTCCAGATGTAGCTTGTCACTTGCCACCATTGCCTGCCGCCAGATGCAGCGTGTCACTTGCCACCAGGTGCAGAGTGTCACTTTCCACCAGAAGCAGTGTGCCAATTGTAACCCATTGCCTGCCACCAGATGCAGCATTTCACTTGCCACCATTGCCTGACGCCAGATGCAGTGTGCCACTTTCCACCCATAGCCTGCCACCAGATGCAGTGTGCCACTTGTCACCTACAGCCTGTCACCAGTCTGATACACCAGAGCCCCGGGAAAGTGAACGCCCCACCCGCCACTGGCTTCTGATGTTACTTCTCCCATGCCGGGGGCCGGGGGGTGTCACATCTTCAGCTCTGAGGGGGTCACATCCCCCAAAAGTGAAGGGCTGAACCCCTGATATCTAAGGATGTGATTCCCCCCCCCCCAAATTGAAGGACTGCAGGTCCCAGCATGGACCCCTGAGTTAAGGGTGTGACCCCATAGATTTCACATGCTAATGGTGGGACCTGTAGTTCTTCACTGATTGGGGGGGGCATCACATCTTCAGTTCTAATAGGTTCATGCTGGGTCCTGTAGTCCTTCACTTTTGGGGGGGGGGGGGTCACATCCCAGCATGAACCCTGTCCTAATATCTAGGGATGTGTCCTCCTTCCATCCCTCTGAGGGTGTCATCTCATCTGTCAGTGTCCTCTCCTCTTCTGCAGACCCCTTATCTGCCTATGTCCTCTTATCAGTGCTAGCTCCAGGCTGACACACACTGGGAGCTCCTGTGAAGTGCTGACAATTCAGCACAGAATGCTGGCTGCTGGGAGAGAGCTGACTGAGGATTTTAACCCCGATCTGTCCATGGTGAGTGCTTTGGATTCACTTGCCTTTCTACAAAACTCATCTCTCCTTCATGCACTTCTGCATGTTGCTGGCTGAACGATGCAGAGAGAAGGTGGGTGGAGCTAATCAGTAGGCGCAGAGGAGGAAGTTAAATCTTCCCGCTGTAAATGCTGGGGCTCTGTCTTTCTCCTCCTCATGACGTCACTGGTTGCTAGGTGCGAGGCGGTCAGTGGCTAGCAACCATTTGGGTACTGAGCCAGCGGCTCATGTAAAAGGGGTCTCACCAGCCAGGGGTCCACCACTGGCTGTCAGTGAGTGACAGCAGCGATGTGAGGGATATTTTAGAGGGCATCAGAACGGTCCAGGGTCAGGGGGTAATCCTGGGACACTGTATTGTCCCGGAATGAGGGTGCCTGGGACCCGGGACACACCTGCTAATTGCGGGATTGTCCCGGGCAATCCGGGAAACGTGGGCACCCTAGACAGGACATAATTGCTTTTATGTTTCCTGTAAATTTTTTTGGGTTCCTGTGCATCCAAAAAACAGAACAGATATCACACACCTAAACAAACCTCTGTATTATCAGGTTTCAGCACAGGTGTCAGTTTAAACTAGTCAAGTAATTACAAGGTCAGTTTATTCTTGCGAACACCATCTAGTCATCATAAAGACAAACTTCACCTTTGGAAGACCATGGAACAAAGGCAGATCAGTGCAGATAGCACAGAATAAACATAATATAAACACGCCCAGGCAATGATTGTCTGTTTCTGCACTGATAAACTGTGGAGGGGAAAGGGTGACCAGTAATGAGATCATTCTGAGGACAGGGCAATGAGGAAGACACAGAGCCAACTATGGAGTCAGCAATCTCTTGACAGAACTGGGTGAATTATCAAAGAGCAGAGTGAATCAGATAGCCCTTCTAACTTATTTGACAAGGTATTTGCAAAAAAATGTGAAAAAGTAAAGTTACGCTTTATGGCCCCCCTCCCCCTTTTTTGGGGGGGGAGGGGGATGTTGGAGCGGGTTGGGTTACCTAGGCCATTCCAACAGAAGTTGCGCCCCACCCACCTTGCCCGTGACCTCTTCGGACAAATCACAGGTCCCATGAGGCTGTGGGACCGTTCAAGCATGAGCAGCGGGAAGCCAGCTGTGAAGCCGCAAGGAGTCACAGCTGGCTTTCAACACTAAACATGACAGCACCGGGGACCTAAAGATCAGTGCAGGACCGGTCTGGGTGAGGACTGCATGGGATCCCTGGACAGGCAAGTTCCCTTTTATTAAAAGTCAGCAACTACAGTATTTGTAAGTGTTGACTTTTAATTTTTTGCGAACAGGCTGATGATTCTCTTTAACCCTTTCGCTGCCAGGCCCTGTGCTCCATTTTGTACACTCTGGTGGCCAGACCATTTTTGCAATCTTTCATTTGCTTTTTTATTTTTCACTTATAGCTTTCAGAATTTGTGAAAGACCCCTCAAACAATATATTTTCTGAAATCACATGATCAGTAGAATGAAAAGAAGGTGCTACTGATTTTTAAGACCCCATGGTATTTGCGCAAATGTTTATCAAACCAATATATTTACAAAAAATACACTAAAACTATTATTAGCAGGTAAAAACACAGCTAATTTTACAAAATTCCTACTAAATCCCTACTAATTATAAAAGCTTAATCTGTATGGAGTTAATAAATAACAAATACTTGTAAATTTTAAATTGCGCCTTTTTGCAAAATGGTGAAAATTGAACGTACCCACAAATTTCTCTAAAAATCTGGAGGTTTTTATTTTTCACTTACAGCTTTTAGAATTTGAAAAGAACCCTCAAACTAGACATTTTCTAAAAGCAAATGACCTGTAGAATAAAAAAAAAGTGCTACTGATTTTTTGGGCCCAGCAATAATTGTGCAAATGTTCATATCGCTATTTTCAATAAAATCATAATTATTGCACATAAACACAACGTAACTTACAAAATTCCTGCTAAATTATTACTAAAGCATCGTTCACATGTGGCATACTAAAGTGTACGCCCATGTTTACCTGCACAGGAATGCACAGGTGTTCCGTGCATCCCCGTACAGGCAGTCCCATTTATGTCAATTGAGATGCAACGGCTGCATAGGCATAGCTGCTGTTCCCAATCTGACATCCGTGTGGGTGTGGGACATGACCCCGAACGCAGGCAGTGTAAGTGCAGGGACATGCATGTGGACCTACATAGATGTAAAATTGGGAGCAGCGGCTCTGTTTGTGCAGGTGCTACATCCCAAATGACATCAATGGGACAGCCTGCAAAAGGTACGCTGTGTATGCCCTGTCTTTGGTGAGATATCAGAGATCTATACAGACCCCCATATCTTTTTTTGAGACAGAGAAAGGGACTGAAGATAGTCCCTTTTCTCTGTATCACTTTACTTGAATGAATGAAAAATCTGTATAGAGATTCTATTCATTCAGAAAATTACAGTCTGATACACTACATTGTAACACTTGCGGTTACAATACATCAGCTGTCAGTGTCAGTGGGCACATAGCAGTGACCGCTGCATGTGCCCTCTCTTCTACAGGAGGGAGTTTAGTAAATGCATGTTTACTAAGCCCCTACTTCACCCCCACCTGCAGCACTCCGCAATCTGTAAGATCATAGGAGATCAGTGCAGGGAGAAGCTGCAGGCCGAGGGAGGGGAAGGAGAGATGCTGCTCTGAGCGGCCATGGATCGGGGGTGTGGGGGCATTTGGGGGGGGGGGTGATCTGACTGGTGGGGGGGGGGGGACGCACACACACACACACATCTGGACCACCCCAAGCCCCATGCAGCACCTGAAGCCGGCGGGAGCGGAAAAGGAGGGATGCTGGCTAATGATTGTGGCTGCGGGGAGTGGGTTTGCAAGGGGGGGGTGAAGAGGAGAGGAGAGTGGTGGGGCAGTTTTAGATGGAAGGGTGTTGCAGGGGTGGAAAGGCAGGGAAGCGGTGGAATGGGTGGGGGGTGGACGGTAATAACTCAGATCAGCGGGTTGTAATCCAAGTCTGCTGAACAATTCTGAGATAAGCATATGGTCATTGAAGTGACCATAAGCTTATAGGAGAGGGAGAAAGGAGGTCCGTATGCAGTACTGACTTGGCCATCTACGGGCACTTCTGTAGGTTTGTACGGCGTACAGACTTGGCAGTGAAAGTGTTAAAGGTGGCCATGGATGGGTCAGAATCCGGTCGGTTCAGCAGAGACCAGACAAATTTAATGATAAAATTGATAAATATGTGGTCACCCTTGTTGAATGAACAAGTTTAAAACTTGTGTCGATCAGTGGCTGCAGCTACTGATCAATGTATTCTGACAGCTCAGAGTCCCGCTATCAGACTACAGTGTGCCAGTGGGGAGCTATTCCTCCATCCATCTTGTTTGTGTGGATGGAGGGATCTGTTAATTTTTTCCAGTCAGCCTGCTGGCAGAATGAAAGAAATCTATACATCTTTATCCGCTGAAGGAAAAAAAATAAATAAAATGAATCTATGGCCAGATGATGCGAGCTGAATGAGAGAAATCATTTGATTCCCCTATCAACACTAAACAGCACAGACAGAGAGAGGTACCTCCCTTGCTGGCTATTGTATTGTGAAAGTTGTTGCTCCAGCACCTGTCAGAACATCTGAATGGTAATTGCATCCGATTGGTTGCAGTCACTTTTTGGCTGAGAATTTTCCACCCAGAAATATATGGGTCGCAGTATATAGGGGTCCAAAGGGCTCCCAGTATATATACACACACACACACACGGTTTACATATACTTTCACAAGCTTAAGCCGGCCATAGATGGTTGGAATCCAATCCAATCCATCTATGGTAAGGCTGATTGTACCCAAGTTGATCCATCGATCGACCTTGGTACAACCAGCATGTTGGATTTCTAGCATGCAATTATTGCCAGTTGCTACAGCTGCTAACAGTATTTACTCCTGGCAGGGGCGGCTCCCCGTGCCCAAAATCTAAAGACTACCTCCCGCCAGGAGAACACAATGGCTCCACAGGAGGGATAGGATAGGAGGGATTCCCCTAACACTGACTGTGTTGATGGGGGAATCTAGCTATTTTGTTTCTGGCAACCGGTAGTTGCCAGAATGAACATTTCATAATCTCCTGCCTTATATATATAATTTCATATTTGACATTTTAGCAATTTTGTCTTGCTTATTTAGTTCAATCTGATTTAATTGAAAAAAATACAAAGAGAGGTTAACACAGAATAAAATTAGAAGCAAAAGTCTGCTTTGATAATATAGGTAGAAAAATGTACAATCTCTTATATGGACATTCAAGATCAAATAATCAAAAATCAAAGAAGTACTGGTGGTTATACGGAAATCAAGGGATACAGGTTAGCAATACAGGTGAGAGGCACCAAAAGGGACATAGCAAGACATTACATTTTGAAGGAAAGGGCGTTAAGAAATATGATTAAAACACTATTATTTTTTGAGAGGGGAATATGCTGAGGGGATCACAAGCTGTTGTATATGACTAATGTCAATTGACACAAAGGATAAACACATGGCCCCTGAACAATATATGACTAGAAGGGAATTAAAAAGCCAGATGAAAAAGAAAAATGACATAAGGGAGCATAGAAAGAATATACTCCAACAAAGGCTATCTGGGTGGTGGCAGAGCCACCTGCAGCCCAAGCAAGGAACTCCGAAGAGTAGCGGGACATGGACCATGTGGTCCAGGTGAGGGAAAACTGTTCTTCCTGTACAGCTTCCTGAGCCAGCAGACGTTCCCGATCTCTTATACCAGGGCTATGCAATTAGCGGACCTCCAGCTGTTGCAAAACTACAAGTCCCATCATGCTTCTGCCTCTGGGTGTCATGCTTGTGGCTGTCAGAGTCTTGCTATGCCTCATAGGACTTGTAGTTCTGCAACAGCTGGAGGTCCGCTAATTGCATATCCCTGTCTTATACGGTCCACCTCAAGTCGCTCAGTCCCCCAGGGAAGGCATAGTCATTAGTCTCCAGTGGCGGGGAAGAACTACCCTAGCTGCAGCCAGGAAGTTTTCTTGCTTATTTGTTCATAAATTACCTGGAGGATGGGATAAACAGCTCAATCTCTGTATTTGCAGGTGATACTAAGCTAAGCAGGGCAACTTCTCTGCAGGATGTGGAAACCTTGCAAGAAGATCTGAACAAATTAATGGGGTGGGCAACTACATGGCAAATTAGGTTTAATGTAGAAAAATGTAAAATAATGCATTTGGGTGGCAAAAATATGAATACAATCCATACACTGGGGGGAGAACCTCTGGGGGAATCTAGGATGGAAAAGGACCTGGGGGTCCCAGTAGATGATAGGCTCAGCAATGGCATGCAATGCCAAGCTGCTGCTAACAAAGCAAACAGAATATTGGCATGCATTAAGAAGGGGATTAACTCCAAGGACAAAGTGATAATTCTCCTGCTCTACAAGACTGGTCCAGCCTCACCTGGAGTATACTGTCCAGTTCTGGACATCAGCCGTCAGGAAGGATGTACTGGAAATGGAGCGGTACAGAGAAGGGCAACAAAGCTAATAAAGGGTCTGGAGGATATTAGTTATGAAGAAAGGTTGTGAGCACTGAACTTATTCTCTCTGGAGATGAGACGCTTGAGAGGGGATATGATTTCAATTTACAAATACCGGACTGGTGACTCCACAATAAAGATAAAACTTTTTTGCGGAAGGTAGTTCAATAAGACACGTAGCCACTCATTAAAATTAGAATTAAAAAGGAGGTTTAAACTTAAACTGTGTAGAGGGTTCTTTACTGTAAGAGCGGCAAGGATGTGGAATTCCCTTCCACAGGCGGTGCTTTCAGCGAAGGGCATCGATAGTTTCAAAAAACTATTAGATAAGCACTTGAACGACCACAACATACAGGGATATACAATGTAATACTGACATATAATCATACACATAGGATGAACTTATGTCTTTTTTCAACCTCACCTACTATGTAAATGATCAACTTGTAAAACAACCCATTCAGTTTAAAATAGAAATGTAAAGGCAAACCTTTTTTGAATAGATAAAAAAAAGAAAAAAACATTATAAAAACAGTATAAAAGCAATCACATTCCCTCTGTTCTCAGCTGCATAAGAGCTGGGGGGAGAATAAGCAGCAGCACACTGATCTTACCAGTGAATGGCTGTGCAGCAGGGGCATATCAGGACAAGTCTGATCATTGGATGAGAGCAGGCTGAGTTCCCAGCATAGCTAGAGAACTGACCACGGTGTGCTCTACTGCTTAGTGTGGTCAGTTGTTAATAGGAAAGCAGAGAGACTGTCAGGAACACCAGGGATTTCACACAAAGGAAGCAATACAAAGAGAACAGAATACTTTCTTATACAAGTACATGGTACAGCAGGCACATACATATCAGGAATAGGAAATGTTGGGGTAACAAACGCTTTAAAAGGGTCAGGGAGTAACAAAACATCCCCAAACTTCTGGAGGGTGCTTGCAAACATACTGTATTTTAAAAGGCGTAAATACTATAATAAAAGTTATAGAGTCTCAAAGAAAATACTCGCTGTAAATGTCCTTCTCTACTCTTTCTGCTCCATTCAAATGCTGTATCTGCATTATCCATTAACAGAACAACCCTTGCCTACCATAAAACTAACTCATCGCACGCAAATGCTTATTCCCTTCATTTATATCGCATATTCTCTGAAAACATAATGCAATTCACAGCACAAATAGCTGACAAATATTTGCTAAACCCTTAATCATTAACCATGATTACTGTCCCAGATTTAATTGCTGGGTACTAAAAATAAAAAGAAACAAAAAAAAATTGGCGGAAATCATATCAAATTTAAGTGACTTTGCCAGAAAACCAGCATAGAAAGTGCAAGTAATATGAGGAGTGGTGACATACGTGGGCAGACACAAAAATTCCTCTGCATACTTGCACTTTTACACCATTCTGCGAGTGCACAAACAGGTTCATGTTCACAAAGCCAGCTAACGCCCAAAGCACGAAACTTCTTAAACATGACAAGAACAAAATCGAATCCCATAGCAACTCAATTTAACAGTCCGGAGGCAGAAAGTTCATATCTCAAAATGTTCAAAAGAAGAGCAACTGCAAAGTGACCAGCAAATAATGCAGATAGGTAGCGCAGATTACATAAGAGAAAACTTGAATGGCCCCAGTGGTTTTTTTTTCTATTAAAAAATAAGGTTTTAGTATTAAAATACTACTTTAAAAAAAAAACAAAAAAAACTTAGTGTTCAACAAAAAAATGCTCATTTCGTAACCCTTCTCAAGGCTATCATTTAGGGCCCACTCACACATTCCTGTTCCTGTGTTGTGTTAATGCACGAGCATTGTGTCACACTATAATACAGATTTCATTATCCTATTTGTGGCTATCATTTTCTGCCCTTGCTTGCCATGTTAACACACATGTGTTGTGCCCTGTTACATACCCCGTTTCCCCGAAAATAAGACCTAGCGTGATTGTCGGTGATGGCTGCAATATAAGCCCTACCCCCCAAATAAGCCCTAGTTAAAGTCCTTGTAGGTCTTATTTTCAGGGTAGGGCTCTTTTTCTGGGAAACAGGGTAGGTCTTATTTGGGGGTAGGGCTTATATTGAAGCCATCACTGACTGACAATCACGCTAGGTCTTATTTTCGGGGAAACAGGGTAGTTACATACATATACATCGTTAGTAAGGTTGAATAAAGACACCAGTCCATCCAGTTCAACCTAAGTAAGTGTGGGTGCATGTCTACAATTATCCCTATTCATTTAAGGTACCCATATAGCGCCGTCAAATTATGCAGCGCTCCTGTATTAACTTGTGTTGTGTTCCGGCCACCCATTCATTTTGAATGGGCTGCCAATACACAATAACAAAATGAACATGCAGCATTTTTTCTGACGGAGCACATTGCAACTCATGGTAATGTGTTACCCTGTATTGTAGTGCGCTTGAACGTTTGTGCTTTGGCTTACGGCCAGTTCACACCACATGCAGTCCAGTGCGTTTTATTCCGCATCAAAAACGCATGGAAAGTAGGTTAAATGGTTTCCAATGGCATAGTCCACACAAGTACGGTCAGTTCCATGTCGTTTCAGGAAAAAAAAAAAAAAAAAAAAAAAAGTAGAACATGCTGCATTTTTCCTGCATTGGATGTACTGGAACGCAGTAAAATGCATCAACAAAAACTCTCTGGAATGCACTGGAACGCATCAAAAATGCACCAGACACAAATACAGTGAGAAGAAAAATGAATAAAAGAAGCATCTGTAATGCATTAGGAAATGCATAAAAAAGAAAACGCACTGGAACACGGCAAAAAAGCATTAAAAACGTGCATGCAGAAATGCATCAGGAACGGATCTGGAGTGCTTTTTTGTGGTGTGAATCAGCCCTTAATGCATTGGGATGCCATTCTAATGAGCACTGCAGTGCACCAACATACATAACGTGTAGTGTGGTACAGGCATCTTACAACCCAATCACTTCAGTGTGCTTCAGCCCCTAAAGCCCAACATTAATAAAATATATCTGCAAGGTTTTTTAATGCTGTCTGTGTGACCTCACTTTAAAGAATATGTAAACACATTTCATATTCCTGATATGTGCGCACGTACCATGTACTTGTATGACAAAGCATCCTATTCTCTTTGTATTGCTTCCTTTATGTGAAATCCCCGGTGTTCTTGCCAGCCCCTCTGCTGTCCTATTAAAAACTGACCACACTTGGCATGAGATCACAGCGTGGTCAGTTCTCTAGCTGTGCTGGGAACTCAGCCTGTCTTCTCCAATGATTAGACTTGTCCTGACACCCCTCTCCCTGCACAGCCATTCACTTGGAACACCAGTGTGCTGCAGTTTCTCCTCCTCTAGCTCTTATGCAGCTGATGTTTTTTTCTTTAATTCTTTATTTAGTGGTGTGCATCAGAGTACAACATGTCATGACAACAAATGCGGGTACAGATAGACCAACAAAGGCATTTTGCAAGAAACAATTAAACTTCATAGTACAAAAGACTGAACAGGAATATTGGGCAACCATTAGGCTTGGCTTCATGTAGAATTGCTATTATAACATCGTACGAACCTCAAATACAAGTGTGTGTATATATTAAGAAGGTAGCTGGAAGGAGCAATGCGGGAGGTCAATGTAATACAGTGGTTACAGGCATAATTTCCGATCGGTCATACCCTTTACTTCAACATGTACCAAGCAACCTTTTTATAATTTTTCGGAACAGGAGGGGTGACACAAAAGGGTGTCCGGGGGGTGGATAACAAATGTTCTGCCTATCATTTTTATTTAAAACTGAATGGGTTGTTTTACAAGGTGAGGGTTTATATATACTTTAACCTCAATTCCAACTCTGGGGACATGCTGTGACAAGTACACAAGTGGTACCATATCTCTCCAATGGAAACAGAAATTGCAACCAAAGTATATTCATTTAAATATTGTGGGGAGGGGTTTGAGAATTTGTTTGGAGCCCATATTTCTCTGTGTTTTTCAGTCCTGGTGATACCCTCATCCTCTCATTTCTTGTACTGGTTTCACAGAAGGTGAGGGAGAACCTTCCCAGTGAAGATATTGAAAGGAATAAAAATTTGAAAGAAGTTCTAAGGGCCTGTGTTGAGGGTCTTTTGTTCGCGTCCAACGGGTTCTGCATTCCAATAAATGTCTTTGGGGATGCAAAACCCGCCTAAAGCAATTCAAAATCAGGGTCAAATGTACCTGTCAATTAATTCTTACTGACCTCAGAAGAATCTCAAATTGATGTGATCAACACAAGCCCAAAGGCCATCAACAACTCTTACCCACTTTATATCTACTGGGCTTCAGCCAACGTTTGGTTTCAGGCAGTATGGGGAAATGCGAGAAGAATTGTCAGGTTGTATTTCTGTCTACCTGTCTGTGACCTTCCTGGACAGACTTCTGCTCACTTTTTGTCCATGTGACCAATGTTAATTTTGTTGACGAAAATATTTTCATGATAATTTTCATCACCAGAATGTTTCCAGTGACAAAAACTAAATGAAAATCTATTTGAATTTTCATCAACAAAAAAAAAAAACGGAAAGAAAATGTGAGGGAGGGACGTTTACCAATGTGAACTTCTGCTTTTTATAATGGCTAAATGTGTGTCTGTAGTTTGTTGAAACCTCAATACCATAAATAATATATCATTAGATTTTTTTTCTCCAGGGAGTATATAATGTTGGTGCTATATAAATACTGTATTATAATAATAATAATAATGAGTTTGGAAGTTTTAGAGAAATGGTTAGATAATGCATTAATGCAATTTAACTAACCTAATTAGATTTTAGTCGACTAAAATACAACTAAAACGAAAATGGCACTTTAGTCAAAAGACCATGACTAAAACTAAATTGAAATTTGAGGTCAAAATGAACACTACATGTGTCACATCAGGATAAGATATCAGAATGTGGTAATGAAGGACATGGACAAAAAAAAAAAACAACAGAAATTCTAACATACCCTAAGCGGCCATACACAGAGCAAATTTCTTTCCTGCAACCACAGATAGTGTTGATGCAGGAATCCCTCCTGCTGGGCCATAGTCTTTTCCTGTCAGCAGGGGGTGGTGGTTTGGGGATGTAGTACCTGCTGGGATTACAAAGTGATTATCACCAGCAACTATAGCAGCCGCTAGCGGTAAACATAAGCAAATCCAGTAGGCTGGTTGTACCCAAGTTTATCGATCGATCAGTATGGTACATTCAACTTGCCCACTAATGGTTTGAATCTCGGCCAGTTCCTGCTGAACCTAAACACATTACAAAAAAAAAAAATTTGGCTGGAGTTGAGCATGAAGTGCTGCTGATCAAGCTTACCTAAAACTAACCAAAAAAATACCACATAGTAGCAGCTTCATTAGGAAGCTCTGAATTGTAGACAACTGTTAAAAATAATGGGCTTTATGCATTAGCACTGGACCTGCAGCAATTCAAGCATGTCATAAATACCGTACCCAAAATAAATAGTCCTCCACAAATGCCACGGCTGCCAGTCAGTCAGTCCATGCCTGGCCTGGATGTACAGAAGAACGCCACACTGCTCAACTCATGACTTAATGTTGCCAACTGGATTTACTAAGCCAAATAAGAATTACCTTCTAATGCACACTATACTGACTTCTAATACCAAGTCCTCTGAATAATTTACCACTCGATTTTAGAGCCTTCAATTAAATAAGAAAAAAAAAAAAGAAAGAAAAGAAGGACACACAGACACGGCTCGTTTTGCTCCTTGCTTAGGAACTTATCAGGCTGAAATCTGCCAGCTCCTCTCTTGGTATCAGAGTCCATAAAGGCGATAAGGCTCCCTTGTAAAACTTTGCCCTGAGCTTATAAACCATTATCAGCTTGTGCTTGCATTACGTGTCAGTCGATGGTTTCCTCACTCTGCAGGCTGTGTACGCGGGGGAATATAAGCTTCGTGACAGCAGCCAATCACTAGAATATTGATCATAGCAGATGAGGAGACTTATCTGGCCTGGAGGCAGTCTAACATCAACTACTAAGCAATGAAAAAGAAACATTTCCTGCTCTTGACCGACACTCTTCCTGGATTTCAACAAAAGCACACGAGACTGGAGCCTTCTCTCTACGCCAGAGTGACACAGGTAAGAAATCGTGTGACAAGCTCAGGTCCCATTCTACTCTACAGCAGACGTTTTGCTTCTTCAGATACAAAGTTCTCTCCGCCTAGCTGATTACAGTCACCCGGGACAAGTTCAACGAGCCTTGTGAGGGTTTGTATGGATGTCAGATGCTTACATTCAGAAAATCAGAGAGACGTTAAGGAGTGGGGTATTTAACTTGCAGATAAGTTTTTGAAGGGTCTGCTATAGAGATGAAGGGTCAGCTATAGAGATGAAGGGTCAGCTATAGAGATGAAGGGTCAGCTATAGAGATGCTGTTTGTGAAGTTGTGATTTTTAGATACAAGAGATGCTTGCTTATCCAAAGCAACATTTGCCAAATCTTCTTTGAATTTAAACTATTTATTTTAAGGATCAGTTCAACCAAAACTAAAAAAGACTTAATTCCACCCAATGTTTTTTTTTTAAATCCCTTTGGTAACAAGACCAAGCCTGCTGCATCCATAACATGGGATCGAAATTTTCCTGTTTAATTCTTCATCCATTCTACATTATAGAGAATGCAGAAGAACGAAGGCTATTACTAAGTGCATAAGGGGTGGGGAATGGTGCATCAAGATAATGTTAGTGGAGTTCAAATAATATTTCTAATGCCGGGATGTGTTTCTGCCTACCAAAAATAATACAGACGCAAAGTTTTGAGTTTAAAGCACACTTATCCTTCAAATTGTGTTTTAGCAAATGTGTTTTAATTCAAAGGTTTTTATATTTTTATTTAACAAAATGGGGGATGTAATATGAAAAGGGAGAAATGAGTTATTACATTTATGTTTTTTTAGAGATTTGTTTTTTAATACTTTTTATTACAAAAGAATTCAAATGGCAGGGTAACAAACATTTAAATTTTTGAAAATATTGGTAGATACCATCTTTTTTTTTTTTTTTTATTATTATTTTTTTTTTTTTAAGAAAAGTGAAAATGCACCTACATTTTATAAATCAAAATAACAATGCGTTTAAAATATATATATATATAATTTATATCTATCTATAGATTTTGCTATGCCTAACCACGTGCCATGTGACTTATGGCACCCTAGAGGTTACCACTTTTAGAGGTATAACAAGCTCAGAGGCAAGCCTCTTGCTGGTCACTCAGGGCTGCCATCCAGGCACAAGTAAGAGCCTGGCACAAGCCATGCGCTCAGTCACTTAGCTGCTAAAGACATGTCATTTTGACTGCAAACTCTACTTTAGCTTCAATGGATCAGGGTGTTGTTGAAATATTTGTTGGTATGAAGCCATTTGTACAGGGTGTGACTCACAGGCCATGTGCAATCTACGCTCTGATTGTTCTTTTTTCTTTCTCTATTTGCAGGCATGTCAGTAACGCAAGACCTGAGGCTTCAGCAGACAATGAGGTGCGGGACGCGGAAATGAAGAGGGAAGTCCTGTAGTGTGTATCAGGTGTAACAGCAACTCCATGTGGACTGATTAGGATTCCAGTGGAGATGCTGTTACTTTTGATGGGCACTTGCTGACCAGCTACGAAGAGGATTCTGGGTGTCTCCTGGAGAAAAAAAACACTACATCCTGAGAGAACAACTTCCCTGGGTGAGGACTTGGTGGACAGTCCAACGGGTTTTACATACTTTATTCAAAATGGTAACCAGGAAGATGACCTATGAATTGACAGCCAGTTATTATTCATGTGTCTGTCATTTCTGTAGGCCAATATTCTGGATACCCTCACCAGCAGAACTATAGTTATCCTAAGGTGCTTGTAGGCCACTCTCTAGCCCTTCTCAACTATTTTATTTCAGCAGAATCACTGAATTCATATTAGAATCTCAGGAAATATATGTCTATCACTCACGGTATATTTGCTTCATCTGTCAGTTGTAGATTTACAAATATTTAAAAGAAACAAAAAACAGCAAAAATTGTAGGTTCCCCTTTAAATCAGCACTAAGAGGAAAAATGTCTCCCCTGCATACTACAACTGTCCTATGCCAATGGTCCTGCAGATTTACTTCAGTGCTGGAACTATGCATGAACTGAGGAAAGCAACCACTTGTCAAGGAACCCCAAGGATTCCACGAAACCCTGCTTGAGAAATGTTGGCTATTAGTGTTTGGTGGTACCTTATATATTGTGATGTGTGGTAGTTCCTGAAGAGCTTTTGAATAAAAAAGGAAGCTACAAGAGAAAAGGAAGGGTGGCCAACGCTGACCACAGGCACGAATGTGGTCAGACAATTTAACTGCTGAATGATAGTTTTTCAGAACAATCACAGTACAATCATGTACACTCGTAATGGACAACAGACTACAGTACTTCTACAGAGTTGCTTGCAGGAGTGACTTCAGAGTTACATTTTTTAAAACTAACACTGATAGTCATGAGGAGGAATCCATAGGAATGGGTGTCAATGCTGGGGCAGGTCTCTGGAATTATTATCTGGGATTACATGACTCTTAAAGTGTAATTAAACCCACATCAAAAACTATCAATAAATGGTATATTACCTGCTGGCTATACGCAGTCACTATGGGATTCACTTTCTGTATTCTGCAAAAAACCTGGTTGATCCTGCTGTTCTGTCTCCCCCTGCTGTCTATGTCCCCACTGCAGTTGGGGATTTTGCAGAGCAGTGTTGGCAGCTCTGCACATGCTCAGTTTTCAGTGCATTTTCTACCCTGAGTATTTCCTCCCTATCAAATCTGAGCAGCCCATGTGACTAGAGTCACACATGTCGGTGTATACACAGTGGTAAATGACAGCCCACTCCCTCACTCCCCCCTCCATGCCCACTAACCAGCTAAATACATCAGGGGTGGGATATTACATCTTGATTGATGGAGGCTTCTCCTCCCTGTTATTCTAAGACACAGGCTGGAAGGTTGTGATACAGCCTGTGACTGGCAGAAAACGCCCTGCTAGCGGCCGTATAGCGCCACTAAAAGGACAGTAAGCGGCGCTAGAAATAGCGCCACCTTACCGCCGATTCCCCCCCCCCGCGGCTCGGTGTGAAAGCCCTCTAATATTTATCGTTGGTAATATGTGTAATGGCATTACAGCCAATAGAGTTTACAGTTTTTTTATATCTTAAAGTTGCACTTCTGTTTGTTAAAAAGCAATATTTTTGTTTGTTTATGAAACTTGGTTTTATTTATAAAGACGTTAAATATCACAAAGGCTAAATCTGTGTTTGTACTGCATGTTCAAAACTTAATACCAGAAATAATAAACATGTTATTAGATTTTTACTCCAGGAGTATATAATGAGTTTGAAAATTCTAGAGAAGTGCTTAAGTAATGCATTATAAATTTAACTAAACCCATTTGATTTTAGTTGACTAAAATACATCTAAAACAATTCAGATGAATAAAATACGACTAAAAAGGCATTTTAGACAAAGGACTCGGATTAAAACTAAAATGAAATTTGACATCAAAATTAACTGGTCTGTGCTTTGCCTGTGTGCTCTGGGGGTTGCAATCACTACAGAATCTGCATGACAACAAAGTGGAAAAGAAGCAGCCACACAGGAGCAAAAGGGCAGAGAAGTAGATAGTATATGATCCCAGAGGCCTCTTTCACATGGGAGATCCATTTTTTTTAACCATGATTACACTGATCAAAAGTGGACTGCAATGTATACCTATGGGTGGTGGTCAGATACAGGCAGATGTGTGTCCACCAATATCTGCCCACAGAATTATCGGATAGAACTGAAACATTTTTACATCAAAGTCCGCCTCTACTAAGCTGACTGGCAGGTGGAGGCCATTACCATCTTAAGAGCATTATAGGCCCCCCGGCAATACAGTGCACTGGGGCCCTGTCTACACAATCACGCACAATTGCCCATCAAATGCAGCTTTAGTGTGCCCACCATTGCAGCCTCACTGTGCCCACCATTGCAGCCTCACTGTGCCCACCATTGCAGCCTCACTGTGCCCACCATTGCAACCGCACTGTGCCCGTGAATGCAGCCTCACTGTGCACACACACACACTGCAGTGTATACACCAACACAACACACACTGCAATGTATACACCAACACATGATACACACTGCAATGTATACACCAACACAAGACACACACACACACACACACTGCAATGTATACACCAGCACATGATACACACACACACACACACACACACACACTGCAATGTCAATGTATACACCAACACATGATACACACTGCAATGTATACATGAACACATGACACACACACTGCAATGTATACACTAACACACACTGCAATGTACACAACAATGCACGACACACACACAGCCTGCAATGTATACACCAACACATGATACACACACTGCAATGTATACACCAACACATGACACACACGCGCTGCAATGTATACACCAACACATCACACACACACACTGCAATGTATACACCAACACATGATACACACACTGCAATGTATACACCAACACATGACACACACACGCTGCAATGTATACACCAACACATCACACACACACACACACACTGCAATGTATACACCAACACATGATACACACACTGCAATGTATACACCAACACAAGACACACACACACTGCAATGTATACATCAACACATGATACACACACACACACACACATTGCAATGTCAATGTATACACCAACACATGATACACACTGCAATGTATACATCAACACATGACACACACTGCAATGTATACACCAACACACACTGCAATGTATAACACAAACACAGCCTGCAATGTATACACCAACACATCATACACACACACTGCAATGTATACCCCCAACACATGACACACACACACACACCGCAATGTATACACCAATGCATGACATACACTGCAGTATATACACCAACACATGACACACACTGCAATGCATACATCAACACACGTCGCACACACGCTGCAATGTATACACCAACACATGATACACACACACACTGCAATGTATACACCAACACATGACACACACACTGCAAGTGGGAAACCAGTGCTTTATACTGTAGCCTTTTGGGTTACACACTACAATGTTGGATCATGTGAAGTGCTCTGCTTGTTACACTCACGCTACAATGTGGTATTGTTGCATTATTGTATAGTTTCCATTGTAGACTGAGCTCAGTGGAGACCCTGGAGCACTTTCAGCTACACTGACAGTTCCCCCTGCATCCAGCTCCCTTCTCCTGTGGTAATCTTGATTCAAAGCCCTGCACAGCTATACCGTATATGTGCACTGGACCTCCCAGCACTCAAGTGTCCTGTGTGAATGGTTATTTATTTCTTAATTTTCTCATGAATGAAGATGCACAAAGCATCCTTATTGATGACAAGGACTGAGCAGGAACCTATGATCAGCTCCTCCCATCCTGTATGCCCACTGGCTACACAGAAACAGGGTGACTTCCTGGAAGTGATGTCACTAGCCTTCCGTAACCACGCCCACTGGCTGCACTTAGACTCAGAAGGGAGCGGGAATGAAATCATGTGACAGGCCCTGGATATAAAAGGTAGAAAAACAGGGATTTTTTATTTTGAGACAAAAGGCTGAACTTAGCTAACATTAGCGATTGCAGGGGAGAATTTAAGTATTAGACTTTCCTTCAATTTTAACGTAAGGCTGGAGTTCAGCTTTAACAAAAGCAGGGCACAGTTGACTGAATAAACAGGCAACAAAAGCAATGGATTACAAAAAAAAGTGAAAACCATGTCAATTGGTTCAATTAAAATAAGTTTACATTTAAATATATTTCTACCTACTATATGAAGTTAGTGTAAATTCCACAACTAACTTATAGTTACAAGAATAAAGTCACAATCAGGTATATGCACTGAGATTCTGTAAATGAAACTGTGAAAATACCATAAAATCATCTTCTAAAATCACGTCACACAATCTTGTCGCATTGCTTGCAACATTTGCCCATATACATAAACCAAAGCCCTACTTCAGCACTGGGACTGGTCACATGATTCTAGAAGGCAGACCATCCCACTTGGCACTAATTCACAAACACTACATTGGAAAAGGCTATATTAATATCTACAGAACAAAAGTGGGCATGAATCTACGATAAAATCTGCAATGTGTATAGCTGACCCAAAGATTTTTTTTTCCCTTCCAACAAAAATGTACCTTTACTTTAGCCAGATACACGGGCCTAATTTAAAAAAAAAAAAAAAACACATACACAACACATTTAATAAAGAGGCCCACAAAACAAACAGCATGTGTATTTTGTGGTTACATTGGGTCAGAGTGGACTTGGTTGTCTTGGTATACCACTCATTCATTGCTCAACCTTCCTAAAGGAGTCAGAATATCCAAATTATATATAATTCATATTAAATGCAAAACAAACATCAAAGTAATACTCAAAGAAAAGTAATTCAGCATGCCAGGAAAAAAAGGAAAAAAAAAAAAAAACTTTTTAAGAGGCGCTGACCTTTTACCTGACTGTTTTAGATGAGAGATTGTCACGCACATTCTCTATAAAATCCACTCACGTGACAGACAATAAACCTCTGCAGTCCAGCCAGATACAATTTAAACACTATCGCTTCCTCAGCAAATGATAGGAGTGAACAGAACAAATTTAACCTTCACCCCTTACACAACTTGTTTTTTTTACACCTTCTGGCAAAACCACAAAACAGCCGGAGATGGAAGAGCCACGCAAACATCTCCGGAAATGCAGATCTAGTTTTACTGGACTGAATCTGAAATCAATTTGCAAGTAAAAACATAAGCAGGGAAATTCTAACTCAAGGCAATGTGATGGAGGTGATCAAAATACACTTAAAGTCCAACTCCGGGCAAAAAACTAACCAGTATTACAGCAGGCAAACAGTGCATTTCACTGGCAGAAAACAAACCTCCTCTCATGCTGGCTTTATTCTAGAGCTGTCAAATTGGTTTGTTTACATGCTGGGATTGTGGATTAATATGTTCATGGGGCTCAAATGTAAGTTCTGCAGGCCTCAAACTCCAACATTACAGGCCCATCTCCTATTAAGCAGGCCATGTGCAATTTTCTTTCCTCCAACCACAGGTTGAGGGAAAAAAAAATAAAATAGAAAATGCTTGATTGCCCTAATTCAGTCAGCATTGACTGGGAATTCTCTCCCGCCGCGCTAATGTATTCTGATAGCGAGAGGTTTCCCCACCGTCCAAATACAACAATCACTACCGGCGGCTATAGCAGGAATCAGACGAATTTTAATCCATCTATGGACAGGCTGGTTATACTGAAGTCGATCCATCGATCCACTTCAGTACAACCAGCCTGTCGGGTCTTTTTTCGCCCAATAGCAGTGATCATTGTATTCTGCAGGTGGGGGAGGCTAAATGCGCTCCCCGCTGGCAGAACACAATAGTGCTGCGGGAGGGATTCCCCCATCACCACTGCCTGTGTTGATGGGAGAAATCGAGCGTTCGCATAATTTTTGGCCTGCCTAAAGGGCCGTACACACGGGCTGAATATTGAGCTGCATTGGCGGTTTAATAGAAACCAGCTGACATTCGGCCCGTGTGTACAGCAGGCGGTCCATTAGAAGCCAGCCGCTCGGGGCCAGCTTCTGTCGAAGGGGCAAGACTGATAAAAGGTTTGACGATCGGCATCCGATCAGCATGCTCAGTTAATGGCCGACAGCACTGACCCCTGTCAGAACACAATAGCTCAGCAGGGGAGATCACTGTACTAAAATCTCATAGTAAATAATACAGGGCCTCCCGCGCCCGCTGGGTTGAGCGAAAACAAAAAACCAATAGTATGTACCAGGCTTTAGTCATTAAAGTGGATGTAAACCCAATGTCATCCTTTCTAAACTACTGCCATAGGGGTTATCTATAAGGATATACATGACTCCTGCATGTATCTTTACCTGTCAAATGTCACCCCTCTGTCTGTTATTAGACCCGAAAAACTGCATATTCTGTGGGTGGGTCTGTTGTCTGGAGCTCGGTGGGTGGAGTCGTGATGTCAGTAGACTCCCCGCCCACCTCTACACTCCCCTTGTCAATATGCATTTTCTCCTGTGTATTTATTACACTGAACTTCTGCTATGATCATTAACATCCAATGAAAAGACAGGAAAGTAACCACATGACTTCAGCACTCCTTTCTTTAGCACCTTGCAGAGCTGCTAAAGAAAGGAGTGGGAGGGAATTAAAAAATAATGCCTGTGTCTTAGGCTAGTGCACGAGATATGTAAATCACCTGTCACTCAAAGCAAGGGGGAGGATTTGACAAAGTTTTTCTCAGTTTGTCAAGATTGTTCTCACTGAACAATAAAAGAGGATTGCTCAGAGATGGATTAACTCTTTGTGGCAAGATTGGGCTCAAATGATAGGAAATCTTATACTCTACAGTATGAAAAAAAAAAAAATTCGGGTTTACATCCACTTTAACAAATCAGAGCCTGGGGACATATGTTTTGTAAATACCCTGGAGGAGAGAGGGGTGGAGATGTGACCGTAGCACTGGGGTTCTGCAGCACTTACATCTGAGTGGGCAAGAAGTACAACGGGAACTCTGCCCAACCTCAGCATTGAAATGAACAGATTTGGCAGCTGTAGAAAAAAGCCAACATGACAGGTTATACAGAATGTTTAAAAAAGCAGAAAAAGAGGCACCTTCTAAGTGCAGACAGTATAATACTTAATGAAGCAAAATATAAAAACACTCGTATGGAGGTAAATATGTGTCAGCATGTCAGGATGGTCCTGCAGCGGTGAGTCTCTGTTAAGCCTGTCAAACTCTGAAAAGCAGGCTTTTATTTAAAAAAACGTCTTCTAGAAACCTGTGCTGAGGAAAAACAGAGACTGCCATGCCTGATCTTTTATTCTAAAAATGCTAGGCGTTTGGCTCCTATGCTGATCTACTGATTAAAGGTGGTGACCCGGAACAAATATGCAGATCAAGAGAAAGCTAGGAATCTAGAGACAGCCAAGCAATTTCAGTAGGTGGTCAGTGATGGCAGTCAATATATTTCTCTCAAAATAGTTTTTTTTTAAAGTGTGTGTAAACCCTTACAATTAAATCATCATTTTGGCTTCCCTTTGGTCTGTTGGATAAAGTACAAAAAAAGAGAACATCAAAAAACAGGAAAGCTGCAACTGGGTTCAAATACAGTTTAAAACAGAGGTCTGCCCACCGCTGCAAAAAATTAAAAGCCAGCAGCTGCACATACTGTCCTGGAGTCCAGCGATGTTGGATGTTTCCATCAGCTGTCTGGTCCATGCCGCCTCCACTGCGAGTAAGGGAACCTTAACGGCTTCATGCCGGGAACCCTACTGCACATGCGCGAGGCTCCGCTCCTCTCTCCTACTGGCCCTGCGGCCGGGGAAGGAGCAGGAGGGAGCCTGGGCGGTGACGTCAATACCCGAAGCTGAGGCTCCCGGAAGTGGGGACAGGGTACTTGTGAAAGCAAGGTATCCTGTCCCCCGTTCCGACCGAAAGGTGCCAAATGTGGCACCGGAGGGGGGGGGGGGTACAACAAGCAGAAGTTCCACTTTTCATTGCCAGGCCATGCGCTTCAACTTTAAACCTCAGATGACCAGACCACTTTTGCAATCTTTCAATTTTGTTTTTCATTTCTCACTTACAGCTTTTGTAAAAGCCCCCACCCCACCACAACCATACATTTACCTAAAGTACAGGACTAGTAGAATAATTTAAAAAAAAAAAAAAAAGTGCTCTTGATTTTGTAGGTCCCACGATAGTAGTCGAAATGAATGATAATAATTAAATATCTGTACATTTTCATATTGTACCTTTTTGCGAAACAGTGAAAATCAAAAAAAGGTATGCAAAACTGTAAATAGGTAACTTATAGAAAAATAAATAAAAGAGGCTGGCTTCACACTTATGTGTTGTAGTAATGCCCAAATCGATAGTGCCAAGAGTGCTCTGCATTGGAATGCGTTGGAATCATTTTTTTGCAATGCAGTGCGTTAAATGTGCCCCAACATGTCACAATATGTTGTCATACATAGAGCTGAATACATTTTATTTTAAAAAGTTGAAAAAACAAAATCAAGCACTGTGATGCCTAATAACAATGCACTGCAGCACTTGTGCAAAAATGCACACCAGCGCACATGGGTTACGCGCACCATAATGTGTGCCCATTGATGTGAATTGACCCTTAGTTTGCTGGTGCACTGCACCAACACTTGCTTTACCTCTATGTTTTGTAGTGCAAATGTGTATGCTAGGTGTGTGTATAATTTGTGTGTAGGTGGGGGCGTTTTAGGCCTCATTCACACGGCTGCAAAGGGCTGTACAGTTTAAGAAAAAGCATATTTCTACAACTGTCACCTGACCAACAGAAGCCATGGTTGTACGAATGTAACTGCACATCCAATTGGTTACATGAATACAGGAATGTATAAACATCCCAGTTTGTGTTCAGAATGTGTGGTTACATGGCTTCTGTCAGCCAGTAAATTTGTTTTTCACAGGCTGCTACCTGTGGCTATAGGAAACACTTGTGATTCCCAACTGTAAAAACATCCTGTGTGTGTGAATGATGCCCTTTCGGTTTTATCTTCTTTTTAAACTTTTGTTAATTTTTTCACTTATTTATTTATCGCCATGCTGCGGGGGGGGGGGGGGGGGTGTCTTTGGTGAAATATAAAGAGTCTTAACAGAACCCTGATGTTTCACTTTTTGAGATAGAGAAAGAGACAGATAAAGAGATTGAGGACACAGAGTCATCAATCTGCTCTCCTCTGTACAGGGCTTCCTGTTCATTCACAAAATGAAGACATAGTAAACACAGTTTGCTATGCTACGGTGGAAGGGGGAATGCAGTCAATATAAGGCAAGCTGGAAGTGGTCCTGTTACACCATATGACTTATATCTGTGGCATCAAGAGGGTTAAAGGACAACTGCATTTTCCCTTCCCTTGAGAGCAGCCCACTTGGTTACATGCTTATACTAGAGGTGACTGTAGCCGTATTAGTGCAACTGTGACAGATCATGTGTTAGTGCAAATAAAAAAAAAAAAAGTATCACGGACAGTACTCAATTTTCTCTGTCACAATTGCACTAATACAAAAACAATCACCTCAAGTATGATGGAAGATACTGCATATAGCCGTATGAAGAACCAGTTAACCAATCTGAAAGATATGTTAGTGCAAATAAAAAAAGTACTCAATTTTCTCATGCTTACACTAGTAAATGTTAAACGAAGCCTAGAGCTGCATCTGCTGGCTAAAAATATTAATAGGGATGCATTTACAAGCATGCTTCACCTAATGGATGATAGAGAAACATGTTTTGTATTGCACAAGCTGATACACCTGATAGAATCACTGTAAAGTTAACAACAAAGAACAGATAACTGGTCTTTAGATTTTTTTTGCTTGCTAAACCCCATTTTCATTTTTGCGACATGGTTTTAAACAGAGAATTTCCACCTACCTGTTCATCAGTGGCTCTCGCGTCTCCTTGTGATAGAATACTGGGATTGGGACCCCCCAACTACGCTGTCTCGATATACACCAGTATGTTCGTTCTTCTAGCATTTTTAACATGCGGTTGGCGGCTGAGGCTGGAACAAACTTCACTTTCTTTAAAGCTTCCTGTGACAAAAAATAAAAGTAATTCTTACACACATTATCTAAAATAGTAACATCCATCAGTTACCCACATACAATATACATCTTAGTTTTCCCCATGCCAAAAGGGGATACATGCCTATAAAACAATGAGGCTGGCAAACACAATCCACCATGTGATATGTAATGATCCTACACAACAAGGTATAGGTTATCCACTTGAAGACCAAGCCTTTTCTGGCACTTTTTCTTTACAAGTTTAAATCAGTATTTTTTGCTAGGAAATTATTTAGAAGCCCCAAACATTATAATATATATATATATATATATATATATATATATATATATATATATATATATATATATATATATATATAAATACATACATATACATACACACACAGTTGTGCTCATAAGTATTTTTTTTTTTTTAAAACAGATGGTCAAACGAGCATGTCTCTTGTATCTACAAGTGTTGTATTGAGTCTTTTTACGGCTTTTTAATAAACGAAGATTGATTTCATGGAGAGCACCTAGATCGTGTTCCTTTCTTTTCTACCACCTTTGGCTGTCTTGTCGCATTTGGAGCGCCGGCTATCATCCCATTGAGGAAACATGCTTGTTTGACCGTCTGTTAGTTCAGAGGTCCACCGAATCTGGTAAGCGCCTATTTCGGATCAGGTGGTGTCTGACAGGAACCTGCATTATTCTGCACAAGGTTTTCTCCATTTCTTATCCTGGGACTTGAGGTTCCTCTGCATAATTTATTGTGTTTACGGACTTAATTTCTCACTGCACTTATTTTGTTTTTTATATGTTTATGAGGGGATGTGATTGGCCTAAAGTGTTCAGCTGGCATTGCGTTTTGATTTTGTTTGCGCTGATTGTTTTTTATTATACCTTACATAAATTAACACTAACCATGCTCAATCAGCTCCTATATCCTGCTCTGTAGATGTAGACGCCAGATCCAGCCAACGGTCCCAAATTTTGTGGTATTTTGCTGGGCAGTTTCTGTGCTTATATATAATATTTATATGGTAGGGATTGATTAACAGTGGCCATCCATTCCTGGAGTGTGGGTACATCGGCCCGGAGCCATTTTCTAGCTATCAGAAGCCTAGCTGCATATAGTGTTTCCTGCATAATGATATGGTGGTGTCTATCCTGTTCTTGCTCGGGGAGTATCCCCAATTGGCATTGCTTGGGGCATAGCGTTAATGGAGAGCCCGTTTCATCGTGTAGGAATTTAACCTATTGTTCCCAGTAGCTCTGGATGGCCAGACAAGACCAAATTAGGTGACAGAAGGAGCTGTTACGGTCTTGGTTTGTATCTCGCTAAGCGAGCTGGGGTCAGGTAAGATCTGTGAAGTACGGTATTATATGTGTGTAAGCCTGTCAGATAGCTTCAGAGAAACCAATTTACTGGCTGCCAGGGCATCCATCCACTCATCCTCCTCCAGCTCCCCCCACGTCCGCCATTCAGCTACTCCTTAACCTGCAGGTCAAGTTTGATGCTGCAGGTAGTGCGAGACTGGAATAGTAGGTAGAGGTCAATTTTTTCTAGTCTACTCCAAGAACGTCCACTAGGTATATAGAAGTGAGATCAGGTGTAGAATTTCCTAATTGGGACTGCAGTGCGTGGCGGAGCTGGAAAAAGTGAAAGAACATGGAATTAGGCAGGTCAAAGGTAAGTTTAACCACTTCAGCCCCGGATGATTTCACCCCCTTCCTGACCAGAGCACTTTTTATAAAATGGCACTGCATCGCTTTAACTGACAATTGTACCCAAACTAAATTTGCGTCCTTTTTTTTCCACAAATAGAGCTTTCCTTTGGTGGTATTTGATCACTTCTGCAGTTTTTAAACAAAAAAAAGAGCAACAATTTTGAAAAAAAAAACCAAAAAACAATATTTTTTACTTTTTGCTATAATAAATATCCCCCAATTTAAAAAAAAAAACAAATTTCCCCTATGGCAGTAGTTTAGAAAGGATGACATTGGGTTTACATCCACTTTAATTGTAATATTGGAAGAATTGCATGTTATACATGTGATTACATCCAAAACCTTACTAGTGGGATGACTGTGCTAAGTTCCCGAGTCTACATTTGCTGTGCCAATTATGGCTCTCACATGCCATGTTGGATTTTTTTTCCCCATTTTGGAGACTGTTACAGAAGGAGGTAAACATGGGCAGGAACACCCAAAAATTCCAAGTAAACAAAGGCCAGGATCTACAGCAGGTAAAGCTTGCAGTTGAGTATACAAGACATGCAAGTTAAAATGTCTTTTAGGCCCCTTTCACATGATCGGACCGTTCAGATCCGCCTATCAGTTTTGACGACGGACCTGAACGGGCGCTCAATGTTAGCCTGTGGAGCGAAGGATGTCAGCGGAGACTTGTCCGCTGACATCCGACCCTGTCCGATCCGCTAAAAGCAGACGGATGGCGCTACGTCCAGATCCATCGCTTGCGGATCGGATGAGATCTGACTAAAACAGACATGCTGTCCGTTTTCATCCGATCCCTCCATAGGCAGCAGCGGGGCCTGACAAGCCCCTCCCCGCTCAGTGAGCAGAGAGGGACCTGTCATCCGCCGGCTCAGCAGAGATCAACGGAGAGATCTCCCGCTGAGCCGGCGGGCCGAGGCGGGCTCCGTGGAAACAGAGTCCGACTCGTGTGAATGAGGCCTTAGGGGGACAGGTCAATCTGGCTATACAATCTTTGCACAAACAACATTAGATTTACTAAAACTATCCAGTCTACATCAGGCAGGCCCTTGTACAACATAATTGTTGGTAGATCTAAAGGAAACTACACATAAAAATTGTAATGTGTGGTAAGCTTTACTGAGACAGGGATCTGTGATTGTGCAGAAAGCAATTTTTATATGCACTACCTGGTACAGTAGCTCAAGTAATAAGGACCAAATAGTCACTATGGCAAATGTACCAAAGAAAATGAATAAGCTATTGTGCTGACTAGAACCCAACTAGCATTTAATAAGGCACATAATAGGGCCAGGAGAGTGGTAGGCAGGGATGGACTGGGACAAAAACTTGGCCCTGGACTTCATCCAGACTGGCCCATTTTAATTTTGCAAACAAGTACAAAAAATAGGATTTTTATAACAGCTTACCTGTAAAATCTTTTTCTTGGAGTATATCATGGGACACAGAGCCTTAAGTAATTACTTAATAGGTTATAGGCCACCTTCAGGTGATGGACACTGGTATACCTAATCCAGGAAGTTCACTCCCTATATAACCCCTCCTTCCTTCCAGGAGCACATCAGTTTTTGTAGCAAAGCAATATTACTTAAATCCCAAAAGAGGGGAGGGACCTCTGTGTCCCATGATGTACTCCAAGAAAAGGTTTTTACAGGTAAGCCGTTATAAAAATCCTATTTTCTTTATCGTACATCATGGGACACAGAGCCTTACGTAATTACTTAATAGGACGTCCCATAGCAATGCTACTTGAGGGGAGGGAGACACAACCCGGAGGGCACCCCCAGACTTCAGGACCTATACTGCTGCCTGCAGCACACTGGGCCCAAAGGCGCTATCCTCATACCTCCTTACATCCACCTGATAAAATTTTGTGAATGTATGCACTGAAGACCAAGTTGCGGCCTTACAGATCTGAGCCATGGAGGCCTGGTGACGCACTGCCCAAGAAGTACAAACAGCCCTGGTAGAGTGCGCCTTAACTTGAAAAGTGGGAATCTTACCCCTTTAATTATAAGTTTGAATTATAACTTGCCAAATCCACTTAGCGACAGTGGATTTCAACGCTGCCTGTCCTTTCTTAGGACCCTCTGGCAGAATAAATAAGACATCACGTCTTACAAATCTGAGCAGTTGTCTTTAAATAGATTTTCACTGCTCTCACCACATCATGACAATGTAGTGACTTTTCTTCTCTGGAACTTGGTTTTGGAAAAAACGATGGCAGGACAATATCTTGGTTCAGGTGAAAACCTGAAACCACTTTTGGCAAAAAGTCTGGACGAGGGCGTAACACCACCCTGTCCTCATGAATAATCAAATATGGCTATTTACAAGAGCAGCCAATTCCGAAACCCTCCTTGCTGAGGATATAGCAACCAAAAATACCAACTTCCTTGTCAGAAGGACTAAGGGAATATGTTGTATCGGTTCAAATGGCTGTTTTTGTAACACAGACAAAACAAAGTTCAAGTCCCAAGGGTTCAAGGCAGGTTTGACTGGCGGATTGAGCCACATCACCCTGCTTTGCAGGTTTCCGGCCCCAGGACTTATTTTGAGCCTGGGTCTGACCCTGAAGTTTTCTTCTAGAGTCTGACGGCGGAGGCCGTCGCCACTGCCTAGAGGTGGAAGCCCCTGGTGCAGGAGAAAGAGCCCGTTTAAATGAAGGGCGTTTATACTTTCTTTTGACTGGCAAAAGTGTACTTTTCCCACTAGAAATTGTTTGGCTATATTTGTCCAAATCTTCCCCAAATAGCCCGCTCCCCATGAAAAGGGAACCTTTTTAGAAGGTTTTTACATGGTACTTCAGCTAACCAATTTTGTAACCACAGGATTCTATGCATATGTTTTAGCATAAGCGTAAGGCGGGACGCCCGGTGAATAGAATCTTTAATGGCATCTATGGCAAAGCATAATGCTTTTGGTAGTTCAGCCAATTCTCGGGCTTGTTGTGCAGTAACGTCTTTAAGGGCCTGTCTAAATTTGTCCTTTAGGGATTGACGCCTATTGCAGCGACTGCAGGGTGAGTAACGGCACCAAGGAAAAAGCAGACCTTAACAGGAATTACAACCTTTTATCTGTTGGAACCTTAAGCATTTGTGCATTGTCTACTGGACAAGTTAGGCTTTTATTCACACTGGAAATCGCAGCGTCAACTGCTGGTAGTTTCCATTTTTTGGTGAATTTCCCCTCCATGGGATAGAGAACTGAAAATCTCTTTGGAGGGAGAAAATGCTTATCCGAGTGATCCTATTCAGCAAAAAAAAGCTGTTCTAGTAATGCATGGTCAGGAAAAGCATGCAAAGGCTGTGAAGGTTTTAAGGAACCCAAGGAAGAAACCGAGCTTTCAGCAGACTCCGTTAGGGGTAGCATGAAAGTAGAACGAACCATCTCCGTAAGAGATTGTATCAGCAATTTCTCAGCTTGTGAGGCTGAAAAAGGTTCATCTACTGTGGTTTCCTCCGCAGAGGAATCATCGGTTTGTTTTTCCTCCTGATCGCCTGGGGGGTAACGCCTGTGCCCACTGTTCCCCTTGCAAAGGGTCTGAAGTGGAGAGGGGGACCTAGCACGCTTCCTATCCATTTGAATGGAGGATGGGATTAAAGCCGCTAATCTTCCTTCCAGACCCTGCAGGGTGGAGGAAAGGACATCTTTAGTCACGTATACAGGGGCTGAGATGTGAGAAACAGTTGCACCATCAATTTGTTCCAATGGCTCAGTCTGGCTTGCCATAATTGGTAATTCAGGCGAGGATGACAGCGTGGAGATGCGACTTGAGATCCTAGTGCCTGGAGGTGAGACCTTTGGTACCTTTTTGGTCTTTGTGGTGTCTTTTTTGATAGGCATAGTCCTAAGCACAAAAACAGAGGCACTATTAAATTGCACTTAATCGCTGAACATAGTCACAGTAAAGCCACTATTAAGTTCAGCCTAGTGCTGGGAAAAAAGTCCTTCCTGCATCAGGAATGCCAGTTGCAACCCTCACGTGCCCCACAGCTAATGTGTCCCTGTGTGCAGACAGCTTGCTTCCTCCTCGTCAGCCGAGGAGAGACTGTCCCAGCTGTGTTTTTATTATTCTTGCCTGCCTTGCATCCTCTTGGACGTTGCATGGCGCTTTTCCCAGGCCCCGCCCCTGTTTCATTTTTGAAAATGTCCCCATGCTCTGACTGAGCTTTACAGTGAAGACAACAGATTAAGGTATGTGCATAGACACCCTCTAGTGGAGAATTCAGGCATGACAACATTTTTTCCCTTAAAGAAGAAAGCATAGGTGGACTTTTTAGTTCCCAAGTTTCTTCCCTTACCTTATCCCCGCTGCAGGATTTGCTGAACTAACAGACAATCCATCCTTCACCTATTATGGCGGGCTGCGTTTAGCAAACCTTCAAGGACGGGGTCCCTTAATATCAGGGTTCCACTCCCTCTGACCTGTAAAAAGCACCCCACCAGGAAAGCTTTAGGTAATGTAGCATGACCAAAGCCCTGGGTCCCAGGGTCCAGCCCTACAAAGAGAGGCGTTACAGGCAAAACCTTGATTTGGATACGAGGCCCAGGGACCATCCACTTTGGCCTCAGTGACACTTTGGATGGATCCAGTCTGTGGAGGCTATTTAAATCCAGCATGGATCCCTTCTGGAGCTCCTCAGAGCACATCTTTACCTGTGACCAACACCTTAAATACGGGCGAAAAAACTGATGTGCTCCTGGAAGGAGGAGGGGTTATATAGGGAGTGAACTTCCTGGATTGGGTATACCAGTGTCCATCACCTGAAGGTGGCCTATAACCTATTAAGTAATTACTTAAGGCTCTGTGTCCCATGATGTACGATAAAGAAACAAGTGAAGTGGGAGGGCCAACGTCATGCAGGAATATTGCTACAGCCTCATTGGCCATGTTAGGTGGTATACAGAGCCAGGTTAGGTGGTATACAGTGCCAGGTTAGGTGGTATACAGAGCCAGAGTAAATACATGACAATGTGAATAGAAGAGAATACTGGTCCTGTTTCCCTCTTCCTCCATCACCGGCAGAAAAAGTATGAACACATGGCTGTCCCTGCTGCTACAGAACCTCCTTCTCCCCCTCCCTGAAGTAAACAAAGAAAAAAACGCACATGGGAGTTAGCACACTGAGAGGAGATGCAAATATCTCCCCTCCCCCCTCCCTTTGATGGTCAGGAACGGGACACTGAAATATCATCATCCAGCCCTGCATCTTAGTGTTGTGTGCCCTCCTCCACACATTACAGGTTGGAGACATATTTTGCACAGGGGCACGTTTACAGGTAGAAGCGCTGCTGCTTGAGCTGGCTCTGCCTGCTTGTCATTATGACACGCAGGAGACCCGGACTGCAGAGGGAGACACACAGAGCAAATAGGCCCACCGGGAAACTCCGGGTAGTCCCGAGGGCTAGAACATGCCTGGTGGTAGGAATCACCAGGTGAAGTGGATGCAGCTGTTCTCAGATTAGGTCTTGAGATCCTAATCCACATATAAAAAACACATGCAAGAGCGCCTGCTCTAGATGTAGCAATTATTAATAAAATGTTACACCAAGATGGAGGCACCCTCCTGTGTGAGCAATATAAATAGGCCATTAAAATAGAAATCACTAGAAGCAGTGACTGATTGCTTAACAAATGGAACAAATGTCTCCCTATGGCGTAAGCTACACAACTAGGCATTTTGGGGTGATCACTTGCACACAATTAGAACATTACACACTAATTTAATAATTAATTAGGTTATTTAAAGGCTGATCCCTGACTTTTTCCCTATCCATTAGAATGTATGCGCTTCCACTGTTGGAGATACTACATCTCACATGCCTGATGAAGGAGTCCTGCGTGACTCCGAAACGTTCCACTACCTGCTCTGTGATGTGACCATGCTTCAATAAAAAAAAAAAAATCAGTTTGGATGCTACTTGGCCAGCACATGGTGTGCTGGCAAATATCCTCATTATCATTTCCACTGTTGGAGACTCTCATAAATTTACAAGAGTTAGGAGTGCAGGTAACAAAGGGTGCAGTGAAGTGGCTCTGCAGCTTACGCATGTATGCCAAATGTGTACCAACTAAACCCCTGTTTTTAACGCATACTGTTATACAGGTTAATTTGGTTGGTAAGCAGACTGGTTGGTGAGTTGAGCTGGGAATTGTCCTTGGATTGTCTTGCATGCATTGCCCTTCCATGTGCTCCTTGCTGTTGTGGACAGTTATAGGTGAGGGCAGAGGCCAGTTGTTTGTTACTGATCCCTTACCTGAGCTTTGTCTTTAATGTTGGCGGTGCTGACAAACCACTGTTTGCTGGCACGAATAATAACAGGCTTCTTGGTCCTCCAGTCATATGGGTAGCTATGTACAAAACTCTCTTCCTTTAGAAGGTTCTTGGAACTTAATAACATCTGTATGACTGAAAATAAAGAACACAATATGAACTGCAGAATATAACTGTATCTGTCTAACAAATAATTAATCTTACAAGCCTTAAAGTTTAAAGTAAAAAAAGATATAGGATTTTTATAACAGCTTACCTGTAAAATCCTTTTCTTTGAAGTACATCACAGGACACAGAGCCATAGTAATTACTATGTGGGTTATAGGCCACCTTCAGGTGATGGACACTGGCACACCCTAAGACAGGAAGTCCACTCCCTATATAACCCCTCCCACTACTGGAGTATCTCAGTTTTTGTAGCAAAGCAATTCACGTGTATACCAGAAAGAAGGGAGGGACCTCTGTGTCCCGTGATGTATTTCAAAGAAAAGGATTTTACAGGTAAGCTGTTATAAAAATCCTATTTTCTTAATCGTACATCACGAGACACAGAGCCATAGTAATTACTATGTGGGATGTCCCAGAGCAATGCCAACTGAAGGGAGGGAGACACAACAAAATTAGGGCACCATGAGATTAGAGGATTTATACTGCAGCTTGCAGCACACTGCGCCAAAAGGCAATATCTTCATGACTTTTTAAATCTACCTGATAGAATCTGGTAAATGTATGGACTGAAGACCAAGTTGCGGCCTTGCAGATTTGAGCCATGGAGGCTTGGTGATGCACTGCCCACGAAGCACTAACAGCCCTTGTGGAGTGCGCTTTGATTTGAAAAGGTGGAATCTTCTTCTATAAACCATAAGCTTGAACAATTACTTGTCAAATCCATTTAGAAATAGTAGATTTCGATGCTGCCTGTCCTCTTTTAGGACCTTCAGGCAATACAAACAAAACATCAGTTTTTGGAATCTGAGCAGTCGCCTTCAACTAGACTTTGACTACTCTCACCACATCAAGAGAATGTAGTGACTTCTCTTCCATAGAACTAGGTTCTGGAAAAAATTAAGGTAGAACAATATCCTGGTTTAAATGAAAAAACTTGACACTACCTTCGGTAGAAAGTTAAGATGAGGACACAATACTACCTTATCCTTATGAATAATTAAATATGGCTCTTTACAAGAAAGAGCAGCCAACTCTGATACCCTTCTTGCAGAAGATATGGCTACCAGAAAAACTAGTTTCCTTGTCAAAAGGACCAAGGGAATATGTCCTATAGGCTCAAAAGGCTGTTTCTGTAATGCTGACAGAACTAAAATCAAGTCCCAGGGGTTCAGGGGTGACCTAACTGGAGGATTAAACCGCTTTACCCCCTGAATAAAGCTACGAACCAAAGAATGCAAAGCAAGTGGTCGCTGAAATAATACCGATAAGGCCGAGACCTGGCCTTTGATAGTACTCAAGGCCAGCTTCATTTCCATTTACAGAAAGTTAAGGATTCTACCTATGACATACTCCCTGGGGTGCCAAACCCTGGATTCATACCAGGAGACATATGCCTTCCAGACTCTATAATATATGATTCTGGAGGCCGGCTTCCTTGCATAAACCAAGGTAGATACCACTGAACCTGACAGCCCACGCTTCTTCAAAATGTGGGTCTCAATAGCCAAACCGTTAAATTTAGCGTTTGGAAGGTATGATGGAATACCGGACCTTGCAAGAGGTTTGGACGTGGTGGTAGGGTCCATGGGTCCCCTACCGCCATCTTTATGATCTCTGCAAACCAAGATCTCCTGGGCCACAAGAATCACCAACTTCCCTTCCTGCTTGATCCTGCGAAGAAGTCTTGGAAGCAGCAAAACAGCAGGGAATGCATAAATCAGTGAAAACTGATTCCACTGGAATACCAAGGCATCTGTTCCGCATGCTAGCGGATCTTTTGTTCTTGACACAAAGTTGTCGATCTTCTTGTTGAACCTGGACGCAAACAGATCTACGTTCAGAATCCCCCATCTTTGACATACTGTCAGAAAGATATCAGGGTGAAGAGACCATTCTCCAGGGAACAACTGCTGGCGACTCAAGTAATCTGCCTGCCAATTCTCTATTCCAGGAATGAAGACTGCCGATAGGCAAGGTACAATGTTTTCTGCCCAAATTAGGATATGATTCACCTCTCTCTGGGCTGCATGACTTCTCGTGCCCCCTTGGTGATTGATATATGCCACTGCTGTGGCATTGTCGGATTGGATCCTGACAGGACAATTCCGTAACCTGAACATCCAGGCCCTCAGGGCCAAGCGTGCTGCCTGAATCTCTAGAATATTAATGGGCAAGGTCATTTCTGATCTGGACCATTTCCCTTGGACAGTCGCCTCTTCCAGGACTGCTCCCCAACCCGAAAGGCTGGAATCTGTTGTTACCACCTTCCAGGTAATTGGTAGGAAGGATTTTCCCTTCTGCAGATTCTTGGTTATCTACCACCAACTGAGGCTCTAGGGGACCTTTGGAGACAAACACATTGGAAAATCTAAAGCTTGGACCTTCTTGTTCCAAGATGCCGATAGGATACTGTTTTAAAGCAGTCTCGAATGAAACTGAGCATAAGGAACGGACTCGAATGAAGCCATCATCTTTCCCAACAACCTCATGCAAAGTCGAATAGAAGGATTCTTCTTTGCCTTGACTACCTGAATCCGCTCCCTAATGGCACTGATCTTCGCCTGGGGTAAGAATACCCTC
This sequence comes from Lithobates clamitans, assembly GCA_037952925.1. Lineage (NCBI taxonomy): Eukaryota > Metazoa > Chordata > Amphibia > Anura > Ranidae > Lithobates > Lithobates clamitans. The sequence continues at coordinate 3,072,870 of JBBGZY010000964.1, read as the reverse complement.
TTCTGGACTGTATCTATGATCAGACCCAAGTATTCCAATCTCCTTGATGGTTTTAAGGTAGATTTCTCTAGGTTGAGAATCCAACCTAGGTATTCCAGGTAGTTGACCGTGGTGACCATACTTTGGTCTAAGCAGGCTACCAACTGGTCTATCAAGAGCAGATTGTCTAGGTACGCTATAATCGTTATACCCTGGGCCCTTAATCTGGCTAGAGGAGGGGCCAGGACCTTTGTAAACACTCGAGGTGCAGTAGCTTGACGGAAAGGCAGAGCTACAAACTGAAAATGAAGATTTTCTACCTCGAAGTGTAGATATTTCTGGTGAGCGGGGAAAATTGGCACATGGAGGTATGCATCCTTGATGTTGTTTGACGCCAGAAGTTCTCCTCCTTGTAGGATGGAGACTACTGATCGGATTGACCCCATGCGAAAAGAGCAGATATTCAAAAACCGGTTTAGATCTTTGAGATCTAGAATGGGTCTGACATCTCCATTTGGTTTTGGTACCGTGAAAAGGTTTGAATAAAACCCCAATATCACCTTTTGAGACAAAAGATGGTCCAATGCTTGAAAGAGACTTCTTTTTCTCTTGATCCCTGGGAACGTTTGATCAGAGAAAACAAGGAAACGGGGATTCTCGGAACTCTAGTTTGTACCCTAGAGTAATTGAGGAAGCCACCGATTTGTCTTGACACTCTTCCTGCATCATCTATCGGACAAGTCAAACTTTTATTCACAGAGGATATAGTAGCGTCAATTTCTGGTATCTCCCATTTTTTATTAAACTTTTCCTCCATAGTATAAAGTGTTGCAAACTTTTTAGGAGGATAAAAATGCTTATCTGGGTGATCCCACTTAGAATACACAAGCTTTTCCATCAAAGAATGGATAGGAATGGCACTCTTAGATTGTAAGCTCTAAGGAGCAGGGCCCTCTGATTCCTACTGTATCAAATTGTATTGTATTTGTACTGTCTACCCTCAAGTTGTAAAGCGCTACGTAAACTGTTGGCGCTATATAAATACTGTATAATAATAATAATAATAATAATACACAGCTCGGGGAGGCTTTAGCGAACCCAAACAAGAAGTAGGTTTATCAACTGACTCAGTTAAGGGTAGCATAAATGTGGAGTGGACCAATTCAGTAAGAGATTGTACCATCAATCTTTCAGATTGTGAACCTGATATCTCCGCATCTGACCCCTCAGAAGAGGAGTCATCAGCCTCTTCCCGGTCCCCTGAGAAAAACTCATCATCTCATCAGCTTGTGGGGGGGGGTGAGAAGGAGATCCGGTAATCCAACCGCCACGCAGGGGCGGTAAAAAAACAGAGAGGCATCGCCGACCGTTCTGGCCTCCCCCTATCCAGGGAGAGCTTTTTTCAGGTGGGGGGTGTTTTTGTAAGAAAATCCCCCCCCCCATCTTACCGGACGTGCTCTATACAGCCCCCAGTGGTGACTTTTAGGCATTACAACATTTACTTTTTAAAGGAGACAATTCATAAGAAACTTAAAAAATTCCTTAGAAATCTCCACCTACCTTTCCTGCTGCAGGGTTTTTCTGTGGTAAAACCAACAGACCCAATCTTCATTTCTCACGGTGGGTTCCGTTTAAAAAACCTTCAGGAACTGGGGCCCCACACTCCTGGACCCGTAAAACACCCCGCCAGAAAAAACATAAGGCTGAAAAAACCAAAAGCACCAAATCATGGGGTCTAGCTCTCTAGAAAGACAAGCGTTACAGGCTAAACCTCGTTTCTTCTGGCACGAGGCCCGGGTACCATTCAATTCGGCCTAAAAAGACAGGAATGGATCCGGCTGCATAGCTAGCCCCAGCAAGGATTGCTCCAGTGGAGCTCAGCACAGCAAATCTTTACTCGTGACAACACCTTAGACACTGGCAAAAAAACTGAGGTACTCCTAGTAGTGGGAGGGGTTATATAGGGAGTGGACTTCCTGTCTTAGGGTGTGCCAGGGTCCATCCCCTGAAGGTAGCCCATAACCCACATAGTAATTACTATGGCTCTGTGTCCCGTGATGTACGATTAAAAAAACAAATTTTCACATTGCTACCTTACCCAACTCTTGTAAAACTATTCATTTTTTTAATACAAGCTTCATTTTTTCTTATGTATCAGCGGTTTCTGTGCTAGGACGACAACACTTACTTGGACATACACCTCCACCAGCAGACCTTTCCAGCCGTGAGCTCTGTGTCAGCAATATGTTTGAGATTGCTTGTCTGCTCTGAGAGACTCACACTCAAATTATACTCAGGACACCTGTGGGAATGTAACTATCCATTGACTAGTGCTGCCTATCAATATTACAATAGCTCCTTTGAGCTTTATTTTTACTTTTTCTATTAAATGGCATTCACTCACTATGTCTGTTTGAGATGAAACCCCAATTCTGTGAGCTGGCCATAAGCCCTCTCTTTAGTGCTGTCTCCCCTTCCGTGCTGTATTACCTGCATAGAGGAACTAAACCTCATGGCCGTTCTGAATGCATATACTTACTTTCTGTGAAAAATACTGATAAGCGCCTGAAGAAGTGTCATATTGCGAAACATGTCGAGCTTGTACCCCCAAAAATTTTACCCCCACTCTCTTAAGGGAACCCCCAGTGGTCATTACACTTATTGACCCAGGCCCAGGGGCTAGAGTTGGATGTGCTGATTACCGCCTATATAAGTCTGTATTTTATATGTTTTTTAAAGTATTTTTGTACATCTGTTATTAATAAAATAACAAATTTTTACTACATTGGTGCCTGCAAAATCCATGATTCTTCTTCAATAAACTTACCTAGTTACTAGGACGTGGCACTTGCTACCAATATTTATACACCCATAGTACCATCCTGTGGTGGTGTATCTTTGCTAGTTCAAATGACAATGCTTACTTAGCGTTAGTTTATGAGGAAGCAGTTTTGCCATCTTAGGATGCGTGCTCCCACTGCCTATAACACGCAGCGCACCTGCACACTGACTGCAATGGAGCATTGGGCATGTAATCCAGTGAAAACTAGTCGTGTTACGATCTGAAAAAGTGTTCCCATGACTGTGCTTCTCACACACACCCATTGGAAGTAGCCTTAGATTGTAAGCTCTTTGAGCATAGGTACTGATGTGATCGTATAGTATGTAAAGTGTCATGTAAACTGATGGCACTATATAAACAACTGTAATAAATAAATAATAAATCATCATAGCCGAACGTGTCTCATTAGATAGCTGTCCCAAACACTGCATCAAATTCTGGGGGTCCTTGGGTATCTTTAAAAATACATACCAGCTTCATTGCCATCTTCAAGTACAGCTTTGGTTTCTAAATCAGCCCCTGCTCCAGAAGTGTAGCAACCAGCTTCATCCACCAGGCAGTCCTTCAAAAAAAAAAAAAAAAAAAAAAAAGATAAAAAAAATCATTTACAATAGAACTTAAGCCCAGGTTCACGGATGCGATGCGGGAACCAGTGCGGATTCCAGCATCACATCTCTCTCACAGGCAGTTCACTTCCTTCTGCGAACTGCTGCGAGTGTCATTACATTGTTAATGACACCCCCAGATCGGTTCACAGATCTTAGCGCGAACTGTGAACTCACACATGAATCTGATCGCTTAGGTGAGAACACCCATGCGATCCGATTTCAGTGTGGGGGGAAAAAAAAAGTCCTTGCATTTTTTTCCTCTGCGAATCTATTTTAAATTCAGCCATGCAACTGTATGGCTGAATTGGCATCTCACAGACATCGCATGTGATCGGCACTGCAGGTGCGGGTGCGAATCACATGCAATGTCTGATCACAGTAGTGTGAACCTGGACTCAGTCAGAAAATTACGTCCTGCTAGATCAGTTCAGGCTGGCACTTTTGCAGGTATAGCTATGTAAAACATTAAACAAAATAAGCGTCTATACTGTTTAAAATCCAGTAATGCAGGGTTTCTCCCTGCTCTGTTGCGCTCCTTTCTCAGCACTGTGCCTAAAATCATAGCCACTAGGGACTGATCAGCTAACAACTTTAAGATTTACTGTTGGTGAAGGGGGAAGAAAGCAACAGGAATGGGGCATGATTAGGAAGAGGGAACATGATTAGGAAGAGAGAAAAGAAAAGCAGGAGAGGCGACAGGGCAACTCTGCTGTCAGTAAGACACAAAAGAGTTACATTTACAAGGAAAGTGTCCTATCTTACCTCCCTGATAATTTCTCCTTTCTCCCTCATCAGTCTGTGAAATTCAGCACTGTAAAGTTTCTGTCAGCCTTCCTCTCTATCTAAACCAAGACATACAATCGTGGCTGGAAATGTTCATATTTTAATTACAGAAGTGGCAGATTATTAATTCTTCAACTCTCTGAACACCACTTAGTGACTCACCCTCACTGATGGTCAACAGGAGAAGGGCTCCTTACACAAGTAATAAGTACAGGAATAAATTTAAAACTTTTTTTTACTTTATTGCTATCACAAGAGGGCCAAAAAGCCTATTATGTGATAGCATATGCAGGCAACAGGTTCTATTTAAAGTGGTTGTAAAAGCTAGATATTTTTACCCTAATGCATTCCCTGCATTAAGGTAAAAAAAGTCCTGGTATTTGTATGTATTTCTGGCATTATAAAACAGGGGAGATGTAAGGATGCACTTCCTGTGGTGTAGATGTAGTTTCCTTTCAGCAGATGAGCATATGAAGTTCACCATGGACATCCCAGGCACCCGGGAAGGAAAGACAGGCCCGGAACGCATGGAAGGCAAGGGTTGCATCTACACATGCATGCTTTACAACTGCCTGAATCACTTCTAAAATAAAGCCAGCAGCTCAGTGAAAATGTAAAAGAACACTCAGCTGTGAGTTTGTGTACATATTGGTACTGCCACTGCCATATTAACAGATGTGGGAGTGAAAGATTAAAATAAACCTTTTCTCTGCCCATACTAGGGAAATGAAGATACATTAGCCACATCACATTGGTGGTCAAAGGGTGAAAGAAAAAAAAATGAGCCAGCAATCACCCCTCCCACTACATTGATTTATTACATGAAGCATTGAAAAGCATGCTGAACTTTCCTTTAAGAACTTATAACACTGCTTGCATACTTTAAAGCATTTTGTGTGTATCTGAGCCAGTTAAATAGATCGATCTGACCCAACTGTTAGGAGTTCCACCCATAAAATTAACTTTGCTTTATTCAGCAGCATTAAACCTAAGAAACAACATTTTGAAAAATTGTATTTATTTTTACTCACTTTTTCAATGTCTGTTGCTAAGGGGTGCCTTGTAATCTGCCTCTTCCCGGCGCCTGACGTTATTTCCCTTGGCAGCCTGCTCGCTAGTGCTCCTGGGAGATGCTTGTCATCATTTTCCAGGAGTCAGTGGGCAGGGCCGAGGGCTTCGTTGCCACCACAACGGGGGCACGTCCGACGACGACGCCCGTTGTGGTGGCAATGTCAGAAGTGTACAGTGCTGTAAGCCATACATACTGCGCATGCGCGAGAACGGGCAGGGCATGCTGGTCGCTCAGCTGCAACTGATCCCAGAAGATAGTGCTTGTGGGCTTCAAATGCCCACAAGCAAGATGGAAATTGCCAAGAAGGAGCAATATAACATATCTTCCTCTATTAAATCGGCAATCGAGCAGCGATTCATCAGAGGAACGTGAGTGCTATTAATAAGATTAAAAAAAAAAAAATGTTTTAACAGTTGGAACTCCGCTTTAAGAGAGGGAGTGTGTCATCCTGTAGTATGTGTATTTTACTAATTAGACCAATTTTACAACACAGGCTGGAGGTGCTGTTCCAGCTTAGAGCTCAACAGCTGCTGGCTTCAAGTGGTAAATATGAAACCATTCATCTGCAATATTTAATATGCACCCATAAAAAAAAGAAAATTGCACAATGATGGTTTATTTTTTAGGCCAAGCTGTAACAAATTTTTAAAACAAAACAAAACAATATACATTCCTTTTAGCATGATCGTAATGCAGGGCTCCCTTTAATCATTCTCCATGTGAAATTTTTATATGAGACTACCCTAACTTACCACTGATAATTTATGATGAGAAGCGACACTGTAGTCTTCAATGCCATGGGCAGGTGCAGTGTGCACAAGGCCTGTACCTTTTCCCATGGTGACATGATTGGCTGGGACGAACGGAGAGAGCCTTCCTGGTATTGTGGGGTGATCACATACCCCGTTTTCAAGATCTGTTCCTGTAAGATGAAAAACAGCATTAGCATAATTTGATAATAAGGACATTAAAAGAATATTGAAAAAAAAAGAAGTTTATGAATGATGATCAACATGTTCACTACGTGGTGAATTCCCATCATTAACACAATATATATGGAGCTGTACATATTTTACATGCATGTGTGGGTCTTATAGCTTTCTCCCATAACCTAAAACATTTTTAAAAGGTTAAAGAAAATCTCTCCTTTTGATTACATGGATGCCTTTCTCAAAGTATACAGATAAGGACTTATTACTGCACTCCGCCTTTCCTGATCCACTTACTTGTTCCAAGTCAGTAATTCAGAAAGTATTAAAGCTAAAAGGGCAGCACAAGTGCCAGGCAAAAAGCATTTTTAGGAGATCAGTAATGAAAACCCCCATATTTATTTCAGAAAAAGGTTTACTTCACCACCTCAGCCCCAGAAGGATTTACCCCCTTGCTGACCGGGCCATTTTTTGCGATACGGCACTGCATCGCTTTAACTGACAATTGCGCGGTCGTGCAACGTTATACCCAAACAAAATTTACGTCTTTTTTTCCCCACAAATAGAGTTTTTTTTGGTGGTATTTGATCACCGCTGGGGTTTTTATTTTTTGTGCTATAAACAAAAAAAAGCGACAATTTTAAAAAAAGAAAACAAACAATATTTTTTATTTTTTGCTAAAATAAATATCCCTCATTTTTTTCTCAGTTTAGGTCGATATGCAATCTTCTACATATTTTTGATTTAAAAAAAAATTGCAATAAGCATATATTGATTGGTTTGCGCAAAAGTTATAGCGTCTACAAAATAGGGGATTTATGATATTTTTAATATTTTCTTTTACTAGTAATGGCTGCGATTTTTATTGGGACTGAGATATTGCTGCGAACAAATCAGACACCTTTGGGACCAGTGACATTTAAAAAGCAATCAGATCTAAAAATAGCCACTGATTACTGTATAAATGTCCCTGGCAGGGAAGGGGTTAACACTAGGGGGCAATCAAGGGGTTAACTGTGTTTCCTCAGCATGTGCTAACTGTGGGGGGGGGGGGGACTGCCTAGGGGAGGAGACTGATCGGTGTTTCTATATACTAGGAACACACGATCTGTCTCCTCTCCCCTGGTCAGAACATGGATTTGGTTTACATACACAGATTCTGGCTCTGTCAGGAGCGATCACGTGTGCCCAGTGGACATTGCGGCTGCCGGGCATGCGCATTGGCTCCCCCCTCCCCAATACCCCTTGAAGCGGCCACCGTATAGCTACGGCGATTGGCACAGGGGAGCCATTCTACCGCCATCGGCAAGCGGTTAAAATGGCTTCAGATCAAACTGGCCCTATAGTGTGCATGTATCTCAATAACTGGTGGACCATTCAATTTATGCAAGAACTGATTTGAATGGTCTGCATTTTCTTTAAAGTGAGCTTGTGCTTTGCTCATGCAGAGCAAAGAAAGAATTTCACTTTTTTTTTTCAATCAAATAGTTTTTTATTAAATTTCTTCCCCTATTTACAACAAATGCGCAGTTATGTCAATCACATTACATTACCCCACCAACTTGTGTATACAAACAAAAAGCAAAACAAACATCAAGCAACCTAACATTCAAAACACGCAAAAAGAAAAAAAAAAATTCCCCTCATTGTCTGCATTTGTCAGTCCCTTTTTAATTTCCTTCCTTCGAAATATTCATGTATAATACCAGTTTTATATATATTCATTTCGCTCCAGTGTTAGCTTTCTTACCTAATGGCCCTTGCTAATATTCTCATTGGATTTCTCAACCAGATCAGACACTAACCACCAATGCCAGATCTTTCCAAATTTCTTAGGACATCTCCTATGTTTATAGGCGAGTTCCTCTCGTTTTAAATGAAGATTAATTGTTTTAATCCATTGGTCTGTTTTTGGTGGAGAGTTTGATATCCATTTTTGCAATATAGGTTTCTGTGCCATGTACATAGTTCTCAGCCAAATCACTTGCACCTCTTCTGGAAGAATATCTACCGGCATAACCCCTAACAATGCTACTTTTGGATCAGGCTGTACTTGTGTGCAGCACAAGGAATTCAAAATATCAAATATGGACTCCCAGTAGTGGTTTAATTAGGGGCATAGCCACAGCATGTGTATAAGTGTACCATTTACAGGGGGTCCCCTAGTTACAAACATCCGACTTACAAACGACTCCTACTTACAAACGGAGGGAGACAACAGGAAGTGAGAGAAAATCTACCCCTAGGAAGGGAAATTCACTCCTGTAAGAGCTATTATGGGGAAAAGGTACCTCCACTGATGCTTTATCACCAAGGCTTGTTTCCACAACAAAAAAATTTTCAAAATCCAATTGTCATTGGTACAGAAAGTGAGGTGGAATCTTCTGAACAGGAGCACACACAGCAAAACAAATGTTACAGAGGTGTTAACCTCTCCTTATGCTATCAAAAAAGCTTAAAAATAGTTTTTTTGGCTGGAGCTACACTTAAAAAATGTACCTGTTCCGACCTACAAACAGATTCAACTTAAGAACAAACCTATAGTCCCTAACTTGTTTGTAACCCGGGGACCCCCTGTATACATCTTGGACAATTAGATGTAGTTACTTTACCCCAAGATTACGATTTTAATGGAGTATAGTGAGCTCTGTGGATAATGAATAATTGAGTCATCCATTGTGCGGAAGATGACGCCTTGAATAAACTTTTCAAAGCTAGCCCCCATTCCTCATCACTAAGGGTATAGAAGTCTCTTCACCGCCGTTCATAGCTATCTACTTGTGAGTTAATTCTTGTTATCGTTTTAAAAGAAGAGTAAATCTTTCCCATTAGTCCCTGTTTAGCATGTCTAATATTAACTGCCATAGTAAAGATTAATGAAAGATTATATTTTAATATAAAGGTCTTTGCCTGGGACTGTAAGACATGCCGTAGCTGTAGATATTGAAAAAATAATTAGGCAAATTATATTTCTCTGCCAATCCAATGATTGCAAAACATCATTGTCATAGAGTTGGCAAAGAAACAGAATGCCTGCCTTTTTCCATATCTCAAAATGTTTAAGTTTCGCCACTTCAGGCAGTTGTAGATTATTCCATATGGACATATATTGTATGTAACCCTCATGTTGAGTTTCTTGTTGAACAGTGGTCCAAGTCCTAAGTACCAAAAAGAATGTGGGATTATCTTCATTTAGTAAAAAATTGGTAGGAAACTATTAACTGTACTGATGGATTTATCGGCATTTGGGAATCATATAAATTTGTTGTATAGGATCCTCACAATCTATAGTGTTCCATCCATTTAATTTCTGAAGTTGAGATGCCAGACAGTAAAGACTGGCATTAGGGACAGCCAAACCTCCTTCATCCTTAGGCAGCTGCAAGGTTTCCAAGCTGATCTGAGGATGTTTATATCTCCATATAAGATCTCTAAACAGAATATTTGTTTAAAGAATTTCCATGGTAACCATATGGGACAATTATGGAGCAAATATAATAATTGTGGCATCCAAATCATCTTTATTAAATTGGCTTTGCCTATTTTTGACAAAGGTAAATTACTCCAGATTTTTCCCACTTGCCCAAACCGCTTAAGTAATAGAGACAGATTCCTCTCCACATATGTACTCACTTGTGATGTGATATGTACCCCTAAATATTTAAATGTAGAGACTACAGCAATCTGGAAGGCAGAGATTGGCAGACTGGTCACCAAGGGGTCCACTGGTAAAAGTATTGACTTATCCCAATTTATCTTAAAGCCTGAAAAAGAGCCATATGGACGAGGTATCTCCCAGAAATAAAAGTGTATCATCGGCGTTTAAAGTGATTTTGTCTTTTCCCATAGATCTAAGAAACCCAGTAATATACTTTGATTGATGAATAGAAGCAGCCAGTGGTTCTATTCATCAACAAAACAATAAACAAAGGTGATAATGGGCATCCCTGCCTTGTTCCTCGTTGCAATGAAAAAGGTGCTGATATGCGTCTATTTACCTGCATCTGTGCCACTGGGGCAGTATAAGGTAATTGTATCCATCTTATAAACTGGGTTCCAAAACCAAATGTTTCTAAACAATACCACAAAAAGTCCAATTTTGTGCTTTTAAAAGCTTTAGCCACATCAAGCGACAATATAGCTCTATTACCCAAGTTTTCTGTTGGAACCTGTAAGTTAAGAAATAAACGCCTTTTTTCACTGCCGTGGATCTATTTGGGATAAAGCCTGATTGATCCTTATGCACCATCTTAGAAATGATTTTCGTCAATCTAGTGGCTAAAACTTTTGCCAATAATTTCACGTCTGAGGTAAGTAACTTTTAAAACAAAAAAAATCTGGGTTACTAGGGATTTTATCGGTTTTTAGCAACGTTATAATAATTGCTTCATTCATAGAAGATGGCAGATATCCACTCTCAAATGCGGTATTAAAGACCTCCAGTAGTTCAGGCAGCAAATCTTCTCCAAAAACCTTATAAACCTCCCCTGGTAACCCATCTGCACCTGGGGCTTTATTATTAGGCAAATTAGCCAAAGCTTTTTGGAGTTCTTCTAGTGACAGGGGTTGATCAACATCTCCCTATCACTCTCTGATAATTCTGCTAAAGATATGGAATTCAGGAAAAGTTTTAGATCTCTGTATAGGATACTTTACTACTATACAGGTTTTTATAGAAAATCAACAAAGGCTGATGAAATCTCCAAGGTTGTTCGCACAGTTTCAGTAGGAGAAATTTGCAATTCCACCATTTGTGACATTGGTTTTTGGGATTTTACGAATTCAGACAAAAGATGACCCGTGTTTTCCCCATCCTCAAAATAGGGTTGCTGAAGAAAAAAACATTTCTGCTCTGCTTTTTTACGAGAGATACTGGAATATATATGTTGTTTTCGTATCCATATCTGCTGTGTTTCTTTAGTAGGGTTCCCTATATAATTAAGTTCAGCCTTTAAAGTGGAGTTCCACCCACTTTTACAACTCTTCAGCATCCCTCACTAAACTGTACACTGTAAACAAATTGGATATTTTATTATTTTTTTCCTTAGCACCTACTGTATATCTGCTGTATTCATTTTTCACTTCCTCCTCCCTGGCCGCGGCCCATCGCATCATTTCCTGTTTGCAATGCCTTCTGGGAAGGGGCGGCAACTTCCTCTGAAACTGCCGTTGCTATGGCAACCTGACCTGAAACCTATTACACTGCTTGTGCTGCACTGAACATGTGCGAGATCTGCAAGGATGAGATCCAGGAAGAAATACAGTCTGGCTTCAGATGCCCACACTTAAGATGGCCACGGCCTTCTGTAAGTTTATAAAATAACAAACTACTGCTATAAACTAACAAAACAGACCTTAGTTTACAGACTAACTTTACTAGAATACATTAAGCTTGTGTATTATAGGGGTATTTTTATTTAAAAAGTATAATTTCGGCCGGAACACCACTTTAAGACATCTTCTGTCAGTTGTTCTCTTCCCAGGCCCTAGACTTTTTTTTTATTATTATTATTATTATAGATATTTGTGAAATAAACCGACCTCTCATATAAGCCTTTAATGGGTCCCAATAGTTCTGTTAAGATACAGTAGACTTATTAATAGTGCCATAAGTCAAAATATCAAGTTTTATTTTCTGATTTGAAGAAAAAAGGTGAAACCAGTAAGGGCTCAATCCATGCCTCAAGTGGCAACACTGGGTGACTGAGCAGCCAATTACTAGTGTTGTCATGTGGGTGGAAATAGAATGATTCAAATCCCCTAAACTTGGAAGTACCTACACATTTTCCAAACTGCTGGTAGCTGAATTGAGAGGCGGTGGAGCAGTTGGGACTAGTATAAAAATGAACCTGTTTCTATGCCCTATACAGAAATACCTCGTGTTCATGAAGGATTCTGTTCACGAACACGAGCCGTGGCAATCTTCCCTGCTCTGACACGTACATGTTGAGAAGAGCAGTGTCTTAAGAGAACCAGTCCACTCAGATAAAGGTTTCTGCCCCCTGACTACCATGAGGGTGGGCTCACTTGATTGGGAATCATGGTAAAACAGTTCATATGAATTCTACAACTTTATCATGCCTTCAGATGATCTTTTCCTGGATGCACAGTGCTGTTGTGTGGCCCCTAGATTAGTAATTAAAATTGGGGTTTGGGATTGTTTCAAACAAGGATTAAAGAGGAGCTATAGTTTTTTTTTTTCTTTTTAGATGTACACATGAAAGACGCCAGCTTAACGTAAATATATGTTTAAAATCCTTTTTTGTACATACATTTCATAATTTTATGTATAAACAAAAAAAGTTCAGAACGGATTAACCTGATTTACATTGAACCCTATGGGAAAATTTGCCTCATTTCGCAATCAATTCGGTTCGCAAATTAAGTTTGTGAACCGAGGTATCACTGTATAGGCAAAGCACATGTTCAATTTCAAACCAAGCAGAATATATTGATACTACATAAGAGCTCAATATTTTGTTCCAAGCTTAATTGATAAAGTATGATTTTTCAAAATTTTTTCGACAACCTGGGGGACATTGCAAAGTACAATCACGTAACAGTGGGTTATTTAAGGCCTTCATTTTAATGAGAAGCACACATTTAAAACATAGAGAAAATCCAGCAGTGTTTCAGAAATTGCAAGAGTATGCAGACCCTCTTTCTCAAGGTGACAGACAGAGCCTAATGCTGAGAACACTCTGCGAGTTTCTCAGCGTTTAGATTTGTGCACTGCTTAGCCAAGGAACTTCCCCTTAGAAAGGGTTACATGAGGTCAGTGCTGTGTGGGTTGATGTATCTCATGCTATCTGTGGCCCTCTCCTGTCCCATGTTTGCAATCACTAGAGTTTTCTGTAGTAGTACATTCATGGAATATTATGTGTGGCCCCTTTGGTGATGTCAGAGACCGTACTTGAGGCTTCCTATATCAAGAAAGTTAACCACCACTGATCTACATGAACATTTACCTTTAAATGTTGAAATTATTTCAAACTTTGTTCCCAGGGAAAGTGCTGTGGAATCAGCAAGTTCAGTAGCCAGAATATAAAGCTCTCCTGATGTCAGGCACTTCACCAAAGAATATCTGGAATCACAGAAGCAAATTCAATGCAAAGACATTCCACAATTTAATTTTTTTAAGTCATCGGTATAGCATAAGTAACTTAATGTATGCGAATATTTTAAATTGAATAAAACAATAAAAAAAGTAACAATATATATGTACATACAGTTAGGTCCATATATAATTGGACACAGGCACAAATTTTAGTTTTTTTCAGGTATTTACCAAAACATATTCAAGCTGCATTTATATAATATGGGCTGAAAGCGCACACTCTCAGGTTTAATTTGAGGGTACGTACATCCAAATCAGAGGAAGGGTTTAGGAATTACAGCTCTTAAAGTGTTTGTAAAAGCTTGTTTTTTTATTTTTATTTTTTTAAATAACAAACATATCATACTTATCTCCACTGTGCAGCTCGTTTTGCACAGAGTGGCCCCGATCATCGTCTTCTGCAGTCCCCCGGCGGCTCTCATGGCTCCTCCCCATATCAGATAATCCCCTAGGATTATCTCTCCAGGGGGGGTTACCTTGCAGGCCCACTCCCCAGTCCAGCTTTTGCGTCCATAGACACAAATGCCGGACCCAGCCCCCAGGTCATTGGATTTGATTGACAGCAGCAGGAGCCTATGGCTGCGCTGCTATCAATCTATCCAATCAAGAGCCAAGAACCCCGGGCAGAGGAAGAGTGCGTCTCCGGCGTGGGAAATTCCAGGGCTCAGGTAAGTAAAACGGGGGGGGGGGGGGCTGGGGGGCCAGTCACTGCCAGGTGTTTTTTCACCTTAATGCATAGGATACATTAAGGTGAAAAAACACAAGGGTTTACAACCCCTTCAACGTGATTATTTAAAAAAAAAAAAAAAACAACACTTTACAAACATGTTATACTTACCTCCTCTGCTCCTGGCTCCTCCTCTTCTCAAGTGCCCCCACGGAGAGACGATTTCCATGGGGGCACTCCTTGAATGCATTAAGGTGAAAAACGTGAGCGTTTACAACCTCTGTAAGAATAGCCATTGGACCAAAAGTAATTAGACAATTGAATCAAAAGCTGTTTCATGGCCAGGTGTGGGGCTACTCCTTCGTTATTTCTTCATCAATTAAGCAGGTAAAAGGTCTGGAATTGATTCTAAGTGTGGTATTTGCATTTGGAATCTATTGCTGTGAGCCTGCATCATACATTCAAAGGAGATGTCCATGCAGGTGAAACAGACTATTGTAATGCCCTGTACACACGGTTGGACATTGTTCGGACATTCCGACAACAAAATCCATGGCTTTTTTCCGACGGATGTTGGCTCAAACTTGTCTTGCATACACACGGTCGCACAAAGTTGTCGGTTGACGTAAAACACGTACGTCGGGACTTTAAACGGGGCAGTGGCCAATAGCTTTCGTCTCTTAATTTATTCTGAGCATGCGTGGCACTTTGTGCGCTGGATTTGTGTACACACGATCGGAATTTAACCGATCGGATTTTGTTGTCGGAAAATTTTATAGCCTGCTCTCAAACTTTGTGTCGGAAATCCGACGGAAAAAGTCCCATGGAGCCCACACACGATCGGAATTTCTGACAACACAATCCGATCGTACTTTTTCCGTCGGAAAATCCGACCGTGTGTACAGGGCATAAGGCTTCAAAAACAAACAGCTCATGATCCAAAGCACACAATGTCATCTGTAAAACATGGTGAAGGCAATGTGATGGCATGGGCATGCATGGCTTCCAGTGGCACTGGGTCATTGGTGTTTATTGATGATGTGACAGAAGACAGAAGCAGCCGGGTGAATTCTGCAGTGTTTAGAGATATACTGTCAGCCCAGATTCAGACAAATGCAGCAAAGTTGATTGGATGGCGCTTCACATTACAGATGGACAATGATCCAAAACACACTGCAAAAGCAACCCAGGAGCTTTTGAAGGAAAATAAGTGGAATATTCTACTATGGCCGAGTCAATCACCTGATCTCAACCCAACTGAGCATGCATTTCACTTGCTGAAGGCAAAACTAAAAGGCAGAAAGACTCACAAAGAACAAATGAAGACAGCTGCAGTTAGAGCCTGGCAAAGCATCAGAAAGAAGGAAACCCAGTCTTTTGTAATGTACATGGGTTCCAGACTTCAGGCCGTCATTGCCAGTAAAGGATTCTCAACAAAATATTAAAAATGAACATTTTTTTATGATAATATTCATTTATTCAATTACACTGAAAATGGGGGGTCTGTGCATAAAAAGGGTTACAGTTCCTAAAATTTGTACTTGATATTTATGTTCAACCCCTTGAATTAAAGCTGAAAGTCTGCAGTTCAAATAAATTTGGATTATTTAATTTTAATTTTATTCTAGTGGCATACAGTGCCAAAAGTATGAAAATTGTGCCTGTGTCCAAATATATATGGGCCTATTAGATATGCAGACATTTCTTCCTGCATTTTAAAGCCCAACTCTAGGCAAATAAAAATAAAAATTATATATATAAAAAAAATCACATGGCCCCACTGCAAGGGTTAATTGCTTATTTAAGTCTAGGGAAAAAAAAAAGGAAGTTTATTTACCCAATCCTCTGCTCCTACCCACAGCATTTGCACCCCCATGCTCCACTAGTCTAGGGTCCTGATGTGATCAAGACCGCGGGTTCCATAACCCTGTACTGGACATGAGGACACCAAGGCTGTCCACTGCCGAATCATGGGGAAGCAATGCCTGCCGGGAAGTGGAGGATCAGGTAAGTAAAACTGTTTCTCCTCTCCCCTAGAAAAAACAAGCAATAAACCCCTGCATTGCAGGTGCAGCCCCACTGCAAGGGATAATTTATTATTTGCCCAGAGTCAGGCTTTAAGAAAAGAATGTGCTTTATTTTACAAATCTATTGGTATGTAACACAGTACCAATATGTCTTTTAACTGAGTACTTCTAGCATTTCTTATAGCTTTTAAGCTGAAGCTGCTTTACTTCCCCTAAAATAAAACAATAAGGAAAAGGTGTACATTTAACTCATAGTACATTTTTATATAAACCATTAGCGTAGAAGTAAACAATAGTGACGTACGATGAAGCCGGCATATAACAGATAGCCTGATTAGCAGGAATGGTCCATGGTTGCGTTGTCCAAATCAGAGCACTAACCTTCGTGGTGCCATCTACAAATGAAAGACTTATTTAGTGCGGATTTTTGTACACAAGAACACACTCTACTCAAATCAAACATTCCCCTGACCACTTCATTTCTCACACCTGTACACCCCTATGGACCAGGTGTTAAACTCAAAACCAAAAAGTGTATAAATTGCAGCCAATACATTATCCTGTTGCTGCATGCATAACACATATGTATGGAGGAACAGGGACTGAGCTGTCAGACATCTTTTGGTTCCCACTAATGATCTTTTGCTGGCAGGACCAGCTCCTAAACATGTGACCAATGTAACAGTTAATCACAGCGGTAACATGATCTTGGATCCTTTCTGTCCCCTGGACATACAGACCCTATTAAAGGGACGTCGAGGCTGGGCGTGAGGGAACGGCCATCTTTTCGAGCTGGCACCCCTGGGAACTGCCCAGGGGCCCCAAGTGCTCATGGGGCCCCACAAGGGCTGGCTCCAAATCTAGGGGGATGCAGTACGGAGGTCAGGTAGCATGGCATTGGTAACTGCACTGCACACAAATTACTTGGCAGTGGCAATGTGACAGGGGAGAGGTAGGCTGCGTGTGCATCTCCCCCACTCCCCTTTCTCCTGTCAGTCGAACGGGATAAGAGAGAGCGGCTCTTATTAGGTTCGCCGCGACGCCGCCCACCTTCTTGCCCACTCTCCCCCATTGGCCCTCTCCTGTGGCCAATCAGAAGACACTGGGGAAGCATTACGGCCCCAGGTGTATCCACAGACAGCTGGCTACAGCCCCAGCATGCATGCATGCACTATGCTGGGGGGCGAGAGCGAGTTGGAAACCAGGAAAAAGCAGAGGAATTGACTGCTAAAAGAAGAGAAAAAGAGAGGACTGTGCTGGGGGAAGCGAGAGAGGGAGCAACGCTGTACCCCTGCACCTGCACCACCAGAGAGGGAGCCACACTGTACCCGCACCACCAGAGAGGAAGCCACGCTGTACCCGCACCACCAGAGAGGGAGCCAAGCTGTACCCGCACCACCAGAGAGGGAGCCAAGCTGTACCCGCACCACCAAAGAGGGAGCCACGCTGTACCCGCACCACCAAAGAGGGAGCCACGCTGTACCCGCACCACCAGAGAGGGAGCCACGCCGTACCCCTGTACCCACACAACCAGAGAGGGAGCAACGCTGTACCCCTGTACCCGCACCACCAGAGAGGGGAGCCACGTTGTACCCGTACCACCAGAGAGGGAGCCACACTGTACCCATACCACCAAAGAGGGAGCCACGCTGTACCCCTACAACCAGAGAGGGAGCCTTGCTGTACCCCTGTACCTGCACAACCAGAGAGGGAGCCTTGCTGTACCCCTGTACCTGCACAACCAGAAAGGGAGCCTCGCTGTACCCCTGTACACGCACAACCAGAGGGGGGGCAACGCTGTACCCCTGTACACGCACAACCAGAGAGGGAGCCACGCTGTACCACTGTACCCGCACCAACAGAGGGAGCCACGCTGTACCCGCACCAACAGAGAGGGAGCCACGCTGTACCCGCACCAACAGAGAGCGAGCCACGCTGTACCCGCACCAACAGAGAGCGAGCCACGCTGTACCCGCACCAGCAGAGAGGGACCCACGCTGTACCCACACCAACAGAGAGGGAGCCACGCTTTACCCGCACCACCAAAGGGGGAGAAAGATGGAGCCACTGCCAGGTTACAGACGGACGTGCTACACTACTGACCAGAGTTGGCCTGGGCAGCCCAGAGGGAGCGAATATCTAGCTGGAGGGATTACTGCTGCGGTTTCGCTGGGTCTAGTAAGAGGGCCTGTCAGCCATTATCTATTACTGTTCCTAGGGACTGAGCCATTAGGAAGTGTCTAACCTGCTATCCTCTAGGCCTTATTGATCGCCACAATGAGCTCCAACGCTAGGCCTCCAACCCAAAAATAGGGGACGCCCCTGCTTAGCCTTAGTAGCAGGGCTGACTGAGCGGGTACCAGCAGCACTTTCTGTTTGCCATCTCCAAGCTGTCACCTCTGATTATTGCCAAATGCCTGCCTCAGTGGCTCCACTACACCTACTCCAACCTCTACCCTCCGCCCTACCTATGACTGACCTCTACACACCGCCCTACCTATGACTGAACTCTACACACCGCCCTACCAATTTCTGACCTCTACACACCGCCATACCAATTTCTGACCTCTACACACCGCCCTACCTATGACGGACCTCTACACACCGCCCTACCTATGACTGACCTCTACACACCGCCCTACCTATGACTGACCTCTACACATCGCCCTACCTATGACTGACCTCTACACACTGCCCTATGACTGACCTCTACACAACGCCCTACCTATTACTGACCTTTACACACCGCCCTACCTATTATTGACCTTTATACACTGGCTTACCTCTTTCTGACCTCTATACACCATCCTACCTTTTACTGACCTCTATACACTGCCCTGCGGTTGTAGGGAACTTGCAGCGCAGACCCGTTTATTTAAATGGGTTGCGTTTGGTGAGCGGTAGTGCAGGCTTGTGGGGGCCCGAGTGCATTATTTTGCCCAGGGGCCCACAATGCTATTAAGATGGCCCTGTGTGAGGGAGTTAAATGCGGTGGCTTCATTTGTTTTCTTTTTTTTTCAGCTGGTGATCTAGCCAGTATTATACTTCCTGTCTTGAGTGGAGACCTGCAGTGATCTCTGCTGGACACACTTCCGGTGCATCCAGCAGGGATCACTGCAGGTCATTACTGGCTGTGCAGAGACCCGCAAATAGCTGCAGCTGCCAGCGACCTGTCATTATAGTGAACAGGGCAGATGGCCGCACCTTTGTTCTGAGAGCCGCATAAGGAATCTGAAATTTCGCACCGGGCCTAAACAGGAGTGTGAACGTTGCCTTACTGGCTGGATTACCAAGTAAAAAAAAAAAACAAAAAAGGAAAAAGGCAGATACATCTAGGATTCACCTGGAGTCTAGATTCCAAGCTGTAACTTTATTTAGGTACTTGGGTGTCAAGATTCAATTACCTTTATCTTTATATATTGTCAGTAATGTGTGTGCTTTTATATCCCAGTTGTAGCTTCAAACTAGGCAGTGGATAGACCTACCGTTGGACCTAATGGGCAGGGTCATAATTCTTAAAATGATTTATCTTCCTAAACTGTTGTATGTCATGGCCAATTCCCCTTGTAAGATACCCAAATCAATTTTCAAAAGATTGATACTATCTGCACGGCATTTCTATGGCAACATCAGTTTCCTAGAATAGCAATTGAGGTCCTGTACTATTTGGCATCTCAACTGGTGCACATTCACGATTGGCTGCATTCCACCTCAGCTAATGCCTGTACCACCACTGAAGCAGCAATTGCCACCTCATTAGAGACCCTTCATAATAGTGCGTCCAGGTACTACAATGTTAAATACCTTCCTTTCCTTGTTTTGCACAGTTGTGACCCGTATCTCTAAAGCATCCTGGTTGATATCTCCCAGTAACCATTTGTGGTTTAATCCTACCCCAAATTAGCTATATTCCCTACCTGACCCAAAACGATGGTTCTCCCAAAGGGTTAATTATCTATGCCATCTTTTTACTGCGCAAGGCTTTAGGTTCTTTCAACAGTTAGTTACAGGCAGACTTTAAATTTGCCCTCCAAATATTTATTTTATTATTATCAGCTCTGCCATGCTGTATGTGTACAATTTGGATAACCCCCTATACAAGTGACACTCTTAGAAAAAATGCTAAGACTGTCAGATGCTACTAAGCTTATTTCTACCTACTACTCTGCACTAGAGAAACATCAGCAGGGGTGCGATATACCCATGCACCAAACCCACTATGACCTTAAAGTTCACTTTTGTTCATATCTGTCCAATAAAATCTATCATGTAGAAAATGAAAGGAAGTCATAAGAATGGCAGGTGTACAACCTTACAGGGCATTGTGGATGTAGTGCAAAAATTCAAAACGATGGAACAGATATACAACTGCCCTCCCTCATTATGGGAGATAACAACCAGACAGCAAGTATGAGTGGAGATATGTATAGGGTAGGGTCAGTTTCCTGGCCACATAGCACAGCCCAAAGGCATCAATTGATCTTAAAGGTTACTGTGGTTACTAAAAGGCTCAGATGCCCATCAAAACCAAATATTCCACAGTACCCTTCCAGACTGGAAGTGACAGAAATTTCTGGTTTATCCCAAAAGTCACTTCCGGGTTCTTGGAACGCTGTCTCTTTGCACTGCGAGTGGCATTGCTGTGCTTTGCCTGTCACCTCCTGAGCCATTTGTTTTGGTGCCTTCTGTCGGCACCAGAATGCGAGTGCATTGTTTTTATATACCATCTTGCCATTTGTAATAAAATTTACTACACAGTGAGTTTTTCTCTGGGCTCACTACTTTTTATTGTGATAAGCTGATTATTACCAGAAGGGTCCTGTGAAATCCAGATGTATCCCTCTGAACACGCCTGGGTTTATCCATTATGCTTGCTGGCTGCCCTGTAGCCTTATTTATCTGGTGAGTGTACAGTTTGCTCACAGTGGTGGATCACTATATTTAAAGAAGAAGCTTTCCACTTTATCACTCATTCCAATACAAGGTGATTGAGTCTATGGAATTTGATGGACATTTGCATGCACATATATTTTATGGAAATTGTTATAACAAAAGGACACATTTTAGGTTGTCGATTTTTGGTTTATCTATTTTGGGACTAGTGTGTCTTTACCTACTTATATTAATTACAGTGGTTTTGTACTTAAAGGGGCAGCTGTCTTGGTCTTTTATCACTATTTGGTTAAAAGGTTGTCACCCTCTTACTTTAGTTTTAATTACACATGTAAAATTACTTATAACCCCTCAAATATATATATAATTTTTTATTATGAAAGCAGAGGCCCTGTAGAATAAAATAGTTTGCACAATATATGTCAAATCTATATTTTCAGGAAAAAAAAATTCTTGCATACAAACACAGTTTAACGCTTTTGCTGCCAGAGCCATTTTTGCACACGTTTAAAAAAATCATTATAGGCCAAAAAAATTAAACAAAACCCACAAATATCATATATTTTCTGAAAGCAGACACCCTAGAACAGTGATGGTGAACCTTGGCATCCCAGATGTTTTGGAACTACATTTCCCATGATGCTCAACTACACTGCGGAGAGCATGAGCATCATGGGAAATGTAGTTCCAAAACATCTGCCGATGCCAAGGTTCGCCATCACTGCCCTAGAATATAGAATAGTGGTAGTTACAATTTTTTACGTCACAGATATTACTGCAAAGGTCTAAAAAACGCAACATTTCTGTAAAAAAAAAAAAAAACCCACACCAACGTGAATTTTAGGGCAAACAAAATGCAATAAATTACCCAAATTTTTTGTAAAATATAAAAGACAAGGTTGCACAGAGTACATAGATATCCAACATGCCAAACCTTACATTTTTGCGTGCCCTTGAAATGGTGTCAAACTTCTGTACCCTATATTTTCTATAGGCGACGCTTCAAAAGCCCCCTATAGGTAACAGTTTGGTGTTACGGAAAAGGTCTTGTGTTAGAATTATTGCTCTCACTCTGGCGTGTGCAGCGATATGTAACGTAATAAAAAAAAAAAATCAATATATGGTGCTGCGCTCCAAAATTAAAAATATTGATTTTTTTTATTATATTTTTGTTGGATGGTCTTTGATCTGGTCGGTGCTTGCTGCATTTAGTTCAGGTAGCGCGGGAATACCTATTGTATCTATCCTGATATGTAACATGTGTATCGCAAGCAACATTTTCACGCGTAGGTGCCCCGACGTATAATATAGAACATGTGTGGCACCCAATATCTGCGCGTGTGCAGCGTGAGAGCTGCGTTATTTTTTTACTTTTATTTAATTTTATTATAATTATATTTCACTTTTTATTTTACTTAACTTTATCAGAAAGGGGCTAACAAGCCCTTATGTCAGGGTCTCCAAACTTTCTAAACAAAGGGCCACTTTAATTTTCCTTCAGACTTTAAAGGAGGCCAGCAGGAGTAGAAAATGTCCTATTATTGGTGGCAATGGAAGGAATTCTGCCCCATCGTTGATGTCAGAGGGAGGAATTGTGCCCTTTCACTAGTGCCAGTGGGAGGAATAGCTGTCCATTGTTGGCATCAATGGAAGAAATTATGCCCCATCACTGGTGTCAATGGAAGGAATTTTGCCCCATTGTTGGTGTCAGTGGGAGGAATAGTGCCCCACTGTTGGTGTCAGCGACAGGAATTATGCCCCATGGTTGGTGTCAGTGGATAGAATAGTGCTCCAAGGGCTGGATAAAGGCAAGCAAAGGACTGCACCATGGCCTGAATTTTGAGGCCCATTCATAAAATGCAGTCAGTAGGAGCCTGTGGTGTCCTAAGGAGTTATCACTGCTTAAAGCAACAGAGAGACCTCTGTGATTGGAAAAGAGCAGGTCAAATGAGTGACAGATCATGCATCTGGCCATGATTTATTCATTTATTTTGCATGTATACGAATATAGTTTTGCGGCTTTCAAAGTCCCAAAGCCAAACAGAGAGCTAAGCACACTTGTGAAGCACAAAGCTGTTGGTGTTGGTTTACCAGCAGACTGCAGGGGACAATTCCTCATTAAAGGGGCAGTATGTAGCTGTGTAGAAAAGGTATTTACATTCTTCTTTTATACAGTTACCTATTACAGATGCCAGATTTGGAGGAGGTTTCTGCAAAGGAAACTTTGCATAGATGGATCTGCTGACATGTTGCTGGTTATATTCCAGTTCTGCTTCAGCCAGTGCTGTTCTAAAAAGGTAGAGAGAAGAGTAAACTGTACGATCAGAGTGAAAAGTACATGGGAACTTCACAAAAAACAGGTGTACAAACATGCAGCACAGACCTGGAGCAGTGTGCCGTCTTATAGTAAGTTTACTATGTTTTTAGCCTTTCCTGTGAAGTACATCCTCTAGTGGCTGGAAACAGCTTTGCAACAAATTATGTTGTATTTAGGTGACTAAAGTGGTTCTAAAGGCAGAAGGTTTTTTTCTTTTTTATCTTAACCCCTTGACGCTGGCCGTACGCAAATATACGGCCTCCAGGAATCTGGTGCTTGGCGCCAAGAGGGCACATATTTGCGTTAATTGCCCCAATACACCTGTGCTGAGAGTGCGCTCCCGGCACGGTTACCATCGCTTAACCAAAAGCTCCCGATCACTCCTTGTGATCGGGAGTTTTCGGACCAAGTGACTGCGTGTTCTTAAGCCTCGCCCCAGCGTCATAAACCTCTAACAGGGCCAAGGGGTTTATGCATTAAGGTAAAAACCTTCTGTGTGCAGCAGCCCCCCTCAGCCTTCACAATCCTTACCAGAGCCCCATCTCTCTCCAGCGATGTGCATGAGTGCCTCGGCCGTCCCACTGCTGTCAATCCAATGAGCAGAGAGGGGGCGAGGCCAAACCACGGCTTGGCTGCCCCCATAGCAAGGTGCTTGCTGTGGGGGCACCCGACAGGAGGGAGGGGCCAGGAGCGCCGGCGAGGGACCCGAGAAGAGGAGGATCCGGGCTGCTCTATGCAAAACAACTGCAACAAAAGGAGGCAAGTATAACATGTTTGTTATTTTTTAAATTTAAAAAAAATGAGACTTTAGTATCGCTTTAAAGCCTCAGTCGCATTAATTTAAACACTGTACCTGTGCTATTTTGCAGTCTACTAAAATAAGTCTACTGTTAAAGTGAACCTGTTCTTTACCCACAGAACAAAAAAAAGGTTAATTTTTTTTTTTTTTTTTAATTAGAAGAACATGTTTATTCGTAAGTAAATCATACATATATGGTATATAATGTACATCATCTCAAAAAGGATATACATTTTCCGTAAACAGATACATCATCCGCAATTTACACTAAAGTATATACAGTATTAATCGGCATATAACACGCACTTTTTTCCCCTGAAAATCAGGGGAAAATCGTGGGTGCATGTTATAGGCCGATCCCCGCCGATTCTGTGTTATCGGAGTGATCGCGGCAATTGCCGCGGTCGCCGCTGACATACACAGCCGTGGGTAGATTCAAATGTGGCCCCGAGACTGCAGGGATTCGTCGGAGGCGAAATACACATACCCGAGTGTTCTCGGCTTTTTTCGGCGCCGAAAAAAGCCGAGAACACTCGGGTATGTGTATCTCGGCTCTCGTCGGAGTATGATGATGTGGCGAAATTATGCAACTTGGGGTGACCTTTTTCCCCCCTGTGTACAGTCAGTCACACCTAATTATTCTACACAAGTGTCAATGTTATCAAGCCACCTATCCCATATCTTGTTGTACTTGGCCGGACATCCCCTATGTTGATATATCACCTTCTTATATGGTAAGGACATATTTATTTCGCCAATCCAGGCCAGGATTGTGGGAGGGATGGCCCTCATCCAATGTTTAGCGACTACCTTTCTGGCACAAAAGAGAGTTTTGTAAAGGAAGGTAGCTAGAAACTTGTCAATGGTGACGTCCGGAAGCAATATACACGGTCTGAGATCAAGCTGTACAGGCAAACCCATGTGGTCATGTAAAAATGTAATGATTTGTGCCCAGTAATTTTGGATATCTGGGCATGTCCAAATTAAGTGAAAAAATTAGCATAGGCTGCCCGAACACCTTGAACACTTTGGGTTCTGGTTCGGAGAGAATTTAGCTAATCTTGTCGGTGTGAGATAAGATTTATGTATTACATACAGCCGAGTCAGGTGCTCTGAGAGCCTAGGTGATACCTTTTTAGCGTTTTTCTAATACCTCACCCCAGTCAGAGTCATCTACTGGGCCTATGTCCTCCTCCCATCCGACTCTAGCTGTGTCTATGATTCTTGCCACCGAGCGTGTTCGTAATATGCTATAAAGAGTGGATATTAGTTTGGCTGGGTCTGCTCCTATAATCACATCAACCAGTGGTAACATTTGTGTGTTAGGGAATCCGTCAACGAATTGAGTTCGAAGAGCATGCCTCAACTGCATATAACTGAATATCACGTGGGAAGGTAATTCAAATTCTCCTCTGAGTGATTGAAAATTTCTTACGCCCGTCGGGGTAATTACCTGGTATAGAAACATTATCCCCTTGGCGGCCCATACGGTAGCTCCCGGCAGACACAACAGCTCCTTCAGCTGGGGGTTGTGCCACAGGGGTGTGTGTCTCCCAAATGCGTTTATGTTGAAGTAGTAGAGGGTTCTGACCGTCCCCTCCCCTCCTACCACCCCTGCCTCTGAATAATACTTGGAAAGGGGAATAAGTATCATTGTTCGGATTTCTACATGTTAGGGTTTGGTATCTGATTTTATCTGTTTTGTGGATGTGATAAAAGTGTGAGAGCTGTGCAGCTGTGTAATATGCGTGGAGGTCTGGGAGGGCTGCCCCCCCCCTGAGGAGGTAGGGTTTTTAAGGGTATTCCAAGCTAGCTTGTGCCTGTTTGGTCCCCATATAAAAGAGTTAATGATTTTGTCAATCGTTTTGAAGATTTTTAGGGGAATGAGTACTGGTGAATGCCAAAGTATATAGAGGAACTTTGGAAGTAGGATCATTTTAAAAAGGTTGATCCTTCCCATCACCCCCAGAGGGAGTCTTGCCCAGGATTGTGTGCGGGATTTCAAATATGTAAAAAGCGGTTCAATATTATTGGCAATATATTCTAGGGGCGCTCTAGTAATTTGTACACCTTAAAGCGGGGGTTCACCCACACCGCCAAAAAAAAAAAATATTAAAAGCCAGCAGCTACAAATACTGCAGCTGCTGACTTTTAATACATGGCCACTTACCTGTCCCAGGGTCCAACGATGTCGGCAGGGGACGCCGAGAGCCCGCTCGGTTCTCGGCAGCTGCCGCCGCCATCCTGGGTGAGGGAATCAGGAAGTGAAGCGTTGCGGCTTCACTTCCCGGTTCCCTACTGCGCATGCGCGAGTCGCGCTGCGCGTCCCTAGTGGTCCCCGCTCTCTCCTGGGAGCTGTGTGTTCCCAGCAGACAGCGCGGTCGGGACGGGTCTTAGACAGGTATCTGCACCCCCCTCCCCCCTGAAAGGTGCCAAATGTGACACCGGAGGGGGGGAGGGTTCCGAAAAGTGGAAGTTCCATTTTTGTGTGGAACTCCGCTTTAATATTTAATAGACGCAACCCTTTGCAAGGGGAGGGAAGCCGAGCAGCATGTAGGGGGTGATATGTCAAGGGGCAAAATTTGCTATTTGGACCAATTCATGCGCGGTCCTGAATGTTTTCCAAAATCCTCAATGGTCTGAAGGGCAGCCTGGATAGACGGGCCAGTATCTTCCAAGTAAAGGAGCATATCATCTGCATAAAGGCTCACCGTCTCTACCAGGGTCCCCATACGGGGACCATGTACATTTGGGTTCATCCTAAGGGAGATGGCAAGAGGTTCAACCGCCAGGGCATATAGGAGTGGGGACAGCAGACAACCCTGTCGAGTTCCCCGCCCCAGCGGGAAGGAGTCCGAGGTCCACCCGTTCACCACCACCCTCTGGCCTCTGGGGAGAAGTATAACAATTGTACCCATTTAATGAATCTGGGACCAAATCCAAACCCCTTTAAGCACTCCCATAAGTATCCCCATTCCACAGAATCAAACGCCTTAGCGGCGTCTAACGCCACTACTGCTCTACTCCCTATAGTCTCATGGCCTGCTTGAATGTTCATGTATAAACAACCTAGATTCATAGCTGTATTTTTTCCCAGGCATGAACCCCGTCTGGTCAGGGTGGATGAGGGAAAGAATAATTTGATTGAGGCGGATGGCTAATACTTTTGCCAGTATTTTTATATCCACCTGGAGTAGCGAAATTGGACGGTATGAGTCCGGGTATTGGGGATTTTTGCCTGGCTTGGGGAACACTATGATCACCGCTTGACGGAGAGATTCAGGAAGGGATTCGGATTCAAAATTATGATTATATAATTTTAGTAATTCAGGGACTAGTATCTCCGAGTAGGCTGCGCAGAAATCCAGTGGTATACCATCTCGACCGGCGGCCTTTGCCAGGGATGCTATCGCTGCCGCGATCTCATCTGTAGTAAGGGGGGCCTCCAGAATATTCATCTGGGATTCTGAAATTTGAGGGAAAGGGATGTTGTGAAGGAAGGCCTGAGTCTCTCGTGTAGTGACCTTTACTTTGTAGGAGTAAAGATCAGCATAATATGTTTGGAATGCAGCTGCTACCGATGAGGGATCTGTTAATAATGCATTTTGTGAGTCTACCAGGGAGACTACCACCGGTGGACTAGTATCCTGTTGGGCCAAATATGCTAGGAGTTTTCCCGCATGCTCTCTCTGTTCAAACACCTGTTGTCTCGAGAAAAAAAGCTTCTGTTTGGCCTTTTCAAAGTGTAAATGGTCTAGTATACGAGTTTGAAGCTTAAAGCGGAGGTTCACACAAAAACTGAACCTCCACTTTTCGGAACCCTCCCCCCCTCTGGTGTCACATTTGGCACCTTTCAGGGGGGAGGGGGGTGCAGATACCTGTCTAAGACAGGTATCTGCACCCACTTCCGGCATAAACTCCCATGGGAGTCTATGCCTCTTCCCGCCCCCACCGTGCTGTCTGCTGGGACACACACGGGTCCCAGAGACAGCGGGGACCAGTTAGGAAGCGCAGCGCGACTCGCGCATGCACAGTAGGGAACCGGGTAGTAAAGCCTCAGCGCTTCACTTCCTGATTCCCTTACAGGGAATGGCGGCGGCAGCACCCGAGGACCGAGCTACGATTCGGTCTCAGGTGCTGACGTCGCTGGACCTTGGGACAGGTGAGTGTCCTTATTTTAAAAGTCAGCAGCTGCAGTATTTGTAGCTGCTGACTTTTAAATTTATTTTTTCGCGGGACTCCCTCTTTAAGTGCTGATGCTTTGGCTGGCGTGGGGTCTATCCTAAACTCATTCGTTACAGATTCTAGTTTTTCAGAGGCCTGTTGAAGTGAAACTTTCGAAGAAGCTTTCAATCTATTTATGCGCGAGGAAAGAGTGGCACGACCATGCAGTTTAAATGCCTCCCAGACCGTGCCCGCCGAGGCCGTATCCCTGTTAATGTTAATAAAACTGCCATTTCCTATGTATGTTCTCCTGATCTTTT
This sequence comes from Lithobates clamitans, assembly GCA_037952925.1. Classification (NCBI taxonomy): domain Eukaryota; kingdom Metazoa; phylum Chordata; class Amphibia; order Anura; family Ranidae; genus Lithobates; species Lithobates clamitans. Next base: position 3,044,353 of record JBBGZY010000964.1, on the reverse strand, counting down.
AAAGTAGACAGCCAAAAGGAATGGAGACGCCATGTGTGGGGTCCTGTTTGCGGGGCAAGATGCAAAGTAGCCCAACATGGAGTGTGATCAGATAGGGACCTAGTATGGTAACCGTAATCTGATAACAAGGGAAGCAACACATCCGAGATCAATATGAAATCTATTCGGGACATGGTGGAGCGTGTCGCCGGAAAACATGAAAATGCCTGAGTGTTCAGGTATTTGTATCGCCATGTATCAGTTAGCGAGAATTCTTTCAATGTACGCCCAAAGCGGGTAGTGCTAGGGAGTTGAGCACTCAGCTGCAGTCTGTCCATTACCGGGTTTAAAACCACGTTAAAGTCCCCTAGCCAAATGGCAGGGATTGTGGGGTGTTGCGCCATGTATAGAAAGCCCTTGGTGGCTAGAGTGGAATTGTGTGGTGGGGGAATATAGAAGGCCCTAACTACGTATCGTGTGCCACATATAGTACAGTGCAAAAAAATGAACCTGCCCTGGGGGTCCGTCCGCACCGAAATAATTCCAAATGGGGTAGTTTTGGCAATTAAAATGGACACTCCCCGAGAATATGGAGTGTATGTAGCATGATATGCCCATCCTATCCATGGGCTGTAACATGTGTCTCAACCAGAACGGCTATATCTGCCCGGTATGACTTGAGGCATCCAAAAATTGCGGTACGCTTAAGTTTGTCTTGGAGCCCCCTGACATTCCAGGTTAGGAACTTTGTTAGCCATGCATACCAGTTTAAATAATTTTGGAGAAGTGGCTGCAGAACATTTCCCAGGGCAGGGTCACCCACACCCCATACAGTTACATGTATATCACTATCTCAACTCCATGTGACACCACATATGCTTACTTCCAATACATCTCGGTAGGTTACAAATCATGTTCTTTAAACTTAACTTGAAATGTCTCCTTTCCCCCCTCCCTGCCCTCAGCCTCCCAAACTTGGCTGGGGCATAAATCCCAAAACCTGTGCGACTACATCTCGGTAACATGCTAACCTTACAAATAGAAGTAGTTCGCACTAATCGTACTGTCACCAGCAGAAGCCTATTGGGCAGCGCTGGTGCCAGTGTAACATCCTCCTGGTGGGGGCGAGCAGACGCTTGTTGTGAACAAAGCAATGAGATGCACGGTCATTACAAAAAAAGGTTCATTTTAGAGTAATTCTAAAGTTAAAACTTTTTGTTTTAGTTTTAGAGATTAGGGTATAGACAAAAATCTGTCACAATAATATTTATGTCATCAGTTTTCAATTGAGTAACATCCCATCCCCCATAGGATTGTTATAACAGCTTACCTGTAAAATCCTTTTCTTGGAGTACATCACGGGACACAGAGCCATAGTAATTGCTATGTGGGTTATAGGCCACCTTTAGGTGATGGACACTGGCAAACCCTAAGGCAGGAAGTCCATTCCCTATATAACCCCTCCCACTACTGGGAGTACCTCAGTTTTTGTAGCAAAGCAAAAAAAGTGTATTAAAAGAGGGGAGGGACCTCTGAGTCCCGTGATGTACTCCAGGAAAAGGATTTTACAGGTAAGCTGTTATAAAAATCCTATTTTCTTTATCGTACATCACGGGACACAGAGCCATAGTAGTTAGTATGTGGGATGTCCCAGAGCAATGCCAACTGAGGGGAGGGAGACAAGAAAAGTAGGGCACCATGAGACCAGAGGACTTATACTGCTGCCTGCAGCACACTGCGCCCAAAGGCGATATCCTCATGCCTTTTTACATCAACCTGATAGAATCTGCTAAATGTATGGGCTGAAGACCACGTTGCAGCCTTGCAGATTTGAGCCATGGAGGCTTGGTGATGCACTGCCTACAAAGCACTAACAGCCCTGGTGGAGTGCACTTTGATTTGAGAGGGTGGAATCTTCCTCTTCGAACCATAAGCTTGAACAATTACTTGCTGAATCCATTTAGAGGTAGTAGATTTCGATGCTGCCTGTCCTTTTTTAGGACCTTCAGGCAACACAAACAAAACATCCTTTTATCGAATCTGAGCAGTTCCCTTCAAGTAGACTTTGACTGCTCTCACCACATTAAGAGAATGTAGTGACTTTTCTTCCGTAGAACCAGGTTCTGGAAAAAACGAAGGTAGAACAATATTCTGGTTTAGATGAAAACCTGACACTACCTTCAGTAGAAAGTTAGGATGAGGATGCAATACTACTCTATCCTTGTGAATAAATAAATATGGCTTTTTACAAGAAAGAGTAGCCAACTCTGATAACCTTCTTGCAGAAGATATGGCTACCAGAAAAACTAGTTTCCTTGTCAAAAGGACCAAGGGAATACGTCGTATCGGCTCAAAAGGCCGTTTCTGTAATGCTGACAGAACTAAATTCAAGTCCCAAGGGTTCAGGGGTGACCTAACCGGTGGATTAAGCCACCAAAGAATGCAAAGCAAGTGGTCGTTGAAACAATACCGATAAGGCCAAGACCTGGCCTTTGATTGTACTCAAGGCCAGCTTCATTTCTAACCCCATCTGCAGAAAGTTAAGGATTCTACATATGACATACTTTCTGGTATGCCAACCCCTGGATTCACACCAGGAAACATATGCCTTCCAGACCCTATAATATAAAATTCTAGAGGCCGGCTTCATTGTATTAATCAAGGTAGATACCACTGAACCTGACAGCCCACGCTTCTTCAGAACGTGGGTCTCAATAGCCAAACTGTTAAATTTAGCTTTTGTAAGGTAGGATGGAATACCGGACCTTGCAAGAGTAGGTCTGGACATGGTGGTAGAGTCCATGAGTCCCCTACCGCCATCCTTATGATCTCTGCATACCAAGATCTTCTGGGCCACAAGAATCACCGATTTCCCTTCCTGCTTGATCCTGCGAAGAAGTCGTGGAAGCAGCAGAATAGGAGGGAATGCATAAATCAGTAGGAACTGATTCCACAAAACCACCAAGGCATCTGATCCGCATGCTAGCGGATCCCTTGTTCTTGACACAAAGTTGTTGATCTTCTTGTTGAACCTGGACGCAAACAGATCTACATTCGGGATCCCCCATCTTCAGCATATTGCCAGGAAAATCTCGGGGTGAAGGGACCATTCTCCCAAGAACAACTGCTGGTGACTCGAATAGTCCGCCTGCCAATTTTCTATCCCTGGAATGAAGACTGCCGATAGGCAAGGTACATTGTTTTCTGCCCAAGTTAGGAAATGATTCAGCTCTCTGGGCCGCACGACTTCTTGTGCTCCCCCTTGGTGATTGATATAAGGCACGGCTGTGGCATTGTCGGATTGGATCCCGACAGGACAATTCTGTAACTTGAACATCCAGGCCCTCAGGGCCAAGCACGCTGCCCGAATCTCTAGAATGTTGATGGGCAAGGCCATTTCTGATTTGGACCATTTCCCTTGGATGGTTGCCTCCTCCAGGACTGCTCCCCAACCCGAAAGGCTGGCATCTGTTGTTACCACCTTCCAGGTAACTGGAAGGAAGGATCTTCCCTTTTGCAGATTCTTGGTTATCAACCACCAAGCTAATAGGATACTGTTTTTCAACAGCCTCGAATGAAACTGAAGACTTCGTGCAAAATGGAGCTTTTTAAATGTACTGCACGCTAATGCCGCGCCAAGCCACGCCCCCTCCTCCTTCCCACTGTGCCCCCCCTCCTCTTTTCCAAAGAGCGTTTTGCCGCACGAGCGAGGGCTTCCAATCCGACAGGATCAGCATGCGTGTGTGTGTGGGGGGAAGGGCGTCAAGGAGGAGAGCTGGTGACAAACTGCTGTGTAGAGGCGGTGGAGAACAGAGCGGCATCTGCCGATCGTTCTGGCTTCCCCTTATCTATCCAGGAAGAGGGAGAGAGCTTCTGCCCAGGTGGGGGGGAGGAGTTTTTAGAAAGAAATCCCCCCTGAACATCTTACCGGAGGCCTGGGACTGCTAGCGGAGGGAAGTCTGCAGCTTCTGACACAGAGTGATCTGAGCAAAGCATGAACCAGGTACGTGCTCTATACAGCCCCCAGTGGTGACTTTTAGGCATGACAACATTTACTTTTAAAAGGAGACAATCCATAAGAAAATGTAAAATTTCTTTGGAATCTCCATTTACCTTATCCCGCCGCAGGGATTCTGTGGCAAAACCAACAGACCCAATCTTCACCCCTCACAGTGGGCTCCGTTAAAAAACCTTCAGGGACCGGGGCCCCTTTTTATTGGGGGGATCCACACCCCTGGACCTGTAAAGCACCCCGTAAAGCGTTACGGGCTAAACCTCATTTCTTCCGCCACGAGGCCGGGTACCATTCCATTCGGCCTAAAAAGACACTTTGAATAGATCCGGTTGCATAGCCTGCCCCAGCAAAGGAATATTCCAGTGGAGCTCAGCATAGAACATCTTTACTCGTGACCAACACCTAAGACACTGGCGAAAAAACTGAGGTACTCCCAGTAGTGGGAGGGGTTATATAGGAAGTGGACTTCATGTTTTAGGGTGTGCCAATGTCCATCACCTAAAGGTGGCCTATAACCCGCATAGTAACAACTATGGCTCTGTGTCCCGTGATGTACGATAAAGAAAAACGGGAAATGTGAGAGGATAACAAATCGAGGGATATCACCTCTTGGACAGCTGTCACCGCAACAGATGTCCCCACTGCAAGACTAAGGAACATATAATATGAAAACAGAAAAAGGGTCAAGTGACTCTTCAAGTCTGAACCTCTATTCCTGTTGCAAAGACAACAATTTGGATTTTCCCTCAGTTCCAATGACAATGGTTACCAGTAAAAATAGAGAAAGTGAGTCTCCCCAGTATGGACAGCAGTTGATTAATTGTAAATGACCAAATGCTGTTGATTGGCAACTGAAATGTATTTTAAAATGCGATTTAAAAAAGGGGGTTCTAACCCTTCCACACTATCTAAAACAACAAAAAAAGGTTTTGGCATTAGATATGGAATGGCAGCTCCACCAGCTGTTTATATCTACGTTTACCCTTGGGTAGATTAACACAAGCGCCTAAATTTCCCTTGTCTCTGAAGCCCCATCTGCTTCCGGATCATGCTCCAGAAGTTACGGACAGGCAGTGAGTAAGTAATGTGATGCCTCCTCACCGCCTTTTTTAGCCCCATTTTTGCAGACAATCGCATTGCAACCGCATTCACTACACGTGGTTTCCAGGGTGTTTGCGACGCCATGTATAGCATTTGGCATGCTTACCACCTACCGATCACCACATGCTGGGTCAACTTCACATTGCACCATGGAAATACCAACATTCACTGTATATTACAGCTTAAGGGGGGGGGATCTCAACGAGGTCAAAAGGGTCACAGACTTCCTCTTGCAGCTGTACTGAAAACAGTAACTAATGTGAGTAAATGCAAATTCAGGAAGTCTTTCGGGGTTCTCATTTATCCAGGTCATGGTATAACTTGCATATAGTTAGTCACATCAGAGATGAGCTCAGGTGTGTTTGGATACTAGATTGAACCCATCTGATCTATCCCATGAGGAATTGCAAAAACAGAAGAAGGTCCAAACGGCCGCACTACTGGAATCCCCGTTTATTACGAAATGTCCATAAAATCATAAATGATGCATAATGCAAACAGAGAATGTGAAGGAAATAAGTAGGCCAACACGTTTCACGCTAAACTAGAGGTTACTCATAACATACCATGTTTAGCCCTACTCTATACAAATATAACTAATCAACAAGGTATCTGTCACTGCGGACCACCAATCATAACCCGTGAGTATACACGCCCCTTGTATAGGTGCAGCTGTGGGGCAGGGAATGCTTTGGCTGCTTATGTTTAGCGGTCCACAGTGACAACTTCCTGGTGGAATAGTTTAGGCAGGTTTGGACTAGTATCCAAACACACCCGAGCTCATCCCTAGCCAGCATTTATATCCACACAGATATATGAATCTAGTTTAATGTAACTTACTGTTACTACCTAAGCTATACTGTATATTCAGGAGCTGTACAGTGTAGGGTATGTAAGATAAAAGATAACAAAAATAGAGTAAGGATCTCTGTCACAGGAAGAATACAAACAAGGAATCATATCACTTACTTTGATGATGGAGACCAAAACACAGGTCTGTAATCCTGATAAATATGCCCCTGCAAGGCAAAAATTAGAAACGTAATTATTCAAAAGTCAAACAGTCACTAGCCGTAGGTACAATACAAAAGATTACTGGACCTCTATATCATTTTTTAGAAAACCTTTCACACAGACATTATGCAAACCATCATAAGCACAACCCACAACAAGCTCAATACCTTTTCATGCATTTTGCTGAAGACATCCAACTGCTTTGCCTCGTAATTCTTATCAAAGGTGCAATAGCACTTTTCCCAGTCCGCCATCACTCCCCAGCGAATGAATGATGCTTTTTGCTTCTCTATGGCCTTTTCTGCAAATGCCTTGGCTAAACAAAAAAAGAGCATATAGTTTTGAATGAAAAAAATTATAGAAATCTCTTCATCAAATGCATTTTTTCTCTATCGCTCAATGAGGGACATCGCTCATGATATTAAAGAGGAACTGCAGTCTGCTCACATAATTTGTAATAAAAACATATCTGCCATTTTGAAGCTTCCCTCCAACCACTTTGCATATTATTTTATATATACTGTGATTCTGTACTTGCCAAATATGCTGCAGAAATCTCCCTCCACTGAGTCTGGCTGCATCCATTTTAACTGTGGGTAGCTGAAGCTGCTGCCTGTTCACTTCCTGGATTTACACAGAGGCACACCTCCAGCTCTGCAGCTCTCATTGGCTCTCTTATGACTCATCCCCCCCCTCCCTTCCTGGCAAACTCTCACAAGAGTGAAAGAAGAGCTGTGCATCATGTCATAGATCTAGCCTAATGACCAGACAAGAAACAGGAAGTGGGCTGTATAAGGTACTTACTGGCAGAAAAAAAAATGTTTTACTAGCCAAAGTTAAAACAACAAGGGCAGAAGATTTATTAGATGGAAAGATGAAAAAAATTACTTAAGTTCCGCTTTAAGCAAACTAGGGATTGTACTGCCACCTACAGGAAACTAAAGGCCAAAGCTATAACCCCCCCCCCCCCCCCCCCCGACCCAAAACTGCTCAGTTTTGTTTAGTGTCCTTAGGAGAATACTTGTTTTTCTCATTTTTTCTTAATTTTGAAGTTTTTTTTTTCTACCATCAACAATCGATCAGTCAATTTGCTCACAACTCTAGGATGTTGATAGAACAGAACTCCACCATAACTCAGAAGACTGGCGTACGTCATAACAATCATGGGAAAGAAAATCCTGCCCTCCACCAATGCCAGGGACAGAAGTCTCATGACACTGACATCTTGGGTCTGGATTTGTCCCTTGGCATAAGAATGTTCCATTGCAAACTTGAGTAGAATTGAGTAAAATGAAATTGCTTTTAAGGTGGACAACATCAATTCCAACAATAGCAAGCAATTCCTTGCACTGGGAGGGCAGATAATATACAATTACTGCATAATGTAATCTTGCCCAACCTATTCTAGGATCACGCTGACAGAAAGCATGTCACAATGTATGACAGCAGAAAAATCACCTCCTGACTGGCTATTGTAGATAAATGGCCAGTCAGGAGTGCTGCAGTTTTCCTTTTGTAGGCTTTTTTTCATCACAGCTTGCTGCAGCACAGCTCTGCCTGCATTGCAGTGTGAATGGGACACATGGAAAACAATTGGTTTCTGTGTGTCCTTGCAGTGACAGGAGTTTTGCAATGTGTGAATTCGCCCTTACTACGGGGCATCTGTTGTCTGCTGTCCCACCTCTCCCCTGAAGCCGGTGCTGGGAGCCAATCACATCATGACCAGAGTGTCTGTAGATTAGGTAAACATAAGCACTTTCCTTTACAGTGTAGCTAGTGTAGGGCTAAGAATGGGGGTGGGAGCTTAGTTAGGCTTTGACCAGGCATCCACTTTAAGCCCTGGTTCACACTGATGTGGTGCAGAAAACGCAGTGGTTCCTGTGCGTTTGCCCCACCACATAGCAAACGCGATCTGCAGAGGATGGCAATTAAAAGTTAACAACTCCTCAAAAGCAGGTCGCAAAACAGTGCGTTTCCCTGAACCGGATCACATAGGTGTAAACACACAAGCCTTTCGGTTCCAGTATGAATAAAAGCTGCCTGAACCTCTTTCATGCAGATGTGGTGCAATTTGAGCCATGAAAACAAATGGGTTCAAATCACACTGCACAGAATTTATTTGCACAGGAATGCAGTGCGATTTCTGTGCGTACCTAGGCTCAAGGATAATTATAAAAAAAAAAAAAGTTATCCTTTAATTGAGCTCTGTAGTGCTCTGATAGCAGCTTGATTTGAGGGGCAGATTGATCAAACCTATATCACATACCAAAACAGATCACCCCCTAAAGGCAAGCATCTTACAATTAACAAGTCAGGAAATAGGTCGGCTGCCATTTTTGACAATAATTATTGCCCGTCATGCAGACACGTTGGCTTCAATACTATGAACCAGTGACCTGGAACAAATATGTACATAAGGAGAATGCACTGGATGGGGACCTAGACCTAGACTATTGCTCATAACATCTGCATGACAGGTACATTTTAAGGTACAATGGGGTTGAGTTACTAAAGGCAAATCCACTTTGCACTACAAGTGCACTTGTAAGTGCACTGAAAGTACATTTGGAAAAGCTGTAGATCTGAGGGGAAGATCTGAAATGAGGGGAAGCTCTGCTGATTTTATCATCCAATCATGTGCAAGCTAAAATTCTGTTTTTTTATTTATCTTGCATGTCCCCCTCAGATCTACAGCGACTGCACTTCCAAGTGCACTTTCAAGTGCATTTGCAGTGCACTTGTAGTGCAAAGTGGATTTGTCTTTAGTAAATAAACCCCAATATCTGTTAGGCATTAGGTAGCTAGTAGCATGAAGCTAGTTCAGTTAAGGACTGGAAAGACCGCTTTTATCTTTGTTTTTACTAAGAACAGCCCCATACTTCATGCATAACCCTTCTGCCTTAATTGTTTTGCGTAGCTCTGCCAACTTTTTATGGTACAACATTATCTGAGTAACGTGTTATTGCCCTTATGTTTCCCTACCTCTACTTCTGATTTCCATAGGTGTCAGATTGTCGGCTTTGTCTCCAAGGTCAGCCAGGGCTTTTAGTTCTATTGGTAACCCATGACAATCCCATCCTGGAACATAGGAAACCTTGTACCCCCGCATCATATGAAAACGATTTGTAATGTCCTTTAGGATCTGAAAGACAAATGAATGTTACGTTGACATCTGCACTAAATAATCCTAATGATCATTTTTTTAAGATATTTCAGGTTAAGTTCTTAAGCAAACTTTTAAAGTGGTTGTAAACCTCAGCCATGAAATATGAAATATGAAGAATACATATCCCTCTATAGCAGTGGTTCCCAACTCCTGTCCTCAGGACTCACCAACAGGCCAGATTTTAGGTATTACCTTGGGGAGATGCAGACTAGAATACTGCAATCACTGAGCAGCAAATTATATCACCTGTGATGCATTTCAGTTATCTTGCAAACCTGGCCTGTTAGTGGGTCCTGAGGACAGGAGTTGAGAACCACTGCTCTAGTGTGTAATTTTCTCAATTAAGAGCACCAAGTGTCATTTCTGTCTGCTGCTTCCTTCCTCTGCTATCAGCATCAATGACGTCTGACAGGTTTTCAGGGTGGATAAAAATTAATGTTTTTTTTTTTAATTAAAAAATAAATAAATCTTATTTTTTTGGATTTAAAATCAGATTTTTTTGTTAATCAAATTTATTTTAATAAAATGCTTTTGGAATAAAAATCTTTATTGAAGATACATTATTAATTTAGTTGATTCAGCATGAAATGGAGCCAGTTATGTAGCATGAGGCTGTATATTCTGCAATATTTAAATTTTTGGTAAACTCATTCAAGGAATCCAAGCTCTGCAAGCTGATATAACATGCACTGCGTTGATGCATTCACACAATTTCACAGTAAACATGAGATGAAACAAAGTTCAGGAATATTTCTTTATCCCATTGTTTTGCAAATCTATGTACACTACAAACTGTATGATTGAATCAGTTCTGATATCGCCGTTTTACTAACCTGACAACTTATTCGTCTAAATATGAAACCTTCATTTTGTTTGCAAATATTAAAGATTCTAACTACCAGCAAGAATAAGTCCTTACATTTAAAGAGCACCTGTCATTTCAGATCCATCATGGCAGCGCCTGTTAGCGGGCATCCACTCACCTGCTGCCGCCACGTCCCTCACCTTGTTGTGTCACTGCCGCATCACCAGCCGTCCCATTAAAGTGAATGGGACTGTTGGTGAGTCAACAGCGGGTCAGAGGAAGAGATGCTGGGGAATCAGAGATGACAGTTGCTCTTTAAAAATTCTGATTTAAATCAACTTTACTTAAATAAAGTCTTTTTACTAGTGATTTAAATCGACTTGATTTAAATCAAATCCACCCTGCAGGTTTTCCTGACACCAAGAAAAAAAAAATGACAGGGGAGGGAGCTCCAGCTGATTGACAGCCTCAGCTCTGTTCCTGTGTGAATCAGCTCTCCTCGCTGAGCTCTGTAGAGTGTAACTTCAGCTCTCTGCTCCCTTTTTTCTGGCAGCTCAGAAAAGCTAAAAAAATTCTAGACTTTGAATGGATATAGAGAAGAGAAGACTGCAGATAGACAGATACAACTTAAATAGGAGGATTTGTTTCATCTCTATGTATCACCTAAAGCCAAATACTTCAGAATCGGATGCAGCGGTGCATAGTAACCAGTATCCATCTTTAGCTTGTTCATTTAGGCCGGGTTCACATATGCGGTTTTCAGTTCGGGGCGTTCCTGTTCACCGGTTCAGGTGCAATTCAGGTACAAAAACGCACAGGACCCTTTTTGAAACCGCACCGCGGCCGCCCGCAACATGTGTGAGGGGTAGAGAAGGAAGCGCCACCTGAGTGTAGTATTAACAAATGATGTTTAATGACACCAGGTAAAAACACACTTACAGGATAAAAACATATAAAAGGCTCATCTGTATAGGTATGTGGTCAGAGGGAACACCGAGGACCACAAACCGAGGACCACATACCTATACAGATGAGCCTTTTATACATTTTTATCCTGTAAGTGTGTTTTTACCTGGTGTCATTAAACATCATTTGTTAATACTACACTCAGGTGGCGCTTCCTTCTCTACCCCTCTCTCATCCATCACAGAGCCAGCTCTCTGAGGACAGCAGCTGCCTAGCCTACCAGCCTACTTTAACTATTACATTACCGGTTACCACTTAACCCTTGAACTTCCAGCCTGTCCCCTATGGACTAAGTTGCTCAGCCCTTTATATCTCCTGTTATATATGGACTTGTGTGTTTGCGCTTACAGTTACCAATACTCTGTTTGCCCGCGACATGCGTGAGCTGGCTCCATTGAGAGCTGGTCACATTCACATGTAATGTGAATTGGATGCGGTTGAAACGCATCCAATTCACATATATGTGAATCCAGCCTTAAAGTAAAACTTTGGGCAAAACTTTTATTTTTCATTTTGGATAGAGTAATTAAGTTATAACCCCTGTCAGATTTTTGTTTTTCGCCATCTGTGTCCTATTACAGAGATTTCCCTTCACTTCCTGTCCTCAAACCAAACAGGAAGTGAGAGAAAATCCCTGTAAATCAAGGGAATTCCTTGGGCACCCCAACCAAGGTCATCAGAACTAATGTACTTATTGGAAGATTTCCCTCTATTACTTTTCTGGGGACAACCCAAAATTTGGGTAATTTCTTTTACTTTCACTTTAAAAAATAATGGTCGGGTGAATTTCCCCAACGAGGGCACAGAACGCAATAAAAACTGACAAGTGTTCTAATCTCTCTCCACTCTATCCAAAACGAAAAAAAAAAAAAAAAAAGGTTTTGCCTTTAGTTATACTTTAAGCTTTGACAATAAAGCCTGGCTACTAGGCAGACCTTCACCAGATTCTGTGTGCTCCAGCTTTAGTAAATCTCTCCAACTGTCCAGGGGTGCAAGTTTTCCAAGATGATTTCTCTGTTTAATTTGTGTACGATACAGTCCAGGTTGCTAGCAGTTGTAACATGCTTAGTGAGAAAGCAATAGAAAGGTAAAAATGTACAGTAGGTGATACTTTTTGTTGGCTGAGTATTTAGATAACCAGCCAAAAGATAGTGACTACATTTTACTTCCTACTGCTGTCTATGGCCAACAAGGTGCAACAAGGTGCAGGAACAAATAAGACTTCTTCCGTTAGCATACGGCAGTGATGGCGAACCTTGGCACCCCAGATGATTTGGAACTACATTTCCCATGATGCTACACTGCAGAGTGCATGAGCATCCTGGGAAATGTAGTTCTAAAACATCTGGGGTGCCAAGGTTTTCCATCACTGGCATAGGGTAACACTGAAAGCATGAAGACAACATAAAATGCTAGGGTGGGGTTGGGGTTATTTAGTGAAAAGTGCAAGATAAAAATAAACCTGCACTTTAACGGGTATTTACAGTATTTTACCATTTAGCTACACTGTCACTGAACAATTGAGATATAACCCATTAGTGATCAGTAATAAACTGTTACCTTATTCAGTGCGTGTCCAACGTGGGGGTCCCCGTTAGCATAGGGCGGTCCATCGTGCAAGCTGAACTCTTTCTTGATCTTTCTGGTTCTTTGCCAGTTGTAAAGTTGTAAGAAGTTACACTCCTGTGTGGGAAAAAAGATGGGAAAACGTTCATACACTCCCTCAGCAGAGCGCCCCCTCCTCCTCTACACTCCCTCAGCAGAGCGTCCCCTCCTCCTCTACACTCCCTCAGCAGAGCGCCCCCTCCTCCTCTACACTCCCTCAGCAGAGCGCCCCCTCCTCCTCTACACTCCCTCAGCAGAGCGCCCCCTCCTCCTCTACACTCCCTCAGCAGAGCGCCCCCTCCTCCTCTACACTCCCTCAGCAGAGCGTCCCCTCCTCCTCTACACTCCCTCAGCAGAGCGCCCCCTCCTCCTCTACACTCCCTCAGCAGAGCGCCCCCTCCTCCTCTACACTCCCTCAGCAGAGCGCCCCCTCCTCCTCTACACTCCCTCAGCAGAGCGCCCCCTCCTCCTCTACACTCCCTCAGCAGAGCGTCCCCTCCTCCTCTACACTCCCTCAGCAGAGCGCCCCCTCCTCCTCTACACTCCCTCAGCAGAGCGCCCCCTCCTCCTCCTCTACACTCCCTCAGCAGAGCGCCCCCTCCTCCTCCTCTACACTCCCTCAGCAGAGCGCCCCCTCCTCCTCTACACTCCCTCAGCAGAGCGCCCCCTCCTCCTCTACACTCCCTCAGCAGAGCGCCCCCTCCTCCTCTACACTCCCTCAGCAGAGCGGCCCCTCCTCCTCTACACTCCCTCAGCAGAGCGGCCCCTCCTCCTCTACACTCCCTCAGCAGAGCGCCCCCCTCCTCCTCTACACTCCCTCAGCAGAGCGCCCCCTCCTCCTCTACACTCCCTCAGCAGAGCGCCCCCCTCCTCCTCTACACTCCCTCAGCAGAGCGCCCCCTCCTCCTCTACACTCCCTCAGCAGAGCGCCCCCCTCCTCCTCTACACTCCCTCAGCAGAGCGCCCCCCTCCTCCTCTACACTCCCTCAGCAGAGCGCCCCCCTCCTCCTCTACACTCCCTCAGCAGAGCGCCCCCTCCTCCTCTACACTCCCTCAGCAGAGCGCCCCCTCCTCCTCTACACTCCCTCAGCAGAGCGCCCCCTCCTCCTCTACACTCCCTCAGCAGAGCGCCCCCTCCTCCTCTACACTCCCTCAGCAGAGCGCCCCCTCCTCCTCCTCCTCTACACTCCCTCAGCAGAGCGCCCCCTCCTCCTCTACACTCCCTCAGCAGAGCGCCCCCTCCTTCTCTACACTCCCTCAGCAGAGCGCCCCCTCCTCCTCTACACTCCCTCAGCAGAGCGCCCCCTCCTCCTCTACACTCCCTCAGCAGAGCGCCCCCTCCTCCTCTACACTCCCTCAGCAGAGCGCCCCCTCTTCCTCCTCTACACTCCCTCAGCAGAGCGCCCCCCTCCTCCTCTACACTCCCTCAGCAGAGCGCCCAACTCCTCCTCTACACTCCCTCAGCAGAGCGCCCAACTCCTCCTCCTCTACACTCCCTCAGCAGAGCGCCCAACTCCTCCTCCTCTACACTCCCTCAGCAGAGCGCCCAACTCCTCCTCCTCTACACTCCCTCAGCAGAGCGCCCAACTCCTCCTCCTCTACACTCCCTCAGCAGAGCGCCCAACTCCTCCTCCTCTACACTCCCTCAGCAGAGCGCCCAACTCCTCCTCCTCTACACTCCCTCAGCAGAGCGCCCAACTCCTCCTCCTCTACACTCCCTCAGCAGAGCGCCCAACTCCTCCTCCTCTACACTCCCTCAGCAGAGCGCCCAACTCCTCCTCCTCTACACTCCCTCAGCAGAGCGCCCAACTCCTCCTCCTCTACACTCCCTCAGCAGAGCGCCCAACTCCTCCTCCTCTACACTCCCTCAGCAGAGCGCCCAACTCCTTCTCCTCTACACTCCCTCAGCAGAGCGCCCCCTCCTCCTCTACATTCCCTCAGCAGAGCGCCCAACTCCTCCTCCTCTACACTCCCTCAGCAGAGCGCCCCCTCCTCCTCTACACTCCCTCAGCAGAGCGCCCCCCTCCTCCTCTACACTCCCTCAGCAGAGCGCCCCCCTCCTCCTCTACACTCCCTCAGCAGAGCGCCCCCTCCTCCTCTACACCCCCTCAGCAGAGCGCCCCCTCCTCCTCCTCTACACCCCCTCAGCAGAGCGCCCCCCTCCTCCTCTACACTCCCTCAGAAAAATGCTATAGCAATCTTGGTGCTGTAGTGTTGGTCATGGTGATATTGATGTAATAATTTAATATTGATTATGGGGATTCTAAAATATTGTACCTTTCAAAAACGGATTGCATAAGGGCTGGTTTACAGTACCGGTTGGGAGAAGGTAAAAGCCTGTGGTTGGGCTGTGCTTTTACCACCCCTCAACTGCTACCCCCTTTTAGCTGCAGTACACACCAGCTGTATTTCTCTGAGAGTCACAAGTGTTGCATCCAGCCACCTGTACAAATCAATGACAGGGTGCAGCTGTATGTCGGTAAACGCAGATCCAATATCTCTATGGCTTGCTTCACATTGCTGTAATGATTTTGACGCGATTTTCAGTGCGAATATGTAGTGTGACTTTGTATATTCTATTGGGCACAATCGCACTGTAAATTACACCAGTAGCACAAGGACCTTTTCCAAAGTTGTACTGATGTGATCATTTTATATAGTGTATATATAGTTCAGGTGCAGCGTAAAAAATCATAATCCAAAAAGGACAATCCAGGAACAAATGTTCAATGGTGGTTCAATCTACAATAGGCAGGGAATAGGAAGACCCGTCACCAGCACCCAACAATACAGCCACTTACCCCATGTAGTGGACCCTCATCACAATCAGCATATATACAGTAAACTCAGGTAAGAAGGAAGCCCATCAATCTTCATACACTCAGAGGCAGCAGACCAGATAGTGGATGCAGCAAACCTGGATATGACTCTCCTTGTTCAAAATTACACTCCAGCGGTAATCATCACATACATGTCATCCCATGCAGACAAAAGGAGATAAACCTCATTGCATCATAACAGTATAGGAAGTGCTCCACATGCCCAGTACATCATGACAGTATTTATTTAGATAAAAAACGATTCAAATTGCACTCACATTGCTGACAAACAAAAACGAGCTCCGTTTGTATATATACACAGCCTCTCCCCACCAGAAGGAAGGCCGCCGTGTCCCAGCCTGCAGTAGCGTTGCCGACTCCTCCCATTTCACAGCAGACTACCCAGAGAGAATGGGGTGTTTTAATATTAACTGGATTAAACCATTCATCGTGAATTGCTGATGAATGCGTTTACATCCCATTCCACGTTCATACCATGAGGATTGAAAGTTCTGGCCTTATAGATCCATTGGGTCTCCAATTTGGACACCCCTCTGGTCATATGGCTACCACTCCAGTTTCTCGTGAATTTATCGATGCCTAGAAATACTGTACACTTTAGGCTCCTATTGTGGCAGGTAGCGTAATGATGGCACAAACTATGTTTTGGGTAACCATTACTGTTAGTGACGTGTTCTTTTTACCGTACTTGGAGTTGACGAAGTATAGTCCGACCTACAGTTAGGTCCATATATATTTGGACACAGGTATAATTTTCATACTTTTGGTTCTGTATGGCATCAGAATAAAATTAAAATGAAACAATTCAAATGTATTTGAAGTACAGACTTTCAGCTTTAATTCAAGGGGTTGAACATAAATATAAAGTACAAATTTTAGGAACTGCAACCGTTTTTATACACAGTCCCCCCATTTTCAGAGGCTCAAATGGAATTGGACAAATGAATATAATCGTAAATAAAATGTTAATTTTTAATATTTTGTTAAGAATCCTTTACTGGCAATGACTGCCTGAAGTCTGGAACCCATGGACATTACCAAAGACTGGGTTTCCTACTTTCTGATGCTTTGCCAGGCTCTAACTGCAGCTGTCTTCAGTTGTTCTTTATTTGTGGGTCTTTCAGCATTTAGTTTTGCCTTCAGCAAGCGAAATGCTCAATTGGGTTGAGGTCAGGTTATTGACTCGGCCATTGCAGGATATTCCACTTCTTTTCCTTCAAAAGCTCCTGGGTTGCTTTTGCAGTAAGTTTTGGATCATTGCCCATCTGTACTGTGAAGCGCTCTCCAATCAACTTTGCTGCATTTGGCTGAGTCTGGGCTGACAGTATATCTCAAATACTGCAGAATTCATCCGGCTGCTTCTGTCACATCATCAATAAACACCAATGACCCAGTGCCACTAGAAGCCATGCATGCCCATGCCATCACTCTGCCTCCACCATGTTTTACAGATGACGTGTGCTTTGGATCATGAGCCGTTTCAAGCCTCCTCCACACTTTTTTCTTCCTGTTATCCTGGTACAGATTAATCTTAGTTTCATCCATCCAAAGAATGCTTTTCCAGAACTGGTCTGGCTTTTTTTTAGATATTTTTTGCCAAAGTCTAATTCGGCTTTTCTGTTCTTCGGGCTTATGAATAGTTTGCACCTTGTGGTGAACCCTCTGTATTTGCTCTTGTGAAGTCTTCTCTGGATTGTAGACTTTGTCAATGATACGCCCACCTCGTGGAGCGTGTCCTTCACTTGTCTGGATGTTGTGACTGGGTTTTTCTTTACCATAGAGAGGAGCCTGTGATCATCCACCACTGTTGTCTTCCGTGGACCTCCAGGCCTTTTTATGTTGCTGAGCTCGCCAGTGCGTTCTTCTTTCCTCAGAATGTACCAAACTGTTGATTTGGACACTCTTAATGTTGCTGCTATCTCTCTGATGGATTTGTTTAGTTTTTGAAGTCTTACAATGGCCGGTTTCACTTGCATGGACAGCTCCTTTGAACGCATGATGTAGGTTCACTGTAATAGATTTCAAATGCAAATACCACACCTAGAATTATCTCCAGACCTTTTACCTGCTTAATTGATGAAGAAATAACAAAGGAGTAGCTCACACCCAGCCATGAAACAGCTTTTGATTAAATTTGATTCAATACTTTTGGTCCCTTGAAAAAGGGGGGATGGCTATTCTTAAGAGCTGTAATTCTTAAACCTTTCCTCCGATTTGGATGTACATACCCTCAAATTAAACCTGAGAGTGTGCACATACCTGAAAAAACTAAAATTGTGCCTGTGTCCAAATATACATGGACCTAACTGTATATATTCTAACCCGCATGGGCACATAATTACATACACTACGTGCCTAGTAGTGCATGTTATAAAGGGCTTTATGGTAAAACATTCTCCAGTCTAAGACCCCTTTCACACTGGGGCGCTTTGCAGGCGCTACAGCGCTAAAAATAGCACCTGCAAAGCGCCCTGAAACAGCTGCTGCTATCTCTCCAATGTGAAAGCTAGCAGCATCTTTGGAGCGGTGAGGGGCTATACCGCCGGCACAGCAATGCTTTAGCAGCGCTTTGCGGTGGTTTTAACCCTTTCTCGGCCACTAGCGGGGGGTAAAAGCGCACCGCTAGCGGCTGAAAAGCACATCGAAATTGACGGTAAAGTGCCGCTACAAATAACGGCGCTTTACTGTCAACGCCCCCACCGCCCCAGTGTGAAAGGGGCCTAATTGGATGTATAAGAATCAATTTTACGACGTCTCTCTACATTAATATGGCATGTGGAGCACTTCCTATACTGTTATGATGCAATGAGGTTTATCTCCTTTTGTCTGCATGGGATTACATGTATGTGATGATTACCGCTGGAGTGTAGAGAGTCATATCCAGGTTTGCTGCAACCACTATCCAGTCTGCTGCCACTGAGTTTATGAAGATTGATGGGCTTCTGTCTTACCTGAATTTACTTTATATATGCTGATGTGACCTTTGTGATGAGGGTCCACTACACGGGGTAAGCGGCTGTATTGTTGGGTGCTGATGACAGGTATTCCTATTCCCTGCCTATCGTAGATTGAACCACCATTGAACATTTGTTCCTGGATTATCCTTTTTGGATTATGATTTTAACTCTGCACCTAAATATTGTGCTGGCTGCTGATGTTTTATTTAATCAACTGATATCAAAAATCTCTAGCGCAACATATTTTATTATTTATTTAATATAATGTATTTTCCTTCATCACGTGACTCAAATCCCACTAGTGTGACATTGTATATTCTATGGGGCCAAATCGCACTGTAAATTGCAACAAAGTAGCACAGGGACCTTTTCCAAAGTTACACTGATGTGACCATTAAATATGATGAAACTATTGCATGTGTGCTTTTACTTGTCATGCAACTCAAGTCGCACTAGTGTGAACCAGCACTACATGTTCGCCTTTTGCCACCTTTTCGCATATCTTTCACCTCTCTTATGCCCATGCTGTTCCTTCAGAGTCCTGTGCCATGAACAGTGGCTCCCACGCGCATGTATGGAAGTGATGTTATCGTGCCTCGTCCAATCAAAGGGCCGGAGCCCGCCAACCCGGAAGGAAGACCGGTGAAGAAGGAAGCCCTGTCAGTGGTGACAGCGTGCCGCTGCAGGGCTTTTTTTAAAGGTGTGACAGACCTAGCCGGGAGAGAGACTTTTGGAGGGGACTGAATGTTAGCCTCTTGCCGATCAATCGTGGGCCCTGGCATTTGGGGAAACGGTGCTCTTTGTGAGCTGTATGCCTGGGGACCCTTGAGGTGGTATTACTGTGGATTCGGGTCCTGGTCCCCCAGGACACACAGACTCTGGGGACCCTGGATTTGCCATATTAGAAATAGTGGCTGATTCATAATGCTGGGACAAATACTGTTAGGAGATGCTGATGTCAATTCCAGCCACCTGTCTGTCTGTTGCCTGCTAGAATGTGTATTGTAAATAAGTCTCTAGTATGGGATCTAAGAGTCATTAGATCCCCATTGTTGTTTGTGTTAATTAACTCTGCTATTGTGATAATGTTGATTGGGTTTTCTGAGCTACAAGACGGCCAGTCTGGCCTAAAGATCATGTCTGAATCATCTAGGCTGTCTAAAGGGATTAGTTAATTAGCCCATGTTAATTAGGTTTCTGGTCACAGGTGTATGTTTAGAGTAATATGAGCCGGAAGTACGCACCTCCTCTTCTACTGTATAAAAGAGCCTGTATTCCTCAATAAAAGAGATTTCCTGGTTGAACTTACATACAGCCTGCCTGGTGTTTGTTCTGAGCTACACAACTGGATTAGAATGGCACATAGCTGTAGTTCTAGTCCAGGAGCATTGGATGACCGAACCATCAGATGTTGCGATCTGCAGTCTGATTCTATGGCTGCAGAGGAGTGTCGGGAGAGTGGAACCTAGTGAGCAGGGGCTCGTTGCAAAAGGTAAAGCCCCTTTCACACAGGCTTTCCAATCAGGTCCGCCTGTCTGCTTTTCAGGCGGACCTGATCAGACCCTCCATTCACTCCTATGGAGCGGCAGATGTCAGCAGTGACATGTCCGCTGACACCCGCTGCTATGCAATCCAATCCTGTCCGCCAAACCAGACAAATAAAGGTCCTTTTTTCCATCTGTCTGGCATATCAGATCAGATGAAAACAGACAGGCGGTCTGTTTTCGTTCTATCTCCCCATAGAAGAGAGCGGGACTCTGACAGGTCCATCTCAGCACAGCGAGCGGAAATAGACCCGTCATCCGCCTGTTTAGCGGAGATCAACAGGGCAATCCTCTGCTGATCAAGTGGAGTCCATCAAATGGACAAGCCAGTGTGAAAGGAGCCTTAGTTGCATACTAGCACATTATGACTTTGCCTTGCAGGTTTAAGACTCCTTTTACACTTGTGCGACTTGGGACAGCAAAGGCGACTTCAAAGTAGTCCCTGCACTACTTTGGTTAGACTTTGATGCGACTTGATGTCCATAGACCTCAAGATTACACAGGCATTGCTTCAAGTCATGGCAAAGTCGCGCAACTTTCAGGTTGTACAAGTGTGAAAGAGGCCTTAACCACTTAAGGACTGCCCACCGCATATATACTGCGGCAGGGCGGCCCTATTGCAAAAAAACGTACCTGTACGTCATTTCCTGCACGAGATACTGTGGCCGCACGAGCTGCCACACAGCGGGGGAGCTGATGCGTGGATCCAGTGGTCGCTATGTCCGCCGGCCACCCGCGATCGCTCCAAAGAGGAAGAACGGGGATCTGCCAATGTAAACAAAGCAGATCCCCGTTCTGACAGGAGAGTACAGAGTGATCGTCTGTTCCTAGTGATCAGGATGGAACAGCGATCTTTCTCTACTCCCAGTCACTACACTCCCCCCCCCCCCCAGTTAGACCCCTTTCATGCTGGGGCGGTGCTGCGCTGCATTAGCGGCGCTATTCGGCCGCTTTTAACCCCCGCTAGCGGCTGAATAAAGGCTTAAAAGCGCCCATTTTGCGGTGCTGCCGAAGTGCTTTGCAGGCGCTTTGGCAGAGCTGCCCATTCATTCCAATGGGCAGGGCGTTTTGGGAGCGGTGTATACAGCGCTCCCCCACCGCCCGAAAGATGCTGCTTGCAGGACTTTTTCTAACGTTCTGCAAGCACACCGCTTGGGTGTGAAAGCACTTGAGTTTTCACACTGGGGAAGCATAGGAGGTGTTTTTCAGGTGCTATTATTAGCGCTAAACCGCCTGAAAAACGCCTTCAGTGTGAAAGGGGTCTAAGAAACATGTCCCTAGGACACACTTAACTCCTTGATCACCCCCCAGTGTTAACCCCTTCCCTGCCAGTGTAATTTATACAAATGATCAGTGGATATTATTACCTCTGATCACTGTAATAATGTCACTAGTCCCAAAAAAAGTGTCAAAAGCGTCCGACCTGTCCGCCGCAATGTCACAGCCCCGCAAAAGAAAAAAAATGGAAACATCGCTTGTCGCCGCCATTACTAGAAAAATAATAAATAATAAAAATAAAAATGCCATAACTCTAATAGTTTGTAGATACTATAACTTTTGCGCAAACCGATCAATATACGCTTATTGCGATTTTCTTTTTTACCAAAAATATGTAGCAGAATACATAGTAAAAGTAAAAAAAGTAAAGTAAAAAGTGTTTTGTTTTTTTTACAGCGCAAAAAAAAAAAAAAAAAAAAAAAAATCGCTGAGGTGATCAAATATCACCAAAAGAAAGCTCTATTTGTGGGAAAAAAGGACCTCAATTTCATTTGGGTACAACATCACACGACCGTGCTATTGTCGGTTAAAGTAACGCAGTGACATATCGCATAAAAATGGCCTGGTCATAAAGGGGGTAAAACCTTCCAGTCCTTAAGTGGTTAAAAGATGAAAGAAAAAAAATAAATAAGGCGATTCACTACTGCTTTAAGGGGGAATACACATAACGCCTCCTCGCTGCCTCCTGTCAAATGCACTCTGAAAAGGACGGCGGATCGCTCTTCAGAGGATGAACTCTAGCATAAACAGGCCTTTAGAGGGGAATTGCTGGGGTTTCATCAGATTAGGCGACCCGTCAGAATTTGTAACGTTAGTGACGTTCCGTCGCCGCCATCTTGCTACACCCGCACTCCTCCACAGTAAGAATAAGAAGACGGCAAGCAGACATCTTGTTACACCCGCCGGAGTCTTGCATTTCACACTTATTTGTAAGGGCCCTTTCACACTGGGGCGGGGTCGGCGGTAAAGCGCCGCTATTGTAAGCAGCGCTTTACTGTCGGTATTCGGCCGCTATCTGGGCGGTTTTACCCCCGCTAGCGGCCGAGAAAGGGTTAAAAACCACCGCAAAGCGCCTCTGCGGAGGCGCTTTGCCGGTGCTATAGCTGCGCTGTCCCATTGATTTCAATGGGCAGGAGCGGTATACACTCCGCAGCGCCTGCAAACCGCCCCAGTGTGAAAGGGCCCTAACAGTAAATGGAGCTTATATAGTGAAATACAGTATTTAGAGATCCCACGGACTGTTTACATGTTGAATTTTAAAAGCAGCAGTAATCCTGCTGATCTCACACGTTTGCTAATCTGATAGAATGCAGCTGCTTTTATAATAATTCAACATGTAAACAGTCCGTTTTTTTTAATACTGTATTTCACCATATAAGCTCCGTTTACTGTGAAAAATAAGTGTGAAATGCAAAACTCCGGTGGGTGTACCAAGATGTCCGCTTGCCGACTTCTCACTGTATCATTACTGAGGACGAGTGCGGGGTGTAGCAAGATGGCGGCGATGAAACGTCACTTCTGTTACAAAATCTGACAAAACACCTGCACTGGGGGGGGGGGATTTCCTTTCACTTCCTGTTGTGAGTTCCAGACAGGAACGGTGTGCCCAGACATCCTGGCAGGTGTTTTAACCCTTCCCTAGCCCAAAAAAAAAAAGTTTTGTTTACAGTTTGATGCAGAGCCTACAATAAGGGGCATAGTTATAAAGTAGTTAACTACTTGCTGCATGCCGATATACGTTGGCACAATGGCAGCGGTGGGCAAATGGGCATACCTGTACGTCCTCTTTATTTGGCAGGGATAGGTCCCGCGCACGTGATATCCGCTGCGGGTGTCCGCGATCGTGTCACGGAGAGGAAGAATGGGAGATGCCTATGTAAACAAAGCATTTCCCTGTTCTGCCTAGTGACAGGACAGAGATCCACTGTTCCCTGTCATCGGGAGCGGAGATCGCTGTCATGTCCTTGGTTGCCCATCCCCCCCCACAGTTAGAATCACTCCCTAGGACACACTTAACCCCTTGATCGCCCCCTAGTGTTTAACCCCTTCACTGCCAGTGTCATTTACACAGTAATCAGAGCATTTTTATAGCACTGATCGCTGTATAAATGTCAATCATCCCAAAAATGTGTCAAGTGTCCGCCATAATGTGGCAGTCACAAAAAAAAAATCGCATATTGCCGCCATTACTAATAAAAAAATAATAATAAAAATGACATAAATCTATCCCTTATTTTGTAGACGTTACAACTTTTACGCAAACCAATCAATATACGCTTATTTCGATTTTCTTTACCAAAAATATGTAGAAGAATACGTATCGGCCTAAACTGAGGAAAAAATGATTTTTTTATATATTTTTGGGGGATATTTATTAAAGCAAAAAGTTAAAAAATTTTTTTTTTTTTTCAAAATTGTCGCTCTTTTTATGTTTATAGCACAAAAATTATAAACCGCAGAGGTGATCAAATACCACCAAAAGAAAGCTCTATTTGTGGGGATAAAAAGGACGTCAATTTTGTCACATGACCGCGCAATTGTCAGTTACAGCGACGCAGTGCCGAATCGCTAAAAGTGCTCTGGTCAGGAAAGGGGTAAAATCTTCCAGGGCTGAAGTGGTTAATATACATTCACTACGGGTGAATCTTCCTGGGTTCACGTGTTTTACATAAACAACTACTTTGCTGTGAATGTTCGGTGAAAGCCACATTCACTGCTTTATAAATCTGTCCCCGAATTCTTATACAATGTGGATCTTTATAAATGACCTAAGTGAGGCCAGCACAGTCCATGGTGTGCTCTGCTAATACACACAGGCCTGACTCCTCCCTCAGAAGGGAAGCTGTCGCCCATAGCAACCAGATTCCTCCCTCCTGAACAGTTGCTATAGGCGACAGCCCCCAGAGCCTCGCTGCCCCTCCCCCCTGACCTCCTGCAGGCGGCGCTCGGTGGTGACGGTGTCCTCTGGGCTGCGGCGGATGGGGAAGTCGGTGTGGGGGAGCAGCACGGTGTCTCGGTATTTCTTCTGCCCCGGACTCTCCTGGCTGCTGCTCAGTCCCGAGGCCGCCCTCACCCTCCAGGGGTAGCGGCCCCCCGGTAGCCGGCACCTCAGCAGGGTCAGCATGTTCCCTGTCAGTGTGTGCGGGAAGTACGGAGAGGGGACGGCGGCCGGCGAGGACCAAACTTCCTGTGCGCGCTCCCGGCGCCTCACTCTGCACGCTGCACTCTGCACTCTGCACTCTGCACGCTGCACTCATACTGCTATAGAATCATTTGTGTTTTCTTTACTAGAATTGAATGTAACCCACCAATATGTGTCTATTCTCTGGAAGCAGAGACCCTGGAGGAAAAAAAGGTGGTCGTTGCAATTTGTTTTACATCACACGATATTTGTGCAGTTCTTTTATCAAAAGCATATTTTCATATTATTAAATGGATTTAATTAACCTTATTTGTGGTTAATTCTCCTTTAACCACTTCCATAACCGGGCATTTTCACCCCCTTCCTGCCCAGGCCAATTTCCAGCTTTCAGCGCTGTCGCACTTTGAATAACAATTGCGCGGTCATACAACGCTGTACCCAAATGAAATTTTTATCATTTTTTCCCCACTAATAGAGCTTTCTTTTGGTGGTATTTGATCATCTCTGCGGTTTTTATTTTTTGCGCTATAAACAAAAAATAGCAACAGTTTTGAAAAAAACACAATTTTTTACTTTTTGCTATAATAAATATCCAAATTGAAAAAAAAAAAAAAAATTTTCCTCAGTTTAGGCCAATACGTATTCTTCTACATATTTTTGGTAAAAAATATCGCAATAAGCGTATATTTATTGGTTTGCGCAAAAGTTAAAGCGTCTACAAAATAAGGGGATAGATTTATAGCATTTTTTTTTTTTTTTTACTAGTAATGGTGGCGATCTGCAATTTTTACCGTGACTGCGATATTGCGGCGGACACATCAGACACTTTTGACACATTTTTGGGACCATTCACATTTATACAGCGATCCGTGCTATAAAAATGCATTGATTACTGTATAAATGTGATTGGCAATGAAGGGGTTAACCAGGAGGGGGCGCTGTAGGGGTTAATTATGTTCCTAAGGAGTGATTCTAACTGTGGGGGGAGGGGAATCACAAGGGGAGGAGGCCGATCGGTGTTCCTCTGTACAAGGAACACATCATTGGTCTTCTCCCACCTGACAGGATGTGGATCTGTGTGTTTACACACACAGATCCACGGTCCTGCTCAGTTACCAGGCAATCGCGGGTGCCCGGCGGACATCGCGGCCGCCGGGCACGCGCACCGTGACCTGAGTACACACGGTCAGATTTTCAGACGGGAAATGTTCGATGAGAGCTTGTTGTGGGAAATTCCGACCGTGTGTAGGCTCCATCGGACATTTTCCATCGGAATTTATGACACAAAATTTGAGATCTGGATGTCAAATTTTCAGACAACAAAATCCGTTCTCATAAATTCCGATCATGTGTACACAATTCCGACTCACAAAGTTCCACGCATGCTCGGAATCAAGCAGAAGAGCCGCACTGGCTATTGAACTTCCTTTTTTTTCGGCTCGTCGTACGTGTTGTATGTCACCGCGTTCTTGGCGATCAGAATTTCCGACAAGATTTGTGTGACCGTGTGTATGCAAGACAAGTTTGAGCCAACATCCGTCGGAAAAAAAACATGGATTTTGTTGTCGGAAAATCCTATCGTGTGCACAGGGCATTAGGCTACTTTCACACTGGAGCGCTGGGGGCGTCAGTGGTAAAGCACCGCTATTTTTAGCTGCGCTTTGCCATCGTTTTTGCAAAGGTTTTCGGCTGCTAGCTAGCGCTTTTAACCCCCCCCCCCGCGCTAGCAGCCGAAGAAGGGTTAAAAGTGCCGCTGCAGCAGCGGTTCGGCGGCGCTGCCCATTGATTTCACTGAGGCAGTTTTCAGGCATTTTAGTGCTTAAAATAGCCTCTAAAAAAGCCTAAAAACTGCCCCCCATTCCGTGCAGTGAGTGCTTTCACACTGGGGCGGTGCACTTGCAGGACGTTAGGAAAAGTCCTGCAATCAGCATCTTAGGAGCGCTGTATTTAGTTCTCCCAATGGGCAGCGCTTCCAAAGCGCTTTGAAAGCGCCACCAAACGGGACTTTTTACCTTTTTTAAGGTAAAAACCGTCCCGCTAGCGGCTGAAAAGCACCGCAAAAACGAGCGACACTTTAGCGCTAATGGCACGGCACTGCAGTGTGAAAGTCCTCTAAATAATGATGGGAGCACACACAGTAATCCCACAGGCCAAGGCTAAGTAGAGTGTGCTGCATTTTTTCTGCACAGAACTGTACTGGAACCTAGAAAATTGTATCAAAAACGCATTGGAACTGCGTGTGGTGTGAACTGTGAGCAAAAACTGATGCGGAACCTATCCGGGATGGAATTTTTGTGGTGTGAACTGGCCCTAAAAGTGCTTGCACAGTATTTTCCATGTATTCCAATGGCTCTAGTTCACACCAGTGCAGTCAATTGCAGAAAGTTTCCGATGCAGAAACTGACTGCACTGGTGTGAACTACAGCCATTGGAATACATAGAAAACACTGTGCATGCATTTTTAGTGCAGAAAAAAAGCGCACTGAGCTGCATCTGGTGTGAACTGGCCCTATAAAGGTTCCCCGGGCCCCATCAGTTCAGCAGCACAAGCTGGGTACGAAGAGGGGACTATTTACTTATTTTTGGAAGCACGCAGAGTAATCCTCCATGCTGTGGCTCCTGACAAATTAAAGTCCTGGCTTCTTCTATTTCAATCTGTTGGAGCAGGGCAGAAACCCAAAACTATTGTAATTGTAATTGTTGGGATCCGCAGCATAAAGGATTACCAAAAATGAGTACATAGCCCCCTCTCTATCCCCAGCCCCTGCTGCTGAACTGATGAGGCCCCGGGGAACTTTATTCAACTGCTTGCCAACCGCCGGCTGTCAATTGATGGGCAGGCGGCGCAGCTCTCGTTGCGGGAGGGCGTCATATGATGCCCTTGCTTTCCCGGCCCACCAGGGGGAGCACGCGCGCCGCCGACTGCAATCGCGCGCCTGCCGTGTCACTGGGCACCTGGTGCACGTGCCCGGCGGCCGCGATGTCCGCCAGGCACCCGCGATTGCCGGTAACACAGCAGGACTGTGGATCTGTGTATGTATGTAAACACACAGATCCACATCCTGTCAGAGAGGAGACCGATGTGTGTTCTCAGTACAGAGAAACACTGATGGGTCTGCTCCCCTTGTCAGTCCCCTCCCCCTACAGTTAGAAACACTCCCTAGCAAACACAGTTAACCCCTCGATCACCACCTAGTGTTAACCCCTTCCCTGCCAGTCACATATATACAGTAATCAATGCATTTTTATAGCACGGATCGCTGCATAAATGTGAATGGTCCCAAAAATGTGTCAAAAGTGTCTGATATCCCCTATATAGTATCCCCTATTTTGTAGATGCTATAACATTTGCGCAAACCAATCAATATTAATTTATTGTAATTTTTTTTACCAAAAATATGTAGAAGAATACATATCGGCCTAAACTGAGGAAAAAATTTGTTTTAAAGAAAAATAATTGGATATTTATTATAGCAAAAAGTAAAAAATATTGTGTTTTTTTCAAACTTGTCACTCTTCTTTTGTTTATAGCGCAAAAAATAAAAACCGCAAAGGCGATCAAATACCACCAAAAGAAAGCTCTATTTGTGGGAAAAAAACGATAACAATTTCATCTGGGTACAGTGTTGTATGACTGCGCAATTGTCATTCAAAATGTGACAGCGCTGAAAGCTGAAAAATGGCTTGGGCAGGAAGGGGGTGAAAATGCCCGGTATTGAAGTGGTTAATTGCTGGGAGCCGCGACTGGTGGGATTACTGTGCATGTATATAATAAGGTATTTGAAGTCCCTTGTCCCTGTCAGGAAGGCCGTATGGGGCCCCACGATTACCAATGGCAGCCCCGTCTGTAACAGTCATACACTGCTGTTGGTTCCCCTGTTAGTACATTGTCTGCTGTGAACTATTGATGGCTGAAAGCGTGACTCAAACAAACGGTGTTTCTAGGACCCAGGAGCAGCGGCGGTGAACTAGGAAGTGGCTCTGAGTACAAGGAGAGCGCTGCAATGCTCTATAAGCCTTTTCACCTCTTGGCAGTCCATTCTCTGTACAGGATCAGAGGTGCAGGTAGGTTAATGTTCACAGCAACTAAATCAGAACTATGCATGTCTCTTATTTTTACCTTTTTTGCTAGATGTCACACATTTCTAGGGTGGTTGACCTATAGTTATTACCTTTGTGCCAAAAACACATTTTTGGTCAACATGTTCTCATGTCTATGTGCATTAGATCATCAGTAGGGCCGCTTGACCTCGCCATGGGTTTGACCAGTTCTGTATCAGGTTTGCTTGTATACAAGATCACGGGGAATGGCCATAATCAATGTACCTTGTAAATCTGTCATTTTCATGTTTAATGTTCTACTATTGACATCTTCATGTTGATCAAAAGGTAGCTTTAATACAAGTTCAGGTGTCATAATATATTATGCCCTGTACACACGGTTGGACATTGATCGGACATTCCGACAACAAAATCCATGGATTTTTTTCCGACGGATGTTGGCTCAAACTTGTCTTGCATACACACGGTCGGACAAAGTTGACGGAAAATCCGATCGTTCTGAACGTGGTGACGTAAAACACGTACTTCGGGACTATAAACGGGGCAGTAGCCAATAGCTTTCGTCTCTTAATTTATTCTGAGCATGCGTGGCACGTTGTGCGTCGGATTTGTGTACACACGATCGGAATTTAACCGATCGGATTTTGTTGTCGGAAAATTTAATAGCCTGCTCTCAAACTGTGTGTGTCAGAAATTCAGACAGAAAAAGTCAAATAGAGCCCACACACGATCGGAATTTCCGACAACACAATCCGATCGCACTTTTTCCATTGGAAAATCCAACCGTGTGTACAGGGCATTAGACGTGTGTCCAGGCCTTTAACCCTTGGAAGAAAACCAGATTTTTGTTAGGATCCATTGTTTCTATTCTGTGTATTTTTTTTTTTCTTGTGCATTTTTACTCTAGGCCTAAAGAGCAACCTAAGCCTCGCTTTTAAAGCGGAGTTCCACCCATCTGATTCCTCCCCACCTCCGGTGCCACAATTGGCACCTTTCAGGGGGGAGGAGGGTGCAGATACCTGTATTAGACAGGTATCTGCACCCACTTCTGGGAGTACACTCCCGCGGGAGTCATGTCCCCTCCCGCAGCCCCCCCCGCTGTCTCCTGGGAAACACACAGGTCCCAGGAGGTAGCGGGGACCAATTAGGACGCGCAGCACGACTCGCGCATGCGCAGTAGGGAACCGGGAAGTGAAGCCGCAACGCTTCACTTCCTTATTCCCTCATCGAGAATGGCGGAGACAGCAGTTGAGAGCTGAGCTATTGCTCGGCTTTGGCTGCCGACATCGCTGGACTCCAGGACAGGTAAGTGTCCGTTTATTAAAAGTCAGCAGCTGCAGTATTTGGAGCTGCTGGCTTTTAATAATTTTTTTTCAGGTGGACTCCCTCTTTAACCACTTTAAGAGCAGACCTTTTTCTGACATGTTTATAAATCAGTATTCTTCCTTGAAAATAATTACTTAGAACCCCCACCCCAAAAAAAAAATATATATATATCTTTTTGCAGAGACCTTAGAGAATAAAATGGCGGTTGTTGCGATATTTTATGTCATACTGTATTTGAGCAGCGGTCTTTCAAACGCCATTTTTTGGGGAAAAAATACACTTTAATTTAAAAAGACAAAACAGAAAAGTTAGCCCAATTTTTTTTTTACATAATGTGAAAGATTATGTTATATCGAAAGTAAATAGATACCTAACATGTCATGCTTTACAATTGTGCACGTTCATAGAATGGCGACAAATTACAATACTTTAAAATCTCAATAGGCAACGCTTTAAATTTTTACAGGTTACCTGTTTGGAGTTGTCAAAATAAGAAACGGCTGCACCTCACGTGTGCTCCAAGTAAAGTTTATTGGAATAGGAAAATATCCAAAATGATACCAGCAGTGGTCAATGTAGACGCGTTTCACACAACAGAAATGTGCTTAATCATTACCAAATGATTAAGCACATTTCTGTTGTGTGAAACGCATTTACCTTGACCACTGCTGGTGTTCTCTGGTGTCATTTTGGATATTTTCATATTCCAATAAACTTTATTTGGAGCCCACGTGAGGTGCAGCCGTTTCTTAGTTTGACAATTTACCATGTAGAATGGACAATTTACCACTCAGGTGTGTATTCCAATAGGTGTATTAGTTACACCTAGAGCGGTGAGTTATTTTCATTTGGAGCTACAGAGAAGGTCTAGTGCTAGAATTATTGCTCTCGCTCTAACGATCACCACGATACCCTACATGTGTGGTGTGAACACTGATTACATATGCATTTACTTCTGTGCGTGAGCACAGAGGGATGGGCCACTTTAAAAAAAATAATAATTTTTTTTTATTATTTATTTTTATTTTTTATTTTTACACTGTCCCTTTTATTTATTTTTTTATCACTTTTATTCCTAATACAAGGAATGTAAACATCCCTTGTAATAGAAATAAGCATGACAGGTCCTCTTTTTTAAGAGATCTCCCAGATCTCTCTTACCTTTTTAAAAGCAAAAAAAAATGTAATTTTTGACTTTAAGAAAAAAAAAAATAGTTGATGACTGAGATTTGGAAGTAACGTCAGAGGTTGCTCTGGTCCTCCAAGGGCATAGAGCCAAGTGAGGACCATCTTGTCCTCACCTGACCTCCTGCCCAGCTATCAACAGGTCCGGTGTTCTATCAGAAAGCTGTTACCTGTCAGAAAGTGCAACCAAAGTGATGTTGCATTGCGGCCATCTTTGTACACCTGCAGTCGTCCACAGTAAGCCTACAGTCGCCAAGCGGACATCTTTTTACACCCATTGGAGTTTTGCATTTCACACTTATTTTTACCAGTAAACTGACCTTATATAGTGAAATACAGTATTTAGAAATCCGTCAAACTGTTTTGATGTTGAATTTTAAAATCAGCGTTGTTCTGTGAGATCAGCAAACCTGTGAGATCAGCAGGCTTGCCGATGCTTTGAAAATTCAACTTCAAAACAGTCACGTGGACTTCCAAATACTGTATTTCACTATATAAGCTTCGTTCACTGGTAAAACTAAGTGTGAAATACAAGACTTCAGTGGGTGTAAAAAAATGTCCGCTTGGCGACTTCAGACTTTAGGCTTACTGTGGACATGTGTGGGTGTACCTAGATGGCAGCGACGGATCGTCACTTCTGTTACATATTCTGATGAGTAGCAGCTTTCTGACAGGACACCGTGTAGACCTGGAAACAACCGGTGGGAGGGGGGCACCTCTCCCATGGTCTAGAAAAGTTGTAAAACTACCGGGTTCACTTTTATCTGAAAGCTGGCCACCTAACATCAAACATGATGTACATTTACAGTTATGTGGTAATTTTGCAGAAAAGACATGCAATGTCTCTTCTGCAGTAAAATAACCTATCTGTGCAGCTCAGTTCATATTCAAGCACAGTGCCTGTGTGCCTGAATGTCTGTTGTCATCCAGCACCGGCCATTGTGAACTGCTGCAGCCCGACACCTGGACGCAGCCGGGTAGGAAACGCCAGAGAGGGACATGAGACCATTAAAGGGAAGTAAGTATCACAAAGTTTAGCTCCACTTTAACTTCTTGCACAGTTCTACAAACTCCTTTTCTGTACAGAAATTTCTTACTCTGATTTCACTGCACTCTCTGTGCATTAGAAAATGTAGCAAATCAGATAAAGCCTGCCTCATTTCCTGGCTGGAGATCATCTCGCTCTTTACTCCCCAGCCTGCCAAGTCCATGGCCTTGCCCTTTCATTCATTGGATTTCAGTTCTTTCATTGAGGCTCAGCCAGGGCAGCCATCAGGGGGGAAACAGCCAATACAGATGTAAGGGGCCCAAGTCCCAACCAGGACTGCAGGGGGCGCCATGAGACTCTCCTGGTACCTCCGTCCCGACGAGTTTGTGCTGAATTCTAGAATTGCACACAGTTGCAGGGCGTTTGCAGAGTGGCCCTTTTCACCTAAATGGGTCACGTTTGACAGGCGCTACACCTGTTGAGTGTGATGGGGTGTAGAATTCCTGCTGTGGCTACAATATGTGTACAACCCTAGCCAGTCAGAGGGTTTGGTGGGATGGTCAGTGGGCAGGGGGGGAATGTTGGTGGTCAGACCCGTGGGGGGAGGGGGGGTGATTGTCGGGGGCCCCAGACCTAAAGCTGTGTAAGGGACCCTAAAATTTCTGATGGTTGCCCTGGGCTCAGCATCACAAGCGTTACCTAGGGCAGTCTACATACACCAATGTTCCTCCTGTACCTTTTTTAGACAAATGGAGCTTGTCACAAGTGTAAAAAAAAAGCCAATCTAGCTGCTAAGGAATTTCAGAGGGAAGGTTTGCATCTGCAGAATGCATGTCACTGCTGAATAGGCCCTGAAAGTGAACCTGTTGTTTTGTCACTATATTGCAAAGTAACGGGTTCGCTTTTCTAGGGTGTCTTTAAGCAGCCAAAACTTTCCATTCATGCGCACCTCTGAGGCTTTGATCCATCTCTAGTTTGCATAAGAAATACTAATTGGTACTTACAAGTATGGGGGAATATGTGACGCCTCTATACCAACCATGCATAGTTTGATGCCAGGCCCAAGTTCTTTGATTTGAGGGTGGTGGGAGCGCACAATTGACCTGTGTAAGTTTCAGCTTGATTAGCAAGTTGAAACTTGAACAGAAATATTAGGCATATCCTAGCAGTGGGAGCATAGAGATTAGCACTGTATGTATGCCTAGTATTAAAGTGATATTGTCTCAAAAGTAAATTTTCAAAAAAAAGCTGCGCTTGCAAGGAAGTCTTCAAATACTGACCTCTTCTGCTACCTGATCCCTTCAGTAGTAAAAAGAAAGCACCCACTGAAGATGCTGCTGAGTCCAACTTTCTGGGAATATATATTTGCTGGTCCCCCACCACCCTCTAAAACACCACAGGATATAGTACAGATTAAACCACTAAGCACAGCAGGAGACAAGGAATCTGACATTACTAGAAGTGTGGGATCTGCAGGATTTTCGATGGGCACTTTCTCACCTATATGCAGTGGCATCGAGAGAGGGGGGGGGGGGCTGGAGCCCCGAATGGGTCCCTGAAAAGCCCCGATCTCAGGCATACACAACTGTATTAGTAGCCCCGAGCGCCACTGAGCGGGGACCGATCTGATCCCGAGCGCCTCCGAGTGTGGCTGAGTCACATAGCAGGTCCCGCCTTCTGGAGCCTGCAGCGCCTATGATGGATGTCCCACTGGTACAATGGCAGAACGTGTGACGTCCATCATAGGCGCTGCAGGCTCCAGAAGGTGGGAATTGCAATGCGGCCGCCGCGCCACGCCACATCACTGTGAGATCCCTGCTCAGCGCTCGGGCGGGTGGCTCTCCTCTCCTCCTCTGGCTGCCTGCTGTGATGATGGGCACACCGCACACCACGGCTGAGCTGAGCTGCTGCTGCAGGACACATGAAGTCTGTCTCCTGGTCAGGTAGGTCACTGCCGTTAGTGTATGTAGGTCAGGTAGGTCAGTAAAAAATATACACAGTGTGGCGCTATGTGTTAGGTGTATACAATATAAGAGCTTAAGCGTTGAATAACATCAAATCATTACAATGTGAACAAGGAGAATGCCACGTGAGCACATGTGACAGTGACTGGTGAACAAAATAATAGTACGTATATGTATTCAATTCAAATAAACATCAAAAACAATATCAAATATGAAGTCCATAATATCAAAGGAAAAGTCTGTGAAAACAGTGCATGAACGATGATGAGCAGGTGTTTTCTTGTACGTGCAGAAAAATTATTTATTTTTTGTTGTTACTTTTGTCCCTGAGTCTACGGGTGTGTTGGCTGCTTCTTTAGTTTGTTTTTTAGCGCAGCGCTGTACCATACTCTTTTAATATTTTTTCACAGGTAGGTCAGTGTATGTCAGGTAGGTAGGTCAGTGCGTGTCAGGTAGGTCAGTCCATGTCAGGTAAGTCAGTGCGTGTATGCAGGTCAGTGTATATATGTCAGGTAGGTAGGTCAGTGTGTCAGGCAGGTGAGTTTAGTGGTCAGCATTGGTGGGCACTGGTAAGCCAGGCAGCAACTAGCAAGTGAGCTTACCCCCGCCACACAGCCCAGCCAAAAAACCCTGCGCCACTACTGCGCCGGCCTTGGACTTCGGGCTGAAGCCCCTGGTCTTTTTGCCACCTAGCAACTCCCCTGCCTATATGGCAGAGCTTTGTGGTGCAGGCAACAGGAGAAATTAACATTCTTTGTCTTCTTTCCAGAGGCAGCTTTTTTTTTAAGATTTATTTTTATGACAGTTGCTTTATGGATGCACTTGGGTGTTGTGTTATGGGTGGACTTTCTGGGTCAAGTGGTTGATCTCCAAGGCCGGCCATACATGGAGCAAATTTCTTTCTGCCTAACTATTGTCTGCTCCTGGTGAGCAGAGCGATAATTGTAAGAGAATCCAGCAGGCTGGTTGTACCCAAGTTGATAAATCTATCAATTTAGTGCATTCAGCCTGCCCATTAACAGTGCAAATTTTGTATGGCCGGCCTAAGTGTCAATCAGTGATTTGAGATCTTCACCTTTGCTCCAGCACAGAAATCTGCCTGACTCACGGTGATTATGCAACAATGAGTGGATAGCTGCTTATACACTAGGCTCTCTATAGTAATCACTAGAACAATAGCTGCTATAAAACCTTTAAAGCGAGATTCCTGTACTGGAGCAAAGTTGAGGTTTTTAAGTCATCCATGTCATTGACACATAAGTTGAGGAAAATGAAAAGATAGTGATGAAACCCATAGGTTTATTTTATTGGTTTTGTTATCTTAAGGTATTACTGTTGGTGTAAATAATCTGGTTCTTGGGCAGGCGGCTTCTACACCCCAGAGGATCTCCACAGTCTCCCGGGCTTGTAGTGGGATGTAAAAAGAGTTCAAATTGAAGGTCCAGATACAACTTTATTCCACAAAGTGAACAAACCAGAAGTGAACTGGACCTACAATTGTACTTTTTCTGGTGTAAATTCAAAGCACAAGTCTAGTCAGCAGCTAGGCTTAATATTATATTACAGTATATATATATATATATATATATATATATATATATATATATATATATATATATATATATTAGTAATTTAGTAATAAACTAAAGTCCCGGCCGCTCACTGTATGCCTTCCCCAGCGGATGGATTTTACTGTAATGCGGGTCCCCTCCCTCAGTAAGTGACGTGCTGCAGCCTGAGTTAAAGACTGATCACTGAGGTGGCGACAGCACAGCAAGAGTAATCCCGACGGAGGTGGTGCACAGGCAAGCAGGGCAGTTCCCTGCATACACACACTGACAGGTCACACAGGCTATTGCAGAATGTACAGTCCCCAGACTCCCCATAGTGTTCTCATGGTCATCATCATTCTGATAAACACATCACAGCAGAGACTGTATGGCTCTGTCAGTGTACCATGCTGTTGGGTGCTGACTTTCTTTAAATTATGGCTGTGATGTGTGTTACAGACTATAACACAGCACAGTCGTAACAAAGTCAGCACCCAACAGCATGTTACATTGACAGAGCCATAGAACACCTGCTGTGCTGTGATCATCAAAATGATGACCATGAGTACATAGTGAGATGCTACTTTACACATGTGATGGGGAGGGACAGTAAAAACACACAGCCAAGCTGCATTTTTACCACCCCCAAACAGCTCCCCATTGATGACCTTTAACCCAAGATTTGCAATTAGGTCCCCCTGTAAGTTTTTCATGCGGACCTCATTGAAAGCTCCATGTAGGTTTAAAGGAGTCCAGATATGAATTGACTTGTGTGCATTTAAGTCCGCCTACCTCTATGTCCATTCAGATCAAAAAAAAAAAAATGGAAAAGAACATCTTTTTCTATTTTTCCAGACCCAAACGTGACAGATCAGAGATAGCCTGATGTAAATGGACACACGTCTGTGGAGTATGCAGACACAAACTGAATTGGCACAGATGTCAAAAAACTGACATCTCTCCTATTCAGCTCCAGTTATGATTGGTGGGGTGCTGTAAATGTTACATGTTCCAGCTCCTGCCACCAGTGACAGCGTGGGGTCAGGGGTGGAGCTGTTGGCGGGGTCAAGGGGGCCCCGTCAGGTAGGCTGTATGGGGCCCCATGATTTCTAACAGCGGCCCTGGTAACCCCTCATCACTTTATCAAAAAAAAAAACTTTTGCCATTACAGGTTAATCAATATATTAAATCCAGCCTTCTCAATCCACCCTACAGCTGAGAAAGTCACTTTGTTTTTTACCCCTTTAACCCATTCACCATGCATGATGTTTCTTTTTCTCCCAGGATGATCTCACCAGAAAGACAGAACTTTTTTGTAATTACTCATAAGGTTGCTTTTTTGATTTTTCCAACTTTTCAGATATGCCCAAGTCGTTGCAGTAACATAGATCAGATCTTTATTAACATACTTGGTGTAGGTTCCAGTCTGAATAACATTTACTTTTACATTTTCTCCTAGCTTTTACAATGTCCTCAACCACCAACGTTTTGACCAGGGTGGTGGCGAGTGCTCACTCCATAGCTGAAAAAGCTGGAACCATCGTCCGAAATGTTATGAGTGGAGGAGATCTGGGTATTGTGGAAAAGGTTATGATCCATATTTTTGTTAATGCGTTTTGTTTTATTATTATTATTATTATTATTATTATATATATTTTTTGCAGTTATTCAGGAATGCAACTTTCATCCAAAAAATAAAACTGCGGCAGAAACATTGTGTTTTTCATAAAATATAGCTTCATGTAAACCTCTACTTTTGCCTGTTCTGAGCAACTAACAGGTTTTCTGGATAGCCCCCTATTTCCCACTTCAGCTGCTGATACGTACCTTCCTGGGGTTTCCCTGCCATCCCAATTTCCAAGATCTTGTGATTATTTCCCTTTCCTCCCATGTTGCAGCCTTGTGTGTCTTTGGGGCCAAACATTATCATATGGGGAGGAGGAAGGATCCTTAGCCCCATAAAGACTTTGCTTTTTGTTCTACATTATTAATTAGGTTAGAGTATATTTCTGAAATCAGTCCTGTTCTTGGTGATTTTAAACAAATGCTTTCCAAGAATGATGGAGGATGTGAGTTTGTTTGGAAGTATGTGTTATGCCGTGTACACACAGGCGGACTTTTGAGCATCAAGCGTCCGACGGTCTTTTGACGGAGTTACGACGGACTTGCGAACGACCAGACTTGCCCACACACGAACGGACTAAAGTCCATTCGAAAGTCCGGTCGTTTGAACATGATGAGGTACGACCGGTCTAGAAAAAGGAAGTTTATAGCCAGTAGCCAATAGCTGCCTTTGCGTCCTTTTTTATCTGTCGGACTAGCATACAGACAAATGAATTTTTCGATCGGACTCCAGTCCGTCTCAAAGATTTGAAACATGTTCCTAATGTAAAGTCCGTCTGATTTTCGACAGAAAAAGTCAGCTGGAGGTCCGATGAAGCCCACACACGATCGGATTGTCCAACGGATTCTTTTCGACAGACCAGT
The DNA here is from genome assembly GCA_037952925.1 of Lithobates clamitans. Classification (NCBI taxonomy): domain Eukaryota; kingdom Metazoa; phylum Chordata; class Amphibia; order Anura; family Ranidae; genus Lithobates; species Lithobates clamitans. The sequence continues at coordinate 3,006,379 of JBBGZY010000964.1, read as the reverse complement.
CCGGTTGAAAAGTCCGCCTGTGTATACACGACATTAAAGTGTCTAATTTGGTGAAATTTATTAAACTCAGCATTGGGGATGTTTAGATTTTAGTGAGGAGAATGAGGCAAAATTGTTGTTTTCTAAAAAATTAGAGAGGGATGTTAGGTTGTTACTTATCCACCATGAGAAGTCTCCAGTATTATGTGTATTAGGCTGGGTTCACACTGCTGCGGTGGCAGACATCGTATGTGATTCGCAGCGCACTGCTGTTCACATCACATGCGATGTCTGTGCTGTGCGATATCAGCCATACAGATAGTATGGCTGATATCGCACCGCATTCGGTCCAAACTCGCACAGGACCCTTTTTTTTGTTCCGACCAGAATCGGATCGCATGGGTGTTCACACCTATGCGATCCGAAAATGTCCGAATTGTCAGTTCGCAGTGCGATATGCGAGCTGAACTGGGGGTGTCATTAACATTGTATGACACTCCCCAGCAGTTCGCATATGGCAGTGTGAACTGCCGTGCGAGTTGGTGCGATGCGGGAACCCGCAGTAAATTCGCTGCGTTCCCGCACCGCAGCAGTGTGAACCCAGCCTAAAGGGGGAATTTTGGATCTCCAACAAAAGAAGCATGTGGGGGTGTATTAGATATCAGTTTGTATTTTTTGTTATGTAGATTCCATAGTTGGTATGAATGTGTGACTAATTGGTTGACACTGGTTAATAGCATTTCACTGGAAATCGCCATCAGTTCCAATAACACACTTGAAAACCAGAATTAATAACATCAATCTTATGGAAAAATATTCCACATACTACAGAACACTAATCATTTTTATAACAAAAAATGGGAACCATGGCTAAATTTTTCCAATCACTTTTTTCAACACTGAATTATAATATTATTAACATATATAAGAGCATTATTAGAGCTATACATTTACAATATGCATAATCTACAATATTATAAAGTTAAAATACTAAAGAAAACTATGTTCCTCATATATCAAAATGTTTTTCTTGTTCTTTCTTATGTGTAAAATGCCTGTATTATACTTTTCTATGGCATATGACAAAGCTTTTTGCACCAAATAAAAATAGTTTGTAAAGAAAAAACAAAAAAAAAAAAGACTTTGCTTTTTGTAAAGAAAGGATTACAACCTCTGCCCACTGTGTACTCCTGGATACAAATTGGGGTGATTTCTCATCAAGATTGCAATAAAACACTTTCCTACAAGAAAATGTGCACTTCTATTGCTTTCTTTTGGAAATCTTCCCCTGACGTTCTGACCTAAGACAAAAAAAAAGCAAACACTTCTTTGGCTGAAGATCACATTTATTTCTCAGCTTAATGTTACTTTAAAGTGCCCCCCTACTATAATCATGAATTTAGTATAAGCTATACTTGTTAATGAAGTCAGTAGATTGCCCTTCCTGCTGCTTGGTTATCTGAACATGGTTCTGATGAGAAGTACTCATGTGAGGTCCAAACTGAAACTAAGGCCCCGTACACACGGTCGGATTTTCCGACAGAAAATGTGTGATAGGACCTTGTTGTCGGAAATTCAGACCGTGTATAGGCTCCATCACACATTTTCCATCGGATTTTCCGACACACAAAGTTTGAGAGCAGGATATAAAATTTTCCGACAACAAAATCCATTGTCGGAAATTCCGTTCGTGTGTGTATACAAATCCGACGCACAAAGTGCCACGCATGCTCGGAATAAATAAAGAGACAAAAGCTATTGGCCACTGCCCCATTTATAGTCCCGACGTACGTGTTTTACGTCACCGCGTTCAGAACGATCGGATTTTCCGACAACTTTGTGTGACCGTGTGTATGCAAGACAAGTTTGAGCCAACATCCGTCGGAAAAAATCCTAGGATTTTGTTGTCGGAATGTCCGAATAAAGTCCGACCGTGTGTACGGGGCATAACACTTTTGGTTCACGCAACCTTCAGTAGTTCCTCCTGCTGACATCCACTATTGTACAGTAGTAATTACATCACCAAAGTACCCTGTAATGGGTGGAGGTCAGAGAGACGAACCAGTGACAGTTGCGAGAAATCGACCCTCCGGCAGTATTGGTTTCATAATAGACTTTAGCTGGAGATTTCTCAGCATCCAAGCAATGTTTGTCGGTGCAGGCAACTGAAAAGGCAACTATCTCCTGACTTCTTTTACAGGTATAACTTATTTTAAATTCCTAAAGCCCAACTCCAGTCAAAAATAAAATGAAAATAGTTTGATGTGCTCCAGTTTGCATTTGCATTTTCAAATCTTTGGGCATTTTTGGATATAATTCTAGCGCTAGAAAAGAAAGGGGATGGCAATGTAGTTTAGGTCTATGTATTTGAAAATGAAAAGCAAATACAAATAAAAAGCAAGCTAAAAGTCAATACGTGATAAATCCCAACAGCAAATTGTGATGCTCAAAATCGGATTCCTAGTTCTTCACCACAAATTCTCAAGAGATGGGTGGCCACTCACCAGAGAATTATGACCCCCTTTTTACAGGAAGGTCAAACAGCGCTTCTGGAATGCCAATTGATTCCACTGACAGCACAGTTCTACTCCACTGGTCCCTCGAGATGAAACTAGGATGGGGAAAAAATGACTCCACATGAGACAGAGGAAGGTCTCATAGTGTAGTATTTTTAATAGTTAAACGCAAATGACAACAACAAATGGCGATTACACTCACATGTTACAGTGCCGATCCGGGCATCAGGTGTAATCGGCATGTGCAAGCCGGCTAGTCCTAAAGGGAGAGCGTGAAGTCCGCGTCTCTCCTAAGGCCAATCCTAAATAGAATGTGGGATCAGAACCTGGAATGGCGGCTCCTCTGCTCCGACATATGTTTCGCCGTATTAGCCACTTCAGGGAGTGATGTCATACCACTCCTAGCTTGCTTAAAAGTGAATGGGAAGGGTGCTATTTGTGGCACTCCTCCAAAATGGAGGACAAGACAAAAATGTCATGCAAAATCTCCCTCTAGGGGATACCGACGTACACTCACTATTCCCAGCATAAACCAACCTGATATCAACATGTAAAAACTTTTCTATAAAAAATATATCAGTTTTGGCCACCTATACATTTTGTTTCAAGCCTTTTTAGATATTGGCCACTAGATGGCGCTGCTCTGTGGTGTTTTTTCATTATAGGCTTAGTTGCACGCATCTAGGTTCCACATTTATTATGCCTGGCTACTAGATGGTGCCAGTTTACATGGTTCCTGTTTATTATATTTTTTTTATCATGTCACTATTTTCTTTATGTGATTTAGCTATGATATTTTATCAATTTGCAATGTTTTTAATGTGTCCTTTCGAGTTTTTACATGTTGATATCGGGTAGGTTTATGCTGTATGCTGGGAACAGTGTGTGTAAGTCAGCTTCCCTTAGACTAGAGGGAGATTTTGCATTACATTTTTGTCTTGTCCTCCATTTTGGAGGAGGAGTCCCACAAATGGCACCCTTCCCATTCACTTTTTGTTGAATATTTTTTTTTTTTTTTTCCAAATAACATTTTTTATTTTTTTTCGTTTTTGCATTACATTATGTAATAACAGTTGGTGATTGTAACAGTAGTACAATAGTGCTGATTTCTTGTATACAATGTCGATAATCAAATGCCATATTCCAATATTAAAATTTTGCAAAATGCCAGCTATGTGTCATCGTCTTCCGTTTGCTATATTTACTGGCAGGTTTATAATCTTAATGTAATAGCAGAATCATAACTTCCCATTCACTTTTAAGCAAGCTAGGAGTGGTATGACATCACTCCCTGAAGTGGCTAATACAGCAAAACATATGTCGGAGCAGAGGAGCTGCCATTCCAGATTCTGATCCCACATCCTATTTAGGCTTGGCCTTAGGAGAGATGCGAACTTCACGCTATCCCTTTAGGACTAGCTGACTTGCACATGCTAATTACACCTGGTGCCCGGATCGGCACTGTAACGTGAGTGTAATCGTCATTTTTGCTTTTATCTATTAAAAATATTATAAGACCTTCCTCTATTTCTCTTGTTGTCAGGAACCATGAATCAGACTGAGACAGAAGTACAGTTAAATCACACTTGTTTAATAATAATAATAAAAAAAGGTAAACAGAGTAAACGTAGTCAAAATAGCCAGAGTTCAGGAACCGGAACGGATAGTCAGACAAGCCAAAACGTCAGGGAGCCAGAGATGAGCGTAGTAGAACAGCAAGCAGGATCTGGAGCCAGAAAGAATGTCAGCCAAGCAAGTCTTTAACAGGAACCCAGGAGAGCGTCTCTAGAGATGTGACCTAGGCGAAGGCAGAGATCATCTGGACTGGATGGCTTAAGTAGGCAGGACTGACGAGCAGGATATCAACAGGTGAGTCACTGTGGATAGATAGGAGCTGGCTTTTAGACGCTGAACATCAGATCCCGGACACAAAATTCCTGTGTAAAAACACAAGGATAGGCTGTATAAAAAAAGCACTTCTTTATGTGTTTTTGCATGTACATGCATCTAAAAATTCTTCTAGCTTTTCTTTGGTTGTGTTGTACGCACAAATTTTGTATGCATACACATAAAATACTTTGCAGCAATGCAGATCTTTGATATTATTTTTTCTTTTTTACTGATCTATACGCAGCACAAGTTTGACACATCTGTGTGTACAGGTCCAATAAAACAATGGGCTGCATTTAGATCAGTAAAAAAATAAAATACTTGACTGTCTAAAAACATGGCATTTTTAGGTATCCATTTGCAAGAGGCCAAAATAATAATAATGATTTATTATTATTTTATTATTATACAGGATTTACACACCGCCAACAGTTTGTGCAGCGCTTTACAACATGAGGGCAGACAGTACAGTCACAATACATATCAATACAGGAGGATTCATAGGGCACTATCCGTTAGCGCTTACAATCCAGGAGGGAAGGACAAGTGATACACAAGGTAGTAGCTGTGGGGGATAAACTGATGGAGAAAATAAAAGTACATTTGTTAGGTAGGGGCAGAAAAGGCTTCTCTGAAGAGGGTTTTTAGGGATCATCTAAAGACAAACAGAGTAGGAGATAGTTGGACAGATTGGGGTAGAGAGTTTCTATAGGATGGGGGAGGCTCGGGAAAAATCCTTGAGGCAAGCATGGGAGGAAGTGACGAGGGTGCTAGAGAGAGCAGGAGGTCTTGGGAGAAATGAACACGATTGGGTTGGTATTCTGAGACAAGGTCAAAGCAGAAGCAGTGTGCTCTGCACTCCTGTGACCCGTTTTCGGCAGACAGCAGGCTGAAGCGCTCTGTCGGCTGATGTCACAGAGCCGGTTCAGGCTCAGGTAAGATCACGATAATGAAGTCGGGATCTGCCCACACGCCTGGACCTGCACCCATCTCAGTGAGCTGCTGAGAGCCCGAGTCGGCTGCTCTCAGGCCCCTCCACAGCCCAGCGCTCCAGTTAGTGTGGGGGGGGGCAGAGCAGAGAGCTGCTGACTGACCGTCACCAGCTCTCTGCTCAGGGATCTGTGAGAACCAAGCCATCAGCGGTGTTTGGTCACTCAGCTCTCAGTGTTATGCCCTGTACACACGGTCGGATTTTCCGACGGAAAATGTGTGATAGGACCTTGTTGTCGGAAATTCCGACCGTGTGTAGGCTCCATCACACATTTTCCATCGGATTTTCCGACACACAAAGTTTGAGAGCAGGCTATAAAATTTTCCCACAACAAAATCCGTTGTCGGAAATTCCGATTGTGTGTACACAAATCCGACGCACAAAGTGCCACGCATGCTCAGAATAAATAAAGAGATGAGCAGCCCCGTTTATAGTCCCGATGTACGTGTTTTACGTCACCGCGTTCAGAATGATCGGATTTTCCGACAACTTTGTGTGACCGTGTGTATGCAAGACAAGTTTGAGCCAACATCCGTCTGAAAAAATCCTAGGATTTTGTTGTCGGAATGTCCAAACAAAGTCTGACCCTGTGTACGGGGCATTAGAGGTGCCAGGGAGCAGATACAGCATTGGACCTTGCTGCATCCACCTAGGTAAGTATGATTCTTAAAAAGAAAAAACATCTTTTTTAATAATGTAGCTAGGGGCTGAGTTGTGGATGGCTTTGTAGGTTGTTGTTAGTATTTTGGAATGTAATTTGTTGTTAAATAGCAAATGTAGATGTCCACATGATGTACCCACTGTATATGATTAAAGCTATACATAGAAAATAATTTATATAGACTTTATATTGGTAAAATTACATACAGTACACACAAAAAAGATTAAATCCCTTTAAAGGAAACCTTTGCTGAGAGAAATATATGGAGGATGCCATTGTCAACCTCTTCTGAAATTGCTACATTCCTGGCTATCATGCGGTTCCATTGTTTTCTGTACTTAGAGTCACTGACCAGAAGCCAGCAAACATATCAGGAGTCCTGAGTGCACTCAGACTTTGGCTGAAAATGTTGAAGCCAGAGACATCAAGAAACCTAGCATTTTCAGAAGGAGGTCAGTGTAACGGATCCCTGTCGCACTCCGCTTGAGTGCTTCCGTCAGCATACAGCCTCCTCCAGTCTGAGCATCAGATATTACAGCCCATATATTGTAAGTAAGAACCAGATGAGACTAGCTCAGTTACACAGCTTGAACATGGAAACATTTATTGGACAAACTCACACAAATATATACGCCAGGAGGATGTTTCCCCGCCCCCCCCCCCCTTCTGATCATATTACCCTAGCAAACTGTAACCAGAAACAGAATTAACATAGCTAATTAACTAATCATTTAAACAGCCGAGGTGACTCCGAGGCATGACCTTTCAGGACAGACTTGCCATCTTTTAGCTTAGAAGACCCAATACACATTATCATAAATATAAACACAGGACATCTTTACACAATAGCAGAAGCTAATTACAATTAACAATACAGACAGTGACCTCCCCCTCCTAAGCCTAGTAGGTATAGTGGGAGTAGACTGGTTCAGAATCAAACAAACCAGGAATAGTGTGTGTGTGTGTGTATGTATGTATGTATATATATATATATATATATATATATATATATATATATATATATATTCTCCTGGGAGGTATTGCTGATAAATATTACTGTTACATTTTGAGTAACCATCTTCTCATTGTCCATTAAACAGCTGTCCATCGTTTTTCTCAGTCACCCTTTGCCCCTAATGGACATAGGGTGACTTAGACATAGGAGGTACATGGGGAGCTGAAACAAAGGTCTCCCAACCTCTTTCTGGGTTCCATGGGCCCCCCACCCAAAGTGACTCCCGTCACAGTCAGCAATGGAGGCCTCCATATTTCTTTCATGGCAGGTTTCCTTTAGGGAAGTGCTTGATCTAAACACAATTTAGCCATGTTAAGTGGGGTGGATAAGGGAAGTCTAAAGCATTACATTTTTCTTCCTTGTCCCAGTCCTCTTCCAGCCAAGTAAAATCCTGTCCTTCTCTTATAAATAAATAAAATAATTAAATTTGAATATTGTCTTGTCTGAAATTTTTGTCTCTAGACTGGAGCAAATGACCTGCAGACTGCGGCTGACCGTCTGGTTCAACAAAGTATATGTTCCTCTCTTGCAAGAAAATTCCCACAGCTAACCATCATCGGCGAAGAGGTACTCATTATACTTATGGAAAAATTTACATGGCATGTCAACTAGTAATGCAGATATTAACCACCTCAATATCAGACACTTTTACCCCTCCTGCCCAATTTTCAACTTTTAGCGCTGGCGCACTTTGAATGACAATTGTGCGGTCATGCAACACTGTACCCATATGAAATGTTTACGTAGAGCTTTCTTTTTTATATATATATATATATTGCTAAACAAAAAAAAAAAAGTTTGAATATTTTGAAAAAAAAAAAAGTTTTCTTTGTGTAAAATTTTGCACATAAGTAATTTTTCTTCTTCACTGATGGGCGCTGATGAGGCTGCTCTGATGGGGCTGCACTAATAAGGTGGCACTGATATTCGGCACTGATGGGCACTGATGGGGCTGCACTGATAATCAGGGCACTAATGATCAGTGCCCTGATTATCATTGTAAATGTGCCCCGTCACAGGAAAGCCATTTATCAGTTTTCCTTTCCTCAGACAGAGACAGCGCTGTGGTAAGGAAATGCTGATAACTGGCATTTGTTTACATGTGATCAGCTGTGTCTAACGTCATTGGCTCTTTACCCTGACTGGCGATGCACTGTGAGCAAGGAACACGGCTCACCACAGAACGTCACTACCAGGGGGTGCGCAGCATGGCAAAAATGGGAGGACCTCATATGACGCCTTCCCAGAACAAGAGCAGTCCCGTCTGGGTTGCTGTACAGGCTTCAGATTACTAGCCAAGTGTAAGCACATGTTTAAAAATGTTGGCTCGTGCAAAATTAGGTTCAACTGTGCATATAAACCAATCAGCTTCCAGGTTTTTTTTTGTCAAAGCTTAATTGAGGAAGCTGAAATTAGAAGCTGATTGGCTACCATGCACAGCTGCACCAGATTTTTCACTCTCCAGTTTTAGTAAATCAACCCCTAGGTTTCTATGTGAGCTACAATACATAAGAAAAAAGTCCTCACCACACAATCTCTCATCCTATAAAAATATATGTATATAATTCAGTAATTTTTGTTGTTGATAAATCGCCCTATTATCCCAGGACTTGCCCCCTACCGATACCGAAGAGTCACTGATTGAAACCGGGGAATTTGCAGAAATTCTGAAGACCACTTTCCCAGCTCAGTACAGCAGCATTAAAGAGGAAGAGGTAAGCACAAGCTTAGGCCTGAGTATACTATATAAGTTTTTTTTGGGCAGTCATAGGTTTTTGGGGGGTTTTTTACTGACGGTGACCTGGGCATTGCATCTGTTTTTATTTCCTTCTGGATTATATTATTTTCATTAATAGATAAAATGTATAAGCTACTTGTAATGAAAGCCTAAACATATGTTTGTTATTCTTGTGCTTGTGGAGGCTCCCAGCCATATGAGACTTTAAATTGTACAAGAGCGTCTACTGTGTATTCCTCGGCTACGTTGGATAACATTGTGGGTACAGCTCAGTCGTGGCTGGTGCTCAATTTCATATTTTTTTTAAAAAACATTTTGGGGTGGGGGGTGGCAAAAAAAACCCCTGCCAGGTCCGTCCTCACCTAGACACATGATGAGAAAGGTCAGTACACAGAGGGTTAAGTTAGGGTTAGGATGACAGTACAGTCGGTCAGTATACACACAGAGGGAGAAGCCACCATTGACAGAACAACAGGATAGGGCACTGAAGAATGCACAGAGGGATAGGGCACCAAAAACAGTACAGTCAGTGGGTGTGGGTACAGACAGGTTGGTGCACACTGTGGGTGCCATGATAAAGTGCGGTGTCAGTCACACACAGGGTACACTGGGTGACACGTGCCTGCTGTCAGCACTCCTCTAGTGCCGTGTGTGCCACTCTCCAGTTGGGGCCATTCTCAGTGAGTGCTGCACTGCCTACCTGGGACACCTGGAGTTGGGGTTGTTGCAGTCATCCTGCTCACTCATTCCCCCCTGCTCTCCAGTGACAATGATCGGGGTTGGAAGCGAGTGCAGTGAGAGAACCTGTGTACTGCTGTGCCTGTGTGCGGCTCACCAGACTACTTTTCCCGGCACGCACCTTTTTTCCATCCTCCTCAGCCACCAATTGCAGTGGGGCTTGAAGTGTAGACACAGATTGGACTGTTGTGCCCTACGGCTAGTCCAGGCCTGCACCACATCTATGGCTGGGGGATCCTGGGCTTCTCCCAGCTAATCCGGTGTTAAGATTTACCTCCTGTCCTGATTGGGCGGGAGGAGGAGCAGGAAAACAATAGCGACTATTGATTCGCTAATGTCACAAGTGGGTTCACTGCACCCCAAACCCAACCTTTTTGAAGCCAATTAGAGCCTCAAGCACTAATTATGTGCTTCCAAAAAAAAAAATCAATGAGTCTAGCGCCCCGCATGGAAATTAGGGGGGACTGCGCCCCTTATGGACCAGCCACTGCTGGTACAGCTTAATGATGGAAATTATGGTGTTTGAATATAATGCAAAATGATTTTAAAATATTTCATATTAATATTTTGTGTTTGTCCTTCGAGCCAGCAGATGGAGCTTTAGTCTCCTGTTAACATGTTTCTCAAACTGTTTTCCCTTCTGTCAAAATAACTTTTTTTTCACAGAACTCAGTCGCTCAAGCTGAAATTTGCTTAAAAAGGTGAAGGACTTCTCCCTTATCGAGCAGCTCAGTCTAAGATTTTAGTGAGAGCCAGCCCTCCTGAAAGGGGATTTCTGCTGAGTTGTTTTCTTTGTTGTGCATTAAATAGTTTTTGTGTACTTATAGTAAAAACTAAAGAAATAATATAATAGCCAAACAAATAAGCTTTAAAAAATTGGAAATAAATGACCCCAAACTATTGTAGTTTCCCTTTAATTGAATGTACGCCGTAGCATTTCTTGACCTGGGGAACATTTTGATAGTTGTTGGGGTTTTTTTTTTTGTTTGTTTGTTTTTTTATTTAGCCACTTATAGTAATGTGCTTTTAAAAGCATGAAACATGCTGCAGAATAGTATTGAGCTGATAGGCAACACCTACAGCTCACCTAATATCCTCTGAATTACCAGCAGGTTTACTTTACCCCAGGGGTGGTGGTGGAAACATCACTGAACAGAATCCTGAGCAAAACATGGCACTTGGAAGAAGGTATTTTGAGGCTCAGTTCACACTACTGTGATGCAATTTTGAGGCAATTTTCAGTGTGATTATGTAGTGTGAGCTTTGCTGAGACTTTGGATGTGGTTAGCATAGTCTATGGAGCCAGATTGCTCAGAAATCGCACCAAAGTAGCAAAGGAACCTTTTGCAAAATGGCACCTCAGTTGCCTTGATGTAAATGGGAACCTTTGAAAACAATGTGATTTCCCTTGTCATGCAATTCTGTGCCAATTAAATTGCATGAGAAATGGCGCCAGTGTGAGCCAGCGCTTAGGACTAGCAATCCAGGAGTCACGCACTCCTAAAACATGACTAGGTCTTTTGTTTCCTGTTTTTCAGTTGGTGGTGTGGGTGGATCCCTTGGATGGCACTAAAGAATACACTGAAGGTTTGACCATTTTCTATTTATTGATACAGCCTTGGCAAAAAATAAATTGCATTAATAAAGTGTAAGGGTGACTGCAATGAACCTTCTAGCAGCAAGTGTGCTGCTGTTTTTAATATTCAGACTATATATACCAATTTTGTATTTATTTATTAATTTTTTTTGTCTCTAGGTCTTCTGGACCATGTCACTGTTCTAATTGGGATAGCATATGAAGGAAAAGCAATCGCTGGAGTGATAAATCAGCCCTACTATAATTACCAGGTAAGTGTTGCTTCATTTTTAAAAAATTCTCATGTAAAATGTTAAGTAAATGGAGTTTTTAACTTTCAGCAAATTTGTACCCCTATAAACATTTTTCATTATAGGGGGCTAGTAGAGAGGTGCCATATTTAATTTTAAAAGTCAAGTCACACATTTGCAGTGTGTTACAGCATGTGTGTTAATGTATTGTAGCAAGACAGCCCATTCATTTTGACCACCATTTTATTTTATTTATTCTTTTGTGGTTCACGTCTAAACATTGTGGTGCTTGGAAACCCATAGGCATGCTGGTAAAGTGTGCTGGGGTTCCATTCAAAAGAAAAATAAAGGTCACTACAGTTGGTTTTGTAATTTATGTTGTTGTAATGAACAGTAAAACACACACTTTACTGCATTTTGCCACAACACAGGAAATGAGGCAGGTTCTATCTGACTGACGTCTCTTTATTTTTACTGTTAATTTTGCTGGAATTCTTGTCTGAGAGTATTTAATGCTGAGATCTTCCTGCCTGATGACGAGATGCATCATGTCTGTTCTTTTGAAGAAAGGACGGTATATCTCCGTACCTGCAGCGACTTAAGCATTTGTTTGCACTATTCCTATTGATGTACAATACAGTATTTTGTTACTTCAATAAAAGTTATTGGAATATAAAGGAGCCCTTATGGGGAAAAAAAAGAGAAAACAAAGAAGTAGGTTTAGCAGGAAGCTTATGGTCTTGGTGGGCAGGCCTATATCTGCTATCTGCTTGTGTTCAGTTTTTGGTGTACTTTAAAAGTCACCAGGATAGAAAGGGAGGCTGAAAGTTGAAATCGTGGAAACTTAAAGTGGTTATAAAGGCGGCAGGTTTTTTATCTTAATGCATTCTGTGCATTAAGATAAAAAACCTGTTTGCAGCAGCCCCCCCCCCCCCCCTAATACTTACCTGAGGTTCATCTAGATCCAGCGATGTTGCATGAGAGACGCAGCTGTCCGGGACTCCCCTCCTCATTGGCTGAGACAGCAGCATGGCACCATTGGCCCCTCACTGCTGTCAATCAAAGTCAGTGAGCCAATGAGGAGAGAAAGAGGGCAAAGTGGGACCGGACCGTGGCTCTGTGTCTGAATGGACACAGGGAGCTGTGGCTCGGGTGCCCATATAGCAAGCTGCTTGCTGTGGGGGCACTTGGCAGAAGGAAGGGGCCAGGAGCACGGAAGAGGGACCCGAGAAGAGGAGGATCTGGGCTGCTCTGTGCAAAACCACTGCACAGAGCAGGTAAGTATAATATGTTTAGATTTATTTTTTTCCTTTAAAAATAACAGACTTTTGTATCACTTTAACAAAACTACCCTTGCAATGTGACTCTCCCCTGCACTGCAAGGGTTAACCTGATTGTAAATGATCACCTTGTAAAACAACCCATTCAGTTTAAAATAGAAATGTAACCTCTGTTCTCAGCTGCATAAAAGCTGGGGCAGAAGCAGCAACACACTGAACTTTCCAGTGAATGGCTGTGCAGAGAAGGGTGTGTCAGGACAAGTCTGATCATTTTTAGAAGAGCAGGCTGAGTTCCCAGTACAGCTAGAGAACTGACCATGGTGTGTTCAATTTTTAATAGGAAAGCAGAGGGACTGCCAGGAACTTCAGGGATTTCACACAAAGTATGCATTACAAAGAGAACAGGATATTTTTTCATGCAAGTACATAGTACAGCGGGCACATATCCGGAATATGAAATGCTGGGGTAACAAACATTTTAATGCTTGTTTTTTGCCTAGGGTACCAGGAAAAAACACTTTTACTTACTTTTTTTTTTTTTTTCAATTCCATGTTGTAGATGAACCCTCACTTGCAATGCAGGATTGTTGATCCTCCGTTGTATATATTGTTACACCTGTCACCGCTGGCCAGAGCTCTACAAAGAAGGGGCATCAGGGGGCCGATCATGTGGAAGGGAGAGCCTGCAGAAGATGAATTAAAAAGTGCTTGGAACTGGTGCCATAGGCAAAAATAAGTGTTTAACCCCTGCAGTGTGGGGGGGGAGCCCCAATACAAGGGCAATATTTTATTTTCCCCAAGTTCAGCTTAAATTAACAGGGCACAAATGGCAAAGAAAAGAAACAACCAAGGTCCCAATCCTTCCCCACCCTGTCTAAGGCTAGAACATGGTTTGGCTGGAGTTCCACTTAAACGACCATAAAGCTTTTGAGTTTGACATATGATGGGTTATCAGTTGTGTGCATGGTGCTCGCTCAGGCACTTCTTGTACATAGAAAAACATTTGTTTCTCTGGCTGATAAGACATACGTGAAAACCATGCCATGTGTTACACTTTTCATTTGTTGGTTTCTTGTGTTTCCTATAGATTTGACTTTAGTAACTCTTTTACATTGCTATACTAAAATATTTGTTTTTTTTTATCTGACTATTTTATTTTTATTTTATACCATTTTATACTGTATTACAGGCTGGTGACAACACCGTGCTGGGAAGGACTATTTGGGGTGTCCTGGGTCTTGGAGCTTTTGGGTTTCAGCTGAAAGAGGTCCCAGAAGGAAAACACATCGTCACTACTACCCGGTCTCACAGCAGCAAACTGGTGAACGACTGTATTGACGCCATAAACCCTGATAAGGTTGTGCGTGTGGGTGGTGCAGGGAATAAGGTAATTATCCTAGATCATTAGCTCTAGAAGGCTAGGTTTAGAAGTATGTCTAAACCTGCTGCTTCTCTGAAAAGCAATCCAAATTTGGTGATTGACAGGCAATGAGGAGGTGATGTGACGCCTACTCTTTTAACCCCATTTTTGCTGAACTAATACTCCGCAAATGTGTGCATTGCTTGCCTTTTATGGCGCTTCCCCATTTGCTTGAATGGGTAGCGTTCGGTGGGCTTGCTGCCTGCCAATCACAACATGTTGGGTACTTTTTCCTGCAGACGCACATAACCTACCCTAAACAGTTTTTATAACAATCAGACTTTGTTCAAGCAGTGCAAAGCAGTGCAAAGATACTGCTTTGCACTGATGCACGAGCAGTGCAAAGATAAAAAGCATGTGTAAAGATGGCAACCAATCGGAAATCATCTCTCAGCTGATACTACTACAATAATCTGAAATCTGATTGGCTTCTAGGCGATAATAATATGACGCTTCATTGAAATGAGTGTCTTTATACATGTGTGCCTCAGGAAATGTAATCTCTGATTTATGGTTCTATGCAAAGGATGGAATAGGAACAGAACTCTTATAGGGTAACAGAAATGTGGCTTTGCTTTGTCCCAGTTTTTATAAATAATTCCCACCACAACTGCATTGGACTAACCTATTACGTTTTATTCCTTTTCAGATCATTCAGTTAATTGAAGGGCAGGCTTCGGCCTATGTATTTGCCAGTCCTGGATGTAAGAAATGGGACACATGTGCTCCTGAGGCTATCCTGCATGCAGTTGGAGGTGAGCAACCCAGAATGCAGTACTGATCTTCCTCTATTCTGCTAACAAGTTTCCTGGAATGTTAGTAGCACACACTAGTAGTTTTTTTGTCAAGTAGGTTTTAGTCACAAGAACAAGGCTATTTACCATCATCCTTGTATTGTGAACTGTTGAGGGTGAGTTCCCACATTTTATGGCATTCTTTTTTTAATTGAAAGCTGCTTGAAAATTGGTGGAAATTGCTAGAAAATTGATGTGCATGACCAACATAGAAAGGTATTGACAAGTGTAAATGATAATATGCAAAGTACATCTACCCGGGACACAGCAGGTAATCCTCTTTATATTGAATCTAACCATAGTAGATTGAAATCTACAGCAATGCTTTAATGGGTTTCTATACATTTTGGTATCATCGTGATGGCATTCTGCATTAGGGACCAGTGGCTTATATTGCAGACCAACCCCCTATACCATATTACTACTATGAGCACCCAGAAATCTTAATCACCATTAGCTTATACAGCACCCCTATTAATAGCAATTAACAATGAGGTTCAGTCGTTAGTGACAGTAACATCAAGCACATCTGCTTGGGTAGGTGCACATTAACAAGTGTTCAGAAAGGATGCCATGTTAATTGTTTGTTAAAGGATAAGTTCACCTTTAAAAAAAATAATAATAATAAATGCACATTTTTTGCAGGTAAACAAAATGTGCATTTATTTATCATTTTGAGAGCCTTTAAAGCATTGCACCCACGATCAGCAGATCTGTAAGTGTATTGGCTTCCTCTACCGAAGCCCATACATTCTGACAGGAAGACTTGCTGAACTACCACAGCACTCACAGCTCCATGGAAGTTCATTGAAAAAAGTTCATCAGCCGCAAAGGCTGCCGGACCTTGTCATTTGCCATTCATTGAGGACTCCGCCCACCTAACCGCATCTTTTTGAATTGTGGCAGCAGACACCCTGAATATGGGTGTAATATGTTATGAAAGGTGAACAGATTATAGAAACACATATTACATATATGTATTTTTTTGCATGATATTAACCACAGCGACTAAGTATCCAATTTGTAAGCAGAAGTCTCTTACAGTGGTTATAACAGTACTTAACAGCAATCATTCATTGTTAGAATTCATTGTTCATTGTTCATTCATTCATTGTTATTCATTTGTTGGGTATGTACTGTGATCTGATTGTAACTTCAGCTGTAGCAAAGTCTTTAAATAAAACATTTAAAGCAGACCTCCATCCAGTGTCAGTCAGCCCACTTCCTCTCAGTCTAGACTGTCATGTTCATACTTTAAAGTGGACACTTTCTCCCTCTCCCTCGCCCAGGGAAAATTAGTGGGGAATCTACCCCTCACCTCTGCATGACCAACTGTAGATCGCCATGGGTCTCCTCAAGGTCACCTCCCTCAATGTGAAAGGTCTAAGTGCCCCTGAGAAGTGCTCTGATTTGAGGAAATGCAAAACCCAAGTTGCCTTTCTGCAGGAAACGCACTTCCGAGGTGATCGGATCCCTAAATTGACTAATAAGGCGTTTCCGATGGCGTACCACGGCCCCACCCCGATCTCCAAGTCTAAGGGGGTTAGCATTATGATAGCCAAGTCAGTTCCATGGACGTTCGAGGCATTGCGTGCAGACACCCAGGGTCGTTTTCTCCTCCTAAAGGGGAGGGTGGACAACATATATAGGTCATGTAAGAGAACTATTAGTTTCCGTCCGGTGTGCACTCATGCACATGCACGCGCACGGCGTCTGCAGATGCCTGGGCACATCAATGCGCACGCACGTGCACGGCGGACATGCGTGCACATGCAGGAGCGCACCATAATGCCAATTGGCGCCAGACAGCCTATTTTAAGAAGTGCCCTGACCCCAGATCGTTGCTGACTGGTCTTCAGCTGTTCCTTGATATCTGAATCCTGCTATAATCCTGCCTGATACCTGTTGACGAACCTGGCTTGCCTTGACCCTGCTTCTGGACTCTGTTCCTGTTCTGATTACCGGTTTCTGATCCTGGCTTCCAATTGGACCCTGCTTCTGCCTGCTGCCTTGTACCGTGCTGTCCGCCTGTTACCAGATCCGGCTATCCTTGTCACCCTGTTTCTGCCTGCTGCCTTGTACCTCGCTGCCCGCCTGTTACCAGACCCGGCTATCCTTGAGACCCTGCTCTTGCCTCCTGTGTTGCTCCTCATCATTCTCCGAGTGTCTGCAACTATGGTCCTGCGACCCGCTGCAACCTCTTGCTGTAAGTTTACCAGGAACTTTACTTAACCTGACGTTCCAGTACCACTGTTCCAGCAGAGTGCCTCTTTAGTGCCAGCTGATCCTTGGTGCACGACTACCTACCCTGATCTGATGGTTCTCCTGCTCTTCCAAGATCGCATCCCCTGCTAAAAGTCTCCGGGTCCACGTCTACAGGCACTCGTGTTCCTCCTGGCCCTCGGTTCCCTCTGTTCCACTTCCAGCGGGACCAGGGCTGGAGATACAAGAGAGGCCGACCTCGTCATATCAGTCTCCACCCAGGTACGTGACAGGTCACCTTTGCCAACGTTTACTTCCTGAATGTGAATCACCCGCAGTTTCTATGGACACTCCTCCCTGTGCTCATGGAATTCATGGAGGGGTTTCTTGTCTTTGGGGCTGACCTACATTTTGCTATGGATCCTGCTCTGTATGTATCGCATGGCTCATCTCACCTTTCCTTCTCCCACCTCAAACGCTTGAAGGCAGATCTTCACCCCCTTCATCTGATAGATCCCTGACGGCTAATGCAAGAATGTGACTACTCCTTTTTTTTTTCACAGGTTCACCACACTTACTCAAGTCTTGACTATCTTCTGATCATGCATAAAGATCTATCCAGAGTGGTGTCTACTAATATAGATGTAATTTCCCTCTCAGGCCATGCGCTGGTTCACTTGATGCTTCACTTGGGCCCAGTGACAGAGATCCCTCCATCCTGGAGACTGAATGAGGCCCTGCTTTAATCAGAGGAGACTCACGCTGAGCTGTTGGCTGCCCTATGGGAATACCTCTCTTTGAATGGAGCCTCGATTGACAATAAGCTGGTTGTCTGGGAGGCACATAAGCCGGTTATATAGGGTATATTGATCACTATAGGGGCTAGCCACATAAGGGAGAGGTCCCGACTCATAGATGAACTCCTGTCCAAACTGCGTAGCTTAGAATGCTCCCATAAAGCTAGCTTTGCGTCTTCCACGTACCGGGAACTCCTTGGAGTCCGTGAGAAGCTCCGCTCCCTTCTGTTTCACAAAACGAAAACTGGCATGGGCACATCATACTATGTATGAATACTCAAATAAACCAGGTACATTTGTTTGCCTGAGCACTGCGTGGTCCCCGTACTAAAACCTACATTTCTCACATCATTGACTATTCTGGCAAAAAGCTAACTACCTCTTCTGCAATGGCGGCGGAGTTTAGATCCTTCCATGAGGGTCGTTACAAACTCCCCCCCCCCTCAGGCTCCACTTCGGATGCGAGCTCACTCATACAGTCATATGTTGCCTCCTCTGGTATGCCGTCGCTTCCAGCTGGGGTTCGGGAGGAGTTGGAGGAACCCATCTGTCAGGAAAGGGTCCATCCGCTGGTAAGATATATCGTTTGGCATGCAGTACTGGGGTCCACCAGCAGATGTCTCCTGGCAGTTTTGAACTGTCAGGGGAATATTTCCCTGCTGGTGTCATTTCATCTTTTGGCTGCAGTACTGACGTCCACCAGCGGATGGATCCTGGCAGTATGGAGCAGACAACACTCCCTGCGCTCAGGTGTTACTTGAAGACAATTATTGTCAGTCCCATAAATACCCGGCAAGCCCTCACATGCTTGCCTTGGTATCTCTCTCCTTGAGCCCTGACCTCGGTTCCCTGTTTACCGATCCTGAGCCTGCATCCGACCTTGTTCCCAAGCTTATCCTGACCCGGTCCCTTCTGTGTTCCTGTGCCCTTCAGCCTGATCCACCCCCTCTCTGTCCTGTTGGTCCCCTGTCCCTCATTTACTGATCTTCCTGTGTATGACCTTGGCTTGGCTAAATGTTTATGCTTCTGGTATATCCCTTGTCCTGCTGACCTGCCGTGTATGACCCTGACCTGGCTGACATCTGTGATTCCGGTACTGCCCCTTGCTGTATATATTGTTGTTTGTGGTGGGTTTGTTGTGTTGGTTGTGCACTGTTTGTATTTTCTGATTTATCACCTATTTTAAAAAATATTATTATTCACTTACATGCGTTTTGGGTTATCTCTGTGCAGTCCACACAGTCTGGTCTACTAGTCTCCTGACACCATCACAGCTGAGGAGCTGGGAGTGGCACTGTCCCATTCTAAGCGGAAAAAGGCCCCCGGCCAGATTGCTTTACTCCGGCTTACTACAAAGACGTTATCCACCCCCTTGGTCTCCGCTTTAAACTCCATCACGGAGGGGCAGTCCTTTCCAATGGACAATCTTAGGGCATACATCCCCCTTATTCCAAAGGAAGGGAAGTACCCCTTGCAATGTGGGAACTATCGCCCGATGGCGCTCCTGAATACGGACTTAAAATTATTTACCATTTACTATTTCTGCCCAATCGGTTGCTCCCTCATATCCCAAGTCTCATTCACAAAGATCAGGCAGGGTTTGTACCCCTCAGAGAGCCTTGGGATAACACAATTTGGGTGGTGAACCTGATCCATGCAGCCAGGACATCGAAACGGCCCCTTCTCTTGCTATCCACAGACGCAGAGAAAGCCTTGGACTGGGTAAATTGGACATTCATACGGGCCACTTTAGAACACATCGGACTCTGATCTTCCATGCTGAGCTGGATTCTATCCCTTTATTCCAACCCCTCAGCCGCAGTTAAAGTCAATGAGACGAGATCTGACTTTTTTAGCATCCACAATGGCACAAGGCAAGGTTGCCCCTTATCTCCCCTGATCTTTATACTCTCCTTGGACCCCATTTTGTGCACGATAAGAGCAGACCCTGGCATTGTTGGATATCGAAAGGCGTCAGGTTCACATAAAGTGGCCAAAGGACGTTTGATCCACTACTTGTACCCTTCATGACTTTTCTCCCCCCTCTCTCTCCTCTCCACTTCCCACCTCATTTACCTAAATCAGTTTAAGACGCTATTTTTTTCTACAGATATTTGAATATCCTGATATACATTAGCTCAATCTCTCTTCCCTCGTTCTGGGTCCAATTGGCCACCGGGAGGCATACCTGTTGTTACAAATATATAATTTTGATGAAATATAGTTGCATAGCTTCAAGAACATGAGTCTGTTCTCTTACTACTACTCTATCTGCCAAATGGGCTGTGTACATTGCGGCATATTCAATTTACTTTATTTGACCATTTTATACTATGTTATGTTTGGCCGGTCGGCCTATGTGATTCACAGAGTTAGCATTGTTATCTGACTGTGCTGCGTTTCTTCATTTCTCCTCTGTTTGTTTGACTGTGAATTGTAACTTATGGAAAATAAAGGAATTGCAAAAAAAAAGTGGACACTAAAGTAAAAAGCAAGGCTTGCTTAATACATAAGGGCCTCTTCCCCAATGTAACCAGCATCATGAATATAAAAAAAAAAAAAACGCATGCATTGAAAAATGTAATAAACTTATCCTGCCTCGGCTTCCGTACTTTAGGTGGGTGACATTTGCCATCCTATGGATGAGATCCTGAGGAATGCTAAGTACTGTGCCTGAAATCTCATGAGATTGGGCCTCAGCATAGCACAGCATAGTGCAGTGCTTCTATTGAGACTTTGGGATTTCACCCTAACTTATGCTCTGCAGGTGGAAGCCCAAGAGTGAGCTAAGTGTATTTATGAAGTTTTTTTTCTACAGGTGTTTTTTTTTTTCCCCCCCTGTACATTCATGCTCTTATTTACTAAAGGGGGGTTCATTTTGTTTGTCTAGACCTACTATCTGAATGGAATCTAAGGCTGGCCATAGTTTGTGCAGTTTTCCTTTCTTCAACCATGGGTTGAAGGAAAGAAAATTCCTCAATTGCTCAAATACAATAGCGCAGTGGGAGGGATTCCCTCCCACTGCGCTATTGTATTCTGACAGCAAGAGGTTTCTTCGCTGTCGGAATACAATGATCAACCAGCCTGCCCATAGATGGATGGAAATTCAGCCGGTTCCTGCTAAACTGGCCGAATTTCGATGTTTCTGTAACCAGCTTAAGATGTATTTAAACAGTTTTCATTAACATATGTACATTTTGTACAAATAGGTACACTAACCATTAGAAAATCAAACAAACATTCTGTACAAGGAAATGTTCTAATGAAAATTCTACTGGTGTATGGCCATCTTAACCTCTTGACACCGAGAGTACACACATATGCTACCTCTCGGCGGGTGGGCCTTGATGCCGGAAAGCTGCATATTTGCTTAAAGCTTGCTCCCGGCACCTAACGAAAAGCTTACGATCCCTACTTGCGACCGGGAGCTTTCCAAACATGTGACCACTCTCACACCTAATCACTGTGGTCACATGATCATAAACCCCACCCCCCGGCCCTTTAAGGGGTTTCTGATGCCGGAAGGCAGGTCAGGGTTTATGATCATGTGACCACCATGATTGGCTGTCAGAACGGTCACATGATCAGAAAGCTCCCGGTCGCAAGTAGCCGGCATTAAGGGGTTAACATTGTCTTAAACTGGCCTTACATTAATCGGGTGTATGGGGGAATACTCCCCGCTGCGCTATTGTATTCTGGCAGTGGGGGACTCCTCCGCTGTCAGAATACACTGATCAGCGCTTAAGCTGGTTGGCTGCAGTACTGATCGAACAAAAATTTCCAGAGTCAATCATTAGATCAACTACTAACAAACGGGAACAGGCATATATGGATTGGAATTTGTCCCTGCTGAACTGGTCTAATTTCGAACAGGGAGCAGATAATACCGCAAACTCCCAGGCTGCTAGGATATCGGCAATTGGTCAGATAGGGTATGCCACATTGTCCTTTGTCCTCCTTGATCTGAGTTTACCATTACCCACGGCTGAGCCAAAATGAGACAGTTGATATTGCGAGGGGCAGATATGTATATTTAGACCACCCTAAATGAGAGTTCTAGTGTCCATTTAGTAAAAATATTTAGTATTGTTTGCATTATGGAGTTTGATTCACAGGTGCACAGATCGGTTTACTCCAGTAAAGGAGATAAACAGATTAGTTCATCGAATACCCAACTAATCTGGGGTGTTGGCCACCTTTGGGCCAAATATCATATTCCTGTGAAAAGCACATTTAAAGGACATGTAGCACATAAAGCACATGTACTATAAAAAAAAAAAACATGAATGCTGCCCCTGTTGAGCTTTGTTTTTGAAAATCTGCATTGCTTGACTGTTATGTAGATTCTAAGGTTTCATACTTTCTGAATGACTTGCCTGAAACAACTGTGCAGATCAGGCGTGGTGACTTCACTAGCTGCATGCTTGTGGGTTCTTATCTTTTTTTTTTTTTTTTTATTATTATTTATTTAACCGTCAAGGATTTTGGCAGAACAATACGAGATAAGAACTCTTTTGGTAAGATCTCTGTGCTGAGTTCCTGGGTCTTCACACCTGCTACACCCATTATGAGGGGTTCCCTACTTTTCCTGCTGAATTTTTGTTTTATATTATGAAGAATGTAACAGGACTATATGGAACACATAAAGGTAGATGAGATCACCTAAAACTGCCAGGTGGACAAGAGTGGAGAATTATGAGAGGGAGCTCTCACTGTTGGAGTATCCAAATCATATAGAAAGCCATGGGCTGACTCAGCCCACCAGACTCCACATATATTTAAAATATTTTTTTTTTGGTCAGCCTGTTTTAACTAAAACTGAGTTTAAGCAATCCGTTTATTAACCAACTACACTGTTTTTATCTCTTTTACAGGCAAACTCACTGATATCCACGGGAACCCATTTCAGTATCACAAGGATGTGAAGCATATGAACTCTGCGGGAGTTCTTGCAGCTCTGCGTAATTATGACTTTTACTTTTCTCGAGTTCCCGAATCTGTGAAACACGCGCTGGTCCCATGACTATGATGTACCTGGAAGACTTGGACGGAGGTGCAGATACACTACCAACCAAAGGGGTTATTCATCCCCAAGCGACTTTATCTCACAAAACAGTAATGAATAGACCACAGACTTTGTGACAGCAGCCTCAACTCTGATTAGTTTAACGAGCTATGATTATTATTTTTTTTTATGTTTTATAAATTCTCTCAAGGGATCACTTAAATATGGTAAAAAAATTGTGCTGTGACTTTATATTGCTGGAAATGTTTGTTTTTATGGTGAGTGAAGTAAAGATAGATGATTGCTGCTGTTTTCTTAATGTTAATTTTTAACCACTTGCTATTGGGCACTTAAACCCCCTTCCTGCGCCGACCAATTTTCAGCTTTCAGCGCTGTCACTCTTTGAATGACAATTGCGTGGTCCTGCAACACTGCACCCAAATGAAATTTTTATAATTTTTTTTCACACAAATAGGGCTTTCTTTTGGTGGTATTTTAATCACCACTGGGGTTTTTATTTTTGGCTAAACAAAAAAAAAAAAAAGACATAAAATTTTGAAAAAAAAAAATCATGTTTCATAGTTTGTCATAAAATTTTGCAAACAGGTAATTTTTCTCCTTGAAATAATATACGCTGATGAGGCAAATATGATGGGCACTGATAGGCACTGATAGGCTGCACTGGTGGGCACTGATAGGCTGCACTGGTGGGCACTGATAGGCTGCACTGGTGGGCACTGATAGGCTGCACTGGTGGGCACTGATAGGCTGCACTGGTGGGCACTGATAGGCTGCACTGGTGGGCACTGATAAGGCTGCACTGGTGGGCACTGATAAGGCTGCACTGGTGGGCACTGATAAGGCTGCACTGGTGGGGAAGATAAGGCTGCACTGGTGGGGACAGATAAGGCTGCACTGGTGGGGACAGATAAGGCTGCACTGATGGGCCCTGATAGGGCGGCACTGATGGGCCCTAATAGGGACAATGATGGGTGGCGCTGGTGGGCACTGGTAGACGGCACTGGTAGGTGGCACAGAGGAGCTGGTGGCTGTTCTCCTTGATTGGGGACCGATATCCCTCTGACAGCCACCGGTGATCGGCTTTTTTCTTTCTCCTCACGTTATTAGCGTGAGGAGAAAAAATAGCCGATTACCAGCTCTGTTTACATCACATGATCAGCTGTCATTGGCTGACAGCTGATCAAGTGGTAAGGGGTCAGGATCGACCCCTTACTCCGATCTGTGATCCAGCGAGTCTTATAGAGTTGCTAATCACAGACTGCGCCGCGCGCGCTCTGCAGGGGGCGCGCGGGCCGCTCGAGCACGGGAGGGCATCTATTCATGCCCTCCCCGGCAATGTAGGTCTGCGCTGTAGCCTTCATTCGGCTACAGCGTGGATCTGAAGCGGTTAAAAAGATTTTAATTAAAGAGCTCTCAAATCCACCATTAAAATTTTGCTAAACTGACTTGATTTGCAGAAGAATATGTTAACTTTCAAAGTAAATCTTCACTTATCTTAGGCTGGGTTCACGCCACTGCCACTGTGCAGCATTGGCCAGTAATGCTTAATGCATATACAATTCAAAGGCAAGGCAGACAGCTTTGCTTTTAATAGGTGTAGCTCACATGTGCTGTGTTGGTGTGAAGCCGTCGTCGCCATTAACAGTTTGAATCAGGAACCGGCCGAGATTCAAACAGTTTATGGCTGGCTTTAGGGTAAACTTTCTGGCAAAGTACAGTACAGATGTGTAATAAATATGTAATACATTATATAGACATGAACAGTGACATTAAAATATACAAGGTATACCAATGAACCAGTTAATACATACAGTAGATATATAGATCAAACCCAAAGCTGATAATCCAGGCACTGCCCGAGTCTAGCTGAGGTCAGTCCATGAAGATTTGTAGCATACATCCTGACATGTTTTGGCAATTTTAATTGGTATATATTTTTTCCTTCATCGGGGGAGGTTTACATTTAGGTGACTTTATCTTTATCTGCAACATAGATACCGTTACATAGTATTTGTACTACAATGCATAAAAGGCAAGTAGTTTTACATAATGAGCTAAACATTTTTTTTTAGGCTTAAAGGTACTTGCATACAGGGTTCATTGAAGGACATAGGGAAATGGTAAAAACAATTGTGAAAATTCCACGTTGGCTGAGAGAGACCGCACGGACAACATGGGTGGACAGGCATGCAACTCCGGGCCAGCCACTGATTCACATCCACAGGAGACACATGTGCATGTGGCAGCAAAGCAGAGGCATATATTGCCCAGAATTGCCTGTCATTAAATAGTACATTACCTTTCAGTATAATGGTGGAAGCGCAGACATCAGAGCGGCCGTGCTCAATCGGAGAAATGCCAGCTGTGTGTGAGCTCTGATGTATAGAAAATACCTGATGAGGGAGCCAATCCTCACAGTGGGTGGTGCTGGTTGTCGGGCCTCATTTGCTGCATGAGAAACAGCTGGGGCCGGATTCAGAGTGTCTCACTGATGTGGAGGTGAGTGGCCAAGCCCTGCTCTTGGGGGCATGATGACATTACGCGCCAGCGCGTCACCGGCGAATGGAAGTCTCAGTCTGTGTCATAGACACAGCGGAGACAAGTAGGAGCTTCTCCCCGCACATATGGCCTGTATGGAGACAGCAAAATCCCTGTCATTCACCAGCCATGCGCAGGAGGTGCCTACCCGTCGGGTGATGTGAAAGAACAAGACAGCCCAGAGAGCACATCATGCGCCACCCAGTGGACCGAACGGAAAATGACAGCCAACGTGTTTACAATGCCAAAACATTAACACAAAAAACAAACAAAAAATAAATAAATGACTGAATAAAAATAAGGATAAGATTGGAAAAGGAGTGATGAAAGGACATGGTGGTTGAATTATCAAATAGACACAATTAGAAAAAATGACTCATCCATATTATATACATGCAATTATGAGGACAATGATGCGATCACAGGATTGTATTCTGAGAGATACATCACAGTATAGGGAAACCATAGTGACACTAATCATAGTGTCCCCATAGTATCAGAAGGGGCATTTATGTAACTGATGAGTCTGTGAAGCCATGGTGTAAATGATATAGCATGGAACAAGAGAGTTAAGATGTAATTAAAGTGGGGACGTTGACGGGGAAGCTATAAGTTTAATTCACAGCCCCCTGAAATAAAGGGGGCAGGAAAGACTTAAAGTTGAATGCCTCATTTAGGCCAGGTGGTGAAGTGGCCTGTAAATTAAATATCCATCTCAACTTACATTTGAGAAGAAGCTTATTGAAGTCGCCACCTCTGGAGTTTAAATGTATATGATCAAGTGCCAGGAAATATACGTTAGGAATATATTCTGGGTGAACTTATGCCAAATGGCGGCCAATGGGGACATCGGGGTCTCGTTTGCATATGGTGGATAGATTTTGGTATATTTGTTTCCAAAATTCATTTATGGTCTTCCTGACATAGTAGCACCCACATTCACAAGTGAGTAGGTACACTATGCCGGGAGTCCTGCAATTTACATAATGTTTCAGACAAAAGTTATGTCCATTAGGTAGGTCAATGTGTTTACGCCTGTCCATGTATTGGCAGTAGCCACATTCACCACACGCATCGTTAGTAGATGCCAGTACTTGTTCAGGATACGCCTGACTTAATTGTGCTGTGTCGAATAAGTTGTAATAATTCTAGTTGTATCGCCATTTGAAGGTTTTTTGTGTGCATTTAATAAATCTCAACGGGATAGATTAACTGTTTTTCCAAAGGGTTTCTTTAGACAAGATCTTGAGTATCCTCTTCTAGAAAAGGGATACTAAAGTACTTGTCTTAAGAAAGCCTATGGGAAAACAGTTAATCTTTATTTATCAGTCAGAATACTGTAGCAAAAGTGAAGTGATACAAACATTTACCAAAGATGCAAATGGAACCATCTCACAGATATCCAGGCCCTTCACGGAAGTTAAAATCTCGACAGGAGCATCTTCTGATAAGAAGGGTTGAAGAACATCGCCATGCAAGTTCACTGCAGTTAGCTAAAGAAGTAGAAAGCCAAACTGGAGTGATTGTTTCCCGTGACACAATATGGCGTAGACTGCAGAGGAATGGTGTGCGTCAGTGTTGTCCAAGAAGGAAGCCTCTCCTAAAGCCCATGCACAAAAAAGCCAGCCTAGAATTTGCCAGGGCCCATGCTTAAAAAGAAGAAGACTACTGGGACTCTGTACTCTGGAGTGATGAGACCAAAATAAATGTTTTTGGAACTGATGGCTTCAAAACTTTAAGGTGTCACAAAGGTGAGGAGTACAAAGAAAAATGCATGGTGCCTACAGTGAGACATGGTGGTGGCATTGTCCTTCTGTGGGGTTGCATAAGTGCTGCTGGTGTTGGGGAGCTGCATTTCATTGACGATATCATGAATTCACAGATGTACTGCTCTATATTGAAAGAGAAGGTGCTACCATCATTCCGTGCCCTTAGTCATCGTGCACTTTTCCAACATGACAATGATCCAAAACACACATCTAAGGCCACTGTTGCATTTCTGAAGAAGAACAGGGTGAAAGGAATTCAGTAGCCAAGTATTTCTCCTGATCTAAACCCAATCAAACACCTACACTATATTACCAAAAGTATTGGGACGCCTGCCTTTACATGCACATGAACATTAATGGCATCCCAGTCTTAGACATGGATTAACGAATTGGGGTGGAGGAACTTGACTGGCCTGCACAGAGTCCTGACCTCAACCCGATAGAACTTCTTTGGGATGAATTAGAGCGGAGATTGCGAGCCAGACCTTCTCTTCCAACATCAGTGCCTGACCTCACAAATGCGCTTCTGGAAGAATGGTCAAACATTCCCATAGACACTACTAAACCTTGTGGACAACCTTCCCAGAAGAGTTGAAGCTGATCTAGCTGCAAAGGATGGGCCAACTCGATATTGAACTCTTGTACGTCGCGCGCGTACACGGCGATTGTCCATTCGCGAGCGGGGGCGACAACCAGCGGGTCTGGCGGACTCAATGTCCGCTGCCCACCCGCGATCGCTCCAGAGATAGGCAAAATGGGGATCTGTCAGTGTAAACAAACAGATCCCCGTTCTGTCAGGGGAGAAGAGAGAAATCGTCTGTTCCTAGTGATTAGGAACAGCGATCTCTCTATACTCCCAGTCAGTCCCCCCCCCACACACACAGTTAGCAACACCTCCCAGGGAACACACTTAACCCCTTGATTACCCCCTAGTGTTAACCTCTTCCCTGCCAGTGACATTTATACAGTAATCAGTGGCTATTTTTAGCTCTGATTGCTGTATAAATGGTCCCAAAAAAAGTGTCAAAAGTTTCCGATCTGTCCGCTGTAATGTCGCAGTCCTGCTAAAAATCGAAGATCACCGCCATTACTAGTGAAAAAAAATAATAATAAAAATGCCATAAATCTATCCCCTATTTTGTAGACCTCTATAACTTTTGCGCAATCCGATCAATATACACTTAACCACTTCAATACCAGGCACTTAGACACCTTTCCGCCCAGACCAATTTTCAGCTTTCAGCGCTGTCGCATTTTGAATGGCAATTGCGCGGTCATGCTACACTGTACTCAAACAATTTTTTTATCATTTTGTTCCCACAAATAGAGCTTTCTTTTGGTGGTATTTGATCACCTCTGCGTTTTTTATTTTTTGCGCAACAAAATAAACAAAAACAAAATTTTGAAAAAAAAACAAGTTTTTCTTTGTTTCTGTTAAAATTTTTTGTAAATAAGTACGTTTTCTTCTTCAATGACAAGCACTGATATGGCTGTACTGATGGGCACTGATACGGCGGCACTGATGGGCATCGAAGAGGTGGCACTGATGGGCACTGATAGGCGGCACTGATGGGCACTGATAGGTGGCACTGGTATGTGGAACTGATGGGCACTGATAGGTGGCACCGATGGACACTCATAGGTGACATTGATGGGTACTAATGGGTGGCACTGATGGGTACTTATGTGAAGAAAATTTGATAAGGGGGGGCCAGCGCGTCCATATGTACCACCTAATATCTCTCTTTTGATGTGGAATATCTCTGAAATGATGTGAGATCTAACGTTAAAACCACTTGATTTTACCGGATCAAGTGCAGGCAGTCCCATTCATGTCAGCTGGGACACAGCGGCTGCCCCCAATTTGACAGCTGTGCCATCCTGGGCCGTGCGCACCCATACCTGCACACTTGTATAGCTTGGATGTGCAGGTGAGTCCGTACAGCCACTGCATCTTTATTGACTAACAGAGGCTGTCTGCACACAGCTCCAGAAACAATCGGCTCTGCTCAATGTATAGGCCTCTGCACCCCTGTGAATGAGACCTTAAAAAAAATAAAATAAAAGACACATCAGAGAGCAGACCTTGCATTGGGCTACACCACCTGGTGACAAATGCTAAATATGACATTTTTATCTGCACTTCTAGAACGGGCACATTATCTATCTTAGACCCCTTTCACACTGGGGCGGTTTGCAGGTGCTAGTGCGCTAATAATAGCGCCTGCAAACCGACCCGAAACAGCCCCTGCTGTCTCTCCAGTGTGAAAGCCCCGAGGGCTTTTTTTCCCGTCTGGCAAGACGGGAAAAAAAGTCCTGCTAGCAGCATCTTCGGAGTGGTGAACCGCTCCTTCACCGCTCCTGCCCATTGAAATCAATGGGACAGCGCGGCTATACCGCCGGCAAAGCGCCTGTTTTTTTAACCCTTTCTCGGCCGCTAGCAGGGGGTAAAACTGCCCCGCTAGCGTCTGCATACCGACGGTAAAGCGCCGCTAACAATAGCGGCACTTTACTGACGTTTTTTCTGGCTTGTGATGTGCACATTTACATATGTGACACCATGCTCTGTAAACATACCTGCTTAGCTTTTCTGCTAAATATATTTGCTGATGTCTTCTTTTCCATCTGTGTGAGAATACAGAAACCATAATGAGTTCTGTTAGTTTTTTAAATGAAAGGAGGAGAGTTTAAAGAAGGTTTTAAAATGTAACTGTGGCCAGGCTATGGACAAGTATTTACACATGCTGTACAAACCATAATGTGCGCGTTCTTGTGCGATTCCTGTGCATTCTCCTACAGTGCAGTTTGGCACCACTACTTTAAAAAAAAATGCGCTGCACCAAATCGAATGGTACTGCGGTACTATGCAATCCAGTGCCCACAAATGCACTATGCTTGCGATCTGTGTTTGGGATGCTGTTAACAATGTATTGGCACTCAGAGCAAATCGCAAAGGCAGTGTGTTTTTAATGCGTCGTGGAATACGTGGAAGGAACACCCCTTTCCCGAACCATGGTCTGGTGTGAACCGGTCCTCAATGAGTATTAAAGGCCAAGTTCACCTTTTGTCTAAAATTGGAAGGCATTGTGGTCAAGGTGTCCCAGCTTTTAAAAGTATTGTTTAATGTAGTTTTTGTACAATCTACAGTATCTAAAAATCTCTATTGGTAATGCTTTAAAAGTATTTAAAAGGTTACCAGTTTAGAGTTGAACAGGAGGTCTGGTGCTAAAAATATTGCTCTCACTCACGTGTGTGGGACCTATGTTTGCATTTGCACGTGAGCACTATCAACTTTAGTGGTGCTATAACAAAGGACGAACAGCCTCCCTTGTGTTATCTAGGACAGTGTCAGGCACTCTTTACTGAGACATCTGGGGTCTATTAGACCCCAGTTATCTCTTCTGCCCTTAAAAACCTCTAATCAAAGCTGAGATCGGTTTGATCAGATACTATACTAGCCAGTAATAGTTTGTAAACAACAAACCAAAAATCGGAAGTGATAAAATCATTGTTGTTTCCACTTTCATACACCATAGAGATGTTTAGAGAACAGAAGTTCCTCCTTCATATCTATGGTTTGTCGACCGGCCAATTCTGTCCTAGGCTCCCTGGTGGAATGGGAGAGCTCGGGAAGGGGGCAGGAGAAAGTGACAGTATTGCCCCTCAGGGTGGAGCTCCACTTTAAAAGTTTCATCAGACCTTGGAATGTGCATATCAATTTATGAGGCCAACTATGGAATTGCAGATTTTCTGATTTGCCCAACTATGAAAGCAGATTTGTCCAAATCAGCAAAGAGTCATACAATTCATTAGCATGATTGTCTAGACCAGGATTTCTTAACCAGGGTTCCATGGAACCCCTATGGCTCCTCCAGAGGTGCACATGCATTTGCCCATATAGGTCTTTAGAAATTACACCTTATCCTATTACTATAAAATGTTCAAAATGTTCCCAGATTCGTTGTAATGTAATACCTGTCAATACTAATTTCATCTTATGTTTTCTTTTTTCTTCTTTTCTCTCCGCAGAAATCCTCTTCTTTGTTGCAACAAAATTGAACTTATAAATAATTTTATTGATATATCAATGTCTGCCTTATAGACGGATGGTCAAGTTCCCCCCCCCCCCCCGCGGTGGGTACGTCTGAGGATCGCCCGGCACACAAAGTTAAACTAACCTGTGGCGGCGTTTTGTGAGACCAGAGACGCTGTATCCATTGCGTCTGGCCTCCATCTTGCTTCCCCGGCGAACATGCGTGGTCCGCCGGTGAAGCCTTGTGTGTTGGTGGGCGGTGTGGGCGTGGCCCCGTTCCGGTGTGCGACGGTCACGGCTCGGGGGGCCAAGGAGACTAGCCCTGTTTCTCCTCCCATCTCCATTTGGATCAGCTGTGCTCATGCCGGCTGATTGGGAAGGGAGGGGTACTTATATCTGTGTGTCCACTCGCCCTGACATCCACCTCATTCAGTTGTTGGATGCTGAGGCGAGTGGTCACAAGTAAACTAATCAAAAGGTAAGGACTCTTTTTGAATCTTCTCGATAGCCTGCAATTGGACTATTTGTTTTCCTATGGCAATTTCTAAGCTAGACATACAATGTTATGCCAAAGGTGTCAATGATTTATTAATATAAATACTAACCTTTAATAGGATCAGACCAATCTAATTTTTACTGCCATATATAAGCATACATTTTTAAGCACTCTGTTATAACAAATATTAAAACATTGGAACTTATTTAATATGATATGTAATATATAGTAATATCTAAAATGCCCTTATAGAAGAATCTGCTTACACATTTTTGTCTTTAAAATAGTCAACAAATTTAAATTATTTCTTTTGGCTGTGGTTAGTGGTTTTCTACAACACAACCCTCCACATATCCCTGTGTGACATTACGCACCATCTACAGGTATTTAGCAATTCATTTATTAAAAAATAAAATAAATAATAAATATATATAATAATTCCATTTATTGGATTTATTCATTCATTTTTTCACATTTTTCATACATTTATAGATCTTTTTACGTTTACAGGGCTTCCCTCTTCTCTGGCCCCAGTGGGTCCCCAGGCTCTTTTTTTGTCCCTTTGTTTTTGGGGTAGAAGAGGGGGGCTAGGTCAGCGGTGAGCCGTGTCTCTTGGGCTTGATATGGACATCTCTCCAAAAGAACGCTACTAAAGGATTTCTGGGTTGAGAAATTGAAAGCATACTGTGATCTCGCATGCTTTTAAGTATAACATATCGTATTGGTTTTTTTTTAAATTCAAAAATAACTTTTATTGAGCATAAAAGAAAGTTTATAAACACTCGGGTGAACAGTGCAACATGCATTACATTTACGAATCAATCCAATTGACATGCACATATGATGTTATATTTATGACATTGTACAGCTGGCATCTGCAGTATAGTGATGCAGGAATTGGAGTGAAGGCAGTTATATATTGGAGCATAGTGAGCAGCTAGGTTGGTCGGATACAAGGGCAAAGGGAAGAGAATCAATAATAGATTCATGAAGGCATCACACAATCTCTCCCCCTTCCTTGTACACAGGGAGGCAGTAAGCTTAGCTTCTGGTGTCACAGGTGGAGGTATCCTTGAGCCATCTATCCCAAATGTTGTAGTATTTGTCGGGGCAGCCCCTATGGATATATAGCACATTTTTGTAGGGGAGCGTATTGGTAACAGCCCTGATCCATTTCCGTAGTGTGTGTGGGGGGGGGGGGGGTCCCCCTCAGCCATGTTCTAGTGATTAGCAACCTGGCGAGGAACAGTGTCTCCTGCAGAAAAATGTTTAAATATTTGTCACTCTCTGAGAGTAAAAGAAGACCCAGCACACACTGACGGGGCAAAGGGACAGCGGGGAGCCCATGCGGTCGTGCAGAAATTTCACCACCTGTGTCCAAAACCCCTGTATGGATGGGCAGGCCCACAACAAGTGAAAAAAAGTGGCCATGTGGTGGCCACAGTCTGGGCAATTAGGGTTGTGGTCATGTTTGTATTTGGATATGCGAACCGGAGTCAAGTATGATCTGTGAAGGACATATAGATGGGACAAACAGTCAGAGAGTTTTGGGGAGACAATCTTGCAGTTGCCAAGGGCCTCCTCCCAGTCCTCGTCCGTCAGGTCGCCAAGGTCAGATTCCCATCGCGACCTCAGCTGTTGTGTAATGGTATCAGCTGCAGGTCTCATGAGATATGTATATACTTGGGAAGTCAATTTCTTGGGGTCCTCTCCCAGGACTATGTCCACCAATAATGGGACCTCAAGGGCGGGGATGGGGCCACCAAGCTGTGTATTGAGTGCGTGCCTTAGTTGGAGGTAGCGAAAGAACATGTGGTTTGGTAAAGCAAAGTCGTCTTTGAACGTCTGAAATTATTTAACCGACCCGTTGGCTACAACTTGTGACAGGTAAATCACACCTCTAGCAACCCATAAACTGTGGTCAGGAATTGTGGCAAGTTCAGGCAAAGTGGGGTTATCCCATAGGGGAGTGTGGGAATGAGGAGAGGGTGCTCAGCCCATTCGCATGGCGGTCTGCCAAATCTTTCAATGATGTGACAACATGTGCCTCTCGTCATTACCATGGGACAGCCCCCGGGGTGTACAGAATAGGATTTGGAAGGGGTGAGATATCTGACCGTGAAATTGTGAGCAGACCATTTGGGAGTAGCGGGTTCTGTCAGTGTGGTTGAAGTGGAAGAAGTGAAAAAGTTGAGATGCTATGTAATATGTAAATAGATCGGGGAGCGCTGTGCCTCCCAATTCAGTTGGGCATTTTAGGACCTTCATCGATAGTTTGTGACGGGATGAGCCCCATATGAAGGAGTTGAGGATAGATTCCATTGATTTGAATATGCGTATAGGGAGGGGTACTGGGGCTTGCCAAAAAATATATAGTAATTTAGGGAGAAGGATCATTTTAACATATCGGATTGTTAACCATACCGTCACAATGTATGTAAGTAAACCTTCATGAACTATATTTAATTTCATGTATATCTATAGACACTGTTACAGTGTTGTGCATTCATTTGTGTTCAATACTCTATTTTAGAATATAAATTCTTCTGGCTAATATATACCCCTGAAGGAGACAACCTGTACTCTGAAACGCGTCGAGTGCAAGAATTATAGACTGTACTACATTTAAATAACGGTGACAATGTTGTAGATATGTTAAGCATTCCGTGTTTTTACATGTTTTTTACATATCATATTTAATAAATATTTTTGAAACTTAAATACTTAAAAGAAATACTTTTCCAAATATAGTGTGTCTTTACAAGGGGATTCTGTCTTTTCTCCTTAACTATTGGATGTAGCACGAACTAAATGCTCAATATTGCCGGCTAAAAAATCCTACCCTTTGTGGTTTTACGACTTCAGATAGAAACAGGGCTGGTGCAAGGATTTTTGACACCCTAGGCGAAACCTCATTTTGCCGCCCCCCCCTCACAGCCTCACCAGCGCCCATGAAATACAGCCTCGCCATTGCCTATCAATGCCGCTTCACCAGCGACCATCAAATGCAGCCTCGCCAGCGCCCATCAAATGCAGCCTCGCCAGCGCCCATCAAATGCAGCCTCGCCAGCGCCCATCAAATGCAGCCTCGCCAGCGACCATCAATGCCACTTCACCAGCGACCATCAAATGCAGCCTCGCCAGCGACCATCAATGCCGCTTCACCAGCGCCCATCAAATACAGCCTCACCAGCGCCTATCAATGCTGCTTCACCAGCGACCATCAAATGCAGCCTCGCCAGCGACCATCAAATGCAGGCTTCCCAGCAACCATCAAATGCAGCCTTGCTAGCGACCATCAATGCCGCTTCACCAGCGACCATCAATGCCGCTCCACCAGCGACCATCAAATGCAGCCTCGCCAGCGACCATCAAATGCAGCCTCGCCAGCGACCATCAAATGCAGCCTCGCCAGTGACCATCAAATGCAGCCTTGCCAGCGACCATCAATGCCGCTTCACCAGCGACCATCAAATGCAGCCTCGCCAGCGACCATCAAATGCAGCCTCGCCAGCGACCATCAAATGCAGCCTCGCCAGCGACCATCAAATGCAGCCTCGCCAGTGACCATCAAATGCAGCCTTGCCAGCGACCATCAATGCCGCTTCACCAGCGACCATCAAATGCAGCCTCGCCAGGGACCATCAAATGCAGCCTCGCCAGTGACCATCAAATGCAGCCTTCCAGCGACCATCAATGCCGCTTCACCAGCGACCATCAAATGCAGCCTCGCCAGCGACCATCAAATGCAGCCTTGCTAGCGACCATCAAATTCAGCCTCGCCAGCGACCATCAAATGCAGCCTCGCCAGTGACCATCAAATGCAGCCTTGCCAGCGACCATCAATGCCGCTTCACCAGCGACCATCAAATGCAGCCTCGCCAGCGACCATCAAATGCAGCCTCGCCAGTGACCATCAAATGCAGCTTTGCCAGCGACCATCAAATGCAGCCTCAGGGGGGACATTTGAAGAGCAGATCAGTCAATATAATACATATACACACACATTTTAAAACTACATTTCATTGTCATCACATATACAATCTCTTTAACTCAACAGTTCTTACTTAACACCTGTTCCTCGCTTGCACCAACTCTGCTGTACTGCCTGTGTACCTGCCTGCTGCTTCTGTTCTGTGTCGGACTGTTGGTGCGGTGCCTGGTGCCTCTTCCAGTTCCAGCCAGCCCAGGCTCCATCTGTCCCCAAGCCCAGAGAGCCACTGCCACGCCATGCTATATCCCATTCCCATGATGCATCATGCATCCTCCATCCATGTACTCCACTCCAGTAGTGACGGCCAGGAGAACGTGGGGGGGGGGGGGGCGCGAGCCAAGCTGGAGGGCTGTGCTGCTGGCCTGGACAGTGGACACACACAGAAAATGGACAGTGTTGCTGTGCAGAGCGGTCTCGTGAGACATGACATGTCACACTCACAGACCGTCTGACAGTGTCAGCAGGAGAGCGGAGAGGGAGGGGGAAGGGGGGCTGCTGCTGCTGCCTGACACTGTGACACTTATCGATCAGGGAGCAGCCTGGGCGTTGCTGGACAGACATGTGAATCTCACTGGTTGCTCATATCATGATAGAAGAGCAGAGAGGAGGGATTACTGTCTGGAAACACTGTACACATTAGAGCGGCGAGCGGGGGGTTGGGGGGGTGGCGGCAGCGCTGCTTGACATGGCTCTGTGGAGGACAGACAGTGCGGGAGTATAATAGCCAGTGGCCGGGCGCCCTAGGCAGCAGTGCGCCCTAGGCGGTTGCCTAATCCGCCTAGTGGTAGCACCGGCCCTGGATAGAAATATGTACACCTCATAACAATTGATCATAATCTCAGATTGCCTGTTTTTGCATTGTGTGCAGTGCCCCTTGCCTTATAACATAAACCCATACTGCGGCATTTCCACTGAGTAGCCAGTGTATTGCTTGGTACTAAGAATTTAAACTAGACTTTTATTTTATGGTGTTACAACTATCCTGGTATTTCTATCACCATGGGGTCCGTTCTTATGTTTGTTCTGTCCCCAAAGCAGCCTCTTTCACAAGCTTTTTATGACAGGTGTTGTATTAGAAACATCATTTTTTTTTCCTATAGGTACTTTTATAGCACCGACATTACACTCACCTGTTGAATAAAGCCTTCAAACCGAGATCTTCCAAGTTTCTTTTTTTTTTTCCGAATTAGTCAAATGTTTTGCGCTGCATGCATGAGATGGT
The DNA here is from genome assembly GCA_037952925.1 of Lithobates clamitans. Taxonomy (NCBI): domain Eukaryota; kingdom Metazoa; phylum Chordata; class Amphibia; order Anura; family Ranidae; genus Lithobates; species Lithobates clamitans. The sequence goes on along the minus strand of JBBGZY010000964.1, from coordinate 2,969,453 downwards.
GCACCAACGTCACTGGTAGACTGGTCAAGAGAAAGGAAGAAGAAAGAGGAAGAAGTCAATGAGATAAAAAAAAGGAGCAGGTTTACGAACAGGGGGGGGGGGAATGGGGGAAAGGGGGAGTTATTAATGGGAGACAGAACACACGGACTGGGGAAACAAAGCAAAAAGGAGGCAGGTGAATACTGTATTACTTTTAATAAATAGATTGCATTAAAGTGTTACTAAACCCGGGACCCTGCATTCACTATATCTGGTCTCCCACAGTAAACAGAACATGGAAGTGCAATTTTTTTTTTCAATTTTTTTTTCTCAAAACAAAGTGTACAAAGTATTTGAAAAGAACATACACATAGAACAGTATAAAATATATGCTATAGGGATGGATATCTGAACATTTTTAGGCAGAATGTTACACCTACAGTAGGCATTCCTCCAAATGGAGATTTTCGTTGGTGATATAGGTTATAATAACTGTGTCTCCATGGGGGAGCCCCCATTCCCATTTATTATTCTTAATGCAACACCACCACAATGCATATATACTATCAGCGGTAATACCTTTAACAAAGTCAAAGTAAATGTCAACTTAAAACTCTCCGTGGGTTGTAGGTGCCCGTATGATTCACTATATGTGCGAAAGGAGGGGATCCACATCTCCTTAGAAAGTGGATCTCCTCCCTCACTGCATCAGACTCAGTCCCAGATAAGGACAATCCCCATTCAGGAACCTGCATTCACTATATCTGGTCTCCCACAGTACACAAAACATGGAAGTGCAATTTTTTTTTTCAATATTTTTTTTCATTTTTTTTTTTTCAATATTTTTTTTTCATTTTTTTTTCTCAAAACAAAGTGTACAAAGTATTTGAAAAGAACATGTACAGTATAAAATATATGCTATAGGAATGGATATCCAAACATTTTTAGGCAGAATGTTACACCTACAATGGGCATTCCTTAAAATGGAGACTTTCATTGGTTATATTAACTGTGTCTCCATGGGGAGCCCCCATTCCCATTTATTATTCTTAATGCGACACCACCACAATGCACATATACTATCGGCGGTAATATCTCCACCTTTACCAAAGTAAATGTCAATTTAAAACTCTCCGTGGGTTGTAGGTGCCCGTATGATTCACCGTGTGTGCGAAAGGAGGGGATCCACATCTCCTTAGAGAGTGGACCTCCTCCCTCACCACATCAGACTCAATCCCAGATAGGGACAATCCCCATTTAGGATTGTTAGGGACTAGGCCCAAAAACCCTTGTTATACTGCAACAAAGACTAACAAGAAGAGAGAGAGTGGTCAGAGAAAGAGAGAGAGAAGAGAAGTTGGAAGAAGAGAGTAAGGAATCACCGTGCTCCGAGTCCCACAGCTCAGAAGTCGCTCTCATCAGGCAAAGATCTAGGATCTCCAGACAGATACCTGACCCATGGGTTCCAGACTTTCTCGAACATCTTCATTCCATCATTTAAGATCGCTGTCATACGCTCGTTAAGCAAGATCCAGGAAAGTTTATGTTTAAGCTGTTCAAAGGGCACTACGGCCGATTTCCATGATCTTGCGATTATAATTTTGGCTGATATAAAGATAAATGTTATGAGGCTTCTCTGAGATTTTGACACTGTCTCTATCTTACATCCTAGCAGCGCCTATCTCGGAGATTTGACATTATTTGGGTGAGAGTGTAAATAAAGTTATACACCCTAATCCAATACCGCCTTACCTTAGGGCATCGCCGCTATATATGATACATTGTTCCCCCCTGTCCGCATCCTCGGAAACACAAAGGAGATGCGTCCGGTACATAGGATGCCAGCCTAGTGGGGACCATGTACCACCTTAGAAGTACTTTATAATTCGCTTCCATAATAGAAGTATTTATGAGTGACCGCAAGGCCCCCTGGGCTATGTTGTGCCACTCATCCAGCTCAATACTCACCTGAAGGTCCGCTTTCCATTTTTTCATGTAGCCCTGTTTAATAGGGGAGCTAGTCAAGATGGTGTAAATTTCAGGGATATGAGCCCCGATTTTATCAAATCTCTTGCACAAATATGGAAATGCAGTTTTTTTAGTAAATATAAACTGCTAAATACCTTTTCTCATCAGCAGTATATAGCAGTCTTGTGACTTCTATCAGTGTCTGGTTAAAGCTTGTAGGAGGCGTTTTCGTTCTCCTCTGACTGTCATATGAGGCTTCAGGGCCCCTGACCCTCTTTCTGGATATGTCTGGACAGTGCCGATTGGAATTGTGCTGATCACATGAACTCTCCCTAGCAAAAAAAAAACCTTTCTAGCCATAAATGGAATAAGGGTTCAGTCAGCGCAAAACCAAAACTAAACTTCTAACCTAAGCAGCTGAACTCTCAAGGTCAATATAACAATCCTTGGACAAGTGCATAAAAATGGAAAACAGTGCAGCGCTAAATGAAACAACACTAAAAAAACACTAAAATATAATATAGTCATGTATGGCAAAAGAGAACTGTAAAAAAAGTCCTAATTTATATAAGTAAAAAAGCCAATCGGAGGGATGAGAAACGGAAGAACATGCAGAGAAGCAACACCAGAAAGACAAGTTTAGTCCTCTTCAGTAGTGACCAGGGTGCTCAAAGATATATCCTCTATGTGAATCCGTATTAGTGATTCCACCACCGTAAATGCAGGCTGCTCACCTCAAAGTATGGACCTCTGAATCAACAGACAGGTCAATCAAGCTTTCCCACATGGGTATGTAACCACTTGCCGACTAGCCGCCGCAGTTTTACTGCGGCAGAATGGCACGGCTGAGCGAAACGATGTTATGTAACGTCGCTTTCCCCTGTGGCCACTTTAAGCGACCCGGCGATACTGTGAGAGTAGGTTAGAGATAGGTGCGTCCTCCAAGTAAGTCACCAGGCCCTTCTGAGAGACCAGCCTTCATTCTGGCTCTCTCCAGCAAGGGTCCTCCCCTGGATCTCCTCCGCTTGGCTCGGCTTCTTCCTAGCAGGTAAGACAGCCTAAGGCCCACCTCTGCGGTAGTAAGCCCCAGACAGGCTTTTGGGCCTACTTGCACAGCTGCAGTGACGCAGCTCTCCAGCCTGGAGGGCCATGAGGTAAGAACTGATCCCTAGCACATGGCATCTGTCCCATAAATACTCTCTCCCAGAATGCACAGCAGCAAGAACCTCCCACTGGGCTGTTTCTGAAAGAAGAATATTCATTAAAGTTTCACTAAGTTGTGAACGCACGCCATCAAAGCGGCGATTGCGGAAGTATTCTGAATGCCTGTTTGCACCTCTCAGCTTGTGAGTAGAGCTGCCATGTGCGCCTGTTAATCTGCCCTGCGATACTTCACCATGCCTTCCTCTCTTCGTTTTTTCGGTGGAATGTGACGTCCTCTTATCCCCAAGTACCCATCCTGTTTGCAACGATCCAGCTTCCATTTGTTTTTCCTTAGAAACTGCAACATTCCAGGTGACTGTGTGTGTTTATCCTATGTAAGCTGAGAGTCTGCCATCACTGATTAGTGAGATCTCCCTCAGGGAATCTACACGTTATTCAAATTCTTCACTCATTTTTTTTTTTCCATCACATGTTATCATTATGTGTTTATTGTATTTAGCCACAGCCACTAGGGACACCACATTTCCAAACTGCCATTAAGGGACATCGACCCCCCGCACCCGCCCAAAAAAGATGTTTTTTGATACTTTTTTTACCAATTGTTGGGGAAAAAAAAGCAAACAGTGGTAACCAGTTTAGACAGGTGGTATGCAATGTGCACCTGCTTTAACTAAGTCACTTAGTGACAATGGTGTACTTTGTACATCACTTACTCCACAGAACGGAGGGGGGGACACAGAGGAAGAACGGAGGGGGACAGCAGAACGGAGGGGGACACGGAGGAAGAACGGAGGGGGACAGCAGCAGAACGGAGGGGGACATGGAGGAAGAACAGAGGGGGACAGCAGAACGGAGGGGGACACGGAGGAAGAACGGAGGGGGACAGCAGCAGAACGTAGGGGGACAGCAGCAGAACGGAGGGGGACACGGAGGAAAACTGGAGGGGGACAGCAGCAGAACGGAGGGGGACACGGAGGAAGAACGGAGGGGGACAGCAGAATGGAGGGGAACACGGAGTGACGGAGGAAAACTGGAGGGGGACAGCAGCAGAATGGAGGGGGACAGCAGAACGGAGGGGGACACGGAGTGACGGAGGAAAACTGGAGGGGGACAGCAGCAGAATGGAGGGGGACATGGAGGAAAACTGGAGGGGGACAGTAGGTGAACGGAGGGGGCCGGGGGGGGGGCAGTAGCAGAACGGAGGGGGACAGCAGACCGGAGGGGGACACAGAGGAAAACTGGAGGGGGACAGCAGCAGAACTGGGGGACAAGGAGGAAAACTGGAGGGGGACAGCAGCAGAACGGAGGGGGGCAGACAGCAGCAGAACGGAGGGGGAGCATGCTCACTGTAACAAAGTGTGTAACACAGTACACTAACCTGTCCTGGAAGTTTGTCAATGTCTGGCGGGCGGCAAACTGCCCACGAGGTTAGCGAATGGAGGGGGACACAGAGGAAGAACGAAGGGTAACAGCAGCAGAACGGAGGGGTACAGCAGAACGGAGGGGGACACGGAGGAAAACTGGAGGAGAACAGCAGCAGAACTGAGGGGGACACGGAGGAAGAACGGAGGGGGACAGCAGAACGGAGGGGGACACGGAGTGACGGAGGAACACTGGAGGGGGACAGCAGCAGAATGGAGGGGGACAGCAGAACGGAGGGGGACACGGAGTGACGGAGAAAAACTGGAGGGGGACAGCAGCAGAACAGAAGGGGACAGCAGAACGGAGGGGGACACGGAGGGGGACACGGAGTGACGGAGGAAAACTGGAGGGGGACAGCAGCAGACCGGAGGGGGACAGCAGAACGGAGGGGGACACGGAGTGACGGAGGAAAACTGGAGGGGGATAGCAGCAGAACGGAGGGGGACAGCAGAACGTAGGTGGACATGGAGTGACGGAGGAAAACTGGAGGGGGACAGCAGCAGAACGGAGGGGGACATGGAGGAAAACTGGAGGGGGACAGTAGGAGAACGGAGGGGTTGGGGGGGACAGTAGCAGAACGGAGGGGGACAGCAGAACGGAGGGGGACACGGAGGAAAACTGGAGGGGGACAGCAGCAGAACTGGGGGACAAGGAGGAAAACTGGAGGGGGACAGCAGCAGAACGGAGGGGGGCAGACAGCAGCAGAACGGAGGGGGAGCATGCTCACTGTAACAAAGTGTGTAACACAGTACACTAACCTGTCCGGGAAGTTTGTCAATGTCTGGTGGGCGGCAAACTCGCAGACCTCGTGGGCAGGAGCCTGGAGGAGGACTCGGATGAGGCTCAGCTCAGGAGAGAAGTTGAACTATTACTGTGGAGAAGTGCGCTGCTGGCACATGGCAATGTGCCTGCAGCGGAGAGCGGCTGCGGAAGTAGTCGGCAGCGGCCCCGGCCCGGGACTGGCACTGACTGAGCACAGGCTGGATGATCCTTACCAGCAGTAAGTGACGGTGGCTCTGTCTGGTGTGGTGTCTGTGGCTGGCTGCTCTCTCTCTCTCTGAGGCGCGCTGCTCAGCCGTAGGGTGCGGGTACCCACACTGACTGCCCACGTGTCAGCCCTCAGCCGACGTCACTGGTTGCTAGACGCGGGGCGGCCCTAGCCTAGCAACCATGCTATGATGTGTCATGTGTTACTGTGTAGTGACAGTGTGTAATGTTATAAGGGTGGCGGGCGGCGGACTGGCGGTGTGTAAATGTTTATAAGGGTGGCGGACTGGCTCAGCTGGCTGGCGGTGTGGGTTTTTTTTCATTCCGGGACACTATATTGTCCCGGAATGAAGGTGCCCGGGACACGGGACAAAAATCAGAAATAAGGGACAATCCCAGGCAATCGGGGACACGTGGGCACCCTAACAGCCACACATCGCAAGTGTTAGCTTTATGCACTTATATACATTTTTTCAAGTGTGTCGTCGTTGCCAGCGCTGCATATATTTGTATGTCAGCAAAATGGCAGCCTCCAGCAAGAAGAAACAGGAGTAATGCTGGAGACAATTTAGAGCACACAATTATTTTGGTAGCGTAATTTTTAATGTGGAATGCCAGTTCCTAGCTAAAGAACATTCTTTTTTTATCGTTCTGATCTGGACTGTGTAGGTAGAAGAATTGGGGTAGTCTGAGGTGGGTAGGTGCAGGAAGTTGACCTTATCTGAGGTCCATGGCGTGCTTTTACTCTCGGGCACACCATTATTCTAATGCTTGTACGGAAGGCACTCAGTGTGGTAAAGTTCACTGACCCCTGAACTAGACTATTGCCACGCTAACTCCCAGCATTGCATCAGCTGCCGATTGTCCCATGATCAACAGAGCGGGCTCCCCCAGCGGCATCTTTGGGTACAGCAGGAAGCTCTGTGATAATCGCGAGACTGGGCTGTAGCCATGGTGAGGGTACGCGGCGTCCAGGATAAACGTTTCCTGACGTCTATCAGCTACGCACTATAGACTGCCTTGCCCATAACAAAGATGGCGGCGCGATATGCATTGCCCAAGATGGCCTCTCTGTAGCGGAAGTGTGCACTGTCAGTGGGTTGGAGGGGGGCTGTGCTGAGCATGTGAGTGCCGGAAGCGCCTGTACTCTTTCTCATTCAGTCGGGAGCTTCGTGGCAGCCTGCGGGATCCGGAGTAGGAGAGGGAGAAAGAGAATGGCACCCAACCTGACCGTGTCCAGCAGCCCTCCTCTGGGTAATGACATCCTGCAGGGGGCACTGTCATGTCCATAGCGCAATGTGATTGCCGGGATCGGGGCTGGAAGGGCAGAGAATGTCTCCAGATAGGGTGATGGGGAACTATGTGTGGTGTATTACATGTGTTCCCATGAGCTGAGATCAGTGTGTGCGGTAATGTCATCCACTATTTGGGGGCTTTTCTGATTGATCCTCAGATCAAGGAGGATTTTATTGAGTGATAACAGAATTGGAGATGACAGAGCAGATGGCATGCTGATCAACGCCTGATTCCTTTAGGGCTCCAGAGATCAGCGCCTGATTCCTTTAGGGCTTTGGCGATCAACGCCTGATTCCTTTAGGGCTCCAGAGATCAGCGCCTGATTCCTTTTGGGTTCCGGCGATCAGCGCCTGATTCCTTTTGGGTTCCAGAGATCAGCGCCTGATTCCTTTAGGGCTCCAGAGATCAGCGCCTGATTCCTTTAGGGCTCCAGAGATCAGCGCCTGATTCCTTTAGGGCTCCAGAGATCAGCGCCTGATTCCTTTAGGGCTCCAGAGATCAGCGCCTGATTCCTTTAGGGCTCCAGAGATCAGCGCCTGATTCCTTTAGGGCTCCAGAGATCAGCGCCTGATTCCTTTAGGGCTCCAGAGATCAGCGCCTGATTCCTTTAGGGCTCCAGAGATCAGCGCCTGATTCCTTTAGGGCTCCAGAGATCAGCGCCTGATTCCTTTAGGGCTCCAGAGATCAGCGCCTGATTCCTTTAGGGCTCCAGAGATCAGCGCCTGATTCCTTTAGGGCTCCAGAGATCAGCGCCTGATTCCTTTAGGGCTCCAGAGATCAGCGCCTGATTCCTTTAGGGCTCCAGAGATCAGCGCCTGATTCCTTTAGGGCTCCAGAGATCAGCGCCTGATTCCTTTAGGGCTCCAGAGATCAGCGCCTGATTCCTTTAGGGCTCCAGAGATCAGCGCCTGATTCCTTTAGGGCTCCAGAGATCAGCGCCTGATTCCTTTAGGGCTCCGGCGATCAGCGCCTGATTCCTTTAGGGCTCCGGCGATCAGCGCCTGATTCCTTTAGGGCTCCAGAGATTAGCGCCTGATTCCTTTAGGGCTCCAGAGATTAGCGCCTGATTCCTTTTGGGTTCCGGCGATCAGCGCCTGATTCCTTTTGGGTTCCGGCGATCAGCGCCTGATTCCTTTTGGGTTCCGGCGATCAGCGCCTGATTCCTTTTGGGTTCCGGCGATCAGCGCCTGATTCCTTTTGGGTTCCGGCGATCAGCGCCTGATTCCTTTAGGGCTCCAGAGATTAGCGCCTGATTCCTTTAGGGCTCCAGAGATTAGCGCCTGATTCCTTTTGGGTTCCGGCGATCAGCGCCTGATTCCTTTAGGGCTCCAGAGATTAGCGCCTGATTCCTTTAGGGCTCCAGAGATTAGCGCCTGATTCCTTTTGGGTTCCGGCGATCAGCGCCTGATTCCTTTTGGGTTCCGGCGATCAGCGCCTGATTCCTTTTGGGTTCCGGCGATCAGCGCCTGATTCCTTTTGGGTTCCGGCGATCAGCGCCTGATTCCTTTTGGGTTCCGGCGATCAGCGCCTGATTCCTTTTGGGTTCCGGCGATCAGCGCCTGATTCCTTTTGGGTTCCGGCGATCAGCGCCTGATTCCTTTTGGGTTCCGGCGATCAAGAATGAGCTCCGGCGTGTTCGCATGCTGACCGTGCCGAGCCCGCCAGGAACTCAGCACTGCACAGCGCTAATCACAGTGAGACATTTCCTGATGTGCGGCTGCAGAGATCGGGAAATGTCTCGCTGCCTGTGATTAGCTCAGCGCATTGCCGACTTCCTGGTGGGCTCTGCACATGCAGCATGCGAACACGCTGGAGCTCATCCTTACCGGCGATCAGCACCTGATTCCTTTTGGGCTCCGGAGATCGGCGCCTGATTCCTTTTGGGCTCCGGAGATCGGCGCCTGATTCCTTTTGGGCTCCAGAGATCGGCGCCTGATTCCTTTTTGGGCTCCGGCGATCAGCGCCTGATTCCTTTTGGGCTCCGGCGATCAGCGCCTGATTCCTTTTGGGCTCCGGCGATCAGCGCCTGATTCCTTTTGGGCTCCGGCGATCAGCGCCTGATTCCTCTTGGGCTCCGGCGATCAGCGCCTGATTCCTCTTGGGCTCCGGCGATCAGCGCCTGATTCCTTTTGGGCTCCGGCGATCAGCGCCTGATTCCTCTTGGGCTCCGGCGATCAGCGCCTGATTCCTCTTGGGCTCCGGCGATCAGCGCCTGATTCCTCTTGGGCTCCGGCGATCAGCGCCTGATTCCTCTTGGGCTCCGGCGATCAGCGCCTGATTCCTTTTGGGCTCCGGCGATCAGCGCCTGATTCCTTTTGGGCTCCGGCGATCAGCGCCTGATTCCTTTTGGGCTCCGGCGATCAGCGCCTGATTCCTTTTGGGCTCCGGCGATCAGCGCCTGATTCCTTTTGGGCTCCGGCGATCAGCGCCTGATTCCTTTTGGGGCTCCGGCGATCAGCGCCTGATTCCTTTTGGGCTCCGGCGATCAGCGCCTGATTCCTTTTGGGCTCCGGCGATCAGCGCCTGATTCCTTTTGGGGCTCCGGCGATCAGCGCCTGATTCCTTTTGGGGCTCCGGCAATTAAGAATGAGCTCCGGCGTGTTCGCATACTGCCTGTGCCGAGCCCGCCAGGAACTCAGCACTGCACAGCGCTAATCACAGTGAGACATTTCCTGATGTGCGTCTGCAGAGATCGCAAAATGTCTCACTGCCTGTGATTAGCGCAGCGCATTGCCGACTTCTTGGTGGGCTTGGCACGTGCAGCATGGGAACACGCCGGAGCTCATCCTTACCGGCGATCAGCGCCTGATTCCCTTTGGGTTCCGGCAATCAGCGCCTGTTTCCCTTTGGGTTCCGGCAATCAGTGCCTCATTCCTTTTGGGTTCCGGCGATCAGCGCCTGATTCCTTCTCACTGATCGCTGCTCCCCCAGAAAATGTCCTTCCTAATTACTGGTGTTCCCAAGAATTCCTTACTTATCACAGGGGTCTTGAAGAATGTTTTGCTACTTACTGCAATCCCAGAGAATGGCCTGCTTATCCGTGTGATCTCTGGGTGGGTCCTGCTGATCACTGTTGTCCTGGAGTGTCCCACTTGATCACTGGATTTCCAGAGAATGGCCTGCTGAGCAGTGGGGTCCTGGAGAACAACCCTTCTGATGGCTGGGGTCTTGGAGAGTGTCCCTGCTGATTACAGGAGCAGCCCATTGATCACTGAGGCCCTGGTGGGTGGTTGGCTGATCCCTGGGGGCCTTGAGATTTTCACGCTGATCACTGCAATCCCAGAGAGTGTCTCCCAAATCACTGGGTTACTAGACTTGCCTTCTGGTCACTGGGGTCTCAGAGAATAGTCCATCTGATCACTGGGGTCCCAGGGAGAATGTCTTTGCTGATCATTGGGGCCTCCAAGAATTTCCTACTGATCACTACGGTCCCGGTGAATGGCCCGCTAATTATTGGGGTCTTTGAGAATGACCCAGCGAATGGCCCATGTGATCACTGGGGGTCTTGGAGAGTGACCCTGCTGAGCAATGTGTTCCTGAAGAACGTCCATTCTGATCACTGGGGTCTTGGAGAATGTCTTTTCTGACCTCTAAGGACTCATAGAATGTCCAAACTGATGACTGAGGTCTTGGAGAGTGTCTCTGCTCATCACTGGAATCCCAGAGAATGACCCACTGATCAATGGGGTCCTAAAGAATGGCCCTTTTGATGCCTGGCGTCCCAGAGAGTAAGGAGCTGATCACTGGAGTCCCAAGGCATGTTAGCTTTATTGCTGGGGGCCAGAGAATGACCTGCTGATCTCTGGCATATGGGACAGTGTCCCCACTGATAGCCTAGATCCCAAGGAGTGGTTCTTGTCTTCACACCCCAAAGTGTTGTTCTGCCAGTGTTCTGGAATCCTGAATCTGGTTTTAGCACTGTATTCTCCTATACTTTTAGTCTTGGACCCTAGCTGAGGGCATAACCCTTAAGTTGGTCATCAGTATTCTAGATCTCAGGTGCACATCCTGTGGGACCAGACTTTGAATCAGTTATATTTTTTTGGTTCTCCAAGTTACATTTATTGGTTATTAAAGTGTATTTTTCTGTGGTGGGACATAAAAAGAGATTGCCACACTGAAGGCTAGACTTTAGCAATAGTTGTATGTAGCTGTAGTCAGTGTGGTGCTTTATGACCCCTTACATGCGGGCGCCCCCTTGCATCAGGTGTCCCCCTCATTGTGCCATTTTTAGCAGTAAGCAAACTAGGCTGCTGGTCTGGATGGTGGAAGTTTCCCTTTCATCTTCCAGTGATGATGGGGGTGGGGTACGCACATGATGTAATTAGTTGTTAGGAAGCTGGCAGTCCTAGCGACCAGTCACTGCAGAGAAGACAGGGAACCCGTGCTAGGGACTGGCTGGGGTTCCGGATATAACGTTTACTTGGTCCAGACCACAGTCTGCCATTTAGTGATGAGCTTTAGATGCTCTGCTCTTGTGGATCTGTGGGCTGAAGTTGTAACTTAGGTGAGATCTGATTTATAAAATCTGAAGGAAATGTAATATTTGGGGTGGTTTGAGTGCCGTGAAATAAATAGAACTACCAGCCAGCATCTGATTTACTAGCAGCACCACAATCATGAGAAATCTCCTTACTATGGCTAATAAACAGACTGTTGTCAATGGCAACCAGTCCGTTTCCTGTTGTCAAATTGCTAGAGCAAGTCAGAAAGTGACAGTTGCCTTTGGAGAATTTTGTTAATTAAATTTTATATGTATAAAAAAAAAATCTGAACTGGATTATGACAAACATTGGATGTTAACTTTGTGCTCATCCGTGGTGCAGGGTGGTTCATACTAAATCAATATTGAATTTAATATTTATCGTAAAGTATAACTAAAGGCACAACTTTTTTATTTAGTGGAGAGGGATTAGATCACCTGTCAGGTTTTATTGCTCACTGTTTTCCCATCAGGGAGACTCACCCTCTCTATTTGTCATATTTACTGTTGTCACTGAGAATGAGGGCCCCTTCACATTGGTGCGATTCCGGACATCGCATGTGATTTGTACCGCACTGCTGTGCAGATCACATGCGATGTCTGTGCAAACTGTATGGCTGAATTCACATCGCATTCGGACCAAACTCGTGCCAGACCCCTTTTTTTTGTCCGCACCAGAATCTGATCACATGGCTGTTCACACCCATGCGATCTGATTCTGCAAATCGGGTTGCATTTTGCAAACTGAATGTGTGGTTAAAGTGGAGTTCCACACACAAATGGAACTTCCGATTTTCAGAACCCCCCCCCCCCCCCCTCCAGTGTCACATTTGGCACCTTTCAGGGGGAGGGGGGTGCAGATACCTCTATAATACAGGTATTTGCACCCACTTCCGGGCATAGACTCCCGTAGGGGGGTCTACGCCACTCCCCCCCCCCCCCCCCCGCTGTCTGCTGGGAGACACACAGGTCCCAGAGACAGCAGGGACCATTCGGATTGCGTAGTGCGACTTGGGCATGCGCAGTAGGGAACCGGGAAGTGAAGCCGCAAGGCTTCACTTTCTGATTCTCTTAGGGTCCTTTCACACTGGGGCGGTTTGCAGGCGCTATTGTGCTAATTATAGCGCCTGCAAACCGACCCGAAAGTGCCGCTGCTTTCATTCCAGTGTGAAAGCCCCGAGGGCTTGCACACTGGAGCGATGCGCTGGCAGGACGGGAAAAAAATGTCCTGCCAGCAGCATGTTCGGAGCGGTGAAGGTGCCGAGTGTATACCGCTGCTGCCCATTGAAATCAATGGGACGGCGCGGCTATACCACCGGCAAAGCGCCTCTGCAGAGGCGCTTTGAGGTGGTTTTAACCCTTTCTCGGCCGCTAGCAGGGGGGTAAAACTGCCCCACTAGCGGCCGCATACCGACAGTAAAGCGCCGCTTACAATAGCGGCGCTTTACTGCCGACAACGCCCCCGCCCCAGTCCCAGTGTGAAAGGACCCTTACCGAAGATGGCGGCGGCAGCACCCGAGGACCGAGGGACGGTTCGGCATCGGGTGCTGACATCGCTGGTGCCCTGGACAGGTAAGTGTCCTTATTTTAAAAGTCAGCAGCTGCAGTATAAAAAAAAAAAAAAAAATTTTGACGGACCTACGCTTTAACTTAACATACGCTCCATAATCAGTTCGCATGAACAGGTTTGCGATTTGGATGCAGTGCAAATTCACACCGCATCTAGTATGAACCGTCTCCGAAACAACAAAATTTACACTCTTGGTGATTGGTGAAAGATGAATTCTGATTGGCTGTGGATTGCTGCTCTTTGCAATGTTCTGTAAGTTTTTTGTATGGCTTTGTTTATTCTTTTTTTTTTTTTTTTTTTTTAAATTCTTTTTATTTATTTCAGAAAAGTTACATAACAGAGCCTCTGGGCATTCCCAGGCTCAAGGTTTATAAAACATTAGACAAGGCATACCATACCTTACCTACTGGCCTAAACTAGTTAAACAAACAACAAAACAACCCCATAGCTTGCTGCTAAAAATAACAGGATAAGTGTAATGCTCAGCAAATTACATAGAAATGTGATATACGACAAGTATCACCCCAAAAAAAAGTCTACAACCAAGTGGGTGATTATAGGCACGTGGTCAGTCAGAATGCACCCCCCCCGTGGGGACAGTCAGAGGAACCATCATCTCATATGTGAAATCAAATCAGACTGGTAGTTCTACAGGGTCCTCTCCTTCTACATATCTTCCAAACCTTTTGAAACTTCAGGGGACATACTCTACCATGCACCCCCCCCTCCAAGCTGCAGAAGGCCACATACAGAAGTGTAGCCAGAGAGCAAAAAGCCACGTCTATTCTGGAGGCCGAGCGGTGAACCACAGATAAGTGGGAGTAGCGCTGTGCTTGTGGATTTTTCCATCTCCAGACCTCTGTAAGCTGCAGGGCTGAGGCCCATTGCCCCAATTCGGGGTCCACTAACCTGGTTGAGTTAGAGGTGACCAAAGTCCGGTCCAGAATGCCATTAGGATCCCCTGCTATGATGAGTCTAGTGACCATATAAAGAGTCAGTCTGTCATACACTGTATAGAGTATAGACTTGGGGCTGGGCAAAAAATCGATTTAAATCTTGAATTGAGTTGAGAGGTCAAATCGATTAAAAATTTAAGCAAATCAATTTTTTTAGATTTTTTTTTTTTTCACCGCGACGGTCCTGAGGCACTGCAGGCATGAGTTTTTACGCGAGGCCGCGGCTTCGGCCGGACGCCGCGGACTAGGCCTCGCCTAAAAACTCCTGCCTGCAGCTCCCCAGGACCGGCGCTGACACCACGCCGGTCCTAAAGAGCTGCGGGCAGGAGCCTTTCGCGAGGCCGGACACTGCGGACTAGGCCGAAGCCTCGGCCTCGCCTAAAAACTCATGCCCGCAGCGCCTCAGGACCGGCACGGTGTCCAAAAAAAAAAAAAAAACTTGATTCGAATCGTGAATCGAGTTTTTTTTAAAGAAAATCGAAGATTTTTTTTTTTTTTTTAAAGAAAATCTCCCAGCCCTATATAGACGTGGAAAAAGGGGGCGGAATGTATACAGGCAGTCCCCAAGTTACAAACACAATAGGGACTATAGGTTTGTTCGTAAGTCGAAGTTGTTCGTAAGTCGCAACACTGAACTTTCGGTCGGAATACTATGTTCGTAAGTGTAACTGCCGCCTGTGCATGGATGTGGGATGTTCCGGGCGTTTGTTATGTTATCTGGGGCGTAGTACGGCAGTGTGGGATGTGTTCAGAAGTGCTCGAAAGGTATCCGGGACCCGCGTGGAGCACAAGTGGCCGGCATTTGAGGCCGTTCGTAAGTAGGAGTCGTTTGTAACTCGGGTGTTCGTAACTCGGGGACTGCCTGTATGTTCACAAAGGCAAACATCTGGGCCTCTATGGACAACAGTAATATGACAAACTGTATTATGTTCTCTTTTCACTCAGTTTCATCAGCAGGCAATACTTCCTCTCTGCTGGACCCAGCTTCCTCTTCTTTCATTGATGACAAATATAACCTTTTACATCCAGTTGCATCATTGTGTCTTGTACCAAGCCAAGGGGTCAATTTACTAAAACTCAGAATCGACTAACAGGATTTTTTTTTTTTTTTGTCAAAGCCTTAGGCTTTCATTCACACATGATCTTGGGCAGTTTCGCCCCGCTATTTCAAATTGCTGCAACACGCATGGTGCTTTTGCAATGCCAATACTTCTAGTGGCACCCTAATCGCCCCGTGATTTTGGCATGGTAAATTATGCTGCAATTTCCACAAATCACAACATGTGACGCTGTTGCTCAAAAGAATCTTGTGTTTCTTTTTGAGTGCCGAGCGTCGCACGTTACAATTTGCCGCGTGACAATCAAAGCAAAATTGAGGCATGATTGGGGTGCCATTAGAAGTAAAGAAAGAAAAAATTCCTTACGCAACTTTCGACATTCCGAGTCAGACTTTCCAAACTAAAGTTTCTGAAGGGACAAACTCCAGGATTTTTCTCATATGTGAGCAGAACGAACAATTTTCGTACTGTTTTTGTTCATGAAAAATTCAGGTATGAAAGACTGCGCATGGTCAGAAGCATTAACCACTTGCCGACCAGCCGCCATCATTATGCTGCGGCAGGTCGGCCCTTTCCCACAAATCGCCGTAGCTGTATGTCGGCTCCTTTAGAAGCCATAGCAGGCGCGTGCTCGGGGGACCTGATGCGTGTGGCTGGCGGCCACGATGTCTGCTGATTGATTGCAGGAAAGAAAGCCAGAACGGGGATCTGTCAATGTAAACAGACAGATCCCCATTCTGACAGGGGACGTGAGAGAGAACGTCTGTTCCTAGTGATCAGGAGTTTTTTTTTTTTTTATATGTAGAAGAATACATATTGGTCTAAACTGATGAAAAAATTAGGTTTTTTTTTTACATTTTTTTTTTTTTGGATATGTATTATAGCAAAAAGTAAAAAAATATTGTTTATTTTTTTTTCAAAATTGGCGCTCTTCTTTTTTTTTTTTTTTTTGTTTACAGCGCAAAAAATGAAAACCACAGAGGTGATCAAATACCACCAAAAGAAAGCTCTATTTGTGGGGAAAAAAGGATGTAAATTTTGTTTGGGTACATCGTCGCAATTGTCAGTTAGTGATGCAGTGCCATATTGCAAAAAATGGCCTGGTCATTAAGGGGGGAAATCTTCCGGTCTGTATGTGGTTAAACAACAACAAAAAAAGACTTTGTCGTGCAAGAATTTCCGTACAATTAGTACCATCCTCGTTTTCCTGCTGTAAAACATTGAGGAAACCGCACGATCGCTTGTCCAATTTTCTTATAGTGTGTACTGGGCTTTAGTAAATCAACCCCCAAGTGTCCACACCCTGCATCAGCCCCATGGTTTCTTTATTTGATGGCTGTGGCCATAGCTCAGCATTGCTTGTCTGTTCTGATCTTATTGCTGTCTCATGCTGCTTTACTCGGCTCTATTAAAGTTTTTTTTTACCAGTAATAAGTATAATTGAGATCCGGGAAAATAAGGTGCAGCAAAATACAATCGTAAAATAATTCCACCTTTTATTAGTGTCAATTATTTATATAGGAAGAAGCTATAGAAAACCCTCCAAGGAAGTAATAAAAGAGATTTAAATCTTAATATTGTGAGACAACCATGTAATTTAGAAATACAGTTCAATGATGAGAAGAATGATAAATCCACACAATCGCTTCAATAGTGATTAATAATTAACTTCCTACTAAAATAATATTGTATCCGTGAAAGTAAAAATATTAATGATCCCTAATCAATACAAAGAAATAAATAAAACCATAATTATTGGTGTACAAAATGTGAAAAACAATTGATTGGATATCTTCATAAAAAAACGTCCAAAAGAAGAAACAGGCTAGAGGTATGGAGAAATACACCAGCAATTAAAACTCAGTCCTTAGACAAATAAAACACGCGTTCTCTTAATATTCGGATATGTTGGAACTGATTTCCTTCAATTAATCAACAAGGAGCTGCACAAATCAGCCCTGCAGCTCTGAGGCTGACTAGGTGGTTGAATAATAATCCTCCCAGTTCGTAATTGATATTGCAGAAAGAGAGAAAAGAGAGAAATATATCATTGCGCAATGAAAGCTAACTTTATGAAGTAATCTGCATCCGCATCATATTCACTCACATTGTGTAGGAAAATAGACAGCGCTTGAGAAACAGAATCAGAAGCAGTATCGTATGGTCGTCTTCTCACCGCTAACACTGTGTGTCAGGTGACGTCACTGGCTCCTCCTGACGCGTTGCGTCACATGTCACGTGACTTTATCAAGGGTAGCCATGTGATCGCAGTGTCTCCATCTTTATGCTCATACAAGCGTGCCGGTTGCCAAGGTGACTGACGGTGATCATCGGAATCATCATATTGATTCAGCGCTCTTAAACTTTAATACATTCCATTCATAAAAACACTTAAAAAACAATCCCTACCAGAACATCATTAATTAATAAATATAAACAAACTAAATAATACTCAATAAAAACATGTAAGGATCTAATTACTAAATATCTGTTGGTTTCCTAAAAAAAAAACCCCTCCAGTGGTCAAATGCATGTATTACTTATCTTAAACCATTATTACCATTATAACTCCTGATAATGGATATTAGATCCCCAGAATTTATCCAACACTACTTAAATTCTGGGCAATTGATAAGTATAAGCCTCATCGGAGAGGAAGCAACAAAATAAGAGAATTGAGCAAAAGTGAGTCCAGATGGATATTTGAGATTGACACTTTTGCTCCCAGAGGCTTAAATATTGATTTTGATTTGTTTTATTTACGATTTTTAAATTAAACATTTTATTAATATTATTTTTTAATATATCACTAACATCTTTATATATTTTATTTTAAAAGTCTCCCTTTGTCATTATTGGTACATTGATAAGTTGTCCATACATAAATTAGGAATGTGTAATTTAATATTAGCATGATTTTTTTAAATGTTTTAATTATATTTTATGGGGATCTAATATCCATTATCAGGAGTTATAATGGTAATAATGGTTTAAGATAAGTAATACATGCATTTGACCACTGGAGTTTTTTTTTTTTAGGAAACATATTTACAGATCTAATTATTTAGTAATTAGATCCTTACATGTTTTTATTGAGTATTATTTAGTTTGTTTATATTTATTAATTAATGATGTTCTGGTAGGGATTGTTTTTTAAGTGTTTTTATGAATGGAATGTATTAAAGTTTAAGAGCGCTGAATCAATATGATGATTCCGATGATCGCCGTCAGTCACCTTGGCAACCAGCACGCTTGTATGAACATAAAGATGGAGACACTGCGATCACATGGCTACCCTTGATAAAGTCACGTGACATGTGACGCAACGCGTCGGGAGGAGCCAGTGACGTCACCTGACACAGTGTTGGCGGTGAGAGGAAGACCATACGATACTGCTTCTAATTGCTTCTCAAGCGCTGTCTATTTTCCTACACATTGTGAGTGAATATGATGTGGATGCAGATTACTTCATAAAGTTAGCTTTCATTGCGCAATGATATATTTCTCTCTTTCTGCAATATCAATTACAAACTGGGAAGATTATTATTCAACCACCTAGTCAGCCTCAGAACTGCAGGACTGATTTGTGCAGCTCCTTGTTGATTAATTGAAGGAAATCGGTTCCAACATATCCGAATATTAAGAGAACGCGTGTTTTATTTGTCTAAGGACTGAGTTTTAATTGCTGGTGTATTTCTCCATACCTCTAGCCTGTTTGTTATTTTGGACGTTTTTTTATGAAGATATCCAATCAATTGTTTTTCACATTTTGTACACCAATAATTATGGTTTTATTGATTTCTTTGTATTGATTAGGGATCATTAATATTTTTACTTTCACGGATACAATATTATTTTAGTAGGAAGTTAATTATTAGCGCACTTATATATTATTAATAATTATTGTTTTAGTGGGAATCGGAGCACTTTCTTCACATAAGAGCAGCTTTTAATTATTTGGTTTATTCCTAAT
Organism: Lithobates clamitans; assembly: GCA_037952925.1. NCBI lineage: Eukaryota > Metazoa > Chordata > Amphibia > Anura > Ranidae > Lithobates > Lithobates clamitans. The sequence goes on along the minus strand of JBBGZY010000964.1, from coordinate 2,950,597 downwards.
TTTCACCTAATTCCTTTATTAAGGATTGTTGATATATATTTGAGTCTTCGACATTCACACATTTTTTTCACCAATTTTTACCAATATATTTTTTTCGCTATCTTTTTTTTCCACTGTATGCATTTTGCATTGTATATTTGATTTTTGACACTAGTCCATTATCAATTAGTATATCAGCACTTTAGTACTTTTTATTATTTGTTCGCTTCAATAGTGAGGCAAGCATTGCAAAAGATAATGTCCAGCAGACACAACACAACATCCAGTGATGTAAAGACGTGGCACCAGATCAAGAAAACTTTTCAAACGCTTTAGGACTTCGTACACACTAGTGGCGTTATCTGAAGAGCGATTTGCATTTGGATCGCTTTGCAGAGAGCATTTGTCAGGCAGTGATGTGGTGTTGTAATGCTTCTTCCCCATCTGCTTTAAAGCAGTTGTAAACCGCTGCACCTTTTTTTTTTTTTCTTGCCTGCAAGGCAGAGGCATAATGTATACATTGGCATTGCATACTAGCACATTATGTGAAACTTGCCTCAAAACAAAGCTTTCTAGTGATGCGTGACTGCTTCCATCTTCACCTGTCTTGCTTGCGGTCCGCGGACTCTAGCCGGAGCTGCGATGTCACCCCCGCGGATGCAGACCTGTCAGGGACCGCTCTCAACTATGGGGGGATCGGATGATTACAGACCGCCTGTCCGTTTTCATTCGATCCGCCAGGCGGATGGAAAAATAGGACATCCATCCGTCCTGGATTTTGCGGATCGGGGCGGATCGGATGTCAGCGGACGTGTCACCGCTGACATCCGTCGCTCCATAGAGATGTATGGAGCGACCGTTCAGATCTGCTAAAAAAACTGACAGGCGGATCTGAACGTTCCGCACATGTGACAGGGGCTTTAAGGTAAAAAAAAACTTGAGGCTTCAGAACCACTTTTAATGTTGTAGCTTAATTGTTCAATTTTGTGCTTCATGTGCTCTTTATACGGCTTTCCCAGGTTTTCTTGCATATCGTGCACACTGTCATTGCTCATCGGCTTGGACAGGTGCTGTGCTTTTAGAGCACTTGCTTTGATGTCTTTCTGTATAAGGCTTCTTATTATGTTTTGTAGTTTTATTGTGTTCTGGCTGACAGTACATCTGGCTGTGTATTCCAGACTCAGAAACCTCAAGGACGTGACTGTTCTGCATCAGCTGTCTGCGTGTTGGTTCAGAGACCTTAAGGGGGAAAAAACCTGACAAGCGTGTAAACGCACGAGAATTGCTGAATACACGCACTGTGCTGATTCTCTGACCCAACTGTCCTGTATGGTATCAGGAGGATGACAAGACCCTTCAGATCTTGCAGATCTGCAGACACTGGGGGGATTTACTAAAACTGGTGCCCACAGAATCGGATGCAGTTGTGCATGGTATCCAATCAGTTTCTAGGTTTTATTGTCAACGTTTAAAAGAAAAATTTGGGAATTTAGTTTTTATTTAATTTTTTGAAATAATAATTACCTCGGACCTATGCTGCATCTGTCCCCCGCCGGAGAGCTGAGTGGTCAAACACTGCTGATCACTCAGTTCTCTGTGATATCCATGATCCATATGGTCGCGATCTTTCCCCAGCCTGGACCGGCTCTGAGACGTCAGCTGACAGCAGGCTTCAGCCCGTTGTCTGCTGAAAGTGATCCATAGAAGTACAGCCAAACAAGCTTTGGCTGTCCTTCCCCTTTAAAGAGGTTCTAAAGGTAGAAGGTATTTGCCTTAAAAGAGATGTATGGTGTGTTTTTTTTTTTTTGCACCTGTCCCCCGACACCTCTAACACTGAGAACTAATACTCCGTACACACGGTCGGATTTTCCAACAGAAAATGTTCTATAGGAGCTTGTTGGAAATTCCAACCGTGTATAGGCTCCATCGGACATTTTCCATCGGAATTTCCGTCACACAAAATTTGAGAGCTGGTTCTCAAATTTTCCGACAACAAAATCCGACAAGATCCGTCGTAAATTTCCGATCGTGTGTACACAATTCCAACGCACAAAGTTCCACGAATGCGCGGAATCAAGCAGAAGAGCCGCACTGGCTATTGAACTTCATTTTTCTCAGATCATCGTACGCGTTGTACGTCACCGCGTTTTTGACGTTCGGATTTTCCGACAAGATTTCTGTGACCATGTGTATGCAAGACAAGTTTGATCCAACATCCGTCGGGGAAAAAAACATGGATTTTGTTGTTGGAAAATCTGATCATGTGTACGGGGCATAAGCGATCAAACATGGCCGTGAGTAGAGAGCTGCTGACTGTCATTCAGCAGCTCTCTGCTCTGCCCCCCCCCTGCTCACTGGAGCGCTGAGCTGTGAAGAGGGCGGGAGCAGCCAGCTCAGACTCTCAGCGGCTCGTTTAGAGGCTGAGCCAGGTTCCTGTCCAGGCATGTGGCTGGATCCCGACTCCATTTTTGCGATCTTGCCCAGGCTCTGTGACATCAGCCGACAGCGGGCTTCAGCAAGCTTGACATGTTTGTTATTTTAAAAAAATCTGTTAGACTGACTTTATTTGAACAAGCTGATTGATTACAATGCACAGTTGCATCAGATTTTTTGTGCTTCATTTTTAGTAAATTTCCTCTATTGTGTCACTGCCCCACCTCCTGCAGCTTTTTGGATTTTTGTTGAATGTTATCAGATTTGTGATCGCCACCATAATCCATCACCCTCTGTCAGGCCATTTGGGTGCCATTCATTTTCAATGGCACCTAAATGCGGTGCAGTTCAGCTGCAATTATTGTGACAAATTGCAAAGCTTATTGCCCAAAGAAGCTTCAGCTCCTTTTTTGGGCTACAAGCATTGCGTGTTGTGGTTTGTTGCGATTGCTGCACGTTAATTGCTGCAAAACCACTAAAACTAGAAAAAAAAGTTTTTGGCGTGACATACGATTTTGTTTTTAAAACGTAGTTTTTATGTTTTATCTTTGCTGGAATAGGTCTTTAACCACTTCAGCCCTGGAAGATTTTACCCTCTCCATGACCAGGCCATTTTTTGCGATACGACACTGCGTTGCTTTAACTGACAATTGCGTGGATGTGCGACGCTGTACCCAAATAAAATTGATGTCCTTTTTTCCCCACAAATAGAGCTTTCTTTTGGTGGTATGTGATCACCTCTGTGGTTTTTATTTTTTGTGCTATAAACAAAAAAAGACCATTTTGAAAAAAAAAACCAAAACTATATTTTTTACTGTTTGCTATAAAACATATCCAATAAAAATATGTAAAAAAAAATCTAATTTCATCAATTTAGGCCAATATGTATTCTGCCACATATGTTTGGTAAAAAAATCCCAATAAGCATATATTGATTGGTTTGCGCAAAAGTAACCAATCAATATACGCTTATTGTGATTATTTATTTATTTTTTTTTACCAAAAATATGTACAAGAATACATATTGGCCTAAACTGATGAAGAAATATTTTTTTTTTTCTATTATAGCAAAAAATATATTGTTTTTTTTTCAAAACTGTTGGTCTTTTTTTGGTTGTAATGCAAAAAAATTAAAACCGCAAAGGTCATCAAATACCACCAAAAGAAATCAATTTTGTTTGGGTACAGCGTCGCACATTCGCGCAGTTGTCAGTTAAAGCAACGCAGTGCCGTATTGCAAAATATGGCCTGGTCATTAGGGGGAAATCCTTCCGGTCCTTAAGTGGTTAAAGACGTAAAATTACTTGCACTTCTTGCCAACGGGGCATCATTTCTACTTTTGTTTTACAGAGATCGATCTTGGCTGATTAATGGACGGAACAATGCATAATGCAAAACAGCTTATAGTCCTAAAATAAAGCCAAACAGCCATTTGGAAAGATTCTAATGGCCTCTAATCGGTTCTCCTTTATTGTTGATGATGATCTAGCTGCTCTCCATTAGCACTGCATTCTAGGATGTTCCATAGCAATAAATGTTACCGTACCTCACTCGGCGTTTGTGATATTGTATTTTGGATCATATAGCCAGTATTACAAGAAAAAAAATAATAATAAATTGGCTGATGCTACCAATCAGCTATAAGCATTTCAGATGGGATATAGTGTGTGTATATATATATGTATGTGTGTATATATGTATGTATATATGTATGTGTGTGTGTATATGTGTATATATATATATATATATATATACATACATACATACATACATACATACATACATACATACATACATACATACTATAATATAAATACTTTCTTTATAGACACATAAATGTGATTAAACTAAAGTGAGAAGTTTCTTATTTTAAAATGACTACATATATACACTGCTCAAAAAAAAATTAAAGGAACACTTTTTAATCTGAGTATAGCATCAAGTGAAACTCCTGGGATAATGATCTGATCAGTTTTAGCTGCTTTGGTGTTAATGAAATTAACAGGTACACTAGACGGGCAACAATGAGATGGCCAACATGGTTAACAGGTGGAGGGCACTGACATTTTTTTTTTTTCCCTACTCATCTTTTCTGATTGTTTTTCACTAGATTTGCATTTGGCTAGGGTCATCGTCACTACTGGTAGCAAGAGACGATACCTGGACCCTATAGAGCTGTGATGGTGCATCTTGGCACCCCAGATGTTTTGGAACTACATTTCTCATGATGGTCATGCACTCTGCAGTGTAGTTGCACATCATGGGAAATGTAGTTCCAAAACATCTGGGGTGCCAAGGTTCGCCATCAGTGCTATAGAGGTTGCACAGGCAGTCCAGCTCCTCCAGGATGGCACATCAATATGTGCCATTGCCAGAAGGCTTGCTGTGTCTTCCAGCACAGTCTCAAGAGCATGGACGGGATTCCAGGAGACATGCAGTTACTCTAGGAGAGCTGGACAGGGCCGTAAAAGGTCCGTAACCCATCAGCAGGACTGGTATCTGCTCCTTTGTTTAAGGAGGAACAGGATGAGCACTGCCAGAGGCCTCCAAAATGACCTCTAGCAGGCCACTGGTGTGAATGTCTCTGACCAAACAATCAGAAACCGACTTCATGAGGGTGGCCTGTGGGCCCTGTGTTCACTGCCCAGCACCGTGGAGCTCAACTGGCATTTGCCATTGCACACCAGAATTGGCAGATCCACCACTGACGGCCTGTGCTTTTCACAGATGAGTGCAGGTTCATCCTGAGCACATGTGACAGACATGAATGGGAGAATGTTATGCTGCCTCTAACATCTTTCAGCATGGCTGGTTTGGTGGTGGGTCAGTGATGGTCTGGGGAGGCATATCCATGGAAGGACGCACAGACCTCTACAGGCTAGACAATGGCACCCTGACTGACTGCCATTAGGTATCGGGATGAAATCCTTGCACCCATTATCAGATCTGGGAGGAAACACCCCAGGACACCATCCGTCGTCTCATTAGGAGCATGCCCCAACGTCATCAGGCATGCATACAAGCACGTGGGGGCCATACAAACTACTATATATTATGTGTGTGTGTGTGTGTGTGTGTGTGTATATATATATATAGATAGATAGAGATGGATATATAGAGAGAGAGATATAGTATATCATACACAAATACAGCCAGTGTAGCAGCGCTGTGGATTCTTCCTGTAACTCTGTCCTTCAATGACCTCCCTCATTCAGAAATTTGGATACAAGCTCCTACAGTAAATTAGGCTGTCATCCACACATAGCAGAGGCCGTTCTTCTACCGATTTATATTGTGAAACTGTTGAAATGAACTGCTCTGCTGCTTATGAGTATTCACAATATGTTTCCCATCAGATGTTCTTTTGTGTAATGTTTATGGTATATTACGCTTTAATGGGGTGTCTTTTATGTAAATTTAATTACAGGTTTCATTGTGGAATAGTTATTGGGAACTTTGGCAATGCATGTAAAGTGAACATTTCTCACTGTCAGGATTACAAGAATGCCTGCTTGTACATCCCATTAACTTCATGGTTGTCCTGGGACACCCAGATCCTTGGGCGCTCTTATTTTGAAGTATCCGCTTTCCTTTTGGCTAAGATCAAGTGTAGTAATTGTTCTTATCAGTTTTTGAGATGGAGAATGCTGGTGCCTCTTGTTGAGTAGGGGCGCTGATATAGTTTAGGTACGGAATAGTGGGATGAACCCCTTTCCTCCCAGGCGCAGTCTGGCCTGAGTCCCATAGGCTTGTTCCCGGTCGATGGCAAAGTTCTTCCTAAGTTCTAATGCCTTCCTGGTAGGAATGGGGCTACATTATTTTGGCCAGGGGCTGGGCTGAGAGAAGCCTGCGGTGTATGTGCCCCTGGAGTGGCAGTCCAGGGGTGCCAACATTCTCATGGTGGGGAGCTCACTATGCGTTTTTCAGTATCCTGGTCATTACATCATTGCATGCTCTTTTCTCACCTTCCTATAGTGCCGCGCCTTTCGGCTAGGTCTAGAGGATTTTTTTTTTTTTTTATTTCCACCGAAAGGCCCATCGTAGTGTGGCACTTTAGCACTAAACCCCTTTCCACTTCCCCCTCCTCTTTGTTTTTTTATTTTATTATTATTTTACATAATTTATATAGCGCCAACAATTTGCATTTGTTTGTCACAAAACGTTTTGCATAGCACTGTATTCACTTTCACTTCCTGATTTTAGTAGGGTGTAGGCCCTCCGGCCTAACCTGAATATCTTTGGGGGGGGGGGTACACAGCATGTGACCTTTTAGTCAGGCTCTCCACCTCCCATGGGGTCTCCCTTCGGGGGAGCCCTACCTAGTACAGTGGTGGGCCTTGCCTCGGGCGAAGAAAGGGTTCTGCCTGGTGATGGCCGGATTGACCAGTGAGTATCCCAGTACCTGTAAGGAGATTTGTGCCCTGGGGGATCAGGGCTAGGGTCCTTCCTCTTCAGAGGAGAGCCATGTGTACACCCTGTGTACTTTTGTAAGTTCACTTTTTATATGTACTGGGTGTTACGTGTTGTGAATGTGTTCCACTACACTGCAGAACCGCAGCTTTCTTGACTGGTGAACCCCCTATATACCATACCTGGTGCTCCGGGAGGCTTAGACACTGCTACTCCAGTGATCTCCACTTGCTTCCAGGTCCTGTTCTGAAAAGCCATCCTGATGCATTGTGAACACAGGAGGTTGGCTGCTCAGCAAGAACACTATTCAGAGAATGCTTTGCATTTTCTGGTAGGACAAGGTGGATTGGAAGGACAGTGTTGTTCCGCTTTTACTGTAAAGCCTCTGACACACCCAGGTTTGTTGGATACCAGTGCTGTGGTTTCTACCTGCCATGTGCTATGTCCCTATAAAACTGTAGTGGTCAGCTTGTGATACCACAGAAGTAAGCGGGGGTCATGTATGGCAATTAGAACTCTTCATTAACAGGCTGGCTGGTTCAATCATCCTTCTTTGCAGTGACCAATGTGTTTTGTTTGTGATGCAACCGGAGATTTTGTAGAGGGCATAAACTCTGGGTGTGTGCAAAAATGGGTTCTCTTGATCCATTAATCAACAGGAGATACAGAATTTGCACTGGTAGAACCTGTTTTTTTTTTGTTTTGTTTTTTTTTAATACAAAAGGTTTAAAGTAGAAGGAATAATTGTTCAGCTCATCCAGTGGTAAAAATTAAATCCATATCACTGTTGGCAATACACTGTGCATAAATATAATAAAATAAGAAAAACGCCATAAAAAGAAAGAAAGTAGGACTGTGGCTAGGCTATGGGCATTGGCATGATTATTAAAGTGTATGTATAACCAAACTTTTTTCTTTATTCTTGTATAGAGTATGAACAGATTCAAACCGTTGGCAGTTTATTTTTTGATGTACTGTTGAGGAAATTTTCCTTCACTTCCTATCCCAGAGATGCAACAGGAAGTTATAGGAAATCTCCGAAAGTAATGGAAGGTCTCCTCTTCAAGCTTTTTTATACTGATGCATTTTTGGGGTAAAGAAGAAAAATACATGATAAATGTCTGCATTTGAATCCTATGAAGCTCTTTACACTAATAGTGTAGTGTGTTTTTAAAGGTCCTTCATGCTGCTTTTTTTTTTTTTCCATCCCCTCCACCGTTTCCCCACCATCCCCCTCCACAATGACAGTGTGCAATGAGGGGGGCGGGTTTATGCACTCCTTGCTTCTCCTCATTGGCTACAGACAACTGGCATCTGAGCCAAAACTTCCACATGGTGCCCTGTTGGAGAAAATTTCAGTAAAAAAAAAACAAAAAACACTGAAGTTGATTTTTTTTGGCCCATAAATGCATTTTTACACACAATATTTTGGTAAAATATAAAAGATGAGGTTGTACCGAGCAAATCAATACCAAACATGTCAAACCTTAAAGTGGTCGTAAAGTGGCCACTTTCAGAAATTTACATCATCCGTTCTGTCTCTAATGCAGTGCCCCCCTGTGTCTGCGTTTTCATGTCAAAAACGGAAATGTCAGGACTGTCAATAGGTGACACGCAGAGAGGAGGGGCGACAGAGGAGACAGACACAGGATAGCAGGCTGCTGATGACGGACGCACGCAAACAGACTACGATGTCAGGGCTCAGCAGCCATGATTATCGTGGTCTGTTTGCAGAGAGGAGGGGATAGCCAGGCAGGATCAGCCAGGTATTACAGGTGTTACATGGCTCCAAATTACACAGCACAAGCATTGTGCTGTGTAATATGCTTTAAAGCAGTGTTTCTCAACTCCAGTCCTCAAGGCGCACCAACAGGTCGTGTTTTCAGGATTTCCCTCAGATGAAACAGCTGTGGTAATTACTAAGGCAGTGAAACTGATCAAATCACCTTTGCTAAATAATGGTAAGCCTGAAAACATGACCTGTTGGGGCGCCTTGAGGACTGGAGTTGAGAAACACTGCTTTAAAGGAACAGGATTTTTTTTTTTCAGTTTGTCTCCTTGTATGTTTAACAACTTCAGCTCCTAAAGGTTCACCCCCTCTTCATGACCAGGACATTTTTTTTGTGATATGGCATTGTGATTGCGTTACTTTGACAATTGTGCAGTTGTGCAATGCTGTACCCACAAATAGAGCTTTCTTTTGGTGGTTCTTTTGGTGGTATTTGTTGACCTCTGCGGTTTTTATGTTTTACGCCATAAGCAAAAAAAAGACCGACAATTTTGAGAGAAAAATAAATAAATATTTTTTACTTTCTGCTATAAACATACCCAATTAAAAATGTAAAAAATCGAATTTTTTCATCAGTTTAGGCCAATATGTATTCTGCTACATCTTTTTGGTTAAAAAAATCCCAGTAAGGCTCGGTTCACACTAGGACGACTTGGGATCCGACTTGTAAGCCCTCAAGTCGCCCCAAGTCGCCCCAGAAAGAGATTCACATTACAGTGACTGGGAGCATCTTAATAGACACTACTGAAGTCGCTCCGACTTCAGAGCGTACTCCCTGTACTACTTGGATCCGACTTGGTAGGCGACCTGTACCATAGAAATCAATGGAAGTCTCCTCCAAGCCAGATCTCTCTCTACAGTCAAGTGACTTTGCAGGGAAAAAATTTAGTTTGCCCAGGCAAACCCCTCCCTCCCAGAGAGCTGATTATCCTGTGATTGGCCATAGCCAAAGTCGCCTGTCCTGGAGGCGACTTGAAGTCGCGTTGTAATTTGCTTGAAGTCGCGTTGAAGCCGCCGTACAAAGTCGCGCTGAAATCGTGTTGCCCCTGTGTGAACCGAGCCTAAGTGTATATTGATTGGTTTGCGCAAAAGTTATAGCGTATATAAACTATGGGATATTTTTATGGAGTTGTTATTTTATTTATTTTTACTAGTAAAGTGATAGTTTTTGGGGATCAGTGACAATACAGTGATCAGTGCTAAAAATAAATTCACTGTACTAATGACACTGGCAGGGAAGGTGTTCACATCCTGGGCGATCAGAGGGTTAAATGTATCCCTAGGGGGTTGGTTCTAACTGTGAGAAGACAGAGATCCGTGTTCCTGCTTAGCAGAAACACAGGTTCTCTGTCTCCCTTACTAGCAGTTTGGCGATCTGCCTTATTTACAGAGGCAGACCGTCGTTCTGCCTCTCTCGTTCACCAGACCTGCTGATTCGCTCCTGCTGTGTCCAGCCCACCTTGACAATGGTCAAGGTGAGCTGTTTTGGGAGAAAAGACACAAATCGGAATGAGCCAGGTAACCCTCTGCCGTCACAGTGAACAGGTTCTTGTCTTTTGCATCCATCTTCTGATTCAGCCGCATATGCCCAATAAAATATTTTCCTATTTTGTTTTGCATAGAGCAGAGAAAGCTTAGAACCTCTGTTAGGTTTTATTGCTTCCTGGGAAACGAATGGGTCCTACTCATGTCCTCCTTGTTGACACCAGGAGCTTCACTCATACCTCCACCATTTACCAACAATTGAGGTATCAAATATCAGTGAATTAGCCCTGTAAGAGCTTTATAGCCTTTGGCATCTGAGCAGACAATCCAAATCAGTTGGTGGACATGATTCTGAGCAAATACAAAGCTAATATTCATTTTGTAACTTCCTTCTCAGAGTAGAAGGCTTTATTTATCTAATTCACCAATTTTTTTATAGATTTTATCCATCTAATCTCTCTGTAACAAGGATCTGCATTACAGCAAACCTCATAGATTACATTCACTATAACGGGATCCGGTGTCAATAAGCTCTATTCACAAAGCTATCACACAAGGATAAGGATCCCTATTTTCCAATAAGTGACCATTTTGCTAGTTGTAAAAAATAATATTGTAATGGGGGAAATCCATCCTATCAATTTTGGCTTACCTGTTGCTGCTGAAATTGTTCCCTTATTCATCTCTGGTGGGTGTATGAATTAGTAAAGTTAGTGCTTCACGATCAAAGTCCATCCTAACTGGTGGCTGTAGAGAGGATAGTAGTCCAGGGATGATGACGGCCATCCGTCCATAATTTGGTAGATCAAATGCGGACTGTAGGTGAGAGAAGAAAAGTTAGTTATCAAAGGGTTTCTTAAAGGAAATGTTCTTAAAACAGAGTTCCACACATTTAAAAGTCAGCAACGACTTAATAATCAGGCACTCACCTGTCCCAGGGTCCAGCAATGCGGGTGCAGGAAGCCTCGCTCCTCTCCCCCTCCTCTCTGAGGTGCCGGCATTCTATCTATATGATGATTGACCCTGGCCCGACAGAGTGGACATGTTCTGCTCTGCTCCATCCACCTGGTGATGCAGTCGTTGTGGAATTGGTGGGAACAGGGTAGTCTAGAGGTTTTGTCTTCCTTTTCTATTTCCAGCAAACAGTTGCTGCATTCACAGCTCATCTCTAGCCTAATTTTCATAATAAATATGACCCAGCAGGTTGAATGAAAAAAACAAAACTGACAGTTTGCTGTACCAACACAAGGGATATTATGACCAGAAAGCCGATGGCCAGCTCTACAAATGGTACTGGGGTGAGGCCAACGGGTACGTCATTTTGCGGGAAGTGGCTCCAGGTCGAAATGGCGACTGGAAATTGCATCCTTGCGTCTGGGTTACACCACAGCAGTGGTCAGTATCCTCCCATGTGTGTGGAATAGTGTCAGGCTATCCAATAATAGAGGCCGCAGCTTTGCGGCCTGCTGGAGCGGGATACACGCTCCTATGTGCAAACCGGCGCCCTCTGGTGGACGGTGCTGTGATGAGCGCGGCTTGCTATCACTGCCCGCCCACCGACATCATCTTCCCAGGTTGACAGGGGTTGAGGTTGCGGGCTTGATTGGTCGCTCGCCGCTGAGTGGACGGAGAGTGCCATCTATCAGTGCCACCTCATCAGTGCCCATCAGGGCAGCCTCATCAGGCACCTGGCCAGTAGTCTGCGGGCAGGGGGCTTATCAGAATCTGGAATCTCCCTTTAACGAGGGGGGCCCCAATTCCCCCCCCTATATAAATGAGTATGGGGTACATGGTACCCCTACCCATTCAACAGTTAAGTGTAAAAACTGAGTAAAGACCCATCACGATAATTTTTAGTACTTCATTAAAAAATAAATGTCCCCTGGTGTACATCCATGGTCAATCATGACGCCATTCCGACCTGAAAAAGCAAAAAAAAATAGCCACTAGATGACGTTACCGGGTAGCACGCTTCTTAGCTATATACATCTTTTTTTCAGATTTCTGGCATATGAAGTACAAACATCTATATTTGGTTTATCCCCAAAATGTTTTTTTTTTAATGTTTTTTACATACCGATTGTATGCTCTTCCTATTTTACTACTAATTAAACCTGATGGGAAGATTTTAACACGTACACATTTTATCCAAAACTTAATAAAAAAAAAATACTGGCTGAGGTTTTGGCTTTTTTTCTTTTAAAGTACTAAGAATTATGGTAAACGGTAACTCCACTTTTGCACAGAAACAAATGGCAAATTATTATTAAAAATTATTATAAAATCACTCCCATTCACTTTTTACGTGGACACAAACAGCTATTTCTTCAAAATAGCAAATGGTAGGAATCTGCAACAAAGCTTGTTAAAATCCCTGCAATGTACATAGATCACCCAGAGGGGAATGTTTTTTTTTTGTTCTCAACAAAAGTGGAGTTGCTCTTTAAGGCTCTATATAAATGTGATTAGTATAGTGTTTTTCAAAAAGCTATTGCAGCAATTTTTTTTTTCATAAGTGGAATGTACAGTAGTTCTAGACAGTTTTTGTAATGGTGTCGTGTCATTTTCTTGCAGCTGTACTATGGACCGTGGACCATCTTAAAGGCAAAGTAGAGATCCATGTGGAGGATGGGAAGGAGACTGTCCTGCGAGAGTCAGAGTAAGTGTCAGCTCTTTGCCATTATGAACGTCCCTATTATTTTACTTGATCTCAGTTGTGCTGCTAATCATGTCTGATGTGAATGATGACATGGGGCCTGGTACACGTTCCTCACACCATTGTGTGCTCCCCAGAAGAATATACTCATCTGGCTCCCGAGAGTTCTTGTTGGCACTCCACTGTGGCATGGTTGAGCATTGCCTGTGGCATTTAATTTGTGATGATATGGCAAATGCACATCTTACTAGCCAACCCTGCTGGGAGAATGCATGACATCCAGGCTCATAACGTAGCGGGGACTGCTTATGGTGGGTGAGCTCCACTTTTTTTTTTTTTTTTGCACACTTAAAGGGGCTGTAAAGTCAGAAGGTTTTTTATCTTGATGCATTCTATGCATTAAGATAAAAAAGCCTTCTGTGTGCAGTAGCCCCCCTCGGCCCCCCTAATACATACCCGAGCCCCCTCTTTGTCCGGCAATGTCCATGAGTGTCTCGGCCTTCCGAGACTCTACCTCCTAATTGGCTGAGACACAGCAGCGGTGCCATTGGCTCCCGCTGCTGTCAAAGTCGGCTAGCCAATCAGGAGAGAGAGGGGAGGGGCAGGGTCTCGCCTCCATGTCTGAATTGACACAGGGAGCTGTTTTTTTGGCTCGGGTGCCCCCATAGGCAGCTGCTTGCTGTGGGGTGGGGTGGGGGGGGGTACGAGGGAGGGGCCAGGAGCACAGAATTGGCACCCGAGAAAAGGAGGAGTCGGGTTGTTCTGTGCAAATCCACTGCACAGAGCAGGTAAGTATAACATGTTTATTTTTACAGAAAAAAAAAAACAAAGACTTTACAACCATTTGTGAGGCATTCGGTTACTCTGGGCGTTAACTACCGCCTTAGCCTGTGCCCCATACGTTTCCTACAAAAATGGAACGAAATAAAGGCTAGATAATTCTACAATTTAATTAAAGCACAGCTCCAGGCTATTTTTTAAAGTGTTTGTAAAGTTGTAAAGGTTTTTTATCGTAATAAATTCTATGCATGAAGATAAAAAGCCTTCTGTGTGCAGCTGCCCTTCTTAGCCCCCCTAACTCTTACCTGAGTTCCCTCTGTCCAGCGATGTCCACGAGTGTCTCAGCCGTCTGAGATTCTCTTTGCTGATTGGCTGAGACACAGCAGTGCCGTTAGCTCCCGCTGCTGTCAATCAAAGTTGGCTAGCCAATTAGGGGATAGAGGGGGTGGGGCTGGGTCGGGGCTCTGTGTCTGAATGGACACAGGGAGCTGTGACTCAGCTCGGTTACCTCCTATAGCAAGCCTCTTGCTGTGGGGGCACTGAACAGGAGGGAGGGGCCAGGATCACAGAAGAGGGACCCAAGAAGAGGAGGATCAGGGCTGCTCTGTGCAAATCCACTGCAACAGAGCAGGTAAGTATAACTTGTTTGTTTTTTTTATAGAAAAAAAAAACGAGCCTTTACAATCACTTTAAGTCCTCCAGCAGCAGTGAGAATAAAAGAAAACAAAAATGTTTTTTTGCTGCAGTACCCAACTTTATACCGTAATGGTATAATTTACTTTGGACACCAGATCTCCTCCCAGTCTTCTGGACCCAGCATCATTAAGCCACATTCACATGGGCATATGTGTATTTTCTGCACCAGTGGTGGCCCTTAATGCAGGGCGCACAGGCACACCCCCCCCCCCCCCCATCCATGCATCCGGCCCCCTAATCCACATGCAGGGTGCCGAACACATGGATTCCAATTGGGGTTTTTTTTATTTTTTTTTATTTAAGTGCGTGTTTAGAGCCAGAAGCTCTAATAGGCTTCAAAAAAGGGTGGACTCGGGGAGCAGAGCACTGCGCCCCAAGCCCTCCTTGTTGTTTGACAATAGCAAATGATATTCGCCATCATTTTCCTGATTCTTTCCCCGGCCTATCAGGAAGAGGGAGGAGACCTGTTTCCCGATTGACGAAAGGAGAAGCATTCCAATTGATCTAGGGGGAGGAGGGAGGAGACACATGGCGGAAGACGTCATGATACAGAGGAGGAGACGCAGGGGAAGTCGCTTCTTAGATGACCGGACCGGGGTGGGGGCGCCAACGTGGTGAGGGGAGCGGAGTGGGAGACCCGACCAACCGGTGGGGCGGCTGTGGGTGCTTTGCTACCAACCTTTCTCCTCACCCCCCACCACCAGGCACCACTGTTCTGCACTGAACGCAGGTTCTTGCTGGCAGGCAGAGCTAGCAGAACATCATATGTAAAATAAACATCTAATGCACTTGTATTTAGATGTGTACAATTTAAATGCATATGCACTAAAAATCTGCAGCCCTGTATGGCCCTGGACGCAGCAGTGTCCCTTTTTTTTTTTTTTTTTTTTTTTGTGCGGTTAAACGTAGTGTGCATTCTTGCAGTTATTTGGGCAAATTGGTTACTATCATTCTGCTGTACACCTCTAAAGAGTGTGTTTTTTTTTTCTGCCCTTGTGAATGAGCCCTTTCTCAGGAGACTGAAAAACTCTTATCAGTGCAGGGTGTCATGGATCTACACTCTGAGGGGTGTCATTATGGCTCCCGGCACAGTAATGATGCAAAGCGCAGCACTAATATCATCACTGCTCTTTGGATCATTGAGGATCCTCCCTCTGCAAGACAGGTGAAGAAAAAGAGAGACCCCATGCATCCGATGATCCAAAGATGGTTGAAATTGCACGAAAATTGTTAATTTGAACAACTAACATTTATTTTTGGTTCTTGATGCATGATTAAAATAGAAGATGCGTGGATCTATCTGCAGTGGTGCAGTCAGTTTTCATTGAGGTTGATGGATGGTCAGTGAATATTTTGCTGTCTTCTCATAGTTCTCAGACTCCAGTGCTGAGATTTCAGTTTCGTCCACATGGATATAATGAGTGAGTGTTATAGCTATACTCCGGTATTATTCTAAATTATTATTGTAGTACTGATAATCCATAGGATGCCGTCAGACCCTGTAATCTAATGCTAACCAGTGGGGATATCTTGCTGGAGTCCTTAGGAGATCTATGAAACCAGCACCTGGGGGGCGCATGCGCGCGAGCGAAGGAGATGGCTGCCTGATTCCTCCGCTCCGCGCCGTCGGAACCACTACACCGGCCGTATAGCGCACAGACGGAGCGGGGACACAACACAACCACCTCCACGGTCACCGGAATAGCCCTGGACTCTGCTGGTAATGTACCGATCAGGCAAATTAAAACAAAAAACCTGGCAGCCCCAAAAGAACGCCTCAGGCCCTGGCAGAGCTAAATCCAATATGGCGTCCGGACCTCCGGAGCCGGATGACGCCGCTCACATGTCAGATGAGAACCCAGAGTCTCCCACAGACAGTTTGCAGCAATTCCCTACGGATCTTGTGAGCCCTCTTCCCTTAGACCCTGACAATCTCCTGGCAAAATTCCGCTCTATAGTGAGAGATGAAATTACAGTGGCCTCTCGCAAGCTCTCCTCTGACCTGGTGCGGGGCCTTAAAGAGATAGGCCACCGCACCAATCAATTAGAACAACGTATGGATCTAGCCACGACAGTGCTGGAGGGTCATGAAGAAGAGGTTGATAAACTAACAGCGGAGCTTGAGACCCTGAAAGATAAGCTGGAAGATGCAGAAAACAGGGCCCGTAGGGACAATTTACGCATCCGCGGTATTCCCGAGGTGGTGATGGACCTCCAAGGCACAGCCACTGCTTTCTTTCAGGAACTGGCTCCGGAGATCCCAGTCGACAGGTTAGAGTTTGACCGAATTCACAGATCCCTGGCCCCTAAGCCCACAGATGGCCCCCCGAGAGACATAATCATAAAGTTCCACTACTACCGCACTAAAGAAAAACTCCTACAAGCAGCAAGAGATCAGCAACCCCTCTCCTTCCAAGGAAATCCCCTTCAGCTATTTGCGGATCTGTCTCCGGTCACAATTGCCAGACGGCGTGGCCTCAAACCATACCTGCAAATCTTACAGACCCAAGGGATTAAATACAGATGGGGGTTCCCGTTCAAGCTGACCTTTTCCCACTTGGGCCGTCAATTCCAGGCCACATCCCCAGCAGATTTGAGACGCCATTTTCAGGATCTACAATTGGATCTCCCTTCCTCCCAGGTGACGGCGGCGTCCTCCTCCTCCGGACCAGGACTCCCCAGACCCCCCCGACAAAATTCTCAGCGTTCTCAACCAGGATCCCAGGCTCTCCGAGATCTACAGTCCCAGAGGTTCCACAAGTCCAACAATGGATGAAGGTACTCTATTGCACTTTCTTCTGAGATGGCACCTGACCCCCCTCCTTTTTTTTCTTTTTTTTTGTGCTACCTGACCCCGGGCCGTGGTCGATTAATCCCATTTACTTTCTGACTTTTACACCTGGCACATCTGCGAGTGTTTGGAGCTGAACTTGCGGCTTTTAGTGCACCTTATTTGGTCCTCAGTTTTGGGGATTTAAGTAGACACCCAAATATGGTCCGCCCCATTAGTGAGATGGCGGTGAGGGGTGAAAGCGGATTCATTTATATTTGGCACAAAGACGCGGACATAACAAAGTTTATTGCAGTGTCCAGATATATATATATATATATATATATATATATATATAAATATATATGTGTATATTTTTTTTTTTTTTTTTTTCTTTCTCTTCATTGTTCGACATGGCGAGGGGTAGGTGAGGCCGTTGCTGCGGAGGGGACCCTTTTGGGTGTCCTGCGGCGACACGGCTAGTGTTTTCCGCGCCCTCCTCCGCCGCCTCCATTTCTTGGGGGCGGTGGGGAGAGGGCGCGGAGGGGGTTAGGTCAATCCCCTTGTGGGAGGGGAGGAGTTGGGTCTTCGGGCCCTCACCCCCGGACCACTGGGGAATAGTTTGTGGTTGAACTTTTGTGTCTGTTTATGCTATGCCAGCACCTGTTTAGTAGACACCTTTGATTCAGTCGTGTTAAGTGTTAATTGTTATTACCTTTATTATCTTTATAGTTTGTTTTTTTTCAATCGTCCTTTGTTCTGTGCGCAAAACTTTTTAAACAATTATAATATTATATGTTAGGCTGGTGGTCCCGACGGACAGATGCTCCCCCTAATGAGTCGGTGTTTGACGGAGGCGATCGTCTCTGTCGACGTCCTACTCGAACGTGGGTCTTACAACCCACAAATTAAAGCAACTAAGATATTATTGCTTACTCTGCTTCAAGCTCTTCTTACTACATTTATCCTACTTGCCTTATTTTCTTTCTACTGTCCTTTTCTTGTCCCTTCCCCTTTCCCCTCCCCACCCGGGTCCGTGGGGTGTCCGGTTGAGAACCAAGATAGGAAACCCCCCTGGTTTTATGTCTCTTAATTGGCTTTCCCTGAATGTTCAGGGTATGAATTCCCCCCAAAAGAGGGTTAAGATCTTCAAATACCTCAAGCAACAAAAAATTGATATAGCTTGCTTGCAAGAGACCCATTTCTCTTCCACTTCCTGCCCAAAATATTTTGCAGCACATTACCCGCAGGTTTTCCTGGCCAATGCTTCCACTAAACACAGGGGTGTCCTGATCGCTATAAGTAAAACGGTTCCATTTATTTGCAGTAAACAAATAGCTGACCCAAATGGCAGGTACCTACTTCTCCAGGGCACTGTTCAAGACAACGAAGTGACAATCTTGACTTACTATGCCCCGAACGTAAATCCGGGGCCCTTTCTCTCCCATGTCTGCTCCCTGGTGCGATCCCACCAAAGAGGCACCCTCCTGATGGCAGGGGACTCTAATGTAACTCTAAATCCCCCTCTTGATAAATATCCACCGGACCATAAATCCCCTTCCCCGGCCGCCAAATCTTTTTCACAGCCCCTACAAAATCATGATTTAATAGATATATGGCGTGAGCTTCACCCTCTGGGTAGGGACTACACTCACTATTCTCATCCCCATCATCTGCATTCTAGGATTGACCATATGCTTGTTCTTCGCAAACACCTTCCCATAATAGAATCAATCTCAATCCTCATAGTCCCTTGGTCAGATCATGACCCCATCTTGACGGTCTGTCACTCTCTTATAAGCAAACCACAATTTTCTCCCTGGGTGATGAATGATTCTCTTTTATCATACAAGGAGATCCTTACTGACATTCATACCGCTTCCGTTGAATACTTTAGAATTAATACAGGCACAGTATCATCTCCAGTCACACTCTGGGAAGCATACAAAGCTGTTCTTCGGGGCCACGTAATCCGTATAGCATCTAGACGTAAGAGAGAGAGGGCAAAAACTCGACGTGATCTCGAATTACAACTAGAGGTCGCGTCCACATCTTTCAAACAATCACCTACCCCGGCTAACCGCACACTCTTAGATAAGGCTCGCACAGAACTAGATCTATGCTTAACGGAGGAGGCAGAAAGGACATTGCGTTGGGCCCGACAGAACTGGTATATTAAAGCGAATAAACCTAACGCAATGCTAGCTAAGAGAGTACGTACCTTTACTCCAAAATTTTCCCCCATTACCCTTCGCACCCGCCATAACATTCTAACTGGCAACCCCCAGCGAGTCCTGGAAGAATTCAGGTATCGCCTTACAAAACTTTACTCAGAACCAGACCACCTTTCCACGCAAGGTCTTGATTCCTTTCTCACAAACTTATCCCTACCTTCTTTATCTGAAACCCATAAAGCCCTGATGGACCGTGATATTCAGGTCTCGGAAGTTCTTCAGTGTATAAAGGAGTTGAAAGTGGGTAAAAGACCTGGTCCAGACGGCTTTACAGCCCTTTATTATCGGAAAATGGCAGAAGTCGTGGCCCCCTATTTAACTAAGATGTATAACTCTGTTAAAAATGGTAGTACCTTTACGTCCAATCTCCTGACAGCCAATATTGTCATGATACCAAAACCCGACAAGGATCATTCATCCTGGGCTAATTTCCGCCCAATATCCCTAATTAATATAGACATGAAAATTTTAACAAAGATTCTAGCCACCCGCCTCAATTCCTTCCTCCCACGTTTAATAAAAAAAGATCAGGTAGGCTTTGTTCCAAGGAGGCAGGCAGGTGATGCTATTAGGCGTCTTTTGCAAATACAACATATTGCTCATAACAGGTCCCTAGAAACAATGTTTTTGTCACTAGACATTAACAAAGCTTTTGACACACTGTCATGGCCCTACCTAACACAAACACTTAGACATTTTGGATTTGGCACTTCTTTTATGAGTTGGGTCTCGGCTATTTATAATTCCCCCCAAGCCAAAGTGAAGTACTACGGGTTTGAATCAAATACCTTCCCCATCAGAAGGGGCACACGTCAGGGATGCCCGTTGTCCCCATTATTATTCATTTTAGCGCTTGAACCCTTGGCGGAAGCCATTAGATCCCATCCGGATATTGCAGGCGTGGAGATAGCAGGAACCTCACACAAACTGTCAATGTTTGCGGATGACATTCTAATCACCATAACTAAGCCGAGACTCACTCTGCCTAATTTACTAACACTTCTGGACTCCTTTGCTACCTTGTCGGGCCTATCTGTCAACCCCGCTAAATCTAAGGCTATGTCGATAAATCTCTCGCCCACTGAAGTAACGTCCCTTAAGTCACACTTCTCTTTCCATTGGTTGACCTCGTTACCCTATTTAGGTATTCGTCTTACCCCAAATTATTCAGGCCTCTATCAAGCTAACTTCCCTTTACTGTTTAATAAACTTGCAGGTATGCTCTCCTCATGGTCTAATCTTCCGTTATCTTGGTTTGGTAGGATTGCTACCATCCGTATGTCTTATCTCCCAAAATTACTTTATTATTTTAGGGTTTTACCGGTTCAGGTCCCCTCTCATATACTCTGTATCCATCAGCGCAAAATCATGCAGTTCATATGGGGCTCCAAGAAACCTAGAATTAAGAAGCAGGTGCTTTTTGCGCGTAAGATTAATGGCGGTCTATCAGTTCCCAACCTACAGGCATGTTACACAGCAGCAGCTATAGCACCATTATCCCATCTCCATGAGAAACAACAAATGCCGCTATGGGCCACGATGGACATGGTAGACTCACACCCGATACCTCTAGCCTCCCTTCCATGGCTTCCTCAAGCATGTCGCCCAAATAATATAGGTCCATGCCTGGCACATTCAATAAGGTTGTGGGACTCAGTCAAATACTCAGCAGGACTCATCTCCCCACATCTTCCTTTACTTTCTTTTCTTTACTGTCCATTGTTCCCACCAGGAATTGACAATCCACAGCAATTCCGGTGGTGGTCTGAAAACGGTTTCACGGATGTCCACTCCCTACTTTCCCCAACTAGAATTATAACATTCGCAGCCTTACGCTCTTCTCATGATATCCCTCTCAGAGAGCATTTTAGATACACGCAAATAAGACATTTTCTCCAATCCCTCACAAAATCACAAACTACCCCTTACATGTTAACCCCATTTGAAAGTCTATGCAGATCTAGGCCCCAATCCTCGGGTCTGATTTCAATGATTTATGCAGCCATTATTGGCTCCACAAAACCACCCTTAAGACCTTATCTCTAGTGGGAGGCAGAACTAGGAAAAAGATTGGACCCGGAGGATTGGCAGGTCATGACTGTTGCTTTGTCCAAAAGCTCTAGGAATGTTCTTTTTTTGGAAAATGCATACAAAGTACTATACAGATGGTACTATACTCCAGCCAGACTGGCGAGTTTCATTCCATCGTATTCCCCTTTATGTTTCCGTGGATGTAGGCAAGAGGGCACGATGTCACACATTTGGTGGGGTTGTCCCAGGGTATGCAGACTGTGGATAAGGGTTTATGCACTCCTTCGAAGCCTTTTCAACACCAATATAAAAAGGGACCCATTTGAGGCCATCCTGGGAAAACCAATTACTGAACTGTTGAGACCAGAACGCCAACTGGCATCCCATATATTTACTGCAACTAAATTAACTATCGCAAAAGCCTGGAAAACCCCAATCCTCAGTTTTGAAGCGGTAAAAAACCGCGTTAATGACATCATGGTCAATGAAAAACTAACTGCAATATTATCAGATAAGCACGATAAATTTCTTCGAACATGGCAGCCATGGGTGAATTATTCACATCCCTCCAGATTTGATTCAATGCTACTTTCACTGTAATGGGTTTCCACCCCTTCACCCCGCGGACCCCCCCCTCCCCTCTACTACTTTTCCTCCTATCCTCTCCTTTGTTTCCCCCCTATCTTTTCTACTCTATAAACTTACTATAGCTCCTCTCTGCTCTTTTCTGCTCTAACATTCTCTGGCTCCCTTTTCTTCTCTTTTTTTTCCCCCAGTCTCTGACCCATGGGCTTACTCCTGTCTGGGACAGAGTACAAGATGACATTATATTATGAACACATATTACCACCTTAGAGTATTGTTCATCACCTTATGATTAGATAATATGTTTATTTGTGTATCCTACAATACACCACTATACATATAGCAATTGTTATGTAGTTTGAGCCTATTCGTTAAGCCTATGTAAGCAAGCAATGCATTATGTTCACTCATGTGTTCTCTTTGTCACTGTATAATTAATGGTCTTTCTATTCAATAAAATCTTTTGTACAAGAAACCAGCACCTGATTGAACATTTCTGCAGCCATGAAAACTTATAATTGCTGTGACTGGGGTAGACCCATATTATCCGGGGATTTTTTTTTCTCTTGCAGTGGAGTAACCTTCAATGATGTGAACTCCATTATCCGGTACCTGGCCCGACTTGCTCCAGAAGCTGGACTGTACGGCTCAAATCTGATGGAGCAGACAGAGGTATGAGAAGCGTATGAGCAATGGTCGCATGACTGCATATTTACAGGCCTCTGGGCTTCTTTATAGATTTATTTTGGAAGGTAAACTAATTTGTTTCATGAAAACTGAAACCGAGAAACAAGTCCTGTTTTAATTCCTGTCTGTGCCCCTGCTCAAGAGATTCATCTTATCGACCCCGATAATATTGTCACATTGTCACATAATATTGTCACCTGGCAGAGAGAGATGAATTGTCACGAAAGCAACAACTGAGGCAAAGGCTGATTGTGACTTCTTTTCCTGTGACCGCTCTGTAAGACTGGACTTCTGTTGGCTTGAGAGTGTTTTCTTCTCATTTTCTGTTGCATCTTCAGGACGGGAAGTGAAGAGAAATCTTGCAAAAAAAAAAGTGAACTTTTCCCTATTCTGGAAAAAAGGCTTTACATTTTTAAGAAGGTAAAATAATAATTCATGAGAAATAGAGGCTTTAACCACTTCAGCTCCGGAAGGTTTTATCCCCTTCCTGACCAGGCCATTTTTTGCATTACGGCATTGCGTTACTTTGACAATTGCGTGGTCATGCGATGCTGTACCCAAATAAAAGTGATGTCTCCCCCCCCCCCACAAATAGAGCTTTCTTTTGTTGGTATTTGATCACCTCCCCGGGTTTTTTATTTTTTGTGCTATAAACAAAAAAACTATTTTAAAAAAAAAACTATTGTTTACTTTCTGCTATAAAACATCAAATTTCTTCATCAGTTTAGGCCAATTTGTATTCTGCTACATATTTTTGGTAAAAAAATCCCATTAAGTGTATCTTGGTCGGTTTGCGCAAAACTTTTATAGCGTGTACAAACTATGGGATAGATTTATGGACTTTTTTATTTTATTTTTTATTGTTTTTACTAGTAATAGAGGAAATCAGCATTTTTTAGCATGACTATGATTTTGCTGCCGACAAATCGGACACTAAGTGACACTTTTTGGGCACCAGTGACACCAGTACAGTGATCAGTGCTAAAAAAAAAAGCACTGTCACTGTATAAATGATACAGGCAGGGAAGGGGTTAATAGGGGCATTCAAAGGGTTAATGTTGCCTGGGTGTGCTTTCTTAGACCTCTTTCACACTGGGGCGCTTTGCAGACGCTACAGCGCTAAAAATAGTGCCTGCAAAGCGCCCTGAAACAGCCGCTGCAGTCTCTCCAAAGGGAAAGCCCTGAGGGCTTTCACGCTGGAGCGGTGCGCTGGCAGGGTGCTGAAAAAAGTCCTGCTAGCAGCATCTTTAGAGCGGTGAAGGAGTGGTGTACACACCGCTCCTTCACTGCTCCTGCCCATTTAAATCAATAGGGCATCGCGGCTATACCACCGGCATAGCGCTGCTGCAGCGGTGCTTTGCGAGCGGTCTTAACCCTTTTTCAGCCGCTAGCGGGGGTTAAAACCGCCCCGCTAACGGCCAAATAGCGCCACTAAAACGACGGTAAAGTGGCGCTAAAAATAGCGCCGCTTTACCCCCCCGCCCCAGTGTGAAAGGTGCCTAACTGTGGACTGACTCGAGGAAGTGACTCATCTGTGTTCCTGATTAGCTGGAATCACAGATCTGTCTCTCTCTGTCTCTCTCCCCCCTCCTGACAGGACGACCGCCGTTCTGTCTCACCAGCGAATGCTCGCGGGATGGCCGGCTGCCGCTGGACCCACTGATTGTCTCCCACTGTGTCCGATCACAGCAGGCGCATGGCTCCGGCGGCGCGTGCGCCCCAGAGCCGATGGAAGAATTCACGTACAGGTACGTGATTTTGCGCTAAAGGGCCGCCCTGCTGCAGTATATGTACGTAGGGCGGTTCTAAATCGTTTAAAGAGTTCAATGTCCACTTCATGTTTAAAAATACCAATTCCTCACCTGTGGGATACTCAAAAATAATAAAGAGAAAATGGGGTACATAAAAAAAATTGCCATTATAAGAGTCTTGCATCTTAGTGAATGGACCTGCAGTTTACTCTTCAATAGTACTGTATATTTGTCCCAAAATCTTTTTATCTATCATTTTGCGACTGCTGTCGGATCTTTTTTGTTCCATTGGTGAGTTTTTCTTGCACTTTTCTCTTTTTTTTTTTTTTTTTGTTCAGACACAACAGGACATGTCTAGTGACCGCTCAAAATTCAGTCAAATCTCACTGAATTGACCCTGTTGTCAAGGTGTTTTTTTTTTTTTTTATTGAATTAATAAAGGAGCCAGGTGCAAAATTGTTGATTGGGTGCCAGCTGGCACGGGAGATTCTTTTATTCACACTATTTAGCATGGATGGGTGGCACAGTGGTGTAGTGGGTAGCACTTTCACCTAGCAGTAAGAAGGGTCGCTGGTTTCGAATCCCAACCACGACACTACCTGCCTGGAGTTTGCATGTTCTCCCTGTGCCTGCGTGGGTTTCCTCCGGGTACTCCTGTTTCCTCCCACACTCCAAAGACATGCTGGTAGGTTAATTGGATCCTGTCTAAATTGTCCCTAGTATGTGTATGTATGAATGCGAGTTAGGGACCTTAGATTGTAAGCTCCTTGAGGGTAGGGACTGATGTGAATGTATATGTAAAGAGCTGCGTAAATTGACGGCGCTATATAAGTAACTGAAATAAATAAAAAAATAAAATCTATTTGATTTCTGTTGTTCAGCCCGTGGGCTCAACAAAAGATATCTATACATGTATGGCCAGCGTTAGGCAGTTGTCACAGAAACCAGTATTCCCATTGTAAGAATTTCTGTTCTAGTGATAACCCAAAACTTAGCATTTTCCTCATTTTCAGTTCCCATAACAATGGTCACTTTAAATGTTACTTCAATCCAGAAAAATATAGATTCCACCCCAATGCGATATTTGATTTTGTAAATTGAACTTTATGATGCAAAAATTGCCATGGGGCGAAACGTCAAAGATGTGTAAAACAGATCTCACAGGTTTGTGTGGTGAGTTCTGTAAGTAGTGGGGGAAGATTGTTGTAACACCCCCGAGTTGTGCAGTGCTGAGCCTGGCTGACAGCTCTGTCTGTATTCAGGAGATTCTACTTTGGGAGCACAGCTGTTCTGCCACGTTTGCTCAGCTGCTGGGGGGCTCTTGGCTGGTTTATCCTGCTCTGCGTAACTTGATTCTTCTTCGTTTTTTTTTTTTTTTTTTTTTTTTTTTTTTAGATGCAGCTACAATAGAAACATAGAAAAGTGATGGCAGGAAAAAAAAAGTGGTCCAGCAAGTCATTATTTTCCTTTTTTCTTCCTTCTCTTTTTTTTTTTTTTACTTTTTTTGTTGTCTGCAAATAGATCATCGTTTGTCCCAAGCATGTTTGAAACCACTTACTGTTGAATGACTCACTACCTGTGTTGGAAGTCTATTCCAAGCATCAACTACCCCTTCAGTAAAATAATACTTTTTAAGATTAGTTTTGAACAATACCAAGGGACTTAAAGCTAAACAGTCAAAACTGAGTTTAAAGCGATACTAAAGTCTTGTGTTTTTTTTTTTTCTTTCAGTAAAAATAACAGCCCGGATCCTCCTCTTCTTGGATCCCTCTTTGGCTCTCCTGGCCCCACCCTTCTGTTGAGTGCCCCCCACAGCAAGCAGCTTGCTATGGGGGCACCATTCAGGTACAGAGCTGTGGCCCAGTCTTGCCCTCTCTCTATCCTGATTGGCTGACTTTGACGGCAGTGGGAGCCAATGGCTGTGTCTCAGCCAATCAGGAGGGAGAATCTCGGACAGCAGAGACACTTGTGGACATCACTGGACAGGGATGGGGCTCAGATAAGTATTAGGGGGGCTGCTACACACAGAAGGCTTTGTAATGGATTTTAGGCATTAAGATAAAAAAAAAACTTTTGCCTTTACAACCACTTTAAGCAAAATCTGAGTATCCATTTTAAAGGGACACAGCCACCTTACCAAAAGCCTACCAAAAGGTGGTTACTTTGCCATCACTCCCCATTGCTCCTCCTTCCCTCGCTGTCTGTGACAGTACCAGTGTGCAGGAGTGCTTCAGAAGAACGGGCAACAAGATTGGGCAAGATGACAGTGTCTTTATAAGTTATTTTGCTTTCCTGTGAGATTTTTTGCTCCCTTTTTAGCTGTAGTTACTCTTTCTGTATTCCTCTGACTTTAGTCAGGCAGAAGATTGCCCAAAGTCTGAAAATTGCTTAATTGTGAATTGTCTGACCTCACTTTCTTCCAGCTTCCAAGTTTGCAGGTCAGGCAGTTGACAGAACAGTGACTGTCAGATTTCATGTAATGCCTGATACACACGATCAGATTATCGGATGAATGATCGTCCGTTTTTGTTGTTGTTTTTTTTGCATGCTGGTCTCCTATCAAAAAAAATAAGTTACTAAAGTTACGAAAATTCTCATACGACAGAATAAAAATTCAGAAGTGATGTAATGTATTTGTAACGGAAATCGTATGATCTGATAACATAGGAGAATTTTTTTTTGTGTTGTCCCATCGGCTAATTTCGAATGAATTGTGATCAGCTCTCGAAAGATGTGTGCTAATGATCAGATTATCGTACGATCGATTTGAAAGTGGGTTTTTTTTCTAATCATGTGTACGGGCCTTAACTCTTCACCCCCAACTCAGTCTAAAGTGTTAGACACATACAGAATAAATAATACTAGATAAAGAGGCATTAGGTAAGCCTGCACAGTTATAATTTTAGTTCTAAATGTTCATATTCTTCCATTGGTCAAGTTGTGACTGGTTCTTAAGTATATTTTAAAACCGTATTGAAACAGTTGTAATTTTTTTTTATATTTCTTACTAAAATAATATACATCTTATACTTACCTGCTTTGTGCAAGAGTTTTGCACAGGGAGGCCCCTTACCTCCTCTTCTGGGTTCCCTCTGCTGGCGCTCCTGACTCCTTCTCTTCTCCGTGTGCCACCATAGGAAGCCACTTTCTATCAGGGAACATGTACGGGCTTGCTCCCGAGCTGGCCTGTGTGCATCTATAGGGACACGCTTGGCGGCTTATAGAATGCATTAATATAAAAAAAACTTTTGATTTTAGAACCACTTTAACTTCTTTTATTCTACATTTTATATTCTCTTCCCATAAACGTCTGCATAGCAGAAATCAGACAGATTCATTTTAAAACAGAGCTCCTAGAATACTAGTATACAAATAAAATAAAAAAAGCGAGCGAAAAAAATGCCCTTTCAGTGGTCCTCTATGTACTTTTGGAGTTAAAGTGATTGTAAAGTCTTGTTATATTTTCTGTTATACTTGCCTCCTCTGTGCAGTGGTTTTGCACAGATCAGCCCAGATCCTCCTCTTCTCGGGTCCCTCTTCAGCTCTCCTGGTCCCTCTCTCCTTTGGAGTGCCCCCACAGCAAGCAGCTTGCTGTGGGGGCACCTGAGTCGAGTCAAAGCTCCCTGTGTCCATTCAGACACGGAGCCCCGGTTTGGCCCTGCCCCCTCTCTCTCTTGAGTGGCTAACTGACTTTGATCGCATTTGGAGCCAATGGCGCTGCTGCTTTGTGTCAGCCAATCAGGAGGGGAGTCCCTGATGGCCAAGGAACTTGTGGACATCGCTGGATAGAGATGGGGCTCAGGTAAGTATTAGGGGGTGCTGGAGGGCGGCTGCTGCACACAGAAGGTTTTTTATCTTAATGCATAGAATGCATTAAGATAAAAAAATCTTCTGGCTTTACAACTAATTGAAATGCTTGTTAAATCTACTAGAGGAAGAAGCTGTTATACTTAGCTTATTACATGTTCTGGCAGACTTCGCTCTTCTCTCTGAACCTCAAGGTTTTGGGTGGCAGTCACCATCTTCATGTACGGTACAGGGCTGCTAGGTCTGCATTGTATGTGATGGCATCATAGTGTGACTGCTGGCCAAAGCACCTTAAAGACGAGGCTTCAGGGAAGCATTGCACAGCATAGAGGAAGCCTCCCTGAGTAAGGAATAAGGCAAGTATTACACTTTATTCCTCTACTCCATGGGTCTCAAACCCACTTGAGAAACTACAAGTTCCATCATGCCTCTACCTGTGGGAGTCATGCTTGTAACTGTCACCCTTGCAATGCCTCATAGGAGTTGTAGTTTGGAAACAGCTGGAAGGCCACCAGTTTGAGACCCCTGCCCGTGTACACCTAAACTTACCAAACACTTAGCTCTTTAGGGGGGTGAGGCTTCACTGCTAGGGTATGTATGTATAGATATAGATATCTATATATCTATCTATATATAGATATCTATATATACATTTTTTATTATTTTATTATGTACAAAGTGGGGCATGCCCCCTTAGAGATAGCGAGGCAGCATTTGCTATGTTTCTTGAATAACCTTTTTGCACATGCTAGGGTTAGTTTATAATGTGCTGATATTGATTCAGCCAATTTGAAATGGATTATAATTGCAGTTAAACATCAGCACTTTAACATGATTTATGCTGCTTTATTATATTATTATTACATCGGTTGCTTAAAACCGTTGTATGAAAATTTTAGTCCAGTAGCTCCATATCCGAAGCTATATCTGTCTAATCGAAACCAACGATTCTGGATGTATAGTTGGCTACAGAGACCTAGAAGAATGATTTGGGGATGTCTGCACCCACTTTCCCTAAATGGGAAATAAAGCCCTTGTTTAATGGTGTTGTGAAAGTACTGGCATGCAAAGAGCTTATTGCTAAGAGACCCTGTCATTGTAAATACCTTTTCTTTTGTTGTACCAGAAAGCTGATTCCTTTATGAGAAATGTTAAAGCCTTTGATCTTGAACCCTGATTTATGACTGGCCATAGATATAACACAGTGCTCAACAGATTTATGCAAAACCTTTTGTACAAGCAGTCCAAACTTTTTATTTATTTTTTTTTTTTTTAATAGTACCGATCTTTGCTACCAGAAAATTGTTTGCAAAATGCACATGCAGGTAATAACAAAAATATACTTCCAGGTACAGGAAACCTTTACGTGTATTATGTTCTAGTATTTGAATTTCTTGAGATTTCAAAGTACTCCCAAAAGGTCATTATTACAATGGAAAAAAAAAACCTGACCTTTTATCATTCTGACTGTGGGTGTGGGGATCTGCACTACATAAACCTTATATAAAAGACTGAACGTTGGTCTTGTCTTTTAGGTCAACCACTGGATGGAGTTCAGTCAGACCCGTCTTCAGGATAAGACCAGTTTCCCTGCTGCTCTGCAAGAACTGAACCACTGCCTCTCCCTCCGGACCTACTTAGTAGGGGACTCCCTGACACTCGCTGACATCAGTGTCTATTCCTCCTTGGCAGGTACTGGGATACCATAATGTAGATTAGGGAACAAGGGCTAAACGTTTAAAGCTACACTCTAGGGAAGGTAAAAGATCTCCCTTGCAGTGGGGCTGCCCCAATACTGCAAAGGTTAAATGCTCGTTTAGTTTTATTAACTGATCACAGAGGCTCTTTCTCTTGGTTGTCAGACCAGTCCCTGCTCCCTATTCTCCCCTTTGCTGTGGCAGATGCATGTCCTTTTGGGTCAAGTAGAATACAGAGTCCCTAGCCCTGTACTGAAAGTAAGGATGCTGACGGACATTCCAGTGCCATACAGGAAGCAGCAGATAGTGCTAGCTGCTGGGGAAACAGAGGATGGAGTAAATTGGGCTCTTTTTACACTGGCGGAGTCCGCCAGCAGATCTGCCCGCTCAGCAGGGGATCTCTCCACAGATCTCCGCTGAGCTGGAGGATGACAGATCCATGTCTGCTCCACTGATACAGAACAGACACAGCCTGCTGTTCTCTCTGGGGCGGTCGGATGGAAACACTGCCTGTATAGGATCGGCTCGGATATCGGCGGGTGTCAACAAACACATGTCAGTTGACATCTGCTGTTCCATAGCGAGCAATGGATGGTCCAATTGGGTCCACCTGAAAAAGGGACTTCACTCAGATTTATACCATCTAGTGAGGGGGCCGGGCTTTTACCTTCATTACCCTGCCCCTTTAGAGCCCATTCCATTTCCGCTGTCTCCATTTATGCAGATGACCCTGCCCCAGCAGATCCAAGTCACTTTCCACTTTTTTAACTTTGCTTTAAATATAATTAAATGACAATGCTTACCTAACTAGGGACGTTACTCCCTGGTTCTACGTAGTGTTACACTGGGCTCTTAAATACGGAAGTTTACTCTTAGAAATGTTCCTTCTACTGTACAGTTACCACTAGGGTTGCACTGATACCAAGCATTTGCATGAGTACTTGTACTCGTGCAAATGCTCCGATGCCTGATCCGATACCTGTGCAGTCTTAGAGATAATCGGTGCGGCGGTGGGGGGCAATCACAGATCTCCCTGTATGACTTTCAATAAAGCAGCTGACCGCCGCTTCTCCTTCTCTCCCTCCCGCAGCTTTCAGCTGCTTTTATTGAAAGCCACACAGTGTGAGATCGGTGGTTGTTACTGCCCCCGCCGCCGCACGATCACCCTCGACTCCCCTTTATCCTACTCTGGGTCCCCCTCGGTGCTCTCCTCCGGGTCCCCCCCGTTCCAGATCTGTCAGGATGGAGGAAAGAGCCGGTATATATGTCATTTACGGGTTCCTTCCTCTTCTGCAGTGATTACAATGAACTGTGTTTACGATGCTTCAGTTTATGATTGGAGAGGAGCCTCTGTTTCCTGTCCATTCATCTTCAGTGCAGCTGAGACTACAGAGAAAGGAACAAGGAATCTGTGTCCTTAGTCCCTTTCCCTGTCTCAAAGGGCAGATGTCAGGGGTCTGTTTAGGGGTCTGTATCTCACCAAAGTCCCCCCCCCCCCCCAATCGGCCGATAAAAATAAATATAAAAAAAAAAGAATTTTAATAAATATTTAAAGTTGCATTGTAAAAAAAAAAAAAAACGACACTGTCCAATAACCCTCCCCCTCCAAAAAAGAAAGTATTGTAAAAAAAAAAACACAAAAAAATATAAATTGTAAAAAAAAAAATTTGTAAAAAATACAAAAACCTACTGACACAGTCCACACCTCCATCAGTGCCTATTAGTGCTGCATATTAGTGTCACTGTCACATGACAGTAAAAAAAAGTATTGGTAATCGGTATCGGCGAGTACTTGAAAAAAAGTATCAGTACTTGTACTCTGTCTTAAAAAAGTGGTATCTGTGCACCCTTAGTTAACAATAGTATCACATTGAATCCCCAAATCTAGAGGGCATGAGCAGCAAAATGCTTGGCAACCCTCTCCAGTGTCACACCAGACCTCCCTGAATTCAGTTCTGAGAATGGGAAGGTAATGTCAATCATGATCATTTCCAGTATAGTCCCTGATTGGTATATGTTACTGCCTATTGTATTTTTCCATCACTCTTTACACTGCTTTACAGAATAATTTCACTAGCGCCGTCTTACTCGTGCTCCGTGTTTTGTTATCTTGTGCAGTCAGCAGCTTATGGCAAGCAGAGTTGAAACAGAACAAAGCTGCTGTCAATGTCCGACGCTGGTATATGTTTCTGGAGCCCAGTGTTCCCTTCCGAGGGGAGCTTAGTGTCAGCGTGTCTGCGGTAAGTAAATAGATTATCAATAAATCCACTGCTGCTGCTTCCTGTCAGACTTTGTTCTTGCTGCTCTCTCCGAATTAAAGGGAAACTTATATAATTTTCTCTATATCTCAACACAGATAAGTGTGTGTGTCTGTATATGCATATATGTCTGTATGTATGTGTATTTTATATATACATATTTATATCACACACTGTATATTCACAATTAAAGCTATATGCACATAAACCGAAAGATATGTATACAATCTTTTGTTTTGCAGAAAAATATTTAACACTAGGTCCAGCTATGATTTCTCAAAAAATTGGTTTTGTAAAGGGAGAACATAAGTTATTTGCCTTTAGGCACATCGTTACTGATAGTAACATCAGATAGTGCCCTTTAAATGGGGCAGATGATTCACTGCTTTGATTCATTTACTTGCGTTGACATTTTGGCTTGAGCTGCTGAGCTCTCTGAATAGGCTTTTTAAAACGCATGGGGGTAAGTAAGGAGCTTCTATATCATTGAGAGCTGCACCAGCTATCTGCATATGAACAGATTTACATGCCATATTAATGTGAACAAAATAAGGAGAATGTTCTTTTAAAATTAAATTTTATTAGACCCAATCATAAAAAAGACAGACCCAGCCCTGTACTGTGTGTTTTGTCTTTTGTCATTTTAAATCAGCAATATGAAGTCTCCTAAATAAGTTAATCTGTGCCTATTCTTCCTAGCCTGCTGAAAAGAAGCAAGATGTTGGAAAGTTTATTGAGCTTCCAGGTGCAGAGGTGGGGAAGGTGGTGGTGAGATTCCCCCCTGAGGCCAGTGGGTAAGTAATTTGAGTGTAGGCCCAGCACGTGGCCTCCTTTCATCTATTTTTTGCAACCAGGTACCCCTTTTTTTTAAAGCCTTTCTTCTGGGCTACTTCTTGTATGTTGTCACTCTGTAATTTGCCTGTCATTGATGAAGCAGGAACCATTCAATGAACTCCTGCTGTAAAAGGTTAAGTTGGAGTTTAGGGTTTGTGCTGGGTCTAGAATTATGAATGAAGTCTGCAGCTCTCTTGGTTAAAGACCTGGACTTTTTTATTCCTTTTTTTAAACCCACCCTTTTGCTGACTGCTAGGGAATAGTCAAGAAGTAGCAGAAGACCAACAGAGAATATAGCAAAAGCAGGGAGATCCTTGCACTGTAGGCCCTCAGGTACAGCTTCCTCTCCAGCAAAGAGTGCAATAAGCAGTACAGTATTGACCTCACCAAATTACTTGATGCAAGCAGGCAGAGGCTGCAGTGCCTTAGATCTTACACTGTATGTACAGCTATGAGGCTCAGGCACTGATATGCCTAGGCACAGCAAGCCTACGCCTATTTTTAAGGAGCATATCATGAGAAATGTTATGGTAATCTTTTTAAAGTTTTTTAATGTTTTAACAACATTTGTGTTTCTACACAGTACAAGTTCAAAATATGAACTCCCTAAAAATACAGTTTTTTTTTTTTAATTGCACACAAAATAGAACTATTTTATATCCAAATGTTATACCACAAGAATGACTGTTAGTGCTGAGTAGAATAGTTCAGCATATTAAAAATAATAAAAACATTCTCTGAAAACTATTGACAAACCTAGAGAGCTTCCTAAACATGCAAGTAGCTTGGGGCGTTGTCTTGAAACACACCTTCAGTTCTCAGAAGAGAGGTGATGGCTGCATAGTGAGTTTTATGAGTGAGCTCTGCAGCACTGTCTTTGAAGCCTAACTCCAAGCAATATCTTCTTTTTAGTTGTGCAAAATGCATGTCAGGTTTTCACTTCTGTCTGTGAACCCACCGAGGAAATTTTCTTTGATTTTCTATCCCTTAGACAACAATTCATGGGTGGTGCCATTGTCGATGGGACAGAAAGACATAGATGGCAATAATAATAATTATAATTTTTAATAATATTTGTGGGAAAATACGCAACAAAAAAAAAATAGCTTATACAAATGCTACACAAATTATCTTGTAATTTTAATGTTAATATAAATACACAGTGGGTGTACAGAACACCTCCAAAAAATGTTTTTTTGCTTCTGCTAGGCTGAAGAACCCTCCACTAAGGGCTCATTTACACTTGCTTCGGCTTCAACACACATTAACGGCTAGTTTACACTTGCTTCAAAACAAGGCTTCGGACAGGCTTTGTTAAAGCTCTCTGAGTGCTAGTCAATGCTCCTGTCACTAAATAAAATGGTTAGCTTACAGTCCTGTTTACACCTTGCTTTTGCTTTGCTTCAAAAATTATACCTATGTAGCTTTAGTGATGCTTTAAAGCCTCCATAGAAGTCTATGGCAAAGCTCGCTCGAAGCCCCACCTTCATTTGAATGACACCTCAAATTGCAACGTGGGTCTGCCACGATTGTCGCACAATAAATCGCGCTACAATGGCAGCAACATGCATCGCAGGAAGCAGGTCACCCAAAAAAAGTTCAGGAGCGTATTTTTTGGGCGACCAGCTTCCTGCGATGCGTGTTGCCACGATTGCAGCTTGATTTATCACTTGACAATCCCGGCAGGCCCGCGGCGTGATTTGAGGTGTAATGCAAATGAATGGCATCTTAAATGCGAGTAGCACAATTTGTCATTCAAACATCAGTGCAAACCTGCCCGCGATTCAAATCGCTTAAGTGTGAATGCAGCCTAAGGGTAAGTACTTCCAGAGGGATTCAGACACTGCAACTTTTCTCATCAGAACCCTGCAAGTGCATCAGCTGCTTTATAATGACTTGGTCGCTCCTATTCAAAACCAGACTGCACAAGACATAATCTAACAAGGAGTTATTGCTTCAGAGTAGAAAAGGGATAGGTATCTGTAGCAAAGGTTGTTAAAATCTCTGCAAAGTACATTGATTCTGCTTCCCTGAACATCCAGTCTTTACAGAAAAGCATTGAGGGCGTACAGTGCAGTCTCCAGTCAGTCTGTTAGCTTGTAGGAGGAAAAGGGGGAAGCAAGGGAGCGCCTTGCCATGGGGCTGTGTGTTCCTATTGATGTAGTTATAGGGTAAGACGCACTTCCAAGTCCCTGAATGCAAGGCTAACTCCCATAGGATGCTGCAAGAGAAAGGAGTCACCATGAAGCAGGAAACCTGGGGCAGCGGTCATAGCACCAGCTAAAACTGGAACCTAGGCAAGGGATAAAAGATGTAGTATCTGCATACTCTGTGATTTAAATTAGCTGCTGAAAGTCCCTAAAAACTGAGTGTTTAATATCACTTTAAAGTGTAAGATTCTTTTATAAGATTTCTCATTGTTTTCTCAGGTATCTGCACATTGGACATGCCAAGGCTGCTCTTCTCAACCAGCATTATCAGGTGAACTTCAAGGGGAAACTCATTATGCGGTTTGATGACACCAACCCAGAGAAAGAGAAGGAAGACTTTGAAAAGGTAACGTAAATGATCATGTTGGTGAAGTTATACTTAAATAGATCCCTCCCCCCCCCCCCCCAACCACCAAATTTGAAGCCAAATAGGAGAGGTGCACCACCATCTAAGTGTAGATTTATTTTAACTCTGCGATGCTCGGTATTACCAGCTGATGACTTTTTACTATGGGAGTACTTGCAGAACCTGGACTATTTTAAATGCAGATTGTCATTTTACCACAGTAATGCCCCGTACACACGGTCGGATTTTCCGACGGAAAATGTGTGATAGGACCTTGTTGTCGGAAATTCCGACCGTGTGTGGGCTCCATCACACATTTTCCATGGGATTTTCCGACACACAAAGTTTGAGAGCAGGCTATAAAATTTTCCGACAACAAAATCCGTTGTCGGAATTTCCGATCGTGTGTATACAAATCCGACGGACAAAGTGCCACGCATGCTCAGAATAAATAAAGAGATGAAAGCTATTGGCCACTGCCCCGTTTATAGTCCCGACGTACGTGTTTTACGTCACCGCGTTCAGAATGATCGGATTTTCCGACAACTTTGTGTGACCGTGTGTATGCAAGACAAGTTTGAGCCAACATCCATCAGAAAAAATCCTAGGATTTTGTTGTCGGAATGTCCGAACAAAGTCCGACCGTGTGTACGGGGCATAAGTGCCTTAATGCATGTTTTTATTTGTTATTTTTATACACCTACACTTAGATAGTGGCACCCTGTTCTCTTTGTTTTGTATATTTATTAGCAGGGTTCACACAAGATCCTGCTCCAGTGAGGTGCTGCAGCCATGTAAAAGTGATTGGCTTTACTTATGTTTGCACTATTCTTGTGTATTGTTTAAATAACCTTAGTTGAGGCCACCTATGTAAATACCCATGGGCCTATTCAGACTATTTTGTTGCAGTAATGCATGTTACGTGCATTATTGCAGTGTGTTGATAGTCATTTTGAATAGCACACCAACACACCTTGTCAATAGACATGTGGCACAGCACACTGGAATACACAAAGGTTTGCTAAAAGCCCGGTCAGGCTCTTTCCACCCCAACCTCATTGGTCTTGGCCCACCCCTTTCTTTCAGGGTTTTTCAGTTCTTCCAGTCATGGAGACTAATCATCACATATGGGTGTTACCTAGGGTGGTCTGCATGCAAATGTAGCCTGTCTAGGAACTCCTATTCCTCCAGATTGACATCCACCAAATAAAACTGAGTTCCGGGAATTCATAAACTTTGATCAATGTACAGGCATACTACTAGTTAAGTCCAAGGAGGTGAATGTAACCTCCTGTATTTATCTCTATTCTGACAGGTTTATAGCGCTCCCAGAGGATACACTTGGGCTGTAAGGGGAGATAAGCACACACAGCAGCTACAGTGAGGGAAAAAAGTATTTGATCCCCTGCTGATTCTGTACGTTTGACCACTGATAAAGAAATGATCAGTCTATAAGTTTAAAGGTAGGTTTATTTTAACAGTGAGAGACAGAATAAGAACAAAAATATCCAGAAGAATGCATTTCAAGAAAGTTATAAATTGATTTGCATTTTAATGAGTGAAATAAGTATTTGATCCCCTATCAATCAGCAAGATTTCTGGCTCCCAGGTGTCCTCTATACAGGTAACGAGTTGAGATTAGGAGCACTCTTAAAGGGAGTGCTCCTAATCTCAGCTTTTTACCTGTATAAAAGACACCTGTCCACAGAAGCAATCAATCAGATTCCAATCTCTCCACCATGGCCAAGACCGAAAAGCTGTCCAAGGATGTCAGTGACAAGATTGTAGACCTACACAAGGCTGGAATGGGCTACAAGACCATCCCCAAGCAGCTTTGTGAGAGGGTGACAACAGATTATTCACCAATGGAAAAAACACAAAAAAATGTCAATTTCCCTCGGTCTGGGTCTCAATGCAAGATCTCACCTCGTGGAGTTTTAATGATCATGAGGACAGTGAGGAATCGGCCCAGAACTACACGGGAGAATCTTGTGAATAATCTCAAGGCAACTGGGACCATAGTCACTAGGAAAAACAATTGGTAACCCGCTACGCCATGAAGGACAGAAATCATTCAGCTCCCGCAAGGTGGGGACTGCTCAAGAAAGCACATGCACAGACCCGTCTGAAGTTTGCTAATGAACATCTGAATGATTCAGAGGAGAACTGAGTGAAAGTGTTGTGCCTAGATGAGACTAAAATTGAGTTCTTTGGCATCAACTCAACTCATGTTTGAAGGAGGAGGAATGCTGCCTTTGACCCCAAGAACACCCTCTCCATCGTCCAACATGGAGGTGGAAACCTTATGCTTTGGGGGTGTTTTTCTCCTAAGGGGACAGGACCACTGCACTGCATCAAAGGGACGATGGATGGGGCCATGTACCATCAAATCTTGGGTGAGAATCTCCTTCCCTCATCCAGGGCATTGAAAATGGATCGTGGATGGGTATTCCAGCATGACAATAACCCAAAACACAAGGCCAAGGCAACAAAGTAGTGGCTCAAGAAGAAGCACATTAAGGTCCTGGAGTGGCCCAGCCAGTCTCCAGACCTTAATCCGAAAGAAATTACGTGGAAGGAGCTGAGGGTTCGAGTTACTATACGTCAGCCTTGAAATTTTAATGACTTGGAGAGGATCTGCAAAGAGGAGTGGGACAAAATCCCTCCTGAGATGTGTGCAAACCTACTACAAGAAACATCTGACCTCTGCGATTGCCAACAAGGGTTTTGCCAGCAAGTACTAAGTCACGTTTTGTGGGGTCAAATACTTTATTTTACTTATTAAAATGCAAATGGATTTATAACCTTTTTGAAATGCGTTTTTCTGGATTTTTTTAGTTGTTATTCTGTCTCTCACTGTTAAAATCTACCATTATAATTATAGACTAATCATTTCTTTGTCAGTGGGCAAATGTACAAAATCAGGAGGGGATCAGATACTTTTTTCCCCTCACTGTATACCTGCCCCTCCGCTCTGCTGCCCATTCACAGAAGTCTTTGTATTTTGTAAATGGGTTCACATAATAGCAGCTGCATTGACTCTGCACTTGAAGGAGCTGAGACCAGAAAGTCCAGCATAGGTACTCCAGAAGCTATCTTCTGGCAGCCCCATAGATGTGTTAAATGTAAATTAAAGAGATACGTTCAGGAGGTGGCATGCACCTTGTTGGACTTAACTCATGGTTTTCCTTCCCTTTTTAGTAGCTGAAGGGGTTAGGCCTAGGGTTAGGGGTTAGGGTTGGGGCTAGGGACCTCCCCAAAGGTCAGCAGGCGTGTCCCCCAGAGGTCAAAGGCCAAGAGGTGTGGCTGACCCACCCCCACCAAAGTGTTCCGCCTACCCCAACTTAGTCGGGGCGTCAGCAAGTCGGGGTATCAGCAAGTTGGGGAAAGCGCTTTTGATATATGCATAACTCCTCCCAAGACCCACCCTACTGGTTCATCAGGGCTGATGGCTCTTGAGAGGAGTACTGAGACAGGGTACTGTGAGGATTTCTGGAGGTCATGTACATCCGCCTGCTGGCCCCTTCCACCAGCCATGATCGCCTTAAACTTCAGCTTTTGTTTCCTTTAAAAGCTAATGAAGCTGCTGTACAGAATAAGAAGCAGGGACGTTGTGCTTCCAGCAACTAACTTAGCTACTGTTGCAGAGCATCACCAAACCAGGGTCTTGCCAAAAAGTTAGTTAGAGCTAGTTTTAAGGTAGGTTTAGTCTAAAGAAGTAGGTTACCTACAGTATGTAAATCAATCCCTTTTTTTCTTTGTAAAGAAAGGCATCCTCTTAGAACTGACAGTTACACTCCCCTCTCTTGATAGTGCTCTGGATGGCTTTAATACCCCTTCCTTCCACTATTTATAGTACATCAGTGGTAAGGTCACACAATTGGGGTACTCAATAGGCCAGTATATAAGATTCGGTGAGTGAGCACAGGCTGGCTGCTGGGCCCATTCACACTTGTGCAAACATTTTTGTGTGTTTTTTAGGTGTGTCCACTTGCGATAATCAACCCATTTAATGTAATGGGACCTAAACAGACAGGTACAAACCAAAATAACACCCTTGACCTTTGCCGTGTCAAGTACATTTGTTTTGGCATGTCATTAAAAATGAATGACAGCGCACCCCACATTGTGAATGCAGCCTTGGAGATGACAGGAGTTAGAATCCATGAATAACACACTATGACTGTATAAGAATAACATTTGAGGACTTGCGAGATGCTGGTTTATTTTCCCCTTGCCTTCTGTGTGGTCATCACAGTAATATTCTGCTTCAAGGAGAATTTGTCAGCCAAGTCCTAAATCTTGGCTTGAACACTCTTGTCAAAACTAATAAAGAAAATATGAGTGGATACTGCAGACGTAAGGATTTCGATTTTTATAACTGGTGAGGCTATTATTTTTTGTTTAGGTTATCCTGGAAGATGTCTCCATGCTGCAGATCAAGCCTGACCAGTTCACATACACCTCTGACCACTTTGAGAAGATCATCCAATATGCAGAGAAGCTTATAAATGAGGGGAAGGCTTATGTGGACGACACTCCCCCTGAACAGATGAAAGCGGAGCGTGAACAGAGGACGGAGTCCAAGCACAGAACTAACTGTAAGCCATGCATTATGGGTCATATGAACACTTGAAATTGGAACTCCAGGCAGATATAAATGACAGCAATTAATGCAGCACTGCATTCATTAACCACTTAAGGACCAGCCTCGTTTTGGAATTTAGGTGTTTACATGTTTAAAACAGGTTTTTTTGCTGGAAAATTACTTAGAACCCCCAAACATTATATATTGTTTTTTTTTCTAACACCCTAGAGAATAAAATGGCGGTCATTGCAATACTTTTTTTCACACCGTATTTGCGCAGCGGTCTTACAAGCGCGCTTTTTTTGGAAAAAAATTCACTTTTTTGAATAAAAAAAATAAGACAACAGTAAAGTTAGCCCAATTCTTTTTTTATACTGTGAAAGATAATGTTACTCCGAGTAAATTGACACCCAACATGTCATGCTTCAAAATTGCGCCCGCTCGTGGAATGGCGTTAAACTTTTACCCTCAAAAATCTCCATATGCGATGTTTAAAAAATTCTACAGGTTGCATGTTTTGCATTACAGAGGAGGTCTAGGGGTAGAATTATTGCTCTAACGATTGCGGCGATACCTCACATGTGTGGTTTGACCACCGTTTTTTATATGCGGGCGCTTCTGCGTGCGAGCTCGTCGGGACGGGGGGTTTTAAACATTTTTTTTTTTTTCTTATTTATTTTACATGATTTTATTTATTTTTACACTGTTTTAAAAAGAAAATTGTGTCACTTTTATTCCTTACAAGGAATGTAAGCATCCCTTGTAATAGGAAAAAGCATGACAGGACCTCTTAAATATGAGATCTAGGGTCAAAAAGCATGCTTGTTATACTCACTGTGGAACTTAAGGGGTTAATCCTTTGCATTGTGTGAAAAGGCTGTTTTATCCTGTATGCACAGATCCTCCCCCTCCTGCTCTGTCTATCTGGGGAAGGCCAGCTAACAGTCAGGGTAGCCGACCTGCACATGCTCAGTTGTGTCTTTTATGCTGGAGCGAACATTTTACTTGTTCTCAGAGCTACCCAGATATTGACATCACACATGTGGGCGTGTATACAGGCTGTAGTTGAAATCTCCTACCTGAACTCTCAGCACTGGACAAACTGTGCAGTTTATCATGTAACCGTGGTATACAGATCATCCAAAAAGGTATATAGTGCCAGTATTTTAATGTAAAAAGAAAATTTATAATCTGTAGGCACTGTGGGGGGGGCAGGGATGAACTATTTTCATATTACTGGGTTTAGTAACACTACCACTGCTCTCAGCATGCATTGATACATCGTTGCATCATTGATGATGTCACAAGGGGGCAGGATAGCCCAGTGATGTCACCGGTTGACCCCGCCCCTTAATCTATTTAGCGGTGGCAGCATGAAGGAAACAAAGCTGTAACTTTCATGCTGGATATAGTTCGGGGACATTTATTTCGTTTTTTTTTTTTTTCCTTCTTTTATTTTTTTTTTCAATAAGGGACTTTGTCAAAAACTGGCTCCTGTGTTTTTTTTTTTTTCTTTTACTTTGACCTTTCTTTTGTGACTGAATAGGGGTACTATGTACCCCATACCCTGTCACATGTGGGGCCAGGATTTGGGGGGGTCCCTTGTTCAAGGGGGCTTTCCAAATTCCAATAGGTCACTCCCTTAAGCACCGGCCAAGGGTTCCGACCCCATGCTTTTTGTATTTTTTTTTTTACTTTACATGTCGGCTCAACTTTTTCTTTACATTCTGCCGATGTGTCATGGTTGTTAAGACGCCGATGAGTGCTGGTTTCTTAAAAACCAACAACTCTGAGCTGAAATGTCACATTTAGCATTGGTAGGAATACCACTACTAAATGACTCAGTTCCTGCTGCAGCCCGTCTGCTGTAAAATAACATGCAAACACACATGTTAAATACCGCAAAATAAAAAATATTAACTCTTGCAGTATTCACAGTAACTAAATACTGTAAAAACAAAGAGGAGAGTTAAATACTGCATTAGTTATTTTAACTCGAATAATCACGCCGTATTTAACTCTTAGTAAATTGACCCCAATGTCTCTTTGGACTGGTTGTTGAAAATATTAAGAATGCTACTTGTGGCAAGAACGCCCATATTTCTGAACAGATAAAGCCTAAGGAACAGACTGTGGAATGTTCTCCCTCTCTGACTGTTCAGAAATGTCACTTTCCTTTGTTCACTTCCTTGACCTCCGTGTTAGGACCCCCCTATTGCTTGGTTCCCATTCCATTGGCAAGGTCTGGCACTTGAAATCGGTCAAAAAGCCTTTCTTGGAATGAAGGTGCACCCCTGCTATGTAGAGAGAGGGGACACTTGTTAACCTTTTGTGGATGCTTGAACAGCTTACATCTCACTTTAGTGCAGGAGATGGAACCCTTTTCGGTTTCTCACCTTGAAACCTTCCTGTGTCATCGCATAAAATAGCAAATTTCCATTGAGCCCTCTCTGGTGTTCTGGACTAAA
Source organism: Lithobates clamitans (assembly GCA_037952925.1). NCBI lineage: Eukaryota > Metazoa > Chordata > Amphibia > Anura > Ranidae > Lithobates > Lithobates clamitans. The sequence goes on along the minus strand of JBBGZY010000964.1, from coordinate 2,908,103 downwards.
GTGTCATTGCCCTGGTTCTGTCCAACCTGTTCACCATTCCCAAACCCACAGCCCCATCTTGGATCTCAAAGCTCTGAATGTCTTCATTCATGTCCAGAAATTGCATGTGGAATCCAGCAAATCTGGAGACCGATGAGACTTTCTGGCTTCTGTGACCATCAAGGTTGCTTACCCCCATGTCTGCATGTTTACAGCACATCAGCGTTCCCTAAGCTTTGCTGTGGAGTATTGAATTTTTCTTTAACAATTCTATTTTTCCCTTTCCAGCGGTGGAGAAGAACTGGCAGATGTGGGAAGAAATGAAGAAGGGCACAGAGTTTGGACAAACCTGCTGTCTTCGGGCTAAGATTGACATGAATTCCAACAATGGCTGTATGCGAGACCCCACCCTGTTCCGCTGCAAGACCCAGCCACACCCACGGACAGGAAACAAGTACAAGTAAGTGCAGCATGACTACTGGTTGGCTGCTTTTATAACAAAATACACTTCTAATTCTATAATTAAGTTCTTCTTTCTCTGCTAAAAAATACAATTTTAGTAAATAGAAGTCTACGTGTTTAGTCTGTGTGTTTTCTCATTATTACTCAGCCCGACATGTGACATGCACTTTGCTTTTCCTTTCTAGCATCTATCCCACCTACGACTTCGCCTGCCCCATAGTGGACAGTGTAGAAGGAGTGACACATGCTCTGCGTACAACTGAATATCATGATCGGGATGAACAGTTTTACTGGATCATCAATGCTTTGGGAATCCGAAAGCCCTACATTTGGGAATATAGTCGTCTGAACCTTAATAACACTGTGCTGTCCAAGAGAAAACTCACTTGGTTTGTCAATGAAGGCCTTGTGGATGGCTGGTATGTGTAAAGTCCAAGTATGCTACTGGTTCATGTTTGGCTACATTTTGGTGATTACTGATTCGGACAGGAAGACCTCCTCAACAAATAACCCCTAGGCTGTAATTTGTAGCAATAATTGAAATCCCAAATTGAGCCAGAATCAGGATACATCAAAAGTATTTGCTAAGCACTGTTTATGTCTAGAATAGCTGCATATTGTGACACCATAGTCCTTTAACCACTTGACCTCCAGAAGATGTACCCTCCTTCATGACTAGGCTATTTTTTGCTATACGGCACTGCGTTACTTTAACTGACAATTGTGTGGTCATGTAACGCTGTACCCAAACTAAATTTATATCATTTTTTCTCCCACAAATAGAGCTCTCTTTTGGTGGTATTGCGCTATAAACAAAAGAAGACTGAAAATTAAAAAAAAAAACACACTTTTTTTTACTTTCTGCTATAAAACATATCCAATAAAAAAATGTATTCTGCTACATATTTATGGTAAAAAATCCTAATAAGCATATTGATTGGTTTATGCAAAAGTTTACAGTCTACAAACTATGGAATTTTTATTATTATTTTTTTTTTTATACTAGTAATGGTGGCAATCGGTGACATTTATAACGGGGCTGTAATAGTATGGTGGACAATCTGACACTTTTGACACTTTGTGGGAACCAGTAACACTAATACAGTGATCAGTGCTAAAAATATACACTGTCATTGTACTAATGACACTGGCTGGGAAGGGGTTAAACATCTAGGGCAATCAAAGGGTTAATTATGTGCCTAACCAGTGTGGATGTGCTCCTTTTTTTTTTTTTTTTTATTCTTTGCTTTGCAGGGAAACAAAAACCAGCACATCCCTGTTGTCAGGACAGAGCTCTGTCCTGTCTTCTTCCTCGCCGATCAGTGGGGGCAGGCGTTCCTCCTTTGACCGGCAGTCATTCATCGGCTTGCACCCACTGATCAGCTTGTGCTGTGACTAATCACAGCACAGCCGGCGCGTACCCCTACCTGGAAGAGCAGAAATATATATATATATATATTCCACGCACATTTTATTTTTAGAGTCTCCTTTCCAGTCCTGTGCTGTTCTATATGATGCACTGTAAAAGAAAACAGTACTGGTCCCTTGAAATAAAGTATCCTCAGCCCCTCTTTTGTCCTAAAGGGAAACTAGCAAATTGATTTTTGTAGAATTTTTGTTGCATTGTCTGCACAGCTTATTTAATCTTTTTTAGACATTTAACACATGACCTGGAATTCTCAGACCACTAAGGATTTTTTAGAGACCACAAAGAAAACGTTAGGTTTAGGCTGGAATATTTTTTATTTTCTCTGCATGAAATATAAAAGCAGATATGGTATAAACATCCTAGAATCAAAACTTCTAGTGTGTCTATAGATGGGGAAAACAAAGTACAGGGGGTCCCCGGGTTACAAACAAGTTAGGGACTGTAGGTTTGTTCTTAAGTTGAATCTGTTTGTAAGTCAGAACAGGTAAATTTTTTAAGTGTAGCTCCAGCCAAAAAATCTATTTTTAAGTTTTGTAGATAGCATAGGAAAGGGTTATCATCCCTGTAACATTTGTTTTGCTGTCTGTGCCCGTTCAGAAGATTTCACCTCACTTTCTGTCCCAATGACAATTGGATTTTGAAAATTTGGGGCTATTAGGGAAATAAGGATAGGTGATCAAGCATCAGTGAAGACACCTTTTTCCCATATTAACTCTTACAGGAGAGAATTTCCCTTCCTAGGGGTAGATTTCCTCTCACTTCCTGTTGTCTCCCTCCGTTTGTAAGTAGGAGTCGTTTGTAAGTCGGATGTTTGTAAGTAGGGGACCCCCTGTAGCATGCATCCCTACTTCTGTAGGAAATATATTTATAACATTTATGCATGGTTCTATTTGTTATAGGTTATTTTAAAGGCAGATACAATTGTGCTCATAAGTTTACATACCCTGGCAGAATTTTATGATTTCTTGGCCATTTTTTAGAGAATATGGGTGATAGCAAAAAAAGTTTTCTTTCACTCATGGTTAGTGTTTGACTGAAGCCATTTATTATCAATCAACTGTGTTTACTCTTTTTTTAAATCATAATGATAACAGAAAATACCCAAATGACCCTGATCAAAAGTTTACATACCCTGGTGATTTTGGTCTGCTAACATGCACACAAGTTGACACAAAGGGGTTTGAATAGCTATTAAAGGTAACCATCCTCACCTGTGATCTGTTTGCTTGTAATTAGTGTGTGTGTATAAAAGGTCTGGTCTCCTGACAGACCCTTGAATCTTTCATCCAGTGCTGCACTGATGTTTCTGGATTCTGAGTCATGGGGAAAGCAAAAGAATTGTCAAAGGATCTGCGGGAAAAGGTAGTTGAACTGTACAAAACAGGAAAGGGATATAAAAAGATATCCAAGGAATTGAGTCTGCCAATCAGCAGTGTTCAAACTGTGATCAAGAAGTGGAAAATGGGTTTTGCTGAAACCAAACCACGGTCAGGTAGACCAACTAAAATTTGGGATGCAAAGAAAAATCCACAGATAACTTCAGGTGAAATGCAGGACTCTCTGAAAACATGTTGTGTGGCTGTTTCAAGATGCACAATAAGGAGGCACTTGAAGAAAGATGGGCTGCATGGTCGAGTCGCCAGAAGAAAGCTGTTACTACGCAAAAGCCACAAAGTATCCCACTTACAATACGCCAAATAGCACAGAGATGAGCTTCAAATCTTCTGGCGAAAAGTCATTTGGAGTGATGAGACCAAAATTTAGCTTTTTGGCCACAACCATAAACACTACATTTGGAGAGGAGTCAACAAGGCCTATGATAAAAGGTACACCATTCCTACTGTGAAACACGGAGGTGGATCGCTGATGTTTTGGGGATGTGTGAGCTACAAAGGCACAGGAAATTTGGTCAAAATTGATGGCAAGATGAATGCAGTATGTTATCAAAAAATACTGGAGGAACATTTTCATTTATCAGCCAGGAAGCTGCGCATGGGACGTACTTGGACATCACAACATGACAATGAGCCAAAACACAAGGCCAAATCGACCTGTCATTGGCTACAGCAGAGTAAAATAAAGATTCTGGAGTGGCCATCTCAGTCTCCTGACCTCGATATCATTGAGCCACTCTGGGGAGATCTTAAACATACAGTTCATGCAAGACAAGAATTTACAGGAACTGGAGGCTTTTTGCCAAGAGGAATGGGCAGCTTTATCATCTGAGAAGATAAAGAGCTTCATCCACAAATGCCACAAAAGACTTCAAGCTGTCATTGATGTTAAAGGGGGCAATACATGGTATTAAGAACTGGGGTATGTAAACTTTTAATGAGGGTCATTTGGGTAGTTGCTGTTGTCATTATGATTTAAAAAGAGTAAACACAGTTGGTTGATAAGAAATGGCTTCAGTCAAACACTAACCACGAGTGAAAGAAAAGTTTTTGTGTTATCACTCATATTTTCTGAAAAATAGCCAGGAAATCATAAATTCTGCCAGGGCATGTAAACTTATGAGCACATCTGTATTAAATCAAAGAAGCAGAACTTAAGCTGGCCATAGATGTTTTTTTTTTTGTTCATCCAGCGAGCTGAATGGATAAAAAAAAAGCAGATTTACAAGCAAGGTGCATGGATGAAATTCCCCCCTGACGGGACACTGTATTTTGACAGCCTCTCCCGCTGTCAGAATACACTGATCAGTGGCTGCAGCTACTGTTTGATAAAAGTTTTCCAACATTTAAGAGAAGTCGATTGACTTCTGTCAAGAAGGGATGGCCACGCTGATCGAAATTCATCCAGTCCCCACTGAACCAGTCAAACTGCACAATGCAAGGAGAATGCTAGTAGTCATGTAGAGATGAGCTCATCGGTGTGCTACTTCTCTTTTCACTGTCCATATCCTGTCGCAGGGTGCGGAGGAGACTTGTAAATAAAGGTAAACTGCAGTGGTGAAAGATAAGGTACCCTTACTTTGCCAGACAGGGTTGTGCTGTGTGGTAGGGCTGTGTATATCTCAGGACTGCATAGACAGAAATTCAAATCATTTGGCAGGTAAAATTGTTCCCTCGTATGCATTTTATCTGTTTAGCTGTTTGCCTGGAGTCCAGCTTTAATATACCAATTTATTTTTCAGGGATGATCCCAGATTTCCAACTGTACGAGGAGTTTTACGAAGGGGCATGACTGTAGAGGGGTTGAAGCAGTTCATTGCTGCCCAGGTTGGTACAGAATACTTCAATTTTGGGTGGAGAAACAGCAATTGACATTTACCTGAAAGTAATATTTCTTTTCCAGTGATTTTTATTAAGTATTTCAAAGAAGTACAAAAACCATTGTGCAAACATATGGCATGGGAGAAATGCAAATTTATCTCTTGATACGTTCTAGCATAGAAAGGTATGGTGAACAAAGTGGAAACATTGCAGTATCCATTACATAACCATCGGTAATACAATGCAATTATCTGCAATAAGTAACTCTACAGGAGAACACAACACAAGCATCTTCTCCGCCTCACCATTGAAAACTCTGCTATGGAGAGGTTATAGAATCAAACCAACAGATCTCAACCTTATGTCAGGCCTGGCCCCCCCCTCTCCGCAAAAGAAAAGAGGGATAGGAGCCCAACCCTAGTTGAGAAAGTTGCTGGTGCTGAAGGATTTTGGGAGGGGGGGGTGCGCGTGGGCGGGCCTCGAAGAGGGCCAGTTTCCCGAAAGTGATATTTAGACTTTTTTTTTTCTTTTATCAAATTTATGTTAGGAAATTCAAGTCCCTTTTTATAATTCATTTTATATCAACAGGTAAAAAAATGTTTACATCACAATCCCTTCATTCAGTGTGCATTTCTACATATGCACATTTACATGTGTTTGTGGTGCTTTCACATGCTCTCCAGTACGTTTACATGCATAAAAATGCAGCTCTATTTTTATTTTAAATGAAAGCTTGACAAGGGTGTAAGCTAGGCTCATTGAAATACATGAATATTTCCTGCCTCTGCTTAAACTGCAGTTAAAAAATGCATCTGTTGTATGGCTAGTGGCAGGCTGCATAATCTGTATAATTTTGGTTTTGCCCCTAGTAACACCTTAAAGTAGTTGTAAACCCTTACAGACCTCTTTTTGCTACAGGTAAGCCTATAATAAGGCTTACCTGTAGCTACCCCGGATATCTCCTAAACCTGCACAGTTTAGGAGATATTCCCTGTATTTGCATGTGGCAACGTCATCGGCACATGCGCACTGAATCAATGGCACGTACGTGGCGTTTGCTTCAGTGAGTGTGCTGTTGCTGGGGGCTCCCGCACGTATGCGCGGGAGTGACGTCACACGCGGCTCCGGCTATGTGACGTCACACGCGACTCCGGCTATGTGACGTCACAGCTGTTCACATGGTAACCAGGAAGTGTTTTTTTTCAAAATTTTCCGTCTTTTTTTAATTTTATTTGTAGCGCAAAAAATTAAAACCCCAGCGGTGATCAAATACCATAAGAATGCTCTATTTGTGTGGACCGTGCAATTGTCATTCAAAATGCGACAGCGCTGAAAATTGGCCTGGGCATAAAGGGGGTGAAAGTGCCCGGTATTGAAGTAGTTAAAGCGTAACTCCACTTGTATAGTGAAAAATAAATAGCAAAAAAAATTATATGGCATATACAATTGCGACTGAAGTCATATTGTAATTGAATGTTATTAAAAATGACCTTTCCTTTTCAATCTGCGTCTTTGTAATATTCTGAATGTGCAATGCAATATGGCTACCTGAAGATGTTTTGTATACAGAATGTGTACAGATAATCCCCCAGAAATATCATTACCTGCTTCTGTGATTGGCTCACTGGTTTTCCCTGAAGCCTGCACTGAGATGCAAGTCAAATATCAGGCATCCCCTACAACAAAAATTTAATTTTTGGTGAGATACTCCTAATAGGAAATCATGTCTAAAGGGATGCAGACCCTGCAATTTTTCTTATTAGAGCCCTGCAGGTGCAGCAGCAGCTGACTGATAATTATGAAAACTCTCCCATTAGATTCATTTACCACATGGACACATTTAAACACACAGTGATCTCTTCAGAATAACAAAATGGTAGGAATCTGCAACAAAGTTTAAAATCCTTGTAATGTACATAGATCACCCAGAGGGGAATGTTTTTTTTTTTTTTTCTTAACAAATGTGGAGTTACTCTTTAAGATACTTATCCTGATGTGTTTGCTTAGTGAATTTTGAATTTGTGGAATGATAATTTGAAAACCCTTTTATACTGTGAGCTGCTCATTGGAACATCTGGAACAAATTTTCATCTTGTTTTCTTCTCTTATATTTTAGGGATCTTCTAGGTCTGTTGTGAACATGGAATGGGACAAAATCTGGGCTTTCAATAAGAAGGTAAGAATCGATGACTCTATATGTTTTAGGGTGGAATGTATAGTGTGCCCCGTGTAATTGATCCAGTAGTCTGCAGTGCATTGTAGTATGTCCTGCAGGCTTGTTGGTCCCTTAGCCCCTGTGTTCATGTTATCTCGCCCCAACCAAACGTTGACTTGTGGGAAGGGAACTTGACGTGAAATTGATCTGAAAACTCTGCATTTCATTTCTCTGCTTTCAAGCTGCGAGCTATCTGTAAGAAGGTATTACTACTACTCATTGCTCCTATTAGTTTTTTCTTTCCCATTGCATTTTGTTTGGCATATAGCTTACAGTTCTGTAAGCCAACATTGCTTACGTTTTAATTTTGCGATGCAAATAACACAATCACATTGCATCCTTGCCTAACTGACTCGCAGCTGTAGCTTTAGAAAACATTGTGTGCTTTGCAAGGTGCATTCACTGCTGTATAGGGAGGATCAGGTTATACTTTGCTTGTACTGACCTTTATGTCATAGTGCCACATACTGACACGTGATTGGTGTTCTGTTCTGTAGCTACCCCAAGGCATTTCTGATTTTCCGCCAAAGAAAGGCTTGCTTGGTATGGCTGGATTGTCATGTCAGTTTCGCTTTAGTGTCTACTTACATTATAAGAACAGAATACCAATATGTATTAAAGCTAGATTATAGAGAATAAATTGTTACTTGAGAGATAAAATTTGGGAATTGCAATACATTTTTAGTATGGTTTTAAAAAATTTCAGATTTTGAGTAATTGCTATGCTTATGAGAATGGACAATTTTTTTTTTGTCTGGGGATCGATGCTTTGGTTATTGTATTTTCATATACAAATTTCTAAATTTTCTCTAGTGGTCATCTGTATATTGAGTATTGTTATGTTTAAAGTGCCTACGCAGGGCAAAGCAACAGGTTCTCTTTAATGTTTGCCTCCATGGGAACCCTTTGCTTTATTCCTCTGTCGCTCTGTTCGGCTGTTGGTAGTAGGAAAGACACTCTGCATAAAATACAGTGTCTTGAAAAAGTGTTCATACCCCTTGATATTTTCCACCTTTTGTCATGTTATGTTATGTTATGTTACAATCAAAAACATAAATGTATTTTATTGGGATTTCATTTGATAGATAGACCCACACAAAGTGCCACATAATTGTGAAGTGGAGGTAATGGTTTTCAAGTTTTTTGTTTTTGTTTTACAAATAAATATCTGAAAAGTGTGGCGTGCATTTGTATTCAGCCACCTTTACTCTAATACCACTAACTAAAATCTAGGGGAACCAATTATCTTCAGAAGTCACCTAATTAGTAAATAGAGTCCACCTGTGTGTAATTTAATCTTAGTATAAATACAGCTGTTCTGTGATACCCTCAGAAGTTTGTTAGAGAACTTCAGTGAACAAGTAGCATCACGAAGAAAAAGGAACACACCAGACAGGTCAGGGATAAAGTTGTGGAGAAATTTAAAGCAGGGTTAGGTTATAAAAAAAATATCCCAAGCTTTGAACATCTCACAGAACACTGTTCAATCCATCATCCGAGAATGAAGAGTATGGCACCACTAAAAACCTACCAAGACATGGCCATCCAAGAAGCAGCAGCCAAGAGGCCCATAGTAACTCTGGAGGAGCTGCAGAGATCCACAGCTCAGGTGGGAGAATCTGTCCACAGGACAACTATTAGTTGTGCACTCCACAAATCTGGCCTTTATGGAAGAGTGGCAAGAAGAAAGCCATAAGTCCCATTTGCAGTTTGTGAGAAGCCATGTGGGGGACACAGCAAACGTGGAAGAAGGTGCTCTGGTCAGATGAGACCAAAATTGAACTTTTTGGCCTAAAAGCAAAATGCTAAGTGTGGCGGAAAACTAACACTGCACATCACCCTGAACACACCATTCCTGCTGTGAAACATGGTGGTGGCAGCATCATGTTGTGGGGATGCTTTTCTTCAGCAGGGACAGGGCTGCTGGTCAGAGTTGATGGGAAGATGGATGGAGCCAAATACAGGGCAATCTTAGAAGAAAACCTGTTGGAGTCTGCAAAAGACTTGAGACTGGGGCGGAGGTTCACCTTCCAGCAGAACAATGACCCTAAACATACAACCAGAGCTGCAATGGAATGGTTTAGATCAAAGCATATTCATGTGTTAGAATGGCCCAGTCAAAGTCTAGACCTAAATCCAGTTGAGAATCTGTGGCAAGACTTGAAAATTTCTGTCCACAAACGCTCTCCATCCAACCTGATAGAGCACGAGCTATTTTGCAAAGAAAAATGGGCAAAAACTTCACTCTCTAGCCGTGCAAAGCTGGTAGAGACCTACAAAGAATTGACTAGGGGGGGCTGAATACAAATGCACAGCAAACTTTTCAGATACTTATTTGTAAGAAACGTTTAAATCCATTTATCATTTTCCTTACACTTCACAATTATGTGCCACTTTGTGTTGGTCTATCACATAAAATCCCAATAAAATACATTTATGTTTTTGGTTGTATCATGACATAATGTGGAAAATGTCAAGGGGTATGAATACTTTTTCAATAGCATTGTATGAGGTGCTCAAGTCATAGCTTACGCAGAACTATAGATGCTCCCCATGTAACAGCTCTGATGCTTTGCGATTTCCATGTGTTTCCTTCACTCCTGCCGGCTGAACAGAGCAGCGGGGAAGTGGTAGGTGAACATGTGCTGCTGGGGGGGAGATTAAAGAGGAAGTAAACCCTGATGGGTTTTACTTCCTCTTTATTTCCCTGCAAAGGTAAAGCATAATGGGCTTCTATGAATCGCATTTACCTATCACTTACCTGAAACCGAAGCCTGCAATGTCACCGCTGTCCCCACTAGCAGCATGCGTCCATCTTCACCCCTCTTCCTTCCGGGGCCGCAAACTCCGGCTCTGTGACTGGCCGGAGTCGTGTGACGTCACTCCCGCACATGCTCGTGGGAGCAGTCAGTCATGGCATGACCCCCTTTAAAAACGGCACGACCTGCCCTTTCTAAAGTGCGCATGCGCACGGCTTTATTGTAAATATCTCCTAAACCGTGGAGGTTTAGGAGATATTTCCAGCACCTACAGGTAAGCCTTAATATAAGCTTACCTGTAGGTAAAAGTGTTTGTACAGGGTGTACAAACACTTTAGGCAAACTTGTTGCTTTGATTTCTTTGAAGTGTACCTGTGGACCAGATTTTAAGAATAATCCAGCAATGGGATGATCATTCAGGGCACCTACCTCTGCCTACATGGAGGATCTTTTAAATTCCAGAGTGTACCCGTCCATTAATAATCCTGCAGATTCTATATAGAACAAAAAGCAACCAGAGCCAAATGTGGCCAGCTACTTCCTGCACCTCTCATTACAAACTGTGATGGGTAAACCTCATCAGCCAACATGGACATGAGGGGAGCAGAAAGAGGTGGGCCACAGAACGACTATGGGAGGTCCAGTTATCTTTAGCATGGTCTAGGAGAGGGGTGTCAAACTCAACTTCATCACGGACCACATGAGCAGTCCGGTTGCCCAACTCCGACACCCCAAAGCTTCCTCACAACTCTACTCTCTCCTACCTGGTGTGGCTCTACCCCCTGGGTTAGGTGGCTTTGCCTCTCCTTGCAGGGAGATCATTCGATCGCTCTCTGGAGACCTGTCCCCACCGTAAGTTCATGCAGGGATCTGTTACATCCAGAAGCTGCTGAGCGCAAAGCTGTCCCTTGTGAACACAGAAAGTGTCTAAGTTTATAAGTGACAGCGAGGAGCGGGAGGGCAAGAGGAGTCCCGCCACGTTTCGGCTGCAAAACTAGACGTGGGCCACATTCTTGACATGTGTGGTCTAGGATAAGCATGCACTCTTCTGTTGCTTTACACTGTTACTGATTTTTTGTTGCTGTTACTGATTTTCTCATAATAGTCATTTGACAAGTAGGTTGTATTTGCTGTCTGACATACCGCTGACCACTAGAGAGAGTTCCAATTTGCTGTATTTGAACATAACAATAAAGTTACAGCACAACAAATCCTTCTAAATAAAGCTTAAGAAAATTTACTTTGAAGCAATTACTCAAATTTTTCATTTAGCACTTAAAATGCAGTGAATGCATCCTGCTTACAGTGAAATCTGTTAGTAAGTTTACTCCTCTCCCACAATATTTTGTAATAATTTGGTTGGATCCGTAGCATGTGTAGCGTTCCTAAATTAGCATGTCCTATAGACTTTAAAGGGAAACTCACAGCTTTTTTGAGAACAAAACAAAAAGGGGTTTGACAAACGTAATTGCAGTTCCATGCCTGCTTCTGTTCTCTAGGTGTTGAGATTTATTAAAGTAATAAGCAGATGGGGCCTGTCTTTATTATAATTACATGATCATTCTGAGTGTTGTCAGGAAACAGTGCATGCCTGCCGATGTGCAGCACGCTGTGCAGGTATCTCAGCAAAGCTTCAAGTGAATCTGTCATTTTGCTTATATTTTATATGTCCTTCCATAGATTTGAGACCTGACAACCTCCTTGCTGAGAGAGAGAGTGTCTTCAGGACCGATAACTGTGCTCTCATTGGAAATAAAATATTAAATGGTTGATACTTCACTTTAGGAATTCAGGTTTAGAACAGAGCAGCAAAGTTGATGCCGGAGCAATGAAGTATAACCAAGTTCAGGGAAGCACTATTTATTTTTTTCTTACCAAGTCAGGCACCTTGTGATGAATGCTCTTAAGAAGGCCTTTGACTTGGCTCTCATTCACACTGGACGCTTTTACAGCTGCTCAATGTGCCTAAATGCTAGTTGCGTTTAGTGCTTGAACATTAATTAGTTTCTTTGGCTAGAATAAATGATTTGTTCTGGCCAATGAAATGAATTCACGCCCAAAAGCTTGATGCTTGTAGCTTTAGACACTTTCACAAGCATCGGGCATTTTTTTCTGCAAAAACACTGCTGGCTTCTAGGAGAGTTAAATGCCCTGTGTGCATGAGGCCTTGGGGCCCTTTCACACTGACGGACCGATCGAGCCCGCCTGTCAGTTTTTCAGGAGAACCCGATCGAACCTTCCATTGCTTCTATATCTGATCCTGTCCGCTAAAAACAGATGGATCGGGATCTGTTCCCCATCTGTCCGGTGGATCGGATTGCCCCATAGAGAACAGCGGGCTGTGTCTGTGTCCACTCTGCAGAGCGGATTGGAAATGGACCTGTCATCCATCTGCTCAGCGGTGAGCAGGCGAATCCACCTGACAGAGTTGGCCCCATCTGAAAGGGGCCTTATAGTCAAATAGTTTGGAATGGTTAATTTGCTTGAAGCAGAACACAAGCAAAAAAAGAAAAAAAAAATTAAGTATCAGCTTTTGCTTCAGTATTTACCTTCAAAAAGGAGCTGTCCTCTCCACATCTTTTCTTTTTAACCCCTTTTCCCCTGATCCTAGGCTATCCTGGATCTGCCTTCTGGGGTGGAATCAACGCTGCAGTCTAGGCTTTAGGAACGACTGCACTAAACCACGGTCTGTAAATCCGTTACTATTTTCAGCAGCAATAAGGACCATCTGCTACAAGAGCAGAAGAGACAGAATGTCCTTAAGAGCCCTTGCACACTGGGGCGGGGGCGGTGTCGGCGGTAAAACGCCGCTATTATTAGCGGCGTTTTACTGCCGGTATACGGCCGCTAGCGGGGCGTATACAGAGGCGCATTGCCGGCGGTATAGCCGCGCCGTCCCATTGATTTCAATGGGCAGGAGCGGTAAAGGAGCGGTATACACACCGCTCCTTCACCGCTCCAAAGATGCTGCTGGCAGGACTTTTTTTACCGTCCTGCCAGCGCATCGCTCCAGTGTGCAAGCCCTCGGGGCTTTCACACTGGAATGCAAGGAGCGGCACTTTCGGGTCGGTTTGCAGGCGCTATTATTAGCGCAATAGCGCCTGCAAACCGCCCCAGTGTGCAAGGGCTCTTAGGGAAAAAGGAAAAGTGTGTGTGTATTTTTTGTTTTTTTTGTTTTTGTTTTTGTTTTGTTTTATCGAGTTCCGCACTTTAAGCTTTTAGTTGAGTAAACCTGAGGACATCACAGGAGAGATTACTTTAGTTTGAGCTCTATGTACACTTCTGAGACAGACAGACAGACAAACATATACAGAATCAGGAGAGGAGGATTCTGGGTAATGAGAGAGGCCAAAATACCATCTTTTGGCAGTCACGAATGGCTGCCAATTGAAGTGAAAAGGTAATTTCTTATGCCATTAAGTGACAAAATGGCTTGCATAGCAATTATGTATATTATATCCATTTCTGAATGAGCTGGTGTTTCCTTTTAAAGGCTGATTTCATTAAATATTAATAAAATGAGCAAAACCCTGGTATCTAGGACCCTGTGATTGTGTTGTGTTCAGGGACTGGCTGGCAGGCATAGGATAATGTCAGGGCGACCCTTGACCTAAATACAGCAAATATCTTTTTTGATAAGGGCCAATCTCCAACATGGGAAACTGGTGGAAATTCTCCATAACTTTGTTTAAAAAAAATTATATGGATTCTCCACATAAGTTGGTTTCTGTTTTTGACTACGTGGTCTCTAGAAACAGATGCAAGCTGTCTCTCTTCAACTCTTTCGATGATTCAAATGATATAACATTTCACTTAAAGTATATCTAAAGCCAAAACGCTTTGTTTTTACTAATGAAAATATAGTAGGGATTGGGGTTTTATTGGTATGTGTCCCTACTGGGGAAAGGAACTATTTCTGTTTTGTCCTAGTGACCATTGTTACTGGAACAAAAAGTTTGGCTGTTAGTTTTCCCATTTAGGTCAAAGTGATAGTGCTTTGTAATCACAAATTCTACCAGCAAGATATATTCAGCCATCCATCTTCCCTTGCTGCTTTCTTGCATAGTTGGAACCCTTGCAGGAGCTTCTGGGTTTGGAGAACATTTGACTTCCCCTACGTGGCAGTGCTCCGGCCTAAGTGGCCAATCATTAGGTTGAACGCTGTCCCATGTTGGGGAAGTGACCTCATGCTCCCAGGTAAGCTCCGACACCATCTGACCAAAAAACGTATCTAGATTGTACTTCTGCAGCAGGAAGGCAATGAAGAAGCAATGAAGAAGCACGTATTGGCGAGTATACTTTGCTCATGGAGTTGGCGCTTAAGAGGCACCGTCACTTTGCCCTGAATGGGCCCGCAGACAGTGTTACTATGCTATGTAGGGAAAACTTTTAAGAGCCTCACTTTAGAGATTTAGGTTGCTAATTTTAGGCTTTTGAAGTTTACCCAACCATAAAACTGTAGCCTCATATATCAATACAATCTAAAGCAACAGTAGCAACTCTTTAGTTTGTGTTACTTGTACAGTCACTTTATATACACGGCAGATTGCTGATCGTGTATATATAATAATTATAGATGACAGCTCCTTTTCCAAGGTTCTAGCATTCAGTCCAGCCAGCCCCTGGACTCGCCTTGGTCTTGCAGATTTGCAGTCTAACATTTGCTTGTTTTAAGCAATTTTTTCTTTCTTTGTTTTTATCTGTCTAGCATGCAGCTTTCTCCCTGTGTTTGTGCCTCCCTTCCCTTTAAATGCAATGTCCTCTTGAAAATGACATTAACTGGTCTTGATTCTAGATGTGTATTTATTAATAATGTAGATAACCTCACGCTATCCCTGCCTTCACGAGATCACAGTTCTGTAGACTTGTACCGTTTCTTCATTTTTTTTTTTTTCTACACTAAACACTGTATCGTGTTCAACAAACCAATCACAGTTCTGTCTGCCAGCTTTATGCTAAAAATAGTGGGACTTGTAGATCTGCAGCACAAAACAATTAAAAAGATTTCTATAATGTGTGGGTTCTGAACATCTTCAGGAATCCCCAATGGATTGCCCTAAATAGATCGTCATCGTCATCGTCATCATCATCATCGTCATCGTCAGTCCTATTAGGTACCAGTTTGACTTCAAAAGATTTTAGTGAGCAGAGCAACTGAAAAAAATCCTATTTTTATTTATTTTATTTTTTTTAAGCTTTAAATCCCCAAGCTAGCTAAATCTAAAGACATTTTTGTTCTTGAGCAGTAAAAAAATAAAATTGAGATACAATTACTGACAGTTTGCTCACCTATCACCTGACACCAGTCAATTTCTCAACTTTGATTTGAGCTTAAAAGATAGGTTCACCTTTAGGAGCATATTATACCTGTATTCTTGGTGTAGGGCTGGCCATGGGTTGCAAGAAAAAAAGTGCCAATTCCCCCGTTAACACAATCTTTGCTGAAGGAGAATCGGTCCCACAGAGCTCTTTTGTTTTGCTGGCAGGAAGTCGCCCCCCCGGCATAATACATTGATCAGTGTTGCCAGCTTATAGCCAGAGGTACTGATTGAACATGAAAAACCAGACAGGCTGGTTTGTCCGCAAGTTGATTGATAGATCGCCTTGTGTACAACCAGCTAGCCCATACATGGATTGAAATTTGGCCCATCCTTACTGAACCGATCCATGGCTTAACATGTAACATGCTCCATTTTTCTCTTTGTGACCCAGCTGGGGAGATTCCCCTATTTGTCCTGGTGAATATTTTCACTGAGATAGAATGTGATGGGAAATACATGTAAGATGAGAATTCCATTTACTTTGGAGAGGTTTCGTCTCACTTCCTGTTGCGCCTCCAGAACAGAAAGTGAGGGTTAAAAAAAAAAAAAACTTTGCACACACTTGAATGTATATTAACCACTTCAATACAGGGCATTTTCACCCCCTCCCTGCCCAGGCCAATTTTCAGTTTTCAGCGCTGTAACATTTTAAATGACAATTGTGTGATCATGCAGCACTGTACCCATATGAACACAGATCCACGGTCCTGCTCTGTAACGAGTGATCGCGAGCGCCCGGCGGTCATCACGGCTGCCGGGCACGCACATTGGCTCCTCTGTGACGCGGCAGGTAGGGAAGTGCCGGGAAGCCGAGGGTGTCATATGACGCCCGCCCAGGATGGGAGATCCCATCTGCGGACATCATATGTCTATGGGCGGGTAGGGAAGTAGTTAAGTCACATAAGCCATCCTAACAAATTTCCTTGGCTCATAGATTACAGTTGGGCTTATTCAAGAAAGTGACAAACAATACATAATGCAGAAACCCATAGCAGCCAATTAGAATGAATCTTTGGATGTTATGGGTAAGACCAACTTAAATCGGATTGGTTTCTTTGAGGTATTGCACTTGCACTTTATCTTCCTACCGGCTTATCAAATAATGTTTGCAGTAGTTTTACAACAAATGTCATTAAATTGGAGAACTGCAAACCTGAATGCATTCAGTGAAGAATAGAAAGTAACTGAATAAAAAAATGGATAGCTGTAAAGAAGTTGCATTGTTCAAAGTAAACTTTACCAAAGTTTGATTTTAGAAATATTAACACAATACTAACTTTAGTCATGAAGCTGGGGATTTGACCCATCCCTTCCACCCCATAACCCTCGCTTTTGGTTAATCATGCCAGCCATTACAGTGATGGGCCAATATCAATGCTCAGAGGCAGTGGATATTAACCTAATAGAACAGCCTGGATTTGTGGCCGATGCCACACTTAATCGGCTCTGCGAGCTGCGTTTGTGCGTGCATGGCAGCCCGTTCGTTTGAATGAGCTCCTGTGCCTGTGTTTCAGGTAGGAAAAAGGTTCCTGCGCCTTTTTTTAAAACGCAGTCTGAAATAAATTGCATGGTGCATTTGCAACGAGCTGCCTTTTCAAATGTGTGGGGTACTATTAACCACTTAAGGACTGAGCCTCTTTCTGAGATTTACAAGTTAAAAACAGTTTTTTTTTTTGCTATAAAATTACCTAGAACCCCCAAACATTAAATTTTTTTTTTCTAACACCCTAGAGCAGTGATGGAGAACCTTGGCACCCCAGATGTTTTGGAACTACATTTCCCATGATGCTCATGCACCCTGTAATGTAGTTGAGCATCATGGGAAATGTAGTTCCAAAACATCTGAGGTGCCAAGGTTCACCAGCTATGCCCCAGAGAATAAAATGGCGGTCGTTGCAATACTTTCTGTCACACCGTATTTGCGCAGCGGTCTTACAAGCGCACTTTTTTTTGGAAAAAATACACTTTTTTTGAATTTAAAAATAAGACAGCAGTAAAATTAACAGTGTACGTATAAAGGTATTAAGAAAAACTGCCCTTCCCACCAATAATACCTCCACCGCGCCTCCTAAAGACCACAACTAAAAGTGAAATCACGAATCTATATATATGTGTATATATAGATATATACTATGTGGTGAAATGACTCCCCACAGCTAGTGTAGAGCTGCCCCTTTAAAACAAAATCTATCTATTGAATATTTAATCCAGTGTGCCTGTACTACCACAATCCTCCCACAGGCACCCAGGGAAAAAATAAGAGGCGCTAGAAAGGATTAATTAAAGTGTTCACGTGCTTTAGACCCAGTGATGGTGTGACCCTCTACAGGTGTCCTGCACCTTAACACAGTCAAAAAACTGAAAATGAACAAGTCTGCAAATTAAAAAAGCAAACATAAATATAAACCACACTCTTTATGTGTTCTAGTGTGTTCAATACAGTGATAGTGTGACCCTCTATATGTGTAATTATACACTCACAATCAGTAAAGGAATATCACAAACATATGTATCAATACGTCTCCAGTGATATATTGTGCGATCACTTCATGCTGTGCTTGCACCAAAATAAATAAAATAAAATGACATATCTTTCAAAAAACAATCAGTCCAAAAAAGACATGACATCACACGTGGTGGCCAAATGTCCTAAAAAAGTGATCAATCTTGATGCAAAAGGGTGATAATAAGTGTCTTCCACCTCTCCCTTAGTGAACGGTGCTTCCACTCCCTCAAGAATAACACTCACCGACTTATTTTGCCAGCATTCTCATGCACGGCAATAATCGCTTATTTACCACACACGGGCAATTGGATCAATCGTTGTTCCACAGTGATTGTTTTAAATAAAGTCCACATGAAAGAAATAATAAGTGCTCCAATAGTGTAAACCAGTTTCACACATTTATTAAAACCACTGCAATCTTCTAACATCAAAATCACATTTAAAACGATAAAAAACAGCCACAGTAAGGTGCAGATCACATCAAACTATATAGTGGAACCAAATGCAACAAATGGTCACGGCGGATCCGAGGTGTGCTGGCGCCGAGCTTACAATCTCACCCCTCCCTTGATAATCCTCCGTTCCTCCGTGTAACTACAATTCCTCTCCCTCAGTATGGCTTACAGCGCAGTGTGTCACGTCTCACAGCCACGCCCCCGACATGTTTTGTCACAGGTTGACTTACTCATGGGATAGCATAAGTCAACCTGTGACGAAACATGTCTGGGGCATGGAGGAACGGAGGATTATCAAGGGAGGGGTGAGATTGTAAGCTCGGCGCCAGCACACCTCCGGCCCGCCGTGACCATTTGTTGCATTTGGTTCCACTATATAGTTTGATGTGATCTGCACCTTACTGTGGCTGATTTTTATTGTTTTAAATGT
Source organism: Lithobates clamitans (assembly GCA_037952925.1). Lineage (NCBI taxonomy): Eukaryota > Metazoa > Chordata > Amphibia > Anura > Ranidae > Lithobates > Lithobates clamitans. Next base: position 2,889,332 of record JBBGZY010000964.1, on the reverse strand, counting down.
GAGTTTGATGTTAGAAGATTGCAGTGGTTTTAATAAATGTGTGAAACTGGTTTACACTATTGGAGCACTTATTATTTCTTTCATGTGGACCTTATTTAAAACAATCACTGTGGAACAACGATTGATCCAATTGCCCGTGTGTGGTAAATAAGCGATTATTGTCGTGCATGAGAATGCTGGCAAAATAAGTCGGTGAGTGTTATTCTTGAGGGAGTGGAAGCACCGTTCACTAAGGGAGAGGTGGAAGACACTTATTATCACCCTTTTGCATCAAGATTGATCACTTTTTTTAGGACATTTGGCCACCACGTGTGATGTCATGTCTTTTTTGGACTGATTGTTTTTTGAAAGATATGTCATTTTATTTTATTTATTTTGGTGCAAGCACAGCATGAAGTGATCGCACAATATATCACTGGAGACGTATTGATACATATGTTTGTGATATTCCTTTACTGAGTGTGAGTGTATAATTACACATATAGAGGGTCACACTATCACTGTATTGAACACACTAGAACACATAAAGAGTGTGGTTTATATTTATGTTTGCTTTTTTAATTTGCAGACTTGTTCATTTTCTGTTTTTTGAACGTGTTAAGGTGCAGGACACCTGTAGAGGGTCACACCATCACTGGGTCTAAAGCACGTGAACACTTTAATTAATCCTTTCAAGCGCCTCTTATTTTTTCCCTGGGTGCCTGTGGGAGGATTGTGGTAGTACAGGCACACTGGATTAAATATTCAATAGTAAAATTAGCCAATTTATTTTTTTTAGTGTAAAAGATAATGTTACGCTGAGTAAATTGATACCGAACATGTCATGCTTCAAAATTGCGCCCGCTTGTGGAATATGCAACAAACTTTTACCCTCAAATCTCCATAGGCGCCATTTAACAAATTCTACAGGTTGCATGATTTGAGTTACAGAGGAGGTCTGGGGCTAGAATTATTGCTCTTGCTCTACCGATTGTGGCGATACCTCACATGTGTGGTTTTAACGTTTTCATATGCGGGCGCTACTCACGTATGCGTTCGCTTCTGCACGAGAGCTCAGCGGGACAGGGCGCGTTGGTTTTTTTTTTTCGTTTTTACACTGTTCTTTTAAAAAAAAATGTGTCACTTTTGTTCCTATTACAAGGAATGTAAACATCCCTTGAAATAGAAAAAAAGCATGACAGGACCTCTTAAATATGAGATCTGGGGTCAAAAAGACCCCAGATCTCATATTTACACAAAAATGCAATAAAAAAAAAAAAGGCTCTTTAAGAGCTATGGGCGGAAGTGATGTTTTGATGTTGCTTCCGCCCTGCAATGGTATGAAGACGGGTGGGGACCATCTTCCCATCACTCGTTTCCATATCACATATACGACAGAGGACCCGATCACCTCCGCTGCTGCCGCCGGCTCCGGTAAGCGGCCGAGGGCACTGTAGCGTGGTGGGAGGGAGGAAGGGAGGCCCTCTCCCGCTGCCGATAAAAGTGATCTTGCGGCGAATCTGCCGCAGAGACCACTATTATCGGAAACTGGACTGCCGACCGAAGAAGAGGATACCGGGGTAGCTAGCTGCTGCCATAACAAAGATTTCCCTCTTCAAAGTTAGGACGTATATCGGCGTGCGGCGGTCCGGAAGTGGTTAAGAATGAATGACAGCCCAATACATCTGCAAAGGAACAGCGAGGTTTGCTTGTGGTTTCAGGAACGGGGGCCATTTATGTGCTGTCCTGCACCCACAACCACCCGCACAAGTGTGCACCTAGCATGAAAGTGGATGTAAACCCTACAAAAAAAAATGTTTTAAGACTCATACCTGGTACAGCAGAGCATGTCATTTCATCTGTGCCCAGTTTTGCCACGAAGAGTTAATCCAGCTCTGAGCAGTTCTCTTATAGGAGAAATAGGTGTCCCTTTCTTCCCCCTTGCTGTGACTGAAAGGTGATTTCCTTATCTCATGCACAAGGTGTCTCTGCCTCTCTCATAGCTCTCTCACAGATGCCACACAGCTCTCTCTCACACACAGCTCTCTCTCACACACAGCTCTCTCTCACACACAGCTCTCTCTCACACACAGCTCTCTCTCACACACAGCTCTCTCTCACACACAGCTCTCTCTCACACACAGCTCTCTCACACACACAGCTCTCTCACACACACAGCTCTCTCACACACACAGCTCTCTCACACACACAGCTCTCTCACACACACAGCTCTCTCACACACACAGCTCTCTCACACACACAGCTCTCTCACACACACAGCTCTCTCTCACACAGCTCTCTCTCACACAGCTCTCTCTCACACAGCTCTCTCTCACACACAGCTCTCTCTCACACACAGCTCTCTCTCACACACAGCTCTCTCTCACACACAGCTCTCTCTCACACACAGCTCTCTCTCACACACAGCTCTCTCTCACACACACAGCTCTCTCTCACACACACAGCTCTCTCTCACACACACAGCTCTCTCTCACACACACAGCTCTCTCTCACACACAGCTCTCTCTCACACACACAGCTCTCTCTCACACACAGCTCTCTCACACACACAGCTCTCTCTCACACACACAGCTCTCTCTCACACACACAGCTCTCTCTCACACACACAGCTCTCTCTCACACACACAGCTCTCTCTCACACACACAGCTCTCTCTCACACACACAGCTCTCTCTCACACACACAGCTCTCTCTCACACACACAGCTCTCTCTCACACACACAGCTCTCTCTCACACACACAGCTCTCTCTCACACACACAGCTCTCACACACACAGCTCTCACACACACAGCTCTCTCACACACAGCTCTCTCACACACAGCTCTCTCTCACACACAGCTCTCTCACACACACAGCTCTCTCACACACAGCTCTCTCACACACAGCTCTCTCTCACACACAGCTCTCTCTCACACACAGCTCTCTCACACACAGCTCTCTCTCACACACACAGCTCTCTCTCACACACACAGCTCTCTCACACACAGCTCTCTCACACACAGCTCTCTCACACACAGCTCTCTCTCACACACAGCTCTCTCACACACAGCTCTCTCACACACAGCTCTCTCACACACACAGCTCTCTCACACACAGCTCTCTCTCACACACAGCTCTCTCTCACACACAGCTCTCTCACACACAGCTCTCTCACACACAGCTCTCTCACACACAGCTCTCTCTCACACACAGCTCTCTCACACACAGCTCTCTCACACACAGCTCTCTCACACACAGCTCTCTCACACACAGCTCTCTCTCACACACAGCTCTCTCGAATCCACACTGCAGGCGGCTGTGTATGTGCACATGCGCTGGAGTGACAAGGGGGCCATGAGCGCACTCTGCTTCTTCATAGAACGCGCTCTGCCACTCGTGTGCGTTTTTGCGACGCTGCCTTGCTAAGAAGAGTGTAGAGGTGGGCGAGGAGTCCACTGACGTCACAACTCCACCCACCGATCAACACACCCGCCCAGAGAATCCGCAGTTTTTCGGGGCTCAAAACAGACAAAGGGGAGATATTTGACAGGTAAGGATAAATGCAGAAGACCTGTATATCCTTATAGATCACCACTATGGCAGTACTTTAGAAAGGACGAGAATGGGTTTACATCCACTTTAAGGTCTGATTAGAAAGGACGAGAATGGGTTTACATCCACTTTAAGGTCTGCTGCGCCAAGATAAACATTGACACAGGTACATTTTGGTGAAGTTATTTCAGGAAAAATGAAATTGCAGAGTGATCAGATTGCTTTTGCATCTTCAGCAGCCAATAAAAGGATTTTTTGTATGCACAAGAAAAGCCCAAACTTTTCCATGTCCCCCCCCCCCATGACAGGGGATCTTCTCCCCACACCTGCTGTTCCATTTTGAATCATGCTGGTAACGGTCAGCCTTGCAATGCCCGCCTGGGACTTGTGTGGTTTGGCAACAGCTGGGGGGCCACCAGTTTTGAGACCCCTGCTCTAGAGTCTGAAGGCTAGTAAACTGGCCCTTTGGTAAGAAATTTTGGAGACTCCTGCTCTAAAGCAACAAAGCATAGGGAAATGGCCATGTATTACAGAGATTTATGGATATGGGTTATTCTCGTTTGCCATACTCTTTAACAAATATGGTGCACTATTTAGCCTCTCCTAGGCTCCAGTACAGAAATCTGCTGGCTAGAATTCCTTCTCCTCCCTACTTGCCCAGTCATTGCCGCGGTCCTATTCAAACATTAATCTTAGTGAAGCTCCATCTTCTTTTTCCCCACTCAATCCATTTTAGGTTGGCTACTGGTCCTGCTAGCATCAGTAAAATGAAATGGACATCAGTCTATCGGGCCTTTAGTCACAAAATAACCTATTTAAAGTTTAGCAGTGGGAAAATGAATAGGTATATCTTTCTGTGCTGATACCTTGCTCTCTCTGGTAAAAACTTGTATATGGTTTGTTGAATTGTAGTATTTCTTGACATACTTTGTAGCTTAAAGCAGAACACACACACTATCTTCCATTTACTTCTATACACGGTCATAAAATGTATTTTGTTTTGTTTCTACTTGAAACTTATAAAGCAAGTGCATTAGGTTTCCATTTCCGATTTTATAAAAGACCAGTTACTGTCTGTGTACTTTAATGATGGTTCTATCCACAGGTTGCATATTCCTAATCTGCTTGTGTGTTTGTCTCGGCTAGGTGATAGATCCTGTAGCTCCACGGTACACTGCCCTGCTGAAGAGCCAGGTCGTCCCAGTAAACATCTCAGGAGCAGAAGAAGGTGTGACACAAGTGGCCAAGCATCCCAAGGTTCCTACACTCTATCATTTACCTTTATATATATATATTTGGCTTTTTCACAAAATATTATCAAGGTGTATCTTTAGGCAATTTTTTTTTTCTTTTTGTTTAAAGGTTAGTACAAAAATTCAAATTGGATTCCATGTCACTTTTTGTTATTGCTCTCTTTGGCCTAACTGTTTATATTTCTCCTCCCTTCCTGTTGTCCTCAAGAAGTAAGAGAAATCTCCAATGGGGACAGGGACAATAAAAAGCAGGTAGAGGTTTGTTTCCTTTCCCCACTCGAAAAAAAAAAAGTTCAGACTTTAAAGTGGCTGGAGTTAGACTTGGCCAGAACCTTTCTGTATAGGTTTGAGTAAAGATGGGAGTAAAAACAGCATTTTCATTCTCTTCCTGTTCCAAAAGGAAGAAGGGAGTGCTAGGAAATCCCTACAAAATAAGGAGATCTATCCCCCTCTTAAAGTGGATATAAACCCTCACATATACCCAGTGAAGTGAACAGCCCCAGATGATACACAGGGATGAAACAAATCTCCCTACATAAATATTACATGTTATCTGCTGTATTCAGCTTTATATATGGTTTAGAAAGTGCACATCATGTTAGGAGATTGTCTCTCTTTTTGGTTAGCACTGCAGTGAAGTCTGGGCATACAGCCAAGACAGCTGGTTGGAGGAAAGGCACACACCCCCTCTCCTCATAGGTAGAGACTCAGAGCTGATTGTTGAATAGTGCTCTGCTAATCTATTTATAGCATCCTCCCCAACACAAAACTCCAACTGCTTTTATCATATGTGATAGAGAACTTGTCAGGAGTTATCAGGCTGATAACAGAAGAACGGAGCAGGAGACAGCTACGGGACATAGTGCTTTGAAGAGAGATAACAAAATACTGCAGATAAATGTGCCCAGCTCAAATTTCATCCACTTTAAGCTGGCTATAATTGGATTGAAAATTAGGGCCATATCAGCAGGGAACAGCCGAATTTTGATCCATCTATGGCTGTTCCCTTTTAAGACGAGTTGATCTAATGATTGACTCCTCCCGAGTGGGACTGTAAATTTTCATGAACTTGAATGGCATCCCAGCCTTAGTCCGTAGGGTTCAATCTTGAGTTGGCCCACCCTTTGCAGCTATAACAGCTTCAACTCTTCTGGGAAGGCTGTCCACAAGGTTTAGTAGTGTATCTATGGGAATGTTTGACCATTCTTCCGGAATCGCATTTGTGAGGTCAGGCACTGATGTGTGTGAGGTCAGGCACTGATGTGTGCTAGCCAGGCTTTCTCGTCGTCTCCGCTCTAATTCATTCCAAAGGTGTTCTATCGGGTTGAGTTCAAGTTCCTCCACCCCAAACTTGCTCATCCATGTCTTTGTGGACCTTGCTTTGTGTACTGTCACGTTGGAACAGGAAGGGGCCATTCCCGAACTGTTCCCACCAAGTTGGGCGCATGAAATTGTCCAAAATCGGTATGCTGACACCTTAAAGGGGTTGTAAACCCTCAAGGTTTTTCACCCTTATGCATGCTATGCATTAAGGTGAAAAACCTTCTGTAGTGCAGCAGCCCCCCAGAGCCCCCCATTTACTTACCTGAACCTGATCTTTGCAGCAACAGGGATGAGCACAGCAGCTCCAGTCGCTGTCTTGGGCCCTTTATACGATAGAGTAATAGCAGCAGGAGCCATTGGCTCCCGCTTCTGTCAATCAAATCTAGTGACATTGGAGCTGGGTGGTGGGATTGAGTCCTGCTGTCTGTGTCAATGGACACAGCAGCAGGGCTCATGAACGCGCCCCTACGAGTGCCCTCATGGAAGGCGGCTCTCCGCGGGGACACTCGAGAAGAGGAGGAGACAGGAGCGCTGCTGGGGGACCCCCCTCCACCAAATGATTTGGACCAGTGCACAAAGCAAGGTCCCCAAAGACATGGAAAAGCCTCATCTGCAGTCCCAGTGTGAAAGCCCGAGTGCTTTCACACTGGGGCACTGCTTGGGCAGGACGTCAAAAAAAGTCCTGCAAGCAGCTTCTTTGAGGCGCTTTAGGAGTGGTGTATACACCGCTCTTAAAGGGCCCCTGAATGGGCAGCGCTTTGCGGGCGCTTTTAACCCTTTATTTGTCCGCTAGCAGGGGATAAAAGCATCCCGCTAGCTCCCAGAAAGTGCTGCAAAAAACTATGGTAAAACGCAGCTAAAACTAGCGGCGCTTTACTGCCGATGCCCCCGCACTGGCAGTGTGAAAGGGCTCTTAATAAAAAGACTTTAAAGCAGTTCAGTCAAATTTTCAAAAATAAGTCAGCAGCTACAATAACTATAGCTGCTGACTTTTATTAATAGGATTCTTCCCCGGTCCAGGGTCCAGTGATGTCTTCATTAGGCTTTGGTCCCCGGTGCCGGCATACTAACTGTGTGCAGATGACTGTGACTTTTTGTGGCTTCATGCGCATGCGTGAGCCACGCTGCACTACCTGTATGGTCCTGCAGATTTCTGGGACCTGTGAAGTGTCCTTGAGGACTAAAGCCGAACTTCCACTCGGGTCACCACTGCGATGTGATCGGAAGTAGGGGAACGAGTACCTGAACGAGGAGGAAGAAGAAGAGCAGAAGTTCCACTTTGAGTTAAATATATAAAAGAAGAAAGTAAACAAAGGCAGTTCTGCCACAATATAAGCTCATTGTTAAGAATTTAATTTGAAGAAAAATTTGCCAAACCTTCAGAGGCACTTGTTTTTATCACAGTTAAGAATAGCATTTCTAACATTAGAGAGACTAAAGATAACTTTTGAAATATCGTCATGTTAAAACTTCAGTGAGATTTTTGTGATCGGATCTACATGTATGTTAATGGTTTGAGGTTTGTTGTTCAGAATGCTGAGGTTGGTTTGAAGCCAGTGTGGTATGGCCCGAGAGTTCTCATCGAGGGAGCAGATGCTGAAACTTTGTCTGAAGGCGAGACGGTCACTTTTATTAATTGGGGAAATCTCAACATCACCAAAATACACAGGTAAAAACATTTATTGCCTTTTAAATCTTTGGGGTTATTTCTTCTATCATGGGTTGAAGCAGACCTCTAATTTTAAAACAGAACCGAATCCCTGCTTTGAAAAAATGCTGACAAAGTAGGCTTAAATGACGGTAGAGACTCAGTATGTCTGTTATAAATGCTTCTTTCTGCCTGTAAGTGTTTTTTTTTTTTTTTTTAAATCTGCACTTTGAGCTGCACATTTGTTCTGGGGGTGAAGTATATATATATATATATATATATATATATATATATATATATATATATATATATATATATATATATTTATTAAAGCAGATGAACTTCTTTTTTTTTTTCCCTAATATGCTGATTTCACCGTTTTCTTGCAATCCTGTGGCGCTGATCATTTTTGTCCTTTTAGCCATTTCCTGTTTACATGCACTGTGTTGTTGGGTACCTGATAATAACCATAGTGGATCATGACTGTACAATGTGTGTTGGCAAGACCTCTTATAGTCTGCATCGGGAGTGCGTGTGAAAGGGTGACCGCACAAGAACTCATCTGGGATCGGTTTATCACCCTATAACAGGAAGTGCCTGAACAAGGACTTTCATGGCAGGATAACCAGGGGTTGTGTGAATAAACGCTACACATTTTAAAGATTAAATACAACTTTTGAAAATTATTAACCGCCAAAGATTATTTGATATTTAACTGATTTAGGTTTAGATCAAATTTAATTGCTGGCCAGTGTTTATGATGAGGCTGACTTTCAGAACCAAAGAACACAGGACACATGTGCATTAAATATACATAGCAACTAGTCCGTTTACTGTTTCATTTGAAAGATGAAAATCTATGCACTCCCCACTTTGCACCCGACCAGTCTATGACTCTCAAACTAACTTGACCCCATCCCCAGCCTGGGGGACCTTTCTTTTACTTTCGAACTTCCTCTTTGCCCCCCCACCCACCCTTACTTGTTCCATCTCTGGGCCTCTTGCTCATCGCTCTGTTTTCCACTCACCCCCCAATTGGTGGGTGTGTTGTTTTGATTTTTTCCTTTTTACCCATTATGGCGGACAGCTCCGCTCCCCCTTACCTACCTTAGCCCCTGGCTCTATAGGCTCGGGCATAAGGCATGGACCCCCGGCCTGAGGGTCAGTGTTAGTCTATAATTTATATCTTTATAACACGTTTTATTTTGTATCTTTGTGTGAACTTCTAATGCGCCATGCCCATATCCCCTGCGTGGGAATTTATCTGGTTTGCTTTTTTTTTCTTTTTATGACAATAAACACATAGTACCAGAAAGATGAATAACAATTTTACACTTTTTGAAAACTGTTCTATTTAAAGTGATATTAAAGGTTAGGTTGTTTTTTTTTTTTGTTTTTTTTTTTTAAACACGTTATACTTGCCTGCTCTGTGCAGTGGTTTTGCACAGAGCAGCCCCAATCCCCCTCTTCTCGGGTCCCTCGGCAGCGCCTTCGTGCAAGTACAATAGTTTCCAGTCTGGTTTTGCAATCTGCATGGTACTATCACATATAGGCATTTCTTTTAAGAGTCACACAGGTTTACAAACAGGAGCGCATAAAGATTAAAAAAAGGTGCACTGAGAAGAACGCACAATAGAAACATGCATCATATCCTGATGTGCGAATTGAATCCAACCCCTTATAAACCCAAAACAGTGAGGGTATGCTACAGAGAGTCTTCATTAAACGATTGCACCTATGATGACCACACTGGTCGTATAATTGGTCAAAAATAATCATCCAATGCAAAACAATGTGCAGCCATTTTTTCTTCCTCTCTATACACCAAGACAAGGGGGGGGAATATATAAGGGAAAATAATGAGGTGGGGATCCCAACAATTCTTGGCATTGGGTGTAGCTTCATTCTCAAAGAAACAGAAAAAAAAGGATGAATAAGAAAAAAAAGCAAGATGGAGGATGGGAGGTAGGAATAGTAGAGGGGGCGAGGAGAATATACGGGAAGTAGGAGGGTCTGGGAAGCAAGAATGAACACTCCCTGCTCCAACATCTCCCACTCCCCTGCCTCATGAGGCCCGATGGAAAGGGTAATTGGATGAAATATCAGGTCCCAACTGGTTAATGCATATATTCTGTAATTTAACTGCAGGGACTCCAGTGGCAAAATACAGTCTCTGGACGCGAAACTGAACCTGGATAACAAGGACTACAAGAAAACCACAAAGATTACTTGGTTGGCAGACACGGATAAAGCACCCTTAATTCCCACCACATGTGCCAACTTTGACCACCTGATCACCAAGCCAGTCCTGGGAAGAGATGAAGACTTCAAGCAGTATGTTAACAGAAGCAGCAAGGTGATTGTTTTACTGGTTGGGGCTCCTCATCTACACTAGTGACCAGCTTTTTTTTCTGCATTTGAATTAGAGCACAGTAGCACCAATGTTGAGTAAAGGTTGTACAGGAAACCATGAAGAAAATAATTATGGGTTTTTAAGACACAGGATTGTTGTGCAGTTTGCTGAAACCTAAGAGAAGTAAACACAGAATGAACCAGGTGTATGTAGTTTGCTTCCATTCCGTCTCACACAGTATTGGCAACCATTTGTGAGACCTAACTCTCTCCATCCTTGCAGGGTGTGAACAACTTTGCAAACAATGAACAAAAAAATATAGTATTTTTTTTTTTTAACTATTTAAAGTGATTGTAAAGTCAAAAATCTTTTTAAAATAACAAACCTGATACACCTACCTGCTTTGTGCGATAGAATTGCACAGAGTGGCCCTGATCCTCTCTTCTCAGGTCCCCTGCCGGTGCTCCTGGCTCCTCCCTGTTCTCAGTTTGCCTCAATAGGAAGCCACTTCCTATAATGGCACACCTGCTGGCACAGTATTGAGCCACGCCGCCTGTGTCCATTAACACAGATAGTGTGGCTTAGCCCCACCCCCATCATAGGATTTGATTGACAGCAGCGGGAGTTAATAGCTCCCGCAGCTTCAGCAAAGCCTGTGAGAGCGAGGAGAGCTGCACTGGGCTGAATTGAGTAATGTAAGGGGGGGGGGGTTGGGTTGGGGGCACATCAATACCTCAACATTTTTTACCTTATTGCAGGGAATGCATTAAGGTAAAAATGTTTAGGCTTTAGAACAACTTTACCTCCTTTATGTAAAACTTCCCTCAACGTTTTTATAAATAGGTATACCTACCTTTTTCTCATTGAGAGCCTATTTGATTTGGAGTTTGGTTCTCAATGATTGATAATAGTGATTATGGTACACGTGTAGTACCAATTATACATGGCTTATAACGTAAAGCGGAGTTCCACCCTAAAGTGGAACTTCCGCTCATCGGATTCCCCCCCCCCCCCCTCCGGTGTAACAATTGGCACCTTTCAGGGGGGTGCAGATACCTGTATAATACAGGTATCTGCACCCACTTCCGGGTATAGCTAGCCGCAGACCCCTCACCCACCCCCGTTGTGTTGTGGGAAATACACAGTTCCCACAACACAACGGGGACCAGTGTAGACGCGCAGCGCGACTCGCGCATGCGCAGTTGGGAACCGGGCAGTGAAGCCGCAACGCTTCACTCCCTGATTCCCTCAGTGAGAATGGCGGCGGCAGCACCCGAGGACCGAGGGACGGTTCGGTCTCGGGTGCCGACATCGCTGGACCCCGGGACAGGTAAGTGTCCTTATTTTAAAAGTCAGCAGCTGCAGTATTTGCAGCTGCTGACATCTAAAAAAAAAATTTCGCGAAACTCCGCTTTAATCAAATGAGCCTGTCAGATTTCCAGAAAAGAGATGCAGAAAATGCACTTGCATACAAGCCGACTCTAGAGCATTTTCTGATTACAGTGGGTTTGTTTGCAGGATTATGAGTTAGGCCCTCTTCTGCAAGAAAAATTGAATGCACAGTGTGCCATGGCACAAAGTGGGTGCCGCTGAATGTTGGGAATGGCTTAAAGCGTGTGGTTAAAAAGAATCTGAAACAGTTTGCATAGTAAAGAATCGGGCAGTGTGGAATAGATTAATGTACAGCAGAGTGTACAGAATGAGGCTGTGTGCAATAGGGGATATACAGCGCAGAGTACAGAACTGGGCGTTGTGGCATAAGGAATGTACAAGCGTAGTGTGCAGAATGAGGGAATGTGCAGCACAGCATACAGAATGAGGAGGTGTGGAATAGAGAATGCACATTGTACAGAATAAAGCAGCATGGAATAGAGCATGTACTATGCAGTGTACAGAATGAGGCAGTATGGAATAGGGAATGTACAGAATGAGGCAGTATGGAATAGGGAATGTACAGAATGAGGCAGTATGAAATTGGGAATGTACAGCGCAGTGTACAAAATCTGGAGGTTTGACATATGGGGATGTACAGTGCAATGTTTAGAAATAAGAGGTGTGTAATAGGGCATGTAGCAGAAAGTGAGAACACAACTGGCCCCGTACCCCTGGGGGCCGGTGTGCCCTGCACACATAAAGGATACGCTATGTCCTTAATTTGCAAGTGTATTGCAATTATTAAATTGCCCCACTGGCATGATATTTGCTTGTTACGTTCTCTTCTGTGAGTCCCTGGCTCCCCCTTGCTCCAACCAGCCAAATACAAATATTAGATTTCGGTGAAGTGAAGCTATCCATTAGTAGGTGGAAAGACTTTTTAGGTGTATGCTCTAGCTAGGGGTCTTCATACTCGGATCCCTACCAATTAGCTGCAACTTCAATAATACCAAAGCTTAGAGCTCCTCTGCCTCATTTGGGACACAGCTTTCGAAACCTAGGGGAGTTGATTTAACTTTGAGAGACCAGGCTGTGTTGTGCAAAAGCAAGCCCTCAGTATCGTAGTAGTCTTTGTACGTCTTGGTGGCAATACTTGTATAGCTGACCCCCATTAGTCATCAGATGGAAATGTTCTTGCAACATTTTGGTTTGGTAGGTAGCCATTATCTACTTCTACATCATGTATGTCTTTAAAAGTGTGTGCGCGCCACATAAGTATTCTGTACCTCTTAATTCTCTTCTAAAATGTGCCTTTTTGCAGCAAGAAGAAGTGATGCTGGGAGACCCTTGTCTAAAGAACGTGAAGAAGGGTGACATTGTCCAACTCCAGCGGAGGGGGTTTTACATTTGTGATGAACCCTATGAGCCAATCAGGTAATGAATTACTGGACCATGAAAATATGTTCTTAGGTTTGTTACTTGAGCAATCCTGACTCTCCAGCGACAGAATCACTAGCAGACCGCTATCGAGTTAGTCCCTTGCTTGCCAAGCCATTTCTGCTTGCAATTCTGGAAATGCCACAAATTGCGGGATGCCCTGTTATCCTTGTTTCTTTGAATGGCACCTAAATCGCGGCCCGATTTTGCCGCGATTGTCGCCCGACGATGTATGGTAAAATCGCGCAAACAGAATGGCGGGACGCCTGTTGCCTAAAAAAAAGTTGTCAGATGACAATCGCTGCAAAATCGCACCTTGATTTAGGTGCCATTCAAGGTTACGGGGATCACAGGGGCGTCCCACAATTTTTTTTTGGCGTTTCTGAATCGCGGCAATTCCGCCCCCAAAACGGAACGCCATGGTGTGAATGGAGCCTTAGACCCCATACACACGATTAGATTTTCTGCAGATTTTTGTCTTCAGATTTACCAAAACCATGTAGTGCAATGGCCTGCCTGATTGCATACAAATTGAAACTCTTAAGGTTTGACCTCATATTATATGGATTTGTTAAATCTGAAGACAAAAATCTGCAGAAAATCTAATAGTGTGTATGGGGCTTTAGCAGAAGCCTTTCCTGTCATTCTGCTGTCTAACATTGGCCCTACCTTTCACATTATACACAACACTGAAGAAATTACACTTTGCTACAATGTAAAGTAGTGAGTGTACAGCTTGTATAACAGTGTAAATTTGCTGTCCCCTCAAAATAACTCAACACACAGCCATTAATCTCTAAAGCACTGGCAACAAAAGTGAGTACACCCCCAAGTGAAATTGTCCAAATTTGGCCCAATTAGCCATTTTCCCTTTCCGGTGTCATGTGACTCGTTAGTGTTACAAGGTCTCAGGTGTGAATTGGGAGCAGGTGTGTTAAATTTGGCGTTATCGCTCTCACTCTCTCATACTGGTCACTGGAAGTTCAACATGGCACCTCATGGCAAAGAACTCTGAGGGTCTGAAAAAAAGAATTGTTGCTCTACATAAAGATGGCCTAGGCTATAAGAAAATTGCCAAGACCCTGAAACTGAGCTGCAGCATGGTGGCCAAGACCATACAACAGGACAGGTTCCACTCGGAACAGGCTTTGCCATGGTTGACCAAAGAAGTTGAGTGCACGTGCTCAGCATCATATCCAGAGGTTGTCTTTGCGAAATAGCCATATGAGTGCTGCCAGAATTGCTGCAGAGGTTGAAGGGGTGTGGTGGTCAGCCTGTCAGTGCTCAGACCATACGCCTCACACTGCATCCAATTGGTCATTCATGCCTGTTGTCCCAGATGGAAGCCTCTTCTAAAGATGATGCACAAGAAAGCCCGCCCGTTTGCTGAAGACAAGCAGACTAAGGACATGGATTACTGGAACCATGTCCTGTGGTCTGATGAGACCATGATAAACTTATTTGGTTCAGACGGTGTCAAGCGTGTGTGGCAGCATCCAGGTGAGGAGTACAAAGACAAGTGTGTCTTACCTACAGTCAAGCATGGTGGTGGGAGTGTCATGGTCTGGGGCTGCATGAGTGCTGCCAGCACTTTGGAGCTACAGTTCATTGATGGAACCATGAATGTCAACATGTACTGTGACATACTGAAGCAGAGCATGATACTCTCCCTTTGAGACTGGGCCACAGGGCAGTATTCCAACATAATGACCCCAAACACACCTCCAAGATGACCACTGCCTTGCTAAAGAAGCTGAGGGTAAAGGTGATGGACTGGCCAAGCATGTCTCCAGACCTAAACCCTATTGAGCAATCTGTGGGGCATCCTCAAACGGAAGGTGGAGGAGCGCAAGGTCTCTAACATCCACCAGCTCCGTAATGTCATCATGGAGGAGTGGAAGAGGACTCCAGTGGCAACCTGTGAAGCTCTGGTGAACTCCATGCCCAAGAGGGTTAAGGCAGTGCTGGAGAATAATTGTGGTCACACAAACTATTGACACTTTGGGCCCAATTTGGACATTTTCACTTAGGGGTGTACTCACTTTTGTTGCCAGTGGTTTAGACATTATTGGCTGTGTGTTATTTTGAGGGGACGGCAAATTTACACTGTTATACAAGCTGTACACTCACTACTTTACATTGTAGCAAAGTGTCATTTCTTCAGTGTTGTCACATGAAAAGATAGAGTAAAATATTTACAAAAATGTGAGGGGTGTACTCACTTTTGTGAGATACTGTAAAACAGCCTCCACCTTTAGAGACTGTGTGCTGACGTTATGAGCAGCCCAGAGTGTCGAATCTTTTACCAAACCTTTCAGTTTTTGTCCTTTATTTTGTCTAGTCCACACAGCTGCAAGGAGGCCCCATGTATCTTAATTTACATCCCAGATGGTCACACCAAGGAGATGCCAACGTCTGGATCTAAAGAGAAGACAAAGGTGGCCAGTGTCAAAAAGGAGGTAAGCAGATGAGAACTTCAGTTTTACAGAATATTTCCATTTATTTCATAATAAATGTACAAAAATGAAAGTTTACTTTTTACTGTGGTTTAACTAAAAATCCGGTACAAGCTATCTGTCTTGCTGCAAAGAATAAATAAAGGGTAGCAGAAGGGATGAAATCCCTTTCTTGAGGAAAATGCCCTGTTGTCCCTTCTGTGTGTGACATTTATGTAGGCTTAGGTATTCGGTCATGTGACAACTGCTGATAAGGGAGGGCCTGCCTGTCTGAACTAGAATGGGTGAATATGGAGGCTACCATAACTGACTGCATAAAAAAAAATAATAGTTGCCTGGCTGTCATGCTGACATAATGGCTTGAGTTCTTTCTTGGGGACAGGCTTGGACCAAGTGTGGAAGCATTGGCTGTCCTTGTTATTTCTTTCAGTATGGGTTTCTGTTAAAGTCCTGTACTGTGAAAGATGTGGCCAGTAAGGGAAGCAATTTCCAGCATTGCCTGTAGTTTCCCTGCAGCTGAACTTTTCATCATTACTGACATGCCTTGCACTACTGCAGCTCCTCAGGTACAGCTTCCTCTCCAGCAAGGAGAACAGTGAGCAGTACAGTAGTGACATCACCTAATCTCGTTCCAAATGGGCAGCAGTGCCTTAGTTCTCACACTGCAGATATACAGCTAACAAGCTCAAGGTACAGCTGTGCCCAGGCACAAGAAGTGCTCTGCTGATTTGCTGAAGGAATTAGTTTGTTCATGTTTCCTTAATCTGCTGCCAATACATCCATATTTAGGGTTTAACATGATGCATGGTCACATTTCCCAGCCTGTTTAAAACGGGCCTATTGAAATGCCTAATTTACTAGTTTATGTCTCTGTTGTCCACAGGCCAAGCCCAAGGGAAAGTCTGCAGAAGAGGTAGTGAAGGATTCTCCAGCCCCAGCACCACAGCCAGCAGGGGTTTCAGGTAGTCCTTTAGAACTGTACAACAAGGTCACGGCTCAGGGAGAACTTGTACGGGACCTCAAAGCCAAGAAAGCGGAGAAGGCCGAGACCGATGCTGCAGTGAAAGTTCTTTTAGCCTTGAAAGTGGAATACAAGCAGGCAACAGGGCAAGACTATAAACCAGGAAATGCCCCTGTACCTACCACCACCGCCACCCCCACCGCAACCCCCAGCCCAACAGCCACGAACAACAGTGATCCTAAAACATTGTATGATAAGGTGACTGAACAAGGGGACTTAGTCCGGAAACTGAAGACTGAAAAAGCACCTAAGGTAAAATTCGTATAGAAAAAAAACTTCCCTGTGTAAGGTTGATGTAGGAATTAAGTGTAGAGAATTTGAGGTGATCATTTCATAATTAAATAATTTTAACACTAATGTCCCTTTGTATTGAAAAAAGGAAGAGAGCCCCCCAACGGGGAATGGATGGGACTTTCTGGGTGCTATTCATATGCTCATCAACTGTTATGATTAAAAAAGATATTTTATTTTGAGACAAATACATAAAAGAAAGGAGGTATATAATAATACATTTCTTCCATACAGCAAAATACCACACTTTTTGTTCTACATGTTTCGCCTTACGGCTTCTTCAGGAACATGCGTGGATATTCATGTCTAATAAGTGAGAATACAAAAGTTATAGATACAAATTTTACAGATTTAAATGCTCTCACAGCAAGACATTTTCAACGAAAGTTTAAAAAAAAAATTTTAAGCATCATATGACAGACTATTCCACAAGTGAATTCAGTGCTCCATTTCCCAAGGTTCTTGTCAAATATCCAGTTACTAGCAGGGGGGGGGGGTGAAGATCCCCGCTACCTGTCAGATCGGGGGTGGGGGAAGTGGTGGCTGGTTCATTTATAACATATGTTATACCATGAATAGGGGAATACGGTCCATTTATAATGTTTTGAAGGGTGAACTTATCCTTTAACCACTTGCCGCCGAGTGTACGCAGATGTGCGTACTCTGCTTTCGGGGGTTATACTGGGATGATGCCCGCAGCTGCAGGCATCATCCCGGTACTGTTTTTTAGAGCTGGCGATCGGCTTTCCAGCGATAACAACCGATGCAGCTCAAAGCCGCTCGGCTGTTATACCGAAGGAGCGGGAGGGGACGCCCTCCCTCCCGCTGCTCTTACCGGGCCTTCCGTTCCAGCGGGAGGCCCGATCAACAATCAGCCGCCTCCGGTGGCTAGTGACGTTCTGGAGCGAAGCCGTAAGCGGCTTTGTTCCAGCCTCCTAATTGTAAACAGGGAAGGGACGTCATGACGCTACTTCCCATTTACTCGGCTGCCAATGGCGCCGGTTTTAAAAAAATATACAGTATTCAGAATCGCCGAAAACGGCGATCTGAATACTTTGAAGTGCAAAGGAGGGATCGGGGGTCTTTTAGACCTCCGATCCCTCCATAAAGAGTACCTGTCACCACCTATTACTGTCACAAGGGATGTTTACATTCCTTGTGACAGCAATAAAAGTGATCATTTTTTTTTAAAAACAATTTATTAAAATAAATAAGAAAAAAACATTTTTTTTAAAGCGCCCCCACGTCGCCATGAGCTTGCGCAGCAAAGAAAACGCATACGGAAGTCGTGCCCGCGTATGTAAACGGTGTTCAAATCAAACATGTGAGGTATCGCCACGATCATCAGAGCGAGAGCAATAATTCTAGCACTAGACCTCCTCTAACTCTAACCTGGTAACCGTAAAAAAAATTTAAAGCGTCGCCTATGGAGATTTTTAGGTACTGTAGTTTGTCGCCATTCCACCAGTGCGTGCAATTATAAAGCATGACATGTTTGGTATCTATTTACTCGGCGTAACATCATTTTTCACATTATACAAAAAAATTGGGCTAACTTTACTGTTTTGTTTCTTTAAAATTCATGAAAGTGTCCCTTTTCCCAAAAAGTTGCGTTTAAAACATTGCTGCACCAATACCGTGTGACATAAAATATTGCAACAATCGCCATTTTATTCTCTAGATTCTCTGCTAAAAAATATATATAATGTTTGGGGGCTCTAAGTAATTTTCTAGCAATAAATACGGATTTTAACTTGTGAACACCAAATGTCAAAAATAGGCCTAGTCATGAAAGGGTTAAATATGCCTTAAATTTAAAGTGCACCTCTTTCTACCTATTACAAGAATACACAATGTCCATCTTTGGTATGACAGGTTAGAAAATTCCCAGTTGCTTATAGCCAGGGCTTTTATCCTTAATGATTACTGTTGTCTCTCAAAGAGCAATAAATAAAAAAATCTTTTGATCTGATTATACTTTAAATGTCTGTAGATGACTTTTTGTAGCAAAGGATCTATGAAAGAGTTTGCAGAAGCCTGTTGGAAATACAGGGTTCCTGGGAGCTGTCTAGGAAAGCCATGCTGTTCTGAATGCTGGTAGCTATAGAGATCACTAAGGATTAGCGCTGGCGTGTTCGCACAGCCCACGTGCAGCGCCCGCCAGGAAGTCGGCACAGCGCTGGGCTAATCACAGGCAGTGAGACATTTCCCGATCTCTGCAGCTGCACATCGGGACAGTGTCTCACTGCCTGTGATTAGCGCAGCGCAGTGCCAACTTCCTGGCGGGCTCTGCACGTGGGCTGTGCGAACACGCCGGAGCTCATCCTTAGAGATCACCATGGTCCTATTTGTACATGGCCGCTAATCATCAATGGTTGGGGCCAATAAAGATTTTCACCTTTTTCTCTCTGCAAGCAAGAAACCCCATTGAACTTGGGCCTTGTTCTGAAGGACTGATGCTATACAACAAACATTTGAGGAATCATTAATGTATTTACTTTATTCCAAATCCATGGGCTGCATTCCAAAAATTGACTCTTCCACATAATTGCCTTCCTCCCTTTTGCTGGTGATGGGTACACTCTGGATTTTGCTTGCTTTGCTGCTTTTTAACTCTGCATGCATGTTTTCCTCCTAGCTCTTTACCTTTCTCTCAGTGTACACCATGTTTTCTTCTGTTTTACACTAGCCTCAGGTAGATGCTGCTGTGAAAACCCTCTTAGAGCTGAAATCCGAGTATAAACAATTAACAGGGCAGGAGTATAAAGCAGGCAGCCCTCCCGTAGCTGTGAGCAACAATCCTGCACCCTGTCTTTCTGCTCCTCAATCTTCTGATATCACAGCGATATACAACAAGGTAGCCGAACAAGGAGAGCTGATCCGACAGCTCAAAAGCAAGAAGGTTCCTAAGGTAGAGTACATGGAGAACAGTAGTTATGTCTGTGAACTAAAGTATAACTATAGGCACAACTTGTTATTTATTTTAATTTTTTTTTAGTTTTGGATAGAGTGGAGAGGAATTAGAACACCGGTCAGTTTTTATTGCTGTCTAAACTGATAGGGGTTATGACCCTCTCTTACTGTAACCAAAATGATAAAGAAAAAAAAAAAGTTTTGCCTGTAGTTCGACTTTAATGCAGTGCTCACCCAGATTGTTTCCAGTGCATTCACTTTGCCTTCTTAGAGCTTTCCCTTCCTATGCTCTTCTCTTTTCCTTTCCTCTTTTGTCATTAGGACGAAATTGATGCTGCTGTGAAATCCCTCCTAACCCTAAAAGCAGAATACAAGCTGCAAACTGGTCAGGAGTATAAGCCCGGGTGCCCCCCGTCGTCTCAGCCTCCTTGCAAAACCTCTGCTCCTGAAAAAAGCCCCGGTCAAGCACATGCGACATCCACTGACCATGCTAGTCTTTATAACAGAGTTGCTGAGCAAGGAGAGGCTGTCCGCAAGCTGAAATCTGAAAAGGCTCCCAAGGTAAAGAGCTCTGAAGGCCTAAATATGCTAATGTTTCAGAGACCTTGTTGCACTGCTTTGGTAAGCAGTAGGGGTTGGGTTGAAAACTAAGCACTGAGAAAGAAATTATACCTCCTTGTTTGATATAAATAAATGATAAATTTATGGATATCTAGGTGTTCTGTTAGCTGTTCACGTTTATGCAAATGCAGTGCTGGTAAACAGCTTCTGAGCTGTCCTGGGCATAAGGATATTAGAATTTTTGATGCTGTCAACATCTGTGTAAAATTAGGGCTGTCATTGGATATCATTGTTTCATTGTAGCTTAGTATTACATTTAATATATGCCTACCAGTTGTGTTGATATATGCTTCTCTTTTTAAAGGACAAGGTAGATGAGGTAGTAAAAGCTCTACTTGCTCTGAAAGCAGAATACAAGGAAAAGACTGGTCAGGAGTACAAACCAGGGCAGCCGCCTACAAACGCAACAGTAAAGACCTCTGTCAATGTGCAGGAAAAATCCTCCAGCCCTTCAGAAGCTGACGAACTCTATAACAAGGTGTCCAGGCAAGGCGATGAGGTCCGAAAACTGAAGAGTGAAAAAGCTCCAAAGGTAAGGTTTCTTATCTGCCTTAAAGCGGAGTTCCGCCAATTTTTTTTTTTTTCTTAGAAGTCAGCAGCTACAAATACTGCAGCTGCTGACTTTTAAAATATGGACACGCACCTATCTAGGGTGCCCGCGATGTTGGCACCCGAAGCCGATCTGTCCCTCGCCTCTCGGATGGCGGCACCACCATCTTCGGTAAGGGTATCAGGAAGTGAAGCCTTGCGGCTTCACAGCCTGGTTCCCTAGTGCGCATGCCGAAGTCACACTGCGCAATTCCACTGGCCCCTGCTGTCTTCTGGGACCTGTGTGTCTCCCAGAAGACCGCGGGGGGGGGGGAAGGGAGACTGAGGAGGTGCCGGATTTAGCAAAGATATCCCCGGATACTGAGGCTATCTGTGCCCGGAAGTGGGAGCAAATACCTGGATTATACAGGTATCTGCTCCCCCCTAAAAGTGCCAAATGTGACACGGGGGGGTGGTGTTTGGGGGGATTCCGAAAAGCGGAAGTTCCATTTTTGGGTGGAACTCCGCTTTAACACTTTATTTTTTCTTTTATATTTTGGCTTTTTTTTTCCCCACAGCCTGCAAAGCATTACACCCGCAGATACTATCCCTAGCTTCTAAAAACTCTTCCTTCAGCTCCCTGCCTGTACCACAGTACGGGCTTTCAGTTACTGATTGGAAGAAATGTCAATGGACTATGGGTGTGGTGATTACCGCACTTATGTTCCATTGAGAGCTACAAGTCCATCTCCATGGTGAAAGATGGGACTTGTAGTTCATTCATTCACATATCTCTCTGAATGAATTACGCGGCTGCAGGAGCAAGATGGAGAAAGTTTGCTTTGCGACATGTTACACCCTAAATATGGGTGTAATATGTTGCAAAAGGTTGAGTTAATCTTTAAAAGAGAGAGTCCACCAAGAACTGCGTAAGATTACAGTACTGTATATGTTATGATTTTTACATTTTTTTTGAATTTGCCGCCAGGCTCCTCCCCCGTGCGTCGCGACGCTTGCAGGGAACGGAGCCTGGCACAGAGAGGCTTCGGAGGAGGACACGGCCCGCAGACACAGCGGGGGGACATCGCAGGATCCTGGGGACAAGGTAAGTATACTGCACCAGGATCCTGCAATGCAATCCCGAGTGTGGCTCGGGGTTATCGCTAATGGTGCTGAAATTTAACCCCGAGCTACACTCGGGAATACCGTCATGGAGGCTACTGGTCTTTATCTATGTATAACTACTCATCAAACAGTGAGCATGTTCTGAGTTCTCCAAGGAATGCTTTTCAGGTCTGGGAAAAGCTTACATTACAAACACATGTTTCTTTGTAAAAAGGTATATTTAATAAATTAATGTATGTCCTTCAATGCTTATGCTACAGTCCCTTTGTATACCCAATTCTCTAACCTTCCTCAGAATCATGATAATGGGTGACTACAGGTAAAAAGGCCACTAAAGCTCTGCTTGCTTAGTCACCTATAGACCTCCAGTCTGCTGACTAGAAAGTGACAAAGTGAAGCACAAAGCAGCTCTGAGGTTGCCCATGTGCTCTGTCCTCCTGTAAACAAGTTCCCAGTATTAGACAGCACTGTGCAGTGTAGCCCTGATATGTTTTGTTTGTGTAGTCTCAAACTTTGTGGTTGATATCAGCGTTCTACTGTGTTGGCTTGCAGGAAACTGTGGATGCTGCAGTAAAGCAGCTTCTGGACCTCAAGACTCAGTACAAGGCCCTCACAGGAATGGAGTACAAGCCAGTGACTGCCGTGGGCTCAGGGGACAAGAAACCCAAAGAGGACAAGAAGCAGAAGGAGAAAGAGAACAAGTCTGAAAAACAGAACAAGCAGACCAAACAGAGTGAAGGGCAGAAGGAGCCAACAAAGGACTCTGGCAATGGTTCCTCAGGAGGAACCGGAGATGGGCAGGGCCCAAAGAAACAGACCAGGTATGATGGCATAGCTCGCTAAGGGTGCAGACTTCTCAAGGCTGCCTTACCTTGACAAAGCTCCTAGCTTGCAAAACGACTGCTCACTTTTATTCATGTGTCCATATTTTTTATTTTTTTTTGTTCAGGCTGGGACTGGAGGCCAAGAAAGAGGAAAACCTGGCAGACTGGTTTTCTCAGGTAAGTGCTGTGTAGCAAGGAATTCTCTTCCTCCTATATTGAATTTGTCTTGTCTCTCTGCCACAGATTTTAGATTATCTTGCTGAATGCAGTGAGTTGTGCTTTCATATGAAATGTCATTCAAATGACAACAGTTTCTTTGAAACGGATGTTCTTTAGTTGATTCCCCGCCCAACTGAGTACAGCCCACATAGTTAAATAACTTTATCCTCATTCGAGTGATCTTTGTGTGCGCCTCACCGGCACCGCACAGCCTCTGTCAAAAACCTCACATCTGGGTCACCTTCTTCCTGCACATGTGTACCATGGCCCTGTTTGTTCCTATGGGAGAGCTATTCGCTACTGGCCCACTGGAGGCCACCATTAGTACAGCAGTCCCATAGAAATGAGTGACTGAGGATGCTTTGCACATGCGCAGGATTAAGAGGACCTGGTAGGGACAATGCGAGAGTTGCTTTAACATGTACCTAATGCAAATGCACCAAACTTGAACTATCATAATTCTAAAGAGTGGTACAAACCCTCTAAAAATCGCTGTTAAAGTAGCTTTTTTGTTCATACTTCTGTGGGTCACAAAAGTGCACTTAGTTCTGTACTACTGTGACCCAAATTCAGCCCACAGCAAACTAAAGTCCGCTGTCGGCTGATGTCAAAGGGCTGCTTCACACTCTGCAGGGATTCCGACAGTAATGTCAGGATTTGCCCAGATGCCTGACTGGCGGACAGCTCAGCCTCGCAGTGCGTTGCTAAGCCTGAGCCAGCCACTCCCGCACTTTCTCCAGCCCAGTGCTCCAGTGAGTGCTTAAGGGGTAGAACAGAAAGCCGGTGACTGACAGTCACCTTTCTGTTCTCAGAGCGGACCCGAGAGCTGAGCGATCAGTGGTCTGACCACTTAGTTCTCGATGTAGAGCCGGCAGGGGACAGCTGCAGCTTAGATAGATGCTGCAGCCATCTGGGTGTGTGTTTGTGTTTGTTTTTTTAGTATTGCATACTTTCTTTGTCCAGCTGGCGATGGCTATTTTCTTTTAATGTAGCCATAGCCAGCTGGGGTTCGATATGTTCTGTTTTTGGCATGATGTAACCACCAATTGCTGATTTTCATGGGGTTAAAGCAGAAATTAAATTTTTAATGTTTAAAGCAAACTCTTCTATCCATCTATGTCTCCAGGGGATGCATGCCATCATTTTAGCCTAGACCAAATACCAGGAAAATAAGTTTAAAGCATGTAAATATAATATACCTTCCTAACTATTTAATAATGCTAGCAGTATAAGAATTAAAAATCGATAATGTTGACTGAAAGAGTTTAGTTCCTCTTTAAGCTCTGGAAGGCTGTACAGCGTACATTTCTGCTGGTTCTGCATTTTCAGGTTTTCTCTCCCCACAGGTGATCACAAAATCAGAAATGATCGAATATTATGACGTCAGTGGCTGCTACGTATTGCGTCCTTGGTCTTTTGCCATCTGGGAATCTATTAAAAATTTCTTTGATCCCGAAATAAAGAAGCTGGGAGTGGAGAACTGCTACTTTCCCATGTTTGTGTCTCAGGCTGCTTTGGAGAAAGAGAAATCCCACATTGCTGACTTCGCCCCAGAGGTAGGTAAAGGTGGAAGTGATCTGTGTTGGCTGAAGGAGGACTTTCTGTTCTGTAGATTTTGCTTGTCTGTAGAGCCAGCCTAAAGGAATGTGGGCTGCATCAAAAATAATCTGCACTAGAGGATATACAAAAACTGCTACTGAATTTTTTCGCCTGAAAATGCTAACCGCCTTGCTGCTGTTCCAGTGCCTGGAGTACTTTTTGAGCCTCTGACTCTGGTTAAAAAGTTCAGTGGCTGCATACTTGTTTGGAGGCTCTGACTACAGTAAAGCCTGAGACTGCTAGATGACTAGTATTTTCAAGGGGTCAGCAACGGCAGCCCCATATTTCATTCAATACAGTTTTACTTTAAAGCAACCTTCTCACTATGCAAAACTTACAAAGTCAAGCCATACCTGTAAAATAAGACTGTACGTGTCTAACTTTCTTGCTGCCAGCCCCAAGGAACACCTTGCAGATCCTGAGAATTTAGGTGAAATCTGCTGGGAAACCGGCTCTGGGACTGTTTATTTCCTGGATTCCCCCCACAGCTCTTACTGGTTCCTCCTTCTGACCTCCACCTATCATGGGATACAGTTGTGATCTGGTGGTTAGCAGGAGGAAGCAGGGAAAGCTACGGGGGGACCCAGGAGTTCAACACTCCCTGAAG
The DNA here is from genome assembly GCA_037952925.1 of Lithobates clamitans. Lineage (NCBI taxonomy): Eukaryota > Metazoa > Chordata > Amphibia > Anura > Ranidae > Lithobates > Lithobates clamitans. The sequence goes on along the minus strand of JBBGZY010000964.1, from coordinate 2,864,209 downwards.
TTTTGGTTTCCCCGCAGAATTCACCTGAAAATATCCCAGGATCAATGCCGCATAACTTCATATCCTATATGCCCTTGTACCGTATGTCTGTCCTTTGCTGTATTTTCCTTAAAGTGTTACTAAACCCGGTAATATGAAAATAGTTCATCCACCCCCCACAGTGCCCACAACTTATAAATATGCTTTTTACATTAAAATACTGCCACTATATACCTTTTTGGATGATCTGTATGCCACGGTTACATGATAAACTGCACAGTTTCTCCAGTGCTGAGAGTTCAGGCAGGAGGAGATTTCCACTACAGTCTGTATACACGCCCACATGTGTGATGGTAATATCATGTGACCTGGCTAGCTCTGAGAACAAGTGAATGTTCTCTCCTGCATAAAAGAGACAACTGAGCATGTGCAAGTCTACCCTGCCTGTGGTAGCTGACCTTTCCCAGATAGACAGTGCAGGAGGGGGAGGATCTGTGCATACAGGATAAAACAGCCTTTTTACACAATGCAGCGGGTTAACCCCTTAAGTTCCACAGTAAGTATAACAAGCGTGCTATGCTGCAAATACAGACTGATTTTACTATTTAGTAACACTTTAAGTCATTCAGCTTTACTGGTCAGTAAGCACTGTGATCAGATCTCAAGCACATAGTGTTTTCAATCAGTCAGACCTGACCCATAGACTTGCACTGGCGGAGACTGTGCTGCATTACTAAGCAGGAGGCAGCAGTGTAAGTAATACACAATTATGATTGCTACCTGTAAGTAATTAAAACGTTTTCATTAAAATAAAGCTAAAAACCACACACAGATTTATTGGTTTACTTGCACAGTCGTGTCCACATTTTTTTTTTAAATTATTGATACTTCTATAGCGCTGTCAGTTTACACAGCGCTTTACATATTTATTATGCATTTACATCAGTCCCTGCAATCAATGAGCTTACAATCTAAGGTCCCTAACTCACACTCGTTCATACACATACAGTGCCTTGAAAAAGTATTCATAGCTATTTTGCAAAGAACAATGGGCAAAAATGTCACTCTCTAGATGTGCAAAGCTGGTAGAGACATCCCCAAAAAGACTTGCAGCTGTAATTGCAGTGAAAGGTGGTTCTACAAAGTATTGAGTCAGGGGGGGCTGAATACAAATGCACGCCACACTTATCAGATATTTAAAAAAAAAAATTGAAAACCATTTATCATTTTCCTGCCACTTCACAATTATGTGCCACTTTGTGTTGGTCTATCGCATAAAATCCCAATAAAATACAATTATGTTTTTGGTTGTAACATGACTACATGTGGACAATTTCAAGGGGTATGAATGTTTTTTCAAGGCACTGTAGCTCTGGCTGTATGTTTAGTATCGGCCTGCTGGAAGGTGAACCTCCGCCCCAGTCTCAAGACTTTTGCAGACTCTAACAGGTTTTCTTCTAAGATTGCCCTGTATTTGGCTCCATCCATCTTCCCATCGACTCTGACCAGCTTCTCTGTTACTGCTGAGGAAAAGCATCCCCACAGCATGACGCTGCCACCACCATGTTTCACAGTGGTGATGGTGTGTTCAGGGTGATGTGCAGTGTTAGTTTTCTGCCACACATAGTGTTTTGCTTTTAGGCCAAAAAGTTCAATTTTGGTCTCATCTGACCAGAGCACCTTCTTCCACATGTTTGTGGCCCCCATGTGGCTTCTCGTAAACTGCAAACGGGACTTCTTACAATGGCTTTCTTCTTGCCACTCTTCCATAAAGGCCAGATTTGTGGAGTGCACAACTAATAGTTGTTCTGTGAACAGATTCTCCCACCTGACCTGTGGATCTCTGCAGCTTTTCCAGAGTTACCATGGGCCTCTTGGCTGCTTCTCTGATGAATGCTCTCCTTGCCCGGCCTGTCAGTTTAGGTGGACGGCCATGTCTTGGTAGGTTTGCAGTTGTGCCATACTCTTTTCATTTTCAGATGATGGATTGAACAGTGCTCCGTGAGATGTTCAAATCTCGTGATATTTTTTTATAACCTAACCCTGCATTAAACTTCTCCACAACTTTATCCCTGACCTGTCTGGTGTGTTTCTTGGCCTTAATGATACTATTTGTTCACTAAGGTTCTCTAACAATCCTCTTAGGGCTTCACAGAACAGCTGTATTTATACTGAGATTAAATTACACACAGGTGGACTCTATTTACTAATTAGGTGACTTCTGGAGGAAATTGGAAAATTTCAATACTTTTTCCAGGCATTGTACTAGGGCCAATTTAGACAGGAGCCAATTAACCTATCTTTGGACCGTGGGAAGAAACTGGAATACCCGGAGGAAACCCACATGGGTACAGGAAGAACATGCATGAATAAAGAATGTGCAGTATCAACCAAAAGAAACTTAAAAATTACTTTTAAATTAGAACTCCAGGCACAACACAAAATGTTGGTTTTAAACCCTGGTTGGTATAACCTGATTGACAGATAAAAAAAAAAAAAAAAAAGACACGAATGAATGTAGCTCTGTTTTTGTGAATAAATCAGTACATATATTTTTTAAAATTCTAGCAGGGTAGGTATATGAATTTGACTTGTATCAGTCTCCTGCAGTCTCTGTACAGAAGAGCTCAAACTAGGAAAGGGAAAGCAGTGCAATTAGTTGTGCTGCAGTGCTCAAATACTAATAAGGAGCATTGCTTCTCTTTTCCCTGTCCAGTCACAGGATAGGGAAACTGAAGCAGAAAAAAAAAGGTCTCCAACCCTGCCAGACAGGACTGTACTGTGTCACAGAACTGTGTAATTCTCAAGACTGGATGGAGAGAAATACCAATTTTTTGACAGGCAGAACAGCTCCCTTGTATGTATCTGAGAATTCAGCAAATTGCCTGGAGCGCTAACTTATTTGTGGGCAACTGGCAGCTTTTATGTTTATTTAGGTTTTTTCTACTTCTAACTACAAATTTCTTTCATTTTTCTGCAGGTGGCTTGGGTTACCAGGTCAGGGAAGACTGAATTAGCTGAGCCCATAGCTGTTCGACCCACAAGTGAAACTGGTAAGTTATTATTGGAAAGGGCTGAACAAATGACTAGAGTTGGGTAGTAACTGACCATGGATACATTTTAAACTGGATAATGCATTTAAAAGAGGATCTTAACCCAAAAGGCCAAGTTCCGCTGTGTCTTCCCCCCCCCCCGCCACATTTGGATTGTATTTTTTGGGTGGAGGGAGCAGGTACTGGCTCCCACGTCTGCTCGGATAGCCTAGCAGATGTTCTCTTCCACCCTCCCCCTCTTCTCCCTGCCCGTCGCCTTCTAGGACACGTCACAGGTCCCAGAAGACTGCGGGACCATTTACAAAGCACAGTGCGGCACAGCTGGCTTTCCACCATTAACATGCCGGTGCTTTCTATAGGTGCATATTAGCCTTGTTCGGACAGCTGCGATTCAGTTGTTTGTGTACATCCAGCACCATATGTCACCACTGTCCTGGTTGCATCTGTATATGTTATCCCCATAGACTGCTATGGGACTGTCTGTGATCAGCTTCGGGACACAACCCTATAGAAGCCAATGGGGCACTAATGCACTTAAAACTGTGAAGACTTACACTGGTGGATGTAAAACTGTGGAACCAGAGCCAACAGATCGAGGTAAGTATGCATCTGTAAAGAAGGAAGGTGGGTCAGATTACGTCAGGGAAATGGGCAAAAATGGTAAATGCACTTTGTATTAAAACCAATCCTTGTTATCCTTTTTAAAGCAACAATAGTACAATAAGGCTCCATTCACACTTGGACATCAAAGTCGCAGCCCATTCATTTTAATGGCACCCATTCAAATTGGTGCAACTTAGTCGCAGCAACTTTGAAAGGTGCCTGCACTACATTGATGCCATTTTTGATGCAACTTTGATCCAGAGAGTGTAAAGTCAGAAGAAAGTCGCATCAAAGTCACACTGGAAATCGTGCACCTGTGGATTCACACTAGTGTGAATGGAGCCTGAAAGTGCAACAATGGGCATGAGAAAAAAGAACCCTGCAGCAGGGCCTCCCCACACTACAAGGGCATAATGCTCTTATGTTTAGGGGTACAGGAATAAGATGCAATGATTATCTTACTCCTCACTCTGACACGCTGTGCAGCTGGTTCTCCAAAGCCTCTTCTTTAAGGGGCTTGGGCCGGCAGTTGCAATCTGATGTCATCACATATAATGCAGAACAAATAGTCTTGCATTTTTCATGAAGACGGTCGAGTGCCTGTCCACAACCTGGAGCGTTGGAGAGAAGAGAAAATGCCCCAGTGGCTGGGGGGGGGTAATGAGTAAAGTGAGTATTACAACCTTTTCCCATTTTTATTGAGACCCCCTCACTGTAAGTGTATTTTTTGGATTTATTTAATCCTGGAACTCAGCTTTAACACAACACATTCCATAAACAACTGTGCATGACATATACACACTTTTTTGTGTTTTTTCTTTTACAGTTATGTATCCCTCCTATGCAAAATGGGTTCAGTCTCACCGAGACCTCCCCATCAAACTTAACCAGTGGTGCAATGTTGTGGTAAGTGCAGATCAAAGCATCTTCAGTTTAAATGTGATCATTTTTGTCAGATGATCATACTTCATTTGGGTAGTTCTGTAAGATGTGCCCGTCATAGACTAAACAAAACGGTTTTATCTTGTACAGAGATGGGAGTTTAAGCACCCCCAGCCGTTCCTGCGCACCCGCGAGTTCCTGTGGCAAGAGGGACACACTGCCTTTGCTACATATGAGGAAGCTGCAGAGGAGGTACGTAACAGTCTGCAGAGTTTATTAACTGTTAACCTGGAAGTCAAGTCTCCATTCACAGCAAGGACTGGAGATCCACAGGGGGATTCCATAGGGAGTCCGTTATCTATTTGAAGACTAAGGCTAGCCACACACTGTTTGAATTTTGCTGATTCTTGCTGAATTGGCTAAAATTCAGGGCTTAGCTAGCCCTGTTGGCATTACCCAGGTCGACAAACTTTGATTGAAAAATTGCTGAAGCTGGGTGGAAAATTGGCTTCCGAACAGTGATTGCAGCCAATCGGAGGCAGTCACTGTTTTGGTATTCAAAAACATTTGGGGGCAGACCCTACAATGGGTGTAAATTCAAGGTGGTGCTGCTATAAGATCTACAAACAGTTCAAAACCTATTACAGCGCACACATTCAAGAATGACATTTCCTGCAAAGCTAGTTAAAAACACCTGAACATATTCAAAAAATACGGGGGTTTGGTCACACTATATGGTCATATAATGCTAAGCCCACTTACTGCGACAAAGTACCCCGAATTAGTGGGTCCTACTCTAGTAATAGAATGGAAGATCCTTAGTCTCAATCATGGGAGCTGAACTCCTCTATGTGGGAGAACTGAAGGGGATACATCCTATACACTGGTGGCCACTAAATAAGAGGTAATGTTTTTGTATTCAGACAGCTGCTCTTTGAATACAACAGCTGGCAGGGTAGATTCCCTCATCCGTACTCTTTAGTGTGGAGGGCGTAATCAAGTGATATCTCATGGGGCTAAATGAGCAAAATGTAACCACAGTTAGTAAGGCCCCTTTTACACGAGCCAAATCCATTTTCTCAGCAGAGGATCTGTCCACTAATCACCTACTGAGCTGAGCGGGCGGATGACAGGCCCTTGTCCACTTATCCAGAGCAGACACAGTCCACTATGCTTTATGGACAGACTGATGGAAATGGAGCATCTGTCAGTTTACACGGGACTGCCCTCCAATTTGAGACGGGCAGGAACAGACCCCCTTCCATTTGTTTTTTTCTTGATCGGATTGGAGTTAGGCAGGTGTAAAAGTTAATTGGCATCCTCCTCTCCGTAGAGGAGATTTGTGGGTCCTAAGAGATCCACCTGAAAAATTGACAGGTTGATTTAGATCGGACCGCTCATGCGAAAGTGGCCTTGTTTTAGAAAGACTTTAAACCAGTTCAAGTTGAAATAGAGCTGCAGGAAGAGTCTGCAGGAGCCTGATTTTGCACTCACAATTCACTGATTGTGGGTGCAATGCTCAGCAGTGTCCTGTGAAAAAAAATAATAAATGCACATTTTTTTCCTTGCAAAAATATGTGTATTTATTATTTTTTTCATAACGTAGTTGCGTTCCTTTAGCTAACCACTAGATGGCACCCTCAGCACACTGCACCGACCTTTACCTGTCCTTCGTTTTATTTCCAGCTGTCTTGTGTCCTCATTTCACCCCAGAAGAACTCATTCCCATAGGGTCATATAAGCAGAGATTTGCCTGAACTCTAGTAGACAAGGAGTTTTTTTTTATTCTTCTACCCCAAACTTTTCTTGCTTTTATTTTATTTTTTTCTTCCACGTAAGTTTGGATATAAATATCCCGGCTCCTTTTACGCTGGAAGTTTACAGAAAATGTTGCTACATGAGTGACTTTGTTTTACTAATAAACAGTCTGATGGCTTATTTCTTTGCTTGCTTGTAACCGAAGACTGTAATAAAACAAGCCAAGCCGACATCCTGTACTGCTCCGATTTGTTGAAAACTCCATTAATAAATCCACTTAGTAATTTATAACCTCACTGTTTGTTGTGTTAAGGGAGCAAGCTCGCACTTTTGGCATCTTTTGCTGCTTTAATAAATGCTTGCGCTAGGATAGAGCTAGAAGCAGGTTATTTCAGTCACTGAGCCAGACTTCTCTTTGGTTGGTTGCATTGTTAGAAGTATTAAGAAGTTAATGGCTGCTATTTTGTTAGGTGTGCCATGAATATAGCTTTTAGCCCTGATTAAGGGGGTCCGTCAGAACCATGGAAACATGTTGGCTCGCCCTTTCAATATTTTATGATGAAATAAGCTTGTCATAGTGTCTCAGCATTTTGTCTGATGCTTCTGATTTTACTGTATCTCATGGATTTCCCCCAATGTGCCCTCAAGAGGCGTCTTCATGACTGTGAGCTGCCAACCAGGGCCGTCAATGCAGTTTGTATTCTGGCCGTGAGATTGACCTTGATTCAGATGTATTATACCTAGTCAGCTGAAGGCATTTTTTACTGACAGTCTGCAGCAAGCTGGGTATTTAAGGGTTAGCGGCTACTTGGAGCAGTTGTCAGGTGGGACAAGTTTGGTAAAACATGCCAGGGTTTCAACCACTTGCCAACCGCAATACGTATGTATACACATTTTGGCTTGCAAGTGGTTTACTGGGGTTATGGCTAAAGCTATCGGCTATTACCCCGGTATTTAAAAAATGTTTTTGCAGCCGGCGATTCTTTCTCATGAAAGCGATCAGACCGGCTAATTGGCCCCTGGATCGCTTTCAGAAACAGAGAGGGGGGGGGGGTGCGCTCGCCGGTATTTCTTAGGCTTACTGTTTTTGCCAGCGACGACTCAAAACCGTCTGATGTTTCCAGCATCTGGCCATAGAGGTAAACAGAGACCAGACGGTCTCTGATCACCTTTATGATCCAGGACCGTGATGGTGAACCCGTGGCTTAAATAAGCCGCTGTATACCTTTTTCATGGAGCCGCTCGGCACCTTGAAAAAAATAAGTTGGTTTTGTGTTGCAGTTTTGGCACTCGGGCTCAAAAATGTTCGCCATCACTGATCTAGGAGGACTGGAACGACGTCATGTCACTTTCGGTCTAGGGCGGAAGTAAACAATATATATATTTTTATTTTCCAAGGCAAAAGATCACGCCTATTTTGCTTTCAAGGGTAGAGAAGAGCTTTAGGCTCTTATAGACCCCAGATCTCGCCATAAAGAGGACCTGTCATCCCATTGATAAGGGATATTTACATATCTTGTAATAGGAATAAAAGTGATTAAAAAAACAAAGGGACAGTTTTTAAAAAGAAAAAAATAAAATTAAGAAGGAAAACCAAAAATGTTTAAGGGCACCCTATCCCTCTGTTTTTTTGCAAGCAGAAGCGAACGCATACGCAAGTCGCACACGCATATGTAAACAGTGTTCACAGCACACATGTGAGGTATCACCACGAACATTAGAGCGAAAACAATAATTCTAGCACTAGACCTCCTCTGTAACTAAACAGGTAACCTGTAAAAATTTTTAAAGCGTCACCTCTCAGCAGAGATTTTTAAGTTTCGTAGTTTGTCGCCATTCCAGGAGCTGCGCAGTTTGAAAGCGTGACATGTTAGGTATCTATATACTCAGCGTGACCTCATATTTTATATCTTACCATAAAATCGGGTTATATGTTATGGTTTTTTTTGCATTAAAATTCATTAAAGGGTATTTTTCCCCCAAAAATTGCGTTTGAAAAATTGCTACGCAAATACTGTGTGACATAAAAAAAATTGCAACAATCGCCTATTTTTTTTCTCTAGGGTCTCTGCTAAAAAAAAATATATATATATAATGTTTGGGGGGTCTAAGTAATTTTCTAGCACAAAATACTGGTTTTTATTTGTAAACAAAAAGTGCCAGGAAAGGCCTAAAGCTGATGTGGTTAAAATATTTCCGAAGTGAAGGGATTTTTTTTTTTGACATTTATTGATTTTCAAAAAGACCATACAAAACACATAAACGAACAATGGTCTTGTCTGATTACTACATAACAGTAATAAAAAAGTCAGGTCTTACATTGGGTACAAAAAACAAAATCGATTTGAGTTGTCAAAATAGATCAGCAACATTGGAATTCTAACATCCCAGACCTAGAAAAACTAGAGTGCGTGGTCTAGAGACCCAACAATCTCATATCTTGTCAAGTATCTTTGGTCTTTCTGGTGAAGGGAAAGCTTAAAGTAGTTGTAAACCTCAAGCATGAAATATGAACAAAGCATATCCCTTTATAGTATGTACTTGTCTCAAATAGGAGCGCTAAGTGTCACTTTTGTCTGCTGCCTTGTTCCTCTTCTATCAGCATAAATCACTTCTGACAAGTTTTCCTGACACCAAGAGAAAAATGGTGGCGGGAGGGATCTCCAGCAGAGCGATAGCCTCAGCTCTGTCCCTGTGTGCTGTGTAAAGGGGGTGTGTCCCTTCTCTCCAATCAGCTCTGACCTCTCCACACTCAGCTCTGCAGAGTGTAACTTCAGCTCTCCACCCCCTTTTTTCTGAACTCTCAGCCAAGCTTTATAATTCAGCACTTTGAACGGATGTAGAGGACAGATGGCTCCAGACAGACCAGTACAACTTATGTAGGGAGATTGTTTCATCTCTGTGCATCACATGAAACTATTCACTTCACTGGGTATATGTGAGGGTTTACAATCACTTTAAAGCATAGTTCCACTCGTTTAGGTTTATTAAAAGTCAGCACCTACAAAAAGTGTAGCTGCTGACTCTTAATAAACAGACACTCACCTGTCCCCGGCGCCTGCATTGCAAGTGTGGGCACCCGGCTGTGACAGCTTGTGGCTTCACATGGCGCATGCGCGAATCACTGTGCGTACGGCACATGCACGAGTCACGGTGCGTACGGCGCATGCGCGAGTCTTGTTGCGCCCTTTTAGTGGCCAGCCAATCTTTTCGGGCCTGTGACATATCCCAGTAGATTGCAGTGAGGGAGGGGGAGAGGAGGCGTCGGCGAGGCGATGAGAGCAGTAAATGAAGCTGGGTACCTGTCAAAACTAGGTACCCGCCCCCAAAAAAATTACATGACAAATTGGGCATGTAAGGGGGCAAGGAGTGCTTAAAGGGGAAGTTCCACTTTTGGGTGGTTCTCTGCTTTAAGGGTAAAATTGGCCATACAGTGATCGGAATTTGTCTGATTCAGCAGGGACTGGGAGAATTTTGGCAGGTGCCGCTGTCAGAATACAATGTCCAGGAGGGGTCCTTCATACACCTTGTTTTTCAGGATGGGGATACATTTTTTTTTTTTTTTTTTTTTAGCTAGCGGGATAAATAAAAGAAAAACTGGCAGTGCACGGCCAGTTTAAATTTATACCTGCTGCCCCTTTGAAAAGCGATCTGCAGTGAATTGCTTTTCAGAGGCGTTTGACAGTTGGTCTACAAACTATGTCTGATTTAACATTTCAAATGCTGCACCGCTATTCAGAACAGGGCACGTGGTTGCAGGGGAGTTGCAGGATGTCCCCATTCCACTGCCTTTGCATGTCAAGGGGTAGGGCTGTAAAAATGCTGCTTAGCGAAGTCGTAAATGTAAAGTACTTAATTTATATTAGTTGACTTATTACTAAACACATAACTGGATTAATCTGCGTCTTTTATATCTGCCTAGAGTTCATCTCTTAACATTTTATTACTTTCGGTTCCGATTGTAGGTCTTGCAGATCTTGGATCTCTACGCCCGTGTCTATGAGGACCTCTTGGCTATTCCTGTAGTGAAAGGAAGAAAGACAGAGAAGGAAAAGTTTGCAGGAGGAGATTATACAACCACTGTTGAGGCATTTATATCAGCCAGCGGCAGAGCCATACAGGTAAGTACCAATAGGTGATTGGTCCAAGGATGTACATAGTAAGGAGTTCCTATTTTTCATTGGTTTGTGATGACCACCCCAGTAGGACAAATGTGAAATGAGGAACTATACAGGCCTTGTATAAGTTCGGATCTATTTGTTAAAGAATTAGTATCACCAAAACGTAAAGATTCTTGCTGACTCTTCCAGGGGACCAAGTGCATGTGGGAAATAAGCATCAGCACAGTAGGGTATAATATAATTATAAGAGGGTTAGAACTAAGCAAGGCAGGGTTTCAGGGAAGCAATTAGGGGGCTACTGGTTGCAGGCTGGATGCTGGCCCAGAGGGAGCGTTGTTGAGCTTTAGCAGTAGTTGGTGTCACCTCCGCTACACAAGCCTTTCTGCTCCCGATTTGAGCATAGAAAGGGGCAGAGCAGGCAGGTGGGATCCTCGGGGTTTGCACCAGGCATAAAGATGAAGTGCCCTGGTGACTGGAAGTCTCATAGACTGCAATGTGTAATCAGGCTGCCTTCACAAGAGCATCCGCAGTGGGCATTTAAAGAGCCAGAGCAGACAGGCTGGATCCTGAGGGGTTTGGACCAGGCAGAAAGATGACATGCCTTGGTGACTGCAAGTCTTTATAGGCTTTCTTACCAGGCTGTCTTCACAAGGACACAGAGCATACACAGTGTATGTAAGAAGTCTATAAGCATAATATTAAATGCAGAGTTGTGAGAGAGAACTTCACAACTACCTGTAGTGAACGGGATTCACAATGCTCACAGCTGCAAAGTGAAGACGGATATTTCTCTCGATTGACCCCCCACCTAAAAATTAGAGTAAGGGTGACTCTAGACAGTCCACTATTCTAGCATAGGCTAATCTTTGCCAGTGATGCTTTGTTGTTCAAACCGTAGTGTTTGATGGGAGAAATATCTCTGCGACATAAATATCGGTTATATTTTGCAAAGTAAGAATCCAAGAAAGCGGGTGGTGGCTGCTGTACTGTACTGTATTTCCCCCATAGGAACCTCTATAAATTGGGGTTTCAGTCTCGGGTGGAGCTGACCGTCAACACAAACAGGCATGTGCTTTTTTCCCCCCAATGCTGCCGTGGATCGGCATACGACCAAGTGTTAGTACTACTTGTGGTGTAACTACTTTTTTAATGTTTAGCTCCCGTAGTAGAAGCCCTTATACACTGTATTGCCAAAAGTTTTGGGACATCTGCCTTTACACGCACATGAACTTTAATGGCGTCTTAGTCTGCAGGGTTCAATATTGAGTTGGCCAACCTTTTGTAACTATAACAGCTTTAATTCTTCTGGGAAGGCTGTCCACAAGGTTTAGGGGTGTGTCTATGGGAATGTTTGACCATTCTTCCAGAAGCGCATTTGTGAGGTCCAGCACTGATGTTAGAAAAGAAGGCCTGGCTCGTAGTCTTCGCTCTAATTCATCCTAAAGGTGTTCTATCGGGTCGAGGTCAGGATTCCGTGCAGGCCAGTCAAGTCATCCATGTCTTTATGGACCTTGCTTTGTGTACTGGCGCGCAGTCATGTTGGAACAGGAAGGGGCCATCCCCAAACTGTTCCCACAAAGTTGGGAACATGAAATTGTCCAAAATGTCTTGCCTAACCCCTGAAAAACAACCCCACACCATTATCCCCCTTCCACCAAATGATTGGGACCAGTGCAGAAAGAAAGTTCCATAAAGACATGAATAATCGATTTTGTGGTGGAGGAACTTGACTAGCCTGCCCTCAACCCGATAGAACACCTTTTGGGATAAATTAGAGCGGAGACTGCGAGCCAGGCCTTCTCGTCCAACATCAGTGCCTGACCTCGCAAATGCGCTTCTGGAAGAATGGTCAAACATTCCCATAGACACATTCGTAAACCTTGTGGCCATCCTTCCCAGAAGAGTTGAAGTTGTTATAGCTGCAAAGGGTGGGCCAACTCAATATTGAACCCTACGGACTAAGACTGGGTTGACTTTAAAGTTCATGTGCGTGTAAAGGCAGGTGTCCCAATACTTTTGGCAAAATACGGTAGATTGGGGAAGTGTTAAAGGTCCTATATTGTATTCTACGAACTGTAAGGGCTTAAAGCGTATAAAAACCCAAAAATAAGAATTTTATATACTGCAGCTTACCAATCCTTCGATGTGGTGGCTACATAAATTTGCTTTTTTGAATCCGTTTTTTAACTTGTTCCTGCCAGTGAGTCTGTAATTTTTCAACTTCCTGTCCAGCAAAAGTGGCAGCTAAGGGAATGAGGCAAATCATTTAACACTAACAGATGTGTTCACAATGCTCAGCTTTTATTTGTTTAGTGAAAATCTTTATCCCAAAAGAAAAAGAAAAAAAAAAACAGTTTCTGCAATTTGTCACTTTTGTAGTCCATCTATATCCATTAGTCTGTGTAACACTACCATCTTTACATGTTGACAATGCTTTTGTCCAAAGGTGGCTATGTTGCACCTCTACAGATACAGTGAAGGCATGAGCACAGCCAACCTAAAGACAGGAAGTGTGTTACTGGCCAGATCACCAGGTGAAAATAAAGGGGGAAAAGCCAAAAAATAACGAATGCAAGTACCACATCTAAGCCACTCTGTGAGCTTAAAGGGTTAGTTGACCTTTAGGCTCTATTCACACTTGTGCAACTTGTCATGCAACTTTGGACATCAGTCGCATGACAAGTCGCTCCCCAGGTTTTCCAACGGTTACTATTCATATACGTGCAACTTAAAGTTGCAGCAACTTCAAAATAGTTCATGCACTACTTTGGTCTGACTTTCATGCAATTCGAAGGTATAGACTTCAATGTTAACCCTCACAAGTTGCATGAAAGTTGTACCTGAATGTTTTACAATGCAACAGTTGTCCATTATCACTGGTGAAAGCCAAAGTTGTATCCAAGTTGCACCCATTTAAACTTGCACTCCAAAGTTGGCACAACTTTGGAGTCCTACAAGTGTGAATGGAGCCTTACAGAAAAAATGTAACAGTGCGCTAATATCGGACACCCTCCCTACCCCCCAGGTCCCCGCTGTACTTACCTCTGGGGTTGCTGAGCTGTCAGCACCTCTGCTGCCGATCCAGTGGTCGTGGGATTTGAAATTCCTGGTCTTCTCCCTCTTTTCCATCAGCGCTTTCGGCACAGACCGGATCGATTCTGGTTGGTTAGCATTGTCAATGTGACTGTGCTGACCAATCTGAATTGATCTGGTCTTTGCTGGAAGCGCTGATGGAGAAGAGTGGGAAGAGCGAGGATTCCGAATCCTAAGTCCATTGGAGCGGCTGCGGGGGTGTTAAAAGCTGGCCTATTCTTGAGATAAGTACAGTGTCACTGGGGGAGTGGGTAGTGTGTCTGGTGTTGGTTCACCTGTACATTTTTTCTGTAAAGGTGAATTAACACATTAAAAGAAAGGAAAAAATAAGCTTATCTTTCTTGTATAAATTACTAGTCATAACTTTCTTGTGTGAACTATAATCTAGCCTGGGTGGCTTCAATGGTCCCTTCCATAGATACAGTGCAGGGGTGAGTGTAGCCACCCAGGGACAGGAAGTGTGGTGTTTGCAGGTTTACCTGGTGAAAGTAAAGGGAACAATGCTAAATATTACATTTTTGTTTTTGGGTTTAGATTAGGCTTTAAAGTGACAATAAGAAAATGTCCTTATTTTTCAAAAATAATCCATGCACATCCATAACTTTAATGGCCCTGTAGTCTATTTTTCATGAAATTCTTAGTGTGTTTTTCTGCCTCCTGTTAATGTCCTCTGTGAGTGCTGGAAACTCCTCTTTTCCGCCACTTTCATTTGCTTGGAATGAGCACTGCACATTAGTTGCAGTTGTGCACTGCTGTATGAACACTACAACTCCCATAGTCCCTAGTCCATCTTGGGAGACCACAAGAAAAGGGTGGCCATGTTCCTACATGCAGTTAGCCACCTTCTAACAGAAAGTTGGATCACAAAAACAGGGAATTAAAGGCTGAGGGCAATAGAATGCTATTTTTTGAGTTAGGAATACATACTTGAATATATCTCTTTTTATTTTTAAACCAGAGATTAGTATCGCTTTAACTTTACCTAAAGGCAATTTAAAACTACATGTCCATCTAAGACTATCCTGTCCAGATGTCCAATGCTGCCATTATGCAGTTTCATTTCAGAACCAATGGTTGTGTGAATAAAATTTTACATGGTGTTGACTCATTTCAGGGAGCTACATCACATCACCTTGGACAGAACTTCTCCAAAATGTTTGAGATTGTTTTCGAAGATCCAAAAACTCCTGGTGAAAAGCAGTATGCCTTCCAGAACTCATGGGGTCTTACCACCCGAACGATAGGTGTCATGACCATGGTCCATGGAGACAATATGGGTCTTGTGCTTCCACCACGAGTGGCCTGTGTGCAGGTAAGTGATTGGTTAGAAAAGACTGTGTCTCTTCAATTTCCGGTGCTGGGGTTACTATATATCTATCGATAGAGATATGGATATAGATAGCGATATATATATATATATATATATATATATATATCTCTATCTATCTATCTATCTATCTAAGAGAGAGAGAGATCTCTTTATACAGTATCTCACAAGTGTGAGTACACCCCTCACATTTTTGTAAATATTTTATTATATCTTTTCATGTGACAACACTAAAGAAATTACACTTTGCTACAATGTAAAGTAGTGAGTGTACAGCTTGTATAACAGTGTAAATTTGCTGTCCCCGCAAAATAACAAGCGCAGCCATTAATGTCTAAACCACTGGCAACAAAAGTGAGTACACCCCTAAATTGGGCTCAAAGTGTCAATATTTTGTGTGGCCACCATTATTTTCCAGCGCTGCCTTAACCCTCTTGGGCATGGAGTTCACCAGAGCTTCACAGGTTGCCACTGGAGTCCTCTTCCACTCCTCCATGACGACATCACGGAGCTGGCGGATGTTAGAGACCTTGCGCTCCTCCACCTTCTGTTTGAGGATGCCCCACAAATGCTCAATAGGGTTTAGGTCTGGAGACATGCTTGGCCCGTCCATCACCTTTACCCTCAGCTTCTTTAGCAAGGCAGTGGTTGTCTTGGAGGTGTGTTTGCGGTCATTATCATGTTGGAATACTCCCCTGCGGCCCAGTCTCTGAAGGGAGGGGATCATGCTCTGCTTCAGTATGTCACAGTACATGTTGGCATTCATGGTTCCCTCAATGAACTGTAGCTCCCCAGTGCCGGCAGCACTCATGCAGCCCCAGACCATGACACTCCCACCACCATGCTTGATTGTAGGCAAGACACTTGTCTTTGTACTCCTCACCTGGTTGCTGCCACACACACTTGACACCATCTGAACCAAATAAGTTTGTCTTGGTCTCATCAGACCACAGGACATGGTTCCAGTGATCCATGTTCTTAGTCTGCTTGTCTTCAGCAAACTGTTTGCGCGGCGTTTCTTTGCATCATCTTTAGAATAGACTTCCTTCTGGGATGACAGCCATGCAGACCAATTTGATGCAGTGTGCGGCGTAGTGTCTGAGCACTGACAGGCTGACCTCATTCCCCTTCAACTTCTGCAGCAATGCTGGCAGCACTCATACGTCTATTTCCCAAAGCCAACCTCTGGATATGACGCTGAGCACGTGCACTCAACTTCTTTGGTTGACCATGGTGAGGCCTGTTTTGAGTGGAACCTGTCCTGTTAAACCGCTGTATGGTCTTGGCCACCGTGCTGCAGCTCAGTTTCTGGGTCTTGGCAATATTCTTATAGCCTAGGCCATCTTTATCTAGAGCAACAATTCTTTTGAGGTGCCATGTTGAACTTCCAGTGACCAGTATGAGAGAGTGAGAGCGATAACACCAAATTTAACACACCTGCTCCCCATTCACACCTGAGACCTTGTAACACTAATGAGTCACATGACACCGGGGAGGGAAAATGGCTAATTGGGCCGAATTTGGACATTTTCACTTAGGGGTGTACTCACTTTTGTTGCCAGCAGTTTAGACATTAATGGCTGTGTGTTGAGTTATTTTGAGGGGACAGCAAATTTACAGTGTAATACAAGCTGTACACTCACTACTTTACATTGTAGCAAAGTGTAATTTCTTCAGTGTTGTCACATGAAAAGATACAATAAAGTATTTACAAAAATGTGAGGGGTGTACTCACTTTTGTGAGATACTGTGTGTGTGTATATATATATAGTTTATAACCATTTCGAGACCAAGTTCCTTGACTGGTTGTTTCTATAGGTCCTGTGCTTTTAAAAGTTATGTAAAGGCAGGGCTTTCACAAACATTGATGTGTCTAATATGTATGTGAAAAGTAGAGAGATTGGTTAGGCCATCAGCAGTGCATAATGGAAGTCATCTCCTGGCCCCGAAAAGGGTTAGAGCTGAACTCTAAGCAAATGGGTAAATACTTATATAATATACACATAAAGAAGGAGTTTATCTGTCCATCCTATCTTGAAATTTACACAACACAGCCCAATCTAGTGGGGCAGAAGATCTGACTTCTCTACTGCAGTCAAGAAACTTGGACTGATGTGTTCACCCCTCTGCCACTCAGCTTTTTTCCTCCTGTCAAAATGTTTTTTTGTTTTTTTTTCTCCAGATTTTGTTTTTGTGAGAAACATTTTTTTTCCTACATAACAAACCAAAAACTAAAAATAAGTCACCATTTCATATTATAACAACATTAATACATTGAATGTGACAAGTTATCCCAAGCCATTCATAAATACTTAAAAACAGATTTTCAGAAACATTTAAAAACCTTCAGAAGTATTTCAAAAGTACTCAGAAGTATCCATAAGTACTCAGAATTGAGTCAAATTTTACTTGTTCACACATGAGCACAGTAGTATATCTGATTCGCTGCTTGTGCTGCTTCTCCCTCTCCCGCTCTGAGCTTTGCTTTGCAGTGGATTGCAAGAGGCTAATACAAGATTGAATTCAGGTATTTACCCTGCTTGCCTTTAAAAACTTTATTAATAGATGTGTTAATCAATACAAAGCTGCATAGATTATTACTTTTTATATCTGCCTGGAGTTCAGATTTAAGGGAAAACATTTCATTATTTAGTAACCAAGGATGAACTTAGTCATGTTCGAACATGTATAGATGTGGCTGTGGGGTGGGGAATGCCTCCGCTGCTTATGACTGGCTGTCCACAGTGACCGCTTCCTGGCAGGATAGCTCAGGCAGGCTCAGACTCGTGTCCAAACACACCTGAGCTTATCCCTATTGGTAACCCTGCCCAGCTAATACAGGAAAAGCCTTTCTTTATCAAACATCCCAGTGCACAGGGTATCGTCATATCCATTATGATAGTGTTATGCTGCCACCTTCAGGTGATTGAACATCCCCTCACAGGCATAACCCCTCCCAGCCAGTCATAGCTTCAGTTTTTTGCTAGTGTCTTAAGGTGATGGTCATGTCTGTTTTATCTATGCAAAAAAATTGGTGTTTAGATAATTTTTCTCAAGAGTACATCTGGGATTAGGAGACTGACTTGTGTGGATCAGTTGCCTATATCGGCTAAGAGGAACAGTACCCAGACCGGATACGCAGGGATTGCTTGTAATGTTGCCATTTGGAACTGGATTCGGGGTAATGGGACTCTGTGCAATGATATATTGCCTGGTGAACTGGCAGGGTGCTCTACAGGTCCAGGGCAATGTTCCCCAGATAAGTAGTTGTGTCCATGAAGGCTCTTGCCTGCAGTGATGGGTGAAGTTTGTCCCTGGTGATGGGAGGGAAAAGGGGTAGGTCTCCACGTACCTGGCTCCCTGGTCTATTTTTTTTTTCTGGCTCCCCCTCCCTTTGTGACTAAAGTGTGGCTACATTGCTTTGCACTTAGTTTCCTCCCGGCCGCCCCAAGCACCATATAGTGGTGATTGAGCTTCAGGACAGTTCTGGAGGCTGTTGGTGCCAAATGCAGGGGGTGTCTGATATCGCATCTGCTTCTCTCAGCTGACTAGGACTGCTATTTAACTATAGCCCTTCTCTATTGTCTGCAGGCCATGGCTCAGCGATGAGGGGAGATGGATGGGGGGGAGAGGTTTCCCAAACTCCTTATTGTGTAGAGAGGAACCTGGTCACAGCTTCCATTGCAATATATTCCCTAGGGGTCATTTAGTTCTTTGTAGCTCTGATTCTTTTCACCTTTCTGCTGCCTCTGGGGGCACTTTCCTCCACTTCCTTTTTGTCAATGTAGGATTTCTGCTATGCTGTTACTGGGTTACTTCAGCTTTTCAAAATCCTTTAGGGATTAAACCATCTTGGTCGCAAGCAGAAACATTCTCCTTCTACTCTTTTTCTGGAAGAGAGGGATGCAGGGCATTCCTCTTCAGAAGAGTATACTTCTGAAGAATCTCAGGGTGGATTCCTGAAGCAGTGCTGAGCTGGAAGGGGGTTATGGTGTCCGATCACCTGACAGGGGCAGCATAACCCCTATTGTAATCAATGTGAAGATACCCTGTGTCTTGTGATGTACTCCAAGAAAGAAGGTTTTACAAGTAAACCAAAAATCCAGTTTATTACATCTATAGGCATTTGCATGCCATGTTGCTTGTTTTAAGGAACATTTCATGATTTAGAATTAGGTGCCCCTGGCTACACTACTTGGCCTTGGCTGACAAAGAAGAGGAGTGCTTAACCTGTCGTCATAGGTTGCTAATTCAGTTCAAGAAACAAACTACATGTACAAACATTTCACTATTTACTGCATATATTGTTTGTCTAAATTTTTGACACGTTATTTGGCATGTTATGGAAAATATTAAACCAGTTTAAAGAGGATTTATTTAGATCGTTCCTTATCTGTGCATATGCAAAGGATTTGGTGGACAAAATATTGATCTGCTGAACCTGCTTTTAAGAATGTCTTGTATGAACGCCTTTTGGTAATGAACACCTATTTGGAGAGTCCCTTGATCAATTCATTAAGGAAGTCATTGGGGCGAAGGTGCTTCTACTCCACATTAAGAAGCCTTAGTCTCATACTCCTACAGCTACTACCTCTGCTCAGCGAAAGTTTTTTTTTTTTTTTTCACAATCCCCAGGGGTTAGTCACAAAACCAAGGTTAACTTTTATTTTCCTCGTGAACCCTCAGCTCGTAGGTCCACCAAACTTGCCCTGACGACCTCTTCACAATGAAGGGGCATCCCCACTCCTTGGAGTTTGGGAACATCTGTTGGCATAATGCCAGTGTGGATATGAGATGTCCTGGACCTTCAGGTCTAATCTGTCATTTCAAAGGGGTACAGAGCTTCTATCTCTGCCCCTCCTTGCTTTCCAAACTGCCAACTGCAGGTAAAAAAACATAATGCCCACCATGAGCCAACTTTAGGCATAGGGATACCTGGGAATCCCACTATGTATTTGTGTATTATTGTTTTGGCATAGGGTGTGATTGAACCATAGGGTGTGGTTGAACCAGTTTGAATGAATGATTTCAAGGTGTCTCTTCAAATCTATTCACAGCCCTGAAACCAAATGATGGCATCTGTCCAATACAGGACTTAAAATCTCTAAACAAATTTCTTTGTATACCCAAATTCTGTATGGAATCAACAAGATCTGACTTCCCCCAAACAAGGGAAACTTCAGGCATCGGTAAAACATACAAGATGCAAGTGGATTACTGACACAGAATAATACACATTCCCCTTTTTCTGTGAACCCAGAGCATTGTCCAAAGGACAATTCAGTTACTTCAAAACTTTCGATGATTTATCAACTTTCAAAAGCTTGCTTTCTGACCCTCACACCATCTGGAGTACTTGTGGCCAACTTGAAAATGGCCCAAGCCAGAATTTTCCTTAATCACGAAAAAAATTGTCTCTAATCACAAACCCTAGATGCAAAGGGCATTGAGCGTTCTGGGGCTCATGAAAGCTTCCTTTGAGGCACGTTTGTTTGTCCCGTTTCACTCCAGGAATCTTCCATCCAACTGTTTCACAACATGGAATAAGAAAATCCAATACCTACATCATCCAGTGCTTATTTTGAGCCAGACAAAGTTGTCCCTGGCATGGTGAAACTGCCCCTGTAATTGGCAAAGTAATTTCTTTGCAAAAATGTGTACCAAAAAAATGGCGCCTCGTGGGGATGTGTACATGTAGACAAACAGCTGCCCCCTTTAGAGTGAACAAATCACTAAACTGTGCAAAATTATAAAATAAAGAATAAGGCGCTATACATGTTCATGTAAGAAAACTGACACAGAAAACACTGAATCAAACTTAAATGTGCACATTAATGAATAAATAAAATAAGCAAGCATAAAGTCCTTAAGTAAATGAATCCCAATACCAAAACGGAATACTCTGAGATAAAACTTCTAGATCTTCCACCATGAGTGCTCAGTATGAAGATGGCCACTCACCAGAGCTGTTTGACCTTTTTTTACAGATTGTTTCCACTACTGGAATAAATCCACTCCAATGGCCATTCAGGAAGGAGCTAGAATGTAAAAAATGACTCCACAGGAGACACAGATGAAAGTCTCATAGTGAAGTAATTTTTAATAAAGTAAAATCAGCAGCAATGGATAGCAGTTACACTCGCATGTAATAGTGCCTGACCTGGCACCAGGTGTAAACAGCGTGTGAGAGTCAGCTGATCCCTAGGGGTGGAGTGTGTTCCACGTCTCACTCCAAAGGTGCAAAGCCTGGTGTGGGGTATCAAATATGGACCCTGAAATGACAGATCCTGCGCTCCGACATATGTTTCGCCATGAATGGCTCTTGAGGAAGTCAAAGTAATTTCTTTAAATACCCTGAAGGGTGGTGACAGACTGAGCGAATGTTTTCAACTCCAAAGGTGTCCAGGAGATTTGATCCCTAGAGGAATTGAGGGGAATTGATCCTTAGAGGAGTTGAGACTTCCCAACGACATTTTGGAACTAAGAGCCATAACATTGGCTCTACAACACTTGACCCCCTGCTGCAAGGTCACCCAGTCAGGATACAGTCGGACAATGCCAAATCAGTAGCCTACATAAAATATTAGGTGGACAGCAGAAGTTAAGCTACCTTAAGGCAAACAAGTCTGATGCTCTCCTGGGCAGACACTCTCATTTCAGCTGTATAGCCCATTCTCATTTCTGGCATAGACAATTGGCAAGTGAACTTCTAAGTCTGTAAGGAATAAACACCTCATTCTCGTAGTGTTCCTCAAACCATTCTTGATCTTATCAGACCAGACCACTTTCTTCCATTGCTCTGTGGTCCAGTTCTAAAGCTCATGCGCCCATTGTAGGCACTTTTGGCTGTAGACATGGGTCACTATGCGCACCCTAACCGGTCTGTGGCTACACAGTCCCATACGAAACAAACTCTGTATTCTGGCATCTTTTTATCAGGGCCAGCATTAACTTTTTCAGCAATTTGAGGTACAGTAGCTCTAATAGGATGGGACTACACAGGCCAGCATTAGCTCCCCATGTGTATTGGTGAGCCTTGGCCACCCCATGACCCTGTCGCTGGTTCACTGGTTATCCTTCCATGGACCACTTTTGATAGGTCCGGACCACTGCAGACTGGGAATATCCCACAAGAGCTACAGTTTTGGAGTTGGTCCGACCCAGTCTTCTAGCTGTTACAATTTGGCCCTTGTTAAAGTTGCTTAAATCCTTTTGTTTGCCCATTTTTTTCTGCTTTCAACACACCAACTTCAGGAACAAAATCTGCATTTGCTGTCTAATATATCGCACCCACTTTCAGATGCCATTGTAACTAGATAATTGTTATTCACTTTACCTGTCAGTGGTCATAATGTTATGGCTGACCGGTGAATAATAAATTAATTGGATGTATTGGTGTATTCTGTGCCTTATAGGTGTATACATTGATGTTGGTTTTGTTGGTGTCTTTCCCTGCTCCCCAGTTGTTCCTCTCTCCCCGTCTTTTTTTTTGGTCCATTTCCTGGTGGCTGGGGGTATGATGATAATCCAAATTCCCTTCCTTGTTTAAAGGAGAAGTACAGTCAAAGCTTGTTTGGCTGTACTTCTCCTATGGATCACAAGAGTGCAGTTAGTTTTGCACTCCTGTGACCTGTTTTCAGCCGAGTGCGGCCTGAAGTCCGCTCTCTGCTGACGTTACAGAGACTGTCCAGGCTTGGACATCATCACGACCATAGAGTCAGGATCCACCCAGATCGCCTAGTCGGCCGCTCCCACCCCCTCCTCAGCCCAGTGCTCTAGTGAGCCAGGGGGGGCAGAACAGAGAGCTCCTGACTGACAGCAGATCTCTGCTTACGGAGCTGTGAGAACCAAGCAATCAGTGGTGTTTGTTCGCTCGGTTCTCATTGTTAGAGGCACCGGACCGATGCTGCATCCACCTAGGTAAGTATGATACTAAAAAAAAAAAAAAAAACACCCCATACATCTCTTTTAAAGATTTTGTAAGTTTGGTATATCTATGGTAATGGTAATCTATGTTTTGTACCAGGAAATATTTGTTTTGTATGATGATTGCATTTGATTGTACATTTTTGGTTTGTCCATCACACATGTTGGTTTTATTTATTTATTTTTCTCCCAGATTATTGTAATTCCATGCGGGATCACAAACACATTAGCTGAAGCAGATAGAGATGCCCTTCTACAGAAATGCAATCAGTATTTAAAACGCCTTCTGAATGTGGACATCAGAGCACGAACAGATTTACGTGACAACTACTCACCTGGTTGGAAGTTCAACCATTGGGAGCTTAAGGTGAGGACTATAGCGTGATGCTGCATGTTCGTGCCATCCATTCATCTCATGTCTGAGAATATTCACTGCAAGAAAAAAAATATATTTTTCAACGTCTATAAGGGGTCATGAGACAGATCCTTTTATTGTTCTTTATGGTTTCCTCATCCAGCCATAATGTACTGTAAAAATAATATATTTTAAAACATAACATAAAAGCAATAAGTCCTTGTACTTTATGTGTGACTGATTAGTATGCTAAGTTCAGACTGGTTAAACATTGGCGTTCGTTTGCAGATAAAGTATCTTAGTAATTCTTTTTATTGAACAAATTGTTTGCACTGAATTTAGAGCAGAAGACCATGTTTTTCATATATATCAGTTGTTAAGCCACTCAATGACATTGCTACAATCCCCTCTGCTATATTAAATAATGTCCACAGTGTATGTGTTTAAAAAAAAAAAATGCCCCTGTGTTACCTTATTTTATAGCGCTGATCGGCACTCACGTGACCAGTCACCTTTCTCCTCTCTTGATCTGTGAGCTACAGTGGGCTGGGCTGAACCCCCTCCCCGACATCAGCCAGGAGGAGGACAGAGGCAGCCGGTTGTGTGAGTGTCGATCAGGAGCTATAAAATGAGGAACAGGGGCATTCAAAAAAAAATACACTGGGGACATTATTTAACCTAGTAGAGGGGATTGTAGCAATGTCTTTGTGTTATGATAGCAGCAGGAGGGGAGGGCTGGGCTGGGGAGTGAGCAGAGCTGACAGGCAGGTAGGGGAGAGGACGGGGAACAGCAGAGAGGAGAGCTGCAGATGACAGAGGCACATAAACTAACCATGGTGTCAGGGCTCAGCAGCCATGATAAACCGTGGTCAGTTTACAGGGGGGAGGGCATAGCAAGGTAGGATCAGACAGGTTTTTTAGGTTATACAGGGGGCCAAATTACACAGCACAAGCACTGTGCTGTATAACATGCTTTAAGGGAACAGGATCTATTCTTTTTGGGGGGTTACAAACACTTTAAGTCTTATATGATATTTGATGCAGTGCATAAAGTAGACCTGTACTTTGTCCATGCAGAGCAGCGCAACATGTTATGTTAATCCCCCTTCCCTGTACTTTGTCCATGCAGAGCAGTGCAACATGTTATGTTAATCCCCCTTCCCTGTCAGCAGCGTATACTCATCGATCCTACACTTCTCCATCATTCTGTTTTGCTGCCAGGAGAAGGAGGAGCCAACCTATGTGAGCTAAAATGTGTAGCTTTACAGGACCGCAGAATCTCCCAGTGTGACAATGCTGGTGCTTGATGAATGACCTGTTGCTGTCACATGGAGTGAGTCACATGCTTCTCTATACTGGGAAGTAACCAGGCTCTTTTCAGAGGAAAAGCTGTCGGTGGAGATTGTTCTCCCCTGTATATTTAGTTTTTTTTCAGTATCTCCAGTTTCATCACAGAGGAGAACCTGACGTGTCAGCAGAGAAACAAGTACTGAAAAAGCAATGGGTTGGCAGGGTGCACATAGGAGGTAGAAGTTGTCCGGTGTGGGTATTTTCAGGTGGATTCCACTAAAACATATGAAGTAATTATGGTTTGGGAAAGGTTTAGTGTTAGCAGCTGCTTTAGGGACACTTTGCCACAGTTGTGGGCATTAAGAGCTAAAATAAGTACCTTTCCTGAGACCTAACTCATCACACTTTTAAAGCGGAGGAGAAGCTGTCTCTATTCCTAGTTGAGTTTGAAAACCCTTTGCAGAGCAACTAACAAACTCCTAGCATCATGAAGAAGAATGAAAGCAAAAACCAACCATCTCATGTTCAAATTTACCAAAACTTTGTGATTTGCATTCCTTGCAAGGTAAAAATTGCAGGATTGGGGGCCATATGATGCTTCTCCCTCTGTAAAGCAAGTTGTACCACAGTGCACAGCAGCGGACGCAGGAATTCGACCCTCGGAGGCAGCGGCTGCTGGTGCTCAATTTTTTTTTTGGGGGGGGGGCAGCAAACAAACCTGGCCCCCTCACTCATTCCGCTCACCCCGCCCCTGTCGCTCAGTCGATCACCGATTCACCCGCCAGCCCCGCACTTATTCCATCCAGGTCGTGGCTTCGGCCGCCTCCCCCCTGCATCTCCTCCCGAGTCCCGGCGGTCGCTTCTCCTCCTGGCCAATTGGCTCTCAGGACCTTCTTGATTGGCCGGGAGGAGAAGCAGAAAGACATTAGCGAATATTAATTTGTTAATGTCACACAAGTGGGTGGGCTCGGGGTGCAGTGCGCTGCGCCCCAAGCCCACCCTTTTTGAAGCCAATTGGAGCCTCAGGCTCCAATCACGTGCTTCAAAATAAAATAAAAAACCCCTCTGAAATCTGTGTGTCCAGCGTCCTGCATAGAGGTTAGGGGCTGGGCCCATGGAGTAGGGGGGCAGCGCTCCTGCATCCCTTATGAGCAACCACCACTGCTTGGAGGTGTCAAATGTTGAAGACTTTGCTGGAAGCTGTTGGTAGATGGTAATCAGAGGAGATTCTTCTGCCCGTTATAGAGGTGAGTATTCACAGTCTTTTGTTGCAGAAAGTTCTTAACGTTTCTTGGGGAAAGTAACAGTCGGTTTTAAAAAAAAACAAGCATTGTTTTCACACGTGGTAATAATGATTTATTAGCTTAAAGAATCGGGCACTTTGACAAATACATTGAATAGTCTCTTACTTTTAAAGCCTAGGTCTAGACAGTTTTTTTTTTTATTTAGTTTTGGTAATGGTTGGTAAGTTACAAATACAGTTGGGTACATATATATTTGGACACAGGCACAATTTTCATAATTTTGGCTCTGTATGCCACCCGAATAAAATGAAACAATCCAAATGAATTTGGAGTGCAGACTTTCAGATTTAATTCAAGGGGTTGAACATAAATATCAAGTACAAATTTTAGGAACTGCCACCATTTTTATACCCAGTCTGCCCATTTTCAGGGGCTCAAATGTAATTGGAGAAATTAATATAATCCTAAATATTTTTTTTTTACCACTTCAATACTGGGCACTTATGCACCTTCCTGCCCAGACCAATTTTCAGCTTTCAGCGCTGTCGTACTTTGAATGACAATTGCGCGGTCATGCTACACTGTACCCAAACTAAATTTTTATCATTTTGTTCCCACAAATAGCGCTTTCTTTTGGTGGTATTTGATCACCTCTGGGATTTTTATTTTCTGCTAAACAAATTTTTAAAAAAAGACCGAAAATTTAAAAAAAAATGTTTTTTATTTTGTTTCGGTTACAAAACTTTGTAAATAATTAAGTTTTCTCCTTCACTGATGGGCACTGATGAGGTGGCACTGATAGTCGGCACTGATAGTCGGCACTGATATGCAGCACAGATGGATACACATAGGTGGCACGGATGAGCACTGATAGGCGGCACAGATGGGCACTGATAGGCGGCACTGATGTACTGTAATGTATGGTACTGATGGATGCCAATCGGTGCCAAACAATAATGCCTGCCAATCAGTGATGCCTATTGTGGGCACTGATTGGCATCCCTGGTGGTCTAGGGTGGCATACCTGGTGGTGACATCCCTGGTGATCCTAGTGGCATCCCTGGTGGTCCAGTGTGGGCATCCTCAAGGGGGCTGCGCTGATAATCGATAAGCACAGACCCCCCTTGTCAGAAGAGCAGTCGATCGGCTCTCCTCTACTCATGTCTGACAGACGCGAGTGAGGAAAAGCCGATCAACGGCTCTTCCTGTTTACATCGTGATCAGCTGTGATTGGACACGGCTGATCACGTGGTAAAGAGTCTCCGTCAGACTCTTTACCTAGATGGGAGTTGATGGGAGTTGCGGTCCGTCAGACTCTTTACCTAGATGGGAGTTGCGGTGTGTCAGATTGACACACCGCAACAACGATCACCGCGATGCGCGCCCCCGGGGGCGCGCAGTGGCTTAATATTCTGGTCATGATATTGAAACCACTTTGCCACTGTCATTTTGCTATATGGCGGGTGGCAAGTGGTTAATATTTTTTTTGAGAATCCTTTACTGGCAATCTGAGTGCCTGAAGTCTGGAACCCATGGACATTACCAAAGACTGGGTTTCCTCCTTTCTGATGCTTTGCCAGGCTCTAACTGCAGCTGTCTTCAGTTGTTCTTTGTGAGTCTTTCTGCCTTTAGTTTTGCCTTCAGCAAGTGAAATGCATGCTCAATTGGGTTGAAATTAGGTGATCGACACGGCCATTGCAGAAAATTCCACTTCGTTTCCTTCAATAGCTCCTGAGTTGCTTTTGCGTGTGTTTTGGATCATTGTCCATCTGTACTGTGAAGCGCAGTCCAATCAACTTGGCTGTATTTGCCTGAATCTGGGCTGACAGTATATCTCTAAACACTGCAGAGTTCATCCAGCTGCTTCTGTGTTCTGTCACATCATCAATAAGCACCAATGACCCAGTGCCACTGGAAGCCATGCATGACCATGCCATCACACTGCCTCCACCATGTAACCACGTGTGCTTTGGATCATGAGCTGTTCCAAGCCTTCGCCACGCTCCCCCCCCCCCCATCATTCTGGTACAGATTAATCTTAGTTTCGTCCATCCAAAGAATGCTTTTCCAGAACTGTTCTGGCTTTTTTAGATTTTTTTTTTTGGCAATATCTAATCTGGCTTTTCTATTCTTTAGGCGTCTGAATGGTTTGCACCTTGTGGTCTTCTCTTGATTTGTAGACTTTTGACAATGATACGCTCACCTCCTGGTTTTTCTTTACTATAGAGAGGATCCTGCGATCATCCACCACTGTTGTCTTCTGTGAATGTCCAGACCTTTTTATGTTGCTGAGTTCACCAGTGTGTTCTTCTTTCCTCAGAATGTACCAAACTGTTGATTTGGCCATTCCTAATGTTGCTGCTATCTCTCTGATGGATTTGTTTTGTTTTTGAAGCCTTACAATGGCCTGTTTCACTTGCATGGACAGCTCCTTGGAACGCATGATGTAGGTTCGCAGAAATAGATTCCAAATGCAAATACCACACTTAGAATCAACTCCAGACCTTTTACCTGCTTACAGGCAAAATATTTACTTCACCATGCCACTGCTAGCCCAATACTCCCCTAGAGGCACATGGAATAAATATGGGGCGCTTCAAATATAAATAAGTGTAACCAAAAAACTGCTTAATTGATGAATAAATAAGGAAGGAGTAGCCCACGCCTGGCCATGAAGCAGATTTTGGCTCAATTGTCCACCTACTTTTAGTCCCCTAAAAAAAATGGGGGGCTGGCTATTCTTAAGAGCTGTAATTCCTAAACCCTTCCTCCGATTTGGATGTATATACCCTCAAATTAAACCTGATAGTGTGCATTTTCAGCCCATATCCATTATATAAATATAGCTTGAATATGTTTTGGTAAATACCTGAAAAAAATAAACATTGTACCAATGTCCAATTATATATGGACCTAACTGTATCTGTGTTTTCCATAAAACGGTGCAGCTGTCGCTGGGTCAAAAGGGCTTCTACGGCAATAAAGACATTGTCCGAGGTTCCTACCTACCTCATTCTATGAAAAAAATGTTATTGAATCTTCTTTGTCCCAGTTGGAAAGTCTATCCATTGTTTCTTGTCCTATCAGGACGTACAGGTAAAACTCAACAGAGTCACGGACTGCAATAATAACTTGACAAAGACTCTAACACTTACTCACTTTGGTCAAAGCAAAATACAGTTTTAGGCTTTAGTTGGGCTTTTTTTGAGATCAAAGTTACATTTTTTATATATTTGTGTTTAGGGTGTTCCTATCAGGCTGGAAGTGGGCCCTAGAGATATGAAAAGTAACCAGTTTGTAGCAGTTCGACGAGACACAGGAGAGAAACTGACCATTGCAGAGGACCAAGCAGAGACTAAGTTAAAAGATATTCTGGAAGAGATTCACACCAACCTCTACAGCAGGTAATATATTTGTCTACGATTTCCATGTTTATTTCCAAGATGCTTAAAAGACACCGACCTCTAAATAGGACTTTTTAGGGCATCAACAACTTCAAATATATAAATGATCACCTTTATTGGTACAGGTTAAAAATCTATAATCCATATACAATGTTAAAATAATTGATGCAGTTACAGCAAATTGGTTGAAGGCTAAGTACAAATGTACCAAGTACCATGGAAGTCTATCAACGCATGTAATGGTGGGAATAGAGATTAGCAAACGTGTTTCAAATTTAACATGTTATAGCTTTCTTCTTCAGGATCAAATAATAGGCAACATGGTTATCTATAACAAAAAGGATCGTATTAGAACATTTGTCTATTAACATATTACATGTTCTATTTATATATATTCATAATATAAATAGACAGTAACCCGTAAGAGTAGAGAGGACTAAGCACAAGACAGCATCATATAAAATCCAAAGAGGAAAGAGGTTTTTGCATCAGATGGAGGTGCCAGAGCTCCCATCCCTTTACCCACTGGGAGATTGAGGTGCCCCACCAAGAGATGCACACCATCTTCACAAAGAAGATCAATCTGTTGGATGAAGTAAAAATATAACTATAAAGGCTGATATTACTTAGTGGTACATAGTGTTCAGCTCAGTTCATGTAGAAACTTACTTGGGTTGCATACATTAGTGGAAAAGCTTAGAGATGCCCTGAGGGAGGGCTATAAACGCTCAGACTCCGATAGAACATAAAAGGAAAGGAAAATGTTGAAGTTAAGCAGCACCTACAAATAGTATATAGTACCTGTGAGGAGGGGGAAAGAGGAAAATAAACTGTGAGGGTACTGGCCAAATAATCACTAGTGATAGTTTTTCAAATCGTAGACTTGTGTCAATAAGCTTACTTTGATGAGGTGATACAGAGTATACAGATCTTCCGAGGAGTATACCGGAGAACTGTTCCCTCTGCGAAGTTCAAAGGGGCTAAAGGATAGCTCAAGTATCCCCAGCTGGAGTATCTAAGCGGAAAAGAGGTGTAGCCCAGCATTTTAAACTGTGTGGGGAAAAAAAAAGCAAATTTTCTCCTCAATCCAACAATATAAAGGGGGCATGATGTGTGAAAATCAAGTTACCTGTAGGTGAAAGGTGGTCTGAGGAGCAGCAACGTTGTCCACCCTTGGCCTGCAGCTGTATAAATGTGCTGCTTGGGCGATTGTAGGATCCCAGTCGTGTGGAGGCATGTGGGTGGGGCTAGAAGGCACCCCTCCCCCAGTCCAAGAGGTCTCACCGTGTGGTGATAGCGGTTGGTGTTCTATCAGATTATTGCTACCCATCAGATTGTGCAACGGAAGTGACGTTCTGGCCAAAAAAAACTACTGCACGTGCGCTATGTGTTCCAAACACTTCATTATCTAATGCATAGCGGTAATCTGATAGAACACCCATGCGTACTTCTTACAACACCCAGCTACATCTTGAATTTCAGAGTAATTTTAGCAATAAAGTGAGCGTATATAAATAAATAGTATATTGACACCTGTGATGCTGTTTTGATGATACATTTTGAAAGAAGCTGGACGCCAGCAGTAGGAAGGTGGCAGAGGCTATGTTGGTACACCCCACACTGCTCAGCACTAAACCTTTAGGCTTTCAAAATTAAACATCCAAACAGCATCACAGATATCAATACACTATATTTTATATAAGCTTACTTTTTTGCTAAAATTACTCTGAAATGTAAGATGTCCGCATGGGTGTTCTATCAGATTACCGCTTCTTATCAGACAATGAACTGTTTGGACTGCATAGCGCCGTGGAACGCATGTTGAAACACATAGCACATGCACAGTAATTTTTAAATTTTTTTTGGGGTCGGAACGTCACTTCCGTTGCACAATCTGATGGGTAGCGGTAATCCGATAGAACCCTGGGGATCAAGGCGCTGCGTCTGGATGTATACTGGCGCACTTAGAGCACCATAACAATAGAGACGCTGTCCCTCTGCATGGGCCCTTGTGCGCCGGGTGGGGAAGAGACAGAGAGAAGCTGGACAGCACTCCCCCAGTGGATCAGAGAGCAACACGCAGCAGCAATTACATAAAAGGACACCGAGAGCAAACAACCATAATCAAATCCTTTTTACCCTGAGACAATCTGGAATATATTTAATCATGGCCGTCGTGATATCCTATATGAGAGATACAGTACATTCGATATGAGCATAAACATAATAAGTGGCAATTAGATAATTTTTAAAAAGAATCAGATAAAGAAAAATGAATAGCTTGATATATGTAGCTCTAAACAAAGATCTGCAGATTGGAAATCTAATTCGGGACCCCCTGACTTAAAACCTTCAAGGAATGGTTTAAATGCTATAGATTTGTTTAGAGGGGGGGGGGGGGGGGGGTGGCATTGAGTTGAAAAATTTATGTTTGTTTGTACTGTAAGAGGATTTTATTCCAATTGCTGACCCCCCCCTCCATTAGATTTACCTTCAACTATGGTAGTGCAAGGGCCTGCCTGAAAGTGTTTAGGTTTGACCTCATATTATATGGCTTTGGTAAATCTAAAGGAAAAAATCTAAAGAACATTGTATAGTGTGTATCCAGCTTTGGGGGGGTTCTGGATTGCAGGTTTAAATGCTTAATAGATGTCGATGAGCTCTTTGCCAGAACGCCATTTTTTTTTCCCGACAGGAGCAGTCGCAGAGAAATAGATTAATTACCCCTTTTGTTCTGCAGTTAGCAAAATGTCTCAGTTTGAAAGTTTTTCCGTTAGGAAGAATAATATCATGGGTCATGGCTGATGTTCATGTATCTGCAATAATGGCATTGGATCATCCACTGGATCATACATTTTTGGTGACCAGGATGCAGAGGAAGGGGGTTGGTTTACCAACAGGGCCCACTTACACTTATGCATTGTGGTAACATGTTAAATGTGTTTACAAGTGCTTTAGTGCCACTGAAAACTTTAAAGAATAAGTTCACCTTTCTGAACATGTTGCATGTTTTAGGGTATAACATGTTCAGCATCTGCCACCCCCTCCCCCCCCCCAATCCTCCTGGTGACAGCGGGCTGGGGATCTTCTCCCTGCACCTGCTGTCACTATTCAAAAAGAGCGCGGCCTTTCGGGGCTCCCCCCACATGGCCGTGTCAATGATCACAGAACTACCATAAGCCTTTGTGGCTGACAGCTTGTAGTTCTCAATGAACTACCAGGGCGCTGATGAGCACAACTGTGGCCGCTGTGGGTTTTGCTTTGTACAGGCTTCCCAGGCCACAGCTGTCCACACACACACCTAAGATCTGGGCAATGTTTTCTGCAAGATACCTGCTGCACCATAGCTGATTTGGACTGTTTGCATCTCCAGTGCCTGAGTGCAAGTGGTGGTGTCCTAGGGTTACAAACTTGAGTTTCTTTCCCTTTCCCTCTCCTCGCTTTCTTACCAACCTCCAATCTCTGTGTCTTACTGATCTTTATTGGACACTTTGTAGACTCTTAATAAGGTCATTGCCCCAGTCCATGCCACAGAGCAGTTTTGGAGCTTCTACTCCAAACTGTTTGCTGTTCCCAAGCCAGATTAGGCATTCACCCTAACCTGGACCTCAAGATTCTATTTGCTTACTTTCAAGTACAAAAACT
The DNA here is from genome assembly GCA_037952925.1 of Lithobates clamitans. Taxonomy (NCBI): domain Eukaryota; kingdom Metazoa; phylum Chordata; class Amphibia; order Anura; family Ranidae; genus Lithobates; species Lithobates clamitans. Next base: position 2,831,529 of record JBBGZY010000964.1, on the reverse strand, counting down.
CAATTTTAAATGGAATTGTCAAGATCTGTCATCACTTTCCCTTACTGTGGAGACTTTCTAGCCTTAGTGAAAGTCATTGAGCTTATTTACATGTACACATCTTTCCAGCACATCCGCTCTTTCTGTGCTTTGCAGTGGGGCCTCTGCATTACCAGTTTGTGGCTCTTCCATTCAGCCTGTCCACTATACACTGGGTGGTCACTAATATGCTGGCCTCAGTTTTGACCCTGTTGCATGCTTGAGGTATCCCATAGTGGGATACTTGGATGAACTCCGCTTAAGAGAATAGTTGGCAAGGGCTCTGAAGGACAAATTGCCTCTAGTTGTCCAGATGGGTCATCCGGCTTCCTCTTCCATCATTGCTAGTTAGCTCAGGCAGTTCATTTTTGGGCTTATGCCCTCAAGGAATAAGTTTCCCTCTTTACTATCATAGCCCATTCCAACAGCTCTGTTGGTGTTTCTTGGACCTTTCAGTAGCAAGCATCCAATTCCCATTCTGCAAAGCCTCCACCTGGTCTTCTATTCATACCTTTTCCAAGTTTTACCAGGTTGATTTCCAGGCCTCTGCTGATGCAAGGTTCGGTCGCCAGGGGCTTCAAGCTGTAATCTGAGCGTTTGAAATCAGTTGGCCCTTGTTTTTTGTGAGCCTGTTTGCCAATTCTATATCTTGGAGTACAGTACGGCTTTTGCTGGTGTCCAATCACCTGAAGGTAGTGGCATAAAACCCATGGTCTAGAACTACAGGGCCTGTGTCATGTCCTGTACCCCAGGATATACAATTTACAGGCAAGTCAAAATTCTTTTTTTTTTTTTTCTTTTGGTGTAAAGTTTTTACATAAATTAATAAAAGCTGACCGGTGTCCATGTAAGTGGTTTGTCTCAACCCTCCCTCTAAATGTCACTTTTGCTGTGCAACTTGGCCTGGTAAAGAAAGTTGAAAAACAGACTGGCAGGTTCAATGACTGAAAAAAGCCCTAAAAATGCAGTCAACACATTTAAGAGCTGGTAATCGGCAATATTTTTTTGGGGGCTTAGTGCCGGGTTCCCACTGGTGCGATGTCTGAGATCGCATGTGATTCGCACTGCAATGCAAATCACATGCGATCTCTGTGATGCGATTTTTAGTATGGCTGAATTTGCATCAAACTCGCACAGGACCCTTTTTTGGCCCGCAGCAGAATCTGATCGCATGGGTGTTCACACTGCGATATGCAAACTGATTTGGGGGTGTCAGTAATTTTTAACTGACACTCCCAGCAGTTCACATAGGGAGGTGTGAATTGCTGCCGGGAGACACGCAATGCGGGAACCCGCAGTGGATTTGCAGGGTTCCCGCATTGCAGCAGTGTGAACCGGCCCTTAATGCCACTCTAATCTTTCATGTGAAGTTAGAGTTGCTATTCTCCTATGCACCAAATGGGTTGGTTTTGTGTTTGGTTTTATTGATTGTGATTGTATAGTTTTTTTTTTTGTTTTTTTTTGTAAACCTTGACAAAAACATAGAAGTAATTTTGGTTGCACCCTTCTTGTCTTTTAATGTAGGGCACTGAGAGATCTGACGACCCACATGGTGGTAACAGATTCTATGGAAGAATTCCAGAATCAGCTGGATACAGGAAAAGTATGTGTTTTTTGTTTTTTTTGTTTTTTTAGGAAGGGGGATTTGACTGAATATTAAACACAATTCTTAAAGCTAACACACCAGACAAAGGATCCTTATTCAAAAAAAAAAAAAAAAACAATTATTTTCAGGTTTGTGTCAAAAGATTTATAGTCATGTGGCTAAAAATAAAGCTGCTTATCCTCTGGTGTGAAAGCCTTGTGAATTGATCATATAATGTAGGCTCCTACCTTTCCTGGCAGATTTTCAGATTTTCTCAGACCATCATGTTGTCATCCTTTCCAGCAGCGATGGACAATAGCATTTTTCCTTATGGTGATATCAACTGATTATGACTATGCTGTGTATCAAATAAGCCACTTGTAGTCTGCATCAGAAGTCTGTGTGACAAGCAGAAGAACAGTTGGTATACAGGGACAAGCAGATGTCATCCTAGAACAGGAAGTGCCTAAATAAGGATCAGCAGAAAATATGCTAATGAAAACTTCAGATTTAAATAGAATTTAAAATTAAACCGATATAAAAATTTTAAAGATCAGATGAGATTTTGAAGTGGTTCTAAAGGCAGAACGTTTTTTTATCTTAATGCATTCTATGCATTAAGATATAAAACCTTCTGTGAGCAGAAGCCCCCTTAATATGTACCCGAGCTCCATCTCGAACCAGCAATGTTGCATGAGAGTCTCGGTCTCCCTCCTCACTGGCTGAGACAGCAACGGTGCGCCATTGGCTCCCGCTGCTGTCCATCAAAATCAGTGAGCCAATGAGGAGAAAGCTGCAGCTCCATGTCTGAATGGACACACAGAGCAGCGGCTTGGAGGATCAGGGCTGCTCTGTGCAAAATCACTACACAGGGCAGGTAAGTATAACATGTTTGTTATTTTTAAACAAAAAAAAACAAGACTATAATATCACTTTAACAGTTTGCATTTACATATACATACAAGGAATGGTACAGATCCCCCAAGGAGTCCTTTATTTCATCCTGGCTCTTCTGCAGTGACTGTAGGCTTGAACCAGGGGACATGGTTTCTGCAAAGTATTGCACCCTCTTCCCATCAGTTGCCAACATTGCAACCTGTAGGTGCACAATGGTAATATTGACACTTTGACACATCTTGCATTACGCAGGTTTTCAGCTAGGCATCATCAGAATTGCTCAGCAGAAATCACAGGTGCTTGCCAAGCACATATGTTGATGTCTGTGTGCATTGCAAAAAAATTATGAATTGCGAAAAATGGGAAATGGCACTTTATGAACACCTAGGCAACTTACCTAGCATTGCTTTGTTTTTTTCTATTTGCTTTCATGGTGGAAGCGAGCAATATTCCCTACATATGAAGTATTGAGGATCTTTTCACTACCTTAAGCTAATTAACTTTAAAGAGGTTCTAAAGCCTTAAAATTTTTCAACCCTAATGTATTCCTTGCATTAGGTTAAAAAATGTTTAGGCATCAGTATCCCCCTTCTCCCCTCCTTATACTTACCTGAGCCCTCATTTAATCCAGCGCTGTGCACGTCTGCAGCTCTTCTCTCCCCTCAATTCTGGGTCTCGCTGGCTTTGTTGAGGCAGTGGGAGCCATTGGCCAGAGACGAGAGAGTGAGGGGCAAGGCCGAGTCCCGCTGCCTGTGTCTATAGATGCAGACGAGGCTCGGGAATGACCCTGCACGAGTGCCCCCTTTATAAAGCGGCTTTCTATGGGGACACTCACCAGAGGGTAGGAGCCAAGAATGCTGGAGAGGGGCCTAAGAAGAGGAAGTTCGGGGCCACACGGTACAATTCCATTGCACAGCAGGTAAGTATAAACCTGTTTGTTTAAAAAAAAAAAAAAAACATTTACAATCACTATTAAAGCCATTTACTCAAAATAACCTCTTCCTAAAATGGCTTCAAATTCCAGATCTCTATCTAGATAAGAAGCAATAAAATATCACTGCGAGATTTGTCTCTGATAATGTAAAAGGCGTGTACTCTTTCAAGGTTGATCAGGCTGATGATAATTTACGTATACATCAACAGGAAGCCATCGTTTTTACTGAGCAATGGCATAATTTGTCCTTTTATAGCAGGTAATTGCACAACTATAAGCTGCTGCCGTATCCGACAGCAGAACCCTGTTGTTGGCCTATAGGGCTCTGTAAGATCCTCCACTATCTTGTTTGTTAGAAGTTTTTATATCATTCTCTTGGGTTACATGGCCACTGTCCAAATGTTTTACAATTTTCATAACTTCCCTAAAGGGGTTTTAAGAGTAATCGCTAAGAGACACGCAAATGTTTCAAAGGATCAGAGCAGATCACGTCATTAGTGCCAAAATACATGAATAAAGCGGAGAAAATTAAATGTAACATGGCCTTTGCAGGGATGTATAGCTGTTTTGTATATATTTTTTTATACAGTTCATTTTAGTTAGCTACATATTAAAACAAATCTAAAATGAGTTGCTAAAATCTTCTTTTTTTTTTTGTAATTATAACTAAGTTTATTGGTTAAATCTAAAAAATGCTAAAATCTCATTTTGATGTGAAAATGTCAATTAATATATTTAATTTACATGATAAACAGAAATGAATCCAGCAACAAAAATTCAGTAAAAAAAAACATGCAAAATGAATGTCCTGAGCACTGCTTCAGTGCCTGCAAAAAGTCTATCAGTGTTTATTCTTCGTGAACTTCTTTGTGTTATCCGTGTGATAGTGCTCCACATGTAATCAAAGTGTCACCACTCTTGTGCTCCCCCCCCCGCCATGGTAATATCCTCACCTCAGGGTGTGTGACCTCACATTTAAGTTTGGTCAATCAGCGCTGGTAAGCCTGAAGATTCCTTGTTCAGTGAGCCCAGGAGTGTCTCACCAGCGCTGATTGACCAAACTGAGGTGAGCATACAGTGATACCTCGGTTTGCGTCTAACGCGGTATACCAGCATTTCGCAAGACGAGTTATATATATTTTTTTTAAATCCTGACTTGATTTGCGAGAGCTGTCTTGCAAGATGAGCAGTGCTCAAGTCGCTGGTGTATGTATTACTGTATGTGGCCACAGGTCTGGGGGCACTGGAGAACTCTGAGCTGCTCAGAGACACTCCCAGCTGGGTAGGGCAGGCATAAAGTGCGTCGGAGCACCCAAAAGTGTCAACAGTTCCTGAGGGTCTCTGAACATCACCAGCGCCCCCCCACCTCTGGCCGCATACTGTACTGTGGTCAAATCATCATTATTTCTTATGAGGAAAAACTCTCTTTGATATACAAGTGCTTTGGATTACAAGCATGCTTCTGGAACTAATTTTTGCTCGTAATCCAAGGTATTACTGTATCACCATGGGGGGGGGGGGGGGGGCACAAGAGTGGTGACACTTTGATTATATGTGGAGCACTATGACACGGATAACGCTAAGAAGTTCACAAATGATATACACTGATGGACTTATGTTTTGGCAGGCACTGGAGCAGTGCACAGAAGGGGAGATTTATTTATTTCTGTTTATCACGATTATTATTCATTTAAAGTGTTAAGTGAATATATTATATAGGACAAGACTTGGATGTAGGAATAGCGCGGCACTATATATTATTTTGAATATGTTTTGGCACATATATTCGGGATTGTGAACAGTGTCAGCAGCTGTATTTTTATGGTTCCAATCTTGGCCAGTTCAATAAGGACTGCCTGAGATTCAAACCATATACGGGCAGGCTGAATGTACCCAAGTTGATCCAACGATTGACTTGGGTACAACCAGCCATGTCGGATTTTTGGATTCACTGTGTTCTCCCAGCAGGGGACGGCTCCTGGTCCGTGCATACCCTGCTTAACAATAAACCTAATTTGAACAGTGAGGGCCACACACACTGACCAAAATGCTGCCAAGCCCTGCTGAACTGGCCAAATTTCAATCCGTCTATGGCCAGCTTTACTGCTGTAATGTGATCCTAACTTAACTCAGGAGACCAAATTACACTTGCAGCAAAATCCCTCAGAGAAGGGGCACCCCTCCCCCTTTCCTATTAGAGCAAGATCTGCATTTGCAGTCTGCAGAAACGTTCACCATGGGGGTTATTTACTTAAACCGAAGAGTGCAAAATCGGGTGCAAGTCTGCATAGAAACCAATCGGCTTTCAGTTTGTATTGCCAAAGCTTAATTGAACAAGCTGAAGTTAGAAGCTGATTGCCTACCATGCACAGCTGCACCAAATTCTGAGCGTTCCAGTTCCAGGAGTAAATCTCCCCCCAAGTGTCAGGAAAATGCTGGCCTTTATTAGTAACACAGCATGCACTGGAAAATACCGTCAAGTACCCTGTAAGAAATAATTATTTTAAGATGTTATACTAAAAGTAAAAAGAGTTTTGTAAAGCTGCAAAAAAAAAAATTGACCAAAAACCATTTTGGGTTTCCTTTAAGCCCACTGCACGTTTATGCATTGCGGTAACATGTTAAAATGTGCGTTTTACAAAACATAAATGTAGTGTATGGCACATTTAGGACACAGAAGTTCAAGTCAGTAGGTGCCAAGGAATCTACGCTAACAGCGTACCACACATACTGTATTTTGCGATGCATAACAAAAATGCAGGCCCTTTGTTTTGTTTTTTTGTCAGTTGCTGTGTGTGCATTCTAAGTTCATTCAAAATTCGTGGTTGAGCCCTGACCACTGTTGTCGGTGTACGTCCCTCCCAGTGTTGCCAACCCACCAGATTGAAATTTACTGACACAACACCCAAAATTTACTGGCACATCCAAGTTTTTACTGACATTTGCAAAAGTTACAGTTTTAAGTGCAAATGAGAGTATTTAGGCTACAAACAAATACAACATACAATTGCAATTATAATTTAAGGTAGATAATAAGGCAAAAAAACATATTTCTTATTTTATTTTTGATATAATAAGTTAGTAGCTCAGGGACTGGCCTCAGGAGGGCAAGAAATTAAAATGGGCGCGCACGCACATAAAATTGACTCTCGCAGTGACACTGACAGCAGTGTGCAGCAGCACAGATGATGATGACACCTCTCTGACATAACACGTCCCCTCCTGAGTCACAGTGACAGTCTCTCTCCAAGCAAAGTGGTCCCTCCAGTCCAAACAGCACTGACGGTCCCGGTTCCAGCTTGCCTTGCTCCCATACCGCAGACCCGCACACGAGGCTCTGGCTGCTCTGCTCAGGCACCGCCTCCGTCAGAACCGCTCGATCACACTATAGCAAGCACTCAGATGGTCCCAGCCAGCTCCGGACCAAGCTGAGCGTCACAGCCATACTTTTTACTGGCAACCCTTTACATTTACTGGCAGGAGAAAATTGCCTGTTTTTTTACTGGCTTCCAGTAAAAATACTGACGGGTGGCCACACTGGCCCCTCCATCATCTTCAGCCCTGCTCTCTGCCCGCCCCCCCCCCCCCCCCCCGCCTGTCAGCTCCGTGTCTGTCTCAGACCCCCCCCCAGTCCCCACCGTCATTAGTATAAATAAACTTTTTTATATAAATGTCACTGCCAGCCCCTGTCACTGCTGGCATAGCACACTGTAATAGTATTTTATAAAAACAAGCGTTGTAAATACAGTTTTAGCGCAATCTTGAGGCCGGTCACATGACTCGCGGCCTGTCTCCAGGGCTACTGCCAGAGGGTCTGAGCGGCCATGTGATCTCCCCGGCTGTCTTCGGAGGGAGATCTTGGCCCCTCCTGCAGTAGCCATGTATCGGAGGTATACAGCAGCCGCAAGTCATGTGACCGGCCTGAAGATTAATCTAAAACAGTATTGACAACACTCATTTTTATAAAAGACTAATGCAGTGTGCTATGCCTGCCTATAATTGGCTGGCAGTGATTTGCACATGTGGGTTAACAAACCCTTTAATGCAATACATGATCACACGTGTTTGGGAATGCAAAAGTATGAAAAGGGCCTTTATGTTGAATTGTTTTCATAAAAAGAGGGGGGCTGCCATTGAAGATGGCCTTATGAAAATCTTAGATACCTGGCTGTGTCAGACTTCAGTATATTTATTTCACAGTCCCGCAACAAGTTTGCTGTAAAGGAGTGTCAGAAAAATATACTTACTAATGGTCCAACTCAGACAGCACTGAAATCAAAGCATCAGGATGACATCCAGGGAACTAGCATTCTCAAAGGGGGTTCTGCGGCCTCTTTCAATCTCCTATGGCAGTCTCAGCCTTTAAATTTGACATGCTTGTGTAATTTATAATGTTCTTGTTTATTTTATGTCTATTTAAAATAAATAGGCATAAAGGGAGGGGGTGTTATTTCTTGGGGTGGAGCAATACACCTAATGTGACTTTTCACTGCTTTCCTAAAGATCAGACTATGATGTCTTCCGCTTGTGCCCATAGACATAGGGATTAGTGGCCAGTCTTATGTCTGTTGAAAGCCATTTAAATTCTTATAGAACATATTTTTGGGTTTGGTTCTGTCAGGTGAGACATATAACGTGCTTTTCCGTTCCTCTGCAGATTGTACAGATTCCATTCTGTGGGGAGATTGACTGTGAGGACTGGATAAAGAAGACCACCGCCAGGTAATCTGATCTAACAATGCTCACATATATTATAGTGCCACTGTAATATTTCTTGTTCTGATTTTTTTTTTTTTATCTTTTTCCACAACTGCAGACTGTGAAGTGGAGATTTAGTAAAGCAGGGTATATACGGCAGACAGTTTTTTGTTTTTTGTTTTTTTAACCAAGGGTTTGAAAGAAAAAAAAATGTACAGATCCCCACATCCACACCAGCAATGTGGAAAAGGGGAATTTCCCTTGCCATACTGTTGCATTCTGGCAGCGTGGACATCCTAGGTGGATGCAGCATCGTCGTCGCTGGCTCTGCAGTGAGAACTGAGCGATTAAGCACAGCTGATCACTCAGTTCTCCCCCTCCACTCTGAGCAGAGAGCTGTGACTGCCAGTGGGCTGCTGGGCTGTGGAGAGGCTGAGCCAGCTTTCAGACCAGGCTTCTGGTCAGATACCGACCATATGGTCAGGATCTTTCCCGAGTCTGGAACTGCTGATTGACGCCAACAGCGGGCTGAAAACGGGTCACAGGAGTGCAGAACGAACTGCACTCCTGTGATCCATAGGAGAAGTATGGCTAAAGAAGCTTTGGCCATACTTCTTAAAATTTGGGCATGTTTTCTGATACAATCATAATGCGTGTGTGCATACAATTTGTTTCTGATTTGTGATCATAATGTATGCTAAGAGCCACTGCTTCTGAGAAGTTGGCCCACTTCTCACTTGCCCCCTCCTGCCCTCTCTGCCATTCATATTGCTCACTTTACTGTTCTCCAGCAATGCACTGCATTCTGTGAATGGAAGAGGAGCAGTTGAATAACAGGATTCCCAATGCCCATTCACAGATCGTTGTAGGAGAGAACCTTGAGTAGAAGGGGACAGGCAAGTAGCAATGATGGCTGTTAAAGGATAAGTTCACTTTTCCTGAAAAAAATTATAAATGCACATATTTTTACAGAAACAAAATGTGCATTTATTGCTTTTTCCTGCAGGAGCCTGGGAAGCATTGCACCCGTGATCAGTGAATCAGGGATGCAATGTCAGGCTTCTGCAGACAAACCCTGCAGCTTTCTGCCTGTACCTTTTATATGGGTTGTCTGTTGAAAGCTGCAGGGCTTGCGAATGAACTGCGAGAGTGCTCATCAGCACCCTTTCAGTTCATTCAGAATTACAAACCATCAACTGCGGCAGCCGAAGGTACATGTAGTTCATTCATTCACAGGAAACTGTGAATGAATGACAGCCGTGTGGGCGGAGCCCTGCACAGCTGTGCTCTTTTCAAAAAAATGACAGTGGATGTGTGGAGAAGATTACCCGCCCACTGTCACACTAAAAGGGGGATTGGGGGAACTGGCGGCAGGAGCTGGAACATGTTCCATATTCCACCCTAAATATGGGTAAAACATGTTCTAAAAGATGAAGCTATCCTTTAAGGCTACTTTCACACTGAGGCAGTTTTAGCACTAAAAATAGTGCCTGTAAAGCGCCTGAAGACTGCCTCTCATGCCTCCCCAGTGGAAAAGCACAAGTTCTTTCACACTGGGGCGGTGTGCTTGCGGGACGGGGAAAAAAGTCCTGCAAGCAGCATCTTTGGGGCGGTGTAGGAGTGATGTATACAGTACTCCCACACTACCCCTGCCCATTGGAATGAATTGGCAGCGCTTCCGAAGCACCTAAACACGGGCGCTTTTAACCCCTTGTTAACCCCTTAAACTAGCGGAACTTTACCACTAACAGACCCATCGCCCCAGTGTGAAAGCAGCCTAACTCTCACAGCGGCTTAAGATGGCCAGTCGCTCAGGGCAGTATCTGGTAGCTATGAAGGAGGCTCTGTTGGGAAGCTTTTTTTTATCAGAATCAGCTGTTTGCAGGCAATGGAATACAAACCATTACACATAACTAATGTGTTTTGTGCTGTATCCAAAAAAGTTAGCTTCTACTTTAACTGTTATAATGCTGTGTACTGTTTTGCATGGTAAGTACTGTAATGAACTAAAACTCTCTGTCTTGGCTCATAATTCTAAACTCCTTCTTTTCTGTTCTGATACAGGGATCAGGATCTGGAACCCGGAGCTCCTTCTATGGGAGCCAAGAGTTTGTGCATCCCCTTTAAGCCACTGAGAGAGCTTCAACCTGGAACCAAGTGTGTGTGTGGCAAAAACCCTGCCAAGCACTATACGCTATTTGGACGCAGTTATTAGTAGAGTCACCCGGACCCCGTACCGAGCTGTTTATTTTTATTACCTAACCTTAAAACAGATTTTAGGACCCATTGTGTGTGCTGAAATGCTTCCCATTTCTGCACATGCTTTTTTCTGACTACATCCCAGATAATAAAAGCTAAAGGAAATGATGTGTCTGTCATTACTGATTACTGTTTTCTGTGCTGAACAAGCTGGCTTGTTAGGTCTATAAACCCTTCATTTTTCTTTTTATTGATTGCAGCAGCAAAGGACATCTTTTATAAAAATCAACAGAACTTGTCAATCACATTCCCTTTTTCTTCCATATTGCACCTCTGCAGCCATGAAAGAGAAAGTCTTGTGTTTACTGGACAGATTCAAATGTATGTTACATTTTGTCTGTTACATAAACTATCAATATGTGTATTATAAGTGTAACACAGGTATCGGCAACCAGTAACGTGGAGGCCTGGTTAGGCATGCTATGGCTTTTTAACTGGCAACCAAAGCCCCACTGTCATAGGCTGCAAATGGAAGCTCATTAGCTTGTCAATTACAAAGCATGTCTTTTTTTTTTAAAGATATTTTTAATAACTTTTACAAACCAGTTGTACAAAACAAGCACAACATACAACCACTTAATATGCTCAGTCATTCATTGGTAAACAGCAACAATATGTAGCTCATATAAACAAAGACAGACATTGGTGCATCTGCTAATATTTGCACACAACTACTTATACAAGCAATTCGTTCGTATATAACAGTATTAATAATCTGCATAAATTATATGCTATCCTGGCGCGACCTGTAAATGTCCCAACTATATATATATCCTACAAGGTGAGGGTCAGAGGGCTAGCAAGCCACCTACCCCAAATTTTATGGAATGTTTTTGTCCGTTTCCTTAGTTCAAAGGTAAGTCTATACAGTGGTATAACATCATTGATTAATTTTAGCCATAGGGATTTCAAGGGTGTTGATACACCCTTCCATGACAGCAGAATGGTCTTTCTAACATAAAAGTAGACGATTCGTAGTAATCTTTTTGCCTGTGTTGATAGTTGTAAATCTCCAAAGATCCCCAACAGACCATTTTTTGGGTGGATGATATTGGGGAGGCCTAGAGTAGAGGAAATGAAGGAGCCTACTTCCACCCAAAAGCTCTGAACCACTGGGCAGGTCTAGAAGCAGTGCATGAAATCAGCACTCCCTCCACAACCACGAAAGCACTCAGCGGAGGACTTCAGCCCCATTTTGTGTAATCTGGCCGGAGTAAGGTGAGAGTGGTGAAAAAATTTAATCTGTATAACTGGATGAGATGACCGTGGCTTTATATGTGTCTCTGAATTCAGTCCAGTCCTCCTCAGTAAATGAAATGTCCGTGGATGTCCATTTTTCCTGCGCTTTACTAAATCGGGGGTTAACGTCTGTCGTTGGGGCCGCATAATAGATAGAAATAAGCTTATTAGGGTCTGGTTGTCTTAGTAGTCTCTCTAGTGGGGGTAAATTAATGGGATTCTTTAAGGAGCCAAACTGAGCTCGTATAGCATGCCTAAGTTGATAATAGTGGAACAAATAAGAGCGTGGTAGGTCAAAGTCTAATCTCAGTTGTTGAAAAGTTTTAAACCCTTGGGCATCATACAAATGACATAAGTATTTTATTCCCTTGGAGTACCATCGCTTAGTGTCGGACAATAAGTATAGTTCCTGCAAAGTAGGGTTAAACCACAGGGGATTATTTGGGGATGTGGACCAGGAATGTTTAGAGATTTTTGTAACGATATATCGAAAAAGTAAGAGAGAAGTGGCTAGCATAGAGGTGCCTGGTCGATTTGGGACCTTACCTCTATAAACAATGTTATGTAGAGTTTCCATAGAAGACGCAATGGCTCCCTCAGTGGTAGTACATGCATTTTCCGGGACCGGACATAGCCAATCATTCACATGCACTAGCTGTGATGCTAAGTAATAAAGAAAAAAATTTGGAAACGCCAACCCCGCCATATGTGATGGCAGTCTTAACGTCTCCAGTGCCACCCTGGGGGTCCCTCCACTCCACAGGAACGTTGTACAAATCGTATCTATCTTTTTAAAAATAGATTTGGGGAATTTGCAAGGGGAGTTAGCCAGCACGTATAGCAGTTTCGGTAGGTAGATCATTTTAAGTAGACTTGCTCTTCCCATAAGATCTAGGGGCAGGTCCATCCACTGTTTAATTTGTTCCTGTAGTCGACTCAGTATGGGGTCTAAGTTGTTAGTAATGTAGGTGGATAAAGGCGATTGTACCAAGACCCCAAGATATCGGAAGGAGGTTACTACCTGTAAGTTGGAGTCCGGGTGGATCTGGGAGATTGCTGCAGAATCCAGAGGGAACAGGCTGGATTTGTCCCAGTTCACCCGGAATCCAGAGAAATCTCCAAACCTATTGATCTCGGCCAATAGCGACCGAAGTGATGCATTAGTATCTGCCAGATACACCAAGGTGTCGTCTGCATAGAGCGAAATACGCTCCTCAATGGTAGCAATAGGCAGGCCTTTGATGGAAGGGAATGTACGAATTCATGCCGCCAGCGGTTCCATAGCCAAAGCGAACTGAAGCGGGGACAAAAGGCATCCCTGCCTCGTGCCCCTTGTAATGGAGAATGATTTAGTGATTGAGGTATTAACTCTGGCTCGGAGGGATGTATAAAGTAGTCTAATCCATGCCACCATGCGAGGACCGAAACCATACCCCTGCAACACACGAAAGAGATATGGCCATTCCACACTATCAAATGCTTTACATGTGTCCAAAGACACAATGGCACGTGTACGGGAACACTCATGAGGGTATTGCTGGTCGTGGACCGTCCAGGTATAAAACCCCCTTGGTCACTATTGACCAGAGACATAACTACAGTATTTGGTTTGCAAGCACTTTTGCTAGGATCTTAACATCCACATTTATGAGGGATATTGGGCGGTATGATTCACATTTAAGTGGATCTTTGCGGGGTTTCAGCAGGAGCACGATCAAGGCTTCTCGCATGGTGGGGGGAAGGATACCAGCATCCAAGGCCTTATTATATGTACGTAGCAGAAATGGGCACAGTAAGTCCCTAAATTGTGAATACCATTCAGTGGGATAACCATCCAGCCCAGGAGTCTTGTGGGCTGGCATTTGAGCAATGGCTACTGCAATCTCTTCAACCGAGATGGGAGCGTCTAACATTTCCCTCCCCTCAATAGAAATGGAGGGTCAGAGATATGTCAGCAAGGTATTCGTTTAGCTGGGGTTCAGTGTACTCAGCCCTGGACGTGTAAAGTTCTGTGTAGAAGTTTAAAAAAGTTTCCATAATATCCCCAGGGACCTCACTCATTTGACCTGTCTTAGTATAGATACGAGGAATGGATACTGGAGGGCGATCAGGCCTTGTTAGATAAGCTAAAAGGCGTCCAGCCTTGTTACCATGTTCAAATGATTTCTGTGCCGTGTGTAACCATTTCTTTTTTGTAAGGTCTAACAGACGTATTTCATATTCCCTACGTTTCAATAGCCATGTTTCTCTTGTGTCCGGGGTCGGGTCAGAGGCATATACAGATTCTGCTTGTACCTTGGCAGTTTCAAGTTCTGCCGTACGCTGTTGGTTATTTTTCCTCAAGGCCCCAGTGACGGACATAAAGGTGCCCCTCAATGAGGTCTTGAAGGCCTCCCACTCTATAGAAGGGTCCACTGTCCCCACATTGTCCCTCCAGTATTCCTTGATACCTTGCCTACATGTTCCCTGTACCACCTCATCCTCCAGCCAATAAGGATTTAACCTCCAAATGGAGGGGCCAGATCCCGGAAGGATGGTGAGGTCTACAGAAAGGGGTGCATGGTCTGAAACCCCTCTAGGCAGGTATGAAGCTGCAGCGACAAAGGGAAGAGTGTCTGCTGGGGCGAAGGCCATATCAATTCGAGACATAGTGTGGGATGAGTCTGAATGACAAGAAAACTGACTATCATCTGGGTGTTTCCAGCGCCATAATTCAGTAAGGTCATAAACCTGCATCCAGTTCAAAAGGGAGAGAAAGGGTCTACACCCACCCCCCAAGCGGTCCACGGCTGGGTCCAGTATAGCATTAAAATCACCGATGTAGAGGAGAGGTCCGGGGGGTCTATCCAACAAGTACAGTGACAATTTCAGTAATACCTCTGCCAAAAGGGGCGGAGGAATATAGAGATTGACAATAGTAAATGTTATTGAGGAGATTTGCAGAGTAAGTATGACATATCTCCCATTTGGATCTGTCTTGACTTGTAAAGTTTCTGCTGGGAGGGATTTAGCCACAAAGATAGAAACCCCCCCCCTAGAGTAATTTGTGTGTGTAGCGTGGTAACCCTGAGCCAGCCATGGACGCTTAAGGGCCCTCACCTTAGTGTCAGTTAGGTGGGTCCCCTGTAGACACATCACATGAGGACGGCACTTCTTTAGGACTGAAAAAACGAGAGATCGTTTTTGAGGGGCATTCAAACCTCTAGTGTTCCATGACACTATTTTTAAGGACCCTGTCACTGTAAGACAAACAATATATCATGATCATAAGGACAAATAAGCACATACTTATCTAGTACCTCACAGGCCGCGCCAGGCCACATGCATTCAATTATATCTATATCACATTTCAAATATCTATGTTTACTCGAGTCTGTACTGTCAGTATACAGACCCGAGCAAGCCAATAAACCGTTCCGAGCAGCATCTATATAAATTGGAAAAAAAAAAAAGCACAAAAAAGAGCAAACCGTGCTTGAAAAACCCATAACCCCCACCCTGCTCGGCCATCCCCAACTTAGCGAGCCTTGGATCCCAATACCCAAATAGACCCCTCCTACCCCTTAAAAAAAAAGGGGGGGGGGGAATGTTATTGAGGGTCCAACCATTCCATGGTCACACCACTGTCTGGTGGGGAGGTAACGTGGAGATCAGTGTGGCTCTCAACTAACAGTAGAAAAAAATAAAGTTATGTACTGATCCAGGATGTCTTTTCGGTACGTTTTGTAGGAAGACAAAAAAAAAGAAAAATAACAATCAGTCCTTAATAGCGAGGAGAAGAAAAAGAAATGACAGGCCAAGCAGGAATGTTAAAGGTTGTTGCAGGATTACAGATTTTTCTTTTTTGTAAGACCTCTGGTATAGGTGGGTAGCCCCATATGATGAGGTTGGCATTTAGTGGATGGGGGACTGCATGGTTTCATCCATAAGGAGTTCAGCAGAGGGGAACATTAAACAGGTGAAGCTGTCAGTGACCTCTGCGCCTGTCTGCGGGCCCGTAGCGGTCGTTTAGCCAAGCCATGGCTTCTTTAGGGCTGGAGTAAAAGTGAGCTTTACCGTCGAATATGATGCGAAGCTTGGCAGGAAAAAGCATGGCATATTTCAATCCCTCCTCACGTAGACGATTCTTCACTGCTGAGAATGATATGCGCTGGCGCTGCACCTCAGCGGAGAAGTCAGGATAAATAGAGATATTGTTGCCGTTGTATTTAAGCGGACCTTTCTCTCTTGTTGTTCGTAAAATAGCCACTTTATCCTGGAAGTTTAGGATGCGAGCGATGATTGAACGTGGAGGTGCTCCCTCTGGGGGAGGACGTGAGGGTGTAAGGTGTGCCCTCTCAATCACATATGAAAACGATGGTGCATCAGTGCCAAAGATATCTCTCAGCCAGGAGTATAAAAAATGTTCAGGGTGTGAGCCCTCCGCGCGTTCAGGGAATCCAACAAAACATAAATTGTTCCTTCTAGAACGATTCTCCAAATCGTCAATTATGGCGTGGAGAGCTGCTAGTTCCGCAGTATTATCTCTCACTTTAACAGTTAGGGGGTGCATAGTGTCCTCCACAGAACTAATACGTTCCTCCATATCCCCAGCCCTGTCACGGAGGTTTTGGACATCCTGTTTAAGGAGTGAGAAATCCATTCTTATGGAGGCTATTTGAGTAGTGAGGGAGGCCTTACAATCTTGTATAGCCAGCATAATAGTGGCCAGGGTTGGTTCAGCAGGGGGATTCAGCTCACCATCATCAGTTGATTGCTGGGGGTCCTGAGCTGTCTGGGGGTCTTGTGATAACTGGGAGACAGTCTGTGTACGGAAGATAGCAGGAGTAGAAGCACTCACCCCATTAGCAGAGCTCCGGTCATCAGATAGATGCGCCTGCAGCATGGCTGCCTGAGAGGCCTGTGTCCCAGCACCATCTTGCCTCCGGAATCCCACCAGACGGTCCGACGTGGATGGGGGCCAAGCCGGCCCGTATTTCACCATGGTAGCCAGCCTGCTTTGTGCCCACCGCATTTTGTCATGTTAACCAAAAACGTAAATGTACAGTATTTTATTGAGATTTGTGTGACAGACCAAGACAAAGTGGCACATAATTCTGAAATGAAAGGAAAATGAGAAATGGTTTTCAAAATCTTTTACAAATAAATATGTGAAAGTGTGGCGTGCATTTGTATTCAGCCCCCTTTACTCTGATACCGCTAACTAAAATCTAGTGGAACCAATTGCCTTCAGAAGTCACCTAATTATTAAAAAGCGTCCACCTGTATGTAATTTAATCTCAATATAAACTCAGCTGTTCTTTGAAGCCCTCAGAGGTTTGTTAGAGAACCTTTGTGAACAAACAGCATCATGAAGGCCAAGGAAGACAGACAGGTCAGGGATAAAGTTGTGGAGAAGCAGGGTTAGGTTTTAAAAAGGCTTTGATCGTCTCACGGATCACTGTTCAATCCATCATCCAAAAATGGAAAGAGTATGGCACAACTGCAAACCTACCAAGACATGGCCGTCCACCTAAACTGACAGGCCGGGCAAGGAGAGCATTAATCTGAGAAGCAGCCAAGAGGCCCATGGTTACTCTGGAGGAGCTGCAGAGATCCACAGCTCAGATGGGAGAATCTGTCCACAGGACAACTATTAGTCGTGTACTCCACAAATCTGGCCTGAAAGAGTGGCAAGAAGAAAGCCATTGTTGAACGAAAGCCAAGTCCTGTTTGAAGTTTGCGAGAAGCCATGTAGGGGGACACAGCAAACGTGCAAGAAGGTGCTCTGGTCAGATTAGGCCAAAATTGAACTTTTTGGCCTAAAAGCAAAACAGTATGTGTGGCAGGAAAACTAACACTGCAAATCCCCCTAAACACACCATCCCCACCGTGAAACATGGTGGTGGCAGCATCATGTTGTGGGGATACTTTTCTTCAGCACGGACAGGGAAGCTGGTCAGAGTTGATGGGAAGATGAATGGAGCCAAATAAAGGGCAATCTTAGAAGAAAACCTGTTAAGCCGCGTACACACGGTCGGACTTTTCAGCTACAAAAGTCCAACGGACGCTGACGGACTAAAGCTGGCTGGTAATCCGATCGTGTGTGGGCTTCTCCGGACTTTCAACGTACTTTTTTAGCCTCAAATCCGACGTACTTTAGATTTGAAACATGCTTCAAATCTTTACGTCGTAACTACGACGGACCCCGAAATCCGCTCGTCTGTGTGCTAGTCCGACGGACAAAAAGCCACGCTAGGGCAGCTATTGGCTACTGGCTATCAACTTCCTTATTTTAGTCCGGTGTACGTCATCACGTACGAATCCGTCGGACTTTTGTGTGGTCGTGTGTAGGCAAGTCCGTTCGTTAGAAAGTCTGCAACAAGTCCGCCGAAAGTCTGTCGGACCGGCTGTCGGACTTTTGTAGATGAAAAGTCTGACCGTGTGTACGCGGCATTAGAATCTGCAAAAGACTTGAGACTTGGGTGGAGGTTCACCTTCCAGCAGGACAACGACCCTAAACATACAACCAGAGCTACAATGGAATGGTTTAGATCAAAGCATATTCATGTGTTAGAATGGCCCAGTCAAAGCCCAGACCTAAATTCGATTGAAGATCTGTGGCAGGACTTGAAAATTGCTGTTCACAGACGCTCTCCATCCAATCTGACAGAGCTTGAGCTATTTTGCAAAGGAGATCGAGCAAACATTTCGCTCTCCAGATGTGCAAAGCTGGTAGGGACATCCCCAAAAAGACTTGCAGCTGTAATTGCAGCCAAAGGTGGTTCTACAAAATATTGACTCAGGGGGGCTGAATACAAATGCACACCACACTTTTCACATATTTATTTGTAAACATTTTTGAAAACCATTTATCATTTTCCTTCCACTTCACAATTTTATGTGCTACTTTGTGTTGGTCTGTCACATAAAATCCATTTACGTTTTTTTGTTGTAACGTGACAAAATGTGGAAAATGTTTAGGGGTGTGAATACTTTTTCAAGACACTAGTATTTTCGGCAGCAAATGTGAGTTAGTGTAATGCCATTCATACTGAATGGCACCCCAAGTAACACACATAATGCCTAAACGTAAACCAACTTTAAAGTCTTTGCTCCGGCATCTACAGTATGTCCCCCAATCAGTGCGTTCCACTGAGGGTATAGGTCAGGCTCGGAGTCTGCCCTAACTCCATGTAATCCACGAGACCAGTACAGAAAAATCGCACCTGATTTAAGCCCAGTGTGTAATAGGTGATCGCAGTCTCAGCCTAACTCCATGACTAAGTCCTTTTGGGTGGGGCTGAACATGTTGTGGGGGGGAGTGGGGGGCTGGATGGAGTTAGGCTATTTTAAAGACTAAAGGAATAAATCTTTTGTCAAAATATGTATGGGGTACATACTTTACTTACTGACTTTTTGAGGGCCAAGAACACAACACACACACAAATCCAAACACTTCCCTTGGAAGAAAAGTGAGTAAGTGGTCAAGCCACTGTTTGTTTTCTAAGAATTTGCGGAAATGTAGAGGTAAATCACTATCACTGTACCAAGCAACTATTGCAGCACCAAAACAGCCTGAAATATACCACTACATCATAGAACATAATACAACAGGGCAATTTTATAACCATTTATGAATATCATTTTCAAAGACTATTAAAAGCAGTATTACACTTTTAACCACTTCTATACCAGGTCTATTCTGGCACTCCTCTCCTACATGTAAAAATCATAATTGTCTTGCTCAAAAATTACTTAGAACCCCCAAACATATGGTTTTTTTGCAGAGACCCAGGGAATAAAATGGCGGTCGTTGCAACTTTTTATGTCACATGGTATTTGCGCAACAATTTTTCAAACTAGTTTTTTTTTGGGAAAAAAAACTTTCATGAATTAAAAAATAACAAAACAATAAAGTTTGCCCGATTTTTTTTTTTTTGTATAATGTGAAAGATGATGTTGCGCCGAGTAAATAGATACCTAACGTGCCATGCTTTAAAATTGTGCACACTTGTGGAATGGTGCCAAACTTTGGTACTTTAAAATCTCCATAGGCGACACTTTAAATTTTTTTAGTTAACGCTCTAACGCATGCAGGGATAACTCACTTGTGTGATTTGAATGCCGTTTACATATGTGGACAAGACTTACGTGTCCATTCGCTTCTGTGTGTGAGCACACAGGACCGGGGCGCTTTACTTTTTTTTTTTTACTTTAATTTTTTTACTTTTACACATTTTCTTTAAAACATTTTTTTATTTGATTACTTTTATTCCTATTACAAGGAATGTAAACATCCCTATGGAATGGTGCATGACAGGTCCTTCTTTATGGAGAGATCTGGGGTCTATAAGACCCCAGATCTCTGCTCCAGGCTGGCAAGATTGAGATTAAAAAAAAAAATGAACGATCTCTTTCTTTCCAGCCGAGTTCTCGGCTTTATATAAACACATAAATTGTGCAAAGTAATACACCCAAATATGTGAATAAAGGTGTCACTCATTACTACATAAAATTGATCTATCATGTGAAAAAAATTTCAGTGCATTAATAATTAAATTGATCTGTGATGAAAGGATAATCCTCCCAAAAAAAAACACAAATATATTCCACACAAATATTTATGTTAAATGTGTCCAAAAGGCAACATACTGACAAAGTGCAAAGAAACAAGGAGATTTGATGATGCCGCCCTGCACACTCTGCACAATGGTCCTGTGTTTCAACTCTGGAAATGAACAGACAATCAAATGGATGGCCTCTTACAAAAACTGATGGACCCCAAAAGATAAGGGTCAAACTCGGCTGGTAGCAGCCACACACTGCAACAATCCCTCACCCGATTAGATCAGCCTCTCTTTCTCATCAGGAAATGCCACACTGAAACGATCACTCCATGCACTCTGATGACTCCAGCAATTTAGCTGTAATGCTTCCACCTGGTCTGCTGGGCAGGGATGGCGGCTCTCTCCCGTAATGGATACCTGGATAATCTAAAGACTTTTCCTTCTGTTTACTTCACAGGCTCCTCCGTTGGATATTTGAAATTAGTTTGTTTAAAAAAAAAAAGAAGAACTTCATAGTGCATCAAAGTCTTGATATTTATTCAAAGCAGATTTTTTTCACATGCACATCGCAGAAATATACACACAGCTCTAGGTTCTCAAGCTATCAGCTGATGCATGGTGATGTCACGAGATTCTCTGCTTTGTTTACTTCCGCTGGCTGGGCGTAATGTCATAAAGTCATGCCCAGGCCTCTGAAGCTCATGGAGATGACTGGGGACCATCTGGTCACCGGAAATCTCTACGATCAACGTCCGGCAGTGGTGGATTCCTTCTCAGGCTCACTGATCACACAGGCGAGCCCGGAGAAGCACTGGAGAGCGGCGGGATGTCCACTTCTGCCGCCTGTAAGTATTATCAAGCAGCTGAACTCCTGTTATGATTATTCTTACGGCGCACGGAATCGCCGGCTGTAAAAGATGATATCTGAATGATGTCTGCAGACATCATTCAGATATCTCCACTCAAAGTCAGACGTCATATGACGTCCTTGGGCTGGAAGTGGTTAAAGTGTACAAAATACTACCATAGAGCCCCAGTGGCACAGCATGGGTTGCCAGCACCCGGGGGAAGGCAAGTATTGCACTCCCTAACCAATGGATCATTGACAATTCTGAGTCCCTTACACCAGAAAAAAAAAAAAAATATATATATATATATATATATATATATATATATATATATATATATATATATATATATATATATACCCTGTATGTATAATATATGCACACACACACACACACCCTGATCAGCCATAAAATTATAACCACTGAAGTAAAGTGAATTGATTATCCTATGACTTTGACGATGGCACCTGAAAATGGAATAGATATATCAGGCAAGGCAGCATGGTGTCCCTGAAGTTGATGTGTTGAAAGCAGAAAAAATAGTCAAGCATAAGCATTTGAATGGCTAGACCACTGGGTCAATGCGACTCCAAAATTGCAGTTGTGGAAAGTTTATGGTCTGCACCTACCAAATGTGGTCCATTAAAGGAAAACCAGCTACAGGGCCATGGGTGGCCAAAGCTCTTTAATGACAGGGGGGGGGAGGCCGACACATATAGTCTAATTCAATAGAAGAGCTACTGTAGGTCAAATTGCTGAAAAAAAAAGTAAATGATGGTTCTGATAGAAAGGTGTCCCAAAACACTGCATTGCAATTTGGAAACCCGCATATCAGATGAACACGTAGAGCCCAGTATTCACTATGAAATTTTTCAAGATATGCAGCCTACACCAAGCAATAGCAACATATACAACAAGGTTCCCAACAAAAATAATGTCTTATGTTCTGTTGGCCACAGTGCAGTCTGAGGCAGTGGATTGCGTTGCACTGAAAAAAAAGTACTGTATGTCAAAGTTTTTTTTCAGCATAATGGGGTGGTGTGAACTGGCAAAGTAGGAAACGAGGCTGTTTGCCTTGTCTTGCAGTGTGACTGCACTGGAATAGCCATCCAACGCAGTCCTACAGCACCTGGTGTGGATGGGCACTTACTAAATTTACTCTATTCTACTCTTCAATGTAATAAAATGCTTGTTAACTATGTGCATCCATTGCATGCCCTAATTACTGAAACTACCTACTGATGTGCTTTTTGTCTTTTGTATTCATGCATAACTGCTCTGTAGCTGTCTCAACCTGTAAATGAACATTTCTAACATGTCGTATTTTTTGCGCTTTTACTTTCTTTGAAAATAGTTGGTTACTTACTGATCTCGGAAGCAGGCAGGTTCCTTTTTAGTTGTGGGCATCTGAAGCCCTCTCGTGTTAATTTCCTGGATTTCTGTTCAGCTGTCTACCCATCATGCACCACCAACACCAAATCTCGCACATGCTCAGTAATGCATATATATATATATATATATATATATATATATATATATATAATGTATGCTTGATATAGTGATAATATGTAGCCCGCGCTTAGACCGTATAACATTGAGCAGACTTGTAATGTAACTGTGTGCAGGGACAGAGAGGAGTTGTCAGAATTCATCAGTGATGTTGGGGGTGGGTGGGACCGAGCAGCTATCGAACACCAGCCAATAATTTAGCTTCTTAAGAAAGGGGGCGGAGCCGCATACACGTAGTGGCCCGCCCTGACCCCATCCTATTGGCTGGTGTTCGATAGCTGCTCAGTCCCGCCCACCCCCGACATCACCAATGAATTCTGACAGCTTCTCTCTCTCCCTGCATACGCGAGATTTCGGCAGTAGGCAATTCGCAAGGAGTCATGGGATACATGACACCGCTATCCCAAGAACACTTGCGAATCGCCTAGTGACGCAATTGCCTAGGCAAGTGCAAGGAGGAAGTAATGTATAAATAGAAAAAAATTGTATTTAACAGCAAAAAAAAAAATGTCCATTGTAAAAACTATGAGCTAAAGGCATGCAGCAAAGCCAAAGAGAAAAAAATGTGTGGAACTCAGCTTTAAGGAAGCGCGTGGCCACGCTACCACCTGAAGAACAATGACAGTAACAACATCTTTGATGGAGATATAAATGCAATAGTGACCTCACTGATTCAGATTATACGATAAGTACACCAGTTTACTCTTCCATGGCTTTGAAGTCTAACTGGATGGAGAGGCAACCTTGATTTAAGGCTAAAAAAAAGAGGACCTGGTTGGGAGGTGGGCCCTTTCAGTCTCATGAATGAGTGCAGAATCCTCGATGGAGGGTGTTAGTTCAGAGAATGAACTACAGGGGGAAAAAATGTTGGATTTATAGGTTTGCAAGGCTTTTGCCCTTTTTTTCATGAGTGACTTTGTGTGAAACATGCTTTTGCTTAATATTTCTGAACACATACTTTTCTATGCTCCTCAAAAACAAGATAACCTTTCCACTACTTTTTTGGCATTTCAGCTCTTATCAAGCCTGGGACATTCAGTACCTATTGGACATCTGTTTAAACAGATGCCTCTTTGATTATGGCCAAGTCCAAAATAACATTTTCAAGAATTGAGATGAATTGTTTCCTTTCTGAATGGAATATTCATTTTATTGCTTATAATGTATTTCACCACACCCTTTCTGGGATGTTTCTTTTATCTATATTAATTTGATAGTTTTATAAGCTTGTGCACAAACTAGTTTTGCATGCTAGTTTCCTAAAATTAACCACAAACTTTACAATCTGAATGTACAATTTCCTTTAGATCGACCAACAACTATGTAGTGCAAGGGACTGCCTGGTTGTTTACAAATAGATTGGATAGTTTAGGTAGGTCCTCATATTGCATAGTGTTAGTAAATCTACAGATGATTGTGTGGTCAAATTGTACGTGTATGGTGATCCTTAGTTTACTTTCATAAGATAAAGTTTTGATTGTGCATACAAGGAGTTTGTGTTTCTGGAAATGGGTATGGTCTGCATTGCCAGGACACAGAACAGTATGATTTCATGGATAGCCCCCCAGTGACAGTCTACTCTGGTAGCGCAAATTCGGTTGTGGAATTGATTTTTTTTCTTTGTAGCTTGGGTTACACACAACACCACCCCAATCTGTTTAATTTCAGTTAAAAAAAAGTTTTAGCAGTGACACATGCCTTTTCATCAGTCACTTACAGACCTGCTTTGACCAGACGGTAGAAATTGGCCTGCAGTTTGCTATGCCGATTCTCACTTATGCAAAACGACCCTGCCACTAGCTTATTTCTATCAAACTCATAAACAATTATTAGACATCAGATAATAAAACATTGTAAAAATTGCCCAGTGGCAAGGCTTTTTTTATGATGGAGAGTTGGCCAAAATGTACTACATACACAAGGCACAGGCAGATCCAAAAACAGGCTAGCGTTCTTTATTTTTCTTTGTTTTCTTGTAAAATAATAAAACCCTTAATAAAGAAAACATTTGGAGAAAAAACTGGCTAGCAGCAGGGCAGGTTTATTGAGCAAGACTAGACCATAAAGTACTATGCCGCGTACACACGGTCGGACTTTCCGGCATACTTGGTCCGGCGGACCAGAACCTGCCGGACAATCTGCCCGTGTGTGGGCGCCGGCGGACTTCTTCCCAAAAGCCCGCCGGACCTAGATTTGAAACAAGTTTTAAATCTTTCTGTCGGACTCAGTTTCGGGCGGAAAGTCCACTCGTGTGTGTGCTGGTCCGATGGACCAGATACGACACAAGGGCAGGGTATTGCATCTCGCGCTCGCTGCAATAGGAAAAACAAATTTTCCTATTGCGGCGAGCGCAGGGCATACCAGGCCCTTAGGTCTGGTATGGATTATAAAGGGAACCCCCGACGCCGAAAAAACGGCGTGGGGTCCCCTAAGATCCATACCAGACCCCGATCCGAGCACGCAGCCTGGCCGGTCAGGAAAGGGGGTGGGGACGAGCAAGCGCCCCCCCCCTCCTGAACCGTACCAGGCCGCATGCCCTCAACATGGGGGTGGGTGCTTTGGGGGAGGGGGGGCGCCCTGCGGGCCCCCCCACCCCAAAGCACCTTGTCCCCATGTTGATGAGGACAAGGGCCTCTTCCCGACAACCCTGGCCGTTGGTTGTCGGGGTCTGCGGGCGGGGGGCTTATCAGAATCTGGGAGCCCCTTTAATAAGGGGCCCCCAGATGCCGGCCCCCCACCCTATGTGAATGAGTATGGGGTACATGGTACCCCTACCCATTCACCTAGGGAAAAAGTGTAAGTAATAAAACACACTACACAGGTTTTTAAAATATTTTATTAAACAGCTCCGGGTGGGGGGGGTCTTCTTCCGGCTTCGGGGGTCCCTCCGCTTCATCTTCTCCCGGCGTCCGGTTGGTTCTTCTCCGCTCTCTTCTCCCGGTGTTCCAGTTCTTCGGCCGGCTCCTCCGCTGTCTTCAGGTAGCTCTCTTGCCAGCAGAGGTCCGGGCTTCTGGGCTTCTTCTCTTTTCTTCTCCAGATGTTGACACGATGCTCTCTCCGGCTGGACTGCTCTCCGAGGGCTGCGTTGTGACTTATATAGGTGGAGACCCCGCCCCCTTTTGATGTCACAGTCCCTGGGCATGCTGGGACTGTGACGTTTTAGGGGGCGTGGCCAACAAGTGTTCTGCCATATAGTGTCCTATCGGATAGTGTCCGCTCCGTACTGCGCAGGCGCAGCGCTTGCGCAGTACGGAGCAGAAGGAGATGCCGAAAATGTCCGAAGTTGATCAGCTGACCATCAGCTGTACACGGCGCTTCGGCAGTTCTTAGCGATGGCTGTGTAAGAGGGCCCCTCGCGGGCTCGCTTCGCTCGCCACGCTTTGGGCACGGCCTCGCTGCGCTCGGCAACTATATATTCTCACTCTATGTCCACTTGGATAGTAGGGAATGATCCTGGACATAGGGTGAGAATAAAAGCGTAGGCGCCGTGTACAGCTGATGATCAGCTGTTAAACTTCGGAGACTTTCGGCGTCTCGTTTGTCCTCCGTACTGCGCCTGCGCAGTACAGGGAGGACACTATATGATAGGGGACTGTATTTGACAAGACACCGGACCAAGTAGGATAGAAAGTCCGACCGTGTGTACGCGGCACTAGAGACAAAAAGCACAGGCAAGAGATGTCAGATGATAAAGCTTGTAAAAATTGGCCAGTGGCAGGGCAAGTTTAATGAGCAAGACTAGGCCAAAATATATACTAGACACACAAGACACAGGCAAGTGTATTTTTTTTTTAAAGAATTATAAAATCGCAGATGATAAAGCAGTGCAAAAAGTGGCCAGTGGCAGTGCAGTTTTAATGAGAAAAATTAGGCTGAAATGTACTGGAGCCACAGGAACAGATATTTTTATATAAGAATTAAGATACCATAGATAATAAAATACAATCAATAAGAAGGGAGAAACCAAATAGAAGCGGGACTTTAAATATGCCTCTGAGAACACAGCACACAAAATATAAAAAAAATACAAAATGTTATTGAATTTACATATTATTTAATAAATGCCAAAAGGCTTAAATCCAAAGAATTGTATACCATACAGTACAGAGCATCACAATATATTGGTAGATAAATTGGAGTTCATTTATAAGTTGGTCAACGCGTTTCATGGGAGCCCCGCTTCTTCAAGACTACATTAGCATATACAATATATAGCTCTTGACTGTAATGATGATCTAGAACTGTCATATGCACCATCAAGGAGTGAGAAAACAGCAGAATTAAAAAGTCTCCAAAGAGGGTTACGCCTACTGACCCATGGGACCTACCCACCGCACAAGGGATGAAAATGTTTTATCATGCAATTAGGATACCATTATCCAGCAGTAAGCCAGCGTCATATTTTTATGTAGAAAAGGGCTCCAGATATGAAAGGCCTGGTGGTATACTTGAAACGGTTCTCGGAGACCATCTCTGGCCCTCAAATGGATAAATCAATCAACAGCAAAGCTCACGCTATCAAAGATCAAACATGATCAGTTCATGACTGCTACTATCAATTCCACCACAAATTAAAGACAACAAAAAAAAATAGAAAAATGGAAACAGAAAGTGTAATTGCCAAACACCAATCAGTCATGTTGATGGGACAGGTGGTAGTTCTAAAGAAGACTAATAAGTAGCGTGGACACAGGAGGAGGTAAAGCACAGTTTGCTAATGGACCCTATGCAGATTGTCAACTGTCCCTTTTCCTCTCTACAACGGCACCAATACACTTACAACATGGCTGCCCTGAGCACTCACTTTGATAGGGAGGCTTAGCCCCAATATTCTAAACCCGCCAGCTATTGTCTAAAGGTTATCCAAAATGCAAAGCATTATGGTTTTACTATAAAGCTGGTCATAGATGAGTCCATTTTTTTCAACCAGCACATTCACACATTCGAGGTGGAGGGGGGAGGGGCAATCTTCCCTGGTGTGCTTGTATTTTGACAGCGGGGAGACTTTCCTGCTGTCAGAATACACTGATTGAGTGGAATTTTTCCAACAGGGTGGTTAATCAGAAGTCGATTGGTAGATCACTGTGACCATTAATAGATCAGCAGGACCAGCCAAATTTCGATCCATGCATGGCCAGCTTAATTCACTTCACATTTTGAACTAACAGGATTTAAAACCAAGGCTGCAGCATACCCAAACCTCATCCTTATGTAAAACCCTGGTTTCTATGCCACAGTGTTTGCTAAATAATATCGTTAGTAGCCTCTGCTGCAGTTGAAAGTGCTGTATCTTAAGTTCAGTTGCATCACTGTCAGTACTTTCAGGTGTTAATTGCTGTAGCTGGTATTTATGGGGTGTATTTAGGTGCTAGGGGACAGGATGTCATTAGCCCTTGAAGGTTGTTACAAATTATATTTATTTTCTCTGCTATCCCTCATCAAGTACCTAAACTTACCTTTGCCATTCAACACGCACTCGAAGTCTTTATCTGTAACCCTAAATCCGGAAACATAATTTCAAATTATTTTCCATAAAGATATACTGCAGTAATTACATTTATTACAGTGATGGTGGTTTATCACCAGTGATCATGTAACTGCTCAATTTTCTCTTTATTACATTTCAATGCATGCTTAACAACTAAACATATCACCTCTCATAGGTCTATCTAGTATAAATCTACAATAAAATATTATTGCAGCAATATTGCTATTTACACATTTGTGTAGCTGACCCAGCAGACCCAAAATGTTATGCGAGCATGAGAAAGGCTTAGTTAGATATTACATTGTTTCATATTCTGAATACGCACGTATTATTCTTGTTGTGGTTGCAGTGCTGGAGGAGAAATTTTCCTTCCATCCTCCACGTGATCCCTACTGTCCAATATTCTATGTAAGCCAAATTCAGGCAAAACTTGTTTTTTTTTTGAGAAGTAAGGTGAAGAACCCAAAACCCCCAACTGTTCAGGTCTAATAGGACTTTAACAAAGTTACCCAGTGATGGGTGCTACAATGTTAATGTCTGCAAAGCTTGGCATCATCAGGATAGGAAGAGTGAGGCAGAAGCATGGTCTGTTCAGGTAATTTGCACATGGCACCAATGATGGGGGTATTTTTCACACTGATTTTGGGAAATTGTTCTTTTGGCTGAGCCTTTTTCACTCCCACTAACCAGCAATGTAGGGGCCCTCTGCTACCTACTGTTGTCCAGTGTACTCTATATGCTTTGTTGTATGTTACATGCTCCTTACCCCTGTACTCATTACACCACTTTGTACATTACGTACTTCTTACTCATGCACTATATATGAGCTCCTGCTTGACATTACCTCCACAGGAGGTGTAGTAAGATGGACGCTCCTGTTGACGTCCAAGGACGAAACGCGTAGGGAAGGGTTATGAACATCTTGCTTCACCTCCGCTTAGACGAATACAGTTTTCTGACGGCATCCATACACTCATGTTTTCATTCTTATACAAGTACAGACCAGGACTGCCAGGGATTGCTATACAGTGGCAGATACTGTGACTGTGCAGTACCCCTGTGGGGGTGAGACTATTTGGTGAATGCATGCACATTAGGAGCACGAATAAGGAGCACCATCACTAGCTGGCACCTGAACAAGAAGTTTTCTTCTCTTTTTTTTTTTTTTTTGAAAAAAAACAATACTGTTTCTCAGCAAACACTGGACTTTTTTTTTTTTTTTTTTTTGAGCACTTTGCCAAAATAGCTTATTTGCTAGCACTGGCCACTTTTTGAACACTAGGCACTTTTGAAATATGCACTTTTACTAAGATCTCTCACTGTTAATTATACTAACTGTGTAGAATTTATTATTAATTAATTTGGTCATATTTATGATATTCTAATCACATCATTGGTGAATAGTATAGGTCTCAGTTTGCAGTATATATTTTCTCACTGATTAGACCAGGGGGGTGTAACACATTTTGGACACTTTTCTTAATCACATAACCCACTTTGAAAACCAACAATAGGAGTAAGCTGGGTAAGCTGGGTTACCCTTTCTGATTGCTAATACCATTTTGTCAACCAGCTGCCAGAGGGTGTAACACAATTCAGACAGATTTTTATTTTTATTAATTCATTTTTTATTTTACTTTTAGCATCAATCATTGGACACTAGCTGTTACCCCAAACACTGGTCTTTTATATAGAGGATTTAGCATCATTACAAGAAAGGCACTACTGGTGTTCCCTTCATGCACACTTACTCCCCTTTCTGTAATTCAGACGTGGACATCAGAGGACAATTCACCTGATTTTTTTTCACAACATAACACACTCCGTGGAAAGTATATAACATTCACGCTCATATCTATTTAATATTCCCTCTTTTGAGTTGAGTATAGCCATTAGAGGATAACATACCTGCACATTGGTTCAAGGTACCACACCCTGTTACGAGTGCATACACACAGGTCTAGGCACCTGCTGAAAATTCAACATCTACTTTTTTTTTTGGCATTCTGTGTATTAATCCCCTCACTATGCACATTTTGCTTTGAAGCACTGCAGAGGGTGTAACACAGCAGTTTTTCATAAAACACTCTCTTTTTTCAGAACAGCACCATACCTACACTTCCCTTTATATTACCTCCATAGCTCCAGTTGTCACAATAGGCAGAGTAAGGCAGAGGCACAGGAAACAGAACATCTGTTCAGGTAAGTATGCTATTTGTGTTACATGCTCCTGACCCCTGCAGTCTATACACTTGTACCTTACATGCTTTAGACCGATTCACTCTAGATGCTATGTTGCGCATTACATACTGCTGTAGTCTGTAAACTTAAAGTGTTTGTTAACCCCCCCAAAAAAACAGATCCTGTTCCATCAAAGCATGTTATACAGAACAGTGCTTGTGCTGTGTCATTTAGCTCCCTTTATCACCTAAAAAACCTGGCTGATCCTGTCTAGCTATACCCTCCCCCCCTGACCACGGTATATCATGGCTGCTGAGCCCCTGACACCATGGTCAGTTTACGTGCCTCTGTCATCCGCAGCCCTGCTCTGTCTTTCTCTGTCCCCTCCTCCGTCCTCTCCCCCCTCCCCTCCCTGCCTGTCTGCTCATCTCAGCGCCCGCCCCCTCCGCTCCTGCTGCTCTCATATCTAATATAAAATCATCCCATCCTCTCTGTAATATAACAATAAGTGTCCCTGCATCTGTGTTATATAGAAAATGCTGATCTGTGCCTATATCACAGCGGCTCCCGGAGATCACTTGACTCCTTGGCTCTCTTCTCACTTCCCCTCCTCCCTGGCTGACGTCAGTGGGTGTGCTCGGCCCCACCTGCTGGAGCTGTCAGCCGGGCAGAGGAGAGAGCCGAGGAGTCACATGAGAGCCACTGTGATATAGATACTGATCGGCATATATTTGTTTTAGATACCACAGGCACAGGGACACTTATAGTTATATTACAGAGGATGGGATAATTTTATATCAGTGGCTTAACAACCAATTTAAGCTCTGGAGCAAATGCCCTTTGCAGAGTGCAACTACCTGTGCAAAATGCACAGTCTATTTGCTTTTAGTAAATCGACATCATTATTTCTCACTAGCAGTCTGTTTTCATTTCACATCCATTGTTTTTATTTTTCCAAGATTCTTTTCCTAATCAATGCAAGAACATACAACATGGAGATAAAATATTAGAAACACAATATAGAAATATATATATATATATATATATATATATATATATATATATGCTCTTAGATTGTAAGCTCTAAGGAGCAGGGCCCTCTGATTCCTACTGTATTAAAGAGTATTGTATTTGTATATTTGTACTGTCTACCCTCAAGTTGTAAAGCGCTACGTAAACTGTTGGTGCTTTATAAATCCTGTATAATAATAAATTATATATCTATAATCATTGCATTTTTGTCCAAATAAACAAAAGAATTAGGACTCAAAAAATAAAATATAATAAAAAAGAAAAGAGATACAATCATAATTCTTTGTGTAGATATTCAATTTAAATATACTGAACATGCTTTTCTTCTTATATAACTAGTTTGTGCGAAGAGACCACTTTGATATAGCAGGATGTCGAAAACATTTAGAGCCCTTGCACACTGGGATGGTTTGCAGGCGCTATAGCGCCTGCAAACCGCCCCGAAAGTGCCGCTGCCTTCATTCCAGTGTGCAAGCCCCGAGGGCTTTCACACTGGAGCGATGCGCTGGCAGGACGGTAAAAAAAGTCCTGCCAGCAGCATCTTCGGAGCGGTGAAGGAGCGGTGTGTATACCGCTCCTTAACCGCTTCTGCCCATTGAAATCAATGGGACGGCGCGGCTATACCGCCGGCAAAGCGCCTCTGCAGAGGCGCTTTGCGGTGGTATTTAACCCTTTCTCGGCCGCTAGCGGGGGGTAAAACTGCCCCGCTAGCGGCCGCATACCGACGGTAAAACGCCGCTAATAATAGCGGCGTTTTACCGCCGACGCCGCCCCCCGCCCCAGTGTGCAAGGGCTCTTATAGAGAAAGGTTCAAGTAGTAAGCAGTTACATCCAACTGGACTTTTTTTAGAGATGCTAAAGACATTTTATCTCCCAGGACCTATTCACATTTTTGCTTTGCAGTTAAGGGCAGTAAAACGTATTTTGCAATGCGCTACCATAATACATGAACCATTGTTCAGAATCATCCATTTTAAATAACATCTCAATGCACAATTCCAGTAGCAGGCTTAACATCTGCACTGCAACGAACCTCAACCCACATGCAGTGCATTGCAGGGCACTGTGTAAAAAAACAAAAAACAGGCAGGTGCATTTTTAATGTATTAAGTTGTGCTGCAAGCCCATTCAAATTAACTTAATGCAGTGCAACCTTTACACACACTATAGCGTTGTATTCACATTCCTTAATGCAACACATTAGGGGAGATTTACTAATACTCAAGAGTGCAAATGCTGGTGCAGCTCTGCATAGAAACCAAGGTTTTTTGTTTTTTTGTCAAAGGTTAACTGAACAAGCTGTAGTCAGAAGCTGATTGGCTACCATGCAGAGCGGCACCAGATTTTGCACTCTCCAGTTCTAGTAAACCAACCCCATTGGGGGTTATTTACTAAAGGCAAATCCATGTTGCACTACAAGTGCACTTGGAAGTGCAGTCACTGTAGATCTGGGGGGGACATGCAAGGGGAAAAAAACAGCATTTTAGCTTGCACATGATTGGATGATGAAATCAGCATTAGCTATTTTAAATAGATTCCTGCCTACAGTTTGTATTGTTAAGGAAATGTGATCAGGTTCTACCTGAATTTCTGTGCTATAACTTCTGTGTGAGTTTTCAATAAAGTGAGTTCCAGTTTGCATCTAAGCTAGTGTCCCCTAGTCTTGGGTGCTCAGCTACAATACCCGGGTCCATGACTGGATCCTCATTTCAGATCTTCCCTTCAGAGCTACAGCAAGTGCACATGTAATGCAAAGTGGATTTGCCTTTAGTAAACCAACCCCATTGTCTCTTTGGGCCATAAGTGGCATCCTCAATTTGTGAGTGTGATAAAAACACACCTTCAGCACCCGTTCACATTGGGGTGATTTGACATGCGATTTGACATGTCAAATCACATGCCAAATTGGAGCCTAATGCCGACTTTGCCGCACTGATTCCCAAAAGTAGTTCCTGCACTACTTTTGGCAACGTTCAATAGACATCTGTGCATGAACCCGCATTCAAATCACCCCGGAAGTCAGACTGAAATGCCGGTTTGAAATTGTGCAGGTTCAGCTGAACTCACACAGTTTCTAACCCACATTCAGTGTGAACCTAGGCTCACAGTCAGGTTTACTCATATGAAATATACTGTCT
The DNA here is from genome assembly GCA_037952925.1 of Lithobates clamitans. Lineage (NCBI taxonomy): Eukaryota > Metazoa > Chordata > Amphibia > Anura > Ranidae > Lithobates > Lithobates clamitans. The sequence goes on along the minus strand of JBBGZY010000964.1, from coordinate 2,798,154 downwards.
AAAGCTGTGTATGCATCCGTTCTTTTTTCCTCTGCTACTCTTTTTTCCCCTCTGTTCCTCAACTGCATGAGCACTTCAATGCTGCAGCATCAGTGTGATGCTGCAGCTGTCTCACTCTGACTCTAACACCGAGAACTGAGCGATCATATGACTGCTGGCCACTCAACTCTCAGTTTGTTCCAAGCGGAGAGCAGTGACTGGCCGTCATCGCTTTGCTCCTCCAGTGCTAACTGAACGGAAGCTCCAGACTGGAGAGGGGGTGGGCATGGCTGACTCTGGGTCTCAACCATGCGCTCAAAGATGGAGCCAGATGTGAATTATGCAGCAGGGTGGATCCCCACGATGTTGTAGGGATACTTTCTGAGCTCGGCATGGCTCTGCCCTGTCAGTTATTAGCAGGAAAAAGCCCACTCTCAGCTGACTCTGGCTTACAGGGGTACTAAAGTAAATGTACTCCTGTGACCCACAAGAGAAGTATGGCCAAAAAAGCATTGGCTATATTTTTCTTTTAAAGAACCTCTTTGTGCCTAAAGCAATAGTGGTTACAGCATTGTCTACAGAATAATGGCAAATCCACAGTACAATTTATAGCAGCTGATTTTTTGTTACTTCTGCGTTTGGTGCTCTAACAAATGAAATGATACAAGACCAACTTGTAGAAAAAACAAACAGACAGCATTAGATATAGATTGGTGTTGCAACATGATTTAAAGTAATACTAAATGCATTTTTTTTTAGGTTTAAAATTAAAATATACCTGCCTGCTCTGTGCAATTATATTGCACTGAGAAGTCCCTTACCTCCTCTTCTGGTAGTTCGCCGCAAGCATTTTCGCTTCTCCCTGCTCCGGGTGCCCCCTTAGCCAGGTGTTAAGGAGGCACCCATGTGGGTGTGCTCCCATGCTGGCCTACGTGCGTCCATAGACGCACACAGCGTGGGAAAGCCACATGTCCATTCCCTCCTTGTGGGGGTTTGACTGACAGCAACAGGAGCCTATGGCTCCCGCTATCCTCAGTGTCTCCTATGAAACAAATAAGTGAGAAGAGAGGTCCTGCAGCCGAGACAGTGCTGGAGTGGTGACAGAAGCCAGGTGTTTAGTGATGGGGTGGGTGGAACAGGTAGTGGGGCATTTTTTTTTCTTAATGCAGACAATAAATTAGGATTAAAAAAAACTTTAGACTTCAGAACCACTTTAACCCCAGCAAGAGCTATAACAATTTCAAGCCAAAGTGAAATGGCCATGGCAGAAGCAAAATGACAATTTCTCTTTTTTGCTTTCTGTTCAACCGATGCACAATAAAAAAAATAGCTGTTCACCCAGCCAGAAATCTTGTGAGCTGATAAATCTCCATGCTTTCTGCCTCTGGACTGTTATCAGCAGTGGCGGCCCGTAATGCAGGGCGCAGGGGCGTCGCCCCCCCATCCATGCGTCCGGCCACCCAATCTACATGTGGGATGCCGAACGCATGGAGTCCAATTACATATTTCAAACTAATGTGTACATATACAAATGGTCAACATTATATAGAAGTAGCAACACTGACAAGTTATAAAGATCAAGGTACAGTAATTTAAGTTAAGGATCCCTGTTAAAAGCCAGCCATACATGGATCAAATCTGGGCCAGTGCAGTAGGGACCAGCCAAGATTCGATCCATCTATGGGTGGGATGGTTGTACTGAAGTCAATCCATCAATTGAATTTAATACAACCACCCTGTCAGATCTTTTGCATGCAATTATAGCTATAGCCGTCAGCAGTGATCATTGTGTTCTGCTGGCAGACCGGCAGTCATTATTGATGGGGGAATCAAATGATTTTCTCAACCACGGGCTGCAGGAAAGGAAATCGCATCATCTATGGCTTGCCTTAGAATCAGCTATATTATCTTTTAGGTAGATAGAGGGATCCGGAGTTAGAGTCTTTGTTTACTTGCAGGTGTAGTTAATGAGTGTGACAGACCCAACCAGGACAGGGGCTTTTGGAGGAGACTGCAGGGTGGCCTCTTGCCTACTGTCTATGGGCTCTGGCTTTTGAGGGAGCAGATCATTAACTAATGATGGACAACTACGTGATGAATGCTGAGAGTGAGGCTTGGATTCATTCTCTGAATAAGGATAATAAAGCTTTCCTTCTTTAGTGGATGGAAAGGTGTAATATGGAATATGGTGGCCCTCCTGCAGACTGGATTGGAGAAGCTCCTTTACTTGGGACAGAAATATTTATCAACAAAATCCCTCAAGAAATCTATAAAAATAAATTAAATTCCACTGTATCAGACTGCTAGAACATTGTCTTCTGACTTGTCTAGTGGACTGATTACAAACATTTGTGTCTCTTCCATTGTGTGCCCCCGAGGTGTGCATTCCCATTGTTAATTGATTCACCTATTGTTTCTGTCTGTCACATCTCTTGGAGATGTGATCAATATTGTGTCCACTTTACCTTGTTACCGAACCATTGTGGGATGTTATGTGTTTATACTTATAATAAAGTGTAATGTACTTTGTTGTGGGCTTGGTGCCGGACAGTCTGAGCTGGAATGGGATCTCTGATTAATCAAAGCATTGTCTTGGTGGGCACTGAGTTACCTAGGCTTGTAGTAGTTTAATAAAATTGATGTTTATGTTGGCTGTTCCTTAGCTATTTTAAATAGATTCCTGCCTACAGTTTGTATTGTTAAGGTAATGTGATCAGGTTCTACCTGATCTTCTGTGCTATAACTTCTGTGTGAGTTTTCAATAAAGTGAGTTCCAGTTTGCTTCTAAGCTAGTGTCCCCTAGTCTTGGGTGCTCAGCTACAATACCCGGTTCCCGGATCCATGACTGGAGGAAGCTATATCTTGATGGAGGCACCCAAGCTGGGTGCTGGACAGTTCTGTCACCATGAGTATTAATAAAAAAATCTATCAAGGATTGTGTCAAAAATGTGTAGGGAGAAAGATATAGATCTAAGGAGTGGACATTGAGGCTTCAAAATCAGAGATGAGTGAGGTTAAGAAAGATTAGCAGAGCAGAGAAGGGGGAGGATGCAAGAAGAGGTAGATGAAAGGGGTTCCAATAGATCTATTGTCAATAGAGAATCATCAATTCATGAGGGTTGGGAATCAAAGTCAGGATTACCATAAACTTTTTTGCTTAGCATGCTATACGTCAACCTATTTTTTACTGCTTCGAAGCTTAGGGTGGAGGCCTTCCAGGTCTTGGCTATTGTGAGTCTGGTGGCCATGAATATCTGAAGAACCAACAACCCATAATCGGTGTCTGCTCACTAATGGACAGATCCACTAAGTATGGGTCATTTTGACCTCATGGGAACAGTCACAGAAACAGGTGAAGGGGCATGTTGGTATAAAGCGAGCCAGGTGGGTCAAAGTTTAATACCACCTATAAGAAGTTTTAAATAGGAAATTAGGTTTCTAGAGCCTTTGGCTGTGGCTTGCCAGATGGTCTGCCAGCGTTCAAACTCCAAGGACATATTAAAGTGGTTATTAAGGCAGAAGGTTTTTTTATCTTAATGCATTCTATGCATTAAGATAAAAAGCCTTGTGTGTGCAGCAGCTCCCCCAGCACCCCCCAATACTTACCTGAGCCCCATCTATGTCCAGCGATGTCCACAAGTCCCTCAACCATCCTGGGACTCTCCTTCTGATTGGTTGAGACACAGCAGCGTGAACCATTGGCTCCCGCTGCTGTCAATCAAAGTCAGTCAACCAATGAGGCAATAAAGGGGCAGGGCCAGGTCACAGCTCCATGTCTGAATAGACACACAAAGCTGTGACTCGGCTCGGTTCCCCCATAGCTAGCTGCTTGCTGTGGGGACATTTACCAGAAGGGAGGGGCCAGGAGAGCAGAGGAGGGATCGGAGAAGAGGATCTGGGCTGCTCTGTGCAAATCCACTGCAACAGAGCAGGTAAGTATAACATGTTTGTTATTTTTATTTAAAAAAAACGAGACTTTACAATCACTTTAAATTCAGTTTACCATTCTGTTTGGTATGCCCTGGTGGGTGTTCGTATAAATGATATCTTCAGAGTGTAAATCAAGGAGATGCTGCTAATATTCAAGTAAGGAGTTCAACTGTTTAAATAATGGTAGGAAGTTGGCTTCATAAAGAACCTGATAGGAGTTTTATAAGGTGGCAAGCATTTGCAGTAGTACAGTGACAGACATGGCTTTGGACTTTGTTGAGTTTAAATGAACTGTAGGTCTGATAAGAAAGCAAATTCACCTAGTACTGAGAAAAGGTTTGGGAGAGATATGCGGGTGGTAAGAAACATTAGTATGTTGTCTACAAATAATGTAAGCTATGGTTAAACCCGTCTGTTTCAATTCCTGCATTGTCAATATGTGTTCATAGCACTTTTGCAAGCAGTTTAAGATCTAAAATTAAGAGTATAGGTGAAAGCTGGCATCACTGTTGAGTTCTTTGGATAAGGAACAAAAAAAAATTCAAATTCCTAGTATTTGAGTTTGGCTGGGGGGTGCTATAGAGGTTGGAGATCCATGTCTTAAACTGGGGATCAAAGCCTTCTTCATGGAGTACAGCTTCAAGATAGAACCAATATAAGGTATCAAAAGCATTATGCCGCGTACACATGAGCGGACTTGCCAATGGGCTAAACTCCGTCGGCATTACCGACGGAAAGATTTAGAACATGTTCTATATCTGAGATTCAGCAAAGGTAAGATTATCTCCTGGGAACGTGAATGGGCTATGTGGTTGAGATACAATCTTCTGCAAATGATGCCCCCTGCCTGTTGCTTAATCTTATTTGGTCCTTCATAACCAATTGGGTAAGAAAATAAAGTCTGTTGGCCAAAATGTTAGTAAGTATCTTAACGTCTATATTAAGTAATAATATAGGCTGGCAATTGAACCAGCTGTGAGGGTCTTTGGTTTAGAAACAGTGGCTATATTTGCATTTAACATTTCAGAGGAGAAAGAACCCCCTTGTTTTATATGTGACCTTATGTGCTTTCTTAGGTTTTACTTCATGGTATTCCAAATGTCTTCCAAATTATACCTCAGATGTGGAGGCATTGAGAGCATTACTATGTGGAAATGCAAGAATGGTCTGGTCAGAGATTGCCAGAGAAGCAGTACATAGCTTGAGCCTTCTCTACCTCCTTTTGTTACCACAGGTTCTTCAGGCAATTGCATGGTGTGGTCCTTACACTGTGCCATGCAGACCAGGTAGAGAAAATGGTTGCTTTTGCATCCAGAACCCTTAAAGAAGTAGAACAAAAGTATTCTACTGTACACAAAAGCTCTGGGATGTGTTTGGGCAACAGAAAAATAGAGGACACACCTGTAGGGTTGACATTTTATCTTATGGACTAACCGTCGTTCTTTAACTACACAGCTTACCACAAAGTGACTTCGGCAAGCAGGAATGCGTAAAGACAGATGATTAGAAAAATTACAAAATTTGTAACTACACAATACAATAAAATCCAGGTTTGAAAAATGTACTGCTGATTGTCACAGTTGGCCTTACTTGCAACTCCTAGTACACGGGATGAGGATGTTGACGTTATTGGAATTATTGATATAGATGTAGCTTATAGCACATGAGATCATCAGATCAAACAAGCTTGTCTTGCATGCCAAGTACGGGGCATTATACGAAAAAAATAACCAAACGCTGAAAATAAATTGAACCATGTTCTATGACCTTACTACAGGATTAGACATGAACTGTCCTTAGTTGATGGCTATATGTTTCATGGATCTCAATACTTACTAGTACCAGTAGTACTAGTAGACCTTGAGAGAACACCTTTTTACAACTTGCACATGAGTGAACTATGCCGGTGGCTAGGCTTGTATACCCAAGTACTAGTTGCCACTCATTCTGCCATATCCTTATTCTGTTGAGAGAAGTTTGCTATTGATATTGTAGGTCCTTTCTAAGAGGCACCTGTGGATTGCTGATTTGTTATACATTGATAAGGTATTACAGAAAATGGCCAGAAGTTGCATTAATCTCAAATATAAAGTTTGATACTCTAATTACATATTGCAGTCTAGGAACTAATGTATGAAAATGAACTACAATTTGTTTAATCTGAGGTTCATTCCATCCTGAGCGAGAGAAATATTGTGCATATGAAATCCTTAATTTATTATCCCCAAGCAAATGGAGAGATTTAAAAAAAAAAAAAAGCCTTATCCTGCCGTTGCCTCCTATGGAGGGGGGTTGCTGGAGAAGAGCCTCTCCTTCGGTGACGATTTTGGGGATATGGCATTTCATGCAGTATTCGTTTTTTTATACCATCCCCTATTTTCACTATGTCATAGGATAATTGTGAACAATATTGATCATTGGTAATTTTTACACATTTCTAGAGATTCATAAACAACGAGCTCGTTTATGAATCTCTTGTTTATCCAAAAACTCAATAAACATATTGAAACAGAAAAAAAAGCCTTATGCCGCGTACACGCGGTCAGACTTTTCGGCTACAAAAGTCAGACGGACGCCGATGGACCAAGTCCGGCGGACAATCCGATCATGTGTGGGCTTCCCCGGACTTTCAGCGGATTTTTCCAGCCGCAAATCTGACAGACTTTAGATTTGGAACATGCTTCAAATCTTTACGTCGTAACTCCGCCGGACCCAGAAATCCGCTCGTCTGTATGCTAGTCCGACGGACAAAAACCCACGCTGGGGCAGCTATTGGCTACTGGCTATCAACGTCCTTATTTTAGTCCGGTGTGCGTCATCACGTACGAATCCGTCTGACTTTTGTGTGATTGTGTGTAGGCAAGTCCGTTCGTTAGAAAGTCCGCCAAAAGTCCGTCGAAAGTATGTCGAAAGTCTGTCGGATGGGCTGTCGGACTTTTGTAGCTGCAAAGTCCGACCGTGTGTACGCGGCATTAGAGAAGCTCTTCGGACTTCAATTCATGCAGGAACACTCTACCTCAATCTGTCCAGCTATCTACTACTCTGGCTGCCTTTAGGCGATCCCTGTAAACTCGTCTCTCCATGGAAGCCTATCATGCCTCCAACTAATCTTTTATCACTTCCATCAGCTCATCCCCCACAGTTACAACCTTCTGTACCACTTGCCCTACCCTATTCCATTGTAAGCTCTTATGAGCAGGGCCCTCTTAATCCTCTTGTATTTTACTGTATTGTAACTGTTCTGTCTCCCTTTTATATTGTAAAGTGATGCGATACATAAATCCTGTATAATAATAATTATTAACTGGGACAATCCAAATTTTCCAGTATGCTTTTCCAATTTTGCAGGTCATTGAGGACCCCAAATATATGAACTGTCTGATGGACACATATAAAATTTCAGTCGCCTTGCAGCTCTAATGCCGCGTACACACGAGCGGACTTTTCAGCATCAAAGGTCCAACGGTCTTTCCGACGGACTTTCGACGGAGTTACTACGGACTTTTGAATGACCGGACTTGACCACACACGACGGACTAAAGTCCGTTCGAAAGTCCGTTGGTTTGAACGTGATGACGTATGAAGGGACTAGAATAAGGAAGTTCATAGCCAGTAGCCAATAGCTGCCCTTGCGTTGTTTTTTGTCCGTCGGACTAATATACATACGAATGGATTTTTCGACCGGACTCGAGTCCGTCGAAAGATTTGAAACATGTTCTAAATCTAAAGTCCGTCTGATTTTTCGACAGCAAAGGTCCGATGAAGCCCACACACGATCGAATTGTCCGGCTGATTTGTTCTGTCCGACCTTTGCTGTTGAAAAGTCCGCTCGTGTGTACACGGCATTAGGCAGGGCTTTTCTGAAGTTTAATTTGACGAAGGACATTTTCCTATTCTTGCTGATAACAACCAAACTTGAAACCAGAAACCTGAACCATCTAGACATGCATGTTCAAAGAATCAGAAGGCTTCCTGTGTGGACCAAGGGTTATGTGATGTCATTAAAATGAATAGTACTGTTTTCTGATAAAACCTTTTACATTGTTGTTGTCTGTATTTTTCAATATTGAGGAAAAAGGCTTTATTTTTTTTTTACTTTTAGGGAGGTATGTGGTATGTTTACATCTGTCTTGTAGGTGTCACTACATACGGTACATTTGTTACATGTTTTATACTTGCTATACTCTGTACACATTTTTTCCAGTTCCTGTTATGAGATTCTCAGAAGCCTGCAGGTATATTATGGATAAGGAACAGAGGGCGCACCAGCCTAGCGCATTACCCTTGCAACAATTTATTGTTAAAATATATATATTTAAAATATACTCACAAATGAGTGCATATGTCAAGCAAAATACAGTCAACCATCCAGCACGGTCGACTGGCAAGTACCAATTGTGGGATGAAGAGTCCAAAAGAAATGACACGTTTCGATGGGTGTCCCCTCTTCCTCAGAGCTGCTGCAAAGGTATATTGTTGCAAAGATAATCCGCTAGGCTGGTGCACCCTCTGTTCCTTTTCTTTAAAGAGTTCCACTTGGGTTTCCCTGACCTGTTGAGAGTGGCAGCACAGCCAATGTGGAGGCTGAACCAGTGGCGACACACGATTACATCCAGCCACACACACCTTTTTCTCAAGCGCAGGAGAACTGGTTTTCTTTTTGGTGTATTATGGATGCTTGAACTTGCTAATAAAGTAATATATAACTACTCTGCCTTGTAGAATACAGGACACAACTTAATGGGGTCGATTTTCTACAGGCAAATAGACTGTTCACTTTGTAAAGGTATTTGCCCCAGAGCTTAGTGAATGGGGTGAAGCTCTGTTGACTTTCATCATCCAATCATGTGCAAGCATAATTGCTGTTTTATTTATTTTCCTTGCATGTGATTGGGTATTTTTGAATACTTAAATTTCACTACATTGATTCAACTCTGGGGCAAAATCCCTTGCAAAGTGCAACTTCCCTTGCAAAGTGAACAGTCTATTTGCTTGTAGTAAATCATCTCCAACGAGTGTGCTCACACCATAACACAGGTTACACATCTATTTTATAATACCATTAAAAACTCAGATGCCAACTGTTTTTCCTTTTATTTTAAGTGTTTTTTTTTGGTTGTTTTTTTTAGACCAGCACAGGTTAAGCTGCCAACTGTTGTTGCTCTACAGCTCTGCGAAAAGGTACATAAAAGTAATTATTTTCAAGATAGGGGCTGAATGGGTTGGTTATTGTCACACGAATTTGCCACACATGTGACAGCTAATATATTGTCCTGAACCCATAAGAATCAGGTCATTTTCCATGGCATGTCTCATTTTCTGCTACCAAATAAAAAAAGTGGAGTTTTTTTCTTCTGAACAATTTAGAAAAAAGCAACATAAGTTCGTATTTATTAGTTTTACATTTTTTGCTACTGAATTTTACTTAAAAAAAAAATCATTTGTAATGAACAGTGAAGCGCCAACCCTGGTTTAATGGCAGCTTCCTTCCACCTGGTAAATTCTGTAACACAAGTCTACATATAGGCCAATAAATCTTTGCAGTCCCCTATAGTTATGCAACTTTTGTACTGTACCATGTGCAATAATATCCCTTCACTTAATTGGTCTTTGAAAAAATAAACTGATTATTTTATGGCATCATAAAAAGAGATTTTACATGCGTTGTGCTCTTTGGGCAAAAGCATATAAGGTAGCTGTAAAGTAACAGGCAGAAGGTGCTCTGAGAGTTACAGAGAGCGTAGACATCGCAGGTCAATAATGGGTCGCTATACGGGCAAGTCCTGTCGCTTGATCTTAATGTGTGTTGTGAGTTTTTTCTTATTTATAGTAGAGTTGGTGGTAGGGTACATAGGGAATTCTCTTTCTCTCTCCTCTGACGGCTTTGCCGTTCTTACCCACCTCATCTCCATGGTCATTGGTTTGCTGGGGGTGCACTACAGCCGTGTCCAGTGGCACCAACGAAACACCTATGGCTTCCTCAGGGCAGACGCGGTGGGAGCCTTTGGCAATACCATCTTTTGTGCTGCTCTGATGTTCAGCATCCTGATAGAGGCCATCAAGAGGTTTATCGGCCCAGAGAAGACTGAAAATGCCACGCTGGTTCTGGTCGTCGGAGTCGTTGGCCTCGCCATCAACTTAATAAACTATGTCATCTTTCTTGATTGCTGCTTGCCTGCAAAGTCAAATGTTCATCCAGACCCAGAAAAAGGTAAATAAATATTTTTTGACTGCACTGTCTCTTTAATGTCTGTTTTAAATTGGTAGGGATATGTGGAGTTAAACAAAATACAAGCTATGGTTAGAAATTACTTCTGCAAGCAATAGCCACATGATAAATTTTGGAGGACATTTGGGACTTCTGCATAAAACAGGAAGCATAAACCCTGCACATTGGGAAGATGTTGTGCATCACTTATTTCTGGAGTCAGTGTATTTTTTTTATTATGTGCATATTTTATTTACTATGCTTTATACTGATTTACTATTTTGTGAATACATAATTAGGAGAAATGTGCATTTTTTCTTTTCATCTCTTGTGTCCATTTACCTAGTCAATGGAATGGAATGGAACTTTAAATTAAATTCTTAGTATTTAAATTACATTACAATTCCTACATCTATTGATTGTTGTAAAGACATTTTTAGGTTATGCACCTGCAACCACAGCTGTCTTTCTATCAGTGTGCACTCTGAGGCTCGATTCACACAGGGGCAACACGACTTCAGCGCGACTTTGCACGGCGACTTCAACGCGGCTTCAACGCGACTTCAGCGCGACTTTAAGCAAATTACAACGCGACTTCAAGTCGCCTCCAGGACAGGCGACTTTGGCTGTGGCCAATCACAGGATAATCAGCTCTCTGGGAGGGAGGGGTTTGCCTGGGCAAACTAAATTTTTTCCCTGTAAAGTCGCTTGACTGTAGATAGAGATCTGACTTGGAGGCGACTTCCATTGAATTCTATGGTACAGGTCGCCTACCAAGTCGGATCCAAGTAGTACAGGGAGTACGCTCTGAAGTCGGAGCGACTTCAGTAGTGTCTATTAAGACGCTCTGATTCCCTGTAATGTGAATCTCTTCTTGGGGCGACTTGGGGCGACTTGAGGGCTTACAAGTCGGATCCCAAGTCGTCCTAGTGTGAACCGAGCCTTATACCTTGCAAATATTTATCTGGTTTGGGAACTTTTTTTCAATAGCATGCAGCAACAGCCCTGAGAAAGGGGGAGTCCTTTCCCCCGAAACGTGTTGGCTTTTATATTCTTGTCAATAATACCAATGAATACCTTTTAACCTACTTTCAAATCCGCATTCTTTTGGACATCAGGTGCTCCTTCCTTCCTAGGTTATGGGGAATGCAAAAGGAGAAATAATACCAGCTGTATGATAGATAGATAGATAGATAGATAGATAGATAGATAGATAGATAGATAGATAGATAGATAGATAGATAGATAGATAGATAGATAGACACACACACACAGACAGACAGACAGACAGACAGACAGATAGATAGATTATACAAATAGATAAATTAAATATTTATAGATACCTACTATGGCATATTACTTTTTCAGTTTTTTCACAGTTCATTATTTATAGTTTTTTTTTTTTTTGGTTTTTTATGAACATTTTGTGACAAATTGTGCAAACTGTGAAGCCAAAGGGCACCCAAGCCAATTGTTTCAGTGGCCATAACCTCAAACTAGCGGTGAATATTCTTTGCTCTTTGTACACCCACTAGAACCCTCTGCAATTTCTCTTCCCACCTCCAAGCTTTTGCACGAGAGTACCGGCAGCCCTTCACCTTCAAGAAAAGGAAGCAATTCCAGTGAGCAATATAACGCATTTCTGGTTCTTGGAGGGTCTCATTATCAATGTGCAGTGAGCTCCTACGTTGCCAGTTATTGACAGTGATGTTTCAATAGGCTAGCTACATTGCTTGTAAATACTGAAACATTGTCACCAATATTTTATTAACCGCTACAAATGTTAGTTTGTCTTGAATTGTAAGTGCCGGTTCACACAGGGGCAGCTTCAAAGTTGTCCAACTCTAAAGCCACCCCGTACAGCGCGACTTCAGAGCGGCTTGCAAACAACTTCTGTAAAGAAGTGAATGCAAGCCTCTCCGAAGTCGCCCCTAAGTAGTACAGGAATCTTTTTCTAAGTCGGAGCGTCTTGAGTCACTCCTATTAGAATGGTTCCATTGCAATGCATGGAACGCGACTTGTCAGGCGGCTGTCACCTGACAGGTCGCCCCTGTGGGAACCAACACTAATTCTTACACAATTGAATATTATTTTCCTCTACTTTGTTTTGCATTGTGTGATATTGCAAGAAACCCCAACACATAGTCATGTATTATCGCCGCTAATCTTGCTTATCTTTGTGCCGAGTTATTTACACATTTGTACGGTAACTCCCAGTGTATAGAATGACTCTAAGGTTCACTTTGAAAACCATTAGAAAAACATTTAAGGTATGTCGGTCAGAAGTCAGAACATCCTAGGGGGATGGGGAATTCCAGGGGTGAGAAGTTGTAAACAGTAGAGAAGATTTTTTACAAATTTCCCCCATGAATACATTTATACATAAATAAATGTAGAAACAAAATAGCCCTGTGGGTAATCCTGTTTAGGATGAGGGGTTAGAGCCTCTGTCAGGTTTTAAATTGCTGTCTGTATCTATGTTAAGGAGATTCACTCAATCTAACTGACCTGATAATTAATGTCTCCTGCAATGAAAGTGAGGGTAAATCCAAATAGTTTTTTAAATCAAGTAACTTTTTATTTCAAAAAATTGTTTTGAATAATTTACAGTAGAGAAAACGACAAAACATAACCTACAGCACTGGAAGCAAACATAACATATAGTATGCATGGTCTAGGCAGACATACAGTGCTTTGAAAAAGTATTCATACTCCTTGACATTTTCCGCATTTTGTCATGTTACAACCAAAAACGTAAATGTATTTTATTGGGGTTTTATGTGATAGACCAACACAAAGTTCACATAATTGTGAAGTGTAAGGAAAATGATATATTTTTTTTCTAATTTTTTACAAATAAATATGTGAAAAGTGTGGTGTGCATTTGAGCCCTTTCACACTGACAGCGTGGGGGAGTCGGCAGTAAAGCGCCGCTAGTTTTAGCGGCGCTTTACCGTCATTTTAGCGGCCCGCTTGCAGCTGAATAAAGCATTAAGAGCACCCGCAAACCACCGCTGCGGATGCGCTTTGCAGGCACTTGGGCGGCGCTGCCCATTGATTTCAATGGGCAGGGGCGCTTTAGGAGTGATGTATAAACTGCTCCTAAAAAGCCTCAAAGATGCTGCTTGCAGGACTTTTTTTTACGTCCTGTCAGCGCAGCGCCCCAGTGTGAAAGCACTCTGGATTTCACACTGGGATTACAGATGAGGTATTTTTCAGGAGATTTACAGGCGCCATTTTTAGCGCTAAAGCGCCTGAAAAACACCTCCAGTGTGAAAGGGGTCTTAGTATTCAGCCCCCCTGAGTCAATACTTTGTAGAACCACCTTTCACTGAAATTACAGCTGCAAGTCTTTTTGGGGGATGTCCCTACCAGCTTTGCACATCTAGAGAGTGAAATTTTTGCCCATTCTTCTTTGTAAAATAGCTCAAGCTCTGTCATAGCAGATTCATGTGTTAGAATGGCCCAGTCAAAGTCCAGACCTAAATTCAATTGAAAAACTGTGGCAAGACTTGAAAATTGAAAAAAATATAATACTGCGCTAACAATCAAAAATGTGTAAAGCAGCGACTATAGTGTTATACAGCACAATCGGATAAAATAATAAAAAAAGTCACGCTAATATTGTGATGAAGGCAGCAAAATGAATGCCTCAAGACCTTATGAAAATTAAATATAAACAAGTGATGTTAAATGTGCAACACACCAATCTTAAGAGACGCAAATAATGTCCATACACTCTGTGCACAATGTACAGAGAGTAATTATAAACTTAATGATCAAAAAAAGGAAGTCCATATATTGAAAGTGTATTAAGCAAAAACGAAAACAGTATCCCCAAGTGACAGGTGAAAAAACTCTTGCTGAAGTGAATGGGCTGCGTAGATGAAACCTCCACCTTCAAAAAATTCTGCCGCTTACCAGAGGATGTTGGTCCCTTAATTATAGGGGACCTCACTAGGCAGACGGCTGTAACCCCAGCCCGGGATATTAGAGACAGGCACTGGATAACGTCACGTCCACAGGAACCCTCTCCATAGACCGCAACAGGATGGCGTATCAGCGTGAAAAACATAAATTGCTCCACATAGCATAAAATCTTCACATTTATTGAATAAAAGCAAGCCAAATGTACACTTACAAACGGCAGATATAAATCGGCAGAAGAAAAAAGCCGGCCGACTTTTCATCTACGCACCCCATTCACTTCAGCAAGAGTTTTTTCACCTGTCACTTGGGGATACTGTTTTCGTTTTTGCTTAATACACTTTCAATATATGGACTTCCTTTTTTTGATCATTACGTTTATAATTACTCTCTGTACATTGTGCACAGAGTGTATGGACATTATTTGCGTCTCTTAAGATTGGTTTGTTGCACATTTAACATCACTTGTTTATATTTATTTTCCATAAGGTCTTGAGGCATTCATTTTGCTGCCTTCATCACAATATTAGCACAACTTTTTTATTATTTTAAGACTTGAAAATTGCTGTTCACAGATGGAGAGCCATTCTAACATTTTTGATCTAAACCATTCCATTGTAGCTCTGGCTGTATGTTTAAACTTCTCCACAACTTTATCCCTGACCTGTCTGGTGTGTTCCTTGGTCTTCATGATGTTGTATGTTCACTAAAGTTCTCTAACAAACCTATGAGGGCTTCACAGAACAGCTGTATTTATACTGATATTAAATTACACACAGTTGGACTCTATTTGCTAATTAGGTGACTTCTGAAGGCAATTGGTTCCACTAGATTTTAGTTAGGGGTATCAGAGGAAAGGGAGCTGAATACAAATACACGCCACACTTTTCAGATATTTATTTGTAAAAAGATTGTAAAACCATTTATCATTTCCTTTCACTTCACAATTATGTGCCACTTTGTGTAGGTCTATAAAATCCCAATAAAATACATTTATGTTTTAGCTTGTAACATAACAAAATGTGGAAAATATCAAAGGGTATTAATACTTTTTCAAGGCACTGTATGTCTGCCTAGACTATGCATACTATATGCTATGTTTGCTTCCAGTGCTGCAGGTTATGTTTTGTCTTTTTCTGTACAAGGGCAATTTACAAAAGTTCTAACAACAGCATATCATGTAATTGCAAAAATACTTCCAGACAAAGAATAAACTTTTCCAAAAAGAAAACCCTACATATCTGTCAGCTCCTACATACCTAATAAAGCAAACATGATTAAAGAAAATACATTGTACTGAGGACTTTATTACCTTGATTCATGCTTGTATCTATAGCACTGAGTAGAGCAGGGGTGGGAAATTCATTTTCCAAAGAGATCATATGAGAAACTGGGACTGTTGTGGAGAGCCAAACTTTTGGAAGGTCTATAAGCATGTAAACATAGAAAACAAATACCTAGTGTAAAACAAACACCTAGTGCTAGGAATAATAGATACAACTGCTTTGGTGATGGTAAAATCAGCGGTTCAGCCTAGGTTTTACCTTGCCCGGGCCAGCACCCAAACTGTAAAATAACAGTTGGACTGGGCTGTTCACAGTTTGAAAAGTGGCACCGCTAGACCCACTGAATTCAATGGGGCTGTACCAGATCTGCATGCAATGCATGTGATTGCAGCGTGGTAGTACGGTATTATAGGGTGACATCCGGTGGTGAGAAGGTAATATAACACCTCCTCACTGCCTGTCGAATAACCTCTGAAAAGCATCGTGACTGGACTGGTGCGCAGTCATGTTGGAACAGGAAGGGGTCATCGCCAAACTGTTCCCACAAAGTTGGGAGCATGAATATGTCCAAAATGTCTTGGTATGCTAATGCTTTAACAGTTCCCTTCACTGGAACTAAGGGGCCAACCCCTAAAAAACAACCCCACATCATAATACCCCCTCCAGCAAATAATTCGGACCAGTGCACAAAGCAAGGTCCATAAAGACATGGATGAGCGAGTTTGGGGTGGAGGAACTTGAATGGCCTGCACAGAGTCCTGACCTCCACCCGATAGAAAACCTTGGATGAATTAGAGCAAAGACTGTGAGCCAGGCCTTCTTGTCCAACATCAGTGCCTCACAAATGTGCTTCTGAAAGAATGGTCAAACATTCCCATAGACACATTTCTAAACCTTGTGGACATCCTTCTCAGAAGAGTTGAAGCTGTTAAAACTGCAAAGGGTGGATCAGCTCAATATTGAACCCTACGGATTAAGACTGGGATGACATTAAAGGGTAAGTTCACCTTTACAGAAAAATCTGTAAGGTGAACCTACACAGGACACCCTCCTCACCCCCCCTCCCCTCCCCAGTCCCGCTGACCTGGATTGCGGCGATCGTCTGTTCTTAAAAATCCCCGCAGCTGAATCTCCAAAACATACCTCGTCAGGAGGAACATTTCGGGGCATTCTAATTGGTCAGCACCGTCACATGGGAACACCTGTAGCCCATCTTGTCAGTGGGGAAGAAGACGTGTGAATGCTGAGGGGAGCCCCGGACCCCTGAGACAGCTATACCGAGGCTCAGAATGGGAGATCGCCGCTCAACAGGTCAGCGGGACTGGGGGGGGAGGGGGGGTGAGGAGTAGACCCTGTGTAAGTTCACCTTATAGATTTTTCTGTAAAGGTGAACTTACACTTTAAGGTTCATGTGCGTGTAAAGGCAGGCGTCCCAATACTTTTGGTAATATAGTGTATACAAGTCACGGCTGCATAGGTCTGAACCAGTAAAAACGTAAAAAAAATCTCCCATGATGCAGCAGGAGCTTCCCCTTGCATAGATATTTTATATGTCATACATACCGTATATATTTGTGTCCTTTTGTAAGTCATTTCCCTTGATACTCGCTTTGATAAAAAATTATCTTTTAATAAGGTTCTCATGTATTATAGATAAAACTATCTCCTAATGTACATTAGCCATCTCCATTTACAGACAGGTAATGGAAGGGTAAGAAAGAATACGTTCTGCAATGTGTCTCTAATTACCGGTCCACACCCTGGCCGTCACAAGAATGGGATTGGTGTCAGACTACATGTAGCCGGAACATCTGAGCAGTGCATGCAAGTAGGATGACGCAGCAAAATCATCCGCTAACACTTCTGCATCTCTTTTACATTATTACAGTGCAAGATTTTGTGTATGTACACACTAGACCAAACACCTCTTTAATTGAATATAGTTTTATTAAAAGGAAATAACACGTTAAAAGTACAAAGTGCTCTTGTGGGCCCATACACTTTATCCTATAATATATTGTATAAAGCATGCACTGTGGCGTCTCAGGAAACCCTAATCTATATCTATTCTTAAAAATGTTCCCCCTCCTCTTACCTATTCTGCCTAACTTGTATATAAAGGAACTGTATACTTACCTATTTTCAATCATCTCTGGTTCGGTGACATGTTCCTGCAGCTCTGTGTAAGGGAGCAGTCAGCAACGGCTCTGAATTCCAGAAGACGTGACATCACCCATAGGCTCCAAAAGCCCCGCTGTTGTTGGCGCTCCCTCCTCTCCCCTGCAGCAGCCACTCACTGACACAGGGGAGCTGGAGCTTTGTGATCACGTGATGAGAAAGATGAAAAGAATAGGTATCTTTTTTTATACAGGTTGGCCAGGATGGGGGGGACATTTTTTAATTTCATTGTTTTTATTGTGCAATGATAAAGTACAAACAGTATTATGAAAGGTACAATTCTTGATATAAATGCAAAATATGCATAAACATACATATAGTTAATAGTAATGAGATTCAGTAACATTGTTTCTCTGGCCAATAGGTGCGCCTTGAAGCAGGTGCACAAATATTGCTTCAGATGAGGGGAGGGAAGGTGGAGCAAGGGAGGAAGGAAGGTAGAGAGGGTATGCTTGAGAGAAGCATATATTTATTATACTATAAACATATACTTTACTTTATAAGATTTATACCAGTTAGAACACGGATTCCACATTTCTCCCATTTTGATATAGGATATATTGTCTTTTGTCAGTAATATTTTGTATGTGTGGTGGGTCTGGGTCATTTAATGACCTCAAGCGCCTCAGGAGATTTGGTTTTTTCCAAAGTTTGGTTATATTGAGTCTAGCCACTAGTAGGATGTGTGTTATTATTCTTCTAGCGCTATTTGCTAGGGATTCTATGGTTAAGTTTAGTAGGGCAAGTTTCGGAGAAGGTAATATGTCCAACTCAGTAACATGTGAAAGGAGTGAAAAGACCTCATGCCAGTACTGCGTTAATTGCGGGCATTCCCATAAGATGTGTAATAATGTGCCGGTCGCCCCACAGTGCCTCCAACATTTGGCAAAGGTGTGTTTGTCAAATTTTGCTATACTGTATGGGGTTGAGGTATCGTCTTTGGTCAATATTTTGCGTGAGTTGCCCACATTGCGGTGCACTTTGTAGCTTGATATGTAGATTGTAGGGCTCTACGCCATTGTCTGTCTGTGTATGTTTTACCCAAGTCGAGTTCCTATTCGTTGATATTTAGGGAATGTTGGAAGTGCGTTCTTTCCTGTTGTATATATTATAGAATGTAGAAATTCCTTTCTTCCCTGGGGAACTGGGTGAATAATAGGAGAATGCCTTAATGGGAATGGAGACCCAAAATTGTGGGTTATTTTTAAGGCACTGGGCCATTTGCAAGTATTGAAAGTAGGCTTCTGGACCTATTCCTAAGTCTGCGTTGAGGCGCTGGAGAGGTTTGATATGAACGTCTTGCAAAACCATTGCCCCCCCTATTCCCAACTATGCTGTAGAGTCCTGGTAAAAAAAAATCTGTGTAAATAAATTACTTCAATTTGCTCTGGTATGGGGCTGAATTCAGAGAGCCATGACGTCACTGGCCAGCTTCCACTGCCCATTCATTATTGGTGCCCCCTCCTCTTGCCGGCACCAGCTGGTCAATAACCAGACCAGAGTGAATTGAAATAAGAGAAAAACGCCATATCTGGAGAGACTGACTTTTGGATTATAGAACAACAATCTTCAGTATGTTTTGAGGGTTTATTAGGTATGTTTTAGTCCACTTGGACATGTTTTTAATGTCGGGACAAAATTGTCTTTTCATACTATATGTGTATGGTCTTGTTCGTGGGGTACCAAGAAAGTCCAACTTTCTATTTTTTTGGTTTTTGGATATGATTACAATTGGGACGAGGTATCTCCCCTATTTTTCCTCTTATGTTTTTTTTTTTTTTTTATGGCATTGACTAGCAGAGTGATGGCGAACCTTGGCACCCCAGATGTTTTGGAACTACATTTCCCAGGATGCTCATGCACTCTGCAGTGTAGTGGAGCATCATGGGAAATGTAGTTCCAAAACATCTGGGATGCCAAGGTTCGCCATCACTAGACTAATAGAATACTACACTATTAATGGATTGAAATAAGGCATTTACACAGTTCTTTTTATCAGCACTCTACAGCATAGGTAGTAAGGTGGTAGGGGATCAGTGGTTTTAAAGTGTTACGAAACCCACAACAGTAAAATCAGCCTGTAAATGCAGTAAAGCATGCTTGTTATACTCACTGTGGAATCTAAGGGGTTAATCCTCTGCATTGTGTAAAAAGGTTGTTTGATCCTGTCTTCTCTGATCCTCCCCTTATTTTACTGTCCCCAATCCATCTGCTGATAGAACAGAGCCTTGCAGGCACTCCGCACATGCTCAGTTTGGTGTGTATTTCTAGAGAGTTTTTCTTGGGGAGGATGCGTGTGTTTGGCACAGGGCCAATCAGCACTGTCCAGATAGGGGGGTCAAGGGTCATGCAGCTTCATAGGGCAGTCAGTAAAGAATGCAAACTCCTCCTACAAGCTTTAACCAGACACTGATAGAAGTCACAAGACTGCTATATACTGCTGATGAGAAAAGGTATTTAGCAGTTTATATTTACAAAAATAATTGCATTTCCATGTTCTGTGTACTGTGGGAGACCAGATATAGCAGTGGTCAGCAACCCTGTCCTCAGGGCCCACTAACAGGCCAGGTTTGCAAGATAACTGAAATACATCCCAGGTGATATCATTTGCTGCTCAGTGATTGCAGTATTCTAGTCTGCATCCCCCCAAGGTAATACATAAAACCTGGCCTGTTAGTGGGCCCTGAGGACAGGGTTGATGACCACTGAGATATAGTGAATGCAGGGTCCTGGGTTTAGTAACACTTTAAGCATATTTATATGTATTCTTTACTTCCGCTTACATGAGATGTCACATGACCTGTTCCATCGCTTGCGTTACACTTTCAGTTTGAATGGGGATGTGCACTCCAGAGCATTCACTTAAAAATAGGATCATTTGATTGAATTCCCTGGGAGGCATAGTGACAGCTGCGCTGAGCTTATTCACAGTAATTAGAACACACTAATCATGGAAAATGTGCCTGGAAATGACTAGTTTCCTAGTTACATTCTGAGCGCATACCTGCCACCTATGATTTTGTATAGGAGCTTATGGTATACAGAATGCATAGGCAAAATAGCCTGCATCAGTAGTGTCAGTTTGGGGCACTCCTGTCCTGATATCTTCCAGAATTCACTGATACATTTAACCTGTGGTTGCAATTCTTTATGGTGTGTGGGTTTTGCATTCCTATTAACGTATATGGAAATGCAAAGCCTAGAGCGAGTATTTTATAGTACTGTATGGTGTTTTAAATCATTTAAAGTGAACTTGGCTTTGCCCAAGTTTTCATTTTATTTTTTATAAATTCTTTATTTAAGAGAAAATGACAATCCAAAAATAGGCAAATACATCATACCTCAGAGAATGGAACATGAAGTTCTAATTTGAATTATAACCAATGTAACGAGTTTATGACTGTCATTTCTCATGGTGTACACATTTTGAGAAATAACCACTTAAGGGTTTGAATGTAAAGCAGGGATAGAGAAGGAAAGAGTATAGAAAACTAATAAGGTAAAGAAGAAAACTGGAGACCAATTAGGATATTATAGGGAGAGGATGAAGAAAAGAGGGGGAATAGGACAAAGAAGTGGGGGGGTTGTCTAGATACCTCCATCCTCGCTCTATGATCGCATAACCCTCTCCTCATTCCAATACATCTTCCAGCTGCTACAAACTGACAGATTATTGTTGAGAGACATAGGGGTCAATTCACTAACGGTTAATGCATGATATTTGTGTCACATGACCATTTTCTATATGGAATATTTAAACAGGTATATCCATAAATTCAAATATTGAATACCGCAAAATCTGTAGATATGAATGATAAATATCACATGAAAATTGTGATATAAAGTCAACTCACTAAAACAAAAAAAAAAAACACATTTATATCATGGTATAGGCAGTTGATCTTTAAAGTGAGTGTAAAGTCTCGTTTTAATATTTTTTTTTTAACCACTTCAGCCCCGGACTATTTGGCTGCCCAAAGACCAGAGCGTGTTTTGCGATTCGGCACTGCGACGCTTTAATTGACAATAGCGCGGTCGTGCGACGCTGTACCCAAACAAAATTGACGTCCTTTTTTCCCACAATTAGAGCTTTCTTTTGGTGGTATCGCCTCTGTGGTTTTTATTTTTTGCGCTATAAACAAAAAAAGAGCGACAATTTTGAAAAAAACGCAGTATTTTTAACTTTTTGCTATAATAAAAAATATATAAAAAACCAACTGTTTTCCTCAGTTTTGGCCAATATGTATTCTTCTACATATTTTTGGTAAAAAAATCTCAATAAGCGTATTATTGATTGGTTTGCGCAAAATTTATAGCATCAGCAAAATAGGGGATAGTTTTATGGCATTTGTATTTATTTATTTATTTTTTATTAATAATGGCAGCGTTCTGCGATTTTTATCGGGACTGCGACATTATGGCGGATACATCGGACATTTTTGACAAATTTTTGGGATCATTGTCATTTATACAGAGATCAGTGTGATTAAAAATGCATTGATTACTGTGTAAATGACACTGGCAGTAAAAGGGTTAACCACTAGGGGGCAGTAAAAGGGTTAAGTGTGTCCTGGGGATGTGATTCAAACTGTGGGGGGGCTGGGCTTGAACACACAGGACAGTGATCACTGGTCTTGATCACAGAGAGCGTAGATCACTGTCCTGTCACTAGGCAGAACGCGGAATGCTTTGTTTACATAAGCATCTCCCCATTCTTCCTCTCCGTGACACAATCGCGGGCACCCGGCGGACATCGAGTCCGCGGGACCCGCGGTCACAGTCACCGCTTCTTAAAGGGGACGTACCTGTACGGCCTTTTGCCTGCCAGTGCCATTCTGCCGACGTACATCGGCGTGCGCTGGTCGGCAAGCGGTTAAATAACAAACATTTTCTACTTACCTGCTCTGTGCAGTGGTTTTGCACAGAGCAGCCCTGATCCTCCTCTTCTTGGGTCCCTCTTTGGTGCTCCTAGCCCCTCCCCCCTGCTGAGTGCCCCCCCCCCACAGCAAGCAGCTTGCTATGGGGGGGCACCCATACCCAGAGCCCGGTCCAGCCCCCTCTCTCTCCTCATTGGATCACTGAGTTTGGTTAACAGCAGCAGGAGCCAATGGCACCCCGCTGCTGTCTCAGCCATTCAGGAGGGAAAGCCCCGTACATCCGAGTCTTTTGTGCAACATCGCTGGATTGAGATGGGGCTCAGGTAAGTATTAGAGGGGCTGCTGCACATAGGTTTTCTATCTTAATGCATAGAATGCATTAAGATAAAAAAAAAACTGCCTTTACAACCACTTTAAAGTGATTCTAAAGGTGCTTTTTTTCTTTCTGCACAGAGTGGCCCCAATCCTCCTCTTCTGGGGCCCCCAGCCAGTGCTCCTTGGGGGTAAACTGCTTTTACGATGCTTACGTTTATAAATGAACAGCAGCCTCTGTCTCCTGTTCAATCATCTGCAGTGCAGCCGAGGCTGCGGAAAGAAACTGGAGAATGTGTTTCCCCAGTCCCTTTCTCTGTCTCAAAAGTGAGACCTCAGGGGTCTGTTTAGGCCCCCGATATCTCACCAAACACCCCCAAACAGCTTTGTGAAAATTTTTTTAAAAATTATTAAATTCAAATTGATTAACAATTAAAATGTAAAAAAAATTTAAAAATTGTAACATTTTTTGAAATCATTACTAAGCAGAATAAAAAGCAACACCCAATATGTAGCATAATTTAGCCACACTTACTGTTTGCCGCAGCCCAATACGTGTGCCGCAGGTCACCATCTCCCTGGTAGGAGCCCCAGTGCATCAGGGGCCCATGATGCTGTTAAGGTGGCACTGCGGGGGGTGTTATACAAAAGCTGGCCCACCACAGGGATTGGCAACTGAGGCTCCATGTCACACAGGCAGGAGTTCCCACATAGCTATGCCAGAGTAGAGAACACAAGGGCATCCTGAATGCAATGGAAAAGATCCCCTCTGCAGTAAAGACAAGAAAAAATAAATGCCAAAGTGGAGTTCTTTAATAAATGGTTAGGTTTTATATGTGCACAGAATTCTGTTTCAGGTTGTGTAGTTTGACTCAATTATATCACCACAAAAGCATACCTCCCAACATTTTGAGATGGGAACGAGGGACACCTACTAGCAAATGTATGTAGGCATATGACACGCCCCCTGCCACACCCCCTTAAAGGAGAATTAACCAAAAAAAAGTTAATTAAATCCACAAAGGCTTTTTTTTGTACCACTACTATTCCTTTATATTGCCTTTTAAAATTTACAAATTCAGCAATTTAGAATTTGGATGAAAGGTTTAGCACTGGGAAACACTTTTTGAAAGATAAAAAGTAAAAAGTGCATTTTATATACAACTTTATAGATCAGACCAAAATGAGGGACAAATGAGGGGGATAGAGGGACAGGGGGACATTGCTCCAAATCAGGGACAGTCCCTCAATATCAGGGACAGTTGGGAGCTATGCAAAAGTGTCCATTATAGTTTTCAAGTGAATCTATTAATTTTCTATTTTGATAGATGCCACTGGGAAGATATCACTTCACTGTATATCCCAGAGACACAACGGGAAGAGAGAGGAAATCTCTGCAAAGTGAGGGGACATCCCTTCCTAGCCAGTTGTCCCTAAAAAGGGAGACCCCCCCCCTACTTCCTGTTCTGATGACAACTGTAAAATTTTAAATTTCCCATCAATTTCTGATCCAGTGACAATAATCCCCAGGATGAACAGAGCTCAAATCTTTCCAGAGACAGTGCAAAAAAACGTATTTTTAGTTTTATTTTTCCTCCTCTCTATCCAAACCCCTTTCCAGCTGGCTTGAGCCTGACCCTTTATCATGCTAGAAGTGTTACATGGGCTTCCGGGTCATGTGATCACTGGGATTGGCTGGGGGTAGCTTGCCTTCCAGCTTCCAATCATAAACAGTGACCAGAAGCTGTTGGTGACAGCGCAGTCACATTGCTGGGGGAGCAGATTGTGCACCTTACCAGAACAGAACAGCGACATCGACTGTACACATACATGTGGCGGATGGCATGAAAGCCCATTGCCGTGCTGTCACATACAGTATATGCATATGGTCAGTGGGAAGGAGTCAATGTCCTCCTTAGCTGTCTGGCTTTCATGCTCACCCACTGGCATTTTGACCCATTGCCCTGGAACCAGTATGCTGAGATTAGGAGTTCTGGTTACACAAGCTGCATGCTTGCTACAGGTCATTGATTCAGAAAGTACCGACACCAGAAAAAAGTGGGCTCAAAGAAATTCTTATTCACAAGTGCGGTTACACGCTGCCGCTGACCAATGACCGCTTGCCATTGCAAGCATTATGATGCTACATAACCTCAAGTCTGTAAACGACATTTTTCAAATGCCCAGACTGCCACACTTGGCTGGCACAGGCATCGGAAAATAACAAAGAAGCTCAGTGCAACTGGGACTAGGGTGGTGGGGAGGGTGTTGTGAGTTAATTTCTTTTTTAAATGAAACAGAGCCCCTAGTAGTTTAAGATTCATTACTACCAGCAATGTAACATTGTAATTACCTGTTGTGCCAGTCCTTACCTCCAGGGGGCAGCAAGTGATCTCCATTTCACAGGCCGCAACAGGCTATCACTTAGGTGACCTAGTTGTACCAGGAAGCCTCATTACATATGTAAAGTTAATCTATAGGGAAGTGGTATTTATGATGGCTTGATATAATAGGACACATGGAAACACTGCATAAGCTTTTGCAATTTTCCCATAGAACTCCACCCACACTCTCATTAAAATTTTTGGGTGGTTGCTGGCAAGTTAAAAATACATTTAATTCTTTCATACAATATTGGGTTACTGGTTACTGCATAATGGGGTGATTGTGAGTGCGGGAGATAGTTAAAGTTGAATGTGGCTTAAAAAAAAATTGACCCTTGCAGTGGGGGTGGGGGTAAGGGTTTAGTTAGACTTATGTAAAGTTTTTGTGAAGATTCAACCCTTGTCCTGGTGACTAAGGTAGAAAGTGATAGGAAATCCAACATTTTAGAGCTGGCATTAGCACAAGTCCTCTAATAAAGCCTGTTCATGTGACAGCTTTCTAAGATGGAAATTCCTTTTACTCTAAAAAAAAATGTTTAATTTCCTTTTGCATCTCCTGCATAGGAAGTGATATGAAAGCTCCACAGCTGGATGAAGGAAGCAAAAACAAAATAAAAAATCTGATAGGGGTGTTGATCCTACCCTACTCGATCCAGAACTGTAAACAAATGTTTTGGCTTTGCATACATTTTAATTGTGCCCATGCTATACTGAGTTAGGATGTTGGAGCATAATATATAGGATTCTGGATAAAAACATGGCTAGGGTCAGATGCCTACATTGTTGGCAATGATCCCGTGACTGCCACACTGTCCTTACCAAGCACTGTGTGTGGTGTTCAGGACCATGATAGCTGAATTCCTACATTCCGCCTGATACTTAGGGCCTACAACAGTGTTTCTCAACCTTTTACGGTGAAGTACCCCTGCAGGTCTAAAAAAATTTCCAAAGTACCCCTGTCTTGAGAAAGTAATTTCTATTGTTTGGGTGTCATACACATTTCTGTGTATGTGTAATGTCAGTATGTGTTTGTGGTTGTTTTTGTTCGTTTGCAATATCATTGTATGTGTGCATGCCTCAATGACAGATACACACACATACCAGTGCCCATCAGCTCAGCCTCACCAATGCAGCCTCACCAGTGCTCATTAATGCAGCCTGATCAGTGCCCATCAATGGAGCCTGATCAGTGCCCATCAATGCAGCCTCACCAGTGCCCATCAATGCAGCCTCACCAGTGCCCATCAATGCAGCCTTACCTGTGCCCATCATCTCAGCCTCACCAATGCCCATCAATACAGCCTGATCCGTGCCCATCAATGCAGCCTTACCATTGCCCATCAGCTCAGCCTCACCAATGCCCATCAATGCAGCCTGATCAGTGCCCATCAGCTCAGCCTTAACTGTGCCCATCAGCTCAGCCTCACCAATGCCCATCGATGCAGCCTCAGCAGTGCCCATCAATGCAGCCTTCCTTCCTGCCCATTACCCTATTAAACAGTTTTGCACGCGCACCACCAGTTAAATTGTGTATCTTATTACCTGTCATTGTGGTAAACAATATGTGGGTCGCACCATTCGTTCCTTTTCAATCAGGGTAGCTGAACACATCGCTCTAATTAAAAGTGGTGACACCAAGCATATGGTCCCTAGACACTACAGATTACATCATAACCGTGTGTTTAATGCTACACAGTTCATGGTTATTGATAGATATATTCCCCTTGGAGGGGTGGAGCAATGACCAGAGGTGTCTCACGTTTGGAGACCTTCTGGATATATGAGCTACAGACATATTTTCCATATGGTATGAACGTAGAACTCGATATCAATTAATTCATTAATAAGGCATGAATACTCATCTGTTCTGACTATAATTTATACTAGGATTTCTCTCTCCTTTTTTTACATATTTGTTCACATATTTATTTATATACGTTTTTTATATTTTTGTTTTATCAATATGTTGTCATTTGTATATGACCCCTTGAGAATCTATTCCATATGTGTAAAGTATTAGCTACACCACATAAGTTTATTTTTCTATACCTTCCATTTCATTGCTGCCTCAGCACTAAATTGTTATGACTATACATGGAGTTTGTTTCAGTAATTTCAACATATAATTTCATCCAATCATATAGCACTTTTACAGTGTTACATTCTAGCTTCTTTTGATTTTTGACATGCAGTCACGTGCGCTGTCAGATGATTGCATGCCACGATCCATTTTCTCGTTAGTTGGAAAGCATGCTTCAGATGAAGTTGGAGCGCATGACGTCGTTGCGCGATGTTGTAATTGCGTTTCTGAGCGGCATCATCTTATTTTATATATACACTTTATCTGCTTAATCTGTCTTTTAAAGTACTATTTGTTTTTACATAGATATTTGCTGACTCCTTTGTTTACTATATATGGAATATACTTCATGTGTATTACATTAAGAATGGTGGAACGCATAGTTTCTACCGGAAACACTTCCTTACCATTATACAGGGTTTATAGTGAGGGCTGGAACGCACGCCGGTCTTCCATATTGCCCCGAAACCGGAAGTAGTGCGCAACACATCCGGGAATGGATTCTCAACTTTGGGGTCACATTATCTATATATCTTGACGGCTGCAATGGAATGGCCCCCCAGATGATGTCCAAGGAGATGAAACGCGTCGGGCAGGATTCCATTGCTGCCATTTTATGACCAAAGCGCTGTTTTATCTACTCTAATGTTAGTTATTCCATTTTTAAATAAATTTGTATCATTTGCGGAATTACGCTATGTTTTTTCTCCTTTATTCATTTGGTATCCATAAAAAATGGGCCATCACCTTTATGAGATTCACCAGTCCATGGATGGTCGTGATTTTCGGTACAGCCTCCAGAGGATCCCATATTGGTAGTGGTTGGTACCACCACAAAAGCTTGTTTGACCCATTGAACGTAGGTTCTTTTGGGTTCAAACGTTCTGGTAAGCCTCCCTATTTTTGGTGGTGGTGTTTCTTCATTTCAAGTTTGCACCCATCAAGATTATATACAGAGTTATTTTTGGGACTCTTCACTTTATTTCATATTGATTTATTCACTTGGACTCTTGCATTCAAATGTTGTTGTTTACCCACTGGGTTTATCTTAATTCTTTATATATTTGTTCATACATGTATTTATGTTATTAGCGCTATACTTTTTGTTTTACATCAAAGCAGCCTTGCCAGTCACCAGTGCCCATCAACGCAGCTTCGCCAGTCACCAGTGCCCATCAACGCAGCTTCGCCAGTGCCCATCAATGCAGCCCTGCCAGTTACCAGTACCCATCAATGCATCCTAGGCAGTGCACATCAGCGCAGCCTTGCCAGTCACCAGTGCCCATCAGCACTGCCTAGCCCATCAATGCAGCCTGATCAGTACCCATCAATGCAGTCTGATCAGTGCCCATAAATGCAGCCTGTTCAGTGTCCATAAATGCAGCCTTACCTGTGCCCATCAGCTCAGCTTGATCAGTGCCCATCAGCTCAGTCTGATCAGTGCCCATCAGCTCAGCTTTACCTGTGCCCATCAGTGCAGCCTTGCCTGTCACCAGTACCCATCAGTGCAGCCTTGCCAGTCACCAGTGCCCATTAGTGCAGCCTTACCTGTGCCCATCAGCATAGCCTGGCCAGTGCCCATCAATGTTGCCTTGCCAGTCAACGGTGCCCATTAACACAGCCTCGGCAGTGCCCATCAGTGCAGCCTTGCCAGTCTCCAGTACCCATTAGTGCAGCCATGCCAGTGCCCATCAGCGCAACCTCACCAGTGCTCATCAATGCAGCCTTGCCATTCACCAGTGCCCATCAACGCAGCCTCGGCAGTGCCCATCAGTGCAGCCTTGACAGTCATCAGTTCTCTTTTCTGCAGCCTTGCCAGTGCCCATCAGCGCAGCCTAGCCAGTCGCCTTGCCCATGAGCGCCGCCATGGGGAGAGGAGAGCCGCCGCCCACCGGTTTACACTGAGCAGGGATCTTCCGCTGCAGTGTCCACTAAGTTCCACCTCCTGGACCCGCGGTTCCTATGATGGATGTCTCATGTCCCGGTATTGGACCAGTGAGACGTCCACCACGGGACTTCTATTTCACTGGGCCACGCCGGGGTTCTGCTGAAGGTGAGTTGGAGTTCTCGGCAGAACACAGTGGGTAGTCAGCCCCTCTCGTCTGACGCTGCTGGTGCAACTGGCTATGGACGACGTACCCCCTGCCCTTGGTGCGCATACCCCCAGGGGTATGCGTACCATGGGTTGAGAACCAATGGCCTACAAGGACTAAAATCAGTCTGAGGGCATGATAGAAAAAAGCAGGAACATGTTGTTCAAGATAGTTTGGAGTAGAGATGAGCTTAGGTTTGGTCTGAACTTGGGTTCAGAGGGCCCTATTAGGTCTCTCATGTCATGACCATCCCTTCCCCTTTGTGTATGTGTAGGTGCAGGGAGTGTAACATACTAGCTGCAGTTAATTGGGTGGTAGTAGGCAGGAGTGACGGTTTTCTTTTGAGTTTGGTCCAAACTAAACTTTAGACCAAATCCAAGCTTATCCCCTGTCATGAGAGGTTATGGAGGCTGCCTCTGTTCCCCAACCTAACGTCCCACCCTCCCCCTCCACAGATCCATACTTACCGAGATCCGTTGCCTGCAGCCTTCGGAATTGTTAACATCCCGCACCACAAGACTCTATGTGCTGGCCCCACCTCTGCATTACACTCCCATATACTTCTATGGGGCCGTCAACTAGATCAGGAGACGTACTTGGACAAGCATGGCCAGTAGAGGGAGGCTTGTGGTGTGGGATATAAACAATTCCCGAAGGCCGTCAAAGATGAATTTCTGTGACACTAAACTCTGACTACAAAAAAATAATTCTATTCAAGTATGTATTCTTAACCTAAAAAAGTCCTTTCTTTTCCTCTCAGCCTCCTCCAAATTTTGGAATGCCTTTTTTTTTGCTGCTGTGGTGCAACTTCCTGGTAGAGGTGGTTTTGTTCATTCTCGATGGTCCCACTGTATGTAGGAATGTTGAACCATCTCTTACTCGCTACAGAGATAGACTATGGACTGTGGGAAACTAAAGTGAAGGTCTAGGAGCAGAGGTCTAGGAGCCCACAGAGGGCATTATAAGGTGGAAGAAATAAATTATTTCATAAAAAATGGATTACAGGGCCATTAAAGTGCTACTAAACCCACAACAGTAAAACCAGTCTGTATATGCAGCAAAGCATGCTTGTTTTTCTCCCTGTGGAACCTAAAAGGTTAATCCTACGCATTGTATAAAAAGGCTGTTTGATCCTGTCTTCTCCGATCCCCCTCTTCTTCCACAGTCCCCAATCCATCTCCTGATAAGACAGAACCTTCGGAGTCATTCTGCACATGCTCACTTTGGTGTGTATTGCTCTTGGGAGGGTGCATGTGATCAGCACAGGGTCAATCAGCACTGTTCAGACAGAGGGTCAGGGGTCCTGCATCCTGATAGGACAGCCAGTGCAGTATGAAAACTCCTCCCACAAGCTTTAGCCAGGCACTGATAGAAGTCACAAGACTGCTATATACTGCTGATGAGAAAAGGCAGTAATTTACTAAAATAATTGCATTTCCATGTTCTGTGGGATACCAGATATAATGAATGCAGGATCTATCTGGGATACCAGATATAATGAATGCAGGATCCTGGGTTTATTTAACAATTTAAGAAGTGGATACAGATGTATTAATTTCAGAGGATAGTGATTTTATTTAGTGTCTTTAAGGGCAACATTCACACACTACACCCTTTAGTTTTAAAAATGTGTCATATATACAGTTGTAGAAAAAGTAAAGAATATACAAATGGAATGCTACAGAGAAATAACACAAACTCGAACTGACCTCTGGATGAAACTGCATAGTGCACTATAGTAGCCAATAATAAGCAGTTTTAGTCCATGAATATGTGTATGTTGATAAGTGGATCAATGCCATTTTAATAAAAGGGTGTGAGCTAAAGAGGATCTTAATAATTGGTTTGCTTTAGATAGGAACATTGCACAATATAATTGCAACGAACTTGGAAGAACAGACAATAATCTGTTTGACTGGAAGCTTATCTTGGTACAACTGGGCCCTGGCACAGGATATGATCCAGGTCCCCAAGCTTTAATACTGTACCCACTGCCCCACATTTAACATCCCCTACCCCTTGATTCCCCCTGCGAGTAACATAACCACCCTGTTGCTTTCTGTTTCTAAAATCCCCAACTCTCACATCCCCTCTATCAAATATAACACCCCAACTCTTATTCTCTATTCTGCCAGGCATAGTAATTCTCTTCCCTTCGACTGAGGGGCAAACTTGCTTATGGCAATGGAGAGGGTACTTGCTTAAGACTAGAGTGGTCCTACAGGCCCTCCTTGAAAAGTGGCCCAGTTGCTCTCACAACCTCTGCTATCCTTGTTCCAATGCCACCATGTGTGACTCAATGCATAACTATAGCCATACCAGCCCACACAGCTGCTACTGGTCTTGGGGTTACAAGGGGGCCCAATTAGGGGAGCTGTTGAGGCAGTTTAAAGCTGGACTCCAAGAATTATTTTATATTGCAAACTCACGTTACTCCAGCTTGGTACAATATAAGTATCCCTTAAGCCGCGTACACACGAGCGAAATGTCCGACAGAAAAAGTCAGACGGAAGCTTTTCATCGTCTATTCCGATCGTGTGTATGCCTCATCTGACTTTCTTTTTCGAAAATTCTGACGGACCTAGAAATGGAACGTGTTCTAAATAGTTCCGACGGAACCAATTCCTATCGGGAAAAAACGCTCGTCTGTATGCTTTTGCAACGGACCAAAAACGACGTATGCTCTGAAGCAACTACGAGACAGAAGCTATTGGCTACTGGCTATTGAACTTCCTTTTTCTAGTCCTGTCGTAAGTGTTGTACGTCACCGCGTTCTGGATGGTCGGACTTTGGTCGGACTTTGGTTTGACCATGTGTAGGCGAGACTGCTTGGAGTTCCATCTGAGAAACCTTCAGAGTTTATTCCGACAGCAAAACCGGTCGTGTGTACAGGGCATAACTCATACCTGATGAACAGCTGGGAAAACTGGAAATCACTGCAGTAGTTGGCGCTACTACAGTGATAGCTGCAATCTTCTGGGTTCAGTGACAGTATTGCTGCCATTCATGGAATGCCTCCACAAGGTGGAGTTGAGCTAGCAACCCCCTGTTGTCAGTGTGCAGGGGGGAAGCTACGTGGCGCATTACCTGGAAGTTTGTGGTGATCGCTGAAGTAGCACCAACTACTCCAATGATTTTCAGCTTTCCCAGTGGACCATCAGGTATGAGATATGCATACTTACATTATGCCAAGCTGGACTTATCCAAGCATGCAATAAAAATAATTCCTGGAGTTCAACTCTAACTGGTTGCCGCCCGTCCACCGTCAAATGACGGAGGGGTGGTTCGGCTCTCCTTCTGGGACGCCATTGTATGAGGGCGTTCCAGAACGGCCTCTCCCGCAGGGGTGCGCAGCGCGGCGGTCGCAGCCGTGCTGTTTTGCTAGGACACAGCGCGACCCCGATCTGTGGAAAGAGCCGTGTCCATGGCTCTTTAACCATGTGATCGGCTGTGTCCAATCACAGCCGGTCACATGTAAACAAGGAAGTGCCCGTAATCGGCGCTCCTCGCCTCACACTGACAAAGTGTGTGGTGAGGAGAGACGATCAGCGGCATCTCCACGCAGGGGGACATCTAGGAATGTAATCAGGGCACTGATCATCAGTGCTCTGATTACAATATTGCAAAACAGTGTCACAAATCAGTGCCCACCATAGCCCACCAATGCCAGCTATCAGTGCCCACCAGTGGCAGCAATCAGTGCCCACCCTTGCCCACAAGTGCCACCAATCAGTGCCCATTAGCGATGCCAGTCAGTGCTGACAATCAGTGCTGCCTATTAGTGCTGCCCATCAATGCCCATCACTGCTGTCAATCA
Organism: Lithobates clamitans; assembly: GCA_037952925.1. NCBI lineage: Eukaryota > Metazoa > Chordata > Amphibia > Anura > Ranidae > Lithobates > Lithobates clamitans. Next base: position 2,765,083 of record JBBGZY010000964.1, on the reverse strand, counting down.
ATGCCCATAAGTAATGCCCATCAGTGACACCCATCAATGCCCATCAGTACAGCCTATCCATGCCACCTATCAGTGCCCACCAGTGCCGCCTATTAGTGCCCATCAGTGCGCCTAACAATGCATATCAGTGCCACCTATCAGTGCCCATAAGTGCGGCATATTAGTGCCTCCTCATCAGTGCCACCTAATCAGTGCTCATAAGTGCCACCTCATCAATGCCCACCAGTTCAGCCTATCAGTGCCCATCAGTGCTGCCTCATCAGCGCACATCAGTGAAGGTGAAAAATTACTTAGTTACAAAATTTACTTACAGAAAAAAGTAAAAAACATTTTCTTTTCAAAATTTTTGGTCTTTTTTTTTTTTTAATAAAAAACCCAGCAGTGATTAAATGCTACCAAAAGAAAGCTCTATTTGTGTAAAGAAAATGATAAAAAATTTGTTTGGGTACAGTGTAGTACGACCGCACAATTGCCATTCAAAGTGTGACAGCGCTGAAAGCTGAAAAATGGCCTGGGCAGGAAGGGGGTGTAAGTGCACAGTAGGCAAGTGGTTAAACATAGAAAATCTGAGTATTACATATCCCTCACTGTATCATTAGGGATTGCACAAGTTGCTGTTGCGCTCTGTACCCCATGTGATACTTCCAGTCATGAAGAGCCCATCAAAATTTAGCTGTAGGGTTCCATGTTCTGTATTCATGTCCTTGGTGTGACTGCTGTCTCCTTATTGTTAAGCCCCACTAGGCTCTGTGTGATCAGTAACGATTTATGACAGCCTATCTCCAAACTTTCAAGCTTTTATAACGGTTTTAAAAGCAATACGCAGCCTCACTTAGCCAATAAGATTGATTGGGAGGAGGCAAGGTTGGGGATCAAGCTAAATATTTGCAGAAAAAGATCTTTCTCTGGATCTACTGATCATTTTAAAAATAACCTCGGTTTTAATGGTCAGTTTCACCCAAACTTATATATTGATGTTTCACTATGGCTGAAGAGTTTAAACTGGTTCCATGGTAAGATTAGTTTGTGTTTGTGTCTCTGCCTTTTCCACAAGACCAAAACAAAGGCACAATTTTTTGGGTAGCTGGACTCTAAGATTTACTGGTCTGATTCTGGCCTGATATGAAATCTATTAAGCAAGCGTGACACCATTATTTGACTTTTTTCATGCCTGTGGCAGATGGAACTCGAGTTACCCAAGAGACATAAGAATCCAGCATACAACCCTAGTTGCCATGAGCAGGCATAACTGAAATAGTGGTTTGTACAGTTTTGATCTTTAAAAGAGGACCTAAAGTTTTTTTGGACTCTAAGGACTGGGGTGCCACTGGTCAAATGAAAATGCATGTTTCATCCAGCCAGCAACATTTAATTTTGGCAATGATTTTCTGAGGTTGGCCATAAATGAACTGACCTCCCGCCTAGAATGACTACCATTGTGAGGGGGCAATTTCCCTTTGACATGCAATGTATGAAATCACTTCTACGCTGATAACCAGTGCAAGGGGGCTTTTCTGCATTAACCACCAATGTAAAGAGGCATTTCTCCACGATCCCCTTTATATGAGGACATTTCTTCACTGACCACGAATGCAAGGGGACAAGGATAATATGGATTGGGCCTTTTAGTGGTACCTTTAGAGAACAATGATGAATGGGGCCATGTCCGCTGACATCCACCGTTCTATAGAGGACAATGGGTGATTCAATTAGGTCCACCGGAAAATCTGACAGGCAGACCAGATCGTGTGATGAAAGGGGCCTTAGGCTCCATTCACACTTGTAGGACTCCAAAATTGCGCTGACTTTGGAGTGCAACTTTGGATGGGTGCAACTTGGATTTGTCTTTGGCTTTGACCAGTGATAATGGACAACTGCTGCACAGTATAACATTCAGGTAAGACTTTGCAACTTCTGAGGGTTAACATTGAAGTCTATGGCCCTCAAGTTGCATGCAAGTTGGACCAAACTACTTTGAAGTTGCTGCAACTTTAAAGCAGGAGTCCACCTAAAAAAAAATTCTTAAAAGCCAGCAGCTACAAATACTGCAGCTGCTGGCTTTTAATAAATGGACACTTACCTGTCCCAGGGTCCAGCGACGTCGGCAGCAGATGCCGATCACTCGCTCGACTCTGGGCAGCTGCCGCCGCCATCCTAGGTGAGGGAATCAGGTAGTGAAACGTTGCGGCTTCAGTTCCCGGTTCCCTACTGCGCATGCGCAAGTCGCGCTGTGCGTCGTAACTGGTCCCCGCTATCTCCTGGGAGCTGTGTGTTTCCCAGGAGACAGCGAGGAGGGATGGGAAGAGGTGTAGACTCCTGTGGGAGTCTATGCCAGGAAGTGGGTGCAAGTACATGTCTTAGACAGGTATCTGCACCCCCATCTCCCCTGAAAGGTGCCAAATGTGACACCGGAGGGGGGGAGGGTTCCGAAAAGCGGAAGTTCCATTTTTGTGTGGAACTCCGCTTTAGGTCACGCGTATATGAATGGTTATCACTGGAAAACATGGGGAATGACTTGTCATGGAACTGCACTCACAGCAGGACTTTTGAGAACAGGTGCAAAATCTCACCATGCTTATGTGGGTTTTGTACTTTTGGGCTACGCACCTGAGCCCCCCTATTCATTTCAACTAGCTTTCCTATGCACAACAAACACATCAAAGTGGCTTATATAGTTTTTTAATGTCCTTCTGAAAAAATGTGCGTCTGCTTGCTGCATTTTGGTTTTCGCTACCAACTAATGGAACCACAAGCGCGAAATGCTTCGGTATGAGGGGAGCCTTAAAGCAGAGGTCCACACGTATTGTAAACGTTATATTAATCCCTTCATGGCATTGAACAGATGTCTAAATGAAAAAAAATATATATATATTTCTGTGTGTTTACCTTGTAATTGGTCTTTATAGTGGAACTTCCTGTTTCGGACCCCCGCGGGAGTAGGCGTGTATATTCTTTATCCCCGGCGGCGCACTGTATCCTGGGAGGGCGGCGCACTGTCTCCTGGCAGCTATCACAACTATCACTGTCTCCTAGGAGCTATCTGTTGCCCTCACAACGGGGCGGGAACTTCCGACGACGTCGCCCGTTGTGATGGCAACCTGGAAGTTTACGGCGCTCCGCGCTGTTAACACTGAGCATGCACGGGAACGAGCGGGAATGAGCTACCAGCATTCACCGCATCCAGGAAGTAAATGCTTGTGGGCTTCACATGCCCACAAGCAAGATGGAACCGGCCGTCCACAATTTTTAAAACGTTTTATTCAAAACCGGACATTGGTGGACATAGTTCACCAAACAAGTGAGGCTTACATTGTTATTATATTAGTGTCTGCATGGTTGAAAAAAAAAAAAGAATGGTCGGTGGACCTCCGCTTTAAAAATCTACATGATGACCATTATGATGATTATTTTAATGAGTTGTAGAATTATGAATGGCTATAGTTTTCTAAATGTGTATACATTTTATAAACTCATTGTTACAATGTATTGACATGAGTGATTAGAATACAAACATATCTATCTATCTATCTATCTATCTATCTATCTATCTATCTATCTATCTATCTATCTATCTATCTATCTATCTATCTATCGCTCTATAGAGATATATAGATATATACAGCATACACACATTGGGCAGAGATGTTTCTATCCAGTGTACAGACTGGTCGGTGAATGGATTGGGTTGATGATTACGGATCTCCCATCCTCCGGTTTCAGAGAGCCCGGTCCCCGGTGACTCGGGTGATGAATGCACGGTACGGGTGTAATCGGAGGACTCAGTCCCGCCTGTCACATGGAGATCACACCGTGCTGAGTACGTGCCGCTGTATTGGAAAATAGGAGCGGCCGGGCTGGGCGGTGACATCACTCTTCACCGATTATATCACTCGGCTTCGTCTATATAAACTGCAACGCTCAGCCTGGAGACACCACTGCAAGAAATGACTGGAGGAGCTGCTGACCTACCTTCCTGCACTGCAAGATCGCTCTGCTGACCTACCTTCCTGCACTGCAAGATCGCTCTGCTGACCTACCTTCCTGCACTGCAAGATCGCTCTGCTGACCTACCTTCCTGCACTGCAAGATCGCTCTGCTGACCTACCTTCCTGCACTGCAAGATCGCTCTGCTGACCTACCTTCCTGCACTGCAAGAGCCAGCTACTGACTTACCTTCCTGCACTGCAAGAGCCAGCTACTGACCTACCTTTCTGCACTGCAAGAGCCAGCTACTGACCTACCTTCCTGCACTGTCAGATCACACCGCTGACCTACCTTCCTGCACTGCATAATCCAGTTACCGACCTGCCTTCCTGCACTGCAAGATCCCACTGCTGACCTACCTTTCAGGACTGCAAGTTCCCACTGTTGATCGACCTTATTATACTGCAAGATCCCACTGCTGACCTACCTTCCTGCATTGCAAGATACCACTACTTGCATACCTACCTACCAGATCCTACTTCTAATCTTTCCATACTTTAAGATCCCACTGCTGATCTACCTTCCTGAACTGCCAGATCCCACTGCTAATCCACTTTCCCACACTGCAAGATCCCATTGCTGGTCTACTTCCCAACACTGCAAGATCCCACTGCTGATCTTCTTTCCCACACTGCAAGATCCCACTGCTGATCTGCCTTTCTGCTATTGCAAGATCCCACTGCTGATCTGCCTTTCTGCTATTGCAAGATCCCACTGCTGATCTGCCTTTTTGCTATTGCAAGATCCCACTGCTGATCTGCCTTTCTGCTATTGCAAGATCCCACTGCTGCAGTAAAGGAATTCAGCAATAAATAGCCAGTTCTGTAACCCTCCTCTGTTCTGCTGGCCTAGCACTGTGAGATTGCACTGTGCTACTGAACATCATTGTACTGATCCTGTATCAGGCAGTGCTGCATAATCCCACTGCTTTAGTAGGCAGTGTTGTTTGATCTCACGTATTGATTAGAAACAGTACAAATATATAAGTGACATTTTTGGCTCCTTTAAATTGCACATATAAGATCTGAGTTCACTGCACAGTAGACAGCTCACCCTGGCTTGTACACTGCGTGGTGCCTGGTGCCATATGCTCAGTAGCTGCAGACCCTGCAGAGCAATCAGAACCAGTAATCAGGTACAGAGCTGACAGTGACCCAGTCTGTTGCCCTGTTGATCCTCTGAGACCTTTCTCTTTCCTGACACTGACCATTACCTCTACTTGCTGTCATGGGGCGATACACAGGGAAGACCTGCCGGCTCATCTTCATGCTGGTCATCACAGTCATCTTCTTTGTGGCAGAGCTGGTGTCTGGCTACTTGGGCAACTCTATTGCCCTCATTTCAGACTCTTTCAATATGCTGTCTGACCTCATCTCACTTTGTGTGGGCCTTACCGCCAGCCGCATCTCCCGCCGCACAAACTGGGGTCCTCGGTTTTCCTATGGCTATGCCCGGGCCGAGGTGGTGGGTGCCCTGAGCAATGCCGTCTTCTTGACTGCCCTTTGTTTTACCATCCTGGTGGACTCAGTGCTGCGGATAGCCAAGCCAGAGAAGATCGATGGCCCAGAGCTGGTGCTGATCGTGGGTGCCCTGGGTCTGGGGGTGAACATTGTGGGTCTGCTGGTCTTCCAGGACTATGGAGCGTGCATGCGGAAATTCAGAAAAACAAAGGATCCAGAGAACCCTCAGAGATCATCCAATGACAACCTGAATGTCACCCCCTATAGAGCGGATATCCAAGAGACGGAGCATGAGGACCACGACAGAGCAGGTGCCTTTCGGTTATTTCATCAGGGGTGTTGGTTAGTGGGTTTTTAAAGATGCACCAATGAGCAACTGAGGCCTTGAGTTGTATAAAATGTGCTCCTACACACATACAATTGGCTGATGAGGCTGTTTTAGACCTAATGTGCTGATAATTAGGCCATATGGGTCATCCATATCTTTCCAAGCTGCTAAGATGTGGTCATCCAATGGCAGTTGTGGTCTTCATATGCTCACAACTGTTGTCCCCTACACAATCTGTTTGTTTGGGACAGACTGATATACGTCTATTTCAGACAGATTTGGCCATTACTATGAACCAGAGGTTTAATTAGGTGCTTTTGATCTATGGGTAAGGTGTTTGTAATGTTGATTTGCTTCACGGCCCAAAAAACTGTACCCCATTATAGACAAATGCCAAGTATTTTATTATGTCAAACCATCTTCTCAAATTCAAATTCAGGTGTAATTTATTATGCCAAACATTTTTTGTTTTCCCTGATGATTATTTTCAGCCTTGTGACTGTTATTTTAAGCCGTCCCTGCTAAAACAAACAATACAAAAGTAAATAATGATAGTTACAGATTATATGTTACATCAGTCAAGTTACTATTTAAAAATACAAAATATATACTACTATTACTACTACTACTACTACTACTAATAATTTAATAATAATAATATTTGTAGGGATCAGGTTTAAATATCAATATTCTTTTTTTTTTCTAATGCAATATTGACCCTCAATCATCACAGCCCAGGGCAGCTGTCTCTTTTGGCCTCTTCTACTTACCCCTCTGATTTTGTTGGCCATATTGGTTATTGGGCCGTGAACCAATCTTCATGTTCCACCTTGAAAATAACAAGTTCCAGCATGATGGCCTAGCGACTGGTTCTGCTGGAACTTGTGTTTCTACAAGAACATTTCTTTTTTGATGTACTATGTACTGTAATAAGACTCAACTCAGATAACATGTACTTTGAATCTTGCTGTGACCTTGGAGTATGAGCAGTTTTATGAGTCCTATCTGAGGTCTAAGGGTTAATGACTTCATGAATGGTTAGATATCCTTATCTTACCTCAACTTGCAGACTGTACATGTAGTGGCTGATATGCAACCACTTAAAACAGAGGCATAAGCAGAAATTGTGTGCGTGTGTATATAGTGTATGTGTATACACTTTTAAATAATACAATAATATGTGTTTAGAACAGCCTGATCAATAAAAACGGATTACTGATTGGTTGCAGTGGGATACTACACTTTGCATGTTTTCTTTTCCTTATTGCTGGCTGCTCTGCCAAAATATTTCTGTGTTTTCATCTGTAAAGTGTATCTGTCATCATTGCGTAACCAGCTGAAACAATATTAGAAAGATGTTGCTTACCATTTCTTGAGAAGTATGTACCAGCTTTATGGATTGAGGTGTATATAGTAACTTCCAAAAGGTTTACATTTAGTTTAGTTTACGCCCCATAGCCATATGCCGCGTACACACGGTCAGAATTTCCAACAACAAATGTTCGATGATGTGAGCTTGTTGTCAGAAATTCCGACCGTGTGTAGGCTCCATTGGACATTTTTTGTCGGAATTTACGACAAACGAAATTTGAGAGCTGGTTCTCAAATTTTCGAAAAACAAAATCCGTTGTCGTAAATTCCAATCGTGTGTACACAATTCCGACGCACAAAATTCCACGCATGCTCGGAATCAAGCAGATGAGCCACACTGGCTATTGAACTTAATTTTTCCCAGCACATCGTACGTGTTGTACGTCACTGCGTTCTTAACGTTCGGCATTTCAGACAACATTTGTGTGACAGTGTGTATGCAAGACAAGTTTGAGCCAACATCCGTCGGAAATAAATCCAGGATTTTGTTGTCGGAATATCTGATCGTCTGTACGTAGCAATAGGCCCATGTGTAACAAGTTGACTCATCATGTTGGGGGCTCCTAGTTTAGGATCCTAGTTTAGGATCTTGCCATCACATTATGGGATTTGTCCTTTGTATGTGCCATTTTCTAAAGTTGTATGACCCTATTTGCTTTTAAAGTGTGTCTCCAGACAAAACATTCTATTTGTATTGTCAATGGCAAAGCTGATCTTTGAAAAACTGGTGTTTCTTCTGTTTGTAGAATTTATACACAACACAGCGTTTCTTCTTTGGCTACAGGTGACTCTCTAGAAGACCAGGATTCTGATTTGGAGGATGAGAAGTCCAAGAATAACAGCGGGGCAGCCCTAAACATGAGAGGTAAAGATCATAAAAGCAGATGTGCAGATAAAAATGGAGCAAAATATACAGAATGCACTTATAGGGGAACTGTCCTGCAAGGCAGAATAGCCAGGCCCCTGATCTTATTTTTTGCGCTGAAATCAAAGCAGTAGAATAGCCTTCCATGAAACCTCAGGGTTTCTCCAGAGGTTGCTAGGGGTTCCTTGAGTAATGATCAACTTAAATTTTTCAGATGAGCAACCACTGACAGCAGTGATTTGTTTTTAGCTATCTGTAAAGGTGGGATTCTTTCCAGATGTAAGAAGCATCCTTTCTAATGACCATCAGGCTAATATGCCTTGAATTATAGATATAGTAATTATTAGAAGGTGTTCCCTTAGCCCGCAAAGTTATTTTAATGGTTCCTCAATGTTAAAAAGGTTGAGAACATTCAATAGAGCTTGGTCCAGGATTGCAATTGGAAAACTGATCATTATTGAGGTAGGTAATCCCTGTACTCTCTCCTCCATTCTGAGAGGTCCATGCTTTTGATTAAAAGCACAACGTGTTCAATGAGTTAGATCAGGGATCTCCAAACTTTCCAGACAAAGGGCCACTTTACTGTCCTTTTGGCTTTAGGAGGGCCGCACTGTGGCCAGTGGGGGTAGAAAATGCCCCGGGCTTGATAGTGAGTTTATGTAAAAAAAATTACATACCGCTTATGGTCAGTATGAGGAGGAATAGTGCTACATCATAGTTCCCGACCATTGGAATCAGTGAGAGGAATAGTGCACAATAATTGGTGTCATTAGAGGAACAGTGCTTCATCATTGGTATAAGTGTGAGCTGTAGTGTTCAATCATTGCTATCTGTAGGAGTAATATTGCCCTATAATTAGTAGCAGTTGGAAGAATAGTTCCCCATTACTGAAAGCAGAAAAAGAATAGTGTCTCATAATTTGTATCAGTGGCAGGAATAAGTGCCCCATCATTGGTCTCAGTGGGAGGAATAGTGTCCCATTATCGGTATCAGTGGGAAGAATAATGCCCCATCCTTGGTGTCAGTGGGAGGAATAGTGCCTCATTATTGGTGTCAGTGGGAGTAATAGTGCCTCATTATTGGAGTCAGTGGGAGGAATAGTGTCCCATTGTCGGTATCAGTGGGAGGAATAATGCCCCATCCTTGGTGTCAGTGGGAGGAATAGTTCCCGATCCTTGGTGTCTGTGGGAGGAATAGTGCCTCATCACTGGTGTCAGTGGGAGGAATAGTGCCTCATTATTGGTGTCAGTGGGAGGAATAGTGTCCCATCATCGGTATCAGTGGGAGGAATAGTGCCCCATCATTGGTCTCAGTGGGAGGAATAGTGCCCCATCATTGGTGTTATGGGGGGGATAGTGTCCCATCATCGATATCAGTGGGAGGAATAGTGCCCCATCATTGGTGTCATTGGGAGGAATAGTGCCCAGTCACTGGTGTTGGTGGAAGGAATAGTGCCCCATCACTGTTGTATGTAAGATGAATAATGTCTTGTAATAATGAGAGGAATAGTGTCCCAAGGGCCAGATAAGGATAAGTAAAGGGCCACACCTGGCCTGCAGGCCGCAGTTTGGAGACCACTGAGTTCAGTGAGATTCTTCCCAATGACCACAAATGTAAAGAGCATTCTTCCCAGTGATTATCACACTAATGTATTATGAGTTACAGATAACACATGGTACAACCTTTAAAAGGTTTTAAAAAAAAAAAAGACTGCAGTGGAGCTTGCTCGCTCTCCTCCATTCTGAAAGGTCCATGAGTTAGACTGACAACACAATTGCTTACATAATCCCTCCCTTTCCCTGTCTTCTTCCAGTCATGATTGCTGGTGGTTAGGGTTTACAGAAGGTTTTGATTGAACGTAGAGAAATAAAAAAATATATAATTAGATGTTTGACAATACTTCTTTCTTTCTCTGCCTGCAGGTGTCCTGCTTCATGTTATGGGAGATGCATTGGGGTCAGTGGTAGTTGTGGTGGCAGCAATCATATTTTATGTCAAACCTATAAAACCTGAGGAACCCTGCAACTGGCAGTGTTACATCGATCCCAGCCTTACTGTAGTCATGGTGGCCATCATATTATATTCCGCTTTCCCCCTCATCAAAGAAACAGGCACTATATTACTCCAAATGGTCCCTGAGGATGTTAACGTCGGTGACATTGGTAAGAAACGTTGTTCTTTTACATGTGGAGAAGACTTTATTAATGTTACTTGTATTTATATGTATATTATCAGAACTTGTATAGTATCATCATTTTCAGATTACCTAAAGCTGGGTTCCAGCCTGATCTTCAGCCTTGTACAGTTATAAAGACTCCTCTTGTGTACTGAAATTGCATTAATTGCATTAATTGTATAACCTCTCCTAAAGCCTTGTACACACCACTAGGTTTTTTTTTTTTGTACATCGCAGCAAGTTGAATGAAAAAGAACTGACAGCTCCAGTCGGAGCTGCTGTACTAACAACTCAATGTTAGTTCAGCAATCTCCCCCGCTGACCTATTGTGTTCTGACAGGGGGACGGCCCCCAGCCAGAACACTCTGCTCAGCGCTCTCTGCCATTGGCTGAGATCGCTGATCGGGAGCCGGTCAGCTGCTGGTTTTCCAGCATGCTCATCTGACAGAAGCCAGCCGGACTGCCGACTTCTGTCAGTTCGCCTGCCAAACACATGGGCTAAATGTTGGATGGTTTATATTTAACCGGCCATTGTCGCCCGACATTTGGCCTTTATGAGCCAGTCTACTGGGCTCTTGCGAGGAGTAATGGGTGCTGTGATGTTTTCAGGAAGCTTGGTACAAAACTCTGCGGAGCCCTCCCGCCAGCCATGATCTGTGTGCACTGCATAAAAAACACACAAAGACCCAGGGATGATGTTCCTGAGTCTAGGTATGAAATTGGAAAGGTTTTATTAAAAAATGTCATTAGCATGTAGATACAAGGGGAAGGGAGGAACCAGGGAAGGCCAAATATAAGCAGATTAAACTTCAGGTCTAAAGTGTTTTTGGGTTGTTCGAGGAAACTAGGACACCTGAAGAAAACCTACACAGACTTAGAGAAACATAAAACTGCATAAAGGTGTTTTCTGAATAAAACGAATGTGTAAGACCTCAGTGCTGCAGGGCTATATGCCGCCCTAAACCTGATATTCCAGAATATCCCGAATAACGGACTGGATTCTTAGTTGTTAGGATCCCAGAAGCAAGGAATAACCCTTGTAGTACTTACATCCATCCACTAAGTCCATTACAAGGCTGCCTGGTTGGAGTCACCAATTTAAAACAAGAAACTGATGGCTTTCTTTTTTTTTCAGCCCATCAATGTATTTTAGTTTTGGGTAGAGTTGGCCCTTAAATAAAACCACCTTGTCAAACAATGCCAAGTTATGCATTAAAGCTTGGTATTTCAGGACAGGCCCCTGTAATTGATGATTGATATTTCAGCCAGACAAACCTTCTTTTGTGTACTGATCTGTATAAATAGTGTCCTGAATAGTTATGGGAGGTGCCATGTTCATTAGTAGCTCATCATCATAAAACTGTTTACCGGAATGAAGTACTAGGAGAATAATAACTTAAGTAATTTCTGTTTGTTCTCAGCTGGCCTTTCTCTATGCGCCTTTGTTTCCACACCAGGAAATAAACACACAAAAGCACAAAAACAGCACCGTTCACATGCAGAGGATATCTGATCTGTGCTTTTGAACTGATATCCAATGATCCCATATAACCGTGAATAACATGCTTGTGTCCTTAATTTCATATTCCTTATGATTAGCTGTATTACCATATGGCTGCTTATGATCTAGCCAATCCCCTTCTGTTTGCAGGACTGCAGATATAAGACCCCTTTCACACTGATTCGCTGCAAAAACTGCCGATAAAACACCGGTCGTTTTTGCTGTGCCTTTGAGGCTCTATCGGTGCGCTTTTTAAATAATAGAACGAAAAAAGAGCCATTTTGCGCCTCTTTTGAAGGACTTTTAAGGCGCTTTGGAAGCGCTGCCCATTCATTTCAGTGGGCAGGGGCGTTTTTGATGCGCTTTTTAAAGCACTCCAAACATGCCCCAGAGATGCTGCTTGCAGGACTTTTTTCACCACCCCACAAGCGCACTGCCTGGTGTGAAAGCATTCATTGAAATGGGAGGCAGTTCTCTCTGATACTTTGAGGAAACAGTAAAATACTTTTTAGAAACAGCAGATTCCTAGTGCTAGTATATTTTCGCACAGGCTCTTTACTGTAGATAATCCCAGTGCAAGATAGTGCAAACAAGTGGTCAAGTTATTATTAAAGTTGATGTAAACCCGATTCATGAAATTTGACCTAGGCACATATATCTGTAGTGTTTTCTTATCTCTCTCCAAAGCTCTAAGTCCCATGTCTTTCTGCTGCTCTGTTCTTCTGTTATCATGATAACTTCTGACAAGTTCTCCGACAATCGAGATAAAACCATCTTGAAATTTGTGTCGGGTGGCTATAAATAGATTAGCAGAGAGCTGGTCTATTCACAGCACAGCTCTGCACATTCCTTCCTTCCTCTGCCTATATGTGTGTGTGTGTGGGGGGTCTGCCTTTCCTCCAATCAGCTGTCACAAATCTCTAAAACGATGTTCACTTACTAAAGAATACAGAAAGCAGATATACATGTAAAACTTATGTAGGGAGATTTGTTTCATCCCTGTGTATCATCTGAGGCTGTCCACGTCACTGGGTATGTGTGAGGGTTTACATCCACTTTAAGGTTAGTGTTACAGAGACAGTCAGTGTGAGTGTTACTTTAGGTGTTATTGAGAGGGTTAAGCTGGCCATAGATGGTTCGAATCTCGGTTGGTTCAGCAGGAACCGTCTGAGATTTGAACAATGTATGGGCAGGCTGAATGTACCTATCTATCGATCAACTTGGGTACAACCAGCCTGTCAGATTTTACATGCGGTTACTGCATGAACACAATGGCTCCTCCAGAGGCATTCCCGCTCCGTCTATGGCTGGCTTTAGTGTTATGTTTAAAGGGAGGGTAATATTAGAGTTGTGGATACAGATAGTGTTAGGGTTAAAGGGAGGGTTAATCTCAGTGTTAGGGTTACATAGAGGGTTGGTGCTAGGGTTACACGGAGGCTTAGTATTAGAGTTACATGAAGGGTCAATACGAGACATGGCATAAGGGGTTAGTGAATGTTAAAGTTACAGGGAAGGTTAGTGTGAGAGTTATGGGGTGGGTTAATGTTAGGGTTACAGAGATGGTTAGTATGAGGGGTATTGATTCATAGAGTTATAGGGAGGGTTAGTGTTAGAGATGATGATTGGATTATAGGTAGGGTAAGTGGTAGGGTTAAAGGAAGACTTATTGTTAGGATTACAGGGAGGATACGTGGTAGAGTTAAAGGAAGGCTTATTGTTAGCTCTAACAAGCAGGGCCCTCTGATTCTTCCTGTATTGAATTGTATTGTAATTGTACTGTCTGCCCGAATGTTGTAAAGTGCTGCGCAAACTGTCGACGCTATATAAATCCTGTATACTAATAATAATAATAATTGTTAGGGTTACATTGAGGGCTAGTGTTAGGGTTACAGGGAATGCTTTGCATCAAAGCCTACCAGTGCTTAGCTTCTAGTTGACAACTAACACATTCTCCTATTTAAAAGATTAGTATGGTTTAAGAGAAAAAAATATATATATACTCATCTAGGTGGCTGCTGCATCTGTCACTTGCTGGCTCTAAAACTGAGAACTGAGCAATCAAACACAGCTGATCACTCAGTTCTCAGTGTTTCGTGAGCAGAGAGTCGGTAACTGTCAGTCACCGGCTCTCTGCTCTGCCTCTCCAGTGCTCACTGGAGAGCTGAGCTGTGAGGGTGGAAGCGGGTGGCTCAGGCTCTCAGCATTTTACTGAGAGCCTGGGCCAGCTGCCGGTCCAGGCTTCTGGGCAGATCCCGACCATATTGTCGGGATCTTTCCGAGCCTGGACTGGCACTGTGATGTCAACGTACAATGCACTTTAGTCCGGTGTCAGCTAAAAACAGGTCACAAGAGTGAAGAATAAACTTCACTCCTGTGCTCCCCAGGAGAAGTATAGCCAAAAGCTTTGGCTATACTTCTCTTTTAAATATGACTTGTGCCAGGTTTACATACAGTTTGGTGGACTTCAATACAGCAAAAGTTAACGCTGGGAGGTTACAAAGTGTTTGAACAACTCTGCAAGCAGTAGCCAGTGTTTCTGGTAGGCATACAAATTACTGTAAATGCTGAATTTGCTTGCATTCCTTGTTATCTACCTGTATAGCTGTTTAAAATATTACTAAGGTGGTACCCAATGGTGGTACCCAATGACCCTTTTTCTAGTTTCCAAGACTTTAAATCAGCCTTTCCCAACCCTTTTTACCATTGGGGAACCCTTAAAAAACAGAGTTCTTCAGCAAGAATGTCTGATCATACAGCTCTTGGAATGTTAGTGTGACCAGTGATTTGTAGATATATCAATAAATAAAAGAAATAAAAGAACTAACCCTGCATTGGTGTTCAGTGCAAAACACACTGATCGGTTGGAAACTGGCTTTCACATTCTTACCTACCCTGGAAAAATAGATTTAGTTTTGGTAGAAAACTGCTCCAGTTCATTTCCTCCAGTCTCTTCATCAAAGAAGCTCACATGTCTAGGATTTTTTGAAGTACATTTCATTGGCAGCTCAGTTTTGTGAAAATGCTTTTGTAAGATAACTTGACTTCTTCGGGTCTCAGCATTATTATGATGAAAATTCTTTAACCATGGTGGAATCAAAGGAGAAATGTTGAAGAGAGAGAAATAATATCTTGGCATGTTGTTTCAGCTGTGTGAGGAAAAGTGGTAGTGTCTGAAGTCTGACAAACATTATCTAATAAGCTATGCCCATGTTATCAAAGAGCAAGTGGTGCACAGAGTAGGGAGAAAATACAGTTACTTACCTTACAGTTGAGCTGCTTTTCTCATCCCATGCTGCTGGCTTGGTGTTAACAGTTCCTGTTGTCTTGTGTTGCTGGCTCAATGTGCAGATGTCAGGAGCTGGAAATTGGCAAGTAGCATTGGGCTAAAATCAGTCTGCCCATTGATACCCAGCACTTGAATGAGCGATGGCTTAAGAAGAACACTGAAGTCACTACTGGATAGATATAAATCTGCTGCAATGATGGACAGCAATTAAACCCCCTGTCGACGTCTAGGGTTATGATGTACCCCAGTTGAAAAACTCTGCTTTAAATGTACAGTAGACACTCAGAAAGTGTTATAAAATGATGGCTACTGTGTTTTGCACTCACACACATGGGGTCGTCATCTCTCTTATGCAGCTCTGGAGTCTGGTAGGTTATTGTACAAACAAGAGGGATGGGGTAGCTTCCTGTTAAGGTTACTTCCAATGTATGTATTACCGTCTACAGTATGTCCCAGTGTCTGTGCTACCATAGACACAAGGGGGCTGTGGGATTAAAGTGCCTTGAGGCAACCACTGACTCACTTTGTTAGATTGTTCTGCTAACCGGAATTCATAATGTTGTTTGAGTGCCATGACTTCACCAAGTGCCTGCTTTGGTCATTTAAACTAACTGCTTCTCAAAATATCTTTAAATTCTTTTGTTTCCGTGTTCTATAGGTAGCAAAATATCATTAATCCCAGGGGTGAAAAGTATCCATGAAATTCACATATGGGAACTGGCAAGTGGAAAGAACATTGCAACCGTTCATGTTAAGTTCCAGAGCCTCAACGACTACCTGGCCTCGAATCGAAGCATTCGAAAGGTCTTCCATTCCGCTGGGGTCCATGCTGTCACTCTTCAGGCTGAGTTTATCAAAGAGAAGGAGGTCTCCTTAGCTTGCAGCAACCCCTGTATCTCCAAGAACTGTGATGCTTATCTCTGCTGCAGCCAGGAGCTGGTCCCTTTCTCAGAGACCAATGGCACGGCTCTGAAAAAAGGCAAATCTTCTCAAGTGTGGTACCGAAGTAATGACTTAAACATTGATGCTAACACACCGGTCGACCCTTTGTACGTAGAGGTTCCAGAAGTGAATGGTGTCGGGAGTGTAAACCAAGAAAATGAGGCTCTAAATGCAAAATCTACTCGGTTTTAAAAATGTTTAGATGAACCATAGTGAGTTGAAAAACCTTAATAATTTTCTGAGGACCAAATAACTTCATTTGATGTATGATGATGTTGTGTTTGTTTGCCTATGTACTCTTTGTTCTTTGGTAGACATCACTGTTGAGGTCTTGAATGGGCAGTGTATACCTCTGCTAGAGGATGCACATATGGAAAACAAAAGCCTTTTAGTGCACAATCGATCAAATGCACACTAAATTACATTGATGTTAAACCCTCTGTAAATATGGGGGACTATGTACCACTTTGTGATGTACAAAATTGAGTCTGGATGCCTGTTAATCTATAATTGTACTGTTGCTTTCTTGTGTACTATGGGACTCTATAGTCATTATGGTTGTTTAATGGCTCTTTTGTTTGTACCAATATGTCATAGCTCTAAACCATGAAGTGCAATTATCTTGGTGCATGCTTTGAAAAATGTTCACTCCTTTAATTCTAGTGTAACCTTAAGTTTTATGTCATGGGTAATTCAGTGACGGAGCTGGTTTCCAGAATCCCTTTGAGCATACAGAGTATTGTTTTCTGAGTTTATGGACCTCAAAGCAAGGGTCTTTAGTTTTTTCGTTTTTTTAAAGTATCTAGAAAAAGATATACAAAATAATGGACCCTAACAAACTAAGTATAAGGACTATAATGGTACCCATTTTATGTAAAAAGTACAAAAAAAATATTTATTATATGATAAAAATTACACATGCATACATATCAAAAAAACATACAAAACACACAAAAGCTGCACATAAAACATAACTAAAACCATCCAGTACTCCTTGAATACAGATACCAAATGAGGGTCTCTTTTTGAGGCCTTCCTCCCAATATCCTATTTTTCATATCTAGAAAAAAAATCTTGTTCCTTGGCCATAGCAACCATATAGATTTCTGATCTGCACTGTAGAAAAGAAAGATGTTTGGTTGTCACAGGCTAAAGGAGCTACACTTTCTTCAGGGTATTTGCTAAATAGGGTTAACTGACCCCCGGTTCACACAGGGGCGACTTGTCAGGCGACTTAGCCGCCTGACAAAACGCGTTCCGTTCTGTACTATGGAACCGTTCTAATAGGAATGACTCAAGTTGCTCCGACTTAGAAAAAGGTTGATGTACTACTTTGGGACGACTTCAGGGCGACTTGCATTGACTTCTATACAGAAGTCATTTTGCAAGCCGCCGCTGAAGTTGTGTGCAGGTCGCCTTACAGAGTCGCGCTGCAAGTCGGGCTGCCCCTGTGTGAACCGGGGCTTAAGGTGATTTACAAAAAACACAAAGCAAAATTGGTTTCATCCAATGTTGTTTGTTCCTTGCCTTTATATGCACTGTACTAATGTAGCCGTTCTACAGAAAACATAATAGAACATATATGTATAAATGAAAAAAGTAAATAGTATCTTTTTTATATTATATATTTTCTGAACTCAGGTTTTTTTTATGATGTCTTAGTTTTGTATGTGTAAATTACACTTTAAATATAGATATGTTGGATTTAAGGAAAACAACACAATCAATAAATACAGCAATCACATGTCTGTAGTGACAAGATGAAAATAAAATTTTAAAGTGAAAATATATTTTTTGAAGACTCCCTTGCGCTTAATAAATAGCAGTTTAACCACTTCAGCCCCAGAAGAATTTACCCCCTTCCTGACCAGAGCACTTTTTGCGATTCGGCACTGCGTCCCTTTAACTGACAATTGCGTGGTCGTGCAACATGGCTACCAAACAAAACTCACGTTCTTTTTTCCCCACAAATAGAGATTTCTTTTGGTGGTATTTGATCACCTCTGAGGTTTTTATTTTTTGCGCTATAAACAAAAAATGCGACAATTTGGAAAAAAACGCATTATTTCAATGGGCAGTGTTTCTAACTGTGGTGCGGGCGTGGCTACGTGTGACATCCCGATCCCGATCACAGGGAGCAGAGATCAGTGACACTGTCACTAGGCAGAACGGGGAGATGCTTGTTTACATTAGCATCTCCCCGTTCTTCCTCTCCGTGAGGCAATCGCGGGTATCCCCACAGCGATCGAGTCCGCGGGGCCCGCCACCCAAATCACGGAGCTCACGCGCGCCGGCTGGCGGCGCGCACGCAATGGCACAGCGGCAAATTTAAAGGGACGTACGGGTACGCCCATTTGCCCAGCCGTGCCATTCTGCCGACGTACATCGGCATGCGCCAGTCGGGAACCGGTTAAATGTGACACCACAGTATCCCGTTTCACACCAATGGTGACATTGGTCTATAAAATCTAATTGGCTGTCTCCCTGGTAATACTAATCATCACAAGCAGTAAAATGATTATTTGAAATAATTATTGACGATTTGTTTTGCCAGGAACACAGAAAGCCATTTAGGCAATAAGGTTAAAAGCAGTGCGGAAAGTTTGACACTAATAGCAAGTGGAGTTCATCAGAATGTGGCCACAGGAAATTTACCACCAATTGTGTAATATTAGTGTCTGCCTGATGGAATATGATGTATAGAGGTAGGCTCTCATGTTACAAATGTTGTTGATCTGAGGGGCCACATCTGAAATAAAATAAAACAATGGGGGGCAATATAAAAGGCAGGCCATGCCTAGATCAGACTTAATGCGGAAGTAAACCCATCCATAAGACAGTTTCATTTACGTCACGTGCCGGAAATGAAACACTCCCATTGGTTGTGCTTTCAACCAAACTGTCAAACCATCCAATGGCTGGTGTCATAAATGATCACATGTGCAGCATCATGGCAGTTGTAGATTAAACAGAGGCAAAGATGGTAGCTTCCTTGGCTAATAACGATAGGGGGGGGGGGGGGGGGGGTTACTTACACTTAGTCCTGTACACACAAGCAGAATGTTGGGAGACATTTGCCGGTACAAAAAATACCGGGCGACATTCTGCCCATGTGTATGTCAGACATGCATGCTGTAAAACCAGCAGCCGACCGACCCCCGTTCAGTGCTCATCCAATAACAGAGAGAGCTGATCGGAGTGTTCTGGCCACTGGGGTGGGGGGGGGGTGGGGGTGTCCCCCTGTCAGAACACAACAGCTCAGCAGGAGAGATCGCTGAACTAACGCTGAACTAACCTCACATTTCAGCTGAAATGTCCATCAAGAAAGTTCTACACACTCAGTGATGGGAGGCTGTTTTAGCTGCGCTGAGTACAGCCGGGTAGATTGAAACATAGAAAAGTGATGGCAGAAAAAAGACCAAGTGGTCCATCAAATCTGCCTGTTTTTTTTTTTTTTTGTAACATTTTCTTGTCTGAGTATGGATCTATGCTTGCCCCAAGCATGTTTGAAACCACTTACTGTTGACTTGCTCAGCCAATCACTTGAATTACCACAATTCCTTAAGGTGATCTACCTTTGGGTGTATTCCTGGCTGCATAACAAGTAAAATACCTGAGGGCTCGATTGCGCTTTAACTGGCCTTGTATATGAAATGGCAGTAGTCTGTTTTAGTTTTTGACTCGCAAGGAAACATTAATCAGATGAGCAGTTTGGTTGCAAGCTTCTTCATGTGTTTTTGAATGCTTTTGCTTGCAAATACCAACATCTTGCCTGCCACAATTTAATGAATGATAGTTTGCACTCCCAGATACTAGTTTTACTTCATTTTTTTTTGTTTTTTTGTTTACGTGTCCCAGGATGACACCAAAACATCTGCTGTCTAAACAGTCAGGAGGAACCTTGTGAGAACCACTTCTTTTTTTTTTTTACCCTTTGTGATGCAAAGGAATATTAAATGCACTGTGTACAAAAGCTGCAACAAACAGGAGCAAAAGTGAAGTCGTTATCTAATATCAACCCATTGGTCCTTCATCAGTCGAAATAAATAATATAGTTGTTTTTCTTAACAGCTCTGCTTCCCTACTAAACTATTTTTGTGGACAAGCTTTCAGATATCTGCCTTATATTGAGTTTACTTCTTAAGTTTAGGCCCTATGGATTTCTAATTTAAAGAAAAAAGTCTAGGAAAGGTGAGGCTAAAGGTGTCCTAATGGGCCATGCAAAAGGCAGCAATTACAGGGAGTGGGCCATGGACCTGTCCCTGAAAAAGATAGATTACTGATCCTTCCAAATCCTTTAGGTCCCCAGGTCAATTTTTTGCCCTGTAATTATGGTATTGTGCTTATTTGTGCAGGGAACAATGACAGCAAGGGCAGACAGTGTGAGACTTGTGTCATCACTGCTTTGTGGTTTAGACATTTGTATTCTGTTTCTATTCCTCTTTCCACTATTGGGAGGATTGCTGACTAGCCATGAACAGGGTATGTGTTGAGTAAAGGGAGATTGCTCAGGGCTGTGACTGTTCAATTTTAGACAATCAGACCCCATTATATATGGAGAGAGCTTTGGAGAAAGTCTGATTTTAAGCTTTTTTTCTTGAGCAGATGGGTTTGGAAGGTAGAAATCATCAGTATGTAGGTACCATTATATAAATGTTCCCTGGTGCCTATTTTTTCGAAAAAATGGATGCTACACATACTGGAAATTATTTATTTTGTGGCCTGAGCTTTGTCCATGATGCTCCAGTGATCTGATAGGATAACTCAACATTGTTCTTTCTATATCTATATCTTTCTATATGTTCTTTCCTAGATATACAGTAATCTGAGATAGGTAATGGCACAGCACCTTCCCCCTTTTTTTTTTGTGGAAATCTTAGTGCCATTCATTTCGGCTGGTCCGGACAAAAGTCATCTTTTTATTGGGCTGGATAACACCCTTCAGCCATTTATGTGATAGATATTACTAGGTATTGACAAGGGGATCAATTATGGAATTTATTTCTTTTGTTTGATATCTCAGACATTTAACTCCAATTAGGAATAAAGGGTCATAAAATTCCATTTTGATTTGTTTCAGCATATAAAAGTAATCAACTGATCAGGTTCTGCCCATGAGTTCAGACCTCCAGAATTTCATCTATCTGCTACAGATCATTCAGTCGTAAAGAAGAATAAATGTTCTGAAATCCAACTGAATTTGAAAGTTTACTAGAAATGTTTAATAAAGACAGAAAATGTATTGTATTTTATGTTGTTAATTCACGTTATGGAGAGTTCATCCAAGTCCAATACAGTTATACACACAGCCAAAGGGTTTTGATAACCATTTGCAATGATAATCCACAATTGTGAAAGTATTTTTTGTGCTGTCTTTGTATATTTTATGCCCAGTTTATAATAATGCTATAATATATATGACATCTGGAAAAAGTAATAAAGTGTTTTATTTTTGTAATAACTTTGATGTAGTATTTTTTGTTTAAATCATAGTTTTTGGTATGCTACTAAGCATTGGTTAGACTTAGATTTTGCTACTAAAAGGCATTAAAGTGATATTAAACCCAAAAGCAAACCTTTATTATACTGCAGTTTACCAATTCTTAGATGTAATGGTTGCATCCCTTTTTGTCCAGCCAGTAAGCCTGTTTTTCAAAAGAATACACTCTCTTCCAGGTGTATCAGTTTACAGGGCTGAGACAAAAACCATTTACCTGTGACAGTGGTGCTTACAATGATCCGCTTTTATTTAGTCATGTAAGATCCCAAAAGGAAAAAAAAATACTGTTTGCTGTAATTTTAATATGTGAGCTGGAGTGTGGCTTCCATTTGTTAGTGTAGTTAAATCTGCTAGTACATTTAACACTACCCTCCACCAGACAGACATTGCTTCTGTCTGTTGTGCCCCCTATGCTCGTTCATACAGAGTGGGGGCAGTCTAAAACAGGAGGTGTGTTACTGGTCAGATCACCAGGTGAAAACAAAGAGAAAAAGCCAAAAAAAAGAAAACTAATGCAGCCACCACATCTAATGATTGATAAGCTACAATATATTACATTTTTAATACTGCTTTAAGGTGTAGATATGCTACTAGAGCAGTAGGGCTTATGCAGACTAGTCAGAATTCCTTCTAACTAGCTAATACTGTACATGCTGATAAGGAACTAGCTTATACTGTACATGCTGATAAGGAACAATAAGGCTCAGACATGCTACTAAGGAGCAGTAGGGGTTAAATATGTTACCAAAATAGCAGTAATGCCGCGTACACACGGTCGGACTTTTCGGCTACAAAAGTCCGACAGCCCGTCCGACAGACTTTCGACGGACTTTTGGCAGACTTGCGGCAGGCTTTCTAACGAACGGATTTGCCTACATACGATCACACAAGATCGATGGATTTGTACGTGATGACGTACGACCGGACTAAAATAAGGAAGTTGATAGCCAGTAGCCAATAGCTGCTCTAGCGTGGGTTTTTGTCCGTCGGACTAGCATACAGACGAGCGGATTTCTGGGTCCGGCGTAGTTACGACGTAAAGATTTGAGGCATGTTTCAAATCTAAAGTCCGTCAGATTTGCGGCTGGAAAAGTCTGCTGAAAGTCCGGGGAAACCCACACACAATCGGATTGTCAGCCGGCTTTAGTCCGTCGGCGTCCGTCGGCGTCCATCGGACTTTTGTAGACGAAAAGTCCGACCGTGTGTATGCGGCATAAGTCTTTGACATGCTACTAAGGAGCAGTAGGCGTTCGATGTTAGAACTAAGGAGCAGTAAGGCTTACATGTGCTACCAAGGAGCAGAGAGGCTTAGGCTGGTCATAGATAGACCCATGTGTGACCGTCATTGTTGGACAGCAGTTGTTAGGTTGACTTTTGTCAAATGGGCAAACTTTTGTCGATCAGCAGAGTCCTATTGTCAGAATACAATTTTTCAGAGGGGAGGATTCCTCCATCGACCTCGCTTGTGTGGATAGAAGAATCTTTTTTTCGTTCAGCCCACTGGTGGAACGAAAAAAAAAATGACCAATCTGTGGCCAGCTTTAGACATGCTACTTAGGAGTGATAAGGCTTGGACGTGTTATTGAAGAGAATTAAACACTTAGATGTGCTATCAAGGAGCAGTGAGGCTTTATTTGGCCATATGCAAGAAGAATTTTGTTTAAAAACTTTTGTTTTAGGAACTTTCCTGCGATTTATAAATCAATAGTTGGTTCAAACTTCTGTTCGTTTCAACGGCTGTGACAAGAAAATTCTAAGTGCCCGTTCACACAGGGGCGGCACGACTTGCAGGGCGCCTCACCGAGGCGACCTGCACACGACTTCAGCGGCAACTTGCAAAAACGACTTTAGAAATGTTTCTAAAATGAAAGAATTTCTTGTATGTCTATGTGGTATTCGCTTGAGAAATGACATTCGTTTCGAAGTAATGTTTTCTTTTTTTTTTTTTTTTTAATTTATTTATTTTTTTCTTTAAAACCACTTCAGCAAACTCTTGTCGAGAGCCCAATTCAACTTTACGTTCATTTACTGTCTCCATCTCGGTTTCACATCATTGTGGTATTTTTCCAAGACTTTATTTTTCGGTTTCTTCTTTTATCAAATTGTTCTATATTTAATATTAAAACCTTAAACCCTAATGTTGCCCTCTATATCTATCTATCTGAGATACCATTCTTTCCTTACCCATTTTCTCCCTCCACCCACCCACTTCTCCTCCGCCCCATTTTGGAGTTAATGTTTTTCTGTATTGCTTATTTGAAACTTTTGACTCATGAAATAAACACGTCTGCAGGAAAAGCAAACAAAATTTTGAAGCAATTTTGACCAACATTCGTTATGTCATCAAATGCATACTCAACAGGATCTAAACTTGCCCTTAATATTCAATTGACCCTACCACTGCGTCAAAAAAAAAAAAAACATCTACTGAAGCTGCCACTTTAAATAAATATAAAATAAAAGTCAGCGAATCTCCCACAATCTAAACAGTAGAGGTAAATAGTGGCGCTGGCACTTATTAATGCACTAAACACCCAGTGATGAGAAAGGTGTAAATATCATAGTCCAATATAAATGAGTCCACAGCTGGAAGAGTACACCTTTCCCCCATACTCACCCCCATACACTGTACACTGTGTCACCTCTCCCCCCATACACTGTACACTGTGTCACCTCTTCCCCCATACACTGTACACAGTGTCACCTCTCTCCCATACACTGTACACTGTGTCACCTCTCCCCCATACACTGTACACTGTGTCACCTCTCCCCCCATACACTGTACACTGTGTCACCTCTCCTCCATACACTGTACACTGTTGTCACCTCTCCCCCATACACTGTACACTGTGTCACCTCTCCCCCATACACTGTACACTGTGTCACCTCTCCCCCATACACTGTACACTGTGTCACCTTTCCCCCATACACTGTACACTGTTGTCACCTCTCCCTCATACACTGTACACTGTTATCACCTCTCCCCCATACTCTCCCCATACACTGTACACTGTTGTCACCTCTCCCCCATACACTGTACACTGTGTCACCTCTCCCCATTCACTGTACACTGTGTCACCTCTCCCCCATACACTGTACACTGTGTCACCTCTCCCCCATACACTGTACACTGTGTCACCTCTCCCCCATACACTGTACACTGTGTCACCTCTCCCCCATACACTGTACACTGTGTCACCTCTCCCCATTCACTGTACACTGTGTCACCTCTCCCCCATACGCTGTACACTGTGTCACCTCTCCCCCATACACTGTACACTGTGTCACCTCTCCCCCATACACTGTACACTGTGTCACCTTTCCCCCATACACTGTACACTGTTGTCACCTCTCCCTCATACACTGTACACTGTTATCACCTCTCCCCCATACTCTCCCCATACACTGTACACTGTTGTCACCTCTCCCCCATACACTGTACACTGTGTCACCTCTCCCCATACACTGTACACTGTGTCACCTCTCCCCCATACACTGTACACTGTTGTCACCTCTCCCTCATACACTGTACACTGTTATCACCTCTCCCCCATACTCTCCCCATACACTGTACACTGTTGTCACCTCTCCCCCATACACTGTACACTGTGTCACCTCTCCCCATTCACTGTACACTGTGTCACCTCTCCCCCATACACTGTACACTGTGTCACCTCTCCCCCATACACTGTACACTGTGTCACCTCTCCCCCATACACTGTACACTGTGTCACCTCTCCCCCATACACTGTACACTGTGTCACCTCTCCCCCATACACTGTACACTGTGTCACCTCTCCCCATTCACTGTACACTGTGTCACCTCTCCCCCATACACTGTACACTGTGTCACCTCTCCCCCATACACTGCACACTGTGTCACCTCTCCCCATACACTGTACACTGTGTCACCTCTCCCCCATACACTGCACACTGTGTCACCTCTCCACCATACACTGTACACTGTGTCACCTCTCCACCATACACTGTACACTGTTGTCACCTCTCCCTCATACACTGTACACCGTTGTCACCTCTCCCCCATACACTGTACACTGTTGTCACCTCTCCCTCATACACTGTACACTGTTATCACCTCTCCCCCATACTCTCCCCATACACTGTACACTGTGTCACCTCTCCCCATACACTGTACACTGTGTCACCTCTCCCCCATACACTGTACACTGTTGTCCCCTCTCCCCCATACACTGTACACTGTGTCACCTCTCCCCCATACACTGTACACTGTGTCACCTCTCCCCCCATACACTGTACACTGTGTCACCTCTCCCCCATACACTGTACACTGTGTCACCTCTCCCACATACACTGTACACTGTGTCACCTCTTCCCCATACACTGTACACTGTGTCACCTCTCCCCCATACACTGTACACTGTGTCACCTCTCCCCCATACACTGTACACTGTGTCACCTCTCCCCATACACTGTACACTGTGTCACCTCTCCCCCATACACTGTACACTGTGTCACCTCTCCCCCATACACTGTACACTGTGTCACCTCTCCCCCATACACTGTACACTGTGTCACCTCTCCCCCATACACTGTACACTGTGTCACCTCTCCCCCATACACTGTACACTGTACACTGTGTCACCTCTCCCCCATACACTGTACACTGTGTCACCTCTCCCCCATACACTGCACACTGTGTCACCTCTCCCCCATACACTGTACACTGTGTCACCTCTCCCCATACACTGTACACTGTGTCACCTCTCCCCCATACACTGTACACTGTGTCACCTCTCCCCCATACACTGTACACTGTGTCACCTCTCCCCCATACACTGCACACTGTGTCACCTTTCCCCCATACACTGTACACTGTTGTCACCTCTCCCTCATACACTGTACACTGTTATCACCTCTCCCCCATACTCTCCCCATACACTGTACACTGTTGTCACCTCTCCCCCATACACTGTACACTGTGTCACCTCTCCCCATACACTGTACACTGTGTCACCTCTCCCCCATACACTGTGCACTGTGTCACCTCTCCCCCATACACTGTACACTGTGTCACCTCTCCCCCATACACTGTACACTGTGTCACCTCTCCCCCATACACTGTACACTGTGTCACCTCTCCCCCATACACTGTACACTGTGTCACCTCTCCCCCATACTCTCCCCATACACTGTACACTGTTGTCACCTCTCCCCCATACACTGTACACTGTGTCACCTCTCCCCATACACTGTACACTGTGTCACCTCTCCCCCATACACTGTACACTGTGTCACCTCTCCCCCATACACTGTACACTGTGTCACCTCTCCCCCATACACTGTACACTGTGTCACCTCTCCCCCATACACTGTACACTGTGTCACCTCTCCCCATACACTGTACACTGTGTCACCTCTCCCTCATACACTGTACACTGTTATCACCTCTCCCCCATACTCTCCCCATACACTGTACACTGTTGTCACCTCTCCCCCATACACTGTACACTGTGTCACCTCTCCCCATTCACTGTACACTGTTGTCACCTCTCCCCCATACACTGTACACTGTGTCACCTCTCCCCCATACACTGTACACTGTGTCACCTCTCCCCATTCACTGTACACTGTGTCACCTCTCCTCCATACACTGTACACTGTGTCACCTCTCCCCCATACACTGTACACTGTGTCACCTCTCCCCCATACACTGCACACTGTGTCACCTCTCCCCATACACTGTACACTGTGTCACCTCTCCCCCATACACTGCACACTGTGTCACCTCTCCACCATACACTGTACACTGTGTCACCTCTCCACCATACACTGTACACTGTTGTCACCTCTTCCTCATACACTGTACACTGTTATCACCTCTCCCCCATACTCTCCCCATACACTGTACACTGTTGTCACCTCTCCCCCATACACTGTACACTGTGTCACCTCTCCCTCATACACTGTACACTGTTATCACCTCTCCCCCATACTCTCCCCATACACTGTACACTGTGTCACCTCTCCCCATACACTGTACACTGTGTCACCTCTCCCCCATACACTGTACACTGTTGTCCCCTCTTCCCCATACACTGTACACTGTGTCACCTCTCCCCCATACACTGTACACTGTGTCACCTCTCCCCCATACACTGTACACTGTGTCACCTCTCCCCCATACACTGTACACTGTGTCACCTCTCCCCCATACACTGTACACTATGTCACCTCTCCCCCATACACTGTACACTGTGTCACCTCTCCCCCCATACACTGTACACTGTGTCACCTCTCCTCCATACACTGTACACTGTTGTCACCTCTCCCCCATACACTGTACACTGTGTCACCTCTCCCCCATACACTGTACACTGTGTCACCTCTCCCCCATACACTGTACACTGTGTCACCTCTCCCCCATACACTGTACACTGTGTCACCTCTCCCCCATACACTGTACACTGTGTCACCTCTCCCCCATACACTGTACACTGTACACTGTGTCACCTCTCTCCCATACACTGTACACTGTGTCACCTCTCCCCCATACACTGCACACTGTGTCACCTCTCCCCCATACACTGTATACTGTGTCACCTCTCCCCATACACTGTACACTGTGTCACCTCTCCCCCATACACTGTACACTGTGTCACCTCTCCCCCATACACTGTACACTGTGTCACCTCTCCCCCATACACTGTACACTGTACACTGTGTCACCTCTCCCCCATACACTGTACACTGTGTCACCTCTCCCCCATACACTGCACACTGTGTCACCTCTCCCCCATACACTGTACACTGTGTCACCTCTCCCCATACACTGTACACTGTGTCACCTCTCCCCCATACACTGTACACTGTGTCACCTCTCCCCCATACACTGTACACTGTGTCACCTCTCCCCCATACACTGTACACTGTGTCACCTCTCCCCCATACACTGTACACTGTGTCACCTTTCCCCATAAACACTGTACACTGTGTCACCTTTCCCCATAAACACTGTACACTGTGTCACCTCTCCCCCATACACTGTACACTGTGTCACCTCTCCCCCATACACTGTACACTGTGTCACCTCTCCCCCATACACTGTACACTGTGTCACCTCTCCCCCATACACTGTACACTGTGTCACCTCTCCCCCCATACACTGTACACTGTGTCACCTCTCCTCCATACACTGTACACTGTTGTCACCTCTCCCCCATACACTGTACACTGTGTCACCTCTCCCCCATACACTGTACACTGTGTCACCTCTCCCCCATACACTGTACACCGTGTCACCTCTCCCCCATACACTGTACACTGTGTCACCTCTCCCCCATACACTGTACACTGTGTCACCTCTCCCCCATACACTGTACACTGTACACTGTGTCACCTCTCTCCCATACACTGTACACTGTGTCACCTCTCCCCCATACACTGCACACTGTGTCACCTCTCCCCCATACACTGTATACTGTGTCACCTCTCCCCATACACTGTACACTGTGTCACCTCTCCCCCATACACTGTACACTGTGTCACCTCTCCCCCATACACTGTACACTGTGTCACCTCTCCCCCATACACTGTACACTGTGTCACCTCTCCCCCATACACTGTACACTGTACACTGTGTCACCTCTCCCCCATACACTGTACACTGTGTCACCTCTCCCCATACACTGTACACTGTGTCACCTCTCCCCCATACACTGTACACTGTGTCACCTCTCCCCATACACTGTACACTGTGTCACCTCTCCCCCATACACTGTACACTGTGTCACCTCTCCCCCATACACTGTACACTGTGTCACCTCTCCCCCATACACTGTACACTGTGTCACCTCTCCCCCATACACTGTACACTGTGTCACCTCTCCCCCATACACTGTACACTGTGTCACCTTTCCCCATAAACACTGTACACTGTGTCACCTTTCCCCATAAACACTGTACACTGTGTCACCTCTCCCCCATACACTGTACACTGTTGTCACCTCTCCCCCATACATACGTTCATTTACTGTCTCCATCTCGGTTTCACATCATTGTGGTATTTTTCCAAGACTTTATTTTTCGGTTTCTTCTTTTATCAAATTGTTCTATATTTAATATTAAAACCTTAAACCCTAATGTTGCCCTCTATATCTATCTATCTGAGATACCATTCTTTCCTTACCCATTTTCTCCCTCCACCCACCCACTTCTCCTCCGCCCCATTTTGGAGTTAATGTTTTTCTGTATTGCTTATTTGAAACTTTTGACTCATGAAATAAACACGTCTGCAGGAAAAGAAAACAAAATTTTGAAGCAATTTTGACCAACATTCGTTATGTCATCAAATGCATACTCAACAGGATCTAAACTTGCCCTTAATATTCAATTGACCCTACCACTGCGTCAAAAAAAAATAAAAAAAAACATCTACTGAAGCTGCCACTTTAAATAAATATAAAATAAAAGTCAGCGAATCTCCCACAATCTAAACAGTAGAGGTAAATAGTGGCGCTGGCACTTATTAATGCACTAAACACCCAGTGATGAGAAAGGTGTAAATATCATAGTCCAATATAAATGAGTCCACAGCTGGAAGAGTACACCTTTCCCCCATACTCACCCCCATACACTGTACACTGTGTCACCTCTCCCCCCATACACTGTACACTGTGTCACCTCTTCCCCCATACACTGTACACAGTGTCACCTCTCCCCCATACACTGTACACTGTGTCACCTCTCCCCCATACACTGTACACTGTGTCACCTTTCCCCATAAACACTGTACACTGTGTCACCTTTCCCCATAAACACTGTACACTGTGTCACCTCTCCCCCATACACTGTACACTGTGTCACCTCTCCCCCATACACTGTACACTGTGTCACCTCTCCCCCATACACTGTACACTGTGTCACCTCTCCCCCATACACTGTACACTGTGTCACCTCTCCCCCCATACACTGTACACTGTGTCACCTCTCCTCCATACACTGTACACTGTTGTCACCTCTCCCCCATACACTGTACACTGTGTCACCTCTCCCCCATACACTGTACACTGTGTCACCTCTCCCCCATACACTGTACACCGTGTCACCTCTCCCCCATACACTGTACACTGTGTCACCTCTCCCCCATACACTGTACACTGTGTCACCTCTCCCCCATACACTGTACACTGTACACTGTGTCACCTCTCTCCCATACACTGTACACTGTGTCACCTCTCCCCCATACACTGCACACTGTGTCACCTCTCCCCCATACACTGTATACTGTGTCACCTCTCCCCATACACTGTACACTGTGTCACCTCTCCCCCATACACTGTACACTGTGTCACCTCTCCCCCATACACTGTACACTGTGTCACCTCTCCCCCATACACTGTACACTGTGTCACCTCTCCCCCATACACTGTACACTGTGTCACCTCTCCCCCATACACTGTACACTGTGTCACCTCTCCCCCATACACTGTACACTGTACACTGTGTCACCTCTCCCCCATACACTGTACACTGTGTCACCTCTCCCCATACACTGTACACTGTGTCACCTCTCCCCCATACACTGTACACTGTGTCACCTCTCCCCCATACACTGTACACTGTGTCACCTCTCCCCCATACACTGTACACTGTGTCACCTCTCCCCCATACACTGTACACTGTGTCACCTCTCCCCCATACACTGTACACTGTGTCACCTTTCCCCATAAACACTGTACACTGTGTCACCTTTCCCCATAAACACTGTACACTGTGTCACCTCTCCCCCATACACTGTACACTGTTGTCACCTCTCCCCCATACATACGTTCATTTACTGTCTCCATCTCGGTTTCACATCATTGTGGTATTTTTCCAAGACTTTATTTTTCGGTTTCTTCTTTTATCAAATTGTTCTATATTTAATATTAAAACCTTAAACCCTAATGTTGCCCTCTATATCTATCTATCTGAGATACCATTCTTTCCTTACCCATTTTCTCCCTCCACCCACCCACTTCTCCTCCGCCCCATTTTGGAGTTAATGTTTTTCTGTATTGCTTATTTGAAACTTTTGACTCATGAAATAAACACGTCTGCAGGAAAAGAAAACAAAATTTTGAAGCAATTTTGACCAACATTCGTTATGTCATCAAATGCATACTCAACAGGATCTAAACTTGCCCTTAATATTCAATTGACCCTACCACTGCGTCAAAAAAAAATAAAAAAAAACATCTACTGAAGCTGCCACTTTAAATAAATATAAAATAAAAGTCAGCGAATCTCCCACAATCTAAACAGTAGAGGTAAATAGTGGCGCTGGCACTAATTAATGCACTAAACACCCAGTGATGAGAAAGGTGTAAATATCATAGTCCAATATAAATGAGTCCACAGCTGGAAGAGTACACCTTTCCCCCATACTCTCCCCCATACACTGTACACTGTGTCACCTCTCCCCCCATACACTGTACACTGTGTCACCTCTCCCCCATACACTGTACACTGTGTCACCTCTCCCCCATACACTGTACACTGTGTCACCTCTCCCCCATACACTGTACACTGTGTCACCTCTCCCCCATACACTGTACACTGTGTCACCTTTCCCCATAAACACTGTACACTGTGTCACCTCTCCCCCATACACTGTACACTGTGTCACCTCTCCCCCATACACTGTACACTGCGTCACCTCTCCCCCCATACACTGTACACTGTGTCACCTCTCCCCCATACACTGTACACTGTGTCACCTCTCCCCCCATACACTGTACACAGTGTCACCTCTCTCCCATACACTGTACACTGTGTCACATCTCCCCCCATACACTGTACACTGTGTCACCTCTCCCCCATACACTGTACACTGTGTCACATCTCCCCCCATACACTGTACACTGTGTCACCTCTCCCCCCATACACTGTACACTGTGTCACCTCTCCCCCCCATACACTGTACACAGTGTCACCTCTCTCCCATACACTGTACACTGTGTCACCTCTCCCCCATACACTGTACACTGTGTCACCTCTCCCCCATACACTGTACACTGTACACTGTGTCACCTCTCCCCCATACACTGTACACTGTGTCACCTCTCCCCCATACACTGTACACTGTGTCACCTCTCCCCCATACACTGTACACTGTGTCACCTCTCCCCCCATACACTGTACACAGTGTCACCTCTCTCCCATACACTGTACACTGTGTCACCTCTCCCCCATACACTGTACACTGTGTCACCTCTCCCCATACACTGTACACTGTGTCACCTCTCCCCCATACACTGTACACTGTGTCACCTCTCCCCCATACACTGTACACTGTGTCACCTCTCCCCCATACACTGTACACTGTACACTGTGTCACTTCTCCCCCATACACTGTACACTGTGTCACCTCTCCCCCATACACTGTACACTGTGTCACCTCTCCCCCATACACTGTACACTGTGTCACCTCTCCCCCCATACACTGTACTGTACACTGTGTCACCTCTCCTCCATACACTGTACACTGTTGTCACCTCTCCCCCATACACTGTACACTGTGTCACCTCTCCCCCATACACTGTACACTGTGTCACCTCTCCCCCATACACTGTACACTGTGTCACCTCTCCCCATTCACTGTACACTGTGTCACCTCTCCCCCATACACTGTACACTGTGTCACCTCTCCCCCATACACTGCACACTGTGTCACCTCTCCCCATTCACTGTACACTGTGTCACTTCTCCCCCATACACTGTACACTGTGTCACCTCTCCCCCATACACTGTACACTGTGTCACCTTTCCCCATAAACACTGTACACTGTGTCACCTCTCCCCCATACACTGTACACTGTTGTCACCTCTCCCCCATACATACGTTCATTTACTGTCTCCATCTCGGTTTCACATCATTGTGGTATTTTTCCAAGACTTTATTTTTCGGTTTCTTCTTTTATCAAATTGTTCTATATTTAATATTAAAACCTTAAACCCTAATGTTGCCCTCTATATCTATCTATCTGAGATACCATTCTTTCCTTACCCATTTTCTCCCTCCACCCACCCACTTCTCCTCCGCCCCATTTTGGAGTTAATGTTTTTCTGTATTGCTTATTTGAAACTTTTGACTCATGAAATAAACACGTCTGCAGGAAAAGAAAACAAAATTTTGAAGCAATTTTGACCAACATTCGTTATGTCATCAAATGCATACTCAACAGGATCTAAACTTGCCCTTAATATTCAATTGACCTTACCACTGCGTCAAAAAAAAAAAAAAAAAAACATCTACTGAAGCTGCCACTTTAAATAAATATAAAATAAAAGTCAGCGAATCTCCCACAATCTAAACAGTAGAGGTAAATAGTGGCGCTGGCACTTATTAATGCACTAAACACCCAGTGATGAGAAAGGTGTAAATATCATAGTCCAATATAAATGAGTCCACAGCTGGAAGAGTACACCTTTCCCCCATACTCACCCCCATACACTGTACACTGTGTCACCTCTCCCCCCATACACTGTACACTGTGTCACCTCTCCCCCCATACACTGTACACTGTGTCACCTCTCCCCCATACACTGTACACTGTGT
This sequence comes from Lithobates clamitans, assembly GCA_037952925.1. Taxonomy (NCBI): domain Eukaryota; kingdom Metazoa; phylum Chordata; class Amphibia; order Anura; family Ranidae; genus Lithobates; species Lithobates clamitans. The sequence continues at coordinate 2,731,090 of JBBGZY010000964.1, read as the reverse complement.
CACCTCTCCCCCATACACTGTACACTGTGTCACCTCTCCCCCATACACTGTACACTGTGTCACATCTCCCCCCATACACTGTACACTGTGTCACCTCTCCCCCCATACACTGTACACTGTGTCACCTCTCCCCCCCATACACTGTACACTGTGTCACCTCTCCCCCATACACTGTACACTGTGTCACCTCTCCCCCATACACTGCACACTGTGTCACCTCTCCCCCATACACTGTACACTGTGTCACCTCTCCCCCATACACTGTACACTGTGTCACCTCTCCACCATACACTGTACACTGTTATCACCTCTCCCCCATACTCTCCCCATACACTGTACACTGTTGTCACCTCCCCCCCATACACTGTACACTGTGTCACCTCTCCCCATACACTGTACACTGTGTCACCTCTCCCCCATACACTGTACACTGTTGTCCCCTCTCCCCCATACACTGTACACTGTGTCACCTCTCCCCCATACACTGTACACTGTGTCACCTCTCCCCCATACACTGTACACTGTGTCACCTCTCCCCCATACACTGTACACTGTGTCACCTCTCCCCCATACACTGTACACTGTGTCACCTCTCCACCATACACTGTACACTGTTATCACCTCTCCCCCATACTCTCCCCATACACTGTACACTGTTGTCACCTCCCCCCCCATACACTGTACACTGTGTCACCTCTCCCCATACACTGTACACTGTGTCACCTCTCCCCCATACACTGTACACTGTTGTCCCCTCTCCCCCATACACTGTACACTGTGTCACCTCTCCCCCATACACTGTACACTGTGTCACCTCTCCCCCATACACTGTACACTGTGTCACCTCTCCCCCATACACTGTACACTGTGTCACCTCTCCCCCATACACTGTACACTGTGTCACCTCTCCCCCATACACTGTACACTGTGTCACCTCTCCCCCATACACTGTACACTGTGTCACCTCTCCCCCATACACTGTACACTGTGTCACCTCTTCCCCATACACTGTACACTGTGTCACCTCTCCCCATACACTGTACACTGTGTCACCTCTCCCCCATACACTGTACACTGTGTCACCTTTCCCCATAAACACTGTACACTGTGTCACCTCTCCCCCATACACTGTACACTGTGTCACCTCTCCCCACCATACTCCCCATACCTCTCCCCCATACACTGTACACTGTTGTCACCTCTCCCTCATACACTATACACTGTTATCACCTCTCCCCCATACTCTCCCCATACACTGTACACTGTTGTCACCTCTCCCCCATACACTGTACACTGTTGTCACCTCTCCCCCATACACTGTACACTGTGTCACCTCTCCCCATTCACTGTACACTGTGTCACCTCTCCCCCATACACTGCACACTGTGTCACCTCTCCCCCATACACTGTACACTGTGTCACCTCTCCCCCATACACTGTACACTGTGTCACCTCTCCCCATTCACTGTACACTGTGTCACCTCTCCCCCATACACTGTACACTGTGTCACCTCTCCCCCATACACTGCACACTGTGTCACCTCTCCCCCATACACTGTACACTGTGTCACCTCTCCCCCATACACTGTACACTGTGTCACCTCTCCACCATACACTGTACACTGTGTACCTCTCCCCCCCATACACTGTACACAGTGTCACCTCTCTCCCATACACTGTACACTGTGTCACCTCTCCCCCATACACTGTACACTGTGTCACCTCTCCCCCATACACTGTACACTGTACACTGTGTCACCTCTCCCCCATACACTGTACACTGTGTCACCTCTCCCCCATACACTGTACACTGTGTCACCTCTCCCCCATACACTGTACACTGTGTCACCTCTCCCCCATACACTGTGTCACCTCTCCCCCATACACTGTACACTGTGTCACCTCTTCCCCATACACTGTACACTGTGTCACCTCTCCCCCATACACTGTACACTGTGTCACCTTTCCCCATCAACACTGTACACTGTGTCACCTCTCCCCCATACACTGTACACTGTCTATAGTAGAATTAAGAGAACGTGATCAAAGCATAAATCGTACATATTCCAACAGATACAATTACAAAATTCATTGTATATCGAGGTGTCTGTAAGGTCAGTGTTTCGCCAACCACTTGGCTTCCTCAGGACCTAGACAAAGAGATGAAAAATTGCCTAAAATAACATGAACATTGGTGACACCATATAATAGTATATAATCACATATAGCGCACAACATACACTATATTACCAAAAGTATTGGGACGCCTGCCTTTACACACATGAACTTTAATGGCATCCCAGTCTTGGTCTGTAGGGTTCAATATTAAGTTGGCCCACCCTTTGTGGCTAAAACAACTTCAACTCTTCTGGATGTCCACAAGGTTTAGGAGTGTGTCTATGGGAATGTTTGACCATTCTTCCAGAAGTGCATTTGGGAGGTTAGGCATTGATGTGGACGAGAAGGTCTGGCTCGCAGTCGCCACTCTAAATCATCCCAAAGGCATTCTATCGTGTTGAGCTCAGCACTCTTTGCAGACCAGTCCAGTTCCTCCACCGCAAACTCCCTCATCCATGTCTTTATGGACCTTGTTTTGTGACCTGATGCACAATCATGCTGGAACAGGAAGGGGCCATCCCCAAACTGTTCCCACAAAGTTGGGAGCATGAAATTGTTCAAAATGTCTTGGTATGCTGATGTCTTAAGAGTTCCCTTCACTGGAACTAAGGGACCAAGCCCAACCCCTGAAAAAAAACCCCACACCATAACCCACCCTCCACCTGATGATTTGGACCAGTGCACAAAGCAAGGTCCATAAAGACATGGATAAGCGAGTTTGGGGTGGAGGAACTTGACTGGCCTGCACAGAGTCCTGACCTCAACCTGATAGAACACCTTTGGGATGAAGTAGAGCGGAGACGGCGAGCCAGACCTTCTCTTCCACATCAGTTCCTCACCTCACAAATGCGCTTCTGTTAGAATGGTCAAACATTCCCATAGACACACTCCTAAACCTTGTGGACAACCTTCCCAGAAAAGTTGAAGCTGTTATAGTTTCAAAGGGTGAGCCAACTCAATATTGAACTCTACGGACTAAGACTGGGATGTCATTAAAGTTCACGTCTGTGTAAAGACGGGTGTCCCAATACTTTTGACAGTAAAGTGTATATGCATATCTACCAATTGGTAAGTGCTCCTACCAGTGATCTCAAGCAGTTTGAAGTTCTGCCCATCAAATGCCCTGGGTGGACATAGGGCTACACAGAGCAGGGAGCCCACCCAAGGAGGGAACATGCACTCAAGTGGAGGTGGCCAGAACGACAGCTCTAAATGTATAATTGATAATAACACATAATTACCCTATAATAGTGTATAGGTACCCAGGAGAGAAATTCCCAAACACACATAAAGATTGTTACCGTATGGACAAACAGGAAAGAAAAAAAATCCAATGAGGCAAAATCCTCATACATTAGGGCACAGGCTTGTGGGTAGTCCCATACTGACATAACATGAGAGACAAAAGAGCATAATAATAAGGGTCCTGGGTCACTGTGGGAGCTTGATGGTGAGTCGCTAAAGGTTCGGCATTGGCAGGATAGATGTGACAGCTGGCCAGGTCTCTGCCTCATGGTGGATAGAACCAGCGTGGAACGCACTCAGAGTACTCGGAGCTGGATATGACATCAGGAGGAATCAGGTGACGCGTTTCAAAGCATCCGCTTTTTCCTCAGACCTCAGACTCACCAGGAGCTCCTGCAGTGACCCAGGACCCTTATTATCACACTCTTTTGTATCTCATGTTATATGAGTACCCATTTGGCTGTTTTGCCTATTAAATCTCCCAATGGCTTCATTTCTACACTTAGTTCGGCGCACCTTGTTCTTTTTTGCTTTCATTTCAGAGAATTGCCTCAATCACAGGGGAGCTGCCATGATTGTAGTTTCTTTTAACTTTCAGGACATTTTGAACTTTTAAAATGGACTTTGTTCTTATGTTTGCTCAGTACGCCTAGTATTTTGCTTTTATTATGCGATCCCGAACCGTCAATGGCAATTTTTCTTGTTCCATTTTTTTCTGTTTGTAACCATCACCTTCACAGAATAGCACTGGAAGTAAACAAATAAATGTATAGTACTAAATATAAGGTAAGCCAATGAGGGGACAAACCTAAGGGAGGTAATGTTGTATACTCACATGTAGGTACTATACTATACTATGCAGCTATAAAGAAATTTTCCCAGGGAGAATTTTTGTATGAATGTTCATATGCATGGCCAGCATTAGACATGCTACTAATGCCGCATACACACTAGTGGACTTTTCAACTGGACTGGTCCGACGGACAATTCAACCGTGTGAGGGCTTCATCAGACCTGCAGCAGACTTTTTCAGTCGAAAGTCTGACGGACTTTAGCTTAGGAACATGTTTCAAATCTTTACGTCGAAACTCCGCCGGACCCAGTTCCTATCGAAAAGTCCGCTCGTCTGTATGCTAGTCCGATGGACGAAAACAGACGCTAGGGCAGCTATTGGCTACTGGCTTTCAACTTCCTTATTTTAGTCCGGTCGTGCATCATCAAGTACGAATCCGTCGGACTTTGTTGTGATCGTGTGTAGGCAAGTCCGTTCATTCGGAAAGTCCGTTGGAAGTCTGATGAAAGTCCGTCGGATAGTCCGTCGTGTGTACGCGGCATTAAGAGCTGTAAAACTTAGATGTGCTACCAAGGAGCAATGAGGCTGAGGCATGTTACTGTGAGGAGAAGGGAGCTTTGAGTCTCAAGGCTTTTTAAATGACCTCCATAACGTTCCTGTCCCAGTGACATGAGGGGTCTCTTACATGCTGCAGACAACCTTTGTCACGGCACCTTACCTGACCATATAAGGGAGAAAAACCAACACCCACTTCAGCTCCTATAAATGATGTCACAATGTAAGTTTCCTGTCTTTCTTAATCCAGGGCAGCCATTGAAGCAATCATAGAACAAGCTGGATAACCATGCAAATATTCATTGAGTAATAAAGAAATCAGTAGGTTACAAAGAGTTAAGAAGGTGATTGATGCCATTGTCATGGGCTTTCTATCTACTCCAAGGTTCCAATTAATGGAAAATGACACAAAGCAATCAATGAAATTTTCCACAAGTTAAAGTCTGATGGCAAACTAGGTTGTTTAATAAGTAACTATGAATGCGGTGTCACTAACATTTAATTACACCTCTGTGAAGAATACTACTCCGTAGCGTTCTCTGGGTGGGGGAAGGTAGGGGAGGCACTACAGTTGTGCTGAAAAGTTTGCATACCCTTGGAGAATTGGTAATATACAGTATGTACCATTTTTAAAGAAAACATGAGTGAGCTGGCAAAACATATTTATTTATTATGGGATTAATATTCAACTATAGGTTGTAACAAAATCATAAAACAAAACATGGTAACAAGTAAACAAATTAAATGACCTGTTCAAAAGTCTGCATACCCTTAGTTCTTAAAGCGGCGTTCCACCCATTTAAAAATCAGACACTCGCCTGTCCCAGGGTCCAGCGATGCGGGCGCACGAAGCCTTGCTCCTCTCTTCCACTCTCAATGAGAGTGTGCAGTCTTTTGTAATAGTTGTCTTTGATGCCTCAAATTCTTGCAGGTGGTATAGCTGTGCTTTCATCTTGGCGAAATGCCTCCAGGTAAGTCTTTGGTCATCTTGCATAAACTGTACATTTGGGATCTCCCCAGAGTGGCTCAATTATATTAAGGTCAGGAAACTGTGATGGCCACTCCAGAACCAACTTTTTCTGCAAAACCCACTGGAGGGTCAACTTGGCCTTGTGCTTAGGGCCATGGTCATGATGGAAAGTCCAAGAGCATCCCATGTACAGTTTGCGTGTAGAAGAATGCAAATTGTCTGCCAGTATTTTCTGATAACATGCTGCCTTAGTCTTGCCATCAATTTTCACAAGATTTCCTGTGCCTTTAGAGCTCACACACCCAACAAAACATCAGTGAGCCATCACCATGCTTCACGGTGGGGATGGTATTCTTGTCGCTATAGGCCTTGTTGACCCCTTTCCAAATATAGCACTTATGGTTGTCACCATAAAGCTCTATTTTGGCCTCGTCACTCCAGATTACAGTGTGCCGGAAGCTATAAGGCATGTCAAGGTGTTGTTGGGAATATTGTAACTGGGCTCTTTTGTGGCATTTGTGCAGTAAAGGATTTTTTTTTCTGGCAACTTCTGGCAATTATCTGATCTGCCCTTGCACAGAATTCAATTTTCTGTAAACACTGCTAAATTGCTAAAATATGTATGCGAATACCATGCCCTATTAACCCAAATAAAGGCATATAAATGCATGTATGTAATTGTCAGTGTGAATGAAGCCTTAAGAAAGACAGTAATGTTCAGACATCATAATCAGGAGCTTAAGAGGGACATTCAAGTGCTATTAGACCTTTTAAGGCCTAAAGTGAATCTGTGCTAGCTGCAGTCTCACTTTGATCGCTGCCCCCTGCTGCTGTGTACATGCTCTTTACCTTCACTCTCCCACCATTTTGTTCAGATGTCGAAACATGGTGAAGAGGACCTATGTTTGCATGTTCTCCCTGTCCCTGCGTGGGTTTCCTCCGGGTACTCCGGTTCCCTCCCACACTCCAAAGACATGCTGGTAGGTTTATTGGCTTCTGACCAAAAAAAATTGGCCCTGGTGTATGGGTGTGAGTTGGGGACCTTGGATTGCAGACCCCTTGGGTGTGGGGACCGGTGTGGGTGTGTGTGGAGCGCTGCGTAGATTGATGGCGCTACAGGGGTACCTTAAATATATATATTAAAAAAAAAAATATATATATATAGTGGATGGGCATCTTGATGGGATGCAATGTGCGGGGATGGGGATAATTGCAGGGGCTCACTCAGGTTGAACTGGATGGACTGGTGTCTTAAAGCGGAGTTCCACACAAAAATGGAACTTCCACTTTTCAGAACCCTCCCCCCCTCCGGTGTCACATTTGGCACCTTTCAGGGGGGAGGGGGGTGCAGGTACCTGTCTAAGACAGGTATTTGCACCCACTTCCGGCATAGACTCCCATGGGAGTCTATGCCTCTTCCTGTCCCCACCGCACTGTCTGCTGGGAAAACACAGCTCCCAGGAGAGAGCGGGGACCACTTGGGACGCGCAGCGCGACTTGCGCATGGGCAGTAGGGAACCGGGAAGTGAAGCCGCAACGCTTCACTTCCTGATTCCCTCACCTAGGATGGCGGCGGCAGCTGCCGAGAACCGAGCGGGTTCTCGGCGTCCCCTGCCGACATCGCTGGACCCTGAGACAGGTAAGTGGCCATGTATTAAAAGTCAGCAGCTGCAGTATTTGTAGCTGCTGGCTTTTAATATTTTTTTTTTTGGTGGTGTGGGTGAACCCCCGCTTTAATTTAACCTTACTAACTATGTAACTAAGGGTTGTATGTGCAGAGTGTACTTGAGGACACCTTTTTATGGGATAGTTACTGCCGTTATATTTTTCACAAACTATACCAATTACAATTTGGTTAGCCTTGTCTCAGTATAGTTAATTGTCATATTATGGGCCAATGTTCAGCCTGCTTAGTTCACCATCTTTAAACATGTTCAGTTGCCTGTTTCCATTTATTTTATTAAACATTTTTTCTTACTCTTTTTTAAAACCTTTTTTACTTTATTGCTATCATAAGGAATGAACAACATCCCTTGTGATAATTTGTGCAGCGACAGGTCCTCTTTATAGAGAAATCTGGGATCTATTAGACCTCAGAATCTTTCTCTGCTCTCCAAGGCAGCTGATCAAACTGAGATCAGGTTGACCAGCTGTTTCACTTGCTGGTACCAGCTAGGTAAACAAACACCTAAACTGGAAGTGGCATAACCCTCATTGCTTTCAGCTTTATTCCTTACAGAGGAGGGGGAGGAACAGATGTTCCCCTCTCCTCTGTGGGCAGCTGACCCCATAAAGTGTAGGGAGTTCCAGGCTCCCCAATGGAGCGAAAGAGCCTGGGAACAGAGCCAGGCGGCAGTGGTGAGGGGGGCCCCTTCCAAGCCCTGTAAAAGTGATCAGACTGATGTGGAGCCGATTAGATCACTTTTACTGGAAGAACCATCACCTGTTGAAAATTGTTAAGGTTAAGGTGATTAAGGTGATTGTGCTGTAGAGTAGTCTTCACATCTGAGTGGTTACCTCTTCTGTTTTGCTGGCACTTGCTGGCAAATGAACACCAACACCTTTAGGGGTTTCGTAAACGAAGAAGCAACATACTGAAAACTAATTAGCCACTTGGAAGGCTTCATTGTCTCTAGCTGGTCATGCAGTAAACATGGGGAAATCAAAACATTTGGGGTATGAAGATGCATTACAATTATTTATGCAGAGGTTGTGGTGAGGAAGGGTGTTGGAGAACTTATCTAAAGCGCACTTGTTCTCATAAAGGTACCACCAGCACCCTCAGCTAAATCTTAGGCAGATGTAAAACATGTATCCCGGGCAGTTAATCTTTCAGACGGGTGCTGATTGGTGCTTTGAGGATTTCACACCTTTGAAATGCTTTGTAAATGATATTCCTCAATGCAGTATTAACAAGCTAGATGTGTACAAGGCCTGACATGCAAAATTCATTAACCCAAGGCAATGCTAATTCCAGTGGAGTAATTAAAATTGCTATGGAGAGCTCTCCACATTGCATATCATAACTGATCTTTGCCCTTCCATACTGAACACTTTTGCTCATGCTGTCTTTTGGAGCATTCATGTACTGTAGTTTAGGACTGGTAGGACTGATTTGATCTTTGTATGTTCAGCAGTTTTGCACCCTGCCAAGTTCTGCTCTTTGTGTTAGCCTTATCTAAAGTCTACAGTGTATATCAGTAAAATGCATATCATCTACCTCCCATACTGTGGTCTGGCCATCTCCTATTTGCCCGATATAGCCTGTGACCTGCATGCAGTGCCTGAGGGTAGTGTCTGGCATTACCTAAACCACCAGATACAGTCACTCACTCATGTCTGGAAATATTTAACTATGGCAGGTTTAAACATTGCAGCATGTGAATTATTGTAAAGATGACATAAGAGTGAGAGTAGATAATGACTGCTGTTCATAAGAGTCTTCCCAATTTAGTGTAATCTACATGTAAGGGGTAGACGAATGATGCTTCTGCCATTTTCCCCAACAGCTTGTTGGATGCCTAGTGTGGGTCGCATAGGAAGCCTACCCCGGAGTGTTTTTTTAGGCTACGCCAGGCTATGAATGGGATCACTTGTTCTAGCACAGGGTTAACACCTTGCCGGAAGGTATGCTCACCAATGCCTTGGACCAGGTCATGTGAAAGTCAATAATTAAGGTAGTCCCCAACTCAGGGATAAGCCACTTGTGTGTAGTGTTATATGCGGAGTTCTTCCAAAGATATTGTCCTTGTCCTACACACTTGAACAGGTGTATGTGTTGCATTAGGAGGGACATGCAGAGACTCCACTAGTCAGCGTAACTCTGTTACCTCACTCCCAGTAACAGAATGGTCCCACCAAGCACATTGCATGGACCTCAGGCATGCACCTCTTAACCCTTTTTGTTTCGTACCAAGTGACCAGGTATTAGAACTCCGTAACGCTAATCCGCTCCTGGTGACCAACGGAGACAGACAGCTAGGAAGGGAGTTGCATGCCGACCCCCATCGCTACTGGAGATTCTGTGACCTATTTAGGTACCATGCCAATGACTGGTTGCTGTTCTTCTTGCTGTAACTCATAGTAACTTCTTTGCAAGTTGACCTGTGGTGGAAGTCATGTTTCACAGACTTCTAATGTGCTAGTCCAGACCCAAGTTCCTTAGAGAAATATCACAGGACCCCACATGACCCTTTAAATAACTTCAGACCAGGCTTTGAGTAGAGTAAGCAACTTTACTGAACATTAGGCAAAACATACATTATTATATTATATTATACAGAATTTATATAGCACCAAAATTTAGCGCAGTACTTTACAATATAAGAGTGGACAATACAGCAACGATACAATTCAATACATGCAACAATGTCCTTCCCCTAACTAAACTGAACTGTGGCTTCCTCAGATTACCTGCGTGGGTATACATCTTTGGCAAAAGTCCAAACTGAAGATTGCTTGAACAAAGGCGTTCATGTCCTGGGAGCATTCCAATTGGTTGGTGTTTCAACAAACTTGTTCCAGGGTCCCTCTGCTTCATTCCCTCCGTAGGATCCGGGTCTTTTTCCTTTATATCACACAGGAGATAGGCTGGACCACAAAGGAAAACCTGTGACCATTACCCGGGTCAGCGGTGGCGACGGGCACTGTGATTAACCACTTCAGGACCAGCCGCTGCAGTTATACTGCAGCAGGTTGGCTCCCCTAGGCGAGCTGTTGTAGCTGTACGTCGGCCCGCTTTAAGAGCACTAGGGGGCGCGAAGGGCGAAGCCGTTGGGCGTGCCCGGCGGTCGAGATGTCCGCCGGGCACCCGCGATCGCTCCAGAGAGAGACACAACAGATCTCCGTTCTGTCAGGGGTGAGGAGACTGATCTGTTGTTACTACTGCTTAGGAACAACAATTGGTCTCCTCCCCCAGGCTGTCCCATCCCCCCACAGTTAGAAACACTCCCTAGGACACACATTTAACCCCTTGATCGCCCCTTAGTGTTAACTCATTCCCTTCCAGTGACATTTACACAGTAATCAGTGGCTATTTTTTAGCACTGATTGGTGTTTAAATGTCAATGGTCCCAAAAAAGTGTCAAAAATGTCTGATCTGCTCTTCGCAATGTCGTAGTCCCGATAAAAATCCTTGATCACCACCATTACTAGTAAAAAAAGAAAATTTATAATAAAAATGCCATAAATCTATTCCCTATTTTTTAGACGCTATAACTTTTGCGCAAACCAATCAATATACACTTATTGTGATTTTTTTTAACCAAAAATATGTAGAAGAATACATATCAGCCTAAACTAAGGAAGAAATTCGTTTTTAAAAAAAATTTGGGGGATATTTATTATAGCAAAAAGTAAAAAATATTGGGTTTTTTCAAAATTGTCAGCTTTTTTTTGTTTATAGAGCAAAAAATAAAAACTGCAGAGGTGATCAAATACCACCAAAAGAAAGCTCTATTTGTGAGGAAAAAAGGACGTCAATTTTGTTTGGGTACAGCCTCGCATGACTGCACAATTGTCATTTAAAGCAGTGCCTTATCGCAAAAAATGGCCTGGTCATTAAGGGGGGAAATCTTCCGGGGCTAAAGTGGTTAATAATGAATCTACACTGAGGAACAAGTTTTTTCTATTATTGTTTATTTAATAAAGGACTTGTCAAAAACTGCCTCCTGTGTTTATTTACACTATTTTTTTGGTGAATGAGTACCCCATACTCATTCACGTGGGGTAGGGCATGATCCCCTTCTTAAAGGGGCCTGCCAGATTCTTTTATAAGCCCCCCCGCCCACAGACCCCCACAACCACCAAACCACAGAGCCCCCCGCTCCAAAGCACCCCCCTATGTTGAGGGCATGTGGCCTGGTATGGTTCAGGAAGGGGGGCGCTCACTTTCCCTCCCCTTTCCTGACCTGCCGGGCTGCATGCTCAGATAAGGGTCTGGTATGAATTTTGGCGAGACCCCACACCTTTTTTAACCCCTTCCCACCGAGCGTACACAGATGTGCGTACTCGGCTTTCGGGGGTTATACCGGGATGATGCCCGCAGCTGCAGGTATCATCCCGGTACTGTTTTCTAGAGCCGGTGATCGGCTTTCCTGGTATAACAACCGATGCAGCTAAATGCCGCTCGGCTGTTATACCGGAGGAGCGGGAGGGGACGTCCCCCCTCCCGACGCCTCCCGACGCTCTTATCGGGCCTCCCGTTCCATCGGGGGGCCCGATGACCAATCCGCCGCCTCTGGCGGTTAGTGACAGTCTGGAACGAAGCTGTGAGTGGCTTAGTTCCAGCCTCGTAATTGTAAACACGGAAGCGACGTCATGACGTCACTTACCGTTTACTCGGCTGCCAATGGCGCCGGTTTTAAAAAATATATAGTATTCAGAATCAACAAAAACGGTTATCTGAATACTTTGAAGTGCAAAGGAGGGATCGGGGGTCTTAGACCCCCGATCCCTCCATAAAGAGTACCTGTCACCACCTATTACTGTCACAAGGGATGTTTACATTCCTTGTGACAGCAATAAATATGATCAATTTGATTTTTTAAAACACAATTTATTAATATAAAAATAAATAAAATAAATAAGAATTTTTTTTTTTTTAAACGCATACGGAAGTCGCGCCCGCATATGTAAACGGTGTTTAAAGCACACATGTGAGGTATTGCCGCGATCGTCAGAGTAAGAGCAATAATTCTAGCACTAGACCTCCTCTGTAACTCTAACCTGGTAACCGTAAAAAAAATTTAAAGCGTCGCCTATGGAGATTTTTATGTACCGTAGTTTGTCGCCATGCCACGAGTGAGTGCAATTATAAAGCGTGACATGTTTGGTATCTATTTACTCGGCGTAACATCATCTTTCACATTATACAAAAAAATTGGGGTAACTTTACTGTTTGTTTTTCATTTTCTAAATTCATGAATGTGTCCCTTTTCCCAAAAAGTTGCGTTTAAAACACTGCTGCACAAATACCGTGTTATATAAAACATTGCAACAATCGCCATTTTATTTTCTAGATTCTCTGCTAAAAAATATATATATAATGTTTGGGGGCTCTAAGTAATTTTCTAGCAAAAAATATTTTAACCTGTAAATACCAAATTTCAAAAATAGGCTTAGTCATGAAAGGGTTAAAAATGCATACAGACCCAAAATGCAGGTAAGTATACCATGTTCGTTATTTATTTATTTTTTTTAATTACCTTTACAATCTCTTTACTACAGCAACACTTGAACTAATAAAATAACAAAGCCCCTTCACCACAGAAGACATAAATAAGGGCAAAAAACAATATTCAAGCAATCATAAATGAATATAAAACTAGTCAAAAGCAATTCAAATATTATCGATCACAGGGGAATGAACAATAGTTGATCTTTCAGACTCCCTATATGTGTCTGACCACCAAGTGTTTCCCAGGATGTCTCTCTGTTAGCTTCTCATATGTGTGCGCAGCCTATTGCATTAGGGTGTGCACCTCCAAAGCTCAAACACACGTGTATTGCCCCGTACACACGGTCGGACTTTGTTCGGACATTCCGACAACAAAATCCATGGATTTTTTCCGACGGATGTTGGCTCAAACTTGCCTTGCATACACACGGTCACACAAAGTTGTCGGAAAATCCGATTATTCTGAACGCGGTGACGTAAAAAACGGGGCAGTAGCCAATAGCTTTCATCTCTTTATTTATTCTGAGCATGCGTGGCACTTTGTGCGTCGGATTTGTGTACACACGATCGGAAATTCCGACAACGGATTTTGTTGTCGGAAAACTTTATAGCCTGCTCTCAAACTTTGTGTGTCGGAAAATCCGATGGAAAACGTGTGATGGAGCCCACACACGGTCGGAATTTCCGACAACAAGGTCCTATCACACATTTTCCGTCGGAAAATCCGACCGTGTGTACGTATGTATATATAAATCCGTGTGTGTGTGTATGTATATATATATATATACTGTATATCATTTTAGTATACACTCTGACTTCTGCTCAGTGCACATGTGACACACCACCAGAAGAAGGAGGGCCGGGTGTGATCTCTGAGGCCGGGCGCATCCCCATCCCACCCACTCAAACTTAATTGCAGTACTAGAAGAAAGCAAGGAGGTGGCAGGGTTCATATTGGGGGGATTTGAAAGGATATGGGTTTTCTGGCCATCATCCACTTTCTAGCTTGGATATATAGCAAACGTCTGTCCCAGAATAAGCATGCAGCCAAGTAAATCTGAGAGCCTTATCTTTTGTCGCACAAACTTTAAACTGACTATCCTAAGTAAAGTATGAGAACTGACATTCCTGACCTTCTTTTGCAAAAATTGAATGACAACCCACAGAGTCACCTTTGACAACATGTTTTCAGTGGCAGCTCCCATGTTTCTATTCTGACAATGTTTCTTTAAGGCCTGGTTCACACCTATGCATTTTTTAGTGCATTTTCAGTTTTGCAGAAACACACTACAGTCCATTTAATGTGGTTTCCTATGGGTCACATTCGCATCTATGCATTTTATGGAAAAGACCAGGGACTTTTTTTCTGTTTTTTGGTTCCATAGACTTCAGTGGATCAAAAACGTGTATTGAAAAACGCAAAATGCACCTGGAATATTCAAACTGCAACCTGCATAGGTGTGAACCAGGCCTAAATGATCCTGGTGCAGGTAGTGAGTTTACATGTCCAAAACACAAACTAACACCTCTAGGTTGTGGTATTTAATCCTTTGAGGAATGTTAAAGATGCAGTTAGAACATACCAGTCTGCCTGCTTATTAGATGCTAGAGGCTAAAAGCATCAATACAAACATTGTGCGTGGACAACTGAATACTGGTTCTTGAACTTTAGTAAGTTGCTGTTAGCAATAAAAAACTTTCCATCATGGCCACACCCAGGAAAATTAAGCACATATAACATTTGTATAGCGTGAGTGAGGAATAAGGGTGTCGGTATTTATTTGTCTGTGACCCCATTGGGAAGAGGTCCCTCCTCCCTTTTTATGTGACCTTCATATGAGAATTAATTGCATATTATTGTCAATGCTGAATCAGTAAAATTGACTGCTGTTTCCACTCTAACATACTCTGAAAGCCAGTTCTTCTAAAGCACAGAAACCTCAAGGCATCCCATCTATTCCTACTGTTAGCTTGTCTTAGCTTAGTCATTGAAAACTTACTCTGGATTCGGAATGAGAATGTTCTACAGCACTGTGCAGAAGCTAAAATCTGCCATTAGAAGCAATGGATGACCCACTTGTATGAATGCTTAACACATCTGTAAGGTTCAGTATCAAGTGGGGGTTCCCAAAGTAGGGACCAGCTGGATCCATTCCTGTAAAGTTAATGTAACCTGTATTGTCGCTGATAACTGCTGTGGAACTTCTTCCTTTGTTGCTGCTGCATTGTCTTTCTGAAGTGTGGACAGGGTTAAACTGAATATTCATTAATGCAGAAGTGCAGCAGTCATCTTTATGGAGAGCACTTTGCAATTCTTATCTATGGAGTGTCTCCAGTGCAGGGGGCAGCCACCTTGGTTGGGTATGGAGGATGGTGAATGGCTGATGCAACAGAGCAAGGAGGTGTTTGGTGTGGAGGTTGCAGAGAGGAGAGAAAGCACCACAAGCTTACAGTCAAGGGGGAACAGTGGTGAGTGAGCAAAGTTCACTTGAACTAGATGATGCTGTGCTGCCCAGGAGAAGAGTGTTGATTAGAGACTGTTGCTGCCTGTACTTCAGCCGTGGGGGAGCAGCAAACAATATAGTTTTGTCCCAGTGGGGTTGTCTTAACTCCTCTTTATTTTGGAATAATCCAGTGGCCCTTTGGATTACAAAGACTGTACTAGAGAGCACTCCCACCACTTGTAAAGAAGGAAAAGAGGGACTGTCTCAATAGGATTGAAAGAGAGAGACCACAGCATCTTCTGTCCCTGTCTGACTTGAACTTGACTTTTACTAAATCAGAGCAGGTGACCAGAGACCCAGAAGAGGGTTCCCTGGGTCTAGTAAGAGACTAACATCATACAAGTCAATCTTTGCTGGCTGGGATCTCTTGTGCTTTCTTGAAGGGCCCCAACTTTGCCAACCAACGTTTTTTTTTTCTTTTTCATCATTCACTGGCCAGTGTGACAAAATGGGACTGTTTAGCGTGTTATATAAGTGCAAGTGTTTTACCATATCCCTAAGAGTAACGTTATGGTCTTATTAATTGTTTGTATAGGTACACTTGCTAAAGCTTTCTTCTTTTAGGCTATACTTAGCTTAATAAATTCTTTGAAATACCTCGAGGTGTGTGTTGGTATTGTATGTGCTGGGTGAGAAAGGTGTGTCATCTTCAGGTGTGCAGAATAATCAGAAAACAATTCAATGGTTCCTCTGGCTGTAGCCAGATTTTACGTGAAAATCAGAAGATTTGAAGGGCCCCTTCACAGGGGTTGGATATTTGTGCGTTCTTGTAATGATCATTCTGAATGGCACTCCGACATACAGCAGTTTACTACAGCAGAGGTCACTGCATTGCAAAGGCTGGGTAGGGAGATTTCATGTATTGAGAGACCATTGTAAATTCACAGGCTGCCTTACTGCAATTGTAGCCCTATCCCCAAAGGCAGATGATGATTGGTCCTTTGCTCTGCCATGACTCGCCAAGCTGCTCGGTCTCTCTCTCATCTCAGCCTGTGCAGCAGGCTTTAGGTGCAGGTCCATCACCTCTCCCTTTTGTGGGGGAACAGGCACAGCAACAGGTCCTATTAGCTCCTCTTTAAAGTCTCCAGTCCCTCAGATGTGAGGCACAGACCCTGACCGCAGGTCTGTTCCTATAGTGCCATTACCGCGATCTCAGCAAATTTGCCTATGAAAACAGTGAAGCTTCTCCTCCAATTGATGCAGTCATTTGTGTAAATTGAAGTCTCCATTGACAAGTATGGTGCAGCACCCCTTTGAGAACTACAACTCTCATGTGGTTCTGGGGTACAACAAGCTCTCTTCTGAGTGTTTCTTATTGGCCCTGATTTTCTAATTGAAATTCAACCCCCTTCCCAGGGTCCTCTTTTATATATTTTGGGGGGAGGGAGTCTATTTAAATGTTTTTTTATTTTCTTTGTAAATGTCAGTTTTGCTGTAGTACCTGTACATTGTGCAGATGCACCCCTTCACAGGTTTATGGCATTCCCAAGCAAGTTTTCTTAAAGGAATTGTATATTTCCTAATGTTTCACTTTAAGCTTTGTTAAAGGCTTAAGATATAACATTTTTTTTTTGCCCTGGTACATGTTTTTTTTTTTACAGTGCTCAGCCCATCATGCAATGTTAGTCTTGAAAATAGGCAAATTGACTTAAAATTATTAAATAATTGACTCCCAATGATCTCAGTGGGGCTTAGATTAACTTTAGAAGCCAAGCTTAAAGCAGAGCCCCAGCCGCCCCAACCACCCTCCAAAAGTTAAAAGTCAGCAGCTACAAATACTGTTAGGACACTTACTTGTCCAGAGATCCCGCAATGTCGGCACCACAGCCGATTTTTCATTCGGCTCTTGGGTGCTACCGCAGTCATTCCTTGTAAGGGAAACCAACAGTAAAGCCTTGCGGCTTCACAACCGGTTCCCTACTGTGCATGAGCGAGGTGCTCTGCCCTTTCTGAATGGCCCAGAGGCGGTGGAAGGAGGAGGGGGGCTAAACTCTCGGGAGACCTTGAGGCAGCAGTGCGCCCTAGGCGGTTGCCTAGTTTGCCTAATGGTAGCACCGGCCCCACAAGGTTGCATTCAATTTTCTGTTTTATGGGGTCAGATTATACAGTATATACTCTAATAGTGGCGTGTGTGACATGACAATAGGTTGTCTCTTCTGAATAAATGCATGAATTGCCTCTACACTATCTTGACTCCCCTGTGACCACAGCAGAGTCATAGTGTTGTTAAGATTCTTTTCCCACACTCCCAAAGGAACATTAGACACACACTTGGTAATATTAGATTGTGACTAAGCATTTTCAGTGTAGCTTTTCGGCCTGTCATTATCATTTATTAATTAGCGTGACATTAGCTTTGCTGTAAATGAGAGACCTTGCACATGTACGGTAACCCTACACATAGAAATAAGTATGCTGCTATTGCTGACTAGGGATAAGCTTGGGTTTGGTCCAAACCTGGATGTTAGCTGTCATTACTGGGCCAATGAAGCTGTGGGTGGGAGTTCCCCCACCCTGCAGCTGCACATCATTGACATCATTGACCCAATATGGCTATGCAGCAAATTAAAAGGCTCTATGAATGGAGGAAGATAGGATGAATGAAAGTCTGTCTCCTACATTTTTATTGATGGAAGCTTTAGTAAAACTTCTATGAATGGAAGAAGAGGGCTGAGGTCAGCACTCTTGAGGAGTGGCTATGACAGGTCCAGTGGCTATATTAAGCCCTGAAGCACTGGAAGATTACCACTGCAAGGGTATTGATTTTGACTAAGACAGCAGCCACCAGCTCAAGGGACACTTCTCATTGAATGTAAGTAGTGGCAGATGTACCAGGGTTGCAAAGGTTGCACTTGAACTAGGCCCTGGCGTTCCGCCACTGTGGGGGGCCCCAAGATGGCGGGAAGGGGGCCACTGCAGAACGTGTGAAAGGGTTCCACTGCAGGACCAAAAGGGTCCCGCAATTGGAGAAAAGTGCCCCAGGCTTGCAGGGAAGGGCCCCCGGGACAGGTGAAGAGGGCTCAGGGACCAACAGAACGGGCCTGGAAGGTCCTTCATGGTTTCTTGCATTGGGGCCCTGAAGGTTCTAGTTACATCCCTGAATGTAAGTATTGTCCATGGTGCTGAATAAAAAAAAACTAAACTTAACTAAACTTATACTTTAAGTAATTATAGCAACAGTATTTTATAGTTTGGAAACCTTTTTTAAAGTTTTAAACCTCATAAATAAAAGCTGACCAATGTAATCAACCCTGGAAGTGCTATATGGTTTGTCCCAACCCCTGTAAATGTCTTTTTAGTTGGACAGCTTGATCTGCACATAAATGTGGAGAAAAATATAATGGCATGTGAAACAAAAAGGAATAAAGTCCTGAATACGGTTTTTACAGGTTTTACAGTGCCTTGAAAAAGTATTCATACCCCTTGACATTTTCCACATTTTGTCATAGTAAAACGAAAAACGTAAATGTATTTTATTGGAATTTTATGTGATAGACCAACACAAAGTGGCACATAATTGTGAAGTGGAGGGAAAATGATAAATGGTTTTCAAAATCTTTTACATATAAATATCTGAAACGTATGGCGTGTATTCGTATTCTGCCCCCTTTACTCTGATACTTATAACTAAAATCTAGTGGGACCAATTGCCTTCAGAAGTCACCTAATTAGTAAATAGAGTCCACCTGTGTGTAATTTATTCTCAGTATAAATACAGCTGTTCTGTGAAGCCCTCACAGGTTTGTTAGAGAACCTTAGTGAACAAACAGCATCATAAAGGCCAAGGAACACACCAGACAGGTCAGGGATAAAGTTGTGGAAAAGTTTAAAGCAGGGTTAGGTTATAAAAAAATATCTCAAACTTTGAACATCTCACGGAGCACTGTTCAATCCATCATCCGAAAATGGAAAGAGTATGGCACAACTGCAAACCTACCAAGACATGGCCGTCCACCTAAACTGACAGGCCGGGCAAGGAGAGCATTAATTAGAGAAGTAGCCAAGAGGCCCATGGTAACTCTGGAGGAGCTGCAGAGATCCACAACTCAGGTGGGAGAATCTGTCCACAGGACAACTATTAGTTGTGCTCTCCGCAAATCTGGCCTTTATTGAAGAGTGGCAAAAGGAAAGCCATTGTTGAAAGAAAACCATAAGAAGTTCCGTTTGCAGTTTGCGAGAAGCCATGTGGGGGACACAGCAAACATGTGGAAGAAGGTGCTCTGGTCAGATGAGACCAAAATGTAACATTTTGGCCTAAAAGCAAAATGCTATGTGTGCCAGAAAACTAACACTACTCATCACCCTGAACACACCATCCCTACCGTGAAATATGATGGTGGCAGCATCATGTTGTGTGGATGCTTTTCTTTAGCAGAAACAGGGATGCTGGTCAGAGTTGATAGGAAGATGGATGGCGCCAAATACAGGGTGATCTTAGAAGAAAACCTGTTAGAGTCTGCAAAAGAAAAATCTTGTAACAGTCACTAACGGTAGTTGTACTTAACTATTGGCAACACAGAATCGTTCTTCTCTTACACTACAGTCTCCCACTGTAGGTTTTCACTCACTGAGCTCCCAGTCTCTCACTAGACTTCCAGATCCAATCGCCACTGAATCTCCGGAGCTCTTCCACAGCTAACACGCTGTATACTCCTCAAGCGTCACCCCTGCTATCCTGCTGGGTCCCTGGCTTGGCACTTGCTGAAGCTTTCCCACTTCTTCCCCCGCCCTGGCTGGTGAGAAGACTGCTCTGGTACTTGCTCCAGCTTACTCATTGTAGGCTCCGTTAACAAGGTGGATGGTCCCTTCGTGGCGACAACTTCCCCTCTACCTCCAACCACAACTGGTTCCCCGTCCGGCTGAACCTTTATGCTCGGTTGGACTCCAATCCTGCAGCACCAACCCTGTGCTGCTTCTCTCATTCCTGGATAGGCCTCAGGCAGCCTAGCAGCCAGGTGTCCCCGGGATAGGCCGCAGGCTTCTGGCCTAGCAACCCGGGCGACATAACACACATCTACCCAGACAGCCGTCCAGGTGGTACAGAACACCAATCACCCCCCCGCTGGGACACCCCATCCATCCATAGTCTGACCTTGCTACACCCTTGTCAATCTAAAGCCACCAGCAAACGCCACCTATTGACAGAAGAGAAAAAGGTACAGCTATCCAGAGTTAGAGAGGAATCTTCTATCTTGGATGGATTGGATCTTCTAACAATCTCCCAGAATGATTAATACGCGATGAACTAAATTTATTAGAAACCCTGCCTAAACACCAGGGTGCTACAGTAAGGTAGTCTGCCCGGGCTGTAAGACCATCCTGCAGGCTCCACCGGCTGGGTCCTGGTCGCTAGCAGTAGATAGTGGGAGATTGCGGCTCTCTGCAGCTTCAGGATCTCATGCTGAACAACGTGGAATGCTCAGGTGGAAGTGGCGTCACTGGAGGATCGGAGGTCGGGCTGTACCATCAAGGCTATACGCTCGGAGCTCACATCTCCTTCTACTGGCCAGTAGAAGGAGAACGAAGGAGCTGTGAGCTCTGAGCGTGTAGCCTTGATGGTACAGCTATGACCTCTGAACCTACAGTGACGGCACTTCCGCTTGAGCATTCCATGCTGTTCAAAGTGAGTTTGCTGAAGCTGTAGAGAGCCGCGGTCTCCCACCATCATCTGCTAGCGACCAGAACTCAGCTAGATGAGCCTGCAGCACGGCACTACATCCCGGGCAGGCTACCTTATTATGAGCACCTTTATTAACTCTTCAATCTGTAATGCCCCGTACACACGGTCGGATTTTCCGATGGACAATGTCCGATCGGAGCGTGTTGTCGGAAATTCCGACCGTGTGTGGGAGCCATCGGACATTTTCCATCGGATTTTCCGACACACAAAGTTGGACAGCAGGAGATAAAATTTTCCGACAACAAAATCCGATCGCGTCAATTCCGACCGTGTGTGGCCTGTTCCGACGCACAAAGTGCCACGCATGCTCAGAAGAAATTCCGACACGGGACAGCTCGTTCTAGTAAACTTAGCGTTCGTAATGGATAAAGCACTTTCGTCACGCTGCAATGTAAAAAATGGTTTAATACAGCGCACTCTCTTCTTCTTTATAATGTGACAAGAATTAAGTCGTTTTGATGCTCATATTCACACACACTTCTCACAAAGTTTGATTTGGGTTTTTTTAGTGGGATTCCCTCAATATATTGTTATTAGTTGTCACATCTGACAGTTTTATATTTTTTTTATATTTTTTTTTTGGTTTTTAAGCCTTTTTTTTTCTTTAATGTTTGGATTTTTTCCAAGGCTGATCTTTGTTCAATGTTATTTTTATTTTTACTCCAGAATATTTTTGTGTGTGTTTTGTGTGGCAAGTTACCCCAACACCATTGATATCTTTTATTATTTAATCTCCAGGAGATTTTTTGTTGTTGGTGTCCCTTGTTCATTTCACATTGTATATTAGAAATGTCCCTGAATCCTCACAAACAAACCACCATTTTTGAAGTAAAACACATAGGAGAGTATAATTCAAAGCAAAAATCCTTTATTAAGGGCTCAAAACCAAACAAAGAGGAAGGCAACACTGGATCAACAGGAGAAATTAGTGAAGCCTGGGACCCCCACGGCAGACATCAATTCTTAAACCTCAAAATTGGTGGCCTGAGGAGTCCATATATAAGGGAGGGCAGTCTGGTCCGGGATTCACAGAGACTCGGATAGCAGCAGATGACATCAGTGTCCCCAGGCTGTGGTACCACAAGAGGCTGCATCTTTTGGCCGACCAGACTGGATCCAGGGCAATCACTCTCTGGTCTTCCTTTTACACTTCCTTCCCGGCTGTGGCTGTGCAGTAGGAGATGTGGCAGGAGGAGGACTGGGAGGACCTGGAGGAGGAGGAGGACTGGGAGGACCTGGAGGAGGACTGGGAGGCCCTGGAGGAGAGGGAGGAGGAGGAGGAGGACCTGCAGGAGGAGGAGGAGGACCATCCCAAAGCTGTGTGTGAGTTGTAAGTTGTCCCCTCACACCTTTCTCCAGAGCCTCTGAAATGAGGGCCTGACACATGGCTTGTTGGCCCTCCTCCATCCTCTGCATTTTATAGGCAATGAATGCCGCAAGGTTCTCCTGCCTGGTGTGGGGTGCTCCCAGGACCTCTGTAGCCCTCCAAAAAAATCTGATAGCCGCCTCCTCTAGGCTACTCCTCCTGCTGCCACTTTCTGTTTTCAGGGTGGGTGGAGGGACCTGCAGATCAGCCACCTCCTGACTGAGACTTCCCTGTGTATGAAAAAAGGACATGGTTTTAGTTTTTGCATCATCAATCACAATCATAAATTAGTACTCCCAACTAACATCTAGGTAACATCATTGATTGGACAAGCAGAAATATTTAGAGGAATGCTATACCTGGCTCAATCTGGGCTCCTCCACATATGGCCTGGAAGGCCCAGGTTGGGCATCAGAAGCCTCAGCCGGGGGGGAAGGAAGCGTGGAAGGAAGTCTGGAGAGGGATGGCCTGGGTTCAGTCTGGCCTGCCAGAAAGTGCAGCCTGTCGTAGTACAACATCCTGGGGACATAGATGTCATCTGCTGCTCCGGATCTCTGTGAATCCAGGACTTTCTTGCGCTCCCTCAGATATGTGCTCCTCAGGCAACCAATTAAGATCTTTAAATAAGTGATGTCTGCCGTGGGGATCACCTGCTTCACAATTTCACACAATTGCTCCAGTGCTGCCTTCCTCTCTGCTTGGTTTTTGAAATGGGGGTGGGTAAGCTCCCACAGACAGGGCAGCTCCCTTAGCATATCAATGAATAGTGACATGAAGTCAGTATCTCTCATTAAGATATCCATGTTCACTGCAAGACACAACACAAGACAAAGCCTAATGTCAGACAAAACTCTCCTAATCTTGTTACAATATAGTCCTCAATCTAGAAGCAGTATAGGCCCAAGTTTGTCTCTTACCTTCGTTCTTACGATCGGCGCGTCCAATTCTCCTTCCTCCGCTCACAGATCGTACGTAATACGCACGCGTGTTACGCTTTATAGACACTGCGCATGTGTGTAACTCCGCCCGCCCCTGACGTTCTTTCTATTCTATTCCCCGCCCCTTTTCGTTCGGCGCAGTGGGGGAAGAGCATGATGGCGGAGTCACACCAGGTGCGTGCTAATTGTAGCAACGAGGAGGAAAGCCCGGATCCAGGCACGTCCCGATCCAGAAGGAGACGTTTTAAGGCCACAAATATGTCGTTTGGGGAGATGTTGGAGATGGTCGACATCATGAAGAAGTCCGACTATGATGGCAAATATGGGCCTTACCCCAACCCGAACATCCGAAAGGCCAAGATCATGGCGAAAGTGGTCAGGAGTCTCGAGCGGAATTTCGGGGTCCGAAGATCAAAAGATCAGCTCAGGAAGCGGTGGTCGGACCTGAAGTTGAGAGAGCCAGAGCAGTACCGAAAGATCCGGAGAGTGCTGCAAAAAAGTAAGTAGTTGTGCTGTGTTTCTATTCTTTCTGGCTTTATTCCGTTCGTTCTGCTCCATATGCTTTTATTAATTGTAACGTTTAAAAAGGTCAACTTTAATGTTCATGGGCCCATTATTCGTTCGTATCAAACATTTTTCGTTCGGCCTCTAGAACACCATTGATTAGGCCATATGCATTTTCCCACATTTTTTTGGGGCCTACTTGGATGCCAAATATTTGTTTAGGTAGATGGGTTTGTTACTAGAATGAAATGCAAACTAGATTGTGTGTAAGGAGAGGACACTGAGCAGCTGTTTTCACATCTGGACACTGGAGCACTAGTGTGGGACACAAGAACACCATTTTTATTAGGGGGTCACACAGGTGCTCCAGTGTATACTATAGGGGGGGTTACATGTGTGAAGCTTGTACCAAACAGGTAAAGTATTGCAGCTTGACAAAGGGCAATAAAAAAAGACATCTTTGAACTCGGCTAAAATAGACAATTGTACCCCACTTCCAGGCAATGTTTGCTATTTCTATAGTTCTGCCATCAAATATCTGTGTGCTAAGTATACCATTTTTGTTTTACATAGGGGAGAAAAGACTCGGACACTCCTCATCCCAGGAGAACACAGACCCCCCCCCCCTGGAAGAAGGGGAACTACCCCAAACCCAAGATGCTGAGCAGGAGGAAGAAGAAGATGTAGTGGAGATTGGCACCACAAGAGGTGAGTGTCTGCGACCACAGACTCAGGTAAAAGAGATGGCTGGTGGCAGATTTTTGGGACCTTTTTTTTTGTTCTTTATCTCTTTTTAGGTGATCGTGATGTTGTGGATCCCCAACGCTTTACTTCTGAAAGTGCCCAGATACTGATAGGGGAGATCATGGGATGCAATCTCCAATTGCAAAACATCCAGCAACAAATACGTGATGTTATTACCAAAAATAATAACATCATTGATGTTTTGGGGCGAATTTAAACCCCACAAAATGACCGGTTTTCAGTAATTTCAATTTTTACAATGTTTTGAAAAGCCAAATTTGGAGGATGCACACAGTGTGCCAACATGTGCTATCTGCCATCACGGGAGATCAATGGACGCGTTTTGGGGGTGCAACCCCTTCCTCAATTATAAAGTAGCGTTGAGGAAGGGCTTGCTCCCCCAAAACACGTCCCTTGATCCCCCCTGATGGCAGATAGCACATGTTGACATTCCTAAATTGGTGTGCATCTTCCAAATTTGGCTTTTCCAGGAGTGAGTTCCCCCCATCTGAACGCTATATCAAACCCAGTTCCTAAATACTGATGTCTGATATAGCCTTCAGGTTTTACCTAATGTGAACTTTGTAAGTTCTAGTTTTTTGGCTTTCTTGTTGGTTTTACACAGGCCTGTTTTATCTGAAATGGATATTTTGATTATTCATAATGCTACTGCAAACATTTTATACTACAAACATGTTGGTTTGTTTTAAAAACCTTGGGTAAATGCACATTTTGATTGTGCAGGTATAAAAAAGTGCCTTACTCAAGAATGTGTGGATTATTGTCTCAACACTACAACAACACTTTTGGGGTGATGTAATTGTTGTTTTATGCACAAATGGGGGTTATTTCCTAAGGGCAAATACACTTTGCACTACAAGTGCAGGTTCAGTGCAGTTGCAAGTGCACTTGTAGTGAAAAGTGTCTTTGCATTTAGGAAGTACCAGCCAACACTATTTTTTATAAGGTTACCCAATCACGACATTTTCTGCACTGAACACATTTCTGTCAGGGTCAGCTAAAACAAACACAAGCAGTAAATGTCCACCAAGAATTGCTTTTGGTTGTTTTTTATTTGAAAAAGGTGTCACATATTGTCTGGCATATTGATAGCCCCCCTACCGGCAAAGAACTCCAGGTATCGTAACCGGACATCACGGGCATTCAGGGAGGGCAAGCCAGGACGGCCGCTTTCAAGTGCCGTCATTGTGGAAGTATTTGGGATTCCGGCCTCAGGCCCAACTGAGCCAGCATAGTTGGCTGAATGTTTTCTTAAAAAATTATGGAGAACACAGCACGCCAGTATAATATGGTTCAGTTTATACTCCGCCATATGGATGGGTGTCAGAAATAGTCGGAACCGGCTGGCCAGGATTCCAAATGTGTTCTCCACCACTCTTCGGGCTCTGGCCAGCCGGTAATTAAAAACCCTCTGTTCCGGGGTGAGGGTCCTCATCGGGAATGGCCGCATCAGGTGGTCCCCCAGCGCAAATGCTTCATCAGCAATGAACACAAATGGGAGACCTTCAACATTGTCCTCTGGAGGTGGCAAGTCCAAGCTGCCATTCTGGAGACGCCTGTAGAACTCCGTCTGGGCGATCACTCCACCATCAGACATCCGGCCATTCTTCCCCACGTCCACACACAAGAACTCGTAATTAGCCGACACCACCGCCAACATCACTATACTATTAAACCCCTTGTAGTTATAATAGTACGACCCCGAGTTGGGTGGTGGGACGATGTGGACGTGTTTCCCATCAATTGCCCCTCCGCAGTTAGGAAAGTCCCACCGCTGGGCAAAGTGGGAGGCCACAGTCTGCCATTCCTGTGGCGTGGAAGGAAACTGTTGAGGAAAAAAAAAAAAACATTACTATTTTTTCACAGAAACCTGGCAAGCAGATTAGACACAAACATTATGGGTCAACCTCCAGATAGCATTTATTAAGGGAAATTTAACAACAACAAAGTATAAGGTACACCTATCATATTCCCCCTCCCCCCCTCTCATGGGCCATTTCTAACATTATAGGGGGGGGGGACTCTTGGACAGGTAACCCTCTTCACTTCATTTAGAGATGAATGCCTAAATACAGGGTATTACTTGGAACAGCCCCTCCTTTGTTACACTATTGGCAGCCCACTGGACAGGTAAGAAGTGTCATTATACAAAGATATAAATACACACTGTACACATTTGAGCACATTTGGACATTCTGCTATTACCTATCAAGATAATAATAGGATACAAAAACTTTAAACAGTACCATTGGAAAGTATTCAGGCAGGCCCTTGCACTACATGCTTTGGGGAATTCCTCCATAAATCTGACCAGTAAAGAGGTGGGTATAGTGTGTATGGGTTTGGCAAAGTCAGCAGATAGATGATTGAGGATAGAGAATTGGGATCAGCTGACTTAGCAGTTGGGGGGAGGGAGGGTTATCAAAAATTTGGGGACACCACAAAAAAAAGCCTCTGGCCCTCTGCCTGAATTTAAATCCAAAATAACATTTCCAAACATTTTAGGGGGTGTTTGGGGTAAAGCACTACTATGGAGCTGATAAAATACATTGTTAAGTGACTACATGAGGTGAATATAGGGCAGGGGACACCATGCTGGGGAGGTTATTGAAGGGCAAATATGTATGAAGGACATCAAATAATAATTACATAAAAATCCAGCATGCATGAGGACAAAGGGGACATTCACAGCATATTACAATCATGGTAATTAGGGAATGAGGAAAGAAATACAAGATATTAGCAAACATTGAATACAATAAAATGTGATATAAAAGGATAAAAATCTTACCTTCATATACTCCTTCTGCAGGACCTGGATGATGGCAGAACAGGTCTCTGGGATAATGATCCCCAGAGCCTGGGGGGAGATGCCTGTCGAGAACTTGAGGTCCTGCAGGCTTCTCCCTGTGGCCAAATACCGCAAGGTAGCGACCAACCTCTGCACCGCAGTGATGGCTTGCCTCATGCAGGTATCCTGCCTGCTGATATAGGGGGTCAGCGAAGCCAACAAACGGTGAAACACGGGGTCCGTCATCCTGAGAAAGTTCCTGAAATCATCAGGATTATTCTTACGGATCTCACGGAGCAAAGGCATATGACAGAACTGGTCACGCTGAAGCAACCAATTCTTGGTCCATGAACTCCTCCCCACCCTGTTCATGGACTGGACTTGTGTCAAGGTCAGGACCCCAACACCAAGCCCCCGCACAGCACGAACTCTACGAGGAGTACGCATACGAAACATGGCTATAAAACGGTCGGCTGCTCAGAACGAAGTAACAGAACGCACTGAAGAACAGCAAGGCCTGTGAAGAGCGACCTGAAAACCAGTAACGAACGAACAAGAATACAGTGACTAAAGTCACGCGGAACTGGCTTGCACGCACTGAAGAGCAGATACAAACCCACAAGCACAAACTGAACGGCAGAAAACGATCTGAAAGCCACGAGTCTGAAAAAGCGCGAATCGTCTCTCACCAAACTTTTACTAACACGAGATTAGCAAAAGGAGCCCAAAGGGTGCTGCGCTTGGTTCTGAACCGGCCTTTTCTAGTCTCGTCGTACGTGCTTGACGTCACCGCGTTCTTGGCGATCGGAAATTCCGACAACTTTGTGCGACCGTGTGTAGGCAAAACAAGTTTGAGCCAACATCCGTAGGAAAAAATCCGAGGATTTTGTTGTCGGAATGTCCGATCAATGTCCGACCGTGTGTACGGGGCATAAGTGTTTCTTCACCTTGTGCTATCAAAATCTACTATAATACTACACTCAGTTGGCACTTCCCCCTTCTTTTTCTCACCTTCCAGCAAGACAATGATCCTAAACATACAGACAGAGCTATAATGGAATGGCTTAGATCAAAGCATATTCATGTGTTAGAATGGCCCAGTCAAAGTCCAGACCTAAATCTAATTGAGAATCTGTGGCAAGATTTGAAAATTGCTGTTCACAGACACTCTGACAGAACTTGAGCTATTTTGCAAGGAAGAATGGACAAACATTTCACTCTCTAAATGTGCAAAGCTGGTATAGACATACCCAAAAAAACTTGCAGCTGTATTTGCAGCAAAAAGTTGTTCTACAAAGTATTGATTCAGGGAGGCTAAATACAAATGCACGTTACACTTTTCAGATAATTATTTGTAACATTTTTTGAAAACCATTTATCATTTTCCTTCCACTTTACAGTTATGTGCAGCTTTGTGTTGGTCTATCACATAAAATCTCAATAAAATAAATTTACGTTTTTGGTTTTAACATGACAAAATATGAAAATTTCAAGGGGTATGAATACTTTTTCAAGGCACTGTAACTTCATACAGTTACCAGAGTACAATAATGTTTTGCTATAGTAAGTCATTCTTTGATGCTACCATTTTGTGTACTGCAGGTGCTTTCTGTGTAAAGTGTTCCTAAATTCAGTGCAAATAAAGTCTTCCCTGTCTGAGCTGTTACTTAAGAATTACACAAGACCAGTCAAATACCAATATTAATTTGGCACTGTTTTACCAGTGCCCCAGTGATGCTGGCAAGGAGATTGGCAAAGATTGATGTCTCATTTCATAAGGACTTCAGCAGTGAAATGTTCCGTTGTACAACCGGTTCTACGGGTTCTATATGTGCTGTTATTCCAAATCCCTTACTCCACACTGTGTGGTTATTAGTGCGGAACAATGCTTATATGCTTGTTTCCCTTGAACAGCCTCTCTCTGCTATTTCAACACTGAGGAACCCTTGAAATAACTTTCAGGCCTCATGGAACCCCTGTTAATAAATTACTATATTTATAACAGTGCATTAGTGTAAACCATAAGTTGAAGAAAGACGAATAAATAAAAGAGTAAGAAATGTGGCGTACTTTACATATTTGACACTCAGAGTTGCTTTATACAACAAATTATCAAATATTTTTAGTAATAATAATACTGAAATGAAACAAAAAAGAATGATCAGAAAAGAAACTCAGATAATGAAAAAAATGTAGTGTTCCCTCACATTGATAGTCAGTAGATTGTTGCCCCTTACATTGATGGTCATTTGAAGAAGGGTCCTCTTAATTTGGTGATCAGTGGGAGAAGGACCTTCTAACACTGGTGATCAATGTAGGAAGGACCCCCTTGCACTGGTGGTCAGAGGGAGAAGTGCCCCAATACATTGGTTGTCAGTGGGAGAAAGCCACCATTACATTGATATTCAGTGGAAAGGCTGCTTCTTACATTGGTGGTCTTTGGAAAGAATGTTCCCCTTACAGATAGCTAAAATAATCAGTGGTAACTTCTCTGAGAGCTAGAAATTGCTTATTGCTCACTGAACCTCTAGCAACCTCTAGATGAACACTCCCATCAGTGCCAGCGGCACTTAACCAGCACCCATCCCCCTCCCCGCCCGCTCGCTGTCTGCCGGTCTGTCTGGCACTTACCCCATCTAGGTGACGGGTGACATGCTATGGGTCAGGCAGCGGGTGACGGGCGGCAAGGCTAGCTGTGGGTCAGAATGGGATACCTGCCTGAGCATCAATGATCCTTGTTTAACATGGCTGGGTGAGCAGACCAGTGGTTCAAGTGGTTTTGCCTTAAATGTGGTAACATTATGCCTTATACTCGCTGGGACTGTAATTTGATCTACTCTTGCACTATATGGTGTTACCAAAGACTGGATATCCGGACTACCAATTAACAGTGGCTATATACTGTTTCCCATACAGGATTTAACACCAGCCTGTCAATTTATTAGTGGTACATTATCCCAGGGACTACACTTCAAGTGCACAGCCAACTTTCATAATTTCCCCCGTGTATCCCCCAGGTTTTATTTCTCCTAACAGTCCTTTTTGTATTTTTGGGGGGAGAGAGGGTTTGGACCAGGACATTCTTATGCCGCGTACACACGGTCGGAATTTCCGACAACAAATGTCCGATGGAAGCTTGTTGTCGGAAATTCGACCGTGTGTAGGCTCCATCGGACATTTTCCATCTGAATTTCCGACAAACAAAATTTGCGATCTGGATCTCAAATTTTACGACAACAAAATCCGTTGTCGGAAATTCCGATCGTGTGTTCACAATTCCGACGCACAAAATTCCACGCATGCTCGGAATCAAGCAGAAGAGCCGCACTGGCTATTGATTTTAAATTTTCTCGGCTCATCGTACGTCACCACGTTCTCATCATTTCAGACAAGTTTGAGCCAACATCCGTCGGAAAAAAAACATGGATTTTGTTGTCGGAATGTGCGATCGTGTGTACGCGGCATTAGATAGTTGCAAACTCAATTGGCAGACTCCGAAACTTCAATAGGAGGACAGCTGTGCAGGGGGAGGTCTCCAGCAAGAAGCCACATCTGCACGTGCAGGAATGCTGTCTCCTATGGCAACAGTTTTTAACAGTTCCTAACACAAAGCGTAAATGTTATTTTAGCTTCACTACAACTTCTCCTTGTAGTTCTTCCATACACTGAGCTCCCGGTCTCTTACTAGACCCTCTGTTTCACTGCCACTGAATCCCTTGAGCTCCTCCAATCTTCATGGTGCTTTTTTCCTCAAGCGTCACCCCCGCTTCTCTGCTGGGTCCCTAGCTTGGCACTCTAGATACCTCTCAAGCTTCCCCCACGCTGGCCGGCTCGGTCCCTAGCTTGACACACAAGGCTGCTCTGCAAGCGTCACCTCCACTAACTGGGTCCCTGGCTTGATTCCCAGTGGTTTCCCGATTCTTCACCATCCCCATCTGGTGAGAATGCTGCCCCGGTACTTCCTTCCGGTACTTCCTTTAGTTACTCACTGTGGTCCCTGGTAAAAAGGCAGATAGTCCCTTACTGGCGACAGCTTCCCCTCTACCTCCGACCATGACAGGCTCTCCGGCCAACAGGACCGTCACTTCTGGTTGGCCTGCAAGCCGCAATCCCAACCCTGCGCTGCTCTCTTGCTTCTAGGTAGGCCCTCAGACAGCCTAGCAGCCAGATGTGCCTGGGATAGGCCCAATCTCCAGCCTAGCAGCCTGGGCAATACGACACACGTCCACTCAGACAGCTGTCCAGGTGGCGCAGAACCTAGATCATCTAACTCCACTCAAATATATAGGTTCTCCCAGCAGGCCAAGGGATTCAAGAAAATCCCTGCCCATTTGCTGAGATACCCCAATCCCTTCTCATATCTAGTACCACCAAGTACCCGGACGCCTAATGGCAGAAGAGAAAGGTGCAACAAGGCCAACTTAGGGAGAAAACTTAGGGAGAAAACTTAGGGAGAAATCAATAGATCTCTATCAATCAACTAGGATAACTACTCCTGGCAAGTAAATTTGTGAGGAGCTCTCTGCCTAAACTACAGGGTGCTACACTTAATTTACAGCTACACCTGCCTAAAACTTTTGCACAGTAGTGTATGCGGATATACAAAGCATATCTATATGGAGGGTTGCTTGAGAGGTGCACTGCAAAGACTGACATCTCAGTGATTTTCGTAGCTGCACAAGGCAATGGGGGAGATTTACTAAAACTGGTGCACTCAGAATCTGGTGCAGCTGTGCACGGTAGCCAATCAGCTTCTAACTTGTTCAATTAAGCTTTGACAATAAAACCTAGAAGCCTGATTGGTTTCTTTGCAGAGCTGCACCATATTTTGCACTCTCCATTCTTAGTAAATCAACTGCTTTATGTCTCGTTTAGCAACCAATTAAAAAAGGCCAAAGCACGCCTTCCCCCCATGACATTTGAACTACTTCAGCAGCATAGGTTTCAGGTCTAGCCCATTTTGCACCCCCTCCTGCTGAAGCAACCAAGGCAGTTGCCTCCTTGGTCTACCCCCTCAGATGAGCCCTGGTGTCATTACTCTGGATGCCAGATCTGCTGTCACTGCGAGATGCCAAATATCATGGCATTGTTATATTAGGAAGAATCAGTGAGCCTTTGTCCTGGAAGCCCTTGTGTAGAAGTAGCATTGCTATTAGTAGAGAGTGTCTTTATGTCAAGGAAACTTTTCTCAGTGTCTTTGCCTGCACAGCAGAAATTTCAGATGAGATGATACTTTTTTTTTAAAGATCTATAAAAAAAGGTGTTATCTCTGTAAATAAATATATGACACAAAGACTGCAAATAAAAAAAGTCATATATGTATAAAGTAACATGCAGTGAAGTTTTATATACTGTAGAACGATTGTGTATTTCACCTGTGTCAGCAATATGCAGTACATGTTTCATATATTACAGAGGCTTTTATGGCACTAGTGACTTTTTAAGGGTAACTTTACCTTGAATTCTGTATATATGAAATGCTAGAAATTTATGCTTACTACATGAAACATTCAAGTAACAAAAACGGTCATTAAAGGATTTGAGATCACACAGACATAATGGGGATTTTAGGTGTTCCTTTGCACAATTGTGTATTCCAGCTCCTCCTGTTACTTTCTCAATGTTATAGAAATAAATACAGCAGGTATGGTGGGAGCCCCTCACAATCGGCTGGAGTGCAGAGCCATCAACTCAGCATAGAGATCTAGAAGAAACTGTCCAGTGGTTTAATAGCAAGCATCCACCAATCACTGAAATGATCATTTTGAGTGGACTTATCGGTTTAAACAGAGGTAGGCAACTTTTTGAGCACAGTGTGCCGAAAAATGTTTTCAAACAAATTGAGAGTGCCAATTTTATAACAAAAAAATGTCAACTTCACACTCTCAATCACCAAAAGGATTTTTTATAAAGTAAATGCTGTAAACTACTTTAGTAGTGAGAAATTAATATCCTGCATCCTCATGCCTCAGATCAGCCCCAATTCCTGCAACTGCACACCTCAGATCACTGTCCCCTCTGCACATCTGCTCCACCTCTGTAACCCCCTGCACATCTGCCCCACCACTGTACTACCCCCTGCACATCTGCCCCAGCACTGTATATCTGCCCCACCACTGTACTACCCCCTGCACATCTGCCCCAGCACTGTATATCTGCCCCACCACTGGACTACCCCCTGCACATCTGCCCCACCACTGTATATCTGCCCCACCACTGTACTACCCCCTGCACATCTGCCCCACCACTGTATATCTGCCCCACCACTGTACTACCCCCTGCACATCTGCCCCACCACTGTATATCTGCCCCACCACTGTACTACCCCCTGCACATCTGCCCCACCACTGTATATCTGCCCCACCACTGTACTACCCCCTGCACATCTGCCCCACCACTGTATATCTGCCCCACCACTGTACTACCCCCTGCACATCTGCCCCACCACTGTACTACCCTGCACATCTGCCCCACATCTGTACCCCCCTGCTCATCTGCCCCACCACTGTAACCCCCCTGCTCATCTGCCCCACCAATGTAATCCCCTGTACATCTGCCCCACCACTGTACCACCCTGCTCATCTGCCCCATCAATGTACCCCCTTTCTCATCTGCCCCACCAATGTAACCCCCTGCAAATCTGCCCTACCACTGTAACCTAGGGTTGCCACATCATCCCTTTAATCCAGGACATATATTAATTACACAGGTTCTGAGGCTGATTTAATGCAGATAAGACACCAAGTGAGTTTGATTACCACCTTAATCAGCCTCAAAACCTGTGTAATTAATATGTGTCCTGATTTAAAGGGATGATGTGGCAACCCTATCGTAACCCCCTGCACATCTGCCCCACCACTGAACCATCTTCTCATCTGTCCTAATACTGAACTTATCTGCTCATCTGCCCCACCACTGTAACCCCCTGTACATTTGCCCCACCACTGTACCACCCTGCTCTTCTGTCCCATCACTGTAACCACCTGTTCATCTGCCCCACCAATGTTCCCTTCTTTCTCATCTGCCCCACCACTGTACCTCCCTGCACATCTTCTCCAGCACTGAACCATCTTCTCATCTGTCCTAACACCGAACTTATCTGCTCATCTGCCCCACCACTGTAACCCCCTTCTCATCTGCCCCACGACTGTACCTCCTGCACATCTGTCCCACCTCTGTTCCCCCCTCTCTTCTGCCCCACCACTTTAACCCCCCGCTCATCTGTCCCATCGATGTACCTCCTTTTTCCTCTGCCCCAACACCGAACCTACCCTGCTCATCTGTCCCACCACTGTAACCCCCTTTTCACCTGGCTCAACACTGAACCCCCCCTGCTTTTCTGTCCCACCGCGGAACCCCCTTCTCACTCCTAAACCTTGTGGACAGCTTTCCCAGAAGAGTTGAAGCTGTTATAGGTGGAAAGGGTGGGCAAACCCAATATTGAAGCCTACGGACCAAGACTGGGATGTCATTAAAGTTCATGTCTGTGTAAAGGCAGGAGTCCCAATACTTTTGACAATATAGTGTATGTTAGCAGCTGTACCAGGCTGGGGGAAAGGGTTAAACATTTTCGGCTCAGTTCCCAGGCTTTTGATTTTG
Organism: Lithobates clamitans; assembly: GCA_037952925.1. Classification (NCBI taxonomy): domain Eukaryota; kingdom Metazoa; phylum Chordata; class Amphibia; order Anura; family Ranidae; genus Lithobates; species Lithobates clamitans. Next base: position 2,696,085 of record JBBGZY010000964.1, on the reverse strand, counting down.
GTGGGCCCAACTGTTATATAAAAAGGGGGGACAGCTGAGACTAATACCCCGTACACACGATCGGCATGTGTAGGATTGCTGTCTCCTATGGCAAAAGTCTTAGAACAGTTCTTAATACAAGTTGTAACGAACTCCTTTACCTTATACTGTCACTTCTTGTAGATTCTCAACCCACTGAGCTCCCAGTCTCTCACTAGACTTGCTGATTCACTGCCCCTGAATCGCTTGAGCTCTTCCAATCTTCACTTTAGTATGTTCCTCAAGCGTCACCCCCACTTCTCTGTTGGGTCCCTAGCTTGGCACTCCAGATACTTCTCAAGCTTCATCCCACTGGCCTGCTCAGTCTTTTGTTGACACATAACACTGCTCTGCATGCGTCATCTCCGCTGGCTGTGTCCCTGGCTTGACACCTGCTGAAGTTTCCCGATTCTTCACCGTCCCTGGTTGGTGAGAATACTGCTCCGGTACTTGCTCCAGCTACATACTGTGGTCCCTGGTAATAAGTTGGTTGGTCCCTTAGTGGCGACAGCTTCCCCTCTACCTTCGACCACAACAGGTTCTCCGGCCGGCAGAACCGTCACTTCTGGTTGGACTGCAAGCCGCAATCCCAACCCTACGCTGCTCTCTTGATTCTGGATAGGCCCTCAGACAGCCTGGCAGCCAGATGTGCCTAGGATAGGCCCAAACTCGGGCCTAGCAGCCCAGGCAGTACAACACATGTCCACCCAGACAGCCGTCTGGGTGGCACAGAACACTGATCACCTGGCTCCACCCAAATATATAGGTTCTCCCAGCAGGCCAAGGAATTTAAGAAAACCCCTGCCCATTGGCTGAGATGCCCCATATACTCCTAATCTGTCCTTGCTTTACCCTTGTCTTATCTAATGTCACCAGGTACCCGGCCACCTAGCAGCAGAAGAGAGAAGTGCAGCAATTCCAGACTTGTGGGTGAACTCAATTGATCCCTAACAGTGAGCCAAGGTAACTACAACTGGTAGGTAAATTTAGGAGCAGCACCACCTAAACATCAGTGTGCTACATCAAGTTATATTAACTGTTCTAAGCCTGGTCTGAAGTTATTCAAAGGGGTGCATGTTAGTTCTGGAGTATTCCAAAGAACCTGAGTCTGTAAAGCACATTTGGTGTATGAAGTAACACTACTACAGAAAGTTAACTTGGCAAGACAAGGAAGTGGAGTGTAGTTGGTATGGGTAAACAAGTGAAGGAACAAGCTACAAGCAACCGGTTGTTAGGCATTGTTGTTAGGTATGTCCTCTGGTAAAGAGGGGGTCAATGTTCTGGCTTCCTCCCTAAGGCTCGATTCACATCTATGCATTTTGCTTTGGAGCGTTTCTGCTGTGTTTTTTGTGGTGCTTGCCGTGTTTTTGAGCCGCGTTTTTGCGGCATTTTGCGTTTTTTTTTTTTTAGACTTAAAAAAAACCCGCCAAAAATGCATCAAAAGTGCTGTACTTGCGTTTTTGATGCTAGTCTATTGAATTCTATTACATGCAAAACGCTGCATTTTGCATGAAAAAAAGTCCCTGACCCTTTCCAAAAACACAGAGGTACAAAAATGCATTGATGTGAACATGTTTCATAGGAACCCATGTTAAAAAATTCCCATGCATTTCTGCAAAATGCAAAATGCATCAAAAAACGCGTTAGTGTGAATGGAGCCTCATGCCCCGTACACACGGTCGGATTTTCCGACGGAAAATGTGTGATAGGACCTTGTTGTCGGAAATTCCGACCGTGTGTAGGCTCCATCACACATTTTCCATCAGATTTTCCGACACACAAAGTTTGAGAGCAGGCTATAAAATTTTCCGACAACAAAATCCGTTGTCGGAAATTCCGATCGTGTGTACACAAATCCGACGGACAAAGTGCCACGCATGCTCAGAATAAATAAAGAGATGAAAGCTATTGGCCACTGCCCCGTTTATAGTCCTGACGTACGTGTTTTACGTCACCGCGTTCAGAACGATCAGATTTTCCGACAACTTTGTGTGACCGTGTGTATGCAAGACAAGTTTGAGTCAACATCCGTCGGAAAAAATCCTAGGATTTTGTTGTCGGAATGTCTGAACAAAGTCCGACCGTGTGTACGGGGCATAACAGTCCATCTCCCATGGTAACCGGGAGCAGACTAGCATTACGGAGATCTATGGCCTGGTCACATGGTACGGGAAGGACAGAGTTAAGTGGGAGCATACATAAGGTGGGGCAGGGTAGAATCCTTGCCAGGTTTTTGGTCTGGTTCACACCTATGCAGGTTGCAGTTTGCATATTCCAGGTGCATTTTGTGTTTTTCAATACATGTTTTTTATCCATTGAAGTCTATGGAACCAAGAACCAGAAAAAAGTCTCTGTCCCTATCCATGAAATGCACAGATGTGAACTACAGCCATAGGAAACCATGTTAAATGGACTGTAGTGTGTTTCTGCAAAGCTGAAAATGCGCTTAAAATGCATAGGTGTGAACCAGGCGTTCGTGGTTGTCAGCCTCCCCTTTGGGGAGAATTCACTTGCTTTCCTGTTCTGGTGACAGGTGATGGCAGGAGGACGGGGTGATCTCACCAATGGAGATACAAAGCAATAAAAAAATTCTATTTAGAAGAGCAGTTAGGAATCTGTTTTTTTTTCTGTCTCCAATTAAATACTTCTTCTTTACTTTTCTGGTTATAAGTGGTCACTGAGACAGGACATGAGGGGTAATCTTCCCATTAAGCACACAGACATAGATATGCTCTATACAACACTAAAACAAAAACATTGTGGCTGGAGTTCCCCTTTAAACACGTCCCCATTTTTCTGTTTTTATTCAGCCATGTCATTTTTCTTTCTTTTTTTTTATAAACTATATCTGAGGTGATAATGGGATAGGTTTTAAGGTTAAAGGCTCGCCTATCACCTAAGTACAGAAGTAAAATGACGTTCCAAGTGTTCTTTATTGATCTTCCTCTGATATGGTTAATGAGTTGTAGACTTTATTACATTGATGGAAGGATGTGACCTCAACCCCTATAATGCAATATGATGCAGAGATTGGCAGCACTCTGTTAACAGCGCTGTGTCAGCTCTTTGTATGCTATATAAACTGAAAGCATCTACCAACTGACTGTAATTTTTGAGAAATGGAAAAGCTCCACGTTGTAATAAATCGGTATTAAACCCAAAACCAAAAATGTAATATATTGCAGCTTACCAATCCTTAGATGTGGCGGCTGCATTAGCTTTCTTTTTTAGGCTTTTGTCCCATCTGGCCAGTAACACATCCCCTGTATTAGAGTGTCCCCACTTTGGATGAAGGAGTACAGGGGGCACCTTTGGACAGCAGCATTGTCAGTCTGGGTAGAAGGGAGTTTGAGATGTACTAGGAAATTTAAATACACCAGCAAATTAAAGCCAAACTCCAGCCACACTTTATAAGCAGTTACAGAAAACATTTTGTTTTCCCTTTTGGGATAAAGGTTTTCCAAATGAATAAAAGCTGATCTTTGTAAACACCCCTGCCAGTGTTAAATGATTTGTCTCTTACCTGTAAGCAATACATCTGCAAGAGAGTTTGTTCTGCTGAAAAACTTACAGGCCAGATCACCAGATGAAAATAGAAGAAAAAAAGACTAAAAAGACTAATGCAGCCATCACATCTAAGAATTAGTAAGCTGCAATATTATAACTGCTTGCTTTTGGGTTTTATACTGCTTTAAGCCTCATAGGAAAAGGATATGATGACACAGGGGTACTGAGCCTAGAATGTAATAAGGTGCATCTCATCACACTAGAGCTGGCCATAGACAGTTCAGCAGGGTCGGGACAAATTTGTTATCCATGTGTGGCTGTTCAACAGAAGTTGATCATTAGATCCAGTGGCAGCCGGTGGAATTTTTTTTTTTTGGGGGGGGGGGGCGGAAAACCTCCCCCTCTCCTTCTCTCCACGGGTCATCATGGCGGGGGCGACTTCTGTTTCCTCCTCCTGCTCGGCGGCCAATCGGGAGTCTTTTCTTTTCGGCCAATCGGAAAACGGGTCTCATACTCGCTTCTGATTGGCCAGATTGAGGATCAGTGTTTCAACAGCGAATATTAATTCGCTGTTGTAACACACATGGGTGGGCTTCATTCACATTCTCTGCGACCCAAGCCCACCCTATTTTGAAGCCTATTAGAGCTTCTGGCTGTAATCAGGTGCTTAAAAAAAACCCTGGTCGCTGGTGCCCTGAAAGGGGCCGGACACATGAACAGGGGGTGGCCGCGGTGGCCATGGATGCTATGCATGAATCTATCCATTGCATATAGGAGGTGGCGTGGAGAGAGGGGGCGGTGCCCGGGTGCCCCTACTGGACAGGCCACCCTTAATTAGATCAGTTTTGTTGAACGGGCTTCTTGGAAATGTTGGAAATGTATTCTCGGTCAGCCGGCTGCAGCCGCATATCAGTGTATTCCTAAATCAGAGAGTCCCCATGCCAGAATATGTCCCAGCAGGAAAAATTCCTTCATCCACCTTGCTTGTGTGGATGGAGAAATGTGTTAATTTTTTTTTTTTTTTCGTTCACCAGCAAAAAAACTAAAGTATCAAATAAGCACAGCTTAAGCTTTTCTAAAAACTCTAACAACTGTAGCACCCTGGGGTTAAGTCAGGGAGCTCCTCACCAAATTCCTTGTCAGGGGTAGCTACTGTAGATAGTTGTTAGAGATCCATTGATTTCTCCCTAAGTTTGGCCATGTGGTACTTTTCTCTTCTGCCACTAGGTGGTCGGGCACTTGGTGGCATTAGATGTGAGAAGGACATTTCAAGGTCAAGTTATGAGTATATGGGATATCGCAGCCAATGGGAAGGGGTTTTCTTGGACTGCTGGGAGAACCTATATATTCGGGTTGAGTCAGGTGATCTCTGCTCTGTGCCACCGTTGTCTGGGTGGATGTGCCTGGGCTGCTAGGCCGGAGATTGGGCTTATCCCGGGAACATCTGGCTGCCAGGCTGTGTGAGGGCCAATACAGAATTAAGAGGGCAGCGCAGGGTTTGGGCTGCGGCTTGCAGCCCAACCAACAGTGATGGTTCTGCCAGCCGTAGAACCTGTCATGGTCGGAGGTAAAAGGTAAAAGGTAAAAAGGAAGCTGTCGCCACTAAGGGACCAACCACCTTTACTAGGGACCACAGTGAGCAACTGAAGCAAGTACCGAAGCAGTATTCTGCACGGTGGAGAATCGGGAAACTTCAGACGGTGATCAAGTCAGGTGATGCTTGCAGAGCAGCCTTGTGGGTCAAGCCAGGGACCGTGACAGTTAGCAGGGGTGAAGCTTGAAAGGTATCTGTAGTGACAAGCTAGGGACCCAGCAGGGAAGCATGGGTAACACCTGAGGGAGATACCACCACAAAAGCCTTGAGGAGCTCCAGAGATTCAGAGTCAGTGAATCAGAGAGTCCCGTGAGAGACTAGGAGCTCAAGGGGCTGAAGAGCTACAAGTGGACATTGTAGTGAAGCTGAGAGAACTGTTGAACTTTGTATTAGGAACTATTAGATACTGTTGCCATAGGAGACAGCAAACCTTCACGTGCAGAAGTGGCACCTTGCTGGGGCCTTTCCCTGTACGGCTGTCCTCCTGTTGAAGTCTCGGAGTCTGCCAATTGAAATTGTAATTACTCAAGGGTGTCCTGGCACTAACTCTCTTTCCCTTGCAAAATATAAAAAAGGACTGTTAAAAGAAATAAAACCTTTTTTGCATCCATGAAGTGTCTGACGCCCAATGACTTTCACCATCTTTGGACCCACTATGCCTTACAACCCACCACATATTGAAGGATATCAGCTGTCTTTAGTCTTGAAGGTTCTCATTAGACTGGGAGAGGTAAAAGACTTTGCTACACAACATTTTTTCATACTCACCCTAACACTGATCCTCTATGTAACCCTAACTCTGAGGGCCCATTCGCACCAATTGTGGTGCTAGAAATGCGCATTTCCCGCACCAAGTTCAAAACGCACTGCCTTTACATTGGTAAGGGCACCCCAAACACAGAGCCATGCGATTTGGCAGAGAATATTTTTCAAAAGTAGTGCATGCACTACTTTTTGTGCGGACCAGTGTGATTTGCAGTCCATTGAAATTAATGGGCTGCCAAATCACATTGCAGGGGAATGCACATAAATCGCACAGGAACGCAGACCGTGTTCCTGTGTGGTTCTGGTGTGAAATTGCCCTTAAAGTGGAACTAAACCCTTCTATCATTTACAGCCATCTTAGCCTTTGTTTGATCTTCAGTGATGTCACTGCCCCGCCTCCACACCTCGTCTAATTAGAGAACGCTTTGTATTCAATGAGAAATCAAAGTGATATCTAAATGGTGCCTGTGCCGAGTGGAAGACCTCCAGTGTTCACAGGAAGCTAGTGGAGATCACTGGAGTGGTGGTGTCTATTATAGTGATTTCCAGCTTCTAGACTGGATTGATAAAATAGTTATGATGGAAAAATGTTGAAATTATATTTTTCTGTAGTTTTGTCTAGACACAATGAAGGAAGAATACAGCCGACGAGGATGAATACGATGAGCTGTCTGGGCTGTGATTTCGTCACTGTGCGCAGGTCAGCAGTCATGACTCAGCAGCAAAATCTGACAGCTCAGCTGGCTTCTGTGCCTTACAATAACAAGGGAAGATTCTGCCATTAATGATAAACATTCAGCTGCTCAATATTACGTTTCCTTTCTAATGGAAACAGAAAGAATTATAAAGGTCTAAAATAATGCCTGATTTATGAAAGTTAAAGCGTTTGTTAACCCAAAAAAAAAAAAAGGATCCTGCTCCTTTAACCACTTGCCACCCGCCATATAGCAAAATGACGGTGGCAAAGTGGTTGTGATATCCTGACCAGACATCATAGGACGTGCTCATGATAACACAGCCGTCGCGCGCCTGCGGGGGTGCACAGTGCGGCGATCGGAGGTGCTGTGTGTCAGTCTGATCGTGGTAGTAAGCCTCTGACAGAGGCTTCTTAGCGCGTGATCAGCTGTGACCAAAAACAGCTGATCATCGCGTGAACCAGGAAGTGCCGGTAAATGGCTTTCCTCGGTTCACGCTGACAGGGAGATAATCAGCACATTGATTATCAGCACAGCCCTCATCAAAAGGTGCCCATCACTTGCCATTCAGTGTCCAACACCTGCCAGCCTGCCCCTATAATAAACACCTGTCAGTGCCCATAACAGTGCCGATCAGTGCCCACAACAGTGTCAATCAGTGCCCAAAAAAGGGCCAATCAGTGCCCCATCAGTATTGCTTCTCAGTAGCTCCTCATCAGTGCTGCCTATCCAGTGCCACCTATCAGTGCCCATCAGTGCCGCCTATCAGTGCCGTCAGTGCCGCCTATCAGTGCTGTCAGTGCCACCTATCAATGCTGCCTATCAATGCCGCCTATCAGTGCCCATCAGTATTTTGTTTTTTAATTGTCGCTCTTTTTTTGTTTATAGCGCAAAAATTTAAAACCGCAGAGGTGATCAAATACCACCAAAAGAAAGCTCTATTTGTGGGAAGAAAATGATAAAAATTTAGCTTGGGTACATTGTTGCATGACCGGGCAATTGTCATTCAAAGTGCGACAGCGCTGAAAGCTAAAAATTGTCCTGGGCAGGAAGGGAGGAATGTGCCTGGTATGGAAGTGGTTAAATCATGTTATATGACATAATGCTTGTCCTGTGTCATTTGGCCCCCTGTAACACCTAAAAAACCTGGCTGATCCTGCCAGTCTCTCCCCATCCCTCTGTAAACTGACCACTGTGTATCATGGCTGCTGAGCCCTGACATCGTGGTCAGTTTACGTGCCGCCGTCATCAGTAGCCTGCTATCTGCTCTCCTCTCTGCTGATGTGTCCTCCTCTCCTCTTCCCTCCCCTTTCTGCCTGTGTGCTAGCCCCCTCTCCCTCCTCCTGCTCTCGTAACACTAACCTGTATACACCATCAGTACTGCCTCCCATTGCAGTGTCCCCCTCTGTGAATGATTTATAAATATAAATGCTGCAAATACCTAATTTAAGAGCCGAGATTGCGACCACATGTCCAGCCAGCTCCCTCCTCCTCTCCTCCTCCCCTCCAGACTGACATCAGCAGGGGAATTCCAGTCCCGTCCTCCTACATCTTTCAGAGGAGAAAAGGAGGAAGCTGGCCAGTCATGTGATCGCAATCTGGGCAGTGAAATTAGGTATTTGCAGCATTTATTTTTATAAATCACACACAAAGGGGGATACTACTAGGAGGCAGTGCTGATGGTGTATACAGGTTAAAGTGGCTTAACGACTATTTTAAGCAGATCAGGTTAAGGCTGAGTCTTGTGATGTCTGACAATCAGGAGTTTATCACACATGTTGTCATTTTTTTCCCCTGCATTTTTAGGACAACAAAGCAACATTCTCAAATATATAAAAAGATAAGGGGGCATTTACAATGAAGGAGTTATGACACTGGTGGTATGGCCCTATTAGGCTGGATTCACAAATGTGTGGCTGAGGTTTGCACCCGGGGTCCGGTGTGTTCCTGTTCACCGGTTCAGGTGTGATTCAGAGGCAAATTTTTTTGCCTGAATTCGCACCAGAACTGGGCCCAAAAGCTCACAGGACCCTTTTTAAAACCGCACCGTGGCCACCCCGAACATGTGTGAACCGGCTCCATTGAGAGCCGGTCACATTCACATACCATGTGAATTGGATGTGGTTTAAAATGCATCCAATTCACATACAGTGGAACCTTGGATTATGAGCATAATTCGTTCCAGAAGAATGCTTGTAATCCAAAGCACTCGTATATCAATGTTTCCTCATAGAAGTCAATAGAAATTCAGATAATTTGTTCCACATTGACTTCTAGGGTATGCAGTACCGCATGTGGCCAGAGGTGGGGGGGCGCCAGAGACACTCGGAAACCGCTCAGAGCCGATCGGATGCACCCGAAAACACTCAAAGAGGCTCGGAAACACTTGGAAACTGAGTGTTTGCAAGCCTCTTTGAGTGTTTCCGAGTGCATCCAAGTGGCTCCGAGTGCATCCGAAGGGCTCTGAATGTCACAGGAGCCCCCCGCACCTCTGGCCAACGCAGAGGTTTGAATCCTGCTCGTTTTGCGAGACAACGCAAACCGAGTCAGGATTTAAAAAAAATAATAACTCGTATTGCGTAACGCTCGTTAACCACGTTACTTTCAATCTGAGATATTACTGTATATGTGAACAAAGCCTTAAAATGGCCTGTACCCAATTAAGAAAAGCCTTGTGTCAGTTTTCTTGGGAGATCTGACACGTGAGCCAGATTCAAGTAAGTGTTTTGTCCACCACTTTAAGGTCACAAAAAAAAGTTAACATCAACTCTGAGCTGGTGCAAAGAGAGATGCTCAGAGTGGGGCATGTATGTTCTGGGAAGTTGTCATGATAGTTCCTTGGTTGCTATGAAGCCAGTGACTGCCAGTGTCCTAGCAACCAGTCACTCATCCCTGGCCCTATTCAGCTGCCGGCCAGGAGTTTTGTTTTTTTTGCATTGGAGCCTGTAAGGCATTGCAACCGTGATCAGTGGATTGCGGGAGCAACGCTGTGGTTCATGTAGAATCTAACCACAGCTCCATAGCGAGGAATGGACTTTCAGTTACAGGTCTTAAGGAAGTATCAGTGGGCTAGAAATGTGGAGACATCACTACACTTGCTCGCCATTGAGAACTACATTCCCTCTGCTGCGTTGGTAGTTTATTAATTTACACACTTCCTGTGAATGAATTTGGTGGCTGTGACAATGTTACATCCTAAATATGGATGTAGCTCCCTTTGAATAAAAGACCACCAAGAGGAAAAAGAGAGGGGGGAAGTTGGGACTTTGCAATACCAGCACCAAATGCAAAAACATACAAAATTAATCTAAAATTGCAACATTTTATTTAAACAATATTTAAAAACCCCTAAAATCAATGGGGACAATGTAGTGTATACAAAGTTAGAAAAAATTATTTAAAAAGAAACTTGAACTGTATCTAAGATGATCATAATGGCATAAGCAATGGTCTCGGAAGCACAGAAATAACCAGAGCACCCTATAGTGTGCTACTAGTGTTAGTGTAGGTAAATGTATTTGTATGACTCATGATAACTGTGTGAGTCTGTAATTAAGTTGGGTTACTCCAGATCAGGCTGGGTGGCTTCACAGTGCAGGTCTCTGGTACCTCCCCTTGGATCTAGGTGTTTGAAGAAGCTTCTGGAAGTTAGTGGACGGAGGCCAGGAGGTCCTGATCTGCATACTAGAGGGAATCTGGCCAATCCCCGGGCAGAGGGCCTGGCAGAGTGGCTGGCTAAGCCCTTAAATATGGTGGAGCCTAGCCAACAGGGGAGCTGGGTGGAAGATGGAGTGCTGAGGAGGGTGTCAATGGCCTAGGAGGGGAATCCTGCATCTAGGGGGTGGCTCTGCCTCCAGGCAGGGACTCGGGCTAGCTTAGAAGAATCCTTTCAGTGTCCGGTTTGAGAAGGAATCTTGCAACATTTTGTGCTATTTTCCAAAAGGGGCTGAGAGCTCCTGGTTCATAAGGGACATTTCCACTGATCCAAGATATTGGTGTTTTTAGCAAGGAGAGTAGTCCAGGATCTTTTCTCTGTACATAGGAAGAAAGTTGTCCTTATCTGTTGTTCTTCAAGTTGGGCATCCCATAATCCCTATACCCTATCCAAGTTGTTTTCCCCAATAAACCAACAAACCCAAGCCCATTGACTGATTTTTTTTTTGTGTCTGGATGCAAGTTGGAAAGTGTGTTGCCTGTCTGTGCAGGAATAGGAGAAACCAGTAACCAGTGGCTCCTGCGGGGGTAGCGGTACATGGGTGTAACATGAAACATGGTCAGAAAGATGGACTCATCCCAAAGGTTCCAATATTGTAAACTCAAATATATAGCACCTGCAACCCTTTTTTTAATCTTGTTACCAGTCTAAACAAATATATAAAATTACTCAAATTCCCCAAAGGTAAATATTCATTCTTTTCTTTTACAGGGTGCAGCTGCTGGAGATTTTTCCTAGGTGACAATGTCAAAATGAAGAGTAAATCCAAAAATACAGACAAACTGATTCATATGCAAATACTGTGCCTTTGGTTCTGCTTTAAAGCAGAGCTAAACTTACTTTTTCTTCAACATCTTTTTCTGGGTGCCGATGTTCGGCTATCTTTATTGTTCAGCGCACGATGATATCACTCCTGCACATGTGCTGGAGTCAGTCACCCGAGCATAAAGAGATCGTGCCGGTGATGTAAGCTGAGCTGCGCTTTCACAGCTCAGTTTATATGCCAGAGAATGCTCGAAGCAGGCAGATAGTTGTATTTCATTGGAGAAGAGACATTGCATTTCCATCGAGGATTACCTTTGTTTATACATTTTTTATATTTTTTCATTACATGCTCTTGAATTGGCCCAGTGTCTGGTAGGTTCACTGGAAGCAACTATCTCTGCAGATAAAAGAGTGCGCGGGATAATGTGTGGAAACTTTCAGGTGTGGACTAAAGCAAAAGTGAACAGGTTACAAACTTCTAAGCCAGCTTAAACTAGTTATTTTGTGAACAGTTGCATTAAATGTTATCCATATTTTATGTTGTGCCTTGATAAGTCAAAGGTGAACAGAACAGCTGAGCTGATATTTTCCATACAGGTTTGCGATATCATCAAGCCTAACTAAACTCTGAGTTTATATCGGGTAGACACATTCCAGGTGCATCAAAACAAAGTGTATTCAATGTCTTACAGTTTATTTTCTTTAAAAAAGCAGCCATAGTCTGAGTAGAAAAGTCTGTGCCCCTCCAACATGCTGCAATGAAGAACCCTTGCACTCTAAATGGAAGTAGTGGCCTCTCTGCACAGGTCTGATATGCCCCCTTCTGAGTAAGAGCCAGAGCTATCAAACACCAGAGAGCATAAACTTTGGTGCCCAGAGGTCATCCATCATTTCTACCCATTTACACTTAGGTCCATATATATTTGGACACAGGCACAATTTTAGTTTTTTTCAGGTATTCACCAAAACATATTCAAGCTATAGCTATATAATGGATATGGGCTGAAAGTGCACACTCTCGGGTTTATTATTATTATTATTAAACAGGATTTATATAGCGCCAACAATTTGTGCAGCGCTTTAAAACATGAGGGCAGACAGTACACAAAAGCCCCATACACACTATCAGATTTTCTGCTGAGTTTCTCCTTCAGATTTACCATAACCATGTAGTGCAAGGGCCTGCCTGATTGCATACACATTGAAACTCCTAAGGTTTGACCTCATATTATATGGTTTTGGTAAATCTGAAGGAAAAACTCAGCAGAAAATCTGATAGTGTGTATGGGGCTTTACAATGCACATCAATACAGGGGTAATTTGAGGATATGTACAACCAAATCGGAGGAAGGGTTTAGGAATTACAACTCTTAAGACAGGCAATCCCCCTTTTTCATGGGACGAAAAGTAATTGGACAATTGAATCAAAAGCTGTTCCCTGGCCAGGTGTGGGCTACTCCTTCATTATTTCTTCATCAATTAGGCAGGTAAAAGGTCTGGAGTTGATTCTAAGTGTGGTATTTGCATTTGGAATCTATTGCTGTGAGCCTACATCATGCATTCAAAGGAGCTGTCCATGCAAGTGAAACAGGCTATTGTAAGGCTTCAAAAACAAAACAAATTAATCAGAGAGATAGCAGCAACATTAGGAGTGGCCAAATCAACAGTTTGGTACAGTCCGAGGAAAGAAGAACACACTGGTGAGCTGAGCAACATAAAAAGATCTGGACGTCCATGGAAGACAACAGTGGTGGATGATCACAGGATCCTCTCTACAATACAGAAAAACCCATTCACAACATCCAGACAAGTTAAGGACACTCTCCGGGAGGTGGGTGTATCATTGTCAAAGTCTACAATCAAGAGAAGACTTCACGAGAGCAAACACAGAGGATTCACCACAAGGTGTAAACCATTCATAAGCATGAAGAATAGAAAAGCCAGATTAGACTTTGCCAAAAAACATCTAAAAAAGCCAGACCAGTTCTGGAAAAACATTCTTTGGATGGATAAAACTAAGATGACTTCTCTACCAGAATAACGGGAAGAAAAAAGTGTGGAGACGGCTTGGAACAGCTCATGATCCGAAGCACACAACGTCATCTGTAAAACATGGTGGAGGCAATGTGATGGCATGGACATGCATGGCCTTTCAGTGGCACTGGGTCATTGGTGTTTAGTGATGATGTGAGAGAAGACAAAAGCAGCCCGATGAATTCTGCAGTGTTTAGAGCTAGATTATCAGCCCAGATTTAGCCAAATGCAGCAAAGTTGATTGGACATCGCTTGACGGTACAGATGGACAATGATTCAAAACACACTGCAAAAGCAACCCTTAAGAAATGGAATACTCTGCAATGGCCGAGTCAATCACCTGATCTCAACCCAATTGAGCATGCATTTCACCTACTGAAGGCAAAACTAAAGGCAGAAAGACCCACAAAGAACAATTGAAGACAGCTGCAGTTAGAGCCTGGCAAATCATCAGAAAGGAGGAAACCCAATAATGTCCATGGGTTCCAGACTTTAGGCAGTCATTGTCAGTAAAGATTTCTCAATGAAATATTAAAAATTAACTTTTTATTTATGATTATATTCATTTGTCCAATTACATTTGAGCCCCTGAAAATAGGGGGGACTGTGTATAAAAATGGTTGCAGTTCCTAAAATTTGTACTTGATATTTATGTTTAACCCCTTGAATTAAAGCTTAAAGTCTGCACTTCAAATTTGTTTGGATTGTTTTGTTTTACATTTATTCTGGCGGCATAGAGGGCCAAAATTATAAAATTGTGCCTGTGTTCAAATATATATGGACCTAACTTTACATCTCATGTCTGTTAGCTTTACCATGGGTCAGGAGTAGGAACGAAATTTAAAGGAATATCACAGACGAGAACACTGGAGGAAGAACCATAGAACCATGGGTATAGATTTTGAGGGGGACCCCAAGCCATTTTTTTTTAAATTTTGGCCGGGGTTCCCCTTAATATCCATACCAGACCTGAAGGATTTTGGTTTGGGGTTCCCCTGTGGGGAATTCCCATGCCGTTTTTGTCAAAGAACTTTAATGTGTATTGTCGCAAGTACATTTAAATGACTTTTTTTCCTTTGAAATGTCATTTTGCTGTCAGACTGTTCTAAACACGGGAAACATGCTCCTCTTTACAGGCATACTATAGACACTCCCAGGTAGGAAATTTAAAGGAATATTACACTTTTATTGTTTCACTTTAAGCATTATTAAAATCACTGCTCCTGAAAAAACGGCCGTTTTTAAAACTTTTTTTTGCATTGATCCATGTCCCCCTGGGGCAGGACCCAGGTCCCCAAACACTTTTTATGACAATACCATGCATATAAGCCTTTAAAATTAGCACTTTTGATTCCTCCCATAGACTTTTAAAGGGTGTTCCGCAGCTTTCGAATTTGCCGCGAACACCCCAAATTGTTCGCTGTTCGGCGAACTAGCGAACAACCAATATTCGAGTCGAACATGACTTTGACTCAAACTCGAAGCTCATCCCTAGTCAGGAAATCTCTATATATCACAGAGAAATTGAAACATACTGTATGTACCAAACATACCTAAAACAACTTATTATCTATAATTCCCAGGCTCTATCAAATCTGCAGCCAGAAATTTAATACCTCAACATTGGAGGTCTCCCAGACACCGTCCCTAGCTGAACGGGTGATTGGAAATGGCTGCTTTTAGTGATATGGAACATCGTTGCATGCTACCTACTTCACAAACATACCTCCACTTGAGCCTTCTGGATGGTTTTGTCACTCACCAGAATTAGAAAATTTGGTTTCCTCTTAACTGCTTCTTAACTACTTCTTATTGGCATGGTGAGAATGGGAACGCGGTCCCCCTTTTGCTTCTCCTTTACCTTTCTCTATCTCTTCTCCTACTATAACTGTATTTAATCACATATCTGTGTATATTGTTAATTTGCTATAAGCCAATACCCAACATGATACTTAATGGAAACGAAGATTGATCTAAGAGAGTCACTCATATAGCTATGAGGTCACTAACACATCCTTTAGTTGTGGTTTTATTATTGATGATACTACATACCTTGAAATGTTAAAGTGGTAGTAAACTCTTTTTTATAAATTGTACCTACAGGTAAGCTTATATTAAGGCTTACCTGTAAGTACAGTGAATATCTCCTAAACTTGGGGTGTTTAGTAGATATTCACACTGGATGCAGCCAATGATGCCACCGGCCCATGCGCTCTGAAGGTCCGGCACACCGTGCTGGATCTTCAGAGCTTTATGCCGGAGCTGAGAGCTCCTGTGCGCAAGCACGGGACTGACGTCATTGCGGTCCCAGCCACACAGCCGGAGCTGGCAAACCCGAAAGGAAGACCGAGGGAAGATGGAAGCCCTGTCAGCGGTGACAGTGCACAGTTGGAGGGCTTCGTTCCAAGGTAAGTATTTCATAATGTGCCAGTATGTGATGCATACTAGCACATTATGCTATTGCTTTGCAGGGGATTTTTTTTCTACTTGGCTAGGTTTACTACCGCTTTAAGGATTTAGGTATTAGGTATGTTGATACTTCTGTTGCAACAATGTAACAACATATGTGATGTCAACCTTTTTTTTCTATTATGTACGTTGTGACGTGTTATCATGACTGATATACACTAAATTGCCAAAAGTATTGGGACACCTGCCTTTACACGCACATGAACTTTAGTGGCATCCCAGTCTTAGTCCATAGGGTTCAATATTGAGTTGGCCCACCCCTTGCAATTATAACAGCTTCAACTCTTCTGGGAAGGCAATCCACAAGGTTTAGGAGTGTGTCTATGGAAATATTTGATCATTCTTCCAGAAGCGCATTTGTGAGGTCAGGCACTGATATTGGACGAGAAGGCCTGGCTCGCAGTCTCCACTCTAATTCATCCCAAAGGTGTTCTATCAGGTTGTGGTCAGGACTCTGTGCAGGCCAGTCAAGTACCTCCACCCCCAAACTCGTTAATCCATGTCTTTATGGACCTTGCTTTGTGCACTGGTGCGCAGTCATGTTGGAATAAGAAGGGGCCAACCCCAAACTGTTCCCACAAAGTTGGAAGCATGAAATAGTCTAAAATGTCTTGGTATGCTGGCGCTTTAAGAGTTCCTTTAACTGTAACTAAGGGGCCAAGCTCAACCAATGAAAAACAACCCGACACCATAATCCCCCCTCCACCAAATGATTTGGACCAGTGCACAAAGCAAGGCCCATAAAGACACGGACCCACATACATTAACTTAGAAACAATTCAACAGTTTAACACAACATAAAAAATCTGCTTTCATGCTGGTAAATGCCCAATCCTCTGGTTTATTGGGTTCAGTGGAATAATTTTTGTCCTTATATATGTCTTGATGGTGATGCTTTCAACACTGAGCCAGGACCAGTGTTATTGGTGAACCTGTTCACCCCAGTACTGATTGACAAATAGCGGATTCGCAGTCATAAACGTATTCAAAGATAACGCTGTCAACAAAACTGTGATATAGCTACAATGGGTTTGGAGGGTACAAACACACCCTGATCCCATAAGGAACAGATTACATGACTGATATCACTGCCAAAAATGCCTTGTGTGTCACTTCTAGATAAGGTGGCAAGTTGCTTGCCCATTCAGCATGGCACAGCAGAGATAACCGTTTTTTACATTTTAGAATTGGGTGCCTCAAGATTGTGCATAATTTTAAAGGGTGGCTTAACTGACAGTAGGTTGAGAAACACTAGTATACAGTATATGTCTCTATATCTCTATATAAATCCACTGAAGGTTTTTCTTAAACAGTTTTCACTAAATATAACCTCTGCATCTTATACAGATGACAAATTAGTTAAACAGTGGTGCACTGTTCATATCCCCAAATAATCAATAAATGAATGCTGAGCATAAATCATAAAATCCTATGTGATCATAAATAATAACTTATATCAAAAACAATAACAATTGACATATATACACAAATAGATGTGGACCGCCTGCAAATTGTTAAAATTACAGTGATAAAAAGTGCCAAGAAAAGGTGTCCTTAATCCAAATATAAAAAATTTCAGGAAACATTCCATACTTCCAAATGCATGAGAAACAGTGAATATCCCAACTTGCTTGCAACCACCATATCACCTCTGGGTGCAGGGCATGCTCACCTTAATGTTTTGACCATATGGTCAATAATTGTGGTTTGGCTAATAAGTAGAAGCTGCTTCACCTTTTGGTCCCTTTAGTCCTCCTCCACATACAATTGCCCCTGAATAGCTACCCTGAGGAAGTCACGTGATGCAACGCGTCGGGAGGAGCCTGTGACGTCATTTCCGATGTTCCAAGACCCGGAAGTTGGTGAGCATTCTATGGGAAGATCTCTGCTGGAATTATTATGTGATTAGGCTGTAAACAAGTACTGAACATTGTGAGTGTATAAGATATGGATTTTAATAAAACATGTTTTTTATTGATATACTGTGGATCTTTTTTTATCTTGAGCTGGAAATCGTGGAAAGGAATCATCCCCTATATAGAGGCAATTGTATGTGGAGGAGGACTAAAGGGACCAAAAGTGAAGCAGCTTCTACTGATTACCCAAACCGCGATTATTGCCCATATGGTCAAAATATTAAGGTGAGCGTACCCTGCACCCAGAGGCGATGTGGTGGTTGCAAGCAAGTTGGGGTATTCACGGTTTCTCACTCATTTGGAAGTGTGGAATGTTTCTTAGAATCTGTTACATTTGGATTATGGACACCTTTTCTTGGCACTTTTTATCACTGTAATCAGGCGGTCCACATATATTTGTGTCTATATATCAATTGTTATTGTTTTTGATATAAGTTATCAATTATGATCACATAGGATTTTATGATTTATGCTCAGCATTTCATTAATTAATTGGAGGATATGAACAGCGCACCACTGTTTAATTAATTTGTTACTTTTAAAGTGAGAGAGTGCACTTGATTTGTGGATGCAGCAGTTCGATACATACACATAGGGGTTAATTTACTAAAGGCAAAGTGCAGTTGCTCCAGAGCTTAGTAAATGAGCAGAAGCTTGGCTGACTTCCATCATCCAATCATGTGCAAGCAAAAATGCTGTTTTTTTTAAATTTTCCTTGCATGTGATTGAGTACTCTTTGCAAAGAGAACTTTTACCTCATTTACTAAGCTCTGGAGCAATTGCACTTGCAGAGTGCAACTGCACAGTCTATGCCTTTAGTAAATCAACCCCCCAGTATCATTAAATTTACGCAGTTTAGCAGCACAGTATATTTTATATTAATCTTATACAGATGCTTTTGAATTCCACCAATTTCTTACAATTTTACACAAGGCAAGTGATATTAAAGTGTGAAAAATATTTTCTGCTGAGGACTAAAGCAAAGAAAGAATGTTACATTTTTTGAAAGCCACTTTAAACCAACTATTTTTTGAATAGTTGCATAACATGTTATTCACAGTTTATGTTGCGCCTTGATGAGTGAAAGGTAAACATTACAGCAGAGCTGATATTTTCCATGCAGGTTTAAGATATCATCAGCTCAATAAAACTGAGCAACACTGTGTAAACATTAGATTTTTTTCTTCATACTTTCCTGTAAAATCCATTTCTTTGAGTACATCTCGGGACACAGAGCAGCCATAAACATTACTAGCTGGGTTATGCGCCACCTATAGGTGAATGGACACTGGTAGAATAACCAAAAACAGGAAGTGATCCCCTATATAACCCCTCACATACAGGAAGTACTCCAGTTTTGTAGCAAGCAATGAACTCCCAAAAAGAGTGGGGAGGGACCTCTGTGTCCCGTAATCTACTCAAAGAAATGGATTTTACAGGTAAGTATGAAGAAAGAAATAAAATTTTCTTTCTCCTACATCACGGGACACCGAGCAGCCATATACAATACTACTAGGGTGACCACGTGTCCCGGATTGCCTGGGACTGACCCACAATTGGCAGCTCTGTCCCGGGCACCTCCACTCTGTGACATTGCAGTGTCCCGGAATGAAACGATGTAGCCGTTCGTGATTCTGCACCGATTGATTGCCAGTGAGGTCATCCAAGAGGCGTAGCGTGGAGGGGAGGGCAGCCGGTACTCTCTCGCCCCGGGAGAGAGTTGCTGTTACTGCCACTGCCGCGTCGTCCCAAATCAAATGTGCTGTACCAAGTACTTCCTCCGCTCCGGCCTCCTACACCTCATATAATATTTCACAGGCATTGCTTCGCAGCACCCTCCCCCTGCCCAGGGACTCCTGTTGTCCAGCCTGTCCCTCATGATCCCTCAGGTGCGGGGCAGCCGGGTGTGTGTGTGAGAATGGCGGAGGGAGAGGGGCAGTGCTTGGTGCAGAGCGTACAGCAGCTGTTGGTGGAGCTCCTGGCCGGTGGGAGATACCGAGGAGCGGCAGTGGGGTGGGAGTCGGGACTCTAGAACAGTACTGGTGTTGGGGAGAGTCCTCATCCAATGGAGGCCATAGAGAGGTGAGCAGAATCCACCAAATGACATTGTAAATGTGTGGGGGGAGTAGTGTGAGTAGTGCAGGAAGTAGGAATCCGGTAGGTCAGTTTAGTGGACAATATAGTGGACAGGTAGGTCAGTGTAGTGGACAGTTAGGTCAGTGTAGTGGACAGGTAGGTCAGTATAGTGGTCAGGTAGGTCAGTGTAGTGGACAGTATAGTGGACAGGTAGGTCAGTGTAGTGGACAGGTAGGTCAGTGTATTGGACAGTATAGTGAACAGGTAGGTCAGTGTAGTGGACAGTATAGTGGACAGTTAGGTCAGTGTAGTGGACAGGTAGGTCAGTGTTGTGGACAGTATAGTGGACAGGTAGGTCAGTGTAGTGGACAATATAGTGGACAGTTAGGTCAGTGTAGTGGATAGGTAGGTCAGTGTAGTGGACAGGTAGGTCAGTGTAGTGGACAGTATAGTGGACAGCAGGGCCGTTTTTAAGGCAGGGCAAAAGGGGCAGCTGCCCTGGGCCCTGTCATTGTTGTGGGGCCCAAAGCAGCTGCCTCATACTTGCCAACTATCCTGGTTTAAATTCCCTCGTACCTTGAGGTTTTAGTCCTGTGCTGTGTCCCGATATCTCAGTGTGAAATGTTGCTACTAATGCTGCCCAGCTCTGCCCTATTGTTGTGTACAGATGACTCACCTGCAGACCCTGTGTTTACATGTAAATTACCGGCATTCATATGTAAATAGCGGTGGCATTCATACGTAAATAGCGATGGCCAGCAACATTGATATGTATATCATGCCCTCCTGAGGTCATATCCACAGTAATAGCAATAGCTGCCTGATCTGATTCATTAAACTGATTTTGAGTCTAGCTGCTATTTATTGTATGTCTCAGAGCAGGTGGAGAGTGAAACTGCATGGGGGCCCCCCCCCCCAAGAAAAGTTTTGCCCAGGGTCCAATCAATATTAAAGACGGCCCTGGTGGACAGGTAAGTCAGTGTAGTGGACAGGTAGGTCGGTGTAGTGGACAGTATAGTGGACAGGTAGGTCAGTGTAGTGGACAGGTAGGTCAGTGTAGTGGACAGTATAGTGGACAGGTAGGTCAGTGTAGTGGACGGAGGAGGGAGGAGCTAACCTGGATGATGTCACCCGCTGCCATCCTGCTGTGCTGACCCGCAATCGGCACTCTGTGTATTACTATACACTTTTGAATCAAGAGGATTTCATGTGAGTGCGTATTTGTTTTAATAAACTAATATTTTTTTAAGCAAACGGAGAGCACTTAGTATACTTTGTTTACCCGCATGTTCTGGAATATATCTGAGTATCAAGACCCGCTGCTGACATTCATAAATTCCCCAAGGTGGGACCAGTGCTTTTGACCTTCGGTTGATTCAGGTGTCCACCTTTGGATGTGAACAAGCATTTCTTATGGTGGTGGAGGGCGCTGTCACCTATTAAGGATACCAGATTTTCCTTCACCCATGTGGATACTTGTGCTGCTGTCTGGGCTCTGTGGTTCTATTATGTACTGCCTCATTTGGACTTTTATATGGCTTTATATTTGTGTGTGTTTTTAAGTGTTATATACTAGTGCGCTGCCTTTTTTCTTATATGGCTATTTAAAGGAATGTGAATTTACGTTTAGTGTTCAACTGGCAACATATTATTTATACCTTCCCAATGTATGTTTTGCATTGACAATATTAATTTATCATTGAGATCAGTGTAGTGGTCAGTATAGGAATCAGGTAGGTAAGTGTAGTGGTCAGGTAGGTCAGTGCAGGAATCGGATAGGCCAGAGTAGGAATCAGATAGGTCAGTGCAAGAGTTAGTGTAGTGGACAGGTAGGTCAGTTTAGTGGACAGTGGACCTTTTGTAGTAAAAAGTTTTGTTTTTATATGCAACTTTAGTGCCTTAGATATAAAGAGTGTTTGTTTAATATTTGTTTGTTAGCCTAACATTGAAAAAACAATGACATTCTTTGAATCTAAGTGGCCGCCTGCAGCTGCAATGTTAGGCTAACATACATGAAACAAATGCTTTTTCTACAGCACTAAAGTTGCATATAAACCCCGCTCTGCTCTCAAGCCCGACCACTCACCATCTGCATTGTAAGACAAGTGACATTTCTTAAATAAGTAAGGGGTGGTGCCACCCAGTGATGTCACATGGTGTCACCGCCCCCTTGTGATGTCAACGATCAGTGCATGCTGGGGGGGTGTCCCCGAATGGCAGTTTGGAAATGTGGTCACCCTAACTACTACCTGGGACGTCCCAGAGCAATAGCCTTGAGGGGAGGGAGACACACTGTATGAAAACACCATCGGTTTTATACAGCAGCCTGCAAGACACTACGGCCAAAAGCCGAGTCCTCTGCTGCCTTAACATCCACCTGATTAAATCTTGTGAACGTATGTACCGAAGACCAAGTGGTGTCCTTGCAAATCTGTGCCACTGACGCCTGATGGCGAAAACCCCTCGAGGTTCCAACACCCCTGGTAGAATGAGCTCTAACCCCAAAGGGAGGAGCTTTACCTTTCAGTCATAGGCCTGAGTTATTAACTGGCGAATCCAAAGTGAAATAGACGCCTTAGAAGCCGCTTGACCCTTCTTGAGGCTTTCCGGCAAAATAAAAAACGCATCAGAACGTCTGATGCTTACAGACCTTTCCAGGTAGACTCTGACAGCCTGCACCACATCCAAAAGGTGCAACTGCTTCTCTTCTGGTGAGCCAGGCTGAGAGAAAAAAGAAGGTAGAACAATGTCCTGATTTAAATGAAATTCAGAAAAACTACCTTAGGCAAAAAGGACGGAACAGGTCATAGCACCACTTTATCATGGTGCAAAATCAAATACGGCTCCTTACAGGAAAGGGGTGCCAATTCAGAGACTCTTCATATCTGGGGTCCTTAGAACCCCCCTTTCATCAAGGTCCTTAGAGTCACTCCCTTAAAGGATGGTCCCCAGAGTTTCCCTAGTTACATCAGGTTCCTAGAGTCCCCCCCTTTACATCAGGGTGCCCCTACTACTTACATAAGGGTCTGAAGAGCCCCCTTACATCAGGGTCCTCAGAGTCCCCCACTTACATCATTGTCCCCAAAGTCCAACACTTACATTGAGGTCCCCAAAGTCCCACACTTTCATCAGGATTACCATAGTTCCCACTTCCGCCTTTTATTAGGCATACCATTGCCCCCCCAAAATTAGGATCCCTAGAGTCTCTCCCCTTACATAAGGGTCCCCAGAGTCATCCCACCTTACATCAGGTTCCCCACAGTCACCTCTCCTTACATAAGGGTTCTCAGAGTCACCACCCCTTACATAAGGGTCCCCAGAGTCATCCCCACCTACATAAGGGTCCCCACAGCTACCCCCCCTTACATAAGGGTCCCCAGAGTCACCCCCCTTATATACAGGTCCCAAGAGTCACCCCCCCTTACATTAGGGTCCCTAGAGTTCTTCTGCTTACATCAGGGTCCCCAGAGCTGCCCCCCCACATTAAATTAGGGTCTGCAGAGTTTCCTTACCTCCCTTGCAACACAGTCCACTGCTTTCCTTTCTCAGTGCAGCCAGCAGCTACACAAGAATGGCAGGAGGCAGGGCACTGGCTGAAGGTCTGGAAGAGGAAGTTCTGTCGTCCTATCTGAATACTGAGTGCGGAGCAAGCACTTGATTGGTTGTTAGTATGACGAGTGGTCCTAGCAACCAATTACTATAGCTGACAGCACTGGGAGGAGGTGCTGCACGTGGCAGGGCTGCGGGTGGCTGGAAAAAAATGATCTCTGTGAGGTGTTATAGCACACAAGTGCAACCCCTGGTGTCGCCCCTATGTGCTGTTGACAAGTGGAACAGTGGCATTGGGCACTTGGACAGAAGGCCCTAGGAGTGTTTGGATCCTGGCTTTGGGGGAGGGGGGCACAGCCTACCCCAGCACCCCCCTAGATCCAGCCATGAGGGTCAGTCCATTGAGGTGTTCTGCCGGCTATCGTCGGGGCCCCTTAAGTTCATCAGTGCACTTAACGACAGTCCCAGTTAACCTGCATGCAGTATGGGTACAGTATAGGTATAATATAGTCTCGGACCAGGTGCAAGGTAGTTGTGATTCAGATGTGGTAAAGGTTCGGAATTATGCGGTACAGGGTTGGTATAGGTGTAGTCTAGGTTTGGAATAAGTGTGATATAGACTTCAGAATGGGTGCAGTATAGATTGGGTACACTTGGTTCCCTGCTCTCAGTGGCTCAGCTAGCTAGCAGTATCAGTAATGGCTGAATAGCCCTCTCACCAGTTCTCTGGATACTGCCGCGATCTCTCACTGTAGAAGGGGAGGTCCTCTTGGTCTCTCCCTGAAAGCCTCGGGTGATCAGCGGTGGAAAGCAAAGGATGAGTGGATACTCCAGTTCCCCTGCGGCAGCGATGCATGTGCTGTGATGTGAGTGGTGCTGCGCTACCCCCGGGTGTCCTCACTTTCAGTATCAGGCTCCGATCTCCCCTGGTATGCTCTCCCACTGGCAGGCGAATATCCAGACAGAGGTGCTCTCACTCTAACTCTCTTGGTGCCAAGAGGAAGAACTTTCCTGGGCAGTTTAATAAAAATCATCTCTCTATCCCTCTATTTCAGTGGTTCTCAACTCCTGTCCTCAGGGCCCACTAACAGGCCAGGTTTGCAAGATAACTGAAATACATCACAGGTGATATCATTTGCTGCTCAGTGATTGCAGAATTCTAGTCTGTATCTCCCCAAGGTAATACATAAAACCTGGCCTGTTAGTGGGCCCTGATGACAGGAGTTGAGAACCACTGCTCTATTTGTTCCATGATATGTCTGCTGTCTCAAACTACAACTCCCAGGATTCTCAACACTCTGCAAGGAGTCTATGGGTTTGCTTGACTTTAGCTCTCCCCCTACTGCCGGAGTAGAATGATGCAGCATAACGTCAGTATCTCAGTACATGGAGAGTAGAATAAAAGGCAATGTCTCCTCCAAATTGTTATAACCCAGCACCAGGCTACATAATGAACAGATTACAACACTAATATCACTGCCAAAAATGCCTTCTGTTCCACTTCTAGGTAACATGGCAAGTTGCTTGCCCAATCAGCCTGGCATAGCGGAGCTAACCTATGTGATGGATCACCTCCAGTCTTCTCTTTTCAGCTGGCCCGAAACACTGAAATATGACCGTTCTCAATTTCAGTTTAGTTGTCCAATAATTAAAAAAAATAATTTAATTAATAATTCCTTATTTTTTGATTGACTGTTGAACATCTGATAGCATCTGATTTGAATTACTATGAAAATTCCATTTGATTACAAATATTCTTTCCAAATCTGTTTGAATCTATTAAAATGATCTAAAATGCTAGTCGTTTTAATCTGTCTGATTTAATCTGTCCTTTATACATCAAAGTAGGTCTCAAACAAACAGCAACGAATACAAAACGGTAGCAGTATTTTGCAGCAATACGTATTACAGACACATACTCAGGCACAGTTTACTGTTTTATTAACACTAAATCGTGAATCCAAACTGAGCACTCAATCTGCAGAACGCAAAGGATAAAAGATACTTTATCGCCATCTGCAGTTTGAAATGGAAAGAGCAATATTAATATGGATTAGTTTTGAGACCTTACATTAACAACCCTGGTTGAGAGAACATTTATAATTTCTTGTTAAAGTGTAACTAAAGGCAAAACTTTTTTTATTATTTATTTTTTTATTTCGTTTATTTCTGTTTTGGCTATGGGACAGGAAATGAAGGGAAATCTCCTCTATAGGAAACAGATGGCAAACAAAGAAAAAAAAACTGAACGGTGTTACAACGCCCCCTTACTCTATCCAAAATGAGAAATAAATATTTTTGCCCTTTGTTACACTTTAACTGATCATTGCAAAGTAATTTTTACCATTTTGTTGACACTTGTGTGCATATCTCACAACTTTTTGAGTTGGGAAGGAGGGACACCTATCAGCAAACGTATGTAGGCATTAGACACATCCCCTGCCAGGACCCCTTAAAGAAGAATAAACCCATAAGTGCTTTTTTCTTTTTTTTTTACCATTAGTATTCCTTTATACTGTCTTTTGAAATTGACAAATGCAGCAATTTAGAATTTGGACATGGGTGAGGGCAGCCTACTGCATTAGGGTGTGCACCCCAAAGCTCAAACACACATGTCTTTCTCTGCAGCCTCAGCTGCATTGGACAGTGAATGAATGGGAAGTGCTCTGTGCTGAGCGGCTTCTTATACATTTACGAGTTGAAGCATAGTAAACACAGTTTACTATGGTTCAGTTATGAATGAACACAGGCTGGTAAATTACATATTGACTGGCCCCTTGCCCCGCTCTCCATCTTGAAACATCCCCCACAGCAGCCAGGGGAAGAGCAGAAGAGGGAATCCAGCAGTACTGCAGATGGGGGGGGGGTGTTGCAACATGGGGGGTAGGCCTGTGCAGTAGGGAGGATCGGGACCGCACGTAGTAATTAGGGTGTGCCCAGGCACACCTGACACACCCGCTGCGCACGCCTATGAATTTGGATGAAAGGTTTAGCACTGGGAAACACTTTTTGAAAGATAAAAAGCACATTTTATATACAACTATACAGATCAGACCAAAATGAGGGACAAATGAGGAGGAATGAGGAACATTGTTCCAAATCAGGGACAGTCCCTCAAAATTAGGGACAGTTGGGAGCTATGCTTATGTGTTCACCATGACATTAGCAGTCTCCCTATCTTCCCAGCACCCCCAAAGACCTAGAAAAGCAACAGCCACACAGAAGGGGTGAAGATTGAAATGCCCCTCTAAAAGCCTCAGAAATCAGTAGGTTAGACCCCTTTCACACTGGGGCGGTTTGCAGGCGTTATTGCGCAAAAAATACCGCCTGCAAACCGCCCCAAAACAGCCTCCGAGGGCTTTCACACTGAAGCGGTGCGCTGGCAGGAGAAGAAAAAATCTCCTGCAAGCCGCATCTTTGGAGCGGTGAAGGAGCGGTGTATTCACCGCTCCTAAACCGCTCCTGCCCATTGAAATCAATGGGACAGCGCGGCTATACCGCGGCAATACCGCGGCTATAGCCGCGCTATACGAGTGGTTTTAACCCTTTTTCGGCTGCCAGCAGGGGGTTAAAACCGCACCGCTAGCGGCCGAATACCGCGGTAAAACAGCGCTGAAAATAGCGCTGTTTTGCCGCCGACGCCCCCTACCGCCCCAGTGTGAAAGCAGCCTAAATGATGTGAAATTAATCCTGTTATATGAAATAAGACATCCCAGTCTCGTCTTAGAACTCTACTGGAAATGTTATTTTGATGGGGTACTTGTACATGTTAAAAAAGCAGGGGTACAGTATTTCCTGCCTTGACCATAGGCAGGCAAAACCTCCCACTTAGCCCGATTTTGATAAGATTTAAGCAATGCCTTGGTATAGCTTATCTCAGTATTTACAGAACAGAAACAGGTATAGCTCTGCGATAAATTGTGCTCTAATCTTTGTAATGTGCATAGCTGACCTGGAAAAAGATTGCTTTGCACTATAAGTTATCTCCTGTATATAAAGATGTTATTAAAAATTCTTCATATAAACTGATGATTTATTTTGTGGCTTTATTACAACCCCTACCACATTAAGAGATCAAAACTGAAATATGTTTTCCAGTAAAACATAAAAAGAAAGTTGTCCAGTATGAATAGCCCACTCCTAAGGGTTATTGGTTTCACAGGGATTATCTTTGATTGTCTCTTTTATGCCTCTTGATGGGCTGCCAAATGTACTCAAGGTTTTCTCACTAAGCCTTAGCCAAATGTTATAAGTGAACTCCAGGACTATTGAACAAATATTGAATCTGGAGCCATAAACAAATTAAGGCTAATTCCGAGATAAGGCTGAAAATATCCTAATTTTCCAACGACAGGCAATCTGGTAAATTGCAGGAACTGAGAGGTTATAGTAGATATAAGAGATTCAGAGGTCATAACTTGCTTATTGTAAAGTGGTTGGCTGGTGGGTGTCTGCTGCAGGGGGATACACATGAAACTCTAGTCTGCTCTGATGTCTGAGGCCAAGGCTGCTGTTAGAAAACACAGGGCTCCATACAGCCTACCTGACACCCCCCCCCCCCCCCCGGGCCGAAGGTGACTGAGGACATACTGTAGATTTATTAGTCCCTTTCTCTGTAGCCTCAGCTGCTGCACAGATGAATGAACAGAAAGCTTCCTGTTCTTTCACAAACTGAAGCATAGTAAACACAATTTACTATGCTTTACTGATGAATAACCACAGGACTGACTGGTACCGATCGCTCACTATGTTCATTCAGGAAAAGAAGGGGCCAGTAAACAACATATTTACCGGCCCCTTCCCCCCGCTCTCCATCCTGAAACATCCCCCTCTGTACCCAAAGAATCTGCTGGTGGGAGAGGAGAGGAAAAGGGGCACACAGGGGGGCCCGGACAGCAGATGTAAGTGACACATGTGCAAGAACCAATCCTCTGCAGTGCAGCTAGAGGGAGAAAGCCGTCAGTGTTGCAGGGGGAGGCAGAAGAGGATCCGTGTCTGCAATAAGACAGTACAGACAGCCCTCCTGCTCAGCAGGTGCCCGGGTCCCCCTTTTGAACTGTTGGGGCCTTGGCCCAGTACAGGAGGGCTGGTTGTACTGCCTTATCAGTGACCCTGTCTGCGGCTATCCTCACTATACTGAAAGTGTATGCCAGCGTTGGCAGGGTCTAACCTTGCCTTAAAATGTGCTCACCAATGCCAAGGACCAGGCGGTGGCTGCAGTCATATGAAGAATCAAACATTAAGTCAGTCCCCAGCTCAGAGATGATCCACCTGTGTGCAGCACAAATGTGCAGAGTTCCTCCATAGGATGTCTTGTCCCAAGTCACTGCACACTTGTAACTGATGTATGTGTTGCATTTGGAGGTACATGCAGAGTCATTTCCCACTCCACTAGTCAGCGTACCTCTGTTACTTCACTCCCAGTAATGGAATATAACCCTGCCGGACACATAACGCGGGTCTCATACATGTCCCCAGTTGATTCTTCCTGTACCAAGTGATCAGGCTTTGGATCTCCGTAACGCTAGTCTGCTCCCAGTGACTGGAGGAGATGAACAGCTAGGGAGAGAGTCAGAGCATTACCCCCTTGTTACAGGAGGATCTGTCACCTGACCAGGTACCACGCCAAATGACTGGTTGCTGTAGCTGTTCTTCCTTTCGCTTACCCATGGAAACTACCTTCTCTTCTTAGTGTAGCGCTAGCCCCAGAGGAGCCGCTAAAGTATATTTGGTTCTGTACTCTGCCTCTCAACCCCAAGAACAGTCTCAGCCCCCTCTGGCACACCTGACAATAATATTAGTGCAAACACCACCAATGAAAAACACACGTTATAGTAAAACACAAAAATAGTCGTTACTGTGAAATTTCTTTGAAAGGGTAACAAACAATAGCAGTACATCTGAACAGTAGGCAAATATATCTCAAGTAAATTAACTGTGTAATAAGGACTCAAATCAGGAGCAATATAACTCAATGGTATTTTAAGGCTGCTTTACGGGGACTCCTTAAGGCGAGTAACCCCGAGAGCAGAGGCAAACACTCTAATGCCCCGTACACACGGTTGAACATTGATCGGACATTCCGACAACAAAATCCTAGGATTTCTTCCAACGGATGTTGGCTCAAACTTGTCTTGCATACACACGGTCACACAAAGTTGTCGGAAAACCCAATCATTCTGAACGCAGTGACGTAAAACACGTACGTCGGGACTATAAACGGGGCAGTAGCCAATAGCTTTCATCTCTTTATTTATTCTGAGCATGCGTGGCACTTTGTGCTTCGGATTTGTGTACACATGATCGGAAATTCCGACAACGGATTTTGTTGTCGGAAAATTTTATAGCCTGCTCTCAAACTTTGTGTGTCGGAAAATCTGATGGAAAATGTGTGATGGAGCCCACACACGGTCGGAATTTCCGACAACAAGGTCCTATCACACATTTTCCATCGGAAAATCAGACCGTGTGTACGGGGCATAACAGTTGACCGATCACAAAATGGAAAACACTGTCACCACTCTAAAAACACTTTAAGCAGCAGTCCTTTAGGATATTGTAGCAGAGCTTTTGTCATACATTCAAAAATCGCAAGCTTCAATATAATGTTCATATATGGAATAATATTGCGGTGCAGTTCAGTGATATCTTATGGTAAAATTAATTGTTGAGAGAACACCTTCCACCAGACACTTCACCACGTGAGATAAACTCCCCTTTGGGAATGCACTCTCCACATATGCAGATAAAGTGCACCTTTAAACAACCACCGATTCTCCACCGCTCTGATAGAACTTCCACCAAACTTAAAGCCGTATCATGCAAGGATCATTTATTTGCCATTAACATGCTTCAGCAGAGAGCAGTCCTTGGGCCTTATGACTTCTAACTATTTTTGTAGGCATTTTCTTCAGTGAGAAGAAGAATACAGTTTGTCTCTAAACTATCCAAAACATGGTGTAATATTCAGAACAGTGCTAAACAGTTTCAGGGGTAAATGTGAACATATATCCTGGAAGCAGTCCCTGTACCCTAAGTTTCAGGAGGAGTGCTGTGGTGTACTTACTAAGTGGTCCATTGAGAATCAGTCCCAGGCCATAGGCCTCATCCCCATGCTCTAGGGTCCTGGTTCCCAGCCTGTGGCCTGAGGTCTGCATGCTGCCCTTTGGCACTTTTGTGTGGCCCTCTGGGCCCCTGCAGACACTAACTCTGTGTTTCCCTATTGCCCTGTAATAGTAGTAGCCTGATGTAATATGTCTCTAGTCTATGGCTGTCACCTGAAGCATGCTCCCACTCTCCAGGAACTACTATAGCATATCCACAGTCTCTGACCATCTTATGCATCATGTCTGCAATCTCTAACCACCTCTTGTATTATGTCAGCAGGTTCTGCCAATCTCTTATATCATGTCCGCAATCTCTGACCATTTTGCGTATTATGTCCAGGTCCATAGCCTCTATCTCTTGTATCAGGCCCTATCGTAGATAGGGGCTAGGATTAAGTTTAGTGCTGTGTTCAGTGGAGCTGTGTGTATTTTTGTTAGGTAAATTTAGCTTGCCTTAATGTAACTAGTGTGGCTGCGACTGATTAGTTAGGTCTGTTCGGTGTCTAATGCCGCGTACACACGTGCGGACTTTACGGCAGACTTTGTCCGGCGGACTTTATGACGGACTTTTTGAATGAACGGACTTGCCTACACACAATCAACCAAAGTCCGACTAATTCGTACGTAATGACGTACGACCGGACTAAAACAAGGAAGTTCATAGCCAGTAGCCAATAGCTGCCCTAGCGTGGCTTTTTGTCCGTCAAACTAGCATACAGACGAGCGGACTTTTCGACCGGACTCGAGTCCGTGGGATAGATTTGAAACATGTTTCAAATCTAAGTCCGGCAAACTTTTGAGAAAAAAAAGTCAGCTGGAGCCCACACACGATCGAATTGTCCGACGAACTCCGGTATGCCGGAAAAGTTTGCCGGAAAGTCCGCTCGTGTGTACGCGGCATCAGATTCTGTCAGGCTGATGGCTCCCTCTGCTGTCCAGAGAGTGGTAGAATTCTTTGGATCGTAGGTGTGGAATAATGCAGATGGCAGTATGAATATTTATACTGCCCTGGCCAATCCCAGGGAGCATGGCCCTGAAGGCTGCTGGGAGTCTGTATATATTCTCTGGGACACTGAGCTCGGGGTCTACTCCTGCAGAGGATCAGTCCAACCTGGAGAACATATGCTTGCTGTTTGTTAGGCCTCAGGTGGGTGACCTGAAGGCCTGGATGCTGAAGCTACAGAGAGGGGACTGAGAGGCTGTCTACTGAAGATCTAGCTTTGCGACACCTAGAGAAAGGTGTCGCTTGGAAGTTGGAAGGAGGCAACCAACTGTCCCTGGATGTTTTGTGAGTACAGACTGCTGTGAGAGGTCTTGGAGATTTTTGGGCTGCTGCCACCCCTTGTGTGCTAGAGAGCCAGCTGTGTTTGTCTAAAGGGACTCTGATCTTAGTGCTGTAAAGAAAGAAGCTTGTGTGCTGTTAACTGCTTCTATTACAAAGCCAAATCCACAGTTTGCTATACGTAAAGATTTTTGTTTTAGCTCTACATTTATCTTTTTCCACTACAAAGCGAAGTCCACAGTTTGCTATCTGCAAGGACTTTTGCTTCAGCTTGAAAGAAAGGAATTCACTATCCTCAACATGCACATAGTTTCTGTTTTTGGAGTATCCCACTCAATTCCCTCAACCCTATCCAAGTTCTCCAAAAATAAAAACAAAAAAAAAACAACACCCCTAGACTGGTTATTGAGGAAAAGTGTGGCTGGGATCGTGTGTCTGGCTGTGGGGCAATCCACTGGGGAAGAACCTGGGCATATTTCCAGCTGCTCCTACAGGAGTAAGTGCTACATACTTATAAGTGCACACTTTACCTGCCTGTCTCCAATACTGGAGTCTGGCAGGGCCTTGGCTTTACTTCTCCTGCTGTTGCGCTAATTCTCAGGGTCTTTTCCCACTTTTAACGGCGTACAACTTGTGAAGGATCTTGCATTCTATGGAAGATGGAATACAACCCTCTTCAAAGCTTCACAACTGGATGACCTACTACTTCTAAGGCAACTACAAGACAACTAGAATGTCTCTCACTCATGTCATCTTCCTCTCATTAGATCACCCTGGACAAGGTCTTTTATATGAAAAGAAACACAGAGCAAGGGTTCTTTTCTGCATTATGCTGACGCAGGGCAGGCTTTTTTACTCAGACTATGGCTTTTTAAAGGAAAACAAACTATAAGACTTTACATAACTTTTGTATTTATGCATCTGAAATTTATTTACCTGATTTAAACTGAAAGTGCATTTAGGCTTTTAAAAAATAAGAATAAAATTCAGAACACCAGCAATCAGCCCTTGGCGTATGGAAGTATCAAACCCAGTGACTGCTCCAGCCTAGAGGTTGTTAAGTTCACCAGAATCTCAATAAAACATGTCATTAATGCCTACTTGTAATGTTCCAAATAAGATAAAGGTTTCCTCATTAAACCATATACTGGTTTTATACGGCTGAACCTGATCACCCTGGTAAATATAGGTTTTTGTGCCAAAACCTAATTGCACCAATCTGAGTTCAGGTGCAGTAAATCATATCAGGAGATTTTTAATCTTCAAAAATATTTAGATAATAACTGCTTGATAACATACTATAGATCCTGTTTAAGGTAATATTGCAAATTTTATTGCCAGAAATATTTTGCATGGCAGCTGGAGAGTGATTATATTTGTTTGAATCAAGTACAATTCAATTTTTTTTAAATATAAAATGACCTTCTGTGGCTCTCTTAATGCAATCCAATGTGTGAAATGACCGTCCTTTATGTGGGGTAGAAAAGACAGTTCATACACCTCATTGTTTCATGTGATGGCACACGCACAGCATTCTGTACCAGCAAGGACAGCATTCTGTACCAGCAAGGACACAAAGGAAAGGGTTGGGCTAAGCAGAAAAGCATCATTACAACTTTAAGGGCCCATTTCCACTGTTGTGGTTAAAAGAAAAAAAATGTTTGCTTCCAAATGTGCTCTGGGTTTACCTGCATTCTACTTCAAGTTTCAATACATTTTGCTTCTGGTTTGTATGTTGGGCCAATAAAAATAAGAATTATCTAAAGCCAAAACCATGGATAGTTGTTTCTAACTTTTTAAAGTTGGGAATGTAAAAAGCTTCCTGGGTTTTTTTTTTTTTTTACTATGTTCACTTAAGATTTCACTTCACATCCTGTCCTTGAGTTAAAGCAGACCTTTACCCAAAAATCAAAGTGTGGCTTATTCTTTTCCTGCCGCCAGCCCCTAACTAATTTGCCATATTTTTTTTCAGGGAGTAGGTACCCTTTGTTGACAGGCACCCACACTCACTTCCTCAATCCTCGAGTAGGCAGGGATGACATCAGTCTGCTACCACCCTCCCCTGCATGCAGCCATCTGGGGCACATCACACTTCCCAAGAGACTGCAGGACCAGTCTAAGTGCAGTGCCAAGCTTCGCACATGTGCAGCGGGGAAGCCGGCTGTAGAACAACGTCACAGCCAACTCCCAAATCCAAGATAGCAGTGCTTGGGATCCAAATCCCGGTGAAGAATCAGCTGTGGGGAACACAACACTGGACTCATGGACTAATAAGTATCTGTTTGTTAAACACCAGCAGCTACAGTAAATAATGATGTTGCGCTGTGAACATTTTAAATTAGATATCAATGTCTACATTAAAGTGCTGGTGCAAAATAAAGAAAAACACATAGGTGTATATCTATGCAATCATAAACTTGTTAAGTGCTAAGGTGCAAAGTGAGAAAATTAGAAAATGCAGCAAATATAATAATCAACACCTAATGATAACAACTTAATGATGAAACCAATCACAAATGGTAAAAAAGGTGATCTTGAGATAAGAATGGGCTTAATAACGTGTAGTGGTAATGAACATGTTTACAAATAAAATGTCCAATAAGCCACTCTGGGTTGGAGTATCATAAATGTGTAAATAAGGTCCAAAAAACACTGATGAAGTCACGAGGTGTGTGACGTCACGCGTAGGGACGGGACAGGCGCTTTACACTGATAGATGCGCACGAGCCCGCCGCTCGTTGGAGTTCTGTCATTTTTGCTCTGTTTAAATGTGAGTACCTCTTGCTATAATAAACCCGGATTTTGGTTACAAAATACTACACTATGTGGCACCCCCTTCTTTTCATTTAGGGCCCCCGTACCCATTGAGGGACTTAGATATATGGAGAACAAGACTTGGGTCCAGGATTTACATGAGAAGGAGCCAGCATCAGCAGTGCTGTTAAATGCTGTGACCTCAGTATTATGAGGTAAGGGGCCTACTTATCAGTGTAGGATTTGTGCACGAAGAGGAGCCACTATTCCTTCCTGGTCTACACACTTCACGGTCTCCACTGATCTTAAAGAATGCCATGTGGAGAAATATTGTTCTATGTTTAAAACCACTGATTGGCACAATATGGACTGATTTGCATTTTATGTCACTGGATTTACTGCACCAGCCACTTTTATTCATTTATTTTATTATTTTATTATTTTTATATTTACCTGTCTTTTATATATTATATATAGATAGGCCTATGTATCTGTCACTGTTTTTGTTTTTGCTTGCACTGGACACTTTATTATTATAGTGCTTCCTGAAGTGTGTTTGGATGCACAGCACCGCATTGTTTTGCACTGAATGATTTGCACTTTCCACTATGGTTATGTCGGATGCACCAGGATTTTCAATATATTTGTATTAAGATGTATTGGTATGCAAGTTTGTAGAATTTATGCACCTTATTGCACTTTGCATTTTATTTATGTATATTAGCAGGTTGTTTTTATCATTATATATTCAGTTAACACAATTAGCATATCTAATTCTCTAACAGGGATAGGTGTACACTTACCCATATATTTTTATGTTTAACACGACCTCAAATTACCTTTGGATTAGGGCAGCACCACACTTTATACTACTTGACTTTTTATTTCTAACAACCCTGGGGGTAGTTCCTTTGTAAATAATATCTTAGACAGTTGTCACTAGAACAGATGTCCCAACTTGAAGATTTCTCCTCCCCTCCTGTACGAGTGACAACTCTGAAATTCTGGACTTCCAGTTACAATAGTCACCAGTAAAACTGTAAGGTTGAATCTTCCCACTGAGGACAACAATAAGAACCTGATATGGATTTCAACACCTCCCCATCCTAATCAAATCTAGAAAAAGCTTCTGCTTTAGGTATGCATTACCTTCAGCCTACTTAAAGCAGAACTTAACTGTATCTGAGCCTGGTTTTGCCAGGTATGGGGGAGCATGTAACCTTCTCCTCATTGGTGATCAAGCCTTAGTGACCAATTGCCAAGCTGAAACATTAAGTGCAAGTTCTGACATAGACCCTTATTGAACTAATACAGAGATAAGATCCAGGGCTCAGACATACAGGCAAAGCTGCAAAGGTTAAGTATTGGGGATGAGGTGGGGGGATGAGCTTTAAAGAGAACCTGTCAGTTTGCCCTGAACATGCAAACTTCTCTTCCGTTTTACTGAACAGATACATACAAACTACTACCAACTGTTTTTTTCAACACCATGAAATTACATAAAAGTGTTAATGGTAGGTCTCCTTGATCTGTCTGGGTGATTTTGAAAACTGGAAAGTTGTTGAAATCACTGGAAAATTGTTTTGATATATTTCCCCCTCTGCATTTTATTTGCTGAGTTCCTCATTACCAACTCATACATTTTTATCATAATTACATCTTCAAAGCCTATAAAAACTCCAAAGTTCATAATGAAAAACTGACTAATGTACTTTGAGGCTCAAAAAAGGAGGAAAACTTTATTTTAGTTCCAGGTTCAGTTTTCAGTAGAAGAATATTTAACCTCTGAAATGATAAGTTACAACCGCTGCCATCGAAATAAAATAAAAAAGTGAAAAAAAGCAAAACCCTAAGGGTCCATAAAAACCGTCCTGTGTGAAGCAATCAAAGCAAAATACCCTAAAGAATTATTGTTTTGAGTACAAGTAATAGGTCATAAGTACGTTAGTAATGTATTTACATTCAAGTGTGCCTCAGCTTTGCCAGATGTCTTAATTTTTCTTAAATTTCAATGGTTATGAGGCTTTATGATGTAACTAAATGTTCTTTATTAACTTTTAGGGCCTATTTAAAGTTATATATGCGTGTACATGTGCACAAGAAATTAGGTTGCTATTGAACGGACGTTTTGGTCTCTTGCCATGTCATATATAAGGCACACAGTTCGCAGGCAGTTCATTCTCGATGCTGTCTTTTTCAGTCCGCGTTGTTTGGCACGTAGATCAAAGTTCTGAAAACATAATTTGGAGCTGAGAAGAAATATGTTGTCAATGCGTGGCAACCTCAATGTAAATCCTCAGTGGAAACACCAAGGTCTTGTCATTTGACAGTAAACACTGAGGCCCTTTATTGTCGGGGAGGCCCGGAAAGGTTTACAGGGTTAATTTATTGTTGATTTTTAGAGTATGTTAGTTTACACTGCAGCACAGCTGTGCAGCTTCATCTGTCGATATCGTCTTTGTACTTCGATGTGATGGAGGGCTTTGATGGCGAGCGAGGGCTTATGCGATACATAAAACAGGCCATTTTGTGCTAAAAGGCTGGGACCAGAAGGTTTTCAGCAACACCAACAAATTACAGTTTTGAGAGGAATCGATCCTTGTTATAATTTACAGTGAGATGACTTGGTTGGTTGGACTGAGTGCTCATGTAGGGGATCCTGACAGCCCAACAGGATTCATTAAGTACCCAAGTATTAGCTGAAATAGGGCACTATCTGGATTGAAGTTACTCAGTCGTTAGTCTGTCCTTTATGTTTAGAAAGAGCTAGTGTAAAAAAAATGCTCATAAAAGCCTCACCATTTGGCAGACAAAACACCTCCTAAGAACTATTTGTATGCAAACAAAACACCTCCTAAGAACCTTTCTCATAAAGTGTTCTCGAACCTTACCTCACCCACCCACCAACCCTAGTTGCTCTCCCAGTGTTCCTTCCTGTTATTACTAAAGCTGAGCATCTTGGGAGCTGAAGAGACAGGGTCGAGTGGGGAGGGCAACATGCTTAATCTCTTGCGCCAAATGCTCAGACCTGCCATAGTCCTCACCTTTGCTTTATGACGTCCACAAGGTTATATGAGCATTTAACTTCTTACATCTGTACTTTGAATGGTGAAAGGCCAGCTGATAGTAACTGCATAATCAATATCTAGCTAAGCCAGGCTTCTTTTGGGTTGGTCATGTAATATCCTTGTACCAATAAGTCATCATCCTGAGGGGACTTCCAGCTTACATATATCTTGCCAGATTCGATTGACAGATGACAGAAGCAGACAACACAAGTAAAAAAGTACATGGTATATTTCTATCCTTTTCCATATATATAATAAAAGTAAAGCAACATCCAAAAATTTTTTAAATTGGATTTAGGCCTTTTCTGCCGAACACGACCTTACCAAGATGATTTTCTGTCACCCCTGATAAGGCTATATCAATTTCTGGTTGGCTAATAACTTAGAATCCTAATTTCTATACACAATGTTTCCTACACTGAAGAGGTGGAGCTAGGCAACTATGGGGGCGGCATCACAAGCCATCCCACAACTGTTTTAAATGGTCAACTCATGGCCACCTACTATTCCCATAGCATTCTCGGTTATCATTTAATATAATCTACAACTCTTTTGTGAAAACAGTTATGTTGTCAATGTCAAGAATAAGGACTCGTGGTTCCATTATTAAAGCCATTGCCTTGTCCCCCATTTACTGCATACCACAAGCTGTGACATCTAATAAGCCAGAAGTATTTAACAAAATGAAGCATTATTTCCGTGAAAAAATGGTGGTGATCCTTTATCTCTAATTGTCAGCTCAATGTGCATACATTTATTTTTGAGTTCCTCATACCTCCCAGCTTTTGAACTTCAGAATGAAGGACACTGAAAGGGGTTGTAAAGCTTCAGTTTAAAAAAAATTAAAAATTATAAAACATGTAATACTTACCTCCTCTGTGCAGTTGGTCTTCTGGGGTCCGTCAGTGGTGCTAGTAGCTCCTCCTCTTCTCGAGTGCCCCGTTGGAGAAGCGCTCTCCTTTGAGGCACCTGTGTGGGTGTGCTTCAGAGTCTTGCTTCCGCATCTATTGACACAGAAAGCAGAACTTGGCCCTGCCCCCCGGCACCCACGTCATTGGATTTTTTTGACAGCAGCGGGAGCCAATGGCTGCGCTGCTATCAATCTATCCAATAAGGACAGGAGACCCCGGCTTTTGCTGGTGTGCTCATCCCGGGCGCGAGATAGAGAGGTTACAAGTAAGTAAAACGGGGGCTGGGGGGGGGGGGGGGACGACTGCAGCATTACAGGAGGTTTTTCACCTCAATCCATAGAATGCATTTAGATGAAAAACCTGGCGGGCTTACAACCACTTTAAGGGAGGAAGTGATTTGCAAGATTTGCAAAATGTGGATGTGGCCAAACTCTTAATAATGGGAGTGGCTTAAGGAGTGTGGTTAAACAAAACCAGGACAGGGGTCAGTTGGGTGGAGAGCAGGGGTTATCAGGGCAGAAGACAGGGGTCAGCAGGGTGGAGGACAGGAATCAGCATGGCAAAAGAGAAGGGTCTGTATGGCAGTGTACGGGGGTCAGCAGGACAGAGCCAAGGGTCAGTATGGCAGAGAATAGGGGTCACAAGGGCAGAGGACAGGAATCAGCAGGACAGAGGATAGGGGTTCAGTAGGGCAGTGTAAAAAACTCAGCAGGATGGAGGACAGGGGGTCAGTAGGTCAGGGTACGAGGTCAGCAGGACTGAAGACAGGGGGCCAGTAGGTCAGGGTACAGGGGTCAGCAGGATGGAGGATAGGGAGTCAGTAGGACAGGGTACAGGGGTCAACAGGACTAAAGACAGGGGGTCACTGGGGCAGGGTACAGGGGTCAGTAGGATGGAAGAACGGAAGTCAGTAGGGCAGAGTACAGGGGTCAGCAGGATGGCAGAAAGGGGGGTCAGTAGGGCAAGGTATAGGAGTCAGCAAGATGGAGGACAGTAGTCAGTAGGACAGGGTACAGGGTGTCAAATTCCACCCTATTCCTCTTCTTAACCAAAATCCCTCCACCCCCTCCTAGCACAAATCCCCCCCCATTCCTCCTCTTAACCAAAATCCCTCCACCTCCTCCTAGCACAAATCCCCTTATTCCTCCTCCTATCAACCCCCCAATTCTATCCCCCCCTTTACCCTCACAATCCCCCAGTCTATTTCCTCTTTATTCTTACACCCCCCAATCTTTCCCCCTTTACTCTGTACACTCCCAAATGACTGTCCCCCAGTCACATGGGACCCCCCATCCAGGTACCTTCAAGCTGACAGCAGCCGGCTCCATCTCCACTCTTGAGTCCAGCGATCAGTGGGCGGGGCTCACCATCATGGACAAGGAGGTGAGAGGGAAGAGCGCAAGAGAGCTGGCCGGTCACGTGAACCCAACAGGTTGCTAGGGGACAACAGCCTGTCCAGAACTGCACAGGTGCCTGGGGGGCATGTCTGCAGCCTTTTTCGGACATCAGAGAAGCAGGGTGGCAGTTGCCACCCTGGTCCAGTCTGCCCCTGCCATGACTCTTCCCTGCCTTCCCCTCCTGTCTGTGTGCAGGAAAGCATCACAGCCAAGGAGGAGGCGGGTTCAGCCACAAGCTTCTGTTCACTGTGTATGTGTGAGGCAGCTAGCATCTCTCACCGCTGGCTGCTGTCACATTTACACAGCTATGCTTGAGGCGTGCAGGAACCCAGACACCCTGCACAAGCCGCAGGGCAGGTGCTACTGGTGCCCATGCTATTGCATACTCATGGGCAAGCCACTGGAGTCACTGGACTCCACTCCGGGACAAATCCTTCATTCGCTAGAAACACTGCATCAAATCCCGGGACTGTCCCGGGGAGCCTGGGACGTTTGGGAGGTATGGTTCCTCTTTGTGGTTGCTTTTGATCTTCAGCAAGTTTAGACAGAAAACCATGCAATAATAAAAGAAACACCATTTAAAGATGAATTTCAGGTATGGATATTTTACAAATAGTTACATTGGTCCAGCTTAATTCAGTGCTCATTCAGTGATCATTCTCTGAATGGCGCCCATGCTGAGCGGTGACCTCCTATGTTCAGAATGGCCAAGTATAGTATATATATATATATATATAGTTACATTGGTCTAAGCTGGACTAATGTAGCTATAAATAAAAAATCCATACCTGGAATTGTTATTTAAAGTGTACGTAAACCCTAACAATGAACTTCTCTTTTTTGATCCCTTTAGGTCTGTTAAATAAAACATTAAAAATATTTTGTTAGATCTGTTTGTTTAGTGCAAAAAATACCAGTTGATCCTACCAAAACAACAAATAAAAGTAAAATAACAAATAAAAACAAAACAAAAAAATAAAAGTAAAATAACCCAGTAAGAGTAAAAATAAAAAGCAGCTTTTCCTGCAATACTTATCTTCAACTTAGAGCGGTCTCCTGCGGTAATTCTTTTTCACCACTTTTTCTTTTTTTTTTTTCTTTTATGAAACCCTGAAATTCAGCCTATATCTTAAAGTACAACTAAAGGCAAAACTTTTTTTGGACAAAGCTTTGGATAGACTGGAGACAGATTAGAACACTTGTCATTTTTTATTGCTGTTAGTACCCTTGTTTTGGAGATGCACCTTGTCTATTTGTCCTGTTTACCATTATCATTGAAAGTGAAAGTAAAAGAAAATCCCACATTTTGGGCTGTCCCCAAAAAAGTAATAGTGGGGAAATCTTCCAATGGGGACACTAGTTGTGTTAGACTGGGGGTCCCGAAGAAATTCCCTTAATTTGCAGGGATTTCCTCTCACTTCCTGTTTGAATATGGGACAGGAACTGAAAGGAAATCTCCAAAATGGGACACAGATAGCAAAAATAAATTTGATAGGTATTATAACTTTCCCTTGCTCTATCCAAAGTGAAAAAAAAAATCCCTATAGTTCTAGTTTAAGCAATTTTAGCTTTGAATACTATAGGGAATGGTGAAACTTGTCAGTTTTTCTTTCTGTGTCCCATTAGGGAGATCTCCTTTACTTCTTGTCTTGACAAACATCAGGAAATAAAATGAGATCTTTGCAAAGGAAGGTAAATCCTCTTTTCTGATGCCAAACATGGCAGCATACATATGATTTAGCTCTGCCCCTATATCCACCCACAGGACCTGTTTACACAGAGTTAATCCATCTCTGAGCAATCCTCTTTTATTGTTCAGTGAGAAAAATCTTGACAAACTGAGAAAAAACTTTGTCAAATACTCCCCCTTGCTGTGAGTGACAGCCTAAGACACAGGCATTATTTTTTTAATTCCCTCCCCCACTCCTTTCTTCAGCAGCTCTGCAAGGATTGGCTGTTCCACACCTCAGCATGATTTGGCATGCTGAAGTCATGTGGTTACTTTCCTGTCTTTTCACTGGATGTTAGAGATCATAGCAGAAGTTCAGTGTAAGAAATACACAGGAGAAAATGCATATTGACAAGGGGAGTGTAGAGGTGGGCGGGGAGTCTACTGACATCACGACTCCACCCACCGAGCTCCAGACAACAGACCCACCCACAGAATATGGAGTTTTTCGGGTCTAATAACAGACAGAGGGGAGACATTTGACAGGTAAAGATAAATGCAGGAGGCATGTATAGCCTTGTAGATAACCCCTATGACAGTCGTTTAGAAAGCATGACATTGGGTTTACATCCACTTTAAAAGGTGTCCTTTTGTGTGGATGGGCGTTGGCTTTTCTCTCTCTCTCTCTCTCTCTCTCTCTCTCTCTCTCTCTCTCTCTCTCCCTCTCTATTATTAGAGGATTTGGGGGGGGGGGGGGGGTTGCCCAGAATAGAATTCTTTTATTTAAATTTGTTACTCTTTGCCAAAAAAAAAAGGGGGGTATATATGTATTTTTTTTCTCTCTCTCACTTCCCTTACTTCTCTCTGTTGCCATGCAGTCCCCCTTGCACCTTTCAGTTCTTCCTCCAGCATGAGCCTAAAACCACGTAACCAAGACCACTGCAATACCAGGTAAGGGCCAACTTTGGGTAAGCAAGAAGATGTGGGAAAAAGAGTGCGTTCTGCCCTGACGAGCGTGTCTTCCTGTCTATTGCAGTCCCAGCTGCTCACACTCCCACTCTAGGAGGTCCAGAGGCCCTCTGGATCATCAAGACTTTTCCAGGGCAGAAAGTGACTCCTCCAGTCCTGGCAGACCCCAGTACAAAGGGCGCAAATGTACGCTTAAGAGAATGCACACAGCTTCTCCTCCGAGGGCTCAGCGCAAATGGTGGTCCTGTGGAGATAACCCTATGCTTGGAAAGCTACTTTGCAGCAACTTCAGGCAGCTTGCCAGAGACCAGGAGTATGAGAGTCAGCAGGTATCTTACTTAAGAAAGTAGTCCCCAACTTGCTGGAAGAATTTTCCGGTCGTCTCGGGCAACCAGGGACAGAAGCAGACGAACAGTGTGGGCCCTGCACCAGGTCTAAACCAAGCCATTCAACCCACTCTAACTAGAGGTTTACCAGGCACTTCAGGGGTGACTCCAGCCCAGCAGATTAGGCAGGCTGATTCCCCAGACCCAGTATTATAGCCAACATTCCAGGCAGAGGGAGAAGATATCGCCTCCTCCTCGGTAGAGGATCCTGAAGGTTCAGGCTTTGATTTTGCACTAATACCAGCATTCATTAAGGCAGTAAAAGCTGCACAGTAATGGAAGGTTTCGGAACCTCCTCCAAAGAAGGAGAAAACCTATTATCACACACTATACAATCTGATTTTAAATTGTGTGGCAATCGCTGCACAACACGCATTGGGTGACTTTATCCTTTCAGGGCATCCCAAATGCTATGGGATTCTG
Source organism: Lithobates clamitans (assembly GCA_037952925.1). NCBI lineage: Eukaryota > Metazoa > Chordata > Amphibia > Anura > Ranidae > Lithobates > Lithobates clamitans. Next base: position 2,653,017 of record JBBGZY010000964.1, on the reverse strand, counting down.
CTGTGATTGTCACGTGGGAGAACGCGCCTTTAAAAACATTGTGTGAAGCTGGTCGCCCCTAAATAGGAGCAGGGGCTTCTTTTTGCACACATAGGGCAGCCAAGTGAATGGGCTGCCCCCATGCAAGTTGCAATTTGAAGATTACATAGCAGGAACACTTGTTCCTTCTATGTGATAATATCAAATGCCTCTGAAAAGTGACCTAAGCACAGATCGCTTTTCAGTGCAATAGCAGAGCCTGCTGTAAGTGTGAACAAGCCTTTGGGTTCCATAGGAGGAACCTAAAGAAACAGGTAGCTACCATTCCTCTTATGACAGCAGGAGGAATGGGAAAAGGGGGAGAGAAAATCTTCCTCAACCAATAGGTTGCAGAAGTTGTATCCACTAACGGAGGAGGATGCGACTCCTTTATCTATCCCACAAACAGTGGATGTGGCAGTCACCAGAATGTGATACTTCCAATGGAAGGCTCTTCCTCCTTTCACGATATCCTTGATTGACGCATTGACATGGACTTAAGAAAGTTTTACCTCGCGGCAGGTGGTGCTTGTAAACCCGCCTTTGCTTTAACATCCATAGCAAGTGCTATGCGAGTGTGGGCGCAGAACTTTTAGTATACGATCAAAAACCAGCTGCCAAAAGAAAAAAAATGATCAAGGCTCTTGATAAGATAAAACTCTCGACGGACTTCACAGGTGAGGCAGCTATAGACATCATTCAATGGTCCTCCAGAGCCATGCTCAGCTCAGTCACAGCCAAAGGAGCGATGTGGCTAAAATCCTGGGCGGCTGACCTTTCCCCAAAGCAGAATTGCTGTAAACTGCTTTTTGATGGGAAGGTGCTGTTTGGCCAAAAATCTGGAGACTGCCATCTACAGAGTTAAAGGATGAAAATCAGGTCTTCGGCCCCAAGATCGAAGGTCCAGATGCCAGAGGGGGCAACCATCCAGAGGAGCGCCAAACAGGTACTGGGATTTCTGAGGCTTTCGTCCATCCAAGGACTTCAGAAGGCTTTGGAGGGGTACACAGTCAACCTTCGCATGATCGCAGAGAGCTAAGACCCCTGTGGCTCCCCAAGATACCAGAAGCCTGTTTAATGCCAGGCCTGCCCAGGAGGCAGTTGAAACCAGGTTGCTCAAAGTGACCCAGTTCCGGCAAGACCACTGCCAAAAAATGTCGGATTCAGTCCACAGTGGCGCAAGGCCATTATTGGCTGTTCAAACGGCAGCCTCCTGAACTACCTCAAGAGGCTGAATCAATTTATCCGGATAGACTCAAGATGGAGACTCTCCATATCATAATCCAGGTTATTCAACCAGGAGACTGGAGGATTTCAGTGGACTTGCAATATGCCTACCAGCATGTCCCGATCCTTCAGTCATACCAGCAGTTCCTCAGATTTGCGTTGAGGGACAGGCATTACCAGAGCCAGCTGGAGCCTACACAGAATATGACAAATGGGGATGGTGCTGCGCTAATCCTACAATAAATTATACTATCTAGGTGTACTGGGTATCAACTCTTGTCTTTATTGAGGTATAGGATGGTGATCTAAACCACCATGGGGAATATAGCACTATGTGGACGTGCAGGCAGTATGTGCATAATAGAAAAAATAATAAATAAAGGGTGGAGCCCACCAAAAAAACTATACATATGTATCTCTCAGCTTAAATAAAAATAAAACCATGGTGAAATCTACAATAAAATTTAAAACATGAAAAATAATAAAGTATTCTTTTTCAATAAGATAGTGATTGCCGCTGAGACATTAAATGCCAGTACAAAGTGCTGTGAATTAATATACGGAAATTATTATAGTTCAGTGAACCATGATTCATATACATAAATGGATGCCTAAAAACTAAAAAACATAAAAGCAAAAATTGCCAAATGATACAATGTTACATTGAATGTCCCAAGTGATCTTCATGGTTGTGCATCATGCAATATACCAGGGGGTGCTCAAACTTAAAATAATACAATCCAATAAAGGTGACTTAGTGCATCAAAAAACAGCTTCAATGCTTCCTTAGTGATAACAGACAATTAAGTTGTTTAGATAGCAGCTGAGTTTAAAAATCATTTGTTCAGAAGAGTAGTGAATGTGAAGTGTGCAGCAGGATCTCCTCCATGCAACAATCCTCTAGTGGAAGATAATGGCCCCTTACCTCACTATACTGAGGTTACAGCATAGAGCAGACAGCGCTTGTGGTGTCTCCTGTGCAGGGGGGTCCTAGGTAATGGACTGTCATTTATCAGACCTCAGATCCATGGGGAGCATCATAGTAAATGGAGAGATGAAGATACCATATAGTGTAGTATTTCAAGCATGTATCAGACTTTATTCAACATTAGCAGCATACAGGGTACTCACACAGTAAAAAACGAAAGGTACAGTGTATCCAGACGAGTGGCGAGCTCATACACTGCTGACAGTGGGCGGTGCCTGTCCCTACATGTGGCGTCACAGTCACGTGGCTTCATCAGGGGAATATGGTCTACCTAGGAGCCCAATTCAATACTCAGGCGGCCAGTTTCTTTGCCAACTCAGAAATTCCGCAAAATCAGGGAGAAGTTCCAATAGGCATTGGCTGCACCAGTGATGTCAACATCCCAGTGCATGAGTCCTCTTGGGACGATGGCTTCATGTATTCCGATGATACAAAACTTCCTGATGCAGTGGAAGAGTTTGTCTAGCACCAGCCGAAGGCGCCAGAGTCTCTGGTGGTAGACAAAACAAATGCTAAACGACATAGTCCATTTGGGCCGCAGCCATGGATCATTGTTACCACAGATGCCAGCGCAGCAGGGTGGGGCGCCACCTGCGAACAACTCAAAATCCAGGGCAGAGAGGGATTTCCCACTCGGGGCCTAGTTTCCAATAGTCTGGAACTTCAAGCAGCATTCATGGCGTTTGCCACCTTGCTGCCTCACATATAGGGTCGCCCAGTCCTGCTCGATCTGGACAACACGGCAGCAGTGTCCTACATACAGCGACAAGGTGGGACACACAGCCAATCCCTCTTTAGAGTGGTGGAACCAATCATGACATTGGCACAACAATTTCTCCCAGATTTGAGGACCATATATCTTCCAGGCTGTCAGAACTTGGAACCAGATCGCCTATCCAGACAATTCCTGGACCCCAACGATTGGTTCCTTCACCCCGAAGTGTTCAAGCAGATCATCCACGAGTGGGGGTGTCCGCAAGATGGATTTTTTTGCCTCATCAACCATCTGCAAGGTAAGCTGGTTCCGCTCACGCTACCCTCATCCATTAGCGGAGGGGACGGATGCCTTTACCCATCCTTGGGTTGGGAAACTGGCCTATGCCTTCCCTCCAATTTCTTTAATCCTGAAATTACTGAGGAGATTGACAGAATTTGACAGTCATCACAGTATTTCCTTACTGGCCTCACAGACCATGGGTCTCTCTGGCAATGGATCTCAGCATGTGCACACCGATCACTCTGCCGGTAACTCCTCATCTCCTGTCTGAAGGAGATACCCTACATCCGCAACTATCATGACTGGCCTTAGCGGCCTGCAGATTGTAAGGCAGGGGTTACAAGAATTATGATGTTCTCCAGAGGGTATTAGAACTTTACAGAATTCCAGAAAGGGGTCAACCAATGCCATCCACTCCAGAATATGGAATAGGTTCGTGAGTTTTGCAGCTGGACGTCAGTTTGACCCCAGTGACCCAAATGTATCTCAAATCCTCTCTTTCCTGCAATCCGGATTGGATTTGGGGCTCAGTTCGCCTAAGTTCGCCTAAGGTGCAAATTTCAGCCATCTCAGCTTTTACCCAAAAGAAATGGGCAGCAAACCTGCTGGTGGAGCACTTCATGAGAGCGGTACTTAGACTACGCCCTCCCAAGAGAAACTGGTTCCCTCAGTGGGATCTGGCAGTAGTCCTTAATTTTCTAGCAGACCCTCCTCGTACTCCGACAAAAGACTGTTCATTATGGGATATCACCTTAAAAACGGCTTTCCCATAACTTCAGGGGGAAGGGTGTCACAACTCCAAGAATTGGGGGCAGCAGAACCATATTCCATGTTCTTCCCAGACAGGGTTGTGCGAAGACCATTGGATAATTTTGTCCCAAAAGAGGCATCGATATTTCATCTCTCCAGTGAATGAGTGCATCCAGCCTTCCCAGCGGAATCAGATGCTGATCTGCACGAGTTGGACATTCCAAAAGTCCTCAAAGCCTATCTCCAGGCTACTTCTACATTCAGACGTTCTGACAGACTTTTTCATCATCATGAAAATTTAAAAGGAAAGAGGCCTCAGCCAGAACCATCTCAGCCTGGATAGTAAAAAATATTCACCGGGCACACAGAGCGGCCGGGAAGGATCCTCCAGAGGTGGTTAGAGCTCACACAACCAGGGCGATGTCGTCTTCTGGGTCGGCATGGGCAGATTGTCTCTGGAGACATTCTGCAAAGATGCTAGCTGGTCATAACATCATATGTTCTTAAAACACTACAGGGTGTTTCCAGTATCTCTTACTACAGTAGAGTTTGGGAGGAAAGCCATCCAAGCTTTTATGTCTATTGTCATATAAAGACTAAGTTTGTAGCATTAAACCCTCCCTCTCAAAAGCTCACTATGCATCATATGTATGCTGCCATGTTTGGCGTCAGGAAAATTGTATCAAATACCGTAATTTTCCTTTTCTGACACCAATACATGGCAGCATACAAACCCTGCCTCTGATCTTTGTACTTTATACGGAGAATGGGGAAGGTAGCTCTCAGTCAGACTTTCATGCCCCGTACACACGGTCGGATTTTCCGATGGAAAATGTCTGATCGGAGCATGTTGTCGGAAATTCCGACCGTGTGTGGGCTCCATCGGACATTTTCCATCGGATTTTCTGACACACAAAGTTGGAGAGCAGGAGATAAAATTTTCCGACAACAAAATCCGTTGTCGGAAATTCCGATCGTGTGTACACAAATCCGACGGACAAAGTGCCACGTATGCTCAGAATAAATAAAGAGATGAAAGCTATTGGCCACTGCCCCGTTTATAGTCCCGACATACGTGTTTTACATCACCGTGTTTAGAACGATCGGATTTTCCGACAACTTTGTGCGACCGTGTGTAGACAAAACAAGTTTAAGCCAACATCCGTCGGAAAAAATCCTAGGATTTTGTTGTCGGAATGTCCGAACAAAGTCCGACCGTGTGTACGCCCTATTATAGAACTAAACAGGTCCTGTGGGTGGATATAGGGGCGGAGCTATATCATATGTATGTTGCCATGTATTGGCATCAGGAAAGGAAAATTACGGTAAGCATTTGATACAATTTTCCATTTTCATACAGCTGTTACCTGAACAAAACTCACCATTGGAAAATGACCCCTCTATTGCCATTCTAGTGATAACTTATAATGTTGGATTTTTTTCTCATTTGCAGTCCCCATGACAGTGGTCATTAGGAAAAGTAGACAGTGAACCTAACAGAGGTTCTAACCCTTCATGTACTTTATCCTAAACTATAAAATGGCTTTAGACACACTTTAGCTAAAAAATGACAGCAAAGGCCAGTGCATCCAACAGATGGCAGTATTGTTTTGCATTGCAAAATAAATACTTTGGAGGACAAAATTGTAAAACGTTTGATGCTTTACCTGGTTATCATGAAACACTGCTGCTTGCAGTGAATGTATTTGTCCATTTATGTGAGGGCAAGCCATAAGATTTGGCTTAGAAAACCACTAAGATGTGAAGTGAGGTTTGTTCTTTCTTTAGTAACACAACTGAACGCTCTTTAGTCGGACCATATGTTCCATGTATTTTAAGACACGAAAACACATTTAGTATTGTGACCCTCCATAGGCCTCTTTTGTTTCACTGCCCTAGCTTCATTGATCTTTCACACTGTATATAATTTGAAATATGTTTTATTCTATTTCTAATAAAATGTATAGTCACCTTTTTTTACAAAGAAAAGTAATAAATGGATAAAACACAGCAGTTGTTTGCCTCTAATGTCTAAAATTTTTCCACCATAGAATATAAATCACAACTGGAACACAAAATCAAATAGAACGATACAGTATTTGTAAAGCATTCCACTAGAGGGTGCAATGCATTTTTATTATTATAAAGCAGCTGCAGTGATTGTTTTATGTTGAACAGGTTAACTTTACTAAAGGCAAATAGGCTGTTCACTTTGCAAGTGAAGTTGCATTTTGTAACTGAATTTTCCCCACAGCTTAGCGAATGTGGTGATGTTTCCCTTTACAAATAATACCCAATCATGTGCAAGGAATACATACTACAGGCGCCGGGCAGAAGCTACTCGGCACTTCAGATTTGATTGACATCTGCCCTGAGTCAGATGTCACTTCCTGATTCTCTCTCTCATTGCGCCCGAGAGAGGAAACAGGAAGAATGCTGGTGCCAGTGTGAGGAGGAGGACACCGCAGGAGACCCAAGGTAAGTACCGCTGGCGCTGTGTGAAGAATGGGGGGGACAGAGGCTACATTTGGGGGGACAGAGGCTGTATTGGGGGGGGACAGGCAGCATTTTGGGGGGGATAGAGGCTGCATTGGGGGGGGCAGAGGCTGCATTTGGGGGAGGGGGCAGAGGCTGCATTTTGGGGGCGGATAGAGGCTGTATTTGGGGGGGACAGAGGCTGTATTTGGGGGGGACAGAGGCTGTATTTGGGGGGAGCAGAGGCTGCATTTTGGTGGGGACAGAGGCTGCATTTTGGGGGGGGACAGGGACAGAGGCTGCATTTTGGGAGAGAAAGAGGCTGTATTTGGGGGGGGGGGGCAGAGGCTGTATTTAGGGGGGACAGAGGCTGTATTTGGGGTGGGACAGAGGCTGCATTTTGGGGGGGGACAGAGGCTGCATTTTGGGGGGGGACAGAGGCTGTATTTGGGGGGGGGACAGAGGCTGCATTTTGGGGGGGACAGAGGCTGCATTTTGGGGGGGGCAGAGGCTGCATTTTGGGGGGGACAGAGGCTGTATTTGGGGGGACAGAGGCTACATTTGGGGGGGACAGAGGCTGCATTTGGGGGAACAAAGGCTGCATTTAATGGGACACAGGCATGCTGCATTTGGGGGGGCAGAGGCTGCATTTGGGGGGGGGGCAGAGGCTGCATTTGGGGGGGGCAGAGGCTTCATTTGGGGGGGGGGCACAGGCATGCTGCATTTGGGGGGGACAGAGGCTGCATTTGGAGGAACAGAGGCTGCATTTAATGGGACACAGGCATGCTGCATTTGGGGGGGACAGAGGCTGCATTTGGGAGAACAGAGGCTGCATTTGGGAGAACAGAGGCTGCATTTAATGGGAACAGAGGCTGCATTTAATGGGACACAGGCATGCTGCATGCAATGAGACACAGGCATGCTGCATTGGGGGGGGGGGACAGAGGCTGCATTTGGGGAGACAGAGGCTGCATTTGGGGGGACAGAGGCTGCATTTTATGTGACAGAGGCTGCATTTGATGTGATACAGGCTGCATGTAAGGACGGACTGTTGGGGACACCTGATGGCATCTGGTGGCAGACGACGTGGTTGGTGACACACTCAGGGCTCCCACTGATTCTGCATTATCGTGAGTTGAATGATTTAATTTTATATTACAATGTAATGATAGAAATAATGCGCTTCAATCATCCTGACACCATAACAACCATGGTGCTGGGATGATTGAAGCGCTAACACCAGGTGTTTGGAGTATCTTTATCTGCTGATTGTTAAACTTTTTGGAATACACATTTCTATTGTTGTGTAGGATCTAGGCCTGCTGTCCCTCTCTCCCTCTCCCTCCATCCCTCTTTCATCTCAGACGCTAACCACACCACCTTAGAGCCACGCCCACTATTTCGCTGAAACCACAACCATTTTCACCAAGTAGGAGGGGTCAAAAAGGAAGGGCGGGGTCTGGCGCCCCCCCATCCTAAAACTTCACCAGCCGCCACTGAGTTTAGACATTAATGGCTGTGTGTTAAGTTATTTTGAGGGGACAGTACATTTACACTGTTATACAAGCTGTACACTCACGACTTTACATTGTAGCAAAGTATAATTTCTTCATTGTTGTCATATAAAAAGATATAATAAAATATTTACAAAAATGTGAGGGGTGTACTCACTTTTGTGAGATACTGTACATCATCTACATATATATATATAGCTGTATACAGGACAGATGATGTATATCTGCAGTCAGTGATGATGGAGATAGGTCTCTCCTCCGGGCCGATCTCTGTACACATACCCCGATCTGATCCTCGCTAAATGATCATTCATCCCCCATACTCTGTACTGACTCAGGTTTAGAGAGAAGCGGAAGTGTGTGCGGAGCAGAGGGGCGGGGCACCAGGTTTTTATGGGGGGATACATACATGATTACATGATATAACACCAGTGCGGTAATAGCAGGACATGGCACAAGGAAGTGATTCTTGCACCGTGCTTACCGGTCCAACCGTGACTCAGAGCCCTTGCGTTCCATCCACAGTGAGTGGGAAACCGGAAGTGCCGCCGAGGTTCCGCAAAAAGCACCACCTACGTCCTACAGACCACGCCAATTACAAACCAGCGCAGAAAAAATAATTCTAGAGTGGGAGTGTTTGTGGCGCGGTCAATTAAGCTTCTCAGCCACAATCACGTGATTGTAAACATGTCACACTTCCCATAGACAGCTGTGTGTCCGGTGCCCCGTAAAAGCTTAAAGGACCACTTGTTTTTTTTATGCCTAGCTTCGGAGGGGGCGGCACCCCTGTTTCCCCTTTTGATGGGCTGCCACTGCCAGCGACCCCAGTGCTGCCAGGCAGCCCCTGCTTCCCCTGTCCCCGCTGACCAGTACCTCCCTATCGACTGTGGAGGCAATTAAAGGAAAACCATGAATGTTATGTGGGCATCCAATGTGCTCTTTAGCAAACAAATTACATCATCGGTTGGTAGGATGTGGGTGTTCAGCCCAGCACAGGGTCACAGGATCAAGCTACTCAATCCGACTTGCCTTTGTTGGCACACTTTTTAGAATTTTGCCCTGGCATCCTTGAGGAGCCTGGACGGCACCCCAGTGTGCCGTGGCACACTGGACCAAAAAGTATAAAAGTATAAGGGGGTTGCAACTAGAAGAGGCAAATTGAACACTATATATCTGTAAAGATTTTTATTACATCAATCAATACAAAAAGGGTCAAAACAATACAAATAAAAAATGTATATTATTGTTAACAAATAAGAAATTATTTGTTATATATACACGTTATAAAATTGCATGGTAATTCATAGTATTAACTTGTAACACAGACAATTCCTGAATCCGTATTCACACAGTAATAAGACAAAACCTAATTAGATAAACGCAATGTAATAAAACATGATTATATAGTGGGTTAATGAGGTAGTAACATGTCTACATATGATTATAGCATCTTGGAGCTCGACGCGTTTTGTGGATAACTTTCACTCATCAGGAGCAGATGCAAAAAAAATGTAAGATGGACAAAAGGTTAAACTACAGGGGAGGAAAGGAAAAAAGGGGGAAGGGGGCAGGGAAACAACTTCCACCCTTACTTACAGATTCTATAGGGATTAAACCAGTGCCTGTCCCAGTACCAAGTATTAAAGGGTAATGTGAAGTGATAGTGGGGGGCTGATGCCCTGGTGAAGAGCTAAGTGGAGATAATGTGACACTGGTTGTAAAAGGTTGCTTTAATCCTCCCCAACGGAGCAGAGAGCAGATACTGCTGTAAGCACCATCGTTTTGCACCATACCACAGCCTGCAATTTACAGCCCATTTATAAAATGCAGTCCCTGTTATAGAGCCTGTAGTGAGCCACAGCGCTTTATCTGCAGAGTTGTTTAACACATGTCTGTGCTTTATAATGTGCAGTGTTGTTTTTTAATTTTGTTAAGCAGGTATGGCCATAGTGAGGTGATACCAATGCTTTAAAAAATTATCCCCTATACCAGGGGTACTGAATTAAAATTCACGGGGGTCTGGTTAGTAAAATTTTCTTCCAGCGGAGGTCCGAGTGTCATATTGGTGATGACTCAGGTCCTTCACATAACAGCCTCTTGTGCACGTCACGGTTGTTTTCTATTACCCTTGTAGATACCTGTGTTTTTCTAGGGCAGAAAAACATAGATCTCTGCACAAGTGTGAAGAAGCCCTTACATCAGTGCCATCATTCCCCCCTTCACAGCACATCTCTCCCTTTTACATCACAGTCCCCCATCAGAGACCCGCCAACCCATTACAGACCGTCCCATCACAGCGTGTCCCTTTAAAGACTCCCTCCATCACAGACCCCTCCCACCCCAATTACAGACCCCCCACAAACACAGATCCCCCAATCACAGATCCTCTCCACCACATACCCCCCTCCATCACAGATCCCCCCCCTCCATCACAGATCCCCCCTCCATCACAGACCCCACTCCATCACAGACCCCACTCCAACACAGACCCCACTCCAACACAGACCCCCCCATTACAGACCCCACTCCAACACAGACCCTCCCCCATTTCAGACCCCACTCCAACACAGACCCCACTCTATCACAGACCCCCCATTACAGACCCCACTCCATCACAGATCCCCCCTCCATCACAGACCCCACTCCATCACAGACCCCACTCCATCACAGACCCCACTCCATCACAGACCCCACTCCATCACAAACCCCACTCCATCACAGACCCCTCCCCATCACAGACCCCTCCCCATCACAGACCCCACTCCATCACAAACCCCACTCCATCACAGACCCCTCCCCATCACAGACCCCTCCCCATCACAGACCCCACTCCAACACAGACCACACTTCAACACAGACCCCCCCATTACAGACCCCACTCCAGCACAGACCCTCCCCCATTTCAGACCCTACTCCATCACAGACCCCCCATTACAGACTTCACTTTATCACAGATCCCCCCTCCATCACAGACCCCACTCCATCACAGACACCACTCCATTACAGACTCCCTCCATAACAGACCCCTCCCCATCACAGACCCCCTCCTTCACAGACCCCCCACCCCAATTACAGACCCCTCCACCCCATCACAGACCCCCCCACAAACACAGATCCCCCAATCACAGATCCTCTCCACCACATACTCCCCCATCACAGATCCCCCCCTCCATCACAGATCCCCCCCTCCAACACAGACCCCACTCCAACACAGACCCCCCCATTACAGACCCCACTCCAACACAGACCCCACTCCAACACAGACCCCCCATTACAGACCCCACTCCATCACAGCTCCCCCCTCCATGACAGACCCCACTCTATCACAGACCCCACTCCAACACAGACCCCCCATTACAGACCCCACTCCATCACAGATCCCCCCTCCATCACAGACCGCACTCTATCACAGACCCCACTCCATCACAGACCCCACTCCATTACAGACCCCTCCCCATCACAGACCCCTCCCCATTACAGACCCCACTCCAGTACAGACCCCTCCCCATCACAGACCCCACTCCAGTACAGACCCCACTCCAGTACAGACCCCACTCCATCACAAACTCCCTCCCTTGATATTAAATAGTCAGACTGTCCCTTTTATCAATGCAGCATTCCCCCTTCCTCCCCCTCCCCACACTGCCTACCTTAGTCACACAATCTGGGAAGCATGCATGGCAGGTCCAGACAAAGGGCGGGACTTTTTAAGTTAAAGTCTGGTGATTGGTTGCTGGGACCGCCCCAATGTCTAGCAACCAATCACCTGCTTTGTAACTTGAAAAGTTCCGCCCTTTGTCCGGACCTGCAGCGCTTCCAGGCTTGTGTGAATAAGGTAGAGCAGTGTGGGGAGGGGGAGTGATGCGATGATGTGAAGGAGAGACCTGCCGCGCTTCCAATGTAATCAATGATGTTAGTGGCACCGGCGGGCAGGCAGACAAGCCAGCAGAGGGGAGAGAACACCCAGGCAACTATTTGGCGAGGCTGCGGGCCGCATAGGGCTGCTACTGGGTCCGGATTCGGCCCGTGGTCCGCCATTTAGTGATGCCTGCCCTATACCTATCTCTAACCTTAAAATATAACTAAAGCCAACCCTTTTTTTGTTTTGGATAGAGTGGGGAGATATTAGAACACCTGTTAGGTGCTAGTTTTTTTTTTTGCTGTCTTTGCCCCTTTAGGGAGATGTCATCGAAAGTGAAATTTTGGGTTGTTCTCAGATCAGTAGTAAAGGGGAAATCTTCCAATAGGTACACCAGCTCTGGTGACTCTGGTGATTACCTTAAAGGAGAATTAAACTGTTTCTCTGGACCACAAAGCAAAAACACAATTTAATTCATTTTTAATATTGAAAGCAAACTCACCCATCCATCCATGTCTCAATGATTTATTTTGTTGAAGAATTGCTTTGAATCCCCCCCCCCCCCCTAACATTTATGGCTATGGCCATCTTGAGTAAGGGCAAATGATTCATGAAGAATTTACTTCCTGGAATCCATCTGCCCCTAGGCCAGGAATGCAGACAGGAGGGTGTGCTTATCTAAGAAAAAGCCCCTCCTTCCAACCCTCAGAGGAAAGAAAAAAAAACACCCATAAAGAATCCTGAAATGTATGACATCATTTGGCCTAGGTCAGAAACCAGAAAGCCAGAGAAAGGAGAGAGAAGCGTCAGGCAAATCCTTAGGCAGCATACAATTTATTCAATGAAAACACAAGATTATGTGAACAATATAGAGTGCACTTACAGAGTGCTAAAGCGGGTGGGTGCCTCCATATGCAGCATCACAGGAGAGCCGCTGAGATGCCTCTGTGGAGGAGTCCACTTATCAGCAAGCAGCTGAAGCCCCGATAAGCCTGGGAGGGACGCCAGCTTAGTGTCTCTGTGTGAAAGTGGTCCAGAGCTGTCAGACTGGAAGCCGCCTACTGCTGTGTCTGGCCAATCAGAAACCAGAAAGCACCTGATGAGATGTCACGGCAGGCACTCCAGGCTCCAGCCAGTTGTCTTAGGAATTCTCATACTGCATTGCTGTGAGTGTCATAGTGTTCCTCTGCCCTCTTTGTGCAGTCCCCATAAGCCAGTAAAACATTTATGGATCCAGAGTTGTGAATGGTCCTGCAAATGTTTGCACCATCACCACTGCTGGGTGGCGCAGTGGCCCCTCCCCTTCAAGTGGCACCAGGGCATGTGCCATATGTGCCGAATCCTTGATATGCCACTGGTGGTTATAATCAGTCAGCATGATGCAGCTGAACATGAGGCAGTAAATAAGGAAGGTCAATGCAGTAACTGATTGCATTTAGTGTAACAGCTTTTCATTTCCAACAAGTATCCTTCATTTCTGTTACACTAGAATTATTCTTTACTAGAAGGCCAACAATGAAAAAAAAAAAGATCTAAGATTTTGACTAAATATCCAGTGAGTATCTAAATCTATTCAAAGAAACTCCAAGGCAGCTTTCCAGCTGAACTTTGAGACACCCTCTGTTGTAATTACAGTCCAGGGCATCTGCCATGGGATGGATTATTTATTTGAAATCAGGAACACTCCAAATTTATATAAAACTATTAAAAACACTGCAGTGTAAAATGTACAATTTCTACCAAAAAAATAAAAAATATATATTATATGTGAACCTTAACATAAATATAATGAGAGATGCTTTTTATGTCGTCTTCTAGACCTAAACCTAAAAAAATCACAACTAAACACCATTCTAGTCTTTCTCTATGATGTGCATAAAACCAGTAATAAAACATAATATTAAATGCTTTATAAGCCTTTCTAAACTGCACCTTGTATTTTTCACCTGCATCATGTAGTTCCATGGTGTTAATTGTTGCCCTGTGCACACAACCTATAGCACAGTAAATCTTTACATTCTGGTATCAGAAACTTCTGTTTGGGTAGAAACATGAGGCATGCCACATGGCACTCCACAGGTTAATCCATGACGGTAAATGTGAGACCTGACACCTCCCATGAAGAAACTATATATCCCACAATCCCTGGGTCTCTGAGTCTAGTGCTCTGCGGGTGAAAGCTAAATAGTAATTAGATCTGACACAAACACAAGAAAGGCAAATCACCATGCTGATGTGTCTTCTTTACATTAAAACTCCAACATTTGTGATGCAACACAGAGTATATAGTGGGGCATAAATGTGATGCTTCGTAAGCGGGTGCAATTAGCAAGTGTGCCACTAGGTGGCTCTGTCAAAGAATAGTGTGTAGTGACAGAGAACAGTGTAATCAGATGCTGGGTCCCTTTTTAACTAGAGCTCTCATGTAGTGATGTCATAGGATAGTCAGTGCCCATACATGAGTCAAGTTGAGAGGAGCCTTAGTGCAGTCAGGGCATGGAATTCAGATACTCCACATTGTGCAGATGGAGTCACTTAGTGCAGGGGCCCTGAACAGGGCTGGAGGACAGGGTGAAATAGTTCAGCACCCAGAAGAGCTGGCTGTAGTCCTCTTGTCTCTTATAGTGGTGGAGGCTAGAGCAGACTGCAAAAGTCCAGGCCAAGAGTTCTCTGAAGTGAGTCTATTTCCCTGGAGGACCTGGGAGAAGAGTACTGGCGCTAGAGGTGCAGGTGCAGTGATTTTGTCTGTGGAACCTTGTCGCGAGCTGGACACAGAAAGCCCAAGGCTAGCCAGAGCCCTCTGAGTGTGTACTAATGACCCTGGGAAGAAGTGAGGCTGTAAAAGGGAAGACAGCAGGGTAAAGTGTTGTGTGCTGCTTTCACGTGTGGCTGCTGCGGATCCTCCACTATATGTGATTGACAAAGCACTGTCAAGGAGATAGGCAGAGGATGGTGGAGGTATTGGACTACAAGCAGGTGGGTTTTCGCTCTCTCTAAGAAGAAGCAGGAAGGGGACTTGTCCTCCCTAGAGCCGACACTCACACAATCACAAACCTTCTTACTTGCTTTGTGACCTGGAACACGAATTTGCCTGTTCCTTTAGCAAATAGGGACAAGCTAGATGAATGAATACATGGACATAGGGGAATCGATTAGCTATGATACTACAAACTCCAGCAGCAACATGTGTGCCCATCATTACAGGGTAAGGCAAACAAACAGCACAGAGACAATAACTACACTATAAGCTAGTTAAAACAATAAAATAATTTGAAAGTGTACAATGCCTTTAAATTTGAAATGTGTTAAATGTAAGAAAAAACACCTATATGTAATATGAATCACAAAAAGTCTCAAAAGGGGCATAGTCCATACTTGATATTCATAGCATGTGCTGTGTTGCCACTACAACAACCACAAATTCCTTATGTGTGATAAAAAATGTTTTTTCTCTAATGTTGCACCTTGTGCATCAAAACGCACCACCATTTAGAAGGCAGACTCTCCAGAAATGTTGGACGTTAAACCTAGGTTCACACTGAGCTGTGGGAATGAAGCCGTGTGAGTTCAGCTGAACTCGCACAATTTCACTCCCGCATGTCAGTCCCGATTTCGGCTGCAATTTCATAGACATCTGTGCGGGTTTCTGCACAGATGTCAATCGAAATCGCACCCCAAAATCGCAAAAAGTAGTACAGAAACAACTATTTGAAGTCGGTGCGGTGCCGCAAATGCAGCATCGCACCGATTAAGATGGTGCCATTGCCAGGAATTGCCGCTGATTTGGCATGCAATTTTACATGTCAAATCGCATGTCAAATCGCACTAATGTGAACCAGGGCTAAATCATAAAGGTCAAATGTGTTTAATGAATTGCACTGAACAATGTCCACAGGACAGCAATATATAATTTCCCAGATTTAGATGTCTCCGGTTTTAGGACCACAATTTGTAATCCCATGGTTCCAGACATTTCCAGTCTTATGACCACAATATGTAATCTCCCGGTTCTAGATGTTTCCAGTTTTAGGACTGCAATATGTGATCCCTCAGTTCTAGATGTCTCCAATCTTTGAACTGCAATATGCAATCCTCTGGTTCTAGATGTCTCCAGTCTTACCTATATGTTCCCCAGTATTATTCCCTAAAAAGTCAGGAGAAAGTATGCTCAGAGAGTAACTCAATTTATTAAAATTGTAAGTTAAAACAGCGTACACGCTCACAATAATAATGTGCACCAAGCACCATGTATGCTACAGGGATGTGCGGTGAGGTCAGTGGCTGGGGAGGCACTGGCTAGTTCAAGAGCCAGATACACACAGGTTATATATGCCGCGATTTTTAGAGCAAGAGCAATAATTCTAGCACTAGACCTCCTCTGTAACTCTAATGCCCCGTACACACGATCGGACATTCTGGAAACAAAATTCATGTTTTTTTTCCGACGGATGTTGGCTCAAACTTGTCTTGCATACACACGGTCACACAAATCTTGTCAGAAATTCCGAACGCCAAAAACGCGGTGACGTACAACACGTACGACGGCACTAGAAAAGGGAAGTTCAATACCAAGTGCGCCACCCTTTGGGCTCCTTCTGCTAATCTCGTGTTAGTAGAAGTTTGGTGAGAAACGATTAGCGCTTTTCAGCCTCGTGCTTTTCAGATCGTTACTTCTTTTCAGATTGTGCTTGTGGGTTCGTATCTGGTTTTCAGTGCGTGTAGTCAGTTCGCATTTGTTTTTTAGTGCGTATTTTATAGTACGTATTTGATTTTGCAGTGTGTTCTTGTCTGCTCGTTTTTGATTTTCAGCTCGCTCTTCTCAGGCCTTTCTGTTTTTCAGTGCGTTCTGTTAGTTCGTTCTGACAGCCGACTGATTTGAAGCCATGTTGCGGTTACGTACTCATCGTAGAGTTCGTGCTATGCAGGGGCTTGGTGTTGGGGTTCTTATTACTTTGACCCAAGCCTAGTCCATGAACAGGGCGGGGAGGAGTTCATGGACCAAGAATTGGTTACTCCAGCATGACCAGTTCTCGCACATGCCTTTGTTGCGGGTGATCCAGGAGAATAATCCTGATGATTTCAGGAATTATTTCCAGATGATGGACCCCGTTTTTCACCATCTGTTGGCTTTGCTGTCCCCTTATATTACCAAGCAGGACACCTGCATGCGGCAAGCCATCACTCCCAAGCAGAGGCTAGTCGCCACTTTGCGGTACTTGACGACGGGGAGAAGTCTGCTGGACATCAAGTTCTCGACATCTCCCCCCAGGCTCTGGGGATCTTTATTCCAGAGACCTGTTCTGCCATCATACAGGTCCTGCAGAAGGACTATATTAAGGTAAGATTTCTCCTTTAACATCACATTCTATGTATTCAATGTTTGCTAATGTATTGTATTTATTTAATCATTTCCTAATTACCATGATTTTAATATGCTGTGAATGTCCCCTTTGTCTTCATGCAAATTTGCCTTCACTAACCTCCCTAGCATGCTATCCTGGGCCCATACACACCTAGCCTAATCACTTAAAAATGTATTTTGTCAGCTCCATAGTACTGCTTTACCCTAAACGCCGCCTAAAATGTGTTCAAATGTTATTTGTGTGCTTAAATTCATGCAGAGTGCCAGAGGCTTTTTTTTGGGGTCCCAAAATCAACTCTTCCTCCCCCCAACCGCTAAGTCAACCGATACCAATCCTCTATCTGTGGACTTTGCCAAACCCATACACACTATACCTACCTCTTTTGTGTTCATATTTATGGTTTAATTCACCAAAGCTTGTAGTGAAAGGGCCTGTCTGAATACTTTCAAATGGTACTGTTTAAAGTTTTGTTCTCCTATTATCTTGATAGGTCATTGCAGAATGTTAAAAAGTGCTTCAATTCGGATAGTGTGTATTATTTTTATTTTATTATGACAATTCTTATCTGTCCAGTGGTCTGCCAATAGTGTAAGTAAGGAGGGGCTGGCCAAAGTAGCACACATTATTTATGCATTCAGCTCTCAATGAAGTGGAGAGGGTTACCTGTCCAAAACACCCCCCCCTACATTTTTTTACAATGGGCCATCAGAGGGGATGAGGAATCTGATAAGTGGACCTTATATTTTTGTCTTCAAATACTCCTTAAAATAAATGTTATACTGATGTTGGCCAAGAATGTTTGTGTCTAATCTGCAATGTTATGTGCAAAATTACTATTTTTTTTTCTTGTTTGACTCCACAGTTTCCTTCAACGCCACAGGAATGGCAGACTGTGGCTTCCCAATTTGCCCAGCGGTGGGACTTTCCCAACTGAGGAGGGGCAATTAATGAGAAATGTCCACATAGTCCCACCCCCCAACTCGGGGTCATACTATTACAACTATAAGGGGTTTAATAGTATTGTGATGTTGGTGGTGGTATTGGTGACATATGAATTTCTTTATGTGGACGTGGGGAAGAATGGCCGGATGTTGGATGGTGGAGTCATCGCCCAGACTGAGGTTTTACAGATGGCTCCGGCTTTGTCGCTGATGAAGGGTTTGGGCTGAGTGATCACCTGATGCGGCCGTTCCCAATGAGGACCCTCAACCCGGACCAGGGGGTTTTTAACTACCAGCTGGCCAGAGCCAGAAGGGTAGAGGAGAACGCTTTCGGGATAATGGCCAGCTGGTTCCACCTATTCCTCACTGCAATAAACATGGCGGAATATAAAATCAATCACATCATTCTTTCATGCTGCATATTACATAACTTTTTAAGAAAAAATGCATAAACTATGTGGCCTCAGTTTGGACTGAGGCCGGCTTATTACCGAATCCAACACATCTGACGGCTCTTGAAGCTGGCCATCCTGGCTTGCCTGCCCAAAGCGCCCGCGAAGTTCACGAAAAATATCTAGAGTACTGTGTGGGTGGGGGGGCCATTGATATGCCAGACAATGTTTAACAAACATTTTAAAAATACATTTTTTTGTTAAACTGAAATAATATTTCCTTAGATTTAATGCTTGTGTTTCTTTGTTTTGTTTTGGCTTTCAATACACTTCAAAAAAATTTAAAATATTTAGAAAATCTCAACAAATTGAAGAATTTTGGTGTGTTTTAGATTCTGTCTAAAACATCAATGATGTTTTTGAGTTTTTTTTCAACATCATTGATGTCTTCCTTGATCTTCTGTAAATCACGATTGCACACCATGATCTCCCCAATGACGACGTGTGCACTTACACTTGTGAAATTAGTTTCTTCCTCCACAACATCCACATCACCTAAAATTCAAAAACACACCATGTATTAAAATAGGCAGGCATACATCGATTACCTGAAGCTGTGGTCTCAGACACTTACCTGTTGTGGTCACTATTTTACCAACTTCATAAATGTCTTCCTCCACATTCTCTGGTTGTGTTGGTGGTATTTCCCCTTTTTTAGGATGTTTTGGGTCCCTGGTGTCCTCAGATGTCCCAAGGTCTTTTCTCCCCATGTGAAAAAAACGGTATACTTAGCACACAGATATTTGAGGCCAGAAATAAGAATCTGAAACACTGCTTGGAAGTGTTGTACAATTGTTTTTTTAGGCAGAGTTCCAAGCTGAAGACATTTTTTCCCCTTTCTAAAGCTAGGATACTTACCTTTTTTGTACAATTTTCACACATGGAGACACCCCTAATATCCACTGGAGCACCTGTGTGGGACACCCTAAAAAGTTTGTTCTGGTGTCCCACAGTAGTGCTCCTGCATCCAGATGTGTAAACAGCTGCTGAGTGTCCTCTCCTTACACTGAATCAAGTTTGCATTTCATTTTAGTTACAAACCAATCTAAACAACAATGTACTAAACTTCTTTTAATACAAATAGGCATGAACAAATGTAGTTAACCTGGATCTGCCCCAAACATTGTATTAGTGGGCGAACGAACGATGTTTGCTACAAACGATTACTGTGCCCACGAACCTGAAAATTGCCATTTTAAACTGTACAACAGTAAAGAAAAGCACATGGAGCAGCATGCAAGTAATAATAGGAACACATGACAAAAACGTACTTGACAACAACTTACTTTTTTGAAGAACTCTCTTGATCCTTCTGTACTGATCGTGCTCTATCAATTTCAGTTCTGACCATTTTGCCTATTTTGGGACAAAATTAGGAGAGTTTAGCCTGACATTAGGGTTTGTCTTGTGTTGTGTCTTGCAGAGAATATGGATGGCTTCAATGATCACAACTTCCTCCCCCTATTTATAGACGAGTACAGGGAGCTGCCCTGTCTGTGGCAGGTGAAACATCCGCATTATAATCATAAACAAAAGAGGCAGGCAGCACTGGAGAAACTGCTGGATTTGGTGAAGCTGGTGGTCCCCATGGCAACCATCCCCTATTTAAAAGCCAAAATTGGTGGCCTGAGGAGCACTTATAAAAGGGAGCGCAATAAGGTCCAGGATTCCATGAGATCAGGAGCAGCAGCAGATGCCATTTATGTCCCCAGGCTGTGGTACTATGAGAGACTGCGGTTTCTGTCAGACCAGACTGAAGTCAGGCAATCACTCTCCACTCTTCCTTCCACTCTTCCTTCCACCCCAGCTGAGGCTTCCGATGTCCAACCTGGGCCTTCCAGCCAGGAAGAAGAATTGGAGGAGCCTGGCTTGAGTCAGGTATAGCATTGTTCAACATATTTATGGTCGTTAAATTAATGATGTTAACTAGATGTTATTATTGATCACTAACTGCTGATTTAATGAAGTGTTTTACATATCAATAGACAGTAGCGGCCAAAAATGTTTGGGACAAGAAGAAAAAATGCTGGGGTCAGAATGATAGTCTTTTCTATTTGTTAACATTCAATTTGCAACAGTCATGAGCTGAAAATTGTGTGTGATTGATGAAAAAAAAAATAAAACTAGAAAAGACGAGAAATAATAAAGAAATCATTTTTTCAGAACTCTGTGATAATATCAGCAGCAAAAATTCCAGCGTGATGTATGTGCTATCTCCATTACGAATGCTAGTTTTACCAGACCGAGCGCTTCCGTCTCGTACTTGATTCTGAGCATGTGTGGAACTATGTGCGTCATAATTGTGTATACACGATCGGAATTTATGAGAATGGATTTTGTTGTCGGAAAATTTGAGATCCAGATCTCAAATTTTGTGTGACGTAAATTACGATGGAAAATGTCCGATGGAGCCTACACACGGTCGGAATTTCCGACAACAAGCTCCCATCGAACATTTTTCGTCCGAAAATCCAACCGTGTGTACGCAGCATAAGGGTATAATCTGTATACATTTTTAAAGCGTCGCCTATGGGGATCTTTAAGTACTGAAGTTTGGCGCCATTCCATGAGTGTGCACAATTTTCAAGCGTGACATGTTGGGTATCTATTTACTTGGCGTAACATCATCTTTCACATTATAGAAAAAAAATCGTGTTATCTTTAGTGTTTTTTTTTTATATTCTTGAAACAGAAAATTGCTGTGCAAATACCGCGTAACATAAAAAGTTGCAACGATCACCATTGTATTCCCCAGGGTGTCTGCTAAAACAATATATATAATGTTTGGGGGTTCTGAGAAGTTTTCTAGCAAAAAAGGATGATTATTACATGTAGGAGAGAAGTGTCAGAATTGGCCTGGGTGGCAAGGGGTTAATTACCATAAGTAATAAACAAAAAATTATTATATACTGTTTTTAAGGTAATTTACTATATTTTCAAAAACTGTACTCAAGCAGGTGGCTTAACGGACAAATTACTGAAGTTTGAAGTCATAACTTCCAACCAGTAATTTCACAGCAAATAGAATGTTATAACATATAGCATAATACTATGTGATTTAGCTTGATTATAACAGTACCTTTTCAACAGCAGCAGATTCTAATTCTCCCTCTTAACTGTGTGAGAAAAATGTGGGATTGTGTGTAAATCTTATACCCATAAACCCGTGTATTTCCCTGTAGTTAAGAGGGCTGGGCTGGAAGGGAGCATGTGTCTTTTAGACACATGCCTTTTCTATGACACTGCAGTGAGAGGCGTGCCTCCACTGCAGCATTTTTATTGGAAAGCTGGGGCTAAATGGTACTTTACCATTGGTCCAAGGCTCTAAGCTGTCCATTGAGCTCAATGCCTCTGACAAGAAGTGAGAGAGGCTCTGTGAGCTCATCCTCTCAGTCTGCTGCAAACAGAGTGTGCCAGCTTGTACTTAAAGTGACCACTCTGTATGCAGCTTCTAACAGGCTGTGCAAGGAGCCCCGTATCTCCGGAACCATAGGCTGTAGGAGCCCCAAATTTTTACCAGTGGTGGGGTAGGACTTAGGCTACCTACCCCCCCCCCCCCAAATTTGGGGTCTCTGTGACCTTTTTTTTTTATGATCATGGCTCTGCCTCACCTGCCTCCCCTGACTGCACGTCCCTGGTATGCTAGCAAACAAACCCAGCAATCTTCTGGCTTTTTGTCCTAACTGGTGCCACTTACCACAGACCTTACAGAGGTGGTGAAATGGAGTATGATCTTAATATCACATAACAACTGTGCCATTTATTGGGACTTTTTGTGCTTTATAGCACATTTTTTTTACATTTAAAGCTCCAACTGCAATCTTGTAGGTGACTAGAAATCAATCTAATTATCCATGATGTTAAAGTTGGAGCATGGTGATTCTGCAAAATTTAGGGTCAAGTTCAATACTGTGGACATAAGCCATTTTTTTAGGGCTATTTGTCAAACAAATGTTGACATCTAAAGCCGCGTACACACAAGCGGAATGTCCGACAGAAAAAGTTCGATGGAATCTTTTCATCGTCTAGTCCGATCGTGTGTATGTTTCATCTGACTTTTTTTTTTTTAAATTCTGACGGACCTAGAAATGGAACATGATCTAAATATTTACGACGGAACCAATTCCTATCGGGGGAAACCGCTTGTCTGTATGCTGTTCCGACGGACCAAAAACGACACAAGCAAGTACGAGACGGAAGCTATTGGCTACTGGCTATTGAACCTCCTTTTTCTAGTCCGGTCATACGTGCTGTACGTCACCGCGTTCTGGGCGGTCGTACTTTGGTTTGACCGTGTGTAGGCAAGACTGCTTGAATGGAATTCTGTCGGAGTTCCGTCTGAGAAACCTTCGGAGTTTATTCCGAAGGCAAAACTGGTCGTGTGTACGCGGCATAACAGTTGTCGTCCATATTGGGAGATTATTTCTGGAATTTAAGTTAGCATTTTGGATTCATGATTGTTGTGTTAGCATTAGAATTCTACTAAAGTCTCCATATTGTGAACTATTTCATTATAGAGTTAACCTTTGATATCACTTTAAAGGGGTTGTAAAGTTGTTTTTTTTTTTTTTTTTAAATAACAAACATGTTATACTTACCTTCACTGTGCAGCTCGTTCTGCACAGAGTGGCCCCGAACCTGGTCTTCTGGGGTCCCTCGGCGGCTGTTTCAGCTCCTCCCCGCAAGCATTTACCACCTTCATGCGAGCTCCCTCGCACGGTGGTGAGTGCTTGCGGGCGCGCTCCCGTGATACAGCTGGTGGCTATAGCCGCTCGCTGTATCACTCGGCCCCGCCCCCCGGCGCGCCCCGTCAATGGCTGCGCTGCTTTCAATCCATCCACTGCAGCCAATCAGCGACCAGGCTGAGCTGCAATGAAGCTGACGAGGACGAGGAGCGAAGATTCGAGGCGTCAGGTAAGTAATTAAATGGGGGGCCTGGGGGCGGCGGTACTGTCAAAAGTTTTTTCACCTTAATGCATAGAATGCATTAAGGTGAAAAAATTTTTACCTTTACAACCCCTTTAAATCCAATCTAATAAATGCGTAGAGAAAAGGGATTTCCATAATAAGCCTGTGCTTGATAAAGAAAAAGATGTAAAAATGAAAGTATGGTAGGCTCTCCACCTCTCTCCCTTGCTTCTTATCCTGGGATGTGTGTGAGTAACGGCATGGTTTTAGATTGATGGAAATTCTCTTTCTCTGTGTATTTATTAAGTTGAATTTATTAAAGATGGCATGTTTCATACATGTGAAGAGAAACAAAAGAAAACAAGAGAAGAGAGAAGAGAAGAGAGGTGAAGAGAAGAGAAGCGAAGAGAAAAGAAAAGAAAAGAGGAATAGTGGCTAGCTGAGCAGGTCTCAATAGCTGGAGTTTGTGGCACTATGCCACTGCTGCTATTAAACACCAAAGGTAGATCTGTCTTTGAAAATAAGTAACTCAAATATTTTCTTTCCAAACATCTGTAGATAGTTAGTTTGATTTATTTTGATCTAAAAAAAAAATCTTTTCAGTAGACTGACAGATTATTTTAACTTTCAGCTGTTAAAAAGTTTCTCTGCGATCTGAATGGAGAGACAGCGCTTCCTTTGATGTAGTGGGAATATTCCCTCCATCTAAGGTACACCTGGGCTGCCTACCAATTTGTGGTGCCTGGCTGCCATGATCAAAATGGGCGCTAACAGCAATACTTCCTCCTGCTGGAGTGACTGGGCCAGGCTGTGGGGCCCTGCATATTTACAATGCGAGGGTATTTTTTTTTTGCCTTAAGTATTAAATTAACAGACCTCCGTGATGGATTGGTGTGGCTAATGCTACCCAGGAAACATTCAACGGCACAAAAGTCTCTAAGACTGTTCAATTTACCTTTAATGTGAGTTTAATGTGAGTTTTTGTATAATAATTTGCAGGCCACTTCTGGCTTTAAAGTACTTCTGGGTGGGCTGCAAATTTTTGGTCAACCCAATCTGTACTCTGTAAGTAAGTGCCGGTTCACACTGGGACGACTTGTCAGACGACCTAGCCGCCTAAAAAGTAGCGTCCCGTTCTGTACAATGGAACCGTTCTAATCGGAGCGATGCAAGTCGCTCCGACTTAGAAAAAGGTTCCTGTACGACTTTGGGGGCGACTTGCATTGTCTTCTATACAGAGGTCGTTTTGCAAGTCGCCGCTTTTGTCGTGTCCAGGTCGCCTGACTCAGTCGCGCTGCAAGTCGTGCTGTCTCAGTGTGAACCGACACTTACTCTCATGCTCCAGTGTATTCAGGTCAGGAAACAATAGTCCTGTAGAGAGCGTCTTTTTTGGTATCAGGGAATACAATGACTTGTATTTTCATAGGCTCAGAAGATACGAGAAACTATAAGGATTCCCTACTTGTAATGTGTAAAGCCAAAGTCCAGCTAAATGTTTTTTTTTTTTTTACTGAGTAGGCAAGGATTAGCAGTTTGTCTGGTTTTACTCGCATCTGTCCCCACTTTGGGAAGATTTTTTTCATTTCCTGTTCTAAAGGCTATTACAAGGTCAGAAAATTATGGCATATCTCTACTGGGGACACAGGTAGAAAAAGAGCCTATGTCAGGAATCCAATAACCGTAACTGTACGTCGGTTCGCCTTTTGACCACTAAGGGGGCATG
The DNA here is from genome assembly GCA_037952925.1 of Lithobates clamitans. Taxonomy (NCBI): domain Eukaryota; kingdom Metazoa; phylum Chordata; class Amphibia; order Anura; family Ranidae; genus Lithobates; species Lithobates clamitans. The sequence continues at coordinate 2,627,802 of JBBGZY010000964.1, read as the reverse complement.
ACGCTGGAGCCAATGCTCGTGCCCGGCAAGCGCGATGACCGATGGGCCGCCGCAACTGCTCCACACAGAGACAGAATGTCAATGTAAACAGACAGATCTCCGTGCTGTCAGGGGTGAGGAGATCGATTTGTTGTTCATACTAAGTATAAACAACGATTGGTCTCCCCACCCAGTTAGTCCCCTCCCCCCACAGTTAGAATCACTCCCTAAGGTACACAGTTAACACCTTGATCGCCCCCTAGTGTTAACCCCTTCCCTGCCAGTGACATTTACACAGTAATCAGTGCATTTTTATGCTGAAGACAACATCAGAACTCCTTCACAAGATTAAGCTCCTAGGTGCAATCACCTGCTGATTCACCAGTGATTTATGACACAGACAGATCGCCATCACTTCATTAACCCTGTGGCTACCGCAGTGGCGGCTGGTGCTCAAAATTTTTTTTGGGGGGGGGCGCAAACAAACTAAAAAATTTTGAAAAACACTGAAAAAAAAATCAATTGCAGTCTCACTGTGCCATCAATTGCAACCTCACTGTGCAGCCACTGTGCCCATCATATGCAGCCATTGTGACCATCATATGCAACCTCTGTGCCCATCATATGCAGCCTCTGTGCCCATCATATGCAACCTCTGTGCCCAACATATGCGGCCTCTGTGCCCATCATATGCAGCCATTGTGCCCATTATGTGCAGCTTCTGTGCCCACCGTATGCAGCTTCTGTGCCCATCATATGCAGCTTCTGTCCCCACCATATGTAGCTTCTGTGCCCATCATATGCAGCCATTGTGCCTATCATGTGCAGCTTCTGTGCCCACCATATGCAGCTTCTGTGCCCATCATATGCAGCTTCTGTGCCCATCATATGCAGCTTTTGTGCCCAACATATGCAGCTTCTGTGCCCATTATTTGCAGCTTTTGTACCCAACATATGCAGCTTCTGTGCCCACCATATGCAGCTTCTGTGCCCATAATATGCAGCCACTGTGACCCCCTCCCGCTCGCCCGCCATCAGACCGGCACTTACCCCATCCGGGTGACTTCAGCGAGCTGTGGGATGGGCAGGTGACGGCTCCTGCATCCTCCATAGTTCCCGTGCGTCTCCTCCTCCATTCCGCTGGGCACAGGGCATGCAACACATCGGCAGTACCTCGTGGGAGGAGGTCTGGCATTTACCGGGCTGTTGGGTCCTCTCCGCTCCTGTGTCAGCAGCAATGACAGAGGAGTCCGATCCTACAGCTTCCTCCCCTGTGTGTCTCTTCCGCCAAAGCGACAGGCATCCAATATTTGGTCACGCAATTATTATCACTATTTTTGTGATTGTATATATGAGCGCTGCATTTTCTTTGTGGGTTACTTTTTGCTATTTGTCTTTGGCTGTGCTGGCTGCTTCATATACTTCATTTTGAGCAACAGAGCGGTATATTGTTTGATATATTTTGAATAGCAGTTTTAGGAGGGCTGAGACAAGCTTAGGGAGCATTTTTATGAGGTTCACCCACAGCTGTATCTATTTTTACATTAAAATGCATTAATTTATGGCAAAAAGTATTTTTTTTTTATATTTGGGTTTACATCCACTTGTAATGCAGAAGTCTACTGGAAATAAAGGAAACACCAAACCTCCCTGAGGCTCCATCCCCGTGCTCTAAAAAGACCCCTTTTTCCAAGGGTCTTCTAAAAAATGTCAGATCACATCAAGGGCTTTTTGCCTTCTCCTCTGGTCCTTTTTGCTTGTACTAAATTGGTGCTCATAGGGGCCCCTGGCACCACGTTATTATACAGCTTGTAAATGATTTGAATAATTCTACCCATCTTTCAACCCCAAAAGACTGATGGCATCTAGTGGACAAGAGGACTTTCTAGGTTTAGAGAACAAGCATGGGAAGGCAATATCCTCTCTTGTCACTAGTTTTACTAATGAGTCCTGTACATTTGGTCTGGCTGTGTGTTACCCAGTCATCAGTACACCTTTTACAAGGTGCCTTATAGCAAATGTTTACACCATCAAGTCCCTTTAAACCCTCAGAGTTCATGCCATTTCACTTGATCTTCTTAGGAGGAGCCAGCCACAAGGCTTGGTACCTAAATCTGGAAGGTTCTCATTGTTTATGAACGTGGTTTCCACCTTCCATGTCTGACACAAAAATCCACCAACTGCCTCTTATATAGTTAAGGCAGCACTGACCCCATACCTTGACATGCCCACATACAGTATCTGCACCTGCCTATGCTATGCCTTGTTTCCAGGCTACCACAAATGCTCCCCATCCAGTATTTCTACAGGGGCCAACCACAGGCTGGTTTTAGTGTCCAAGGAGAACTCTCTTTCTCTAAAAAAAGCAAAACCTTTTATTACTTTTTTTAGCAAGATTTTCTATCATCTAGTAAGTTTTTTTAGGCACTGCAGAGCCGAAAAGGGGTTCATTTTCCAGCTTTCTGGATCAGCAGATCCTTGGCTTTGCCACAAAAACTGTAACCAGAGCATGATGGAGGAAGCAGGGTCAGACTAAAATTTGTCTTTTGGCACTAGACTCTGGTCAAGGTGCGTTCCCAGGTACCTATATGCAATGTGAGAGGCAGCTGCAGAGTGCTTTACAGGTCCCTGCAGACTCCTTTGTGAGTATAACTGCTGGAGAGGTGACGATTTTCTGAATGTAGACACTAGTCTTGCACTGGTACAGTACTGTACTGTATGTTTGCTATAGGTACCATCAGGACCACTGCCACGGTAAGTTCCGAGGGCTTTGCCCTACTTTATGGATCCTGTACCTCCTCCTTGGGGATTAGTTGGAGTAGGGTGAGCTGTGACACATTCATGTGTATGATGGCTTTGCAGTGGCCTGTGATGACCTAGTCACAGATGGCCATTAGTTGTAGCTGGCCCGTGAGTAACCTTTGCTTGTACTATCTCATTTGCATGGTGTTTGCGTAGTGGCCTTATGATGGACTGCAGGGTCCTTGTCACAGTTGACCATTAACCCCTCTTGCTCTGCAGTAGGACTGTGAGTAAACCTTGATGGTAGTAGCTCCCTTGTGTAATGTCGGTATAGTAAATCATGTGCATGTCAGAATTATGGGGAAAATCTCTACCATAATAGCTGACTCAGAATGCAGGCATTGCAAGTGTACTTCTTCACCCTCCCCTCATTAGTCTGTCTCTAATTTTCCTACAGCACCCCACATTGTTGTTTACTACATCCCGATGCCTTGCACAGCATACCCTGTTAAGTAAGAGTTCCTTAAGGAAGAGGGCCTCTCCCATAGTGCTTTTGGCCATCCTTCTGACTGTTCTTGTGTTCTCCCTGGTGGGGTCTGCTTTGTAACCTGTCATGGCTGTCAGACTCAGCTGCCAGACGTTGGGCATCTGGTCTCAGGGTATGTCCTGGCATCTTATCCTATTTGATTCCTCAGCCCTCCATCAGGGTTCTGTTGCCGGGTTAATGGATTATTGTATATTATATGCCTAATATCCATTTGGGTCTCCTATCTGTACACATGCAAATGATCTGTTGGCTCGAATGTTGGTCTGCAGAATTAAAACGCAGAGGAATGCTTTTTGCATATGCCCTTCAATGGAGAATTCCTCTTGGCACCTCCCTGGCCAACTTTGGAAAGGACAACACTGCTTGGAAGTCAATAATAGAATGAAAAATTATAAATCACTTTCCATAAAAGAATCTACAAGACCATTCATTGCTTCCCTCCATCTTGGGGCCTTCCTGGCCTCTGTGGACAGCAGTGTTGAATACTTGCATGTTCCTGTCATTCCAGGACATCAACATTATCTGAATTTTGCTGTAGGCACAAAACACTGTCTGTTTGTTCCCCTTCCCTTTTGTCTGTCCTCCACACCTTGGGTCTTCAACTGTTGGGCCCTGTTCTTGCTCTTCTTCGTTCCCAGAGCACCCCCATAGTGGGATATCTGGGTGACCTTCTTCTGAAAAAACAGCTGACACAGGCCTTATTAGCCAGTGTCAAGCAGACTGTCCTCACCCTGCAGAGGTTCATGTTGATCCTAAATCTTCGGAATTTGGTGCTGGAGCTGTGTCATATCTGGGCCCAATCTTATATTTGTCCCCTGGACAAACTCCAGACTCTTCAATCCCAGGTTTGACTTTACAGACCAGGAACCAACCAACCCACCACTTTTTGCATGGGGACTATGGGCTTAGTTGTGGTCTCTTTCAAAGCAGTTCCATATGCTCAATTGCATTCCAGGTCATTGCAACTTAACATTCTATCGGGGACATGTGAGCTCAGTCCCTGGGTGTTGCATACGCCTGACCCTCAGCATCAGGCATGCCCTGGCCTGAAAAAGTTACAAGTCTATCAATAAAGTCAAGGGCATTCCTTCCTCCCACCAGTTTGGAAGGTCCTCAGGATGGATGGCAGCCTATCAGGCTGGGGAGGCGTCCGAGACACTTTCTTGGTGCTAGGGACATGTTTGTCAGGGATAGCTCAGCTAGGCTGCACAGTCATCCACAGGGTACCTTGCTGGGGCCTGTAGCTTACGTATGTATTTGCAAATTTGGGCAACTAAACCCCTGTTTTTAAATGCATACTGTTAGACAGGTTGGTCGCAGGCTGGTTGGTGAGCAGAGCTTGGAATTTTTCCAAGAATTTTTCCTTGGCTTTTGTTTGATATGCGTTGCCTTCCTATGCTCCTTGCTGCAAAGGCCAGTTATAGGTGAGGGAAGTGGCACATTTTTTGTATGCACAGTCATCCAGCCTGGATTCAATCAGACAATGTCATGGCAGTGGCTTACACCAACCATCAGGGAGGAATCAGAAATCTCACAGCTCTAAATAAGTCAATCAGATTCTGGTTTGGGAAGAACTTTATGTTCCAACTCTGCCTGCAGGACACATTCCTACCATGGAAAATTAGCAAGTTGACTTCCGCATTCTGAACTCCAGAGAATGATCTCTTAACCCTGGGGTGTTTCAAGACCTCTGTCCCGGGTGGGGGGCGCTGGACATGGATTCCTGGTTTCCCAGTTCGACAACAAATTGTGCAAGTTTGTCTCCAGATCCAGAGATCCTCTAGCGTTTGCTCTGGATGCTCTAATGGCTCTGTGGGATCCTGATGTATTCCTTTTCTTTTTTGAAACATCTTCCTTGCCTGGACCACTGAATCGAGATGGAGGGTGTTCCTTTGATTCTCATTGCACTGAACTGGGTCAGACTAATGCTGTATTCAGACCTTATCCAGCCCCTGGCAGACTCTCTGTGGGCTCTCCCAGATTATCTTCTTCTTTTGTCCTAAGGACTGTTTTACCACCCTGTCTTTCAGTCACAGAACTTTACAGCTTGGCTGTTGAAACTCAGGTATGTGGGAAAGGGGCCTTTCAGATTTGGTTATCCCTGCACAAGGCTAGGAAGTTGACCCTCACTGCTGCTAGTGTAGGTAAATTTAGTTTGGCTCCTCTGTAGGCAGAGGAGCATGGGTTAAGAAGAAAGAGGAATGAGAGAAAGAGAGAGAGAGCGGGAAAGAGGGAGAGAGATGACCCAGGGCATAACCCAGTCTTAGCCACAGCTAGGCTTTGCTGATGACCCCAAGTAAAGTCAGCACAGCCTGTTCAGCAGAGGGGCCTTCAAGAGGGACTGAGTGCGTACAATGCAGCCTTACACCCAAAGACAAGAGAGGACAGTGAAGTGCAATACCTTACATGTCTGGAGCCTAGGGGACAGTTTAAGTGCGGAGCAAGTCAGCCAGGAGCACCCCACTATATCTCTACTTTGAGCCTAGAGCAATCAGGTGCTGTGCAATACAGCCAGATGTTGTCTCTTCAATGTACTTTCATATTTTTTTGGAACTTTGTTGCTTTGCTCACACAGTTGTAGCTCAGTTCTAGAGTTTGGATTGGAGTAGCCAGAGACAATAGCCGAAGCAAGGAAATTTCATCCATGGAAGTAGTCCATGGGGCAAATCCTGTCTTTCTTCAATCTGATCTGAATCACAGTTTGACTTTGAGTACCATGAAGGGTCAAGTCTTGGTTATAGCAGTTCTTTTTATGGGATCACTTGCCTCTTACTCCTTAACAAGGGCCTTCATTTAAGGTGTTGCTCACTTTATTCCTTTTGTACATTTCCCAATGACTTCTTGGGAACTCATCCTGGTTCTGTCGGTTCTTTAGAAACCGCCCTTTGAACCTACAAGGGATATTTCCTTACTGTTTGAGTCCATCTCTCAGCTACAGTTCTCTTTTGGCAGTCTGACTCTTTGTCATTCCATCATTCATAATGGTCCCCACTGGGAACAGCCTTCATCACGTTCCACTATTGCCAAATGAATTAGACAGCTCTTGATCTCAAGAACAGGGGTGAGCTGGGTTCGGTGTTTGCTGCCCTGCAGCTGCACGTACACAAAGAGGTGGAAATGCTTATATCATTGACCCAATACAATCAGATTTATTTCAATCACGTTTCACAAGGGGCTCTGAAAGCTATCATAATTGGAAAGAAACGAAACATAGTTTTTTTTAGTTTTGTGAAAAACAGGCTAAAAGTGCCTGTGGTGGAGAGTCTATTCTCAGTTTTGAGGTAGGATTGGAGTAGTCCTCATAATCGATAAGTGCAAAAGGCAGAACAGTAGACTAAAAACATCACTCTCTCTCTACTGTATTTCGTATGATCATCTTATCTGAAGTTCTGCACCAACTTCCCCTTATACATCAGCGACTGACCAGGGCCGGACTGGGAATGAAAACCAGCCCTGGAAAAAATGTCATACCAGCCCCATAGCATTATTATACCAGCCCAACAGCATAACGTCATTATTTTCTTGTTCATAAAATGGAAAACCATGCATTTTAAAGCACATTTAAAGAGTGCATTATATATAGATAAGACACATATAAAAGCACATAGGGCTTTTATATATATATATATATATATATATATATATATATATATATATATATATATATATATATATATAAAAGCAAATTACAGTTAAACGTGGTAAAAGTGGAACAATCATCAAGAACAATCCACTTATTGCTATGGTGATATATATTGCCAGACTAAGGAATAATCAAAGAACTTTACTTCAAAGTATGGAAGATGTAAACATGTTCAAAACTGCGTTTGATGGGCACAGTGGCTGCAATTGATGGGTACAGTGGCTGCGTTTGATGGTACAGTGGCTGCGTTTAATGGGCACAGTGGTGGCAATTGATGGGTACAGTGGCTGCGTTTGATGGTACAGTGGCTGCGTTTAATGGGCACAGTGGTGGCAATTTATGGGTACAGTGGCTGCGTTTGATGGTACAGTGGCTGCCTTTGATGGTACAGTGGCTGCGTTTGATGGGCACAGTGGTGGCAATTTATGGGTACAGTGGCTGTGTTTGATGGTACAGTGGCTGCAATTGATGGGTACAGTGGCTGCGTTTGATGGTACAGTGGCTGCGTTTGATGGTACAGTGGCAGCGTTTAATGGGCACAGTGGTGGCAATTTATGGGTACAGTGGGCGGCTGTGTTGATGGTACAGTGGCTGCGTTTAATGGTACAGTGGCTGCGTTTAATGGGCACAGTGGTGGCAATTGATGGGTACAGTGGCTGCGTTTGATGGTACAGTGGCTGCATTTGATGGTACAGTGGCTGCGTTTAATGGGCACAGTGGTGGCAATTGATGGGTACAGTGGCTGCGTTTGATGGTACAGTGGCTGCGTTTAATGGGCACAGTGGTGGCAATTTATGGGTACAGTGGCTGCGTTTGATGGTACAGTGGCTGCGTTTGATGGTACAGTGGCTGCCTTTGATGGGCACAGTGGTGGCAATTTATGGGTACAGTGGCTGCGTTTGATGGTACAGTGGCTGCGTTTGATGGGCACAGTGGCTGCAATTGATGGGTACAGTGGCTGCGTTTGATGGTACAGTGGCTGCGTTTGATGGTACAGTGGCAGCGTTTAATGGGCACAGTGGTGGCAATTTATGGGTACAGTGGGCGGCTGTGTTGATGGTACAGTGGCTGCGTTTAATGGTACAGTGGCTGCGTTTAATGGGCACAGTGGTGGCAATTGATGGGTACAGTGGCTGCGTTTGATGGTACAGTGGCTGCGTTTAATGGGCACAGTGGTGGCAATTTATGGGTACAGTGGCTGCGTTTGATGGGCACAGTGGCTGCAATTGATGGGTACAGTGGCTGCGTTTAATGGGCACATTGGTGGCAATTTATGGGTACAGTGGCTGCGTTTGATGGTACAGTGGCTGCGTTTGATGGGCACAGTGGCTGCGTTTGATGATACAGTGGCAATTTATGGGTACAGTGGTGGCAATTGATGGGTACGGCACAGTGTTGGCAATCTATGGGCACAGTGGCAGCGTTTGATTGTATACAGCTTTTCAAAGTTATCTGGCACTTGAACAAAAAGAGAGAGAGAGAGAGAGAGAGAGAGAGAGAGAGAGAGAGAGAGAGATGGTACAGTGGCTGCAATTGATGGGTACAGTGGCTGCGTTTGATGGTACAGTGGCTGCGTTTGATGGTACAGTGGCAGCGTTTAATGGGCACAGTGGTGGCAATTTATGGGTACAGTGGGCGGCTGTGTTGATGGTACAGTGGCTGCGTTTAATGGGCACAGTGGTGGCAATTGATGGGTACAGTGGCTGCGTTTGATGGTACAGTGGCTGCGTTTAATGGGCACAGTGGTGGCAATTTATGGGTACAGTGGCTGCGTTTGATGGTACAGTGGCTGCGTTTGATGGTACAGTGGCTGCCTTTGATGGGCACAGTGGTGGCAATTTATGGGTACAGTGGCTGCGTTTGATGGTACAGTGGCTGCGTTTGATGGGCACAGTGGCTGCAATTGATGGGTACAGTGGCTGCGTTTGATGGTACAGTGGCTGCGTTTGATGGTACAGTGGCAGCGTTTAATGGGCACAGTGGTGGCAATTTATGGGTACAGTGGGCGGCTGTGTTGATGGTACAGTGGCTGCGTTTAATGGTACAGTGGCTGCGTTTAATGGGCACAGTAGTGGCAATTTATGGGTACAGTGGGCGGCTGTGTTGATGGTACAGTGGCTGCGTTTAATGGTACAGTGGCTGCGTTTAATGGGCACAGTGGTGGCAATTGATGGGTACAGTGGCTGCGTTTGATGGTACAGTGGCTGCGTTTAATGGGCACAGTGGTGGCAATTTATGGGTACAGTGGCTGCGTTTGATGGGCACAGTGGCTGCAATTGATGGGTACAGTGGCTGCGTTTAATGGGCACATTGGTGGCAATTTATGGGTACAGTGGCTGCGTTTGATGGTACAGTGGCTGCGTTTGATGGGCACAGTGGCTGCGTTTGATGGTACAGTGGCAATTTATGGGTACAGTGGTGGCAATTGATGGGTACGGCACAGTGTTGGCAATCTATGGGCACAGTGGCAGCGTTTGATTGTATACAGCTTTTCAAAGTTATCTGGGAGAGAGAGAGAGAGAGAGAGAGAGAGAGAGAGAGAGAGAGAGAGAGAGAGAGAGAGAGAGAGAGAGAGAGAGAGAGAGAGAGAGAAAATACCTTGATTCTTGTGCTGTAGCAGCTGCTGCCGGCCATTCACTGAAATCCTCTCCTCGTGCAGATAGTGGGCGGTGCTGGCTGTTCTCCTCCTGCTCCTCCCCCTCAGGCACACAGACAGAGCGAGGCTGAGCCAGATGAGTGTGGTGGGCGGCGCGAACAGAGGAGACAGTGACGAGTGACACACAGGGAGGCAGCCATGGCATAGTGCAGCAGCGGCGGCTCAGGGCTCACTCAGCGTCACTCAGTCAGGACACAGGCAGTGAGCGGCCCCCCCGGAGAGCGGAGACACACACAGAGAGTGAGTCAGTGAGTGACACACAGCTGGCATAGTGCAGCAGCGTCGGCCGCCGCTGCTGCAGCTGATGCTGACACAACACAGGCAGTGAGTGAGAGCGGCCCCAGCGGTACTACAGTGCAGCCAGCCTACCGGGATAATTCCCGGTATCCCGGTAGGCCAGTCCGGCCCTGCGACTGACTCATGACAGCAAACAACCTCTTCTTAAGAACATTAGGCCAACTAAACAAAAAGAGTGGACTAATACATTGCTCAAAATAAACAGATCCAAAGACAAATATTATTCTCTACTCAAAATAGCACTGACAGTTATTATTGGCATATTAAATCTGATCTGTTTAAATATATTTTTATGAAATGGAATTTAAATTTGTGCTGAGTGATACCCAATCACCCCCCGTGACAAAATTAAATTGTGGCGCTCTCTCTAAACAATTTATCTCCTTCAGTGAGAGATACAAAATCTAATTACTAAATCTAACACACACCCCAGTGATGGTGTGTAACTAAATAATAAACGACTGTACAACAGGTATTTAAAAAATGCCTGCTGGTACCCTCACAATGTGTTCATTGTAAGAGGTAAGTGAAAACAACAATAGTGACACCAACAATAACTAATACATAACGTGACTTAGTGTTAATATTAATCAGGTATTGCTATACCAGTTCCCATATAGTAGATAAGTGTACAATCTATATATAAAAGTGCATAAACACAATGCAAAAAATAGTGTCCGTGATAGTAATCAAAATCAACATATGATGTGCAACGGCAAGTCCTTCTGCTGTAAGCATGTGAATACTTCTGCCCGAAATCTTCCACCACACCTTTGTGCTCAGTGATCACTCTCCCTATGGACAGTCACTCACCAGCTCCTCATGCCTCCACTTTCGTAAGAGGCTAAAAAGGCATAGATGACTGCTGCTACTGGCAAGGGTTAAGCCATGTCCATCCAGGAGGTGCGTTCCATATAGAAAAAAAGACTTCTAATAGTGTAATACCGTTAACACTTTAATAATTCACACTGCAAACAGCACTACAAAGGTTCCACTCACATTGTGTAAAAAACAAACAGCACAGCAAACTCCACAGCAATCTGCCCGATTGAATATAAAACCACAGCTGAGGTAAACCTCCTGGGGGGTATGCGGTCACAGCGGACCCTCTATTCGCCAGCGCTCCAAGTGTCTCTCACCCTCTCGTCGCTTGCTTCATAGATGGGTATAGCTGTCCTCCCCACTGGGTAAATTAAACAGCCAGCTTCTTCCTGTCACTAGTACGTGGTGTTCCTCTTCTTACGGCCACGCCCCCGACATGTTTCGATACGCCTGTACCTTAATCATGGGATAGGCCGTTTTGGACATCCATCACCCCTTATATTCCCTCCCATTGTCTGTATGACTGAGGACGCACCAGTGCGCATGCGCGCCTCCATATTCGACGGCCAATCGAATGTTCCCCGTCGGAGATAAGGGCACCCTAGTGCGCGTGCGCCTTTCTTTCCCCAGCGTCTGCGCTCTACGAGTGTCCCCGTGACCGCAAAACCCCGCTGATTTGTACAACACAACTCGTGTTGGAGCTGCGTATTTTAGCGCTGTAACTTTAATTCCTCCCAGCCAGCATAGATGGTGGGTTCCCAGATAGCGCTATTATACCCTGACATGTTAAACGAAACACTTCCTATACTTTTTACATATTACAGCGATTCACCTATACAAAAGCATGTGCCCACATTATCTTCTCTATGCTCCTATACATTCTCACGATACAATATATCAAAAGCATGGTTACAAACTCTTCCAACTATTGCTGTGGTGAGAAAATAATAAATGAATGAACTCTATTTCTGTATACATATAAAACCAAAAAAATTAAAAAAATTAAACATTATATATAAAATAAAATGAAATAAAATAAGCAAGAATGGCTGAAATACATATTTCAAACCCCAACCTCCACTGTTAAGTAAAGGATGGGGAATAGATTCTATCCAAATCTATAGACTACATAAAATTACACTACAAATTGATCTGCTCGCAAATTCAATAGACAAACAATACTTATATTAATGATGAAATCTACACGAAATTAAATTTACCCAAAATTATTCACTCGTAGCAGCATGAGTGAAATATGGAATATTGGACCATATAGTCTATCTCCAGGGACTATCTAAAAATCATTCAAAAAACAGTTTAGATCTAGTTCGATATTTAAGCCTCTCGGGGTTAAACTCTTAAAAAGAAATATCCATTCCGTCTCTCTCCGTGATAGGTCCCTAACTCTGTTGGAACCCCTCCAGGACGGATGGACCACATCGATACCGCAGAATTGTAGCAGCGAAGGGTCTTGTTGATGTTTGATCTTAAAGTGCATGGATACACTGTGGTACTTGTATCCATTTTTTATGTTGGTGAGGTGTTCACTAATACGGGTCTTTAGCTGTCTTTTCGTCCTCCCAACGTAATACAAGCCACAGGGACACCACATGAGGTAAACCACATGCGTGGTAGTGCATGTACTAAACTCTTTAATTTCAAATCTTTCCCCTTCTCTGTTGGTCACATTAGTGATACCTCTGTTACTAACTCTCACTGTTTTGCAGCAAACGCACTTCCTGCAACAGAAAAAACCTTTAAAATTAAAGGATAAAGCTCTCGGTTTTGGTGCGTCCAGAATCTTCCTCACTATTTGATCTCCTATGTTCGGAGCCTTTCTATAAATAAACTTCGGATTAGTTGGTAATATTCCTCCCAAATGTTTATCTCTACAAAGAATATACCAGTGTTTTTTATAGATGTTCTCAATCTCTCTATACTGGTAGTGGAAACCTGAGATGAAACTTAATTGATGTTGAGGTTCACCTATGGGTGCTTCTTTTTCTTTCAGGCACTGTTCCCTAGGGATATTGGCCACTTCTTGCACAATCTTAGTGAGCTCTCCATTTTTATACCCCTTCTGAATAAATTTCTCTTTTAGGAAATCTGATTGGGACAAATAGTCTTCCATGTGAGTACAGTTCCGACGGATCCGCAATAGCTGACCCTTCGGAATGTTTTTAATCCATGAAGGATGATGGCCGCTGGCTACAGACAGGTAGCTATTGCGGTCCGTCGGTTTAAAGTACACCTTAGTTTTTAGTGAGTTGTTGAATTTCTCAATAGTAACATCCAAGAAATTTATTGATTTATCACTAATCAGGTATTCCAACTTGATATTATTCGTATTTGTATTCAAATGTTCCAGGAAGAGTACCAAGGCTTCCCTAGATCCCTCCCATATCAACAAGATGTCGTCAATGAACCTTCGGTAGAAGATCAATTGAGGTCTATGGGTGTTGAATACCTGTCTATCCTCCCATTCAGACATGAACAGGTTGGCGAGGCTGGGGGCATATTTAGCCCCCATTGCCACGCCAACCTGTTGGGAGTAGAACTGTCCATCAAACCAAAAGTAACTGTGGGACATGCAGAAATCCAGTGCATGTCCCACAAATTTCTTCTGTATATAGGGGATGTCGTCTCTTTTGCTTAGTGCCCAATTCAGGGCTAGTGACGCATCTTCATGTTGTATACTTGTGTACAACGAAGCTACGTCTGCTGTTACCAAATATATTTTTAATCAAGTATTCTATGCATGAAGGTAAAAAACCTTCAGTGTGCAGCTCCCCCCTCAGCACCCCCAATGCTTACCTGAGCCGGAACTCTATCCAGCATTGTCGATGAGACCCAAGGCTCTCCTGGGTCTCTCCCTCCTGGCTGAGATGCATTGGATACTACTGCTGTCAATCACAGCAAGTGAGGAGGGAGCGGGGGCGGAGCAGAGCCAAACTCTCTGTGTCTTATGGACGTGTCTTATCCGCGTACGAGTGCCTCTACAGCAAATGACTTGCTATGGGGGCACTCTTCAAGGGACAGGGGCCTAGAGCGCCAGCGGGGGACCCGAGAAGAGGAGCATTGGAGCTGCTCTCTGCAAAACCACTACACAAAGCAGGTAAATATGTGACATGTTTGTTATTTTTTTTAAATATTATTTTTTTCCTTTACAAACATTTTAAAGTGTTACTAAACAGAGAAGTGTCTATCATTGCCATAATTCATTTACATAAATCATATATTTAATGCCACTGTATTTAGTTTTTTTTATCCTCCAAGTACCTTATTCCTGCAGGCCTTTTGTGTGGTTGCATGATCTTTCACTGTTCTTTGGTATCTGCATGGAAAGATCTTTGGAAGGGGCCTCTATTGATCTGCTGATGTATGCTCTCTACAGCGTGAGTCTGTGTCCGGCCAGCCCTGATTGGTGCTGTGCTAGTCACATGACTAAAAAAAATGAAGAGCAATTCAAATTAGATTATAAATATCAAATCAACCCCTGTAAATCTTTATTAAACATCAAATGTGTATTTTTGTGCATTAATATGGTGTAGGCGGAGTCAAAGATGATTGACACTAGCTTTCACTTTTTTTCAGACTGCATCAGAATCCAAGGCTCTTTTTTTCCTTTACAGGTATTAGCAATTACATTAGAGATATTTATTATTGATTCATATTTTTTGTGAGTTTCTTAGTATATGGAATCAATCAGCATATTATATTCTACCCTAGTGTTAGCAATAGGAGGACATTAGGGGGAGGGAGGATAGTGTCATTTACCACTGTGTTTATACCCACATGTGTGACTCTATATATTTATGTAGGCGGCACAGATAAGAAAAAGGAGGAAATAAAAAGCCTAGAAGGGAACTGAAATTGAGCATTCTCCACAGAGGACACTAGCTGGTCTACACAATCTCAGGCTGCAGTGGGGACATAGAGAAGATGGGAGGGACAGCTGAAGGCAGCATCAATCAGGTATATTTTACTCTACACAAAACAAATGCGTTAGTGGCTTTCTGAGTTTGCACATTCTGTTATATAGCACGTAATTAGAGTTTTTCATAGTCTGGGTTTAATGACACTTTAATGTTACATTTTTAATTTTTCCAAAATTAAAAAAATTTGACAAAGGGAAAAATTCCAGTTGTGCTCCCCCTTTCGTTTACTTGTACAATAAATATTTATACACATATTAAAGAAAACAGTAGAGACTTCCGAAAACAGAAAGTAACTGCATATCTCATTTCTATCACAGATCCACAATACTAAGGGTTCATTCTTCTTTCCAGGATGTTAAAAGGGTCCAATTCCATAGAGGCCCTTGTTTCCAAGCACTGCACTGCACTGATTATGGCTGAAAACAGCTGTCTACTGTTTTTAAAATGTGAAAAAAACACAAAAATAATATTAACCACAAAAAATGTATTAATTAATGTGTTCCACAGTGCTGCCAATGTGATAAAAAAGAGGCTAAATACCAGTGATATAATGTGTATATACAGCACCTTGAAAAAATATTCATACCCCTTGAAATTTTCCACATTTTGTCATGTTACAACCAAAAACGTAAATGTATTTTGTTGGGATTTTATGTGATAGACCAACACAAAGTGGCAAATAATTGTGAAGTGGAAGGAAAATGATAAATGGTTTTCATTTTTTTTACCATCAAATATGTGAAAAGTGTGGCATGCATTTGTATTCAGCCCTCCTGAGTCAATACTTTGTAGAACCTCCTTTCGCTGCAATTACAGCTGCAAGTCTTTTTGGGAATGTCTCTACCAGCTTTGCACATCTAGAGAGTGACATTTTTACCCATTCTTCTTTGCAAAATAGCTCAAGCTCTTTCAGATTGGATGAAGAGTATCTGTGAACAGAAATTTCTTGCCACAGATTCTTAATTGGATTTGGGTCTGGACTTTGATTGGGCCATTCTAACACATGAATATGCTTTGATCTAAACCATTCAATTGTAGCTCTGGCTGTATGTTTAGAGTTGTTGTCCTGCTGGAAGGTGAACCTCTGCCCCAGTCTCAAGTCTTTTGCAGACTCTAACTGGTTTTCATATAAGATTGCCCTGTATTTGGCTCTATCCATCTTCCCATCAAATCCCTGCTAAAGAAAAGCATCCCCACAACATGTTTCACAATGGGGATGGTGTGTTCAGGGTGATGTTTAGTGTTAGTTTTCCTCCACACATAGCGTTTTGCTTTTAGGCCAAAAAGTTCAATTTTGGTCTCATCTGACCAGAGCACTTTCCTCTACATGTTTGCTGTGTTCCCCACATGGCTTCTCACAAATTGCAAACTGAACTTCTTAAGGCTTTTTTCAACAATGGCTTTCTTCATGCCACTCTTCCATAAAGGCCAGATTTGTGGAGTGCACAACTAATAGTTGTCCTGTGGACAGATTCTCCCACCTGAGATGTGGATCTCTGAAGCTCCTCCAGAGTTACCATGGGCCTCTTGGCTACTTCTCTGAATAATGCTTTCCTTGCCCAGCCTGTCAGTTTAGGTGGATGTCTTAGTAGGTTTGCAGTTGTGCCATACTCTTTCCATTTTCGGATGATAGATTGAACACTGCTCCATGAGATGTTCAAAGCTTGGGATTTTTTTTATAACCTAACCCTGCTTTAAACTTCTTCACAACTTTATCCCTGACTTGTCTGGTGTGTTCCTTGGCTTTCATGATGCTGTTCGTTCACTGAGGTTCTCTAACAAATCTTTGAGGGCTTCAAAGAACAGCTGTATTTATACTAAGATTAAATTACGCACAGGTGGACTCTATTTACTAATCAGGTCACTTCTGAATGCAATTGGTTCCACTAGATTTTAGTTAGGGGTATCAGAGTAAAGGGGGCTGAATACAAATGGACTGCACACTTTTCACGTATTTATTTATAAAAAATGTTCTACTTCACAACTATGTGTTGGACAAAAAAACCCAATAAAATACATTTAGGTTTTTGGTTGTAACATGACAAAATGTGGAAAATTTCAAGGGGGGTATAAATACTTTTTTAAGGCACTGTAAAATAAAAAGCAAGAAAAATTTCTAAAGTCCGTACAAAGTTCATCCAATTAATATACCAAAAAACGTAATGAGTCCACTTAGTGAAATTCCAAAAAAAAAGGTGTCACACACCCATGTGAAATCTTGCCAAAAACAGATAACAATGCACCTTGAATCCACCACCAATGTGATGAAAGTGAGCCCTTCTCCCTAAAGAGTGAACATTTACCAGGCAAAAATGCCCCCCCATTCTCATGATACTGCTTTGTCAGTTATTCAATCACCACTTGGAAAGATGCTCTCCCACTTTAGATAAGATAAGATTTTTTTGTCATTGTAAAACAAATCACAATAAAATTGCATTTCTACTCCACACATTATTCATACATCACAGTTTTCAACCATGCATTTACCACATAGGATTTAATTATACCAAAAAGTGTATAATATATATAAATATATAAAAGCATCCCCATATTATAAAGGTAAAAAAAGCGCCCTCATATAAAAAAAAACTAAAGAAGACAAAAAAATAAAACTATGTAACCTCTTTCATTTCATTCCTGCATTGATAGCCTTAACAGCCCTGGGAAAGAGGCTCTCTTTAAATCTATTTGTCCTTGTTTTAATCACCCTAAAATGTCTCCTAGATGGCATTAATTCAAAGAAATGACAACCAGGATGAGTCTGGTCTCTCACTATTTTTCCTGCTCTACAAAGGCAATGAGTCTCATATATTTCTTCTAGAGAAACAAGTTCACACCCTACAATTTTCTGCGCTGTTCGAACCACTCTCCTTAGAGCATTTTTATCTGCTTGTGTACAACTAGGATGCTAAACTAGAATACAATATGTTAATGTACTCTCAATGGCAGAGCGATAGAAGGTCTCTAGCACCTTCCTTCCCAAGCCATTCTTCCTAAGGAGTCGCAAAAAAATATAAACGCTGTTGCGATTTCTTAATAATGGCTTTAATGTTGATTGTCCATGATAAGTTTTCAGAAATGCATGTTTCCAAAAACTTAAAGGTAGAGACCCGCTCCATGTGTACCTTTAATAAAAAGTGGTGCTGGTTTAGGCCTGTTCCTTATGAAATCTACAATCTGTTCCTTTGTTTTCCCTCTATTTAGGATCAGGTTATTCGTTGTACACCATTTCACTATCCTATCAACCTCTCTCTCTTGTATTGCTCCTCATTGTCTCCAGTGATACAACCAATTACAGCAGTGTCATCAGCAAACTTAACTATACTATTGGTCTCATAATAGGGGGTGCAGTCATATGTGTACAGTGCATAGAGACATGGACTTAAAACACAACCCTGCGGTGCTCCAGTACTTATTTCTCACTTGGAAGAAACAAATTTATCCAATTTGACTACCTGTGAGCGAAGGACCAAAAAATCTCTTATCCAAAAACAAATAAAGGGCGGCAAATCCAATTTTTGCGTTTTTTTTAAACTAACCATCTGGAATGATGGTATTAAAGGCAGGGCTATAATCTATAAACCACATCCTTATGTAGTTTCCCGAATGCTCCAGATGTCTAAGTGCCCCATGCAACGCTAAAGCTTTTGCATCTTCTGTGCTTCTATTTGCCCTATAGGCAAACTGATAAGGATCTAAACTACCCAGTAATCTAGTTTTGATATATTTCAAGACCAACATCTCAAACGCTAGTGGTCTATAATTGTCTAAACTTCCCACAGTTGACTTTTTTGGAATTGGAATAATAATGGCTGATTTTAAAGCATGCCGGAACAACAGCAGATGATAGTGATCGATTAAAGATCTTGGCAAAGTTCTATTGTGAAAAAAAAAGATCTTGGCAAAGACTCCAGCTAATTGATCAGCACAGCCCTTAACTACTCTCCCTGGGATTCCGTCTGGACCTGATGATTTTCTTGTATTTATAGCCTTAAACGCCTGCCTCACCTCATATTCCTGTATAGTGAGTGTACAGTTTCCTGGACCTAAAGGACACCCTATATCCTGGTTTGGTAACACAACCTGAAACAGTGTGAAGAACCTATTTAATTATTCAACCAGTGAAGCACTAGAATTCCCTTCCATTTTTTTAATTTCTCTATGGTATGTCAAACACTGTATACCCCTCCAACCCTCCCTCACATCCGACAATGAATGCTCTATTCCGTTCTCTAAGAAGACTCTTTATTTCCTTAGTCATCCAGGGTTTCTGATTTGAAAAGACCCAAATGCGCTTATCCTCAGTAACATTGTCCACACAAGTTTTTATATAGTCCAGAACTGTTTCTGTATACAGATTTAAATCCTGTGGCTCAAATATCTCCCAATTGGTTCTTTCTAAACAATCATGTAGCCATGAGAGAGAGCCCTCTGGCCAAATTTTGCTTATTTTCCGCTCTGGAGCTATTTTCTGCCTGATAGGAATATATGCTGGAATAAGGAATAAGGAAAGGTGGTCTGACTGACCCAGATGGGATAGTGGAATGACTCTGTAGGCCTGCTTAATATTGGAATACACCATATCCAAGGTATTTTCACCTCTAGTAGCGCATTTAACAAACTGATGTAGTTTTGGTTGCGCAGCCCTCAAATTCACGTTATTGAAATCACCTGGGACTACCAAAACCCCATCAGAATGTGCACGTTGATACTTGCCTATGAGATTTGACAAAATATCCAGAGCCACTGTAGTATCCGCATCTGGCGGTATATATACCGCAATAATGATCACTACTGTAAATTCTCAAGGTAAGTAAAAAGGTCTACACTTCACCAGCATAAATTCCAAATCTGGCGAAGAGTAAGTGTCCTCAAGTTTACTATCAGAGCACCACTCATTTAAAACATAAATACAAAGGCCACCTCCTTTGCTCTTCCCTGAATTGCTATTTCTATCCTGGCGATAGAAAGTGCAGCCAGATATGTGCATAATAGTGTCCAAACAAGAGGATGAAGCCACGTTTCAGTTATTATCAACAGACAGCGCTCTTTAACCAAACTGAATGTGACGACCTGCAACTGCAACTCATCCAATTTAGGAATTATGAACCTAGGTTAGAAAGAGACTGAGCAGCGGGGGTCTGTGGGCCTGCCTTCTCAACCTTGTCAGCACGCTGCACCGACAGCCTTGCTCCTGCTTCCTCTCCTTCCGTCTCCTACGCCTCTTACCAAATGTGCTAATTGAAGGAATCCCAATATACTGGACTAGATTCTTTGGGATATCATAACCCCCCGGGGGTACATTCCTAGCTAATGCTTTATACTGTAATCTAATGTCCAATAACTCCTTTCCACTTTGCTCGTGCCCATAGATCTCACCACATCGTATATCAAGCAGAAAACAGATAAAAGGGACCTCCAATAGTGCATTACTTCCAATAAATACTCATTTTATTAAAACAACATTCCACTCACATTTGTAACTCTTGTTGCCAGCATTTAAAATACAGTAAAACCTTGGTTTGAGAGTAACTTGGTTTGAGAGCATTTTGCAAGACAAGCAAAATTTTTTTAACACATTTTGACTTGATATACCAGGGATGTCTTGATATACAAATAGTGTCATGTCACAACTGAGTATAAAACAGAACAGAGGTGCTTCTAAGTGTAGCAATATAGTTACATTTCATGAAGGTCCAACATTTAGCAAGTCACATGGTTGATGATTAAAACAGGCACATCTAAGTATGCAGGCACCTGCGTAAAGCTGTCAACATAGAAAGTCCTCTGCACCGCCAGCGAAGTCATCCCTTCCACGCTGCGCTCCATGAGCGCTTCAAGCCTCACTTTCAAATCGCTCTACTGCAGGGTAGTCTTCCCGGTCACGCTTGTAGACTTACAGCGGTGCAGAGGACGGTCTATGTGGACAGCTTTACCCCGGATGCTTACATACTTAGATGTGCCTCTTTTAATCATCAAGCATGTGAGTTGCTAAATGTTCTACCTTCATTAAATGTAACCATATTATTACACATAGAGGCGCCTCTCTTCTCTTTTATACTCTGTAGCTCCTGGTGGATTTTTCTTCTAATCCCTTTGTGAAGGCTGCCATTTGTGGATGGACATTCTGGTTACACAACCTATCGCATCACTATAATCTTTTTATAGGGACTATAAACTGAAGGATTTATGAATAAATGGTTGTGGAACGAATCATCCGAGTTTCCATTATTTGTTATGGGGAAATTCTCTTTGATATACAAGTGCTTTGGATTACAAGCATGCTTCCGGAACGAATTATGCTTGCAATCCAAGGTTTTACTGTATAAAGACAGTCCAGTGGCACAGCACAGCAATCTCAACACCTCCACGCTGGTAATTGATTGCCGCAAAGGTCTTGTCACTTGTCCAGCCCGACGTTCCCACATCACTACTGGTCACCGCGTAGCCACGCCCAGCTGTGTTTTACTATTTCTGACTTTGTCACAGGGGCTCGCTACATGTTGCGACATGGTAGGCTTATCTATCCTCCTCCTTTCAGTTAACCCATCACAGGCCATTTATTTCATTCATACACCCACAGTGTTCAGACAAGCAACCATCCATCTGTTAATTTAAACTTTAATTAATTAAACTTTATTTTTAAATAATTTTTTGGTATATATTTATGAACTTTGCACAGACTTTAATAATATTTCTCTGTAATATTAGGCTGTATCTGTGTTATAAAGCAGTGGTTACAGCTGATTCAGAAATGAGACTGAATCATTTTATGTTTTTTTCACAATTACAGACCCCCAATTGATTGCCCAATATGTCCCCATACCCCCTTCACCAGACTGTCAAAATCATTATCACCATTAGTCCTATTAAGTACCAATATGACAATGTATGTAGATGTCCATAGCTTGGTTTTACTTTATGTATGGATAGAAACAAAACAGCTGAAAGAAAATCATAACAATTTTATCAAATTTTTTGCATAAAAATGCAAATACACAAGCTAACTACAATTAGGACGATTTTTTATATTGTTTGTGTGCAATTAAAGCATCAAATCAAGGTCCAGTAATTTCCATGCTATCTGACACATTAAGTCCATTTCTTCAAAAGTGAAAGAAGCTGCTCTACCCCAAAATCCTTTCTTTTCTTTTTCTTATTTAACTTTATTTTAAAATCCATGGTAGGTCGGGGTACATAGGTGAACGGCATGAAGGATCTCTGGGATGGGACCCCAGACTAGCAGCTGGAGGAGTCCCAGGGCTGGTATCACAGATGGGCGGCTGGAGATGTAGGGTCATCCTAAATGAAGCACAGTACTCTGATAACAATTGGAGCAGTGCTGTGTTTACTGGTTGGGCCTTCTCTAGAAGCTACATGCTATAGGGGTTCTGCCCACACGCCAGTACTAGGAGGGCCACACACCTAGCTGCAGATCACATGCCCAGTCACTTCTGCCTCATAAGGTGTGGTCTCTGAGCTGCAGAGTGTGGGAAACAAAAACTTATATTCCCCGGGCTGGTCCAGGAGCGCAGGGGCTTGTGGGAACCCAAGAGATTTTGAGAAAAGTAGTTAAAGTGGTTGTAAACCCTGTACAACCACTTTTACCTACAGGTAAGCCTATAGTAAGGCTTACCTGTAGGTACCGTTAATTTCTCCTAAACTTGCATAGTTTAGTAGATATTCACTGTATCCGCATGTGCCGACATCATCGGCACATGCACACTGAAGAACTGGCTCGCTCGTGCCGTTTCTTCAGCTGCTGTGCGGTTACCGGCGGCTCCCGCGCGCATGCCTGGAAGTAACTACATGACGACATGTCGCCGGTCACATCGGTGTGCCAGGACCACTGCAACAGCATTGTTCTAAGGTAAGCATTTCTTAATGAGCTAGTATGCGATGCATACTAGCTCATTATGCTTTTGTCTTGCAGGTTTGTTTTTTTTGCTTATCTGGGTTTACAACCACTTTAAAGGAGCTAGCTCCTGCATCTGAGCATGGTGAGCCAAAGGCCACCCCACTACATTCCCATAGGGCGTCATGCATTACAAACAACACCCCTCCCGGGGTGAAACATGATGGAGGAGGAGCAGGGTATCGTACAGTATAGTTTTCCCCTTTGCTCCTACCCTGGGGGCTACATAAAAAAATATGTAAGGAGCAATATGTTATATGAGGTACCACACAGCTAGGGAATTGATTATTCCTGGAGTCAAATTTTCTAGCAGGTTCAAATGCATGTTGCAAGCTAATAAAAAAAAAAAAAAAAAAAAGATTATGGTAAGGATACCACTGCAACTAAACAACTTTGTACCTGCAATTTTTTAAAATTGGATGACAGGGTCTGTTTAAAAAACCCTGCCCTAAATAATTGACAAGATTAAATTCCCAGAACATCAGGTTATGGATGTCTGTTTTTGCCCTATTGTTGAACAGCAGTGAAACATGACGGACAGAAACCTTAACCTGGTGGTATGTTACCTCTGTATGCATGGCTTGATTTTTAATTTTTAGTGGAGTGCACCTTTTTAGAATACTTAGGTTCTCAAGCATTCTGGAGCGAAAAGAAAGCTGGTGTTGGAGACAATGTCGGAATGTGTCTTTAATTGGAACAATGATCCCCCTGGCCGATGTAACCTTGTTATTTGTTTCTGTATCTAAAAATATCAGGAGATGACTGGGACATGTAAGGGAATTCTGTGCAGAGATCATCTTCCTACCACAGCCAGATGTTTGATGCAGACAGATCACACACAGTAAATCTGGACAATAATGGACCTCAATATCTATTGTGGATGAAATGTACGACATAATGGATGTATCTAATGGTTGCTTTGGAACATGAAGAGCAATTTGGCCACCATATGGAGTGCAGATATCAGCATGAGGAATGGAGGAGAAATTTGATACATGGTGATAACACTGACATCTCCATGGAGTTTTAAGGGCAATTCAAGCCAAACAGACAAACAATTGATATGCTAATATGAAAATATTCAATGTGTAAAAAGATTTTCAAAATAATGCACCTGTTTTTGAAGTTCATCCTTTGTTGTCTTACCATGGCACAAGGAGTGTGACAACTAGTGATCTTCACCCTAAACTAAAGCTGGCCATAGAAGAAAAGATTTTTGCTTATCCAACATATCATAGCTTATCTAACATAGATTCTGCACCACATCCCCTAATATATAAATACATAGTTCGAGGAATGGTATTTTGGGATTTTTAGGGTGCATATTTACAACACGGTAATTTATAGAAAAATAGAAATTTATTAGAAAAATAATAATAACAAACATCCAAACATGAAATATTTGATATTACAGTGCTTTCACAAATGCAAACTGATTTCATCTCTACATGTTTCGCCTTGGTTATTGGCTTCTTGAGGATATTTTTTTTATATCAGGCACAGTAAACACTGAAAGTAGAAAGAGTTTTTTGAGAAAAGATATCAAGATATACAACTATATATATATATATATATATATATATATATATATATATATATATATACATAGGTTGGACTTGATTGACTTGTGTCTTTTTTCAACCTCACCTACTATGTATGTAACTATGTAACCAAAATACATCATAAGTATATAACAAACACATACAAATTTAAGCATTCATGAATTGGCAAAATGCACATGAAGCTGGCCATAGATAATTAGTTTTTTTTAACAGCTGGCCCAGCTGTTTACATGCATATATACAGTATCTCAAAAAAGTGAGTACACCCCTTACATTTTTGTAAATATTTTATTATATCTTTTTATGTGACAACACTGAAGAAATGACACTTTGCTACAATGTAAATTAGTCAGTGTACAGCTTGTGTAACAGTGTAAATTTGCTGTCCCCTCAAAATAACTCAACACATAGCCATTAATGTCTAAATCGCTGGCAACAAAAGTGAGTACACCCCTAAGTGAAAATGTCCAAAGTTGGCCCATGAAGCCATTTTCCCTCCCCAGTGTCATGTGACTCTTTAGTGTTACAAGGTCTCAGGTGTGAATGGGCAGCAGATGTGTTAAATTTGGTGTTATCGCTCTCTCTTTCTCATACTGGTCACTGGAAGTTCAACATGGCACCTCACTGGCAAAGAACTCTCTGTGGATCTGAAAAAAAGAATTCTTGCTCTACATAAAGATGGCCTAGGCTATAAGAAGATTGCCAAGACCCTGAAACTGAGCTGCAGCATGGTGGCCAAAACCACACAGCAGTTTAATAGAACAGGTTCCACTCAGAAGAGGCCTCGCCATGGTCGACCAAAGAAGTTGAGTGCACGTACTCAGTGTCATATCCAGAGGTTGTCTTTGGGAAATAGATGTATGAATGCTGCCAGCATTGCTGCAGAGGTTGAAGGGGTGGGGGGCCAGCCTGTCAGTGCTCAGACCATACAAAGCACACTGCATCAAATTGGTCTGCATGGCTGTCATCCCAGAAGGAAGCCTCTTCTAAAGATGATGCACAAGAAAGCCTGCAAACAGTTTGCTGAAGACAAGCAGAGTAAGGACATAAATTACTGGAACCATGGCCTGTGGTCTGATGAGACCAAGATAAACTTATTTGGTTCAGATGGTACCAAGCGTCTGTGGCAGCAACCAGGTGAGGAGTACAAAGACAAGTGTGTCTTGCCTACCATCAAGCTTTGTGAGTGTCATGGTCTGGGGCTGCATGAGTGCTGCCGGCACTGGGGAGCTACAGTTCATTGAGGGAACCCTGAATGCCAACTTGTACTGTGACATACTGAAGCCGCGCATGAGACTTCGGAGACTGGGCTGCAGGGCAGTATTCCAACATGATAACAACCATAAACACACCTCCAAGAGGACCACTTCCTTGCTAAAGGAGCTGTGGGTAAAGGTGATGGACTGGCAAAGCATGTCCTAGACCTAAACCCTATTGAGCATCTGTGGGGCATCCTCAAACAGGAGGTGGAGGAGCGCAAGGTCTCTAACATCCACCAGCTCTGTGATGTCATCATGGAGGAGTAGAAGAGGACTCCAGTGGCAACCTGTGAAGCTCTGGTGAACTCCATGCCCAAGAGGGTTAAGGCAGTGCTGGAAAATAATGGTGGCCACACAAAATATTGACACTTTGGGCCCAATTTGGACATTTTGACTTAGGGGTGTACTCACTTTTGTTGCCAGCGGTTTAGACATTAATGGCTGTGTGTTGAGTTATTTTGAGGGGCAGCAAATTTACACTGTTATTCCAGCTGTACACTCACTACTTTACATTGTAGCAAAGTATCATTTCTGTAGTGTTGCCACATGAAAAGATATATAATAAAATATTTTTAAAAATGTGAGGGGTGTACTCACTTTTGTGAGATACTGTATATATATATATATATATATATATATATTTTTTTTTTTTTTTCATTGTTTTTTCCTTTCTGTGTCAAATGTAAATGATGAGATGCCATTTTTGAACACAAGAGTAAGTCCAGAAAGGAGCCTTTGCAATCTTCAGTAGTCACTGAACCCCTAAAAAACACCTTAATTTGCATTCCTATTAACGTATTTTTCGCTAGATAAGACGCACCTGACTATAAGACGCACCTAGGTTTTAGGGGAAGAAAACAAGAAAAAAAATATTCTGCAGCAAATGTTGTACTAAAATATTTACCAGTGCCCATAAAATTCAGCCTGACCTGTGCCAAAAAAATGCAGACTTACCAGTGCCAATAAAATGCAGCCTGACCATTGCCATTAATGCAGCCTGACCATTACCATTAATGCAGCCTGACCATTGCCATTAATACAGCCTCACCATTGCCATTAATGCAGCCTGACCATTGCCATTAATGCAGCTTTACCATTGCCATCACTCGGGCTGCTCTGTCTTCTGTCTCAACAAGTGTCAGGCCCAGCTGGGAGATCGCCCGGCGCTCGTGGGGGCTTGGGATGTCTGTCCTCCGCTCTCCTGCCTCTCTTCTGGTAATACCATGGCAGAGGCGGCGGGGGGGGCGGTGCCGGTGGCGGCGGGGGGTGGTGCCTGGTGTATATTCACTCCATAAGATGCAGAGACATTTTCCCCATATTTTTTGGGGAAAAAAGTGTGTCTTATGGTCCGAAAAATACCGTAATTCTGATGCATTTCACCAAAATGATAAACTTTGGATTACATTTTCAAGTTTTTGTTGAAAATTTTGCTACACATACTACTGATCTGTAAACTGTGTGTTACTAACTAATGACCCCTGCACTCTGCATTACTACTGACTCCTGCACTCTGCAATACTACTGACCCCAGTACACTGCACTACTTACTAGTGTCTCCTGAACTCTGTGCTTCTTATGCCATGTACACACGAGCAAACTTTTCAACAGCAAAGGTCAGACGGAACGAATCCGTCGGACAATTAGATCGTGTGTGGGCTTCATCGGACCTTTGCTGTCAAAAAATTGGATTTTACAAATAGAACATGCTTCAAATCTTTCCGACGGACTCAAGTCCGGTCGAAAAACCTGTTCGTCTGTATGCTAGTCCAACGGACAAACAACGACGCAAGGGCAGCTATTGGCTACTGGCTATGAACTACCTTATTCTAGTCCGGTCATACGTCATCACGTTCGAATCAGTCGGACTTTGGTGTGATCGTGCGTAGGCAAGTCCGTTACGTTGGAACACCGTCGGAACTCCGTCGAAAGTCCGTCAAAAAGTCCTTTGGAGTTCAGTCCGTCAAAAGTCCGCTCGTGTGTACACAGCATTACAGTACTAACAGATCTCTCTACTCTGCATTACTTGAGAATTACTTTTGAACTCTGCATTACTTACTATTGACCCCTGCACTGTAGAGTTACTCACTACTGCCACTGCACACTGCTATACTTACTACTGACCCTATTACTTTGTGCTACTTACTCCTGACCCCAGCACTCTGTGTTACTTACTCCTGACCCCTGCACTCTGCTTTACTTACTGCTGACCTGCACTCTTCAGTACTTACTACTAATTTCTGCACTTTGCGTTACTTGCTACTGACCCCAGCACAGTGCATTAATTACCCTAGGACTCTGTGTTACTTACTACTGACCCCAGCACTCTGTGTTAAGTTCAACTGACCCTTGAACTCTGTGTTACTTACTACTGACCCCTGAACTCTTCATTACTTACTACTGACCCCTGAACTCTTCATTACTTACTACTGACCTCTGATTTCTCAGTTATTTACTCCTGAACTCTGTTTCACTTATTCCTGACCCCTGCACTCTGCATTATATACTACTGACCTTTGAACTCTGCATTACCTACTCTTGACCCCTGCACTTTACATTACTTACTACTGACCTCTGATTCTGCATTGCACACTACTAACATCTTAACTCTGTGTTACTACTGACCTCTGAATGTTATGTCACTTAACCCTGATCACCGAACTCTTTAAAACTTTCTTACATGTAATGGGGCCTTACCAGATTATCACGGTGCACCCTTGTGATCCTTGATCTCTTTCATGTTTTTCAGTTAGCTCTCCACATTTCTAAGGTTTCCTACCTATGTTCTAACACAAGGAAGCAAAGCCCTGCCTCTAGCAAGCCACCACCACACGGAAGTACAGTGTAGAATAAGGCATTGTAAGTCAGTAATGGGAAAAGATCAGCTGCAGGAAGACCATAGGCAATACTGGGGGCCAGTCTTTCGTCCTCTGTCTGCCTTTTTTTGGGGCACAGCTTCCAGAGCTTCTATAAGGTGAGGACTTATTTTGCTACTTCCTGTACTGAATACATGTTGCAGAACAGTAGAAAATATTTCAGTAATTAAACCCATCGGCCCTACATCAGCAAACTTCGATAATATGCTAAATGCAAAATGTTTCAGCGTGGAAAGAATTTCATCCCAATCTTTTTAAGAACCCTGGTAAACATTTTGAAAACTCTTTCTTCTGAGATGAAACAGCTGAAATATGTGGTATGGGGGGTCCCACATTCATATTTATGCTCTTTAGAACATTCTGTGGGGTCAAATGTTGCAATCGTGCACTGATTCAAGCAGCACAGGAGGAGAGCAATTCAAGCAAAGTCAGAATTCCATCTTTCTTTTTATTATTATTAAACATTTCACTATCGAGCCAAAGGGAAAGGGCTCAGGATCAATCAATAACAAGACAAAAAGCTTGAAAGCCTTAAGAAAATGCTAAAGTTAGCATGTGTGGATTACTGCTTGTTGTAATCGGAACCAGATACAGCACTGTCCAATACTCCTGTCTCTCCCACCAGCCACTTCAAAGTTCATTTATCAGTGAATTGTAGCCCCTCTGTGCTCGGAAAACTGGGAGATGTTCTAAGAAAAGATTAGTTCCAAGTCATAAGTTCAGTTGTCCTCATATATAGGAGTTTCCAAAGGAAAACGTTAAAGTTTATATGAGATTTTATGGATTGGGTTTAGCTTTAGCTTTAATGACAGGACCTAGTTACTGGTAGTTGCCAGTGCAAAGTGCAAATCCCTACCCTAAGCCTCCCATCACACTAACCCTCCGAGAGACCCTCTCCTAACCCTCCATGTAACCCTACAGAAACCCTTCCTAGCCTTAACATTTTGCCCTGTAATCCCTGTAATCCTAACAATAAACCTCCCTGTAACCCTTACATTAACCCTTCTTTAATGCTAACCCTTCCCGTAATACTAACCCTCCCTGTAACTCCCGCCCTATCACTAACCTTCTCTATAATTTTAATGCTAACACATACCTTCCCTATAATATTCACACTAGCCCTGCTTGTAAGCCTCACACTAACTCCTCCTTTAACTTCAACCCTAACACTAACCTTTCATGTATCCCTAACACTAATACTACTAATTCCTTTAACCCAAACAGTAATATTATTGGTTGGACCCAAATGTGACTGGTTCTTTTAGGTTGTGACAGCTCCGGGTCATATGGCTTCTAATTATGAAATTGTTTTTGAAACTGCAAGACAGCCTTTTAGTTTCCTAAATAATATGTTCATGTGTATTTAGGTAATTTTAGATCTGTTTTACAGCCTTCAGTAAAGGACTTTTACATAGGTTGGACTTGATGGACTTGTTTTTTACTTGTCTTTTTTCAACGTCACCTACTATGTAACTATGTAACTATGTAACTTTTGTTCACTTCCAGTGTCTTCTCTACAATGACTTACCAAGATTCTCTTCTCCAACTAATCTAACAAGCATCTAATAAGGTGCTATAAAGAGTTTCAGGGCAGTTCTGCATTGCAAGTGACTTTACAAGTCTGCAATAATAAATTCATATTATGAATAATATGCACAATATATACCAACAGTTTATTAAAAAAAAGAAACTTTTACAATTACAAGAATGCAAAATGGCAATGGCAGTATGATGCTTTGGGCAAAGTTCTGCTAGTAAACCTTGGGTCCTGCCATTCATGTGGATGTTACTTTGAGACATACCACCTACCTAAAAAAATTTGCTGACCAAGTACACCCTTTCATGAAAATGGTATTCTCCAGTGGCAGTGGCCTTTTTCAGCACGATGAGTTCTGCCACACTGCAAAACTGGTTCAAGAATGGTTTGAGGAACATAAGTTTGTGGTGTTGATCTGGCCTCCAAATTCTCCAGATCCCAATCCATCAAGCATCTGTGGAATGTGCTGCAACAACTGCAAAAGACAAATCGATGGAGGCCCCACCTCACAACTTATAGGATTTAAAGGATCTGTTACTGATGACTTGGTGCCAGAGATCACAGCATACCTTCAGAGATCTAGGGGTTCCATGCCTCAATGGCAGCAAAAGGGGCTGTTTTGGTGACAAAAAGGGGACCTACTCAATATTAGGTGGGTGGTCATAAAGTTATGACTGATCGGTGAAAGTAGAGTTCAGCAAGAGTGACCAGGTGACTACTGTTCCCCAAACATGAAATCTCCAGACCAGGGGTTACGTGTAATGGTCCCATAAGCTTCAGATTATCATGGTAACCAAAATCAAATACAGTGAATAATTCATTTTAAGTGGCCAAACCCTTTAGCCAAATCATTTTCACGAATGTATGCTATACCTATGTAAGATTTTAATTTGTTGAGTCATAGAAGCTCACCTCTTCAAAATATAATGATTTTTGCATGACACGTTTCATCTTCACTAAATTTCATTGTATTTGGATGAAATTAAATGGAACAATACCAAAGCACGATATTCCTTGGAGCCAGTCCATTTATTGATTCTTCAAAGAGAAAATAGAAAGCGTTAGATGACCTAGATGGAAAAAATATAATATGCAAAATAAATTAGAACCATTTAGTGGTTTGGAACGTGAAGTTAAAAAAAATGAAAACCTAAGAACTGGATGTAATGCAATTCAGATAAAAGAGGAAAAAAATAATGGAACCTACAAACTGTATGCCACAGATAATAAATTTAATTAAAAAAAAACAAACAAAAAAAAACATATAGCAAGAATACATTGATGATTGGCCTAACCTGACCTTATGTACAAATTCATGTTTAACTATTAAATAGATGATAGAGTTATGAGGCTAAAAAAGGAGTGGAATTTTGATCTGGTTTATAGAGAAAACATGCAAGCTGTAAAAGTTGCTAAATTAAAGTTGAACTCTAACTAATATGTATTGTTTTGGATAAAGAGGGTAATGATTAGATTATATGTCATGATTTTATTGCTGTGTCCCCAATTGGCTGATTTGATTTAGTTTATTGAGATTAAAATTGCTGTCCATGTCCTATTTGGTAGCTGGAAATTGAGGGGTGAGAAGAGATCCCATACTTATAGTGAGTCGTGTTAAAAAACTGGCTCTCCTGTAAGTCCTTACCACACTTTGTAAACCTACTGAGAAATGTCTGCATTGCATTATTGGATTCAGTGGGGATGTGCCTCAACTCCTGCTCTTTAAAATGAGGCAGTCTTCTTTGCAGTTTGGCCCATACATAAATGCACACACTCCACAGAAATGTGAATTATTGTCAATTTAGTGCTTGTTATTGCTTCCTCCTGGCTTGCTGCACTGCTGGCCTAATAATTATCCAGTTCAGGTAAGATTGGGGCTGTATGACCACCAAAGTGTATTTTACACATTGATTAATGGTACATTTGCTTGATATAATTGTAGTGCTACCCCCATAGAAGCTGATAGTTAGGACGGGTTCTCTGTTCTTTGCCTTAACCTTTTTAAGAACCTCAGCCCCTCTAATACACCAGATTGAGTGTACAAACATACAAATTCACAGGAAATCACTGAAAGTATTACTTAAGACCCAGTGTTGGTGCTATATCAAAGAAAACAGGCACCAAACCAGGCAGTAAAGGCAAACTTAATAAATTGTCACCAAATAGGGTTGGTAACTAGGCATGCATAAAATGGATAACAATGGTAATGACACAATTTAGCACACAAAACAGTAAGGACTAGGCATACTGGGACTAAACATAAACAGTAGCAAGGCCACCTGAAGTGCAGCCATGAGCAGTATTAAAGTTTAATCTACCGAGTGCTGGAACTTTACTACCAGAGCACAGTTATGGTGGCGATGCTAGTCCTAGACTGACTGGGTGTGCAATGTCCAGAAGAAAAGGGGAATGGTAGAGAAGGAGACAAAGGGGACTTTCAGAATAATTATTACAGAATGGGCAGTCCTTTGAGATATTCTTCTGTCGGATAATGTGGGGATCCTTTAACAGAGTTGCTGCACTTAAAGTGTTACTAAACCCAGGTCCCTGCATTCACTATATCTGGTCTCCCACAGTACACAGAACACGGAAATGCAATTATTTTAGTAAATATAAACTGCTAAATACCTCAGTCGCTGCTAGCAGTATCAGCAATGGGCGAATAGCCCTCTCACTAGTCCCCGGGATGCTGCGGTGACCTCTCTCTGTAGAAAGGTAGGGGTGCTAAGCCTCTCCACAGAATGCCACCGGTGATCAGTGGTGGGAAGTAGAGAGTGAGAGGATACACTGTTCTCCCTGCAGTAACGGTACAGATGTGATGCCTGCGGTCCATGCTGCGCTGCCCCAGGTGTCTCTGCCGCCAGGTCTCAGTCTATGGCTCTGGTCACTCGCCCCATGGATAATCCATGTGCACCATGGTGGATGTGTACACCTTGGCTGCTACGCTGCAAAGTGAGAGAGGTTTCCAGTTCAGTCTGGAAAAAGCTGTTCCACCATTCCCCTTTCACCTCAATGTATAATCGGAACTGTATTATAAAGGTCCATAAGTCTCTTTCTGTGATTGAGGTTTCAAACTACGATTGCCATGATCCTCACCATTCTGCATTGAAGTATATAGGCTTTCCTGGCTATTGTTCTCTCTCTGCTGATAGTAGGAAGTGCATTAGAACATTCAGCATAACAGCACAAGCTAAAAGGTAACTGACTGTAAAGAGGGAAATGTCTCCTTCTCCATATGGGTGCATTGTTTGCTGCCCCCCAAAAAAATATACAACCAGCCGCCACTGCAAAGAGGTTGTTGTTGCACATTTCTATTGTTTAAATATAATATGGCAAAATGTGCAGTTTCCCCTTAGAACAAACCTGTGGGGACATTTTTTTCCTAAAATGAGAAGTGTATTTGTATTATGTAAATAGGAATGGGATGTCTAAAATACCTTTCAGGGACCTAACCATCTAAGTAGCTATACTTAAAAGCTGCCGTTGAAAATCCATTACAAGCAGGGGGTTGTTGACCTGACGTTTCCCTAAACACATTATTATTATGGGCCCATCACTGTTAATGGTGAGGCAGATGGGAGGGCTGGTGTAAGATCCAGGAACATGGAAGCTGGTCGCATTTATACCCCAGCTTTTTTGAGTGCTATACAAGGATCACATGAAGTGTGTAGATGTGTGAACCTTCCTAGTAAGCATTGTATATGATTGTAATTTTAACATCACCACAGGTACACTTTGCAAGAAATGTGATGTGGATTAGTTTCAAAACAGATGTTCCTTATATTTCTCTAAATTATTTATATAATATATTTTACAAAAAAAACCTTTATTACAGGGTGCACAAGTTTTCAACGCATGCTGCCCACATGCTTGTTGGCAGTCTCTGTATAAATGAGTAAAACTGTCATTCAGTCTCTGCTAGGAGAAAGGGTGTGTGCATTTTTCCTCTTTATCAGTCAACAAACTGTTCAATCTGCATTCTCCTGTTCTTCTGATGTATTGTACAACATAGCTGTAAAACAGGTCAGATTAAGCCTTTGATCTTGCTTGGAACTTGCCACATGCTGATTGCAAATGGTAGGTATAAATTAACAAAACAAATGTATTTTCCTACAGATAACATGATCAGTCTGATGCAGTCAGAAGGAAGTGTTTTGTGTAGCCCCCTCTTCCCCAGTGATCAGACTGCAACATTGTAGCAAGTCGGCTCAAAGTGAGAAGCTGCAGCAATCAAGAACTGCAAAAACACCAGGATTTACATGATTGTGTCATTTATGAGTCAGCATCTCAGTCCGCAAAGTAGGTGCTGACCCTGGAAGATGCCTGAACAAAGATGGTGCCTTATTCTGGAGAGAAAAGCAGATGAAGTCACTGTCAAGGTGAGTACTGTAATCTCAGTAAGAGGCAATAATATCAAGAAGTGTTAAGCTGGTCATACAATGATTTGGCCAGTTCAGCAGGAGCCATCTGAAGTTCGATCCATTTATGGCCTTTCCCATTCACGAGAAGTCAATCTATTGATCAAATTGTCTTGAACTGGTTTGCTGGAAAGCTTTACTTTTAACAGTGCATGCAGCCAATCAACTGCAGTGCTGATCAGTGTATTCTGAAGGCGGGTTAATCCAACCTCCACTGTGTAGATGGGGAAATCGGTTCAGTTTTTTTCATTACGCCCATTGGCCAGACGAAAAAAACTAAACCATGTACGGCCAGCTTTAAACTTCCACATGGCATAGCATGTTTGCCTACCTACCTGTCCTGTCTGTAACATCATCACTTGTTGGTGCGGGTTTGTGCTGTCTGCTGGCCCGATTCGGCATCCTTTTGTAGCAGAGCCATTAGCCTGCTACATGATTTTTTACCCATGGAACAAAAAATCTCCTCTTTATATTGTCACATGGAAGTTGTGGTTTAAATAAATTAGCCAACATTTTACATACTTCACTGTGGGAGTTCATATATTATTTCCCTATTGGTGACCTTGATGTCGGGAGCTGCTTGTATGGTGCGGTGGATAGGTTCCCTACCCTGATACACTGAGCGCTTTATGACCATTTATAATCTAATGGTCCAACAATCTGGTAAGAGGCACCCATGATCATATTTTACTGTGGTGGATTCTTTCTGCACAGTAGATGGGAAGTAGTTTTTGCACAGTTCAATGATGGATTACTTTTGAGTGGAGATTCTTTGAAAAAAAGGACTTCCTTTATGGACACTTTCTTACATTTTTTAATATATATATATATATATATATATATATATATATATATATATATATATATATTTTTTTTTTCTGATGGTTTGTTGGAAAGCTTTGCTTTGAGCAGTGCATGTAGCCAATCGGCTGCAGCGCTGATCAGTGTATTCCCATCTCCACTGTGTAAATGGGGGAATCAAAATATGGTAGATATTCCCGCGCTACTAAATAATGTGACTCTTTAACTGCTTCAAAGCACTGAAGGGTTACTTCATAACCACAAAAAAGATAAATAAACAGTAATTAGTGCTGTGCTGTTATGTATAATCGCTAATTAAAAAATTAATTTCTTTAATTTTTTAATATTTATTTTGTATTTGTTTTTTTCTGACAGTTTGTTGGAAAGCTTTGCTTTGAGCAGTGCATGCAACCAATCAGCTGCAGCGCTGATCAGTGTATTCTGATGGTGGGTTAGTCCTACCTCCACTGTGTAGATGGGGGAATCGATTCTGTTTTTTTCATTTAGCCTGCTAGCCAAACGAAAAAAACCACGGAACCATTTATGGCCAGCTTTAAACTTCCATATAGCGGAGCACAGGGCTTTTTTTCAGCGGGAAAGCGGGGGAATACTGACTGTATGTAATGGCAAGGGGTGCTGGGGTGTGTTGCAGGGTATTGATGCTCACTGCTGGGGGATCTATTCTAGCTAGAGGGGATCTATTTTAGCAGGAGGGTCTATTGTTGCTGACGGAGGTCTTTTGTTGCTGGTGGGGGACCTATTGTTGCTAGGGGTGGGTCTTATGTTGCTGGGGGGTCAGTTGTTGCTGAAGGAGATCTACTGTTGCTGGAGGGGTCTATTGTTGATGGCTGCCAGAGTGTCTATTAATGCTGGCTGTGCGGAGATCTGTTGATGCTGCCGGGAGTCTATTGTTGCTGGGGGGGTGATTTTGTTGTGGTGATACATTGTTGTTAGGGGGATCTATTGTTGCTGGTTGAATGGGATCTATTTTACTGCTTTTCTTGATATCATTGCCAAATTCCATACAAATTACTTAGCACCACAAAATGATACTTGGTTTTGTATTGTCTAAAATGGGCGGTACTGGGAGGTGGGTAGGGGATGGAACCAAGGGATGGTGCTCGGGGGTGGGTAGGGGTGACTCGGAAAAGGGGAGTTCCTGCACCTGTTGTCAGAGAAAAAAAGCCCTGGCTGAGCGTGTTTACCTACCTGGCCTGTCTGTGATATCATCACTTGTTGGCGCGGGTCTGTGCTGTCTGCTGGCCTAATTCGGCCTCTTTTTGTAACTGAGATATCTGCTTGCTACATGATTTTTTACCCAAAGAAAGAAAAGAAGGATCCCTAGTTTTTATTGTCACATGGAATTTGTGGTTTAAATAAATAAGTACATTTTTTTACATACTTTACTATGGGAGTTCGTATATTATTTCCCTATTGGTGACCTTGATGCCAGGAGCTGCCTGTATGGTGCGGTGGATTTGTTCCCTACCCTGATACACTGAGCATTTATGACCATTTATAATCTAATGGTCCAACAAATATGGTAAGAGGCACCCATGATCATATTTCACGGTGGTGGATTCTTTCTGCACAGTGGATGAGAAGTAGTTTTTGCACAGTTCAAAAATTGGATTGCTTTTGAGTGGAGACTCTTTGAAAAAAAGGACTTCCTTTATGGACACTTCCTTACATTTTTTAATATATATATATATATATATTTCTGATGGTTTGTTGGAAAGCTTTGCTTTGTGCAGTGCATGTAGCCAATCGGCTGCAGTGCTGATCAGTGTATTCCCATCTCCACTGTGTAAATGGGGGAATCAAAATATGGTAGATATTCCCGCTCTACTAAATAATGTGACTCTTTCACTGCTTCAAAGCACTGAAGGGTTACTCCATACCACAAAAAAGATAAATAAACAGTAATTAGTTCTGTGCTGTTATGTATAATCGCTAATTAAAAAATGAATATAAATAATATTATACTATTAGTGTGAACTAAACTTCATACATAATTAGATATAAAAGTGACTATGTGCTACAAAATTCATCATAGTGGAAAATACCAATAAAGTGCTAAATGCAAAGAAATGACAGTGTGCACATGTGCAAATCGCATAGTAAAATAGTTAAAGTGGATGTAATTGCAATGTCATCCTTTCTAAACTACTGCCATAGGGGTTATCTATAAGGATATACATGCCTCCTGCATGTATCTTTGCCTGTCAAATGTCTCCCCTCTGTCTGTTATGAGACCCGAAAAACTGCATATTCTGTGGGTGGGTCTGTTGTCTGGAGCTCGGTGGGTGGAGTCGTGATGTCAGTAGACTCCCCGCCCACCTCTACACTCCCCTTGTCTCTTGTTTCTTGTCCCTTGTTTCTCCTGTGTATTTCTAACACTGAACTTCTGCTGAACTTCTGCTATGATCTCTAACATCCAGTGAAAAGACAGGAAAGTAACCACATGACTACAGCATGCTAAATTATGCTGAGGTGTGGAACAGGCAATCCTTGCAGAGCTGTTGAAGAAAGGAGTGGGGGAGGGAATTAAAAAATAATGCCTGTGTCTTAGGCTAGTGCATGAGATGTGTAAATCACCTGTCACTCACAGCAAGGGGGAGGATTTGACAAAGTTTTTCTCAGTTTGTCAAGATTTTTCCCACTGAACAATAAAAGGGGATTGTTCAGAGCTGGATTAACTCTGTGTGGCAAGACTGGGCTCAAATGATAGGAAATGATAGGAAAAATTTTTTTTTTTCGTGTTTACATCCACTTTAAGAGTCTTGGTGAAGGGATGAGCCCAAGTATCGGAGCCCATCTGAAAAGTGATATATAAAGTGTCTTTTCCTTCTTATTGTGGGGAGCAACGCAATGTGCATAAAAGTGAGTGATTTTTCTTTTTCTGCGCAGAGGATTTTAAATAGAAAAAATAAAGTGCAAAGTGACTTCTCTTCGGTGCGGCACATTATACTGTTAGGTGGCCTCTTACCATATGGCTTTGGAGATCACGGGTATTCCCACTGTATATCCTGATGCTAATCGTGCTCTTGATCTGGCGCTTTCAGTATAATAGTAAATAGTAAATACCTGCTCCTTTACGGCCAATCGCGGTGTATGTTCTTATATATCTCAATATACTTTTATTATGTGCACACTGCGCTGACATCAGTTCCGGTGTCCCCACTACTCTAAATTAATCAATGGTAGCGTTTGTTACATCCCCTCAGTAGAACATACCATTTTGTTATTAATTTTATTACCTTTATACGTTTTTCTTGAGATTTTTTTCCCATGTGTCTATGGATATCCTCAGAGTTAGCTGACACTTTTCATCTAAGTATTAAACTAGTTTGCGCCATCCACCCAACCCTGTTTTTAATATATACGTTTTACCTTTTTTAAACCCACAAGTCAAACAATTTGCC
Source organism: Lithobates clamitans (assembly GCA_037952925.1). Lineage (NCBI taxonomy): Eukaryota > Metazoa > Chordata > Amphibia > Anura > Ranidae > Lithobates > Lithobates clamitans. The sequence continues at coordinate 2,589,388 of JBBGZY010000964.1, read as the reverse complement.
GTTATGTTGTATTGTGACGTCAGACCACAAAAAAATGGCCGCGATACTTGTTAAACACAACATCTATGAGAAAATGGCCGCCGCCTCACTTTTGTCATTGTGCTACGGGAAAATGGCCGCCCAATTAGCTCAATGGTGAACATATTAAAGGACACTTCCAGTGCCAGTACGCATTCCCTGATAAAGTCATGTGACTGTGATGATACGCATCGGGACACACAGGCATCGGAAGTGACGTGGGCGAGCTCGCTGCTTGTGGTGTTTTGAATTGTACTGCTATTGTAAATGTGAGTACCTGAAACTTTTAAATAATAAAATGTTTTAAAAAACATACTACACCACCTGGAATCCTACCTTCTTCTTACCCATATACCTTATATACACACTAACTGAGGGAGCGATACCATTACCGCGATTGGCCGTAAAGGAGCAGGTATATACTATTATACTGAAAGCGCCAGATCAAGAGCACGATTACCATCAGGATATACAATGGGAATACCCGTGATCTCCAAAGCCATATATATACGCTGTTACCTTATAGCCGTAAGGTAAGAGGCCACCTAACAGTATAGTGTGCAGCACCGAAGAGGAGAAGTCACTTTGCACATTATTTTTTCTATTTAAAATCCTCTGTACAGAAGAAAAAAAATCACTCACTTTTATGCACATTGCATTGCTTCGCACAATAAGAAGGAAAAGACACTTTCTATATCACTTTTCAGAGGGGCTCCGAGGGGCTCATCCCTTCACCAAGACTCTTAACTATTTTCTTATGTGATTTGCACATGTGCACACTTTCATTTCTTTGCATTTAGCACTTTATTGGTATTTTCCACTATGATGAATGTTGTAGCACATAGTGACTTATATATCTAATTATGTATGGATTTTAGTTCACACTAATAGTATAATATTATTTATATTCATTTTTTAATTAGCGATTATACATAACAGCGCAGCACTATTTACTGTTTATTTATCTTTTTTGTGGTTATGGAGTAACCCTTCACGCGCGAGAATATCTGCCATTATTTGATTCCCCCATTGACACAGTGGAGATAGGACTAATGCCGCGTACACACGATCGGACTTTACGGCATAATTGGTCCGGCGTACCGGACTTCGTCGGACAATTCGATCGTGTGTGGGCTCCAGCGGACTTTGTTTTCTCAAAAGTTTGACGGACTTAGATTTGAAACATGTTTCAAATCTATCCGACGGACTCGAGTCCGGTCGAAAAGTCCGCTCGTCTGTATGCTAGTCCGACGGACAAAAACCGACGCTAGGGCAGCTATTGGCTACTGGCTATGAACCTCCATGTTTTAGTCCGGTCGTACGTCATCACGTACGAATCCGTCAGACTTTGGTTTAACATGTGTAGGCAAGTCCGTTCATTCAGAAAGTCTGTCGTAAAGTCCGTCGAAACGTCCGCCGAGCAAAGTATGCCGTAAAGTCCAGTTGTGTGTACGCGGCATAACTCACCATCAGAATACACAGATCAGCGCTGCAGCCAATTGGCTGCACGCACTGCTCAAAGCAAAAAATGAATAGTATAATATTATTTATATTCATTTTTTAATTAGCGATTATACATAACAGCGCAGAACTATTTACTGTTTATTTAAATGGGGGAATTGGTTCTTTTTTTTTTTCATTTAGCCCATTTGCCAAATGAAAAAACTGAACCATGTATGTTTAAACTTACACGTAGCTTAGCATATTTTCCTACCTAAAATTATACATTTTATTTAAATTTTTAACAAAGAAAATAAAAAGATAAATAAATATATATATATATATATATATATATATATATATATATATATATATATATATATATATATATATATATATATATTAAAATTCCATTCCCTCTAAAATAAATCAGGGGTATGATTAAAAGAAAAAGAAAGAAAGAATTGGACTATTTTATACATCAAACTCATAAAAGTTATACTCAACCCTTAATTGAAATCAGCAGAAGCACGTGTATCTTCTATCAGAAAATGTAAAATAATTCATGTATAGGCATTACCCAGAAGGCTTTTTTGTTTTGAGTTCAGGCAAAGATGAGAAAATTAATTGAGGTCACATCTGTGTAAAATTATAGCTACGATAAATATGGGGTTGTGTTACACTGATGTTCCTTTTACTCAAATGCAAAGGACAAAGTTTTGTTTCTCTCTTTCTTTTCCATTGACTCTTCAACTGCAGTAATATAGCTCAGTGTGTGCGTGCAAAGTTCACCAGTTCACCACCTAAAAAAAAAAAAAAAACAGTTTCCCTAAGGCCAGATGTAATTTGTACAATTAACTAGGCTCGCTCACTGGGACTATAGATCTGTGTGTTGAAGTAAAATATCTTCAGCTTGCTGTGGATCCAAATTCTCCAGTGTGTGTGATTGTGTGATGAACACAAGAGAAATATGTTTTGATTCCCGTGACCTATGCACCTGTGTAGAGATATTATGACATTCAACCCCAGAGCCGCTCTCCTTTGGGGGTGTTGGATCTGGGCAAAAATGACGCCTCTCCCGTGTAACTGAAAAACCGTTGTTTACACATATGTGTCCGTTTTCATGCTCTCCATGCCTGGAATTACATTTCACCATCTCCACTGTTCACATGAACGGTATACGTCTTTTTAAAAAGAATCCAACAACGGTTTCCAGTTCAGGACCTTGGGGACGCAACTGGCTTAGTATCTGAGGTCTTTTTGCCAGTAAACTAAATAATTTGCAGATTTCAGCCGAAGAGTACGGATGCACAAAGATTTGGAAGGCAGATATAATGGTGTGGAGGCTGTAATTTAATAAAAAAATATGACAGTAAAAAAAGAAGAGCGGAAGAGGGGAATGTAAAATGTAAACTTGGAATTTGGGAAGAGGACATCAAAGTTGCTTTATAGTGGAATGCACCATATTGGAAGGTGGCTTCATCTCAGGGAAAATGTACACCAGATGTAATAGTCATTAAAAGTATTCTTCTTTCAGCCTTCTGTGTGGAAGGGGGCAGGTAGGTGGGGTCAAGCAGGCCAGATAGCAAGTAATTGTGCTGCAAGTTTGAAAATGACTTGTTAAGCTATTGCTAGAATTGCCAAGCTGTTGCACAATTGCAGCAAGTCCGCATTGCTTGACTCCAGATCAAATTTCTTTGCAAACATTCTGCAAGTCTGCTGCAAGTTCTGGTTCAGTCATGTTGTGCAATAATCATCCCACCACAGGGGGTCACTGTGGCTGAATTTTCATGCTGTAGACTTGCAGAGCTCTTGTTGTAGACTCACCACTGCAACTTTGCTCTTGCTAAAGACTTGCCACGCAAATTTGCTACAAAATGGAAAGTGTCAACTAGAACTTGTGCTTCAAGTGTTCTGCAAGTGTACAACTTGCCAGTGAACATGTACAGCAAGTTAACAGACTTACAATTTAACACTGCCACTAATTTGTGGCATGCTATGCTTGCCATCTGGGAGATGTACTACTTACCAGTGTGCAGAAGGGTAAAAAGTACACATAAGGCCTAATGCCACCTCTCAACTGGCCCCTGACAATCACTGAAAAAGAGGAACTAGATGGCTTTGTAAACATGGGAGTAGCTTGCATCTGAGATGCTTTTCAGTTTCTGCTATATTCCTGCCGAGTTCCTTATAGCTAAGATGGCAATACTTAAGCAAATTTCTTCCGATTCCTGATGAACTGGCCAAAATATGCTTTTTGGGTGAAACCAACCATCCAACATCCTTTCACTGAAAAATTGAGGAGCCAGGGGGAAAATTTTTCAGCCATACAGCACCTGCGTCCAATCACATTGCATTTATATTGACTTGATTTAGGAACAAAAGAACAAAAAATGCCCAAGTACTCGAGCTCTGGGGCACAATCTTTGTGTACTCAAAAGCAAAAAGCTATTTTATATTGTAAGTGGACATTTCAGAAGCTTTACTTGTCTGCCTGAAAAAAATCCTGACATGTCACAATATACAAAAGTATAATTTTTCAATAAACTTCACCTTTTAATAATTAACAAGCTATCCTTTGGCTCCAGTCAAGTGACTTTGCCTACAGATGACATTATCAGCTTGCTGCAGGCAAGAAGAAGCATTTCTTAAGTCTGAAACTGACCAAGTGGTCAGTTTCAAAAGGGCTCAGTCTCTCTAGCAGCAGATAGTAATTCCCCACAGCAGCAGCTCACCGGTAACAGCAATATTGCATCTCACCATTTGGTCACACACAGCAGATAGTCCACTCTCTGCTCTGCACCTAGGTAACTTTGGCTGTTGGCACACCTAGTCTCAGCACTCCGGATCCTGCTCAGGCTGCCATTATGCAGCAGTGGTGGTGCACAATGAGCAGAGATGTGCACTCTCCAGGCTCCCTCATGGCAAGAGAACAGTGTGTCCTGTACAGCCTGCGAAAATGCAGTTCTTTCCCCTCCTCCTGGCAATCTTCCACTGCGAAATGCAGTTTAAAAGCTCTTGATTACAGTAGTATCTCTCCTCTGGACTACAGTTCCCACAGTGCATTACTGCCTTACTCCATCTACTGAACTGTTCCTGCTCAGCAGCTCCCTCCTCTGCTGATATAGCTGTTAACTAGTTTAACTACAGGGCAGCAGCTACAGAGAGCAGCTGCAGCCAGTGTTTTTCTCACCCTCCATTCTTAGTCAAGCACCTGTCTACATCTATAGTAAAAGAAAACAAAAAATAATACAATGACCGTTTCAGTGGTAAACTATGGCTGTCCCACATACAGTGCATCCATAAAGTATTCACAGTGCTTTACTTTTTCCACATTTTGTTATGTTACAGCATTATTCCAAAATGGATTAAATTCATTATTTTCCTCAAAACTCTACAAACAATACCCCATAATGACAACGTGATAGAGGTTTGTTTGAAATTTTTGCTAATTTATTAAAAGTAAAAAAAAAAATATTCCACTGTAGCGCTGGCCCTGATCTCCAATGCCCTAATGATGACCTCATGTTATTAGACATAGTGGGTGTAATGCAAGATGGAATAATTGGGCACCAGTCACTTTTGGATGCGAACAGAAGAGATTCATTGTCTCTTAACAAGAACTGGGGGAGCGAAGGATAGGGCCAGGACAGCCTTAGGCAGATGCAATGGTATTTGACAGACTCCAAGATAAATTAATAGGCAGACAGCTATACAGGTTGAGGGCCTTGCAGCCGGATACGGTCACTGTATTTGTGAAACTGCTGTCTCCTATGGCAACTGAACTTGCAACAGTCAATAGAGATCCTTACACTTAACTCACAGTAACTTGGTATAAATCTCTTACATCTCACAGTGTCCCACTGTAGATATTCACTCACTGAGCTCCCAGTCTCTTACTAGACTTCAAGATCCCAGTCGTTACTGGATCCTCGGAGCTCTTCCACAGCTAACCCGCTGTATACTCCTCAAGCATCACCCCTGCTACCCTGCTGGGTCCCTGGCTTGGCAATTGCTGAAGCTTTCCCACTTCTTCAGTGTCCCCGGCTAGTGAAAAAGACTGCTCTGGTACTTCTTTCAGGCTTCCATAAACTGTCCTCTGATAACAGGAGGGATGGTCCCTTAGTAGCAACTGCTTCCCTTTTACTTCTGGCCTTGATTGCCGCTAACAACCGGAATGATCGTTCCCGATAGCAACAACCCCGTCCGGCTGAACCTCTGCAACTTGGCTGGACTCCAGGCCTGAAGTCCCAACCCCCGCGCTGCTTCTCCTACTCCTGGATAGGCCTCAGGCAGCCTAGCAGCCAGGTACTCCCGGGATAGGCCTCAGGCTTCTGGCCTAGCAACCCAGAGCATTTTAACACACGTCCACCCAGACAGACGTCCAGGTGGCACAGAGCAGCGATCACTTGACTCCGCTCAAAAAAATAGGCTCTGCCAGCAGGCTAAGGGGCTAAAGACCCCTGCCTATTGGCCAAAACAACCCATCCACTCATAGTCTGGCTTCGCTATGCCCTTATCAATCCAATGTCACCGGCAACAGTGCCACCCAGTGACAGAAGAGGGAAATGCAGCAAACCCAGATTTAGGGAAAAGTTAGTGGGTCTTATAACAATTAGCCAGGACACTTAATACCTGGCAGAAGAAATTTGTGAGCAACCCTGCCTAAACACCAGGGTGCTACACCATGTACATAAGTATTCACAGCCTTTGCCATGACACTCAAAATTGAGCTCAGGTGCATCCTGTTTCCACGGATCATCCTTGAAATGTTTCTACAACTTGATTGGAGTCCACCTGTGGTAAATAAAGTTGATTGGTCATGATTTGGAAAGGCACACACCTGTCTATATAAGGTCCCACAGTTAACAGTGCATGTCAGAGCACAAACCAAGCCATGAAGTCCAAGCAATTGTCTATAGACCTCTGAGACAGGGTTATATTGAGGCACAGATCTGGGGAAGGGTACAGAAAAATTTCTGCAGCATTGAAGGTCCCACTGAGCACAGTTGCCTCCATCATCTGTGAATGGAAGAAATTTGGAACCACCAGGACTCTCCCTAGAGCTGTCCACTTGGCCAAACTGAGTGATCGGGGGAGAAGGGCCTTATTCAGGGAGGTGACAAAGAACCCAATGGTCACTCTAACAGAGCTCCAGTGTTTCTCAGTGGAGAGAGGAGAACCTTCCAGAAGAACAACCATCTCTGCAGCACTCCACCAATCAGGCCTGTATAATAGAGTGGCCAGACAAAAGCCACTCCTCAGTAAAAGGCACATGACAACCTGCCTGGAGTTTGCCTTAAAGGCACCTGAAGGACTCAGACCATAAGAAACCTAATTCTCTGGTCTGATAAAACAAAGATTGAACTATTTGGCCTCAGTGGCAAGAGTCATGTCTGGAGGCAACCAGGAATCGCTCATCACCTGGCCAATACCATTCCTACAGTGAAGCATGGTGGTGGAAGCATCATGCTATGGTGTTGTTTTTCAGCGGTAGTAACTGGAAGACTAGTCATGATCGAGAGAAAGATTAATGCAGCAATGTACAGAGACATCCTTGATGAAAACCTGCTCTAGAGTGCTCTGGACCTCAGACTCGGACGAAGGTTCATCTTTCAACAGGACAAGGACCCTAAGCACACAGCCAAGATAAAAAGGAGTGGCTATGGGGCAGCTCTGTGAATGTCCTTGAGTGGCCCAGCGAGAGTCCAGACTGGAACACGATTGAACATCTCTGGAGAGATCTGGAAATGGCTGTGCACCGATGCTCCCCATCCAACCTGATGGAGCTTGGGAGCTTTTGCAAAGAAGAATGGGAGAAACTGCACAAAAATAGGTGTGCCCAGCTTGAAGCATCATACTCAAAAAGACTTGAGGCTGTAATTGGTGCCAAAGGTGCTTCAACAAAGTATTGAGCAAAGGCTGTGAATACTTACCGTATGTATATGTGTAATGAATTTAATCCATTTTGGAATAAGGCTGTAACATAACAAAATGTGGAAAAAATGAAGTGAATACTTTCTGGATGCACTGTACATACTGTATGTATAAAGAGCATCTATAAATCAGCATAATTAACATTAAAGTCCAACTCCAGCTAAATATTAGATTCTGCTGTCACAGTCCCTTCATTTCCTGTCCCAGTGATGGGTCACAGGCAGCATTAACATTCTGGCAGAGGTTCTTGCCCTTTCTCACTCCATCCAAAATTTTAAAAAACTTTTGGCTTTTGAAAAACACAATACATTCTCTGTATATAAACCCAGCAAAGACACGCATATGAACTAAAAGGGTGTTTTACATTGCACAGAGTCCCTGTTAAATAGTAAAATCTACATTCCATTCTGTAAGCAGAAACAGATAGATATTTCTATCACACGGAAATCATGAATCATAGTAGTTTGTGAATTGTCTTCCATGGGTGGCCTGAAAAACATAATATCGTCCCAAAGTGTATTTTTTTTTTTTTTAGAAACTCATGTTTATATTTTATAATCAATGCTTGAACCTTGAACATTCTCCAGAAATTCCACAAAAAGAAGCAAATGACCTGAGAACAGCAGACATATATCAACGCTGGGCTGGTTTCTGTGTGGTCACCCAAGTGTCAGATCAGTGAAGGCCAATGCCCAAAGTCCTACTTATGTTTTTATATATTTGCAGCAAGCTATATTTTAGCATGCCTCCCTCCAGGGTTGTGGTCTGGGTAATTGCAGGCAGACTAAAGCTGTGTAGAGCAATCATAGAGAAGACAGAGAAATGCATGGGTTACAGGAAAAAGCTGGCCATGCTAATTTTTTTCCTTTGATTATAAGAAAGTTGCATGGTGGCGGGGGCTAGTCACGCAATCCTGACAGTTGAAAGGGGTTACTGAAAATAGGCCCACGTGCTTTCCACAAGCAGCTTGGCAATCAGGGTGACTGGGGGCTGTTTTAGGTTGCTGTTTTACCTGTCACTTCCAGAAAATGCTCTACTTTGTCAGTGTGTAATTAGTAGCCTCAATTGGAAAAAAAAAAAACATGCAAAAGCTTTAAAGAGAAAAACACTGCCACTTAACTGGCCACATAACTTTAAGTTAGGCAAATTTAAAAAATAACATATATAGTATGTTGCGGTTTGTCACTAACATAGAAGTTTTTGGATTTATGGGCATAAGGGTCCTTCTCTATATATATACACACTCAGTATCTCACAAAAATGAGTACACCCCTCACGTTTTTGTAAATATTTTATTATATCTTTTTCTGAGACAAAACTGTAGAAATGGCACTTTGCTACAATGTAAAGTAGTGAGTGTACAGCTTGAATAACACTGTAAATTTGCTGTCCCCTCAAAATAACTCAACACACAGCCATTAACCGCTTGCAGACCAGCACACGCCAATGTACGTCGGCAGAATGGCACTGGTAGGCAAAAGAGCATACAGGTACGTCTCCATTAAGAAGCGGTGTTGCAGGCGCGCGCCCGCCGCGGTCTCCGTGACCACGGGTCCCGCGGACTCAATGTCCGCCGTGTGCCCGCGATCGTGTCACGGAGAGGAAGAATGGGGAGATGCTTTTGTAAACAAAGCATTTCCCCATTCTGCCTAGTGACAGGACAGAGATCACAGCTCTCTGTCATCGAGAGCAGTGATCACTGTCCTGTGTGTTAAAGCCCAGCCCCCTAACAGTTAGAATCACTCATTAGGACACACTTAACCCCTTCACTGCCCCCTAGTGGTTAACCCCTTCACTGCCAGTGTCATTTACACAGCAATCAATGCATTTTTATAGCATTGATCGCTGTATAAATGACAATGGTTCCAAAATAGTGTCAAAAATGTCCGATGTGTCCGCCATAATGTCGCAGTCCCGATAAAAATCTCAGATTGCTGCCATTACTAATAAAATTAATAAATAAATAAATAAAAATGCCATAAAACTATCCCCTATTTTGTAGACGCTATAAATTTTGCGCAAACCAATCAATATACGCTTATTGCGATTTTTTTTAACCAAAAATATGTAGAAGAATACATATCAGCCTAATTTGAGGAAAAAAATTGTTTTTTTATATATCTTTGGGGGATATTTATTATAGCAAAAAGTAAAAAATGTGTTTTTTTCAAAATTGTCGCTCTTTTTTGTTTATAGCGCAAAAAATAAAAACCGCAGAGGCGATCAAATACCACCAAAAGAAAGCTCTATTTGTGGGAAAAAAAGGACGTCAATTTTGTTTGGGTACAATGTCACACGACCGCACAATTGTCAGTTAAAGCAACGCAGTGCTGAATCGCAAAAAGTGCTCTGGTCAGGAAGGGGGTAAAATCCTCCGGGGCTAAAGTGGTTAATGTCTAAACCGCTGGCAACAAAAGTGAGTACACCCCTAAGTGAAAATGTCCAAATTGGGCCCAAAAGTGTCAATATTTTGTGTGGCCACCATTATTGTCCAGCACTGCCTTAACCCTCTTGGGCATGGTGTTCACCAGAGCTTCGCAGGTTGCCACTGGAGTCCTTTTCCACTCCTCCATGAGGACATCATGGAGCTGGTGGATGTTAGAGATTTTGCTCTCCTCCGCCTTCCGTTTGAGGATGCCCCACAGATGCTCAATAGGGTTTAGGTCTGGAGACATGCTTGGCCAGTCCATCACCTTTACCCGCAGCTTCTTTAGCGAGGCAGTGGTCGTCTTGGAGTTGTGTTTGGGGTCGTTATTGTTAGAATACTGCCCTGTGGCCCAGTCTTCGAAGGGACGGGATCATGCTCGGCTTTAGTATGTCACAGTATATGTTGGCATTCATGGTTCCCTCAATGAACTGTAGCTCCCCGCTGCACTCATGCAGCCCCAGACCATGACACTCCCACCACCATGCTTGATTTTAGGCAAGACACACTTGTCTTTGTACTTCTCACCTGGTTGCCACCAAACACACTTGACACCATCTGAACCAAATAAGTTTATCTTGGTATCATCAGACCACAGGACATGGTTCCAGTAATCCATGTCCTTAGTCTGCTTTTCCTCAGCAAACTGTTTGCAGGCTTTCTTGTGCATCATCTTTAGAAGAGGCTTCCTTCTTGGACAACAGCCATTCAGTCCAATTTGATGTTGTGTGCTGCGTATGGTCTGAGCACTGACAGACTGACCCCCCACCCCTTTAACCTCTACAGCAATGCTGGCAGCACTCATATGTCTATTTTCCAAAGACAAACTCTGAATATGACACTGAGTGAGCACGTGCACTCAACTTCTTTGGTCGACCATGGTGAGGTCTGTTCTGAGTGAAACCTGTCCTGGTAAACCGCTGTATGGTCTTGGCCACCATGCTGCAGCTCAGTTTCAGGGTCTTGGCAATCTTCTTATAGCCTAGGCCATCTTTATGTAGAGTAACAATTTTTTTTTTTCAGATCCTCAGAGAGTTTTTTGCCATGAAGTGTCATGTTAAACTTCCAGTGATCAGTATGAGAGAGTGAGAGCTTTACATTGTAACAAAGTGTAATTTCTTCAGTGTTGTCACATGAAAAGATATAATAAAATATTTACAAAAATGTGAGGGATGTACTCACTTTTGTGAGATACTGTATATATATATTTATATATATATATATATATATATATATATATATATATATATATATATATATATACAGTATATACTTATTTTAATTATTACTGGTTTATTTTCATCACAGATTTTGTTAGGAAGATCTTCCATATGATGTTACTAATGCTTTCAGAAACATATAATTTTTTACCACCCCATTTCTGATGTTTAGAGTTTCCCTGTAACTTTATTGTGGTATTTTACAGTATGTAAGATATATTATTGACAGGTTTGGAACATCCACGGTCCTTACGCTCCTTGAGCTCTTACACCGTAACTTTCTGTTAATGCATTACTTTTTTTTTTCTGTACCAAGACAAACCAACAATGTCATAAAAAGACTGCTGTGCCAATGTGTCGAGGTCTTTGCTTAATTTGATGCTGGCTCTGTATTATTGTGAAATTTAATGAAAAATATGCAAAAAAAAAAAAAAAAAGAAACCTCTGGGGTTGATTTACTAAAACAGGAGAGTGCAAAACCTGCAGAATTGAGAGGTGTGCTACATGCCGAATGCAGGGTTGAGAGGTGCACTATGTACAGAGTACAGGGTTGAGAGGTGCGCTACGTACAGACTGCAGGGTTGAGAGGTGCGCTACGTACAGACTGCAGGGTTGAGAGGTTCACTACTTACAGACTGCAGGGTTGAGAGGTGTGCTACGTACAGACTGCATGGTTGAGAGGTGTGCTACATACCAAGTGCAGGGCTGAGAGGTGCGCTATGTACCGAGTGCCGGGCTGAGGGATGTAATGTGTACTCCCAAGTTCTCCCCCAGTACAGAGCTCACCCCCCCTTTCCCCATTCGATTACAGAGCTCTTTTCCTCACACATCCTCTGAAAGAGCGGGGCTGCTGCAAAAGAGCAGCTACAACTTACCCACCCCCACCAGCAGCCTGCATGAATAAGAAGGAGCTTCTGCTGTGGAGCTGGCAAGATCCTATTTTCCTCCCGCTCCCCCTATTGCAAGACATCTTTATGTGTTCACTGGGCCAGTGGCTTGCCCCCCTCACTGCCTGCGCTAAGCGGATGGGACTGTCTGTGCCATCCAAACATTTAGGCTGGGTTCCCACCTAATATGAATGCGGCTCACAACAGGGGTCCGGTGCGTCCCAGTTCTCCATTTCAGGGATGAATCAGGCCCAAATTTTTGCCTGAATTCGAACCTGAAACAGAGTCAAAGATGCACAGGACAGATGTGTGAACTGGCTCCATTGAGAGCTGGGCACACTCTCCTGTCATGCAAACTGGATGTGGGGAAACCCGCATCCAATTCGCATTAGTGTGAACCCAGCCTTAAAGTAAAGCTCTATCACGCAAAGAAGAAGCCATATCTGAACATGATCCAGAAACGACAAAGCTATTTTAAAATAGTCTGTTGCAAAGTGAAAAACTTTTCTGTGGTCAGACAAATCGAAATTTGACATTATTTTTGGCAACCATGGGCGCAACGTCCTTCAGATTAACCGCTTGCCAACCGGCGCACGCCGATGTACGTCGGCAGAGCGGCATGGCTGGGCAAATGGGCGTACCTGTATGTCCATTTGAATTTCCCGCCGTGCCCGTGCGTGCGCGCCGCCGGCGGCGCGCACGCGCGCCGGCCGGGAGCTCCGTGAGTCGGGTCGCGGGTCCCGCGGACTCGTTTGCCGCGGGGAGACCCGCGATCGCCTCACGGAGCAGATGAACGGGGAGATGCCGTTGTAAACAGCATCTCCCCGTTCTGCCTAGTGACAAGTGTCACTCGATCTCTGCTCCCTGTCATCGGAGCAGAGATCAGTGACGTCAGCCACACAGCCCATCCCCCTACAGTTAGTAATCACTCCCTAGGATACACTTAACCCCTCCCCACCCCCTAGTGGTTAACCCCTTCACTGCCAGTGTCATTTACACAGTAATCAGTGCATTTTTAATCGCACTGATCGCTGTATAAATGACAATGGTCCCAAAAATGTGTCAAAAATGTCCGACATGTCCGCCATAACGTCGCAGTCACAATAAAAATCGCTGATCGCCGCCATTACTAGTAAAAAAAAAATTATTAATAAAAATGCCATAAAACTATCCCCTATTTAGTAAACGCTATAACGTTTGCGCAAACCAATTAATAAACGCTTATTGCGATTTTTTTTACCAAAAATATGTAGAAGAATACGATCGGCCTAAATTGAAGAAAAAAATGTTTTTTTATATATTTTTAGGGGATATTTATTATAGCAAAATGTAAAAAATAATGCGTTTTTTTCAAAATTGTCGCTCTTATTTTGTTTATAGCGCAAAAAATAAAAATCGCAGAGGCGATCAAATACCACCAAAAGAAAGCTCTATTAGTGGGAAAAAAAGGACGTCAATTTTGTTTGGGAGCCACATCGCATGACCGCGCAATTGTCAGTTAAAGCGACGCAGTGCCGAATCGCAAAAAACGCTCTGGTCAGGAAGGGGGTAAATCCTTCCGGGGCTGAAGTGGTTAAAGAGGAGAGGGACCCTCCAGCTTGTTATTAGCGATCAGTTCAAAAGCTGGCATCTCTGATGGTATGGGGGGTGCATTAGTGCATATGGAACGGGCAGCTTGCACATCTGAAAAGGCATCATCAATGCGGAAAAATATATCCAGGTTTTAAAGCAGCATATGCTAAGGCAACAATGGGACAATATTCCTCTTCCAGAACTCCAGCAATTGGTATCGCCAGTTTCCAGTTGTTTACAGAGCGTTGTTAAAAGAACAGGGGATGCTACACCGTGGTAAATATGGCCCAACTTTTTTCAAATTGGGGTTATACTTTGCCAAATTTTTGTTGCTTTGTCCCAAATTTTCTGAGATGTGTTGTGTCCTCTGCCTCTCCAGCAGTGATCCCTGTCCTCTGCCTCTCCAGCAGTGATCTCTGTCCTCTGCCTCTCCAGCAGTGATCCCTGTCCTCTGCCTCTCCAGCGGTGATCCCTGTCCTCTGCCTTTCCAGCGGTGATCCCTGTCCTCTGCCTCTCCAGCGGTGATCCCTGTCCTCTGCCTCTCCAGCAGTGATCCCTGTCCTCTGCCTCTCCAGCAGTGATCTCTGTCCTCTGCCTCTCCAGCAGTGATCTCTGTCCTCTGCCTCTCCAGCGGTGATCCCTTCTCTGCCTCTCCAGCGGTGATCCCTGTCCTCTGCCTCTCCAGCGGTGATCCCTGTCATCTGCCTCTCCAGCAGGTGATCCCTGTCCTCTGCCTCTCCAGCGGTGATCCCTTCTCTGCCTCTCCAGCGGTGATCCCTGTCATCTGCCTTTCCAGCGGTGATCCCTGTCCTCTGCCTCTCCAGCGGTGATCCCTGTCCCCTGCCTCTCCAGCGGTGATCCCTGTCATCTGCCTTTCCAGCGGTGATCCCTGTCCTCTGCCTCTCCAGCGGTGATCCCTTCTCTGCCTCCCCAGCGGTGATCCCTGTCCTCTGCCTTTCCAGCGGTGATCCCTGTCCCCTGCCTCTCCAGCGGTGATCCCTGTTCTCTGCCCCTCCAGCGGTGATTACTGTCCTCTGCCTCTCCAGTGGTGATCCCTGTCCCCTGCCTCTCCAGCGGTGATCCCAGTCCTCTGCCCCTCCAGCGGTGATTACTGTCCTCTGCCTCTCCAGCAGGTGATCCCAGTCCTCTGCCTCTCCAGCGGTGATCCCTGTCCTCTGCCCCTCCAGCGGTGATTACTGTCCTCTGCCTCTCCAGCAGGTGATCCCTATCCTCTGCCTCTCCAGCGGTGATCCCTGTCCCCTGCCTCTCCAGCGGTGATCCCTGTCATCTGCCTCTCCAGCGGTGATCCCTGTCCTCTGCCTCAGCTCAGCTGACCCTGGTCCTCTGCAGTACTGACCTCCTGTACACTGCCGCGCTGCTCCCCCACATCAGACAGGTTAGATCTGGCCCTGAATATATAACGTTTTTAGTTTTGGGTGTAATACTGCCGTAAGTATTTTTTCGTAATAGTATAAGTATTAAAGCAGGGATCTATTTGTTATTGTTGTACACAGCTGTGAAAATCAACTTGATTTGTCTGTCTTGCGCACCCTCCACTATGTGGCCGTTTTTGATGCTCTAAAGCAGGGGTCTCCAAACTGCGGCCCGTGGGCTAGATGTGGCCCTTTGCTTGAATTTATGTGACTCTTGAACACTTTTCCTTCCACTGAAACAAGGCACTAATTTATTGACACCAAAGACAGGGCACTATTCCTCCCACTGACACCAACAATGGGGTACTATTCCTCCCACTGATACCAGAGAGGGGGAACTGATTCTCCCACTGACACCAATTATGAGGCACTATTCCTCCCACTGACACCAATGATTGGGCACCATTCCTCCCATTTACAGCAATGATGTCATTTTTTTTACTCACACTAACCACCAAGCTTATTGCATTGTTTACTCCCACCGATGCCAGGGCATTTTCTACTTCCACTAGCTACAGTCTGGCCCCCCTAAAGTTTGAAGGGCTGTAAACTGGCCCTTTGATTTGAAAGTTTGGAGACCCCTGCTCTAAAGCTGTAAAAAAAACAAAATAATTCCTAGTTATTAATAAATGTTCTATAAAAATGAACCGCTTGCGGACTGCCCACCGTACATTTACTGTGGCTGGATGGCCACCCTGTGCCAGATCATATACCTAGTATGTGATCTGACACTTCTGGGGCGGGGGGGGCGCACACTGCCGGCAACCCGCTCCCACTGTGATTATACACAGCGGGAGCCCAGCTCGGGTACTGTGGACTCGATGTCCGCCGGCGTCCACCGATTACACAACACAGAGGCAGAACGACAATCTGCCTATGTAAACAAGGCAGATTGTCATACTGTCAGAGAGGAAGGTATTGATCCTGTGTCTCTACTAAGCAGGAACACAGATCTTTGCCTTCCCGTAGTCAAAGCACCTCCCTAAAGCCTCATACACACGCTTAGATTTTCGGACGACCGAATGCCCGTTTTTTTGTGGCATACTAGTCTCATCTCGAAAGTTAAGAGGTTACTCACGATATGAAAATTTTTGGACAACAAAATACAACGTCGGAAGTGATGTGTTGAATAGTTTGGTATGTATTCTTTTGTTTCTGAACATGCGTAGTCTTGCTCTTACGATTTTTTTTTTCGTACGAAAACCATACTAATGCAACGAAAATCGGACATTGAGTTCACATCCGACATGTTATAGTCTGCACATCCAACTTTTGTCTGACAAAAAAGCGAAATCGGCTGTCAAAGCACCGTACTAACAATCCAAAAAGCTCGTTGTACAAATTTTTCCATCCAATTTTCGTATCGTGTGTATGGGCCTTTACAGTGAGTAAGCACAACTTAGGCATACATGTAACCCTTTGA
Organism: Lithobates clamitans; assembly: GCA_037952925.1. Lineage (NCBI taxonomy): Eukaryota > Metazoa > Chordata > Amphibia > Anura > Ranidae > Lithobates > Lithobates clamitans. The sequence goes on along the minus strand of JBBGZY010000964.1, from coordinate 2,573,033 downwards.
TCGCCCCTGATATTAACCCCTTCCCAGCCAGTGTCAATAGTACAGTGACAGTGCATATTTTTTAGCACTTATCACTGTATTAGTGTCACTGGTCCCCAAAAAGTGTCAAAAGTGTCAGTTAAGCCGCGGACACACGACTGGATTTTCTGCAAGGAATTGTGTGGTGACAGACGAATGTTGGATGGCAGGCCAGTAAATTTTTGGTGGACAACGGTCTGTTGTCAGATTTTCGCATAGTGTGTACACAAGTCCGTCACACAAAAGTCCAAAGTACAAACACGCATGCTCAGAATCAATGCTCACCAAACACGACATTAGCAGAAGTTGCCCAAAGGGTGGCGGTCAAGAGCTGAAATTCCACGTAGTACGTCACTACATTCGTGTTTGTTGGCCGACAATTGTGTGACGTTAGTATGCAAGACAAGTTCCTGGCACACGCACTTCGGACAAAAGTCTGACGCTCTGTTGGCCAACAATCGGATCGCGTGTATGAGGCTTTAGTGTCTGATTTGTCTGCCGCAATATCACAGTCCAACTATAAGTCGCTGCTCTCCGCCATTACTAGTACAAAATAAATAAGTAAATAAATAAAAATATCCCATAGTTTGGAAACGCTACAACTTTTGCTAAAAACCAAACAATATACATGTATTGGGATTTTTTACCAAAAAGTTGTAGCAGAATACATATTGGCCTAAATTGATGAACAAATTAAATTTTTTGATTTTTTTTTTTATTGGGTATGTTTTATAGCAGAAAGTAAAAAAATATTGTTTTTTTTTTGTCTGTTTTTTTGTTTATAGAGCAAAGAACAAAGACCACAGAGGTGATCAAATACCACTAAAAGATAGCTCTATTTGTGGGGGAAAAAAAAGGTAGTATTTGGGTACAGCGTCGCAAGAGCACGCAATTGTCAGTTAAAGTAACGCAGTACCGTATCGCAAAAAATGGCCTGGTCATAAAGGGAGGTAAACCTTCCGGAGCTGAAGTGGTTAACAGATCAGATACTAGCAAATGGAATGATGGTTTTGTTGCTCATTTGGCAGGCAAGTGCTTCAATGACCATAGTCCTTGGTTTAAAAGTTGAAGTTGCTTGTAGACCACTGATAGAGAAAACATAAATAGAGAACGTTCCTTTTGTTGTGAGTGATACCATGAAAATCCAGATCTTGTAGGATCTGGCATCCTGAAATTAGGCTTTAAAGATCTCGCAACTGAAATATGTTTAGACGTGGACAAGTATTATTTGTCTCAGGTTTCTTCTATTTCAGTCTGCGAACTTTTTGTGCAGCTTGTAGGAGTTAAAATAGGCTTGAAAAAAATGTCATAACATACAGGACCAGCGGATCAGAGTTTTTCATAAACAGGGCATCAGCTGGGGTTGTTGATATTACATGAGTCAGCTCCAAAGCTAACAAGAAAAAAACACGGCAATTACTTCAATGGATTTCAAAACAACGCAAAGTCAAGTCTTGAATGGAAAGGACAACTTTACTAGCGAAATCCTGACATTTAAATAAACTTCAGTTATATATTCTTGTGTAATGTCTTTTAGGATATTCCTTCCATAAATGAATAATATATCCCGCCACTACACCTGTGAAGGATCATCATTGGTACAGTGTTCACTTCAATACTGGGCACTTTCACCCCCTTACTGCCAGGCCAATTGCCAGCTTTCAGCGCTGTCATACTCTGAATGACAATTGCGCAGTCATGCAACGCTGTACCCAAACAACATTTTTATCACTTTTTTAAGACAGATAGAGCTTTCTTTTGGTGGTATTTAATCAACACTGGGTTTTTATTTTTTTGCTAAACAAATGAAAAAAGTAATTTTTCTCCTTCACTGATGTGTGCTAATGATGCTGCACAGATGGGCACTAATGAGGAGGCAGTAATATGCAGCACAGATGGGCACTGATAGGCGGCACTGATAATGCAACACTGATGGGCACTGATAGGCGGCACTGATGGGCAGCCTTTATGGGCACTGATTGGCAGCACTGATAAATGGCACTGATGGGCACTGATGGATGGCACTGATAGGTGGCACTAATAAGGAGGCACTGACAGGCATCACTAATGGGCAATGAAATGCAGCACCGATGGCCACTGATTAGAACCACTGGTGGACACAGGTGGGCATCACTATTGGGCACAGGTGGACATCACTGGTGGGCAGGGCCGTTTTTAAGGCAGGGCAAAAGGGACAGCTGCCCTGGGCCCTGTCATTGTTGTGGGACCCAAAGCAGCTGTCTCATGCTTGCCAACTATTCTGGTTTAAATTCCCTCGTCCTTTGAGGTTTTAGTCCTGCGCTGTGTCCCAATATCTCAGTGTAAAGTGCTGCTACTAATGCTACCCAGCTCGGCCCTATTGTTATGTATAGATGACTCACTTGCAGTGTTTACATGTAAATTACCGGCATTCATATGTAAATGGCGTCCGGCGGCATTGATATGTATATCATGCTCCCCTGAGGTCATATCCACAGTAATCTCTAGCAACCAATCAACAAGCAGAAATAATGTGCTGTAACCTCTAGCAACTAATCAGTGAGCCGTAATGTGTGCGGTAACCTCTAGCAACCAGTCAGTGAGTGGTAATGATACACTGTAACCTCTAGCAACCAATCGTAATAGCTGCCTGATCTGATTCAATAAACTGATTTTGAGTCTAGCTGCTATTTATTGTATGTCTCAGAGCAGGTGGAGAGCGAAACTGCATGGGGGGCCCAAGAAAAGTTTTGCCCAGGGTCCAGTCAATATTAAAGACAGCCCTGCTGGTGGGCACTGGCAGGCATCGCTGATGGGGCTGCACTGATAATAAATGCAGTGATTATCAGCGTACACCCCCCTGTCAGGAGAGCTGCTTATCGGCTCTCCTCTACTCACGCCCTGTCAGCGTTAATAGAGGAATGCCGAAAATCGGCACTTACTATTTACATTGTGATCAGCTGTGAACCCAACAGCAAACACTTATTAAATTGCAGCATACCAGATTTTCTTCTCTTTTCATCTGGTGACGCAGCCAGTAAGTCTGTTGTTTTTTAAAGGAGCTCTCTAACAAAATGTATTAGTTACAGGGATGAGACAAACCATCTAACACTGAAAGGGGTGGTTACAATAATTCTCTTTTATTTATTTATGTAAAAACTAAATGAAAAAAAAAAATCTTGCTGTAACTTATTATAAAGTGTTAGTTGGAGTTTGGCTTCAATTTAATATTGTATTTAAATCTGCAAGTACGTTTAACACTACCCTCCCCTCTCAACTGCTGCTGCTGTCTCCCGTGCCCCCTGTACTCATTCATCTAGAATGGGTGCACTCTAATACAGGATGTGTGTTATTGGCCAGATCACCAGGTGAAAACAAAAGGAAAAATCCTAAGAAAGCCTAGAAAAAGAAAACTAATGCAGACACCACATCTAATGATTGGCAAGCTGCAATATATTACATTTTTGGTTTTGGGTTTAATATTGCTTTCACTTCTCTCTCCATTTTTAACCATTACCTGAGGCAATTCACACCAAAACTTTAATACTTTCTACAGGGCTGATGCTTTAATATGCATAGGGCACAGCAGGAACACTTTTTAATCAGAGTATAGTATTAAGTCAATTAAACTCCTGGGATATTGATCTGGTCAGTTAAGTAGCAGAGGGGGTTGTTAATCAGTTTCAGCTGCTTTGGTGTTAATGAAATTAACAACAGGTGCACTAGATGGGCAACAATGAGACGACCTCCAAAACTGGAATGGTTTTACAGGTGGCCCTACATATCTTTTCTGATTGTTTTTCACTAGTTTTTTTTTTTAAATCAAGAACAAAGTTTATTGAGCATAATATTCAGTACATATTGCGGATGATAATAAACAATGTACAACATTTTCTGAATTCAGAGGCACTGACTTCCACATGAATGGTTTTTACAAGCGATTGTTAACCGGTATCATGATACACAGCTCAGTAGAGCTACAAGGAGTTCGATAATGAGTATAAATGAATGACACTGCATCGCCAATCATGACAATGTTATAGATTGCTAGTCTGTACATGTAGAGGCTTCCTTTAACCAACCATCCCATATTTTATGGTATTTGGTGGGACATCCACGGTGGGAATACAAAACTTTTTTATATGGCAGGGTGAGGTTTACCGCCCTTTTCCACTGCTGTACTGTTGGGGGGTTAGGCCGAAGCCACAGTTGGGCAATCTGCAATCTGGCTATGAACAGGGTTTCCTGCATGAATATAGATAGATATTTCTCCTCCTCCGAGACTGCGAGCAGGCCCAGTATACACTGGCGAGGGCACAGTGTCAGAGGGGAGCCCATTTGGTCATGGAGAAATTTGACTATTTGTTGCCAGTAAGTTTGAATAATTGGACAAGTCCACATTAGGTGGTAAAAGGTGCTTGAGGTGTCACCACAACGTGGGCAGGCCGAGGGGGCGTCCGGTCTGTACTTGAGGATGCGTGCAGGGGTGAGATAGGATCTATGAAGAATGTATAAGTGGGTGAGGCGATCCGACAGTTTCGGGGACACTTTAGTGCTAGTCTCAAGTATGTCCCCCCACTGGTCATCTTCCAAGGCTCCTATGTCAGCCTCCCATTTAGCTCTTAGGTTTTGTGTATGATTAGTGGCTATAGGTAAAGTAAGAGAATTATATAGGGTGGAGATCAGTTTTTTTGGGTCTTCGCCAAGGAGAAGGTCTGAGACAGTCACTACCTCCAGGGCAGGGATATTATTGTTGAATTGGGTCTGAAGGGCATGGCGGATCTGAAGATATCTAAAAAACATGTGACTGGGAAGGGCGAATTCATCTTTTAGGGTCTGGAAAGGCCTGACCTCCCCCCCCGCCACAACCTGGTAGAGGTATATAACCTTATAGATAATCCATAGCTTGAAGTCAGGAATAGTCAGTAGTTCAGGGAGCTGAGGATTATCCCATAATGGAGTGTGAGCGTGCACAGGGGGGGCGTCTATGATAGTAAGTGCGCGATGCCAGATCTTGCTATGATGCTGCATCAGCCAGGTTCCCACCCACAGAGCTAGACACACCCCTGTGTCTACAGAAAATTATCTGGAAGGGGTGAGCCACCACGTCAGAGGCGTGTGTGCACACCAGGGTGGTGTATCGGAGTCTATCGTGTTTGTTGAGGTAGTAGAAATGAGACAGCTGTGAAGCTAGATAGTAGAGTGTGAGGTCGGGGGTGGACGTGCCCCCCAAGTGGGTAGGGCATTTAAGGGTTTGCCATGAGAGCTTATGTCTGGATGTGCCCCATATAAACGTGTTTAGTATAGACTCAAGGGATCTGAAAATGTGGGCCGGGACACACAGCGGGGCCTGCCAAAACAGGTATAGCAGCTTGGGAAGAAGAATCATCTTCACCAAGCTGATACGACCCATCACCCCCAGTGGGAGTCTGGACCAGATTTGCGTTTTGTTTTTAAGGTATGCAAACATTGGTTTGATGTTCAAGTGTGTGTAGTCGCATAAGGAGCGCGAGCACTGTATGCCCAGGTATTTAAATTGGTCCGTTCTAACCAATGGGAGGGGTATCTGAGTGTGCGTTGGGACAGAGACGTCTATGGGAAGTATTTGAGACTTAGACCAATTAATTTGTAGCCCCGAGAAGGTCCCATGTTGCTGAATGAGCTGCAGCGCCGAGGCCAATGAAGGGCCAGCATCTGATAGATAAAGTAGCATATCGTCAGCATATAAACTGAGCACCTCAGTCAGCTGCCCCCGACGGAGGCCCTTTATATCCGGGTGCGCTCTGATGGCTATGGCCAGCGGCTCAACAGCCAAGGCATACAACATGGGAGATATTGGGCAGCCCTGGCGCATTCCCCTGGACAGTGGGAATGGAGTGGACAGTTTGCCATTGACCTGGATCCGAGCAGTGGGAGACTGGTAAAGAAGCTGGAGCCACTTGATGAATCTGGGGCCAAAACCGAATCTGCGGAGGCACTCCCAGAGGTAGCCCCACTCCACAGAGTCAAACGCCTTGGCGGCGTCCAGGCTGACCACCACTCTAGATCCAGTCTCGTCATGTGTGGCTTGTAAATTGGTGAATAGCCTTCTCAAGTTGAACGCAGTGTTTTTATTGGGCATGAAGCCTGTTTGGTCAGGGTGTATGATGCTAAGGATGACCTTATTAAGTCTCATGGCAAGAATTTTAGCGAGGATTTTCACATCCAATTGAAGGAGGGAGATCGGGCGATAGGACTCAGGTTGGAGAGGGTCCTTGCCGGGCTTAGGAATAAGAACGATCAGTGCCTCACTCATGGTACGTGGTAGTGTCCCTGACGAATATATGTGTGAGTACAAGGCCTCTAGTCTAGGGATGAGGACCTCTTGGAATTGGGAGTAAAACTCCAGGGGGAGGCCATCCGAGCCCGGGGCCTTAGACAATGGGAGATTTGCCATTGCCTCCTTAATGCACTCTTCGGTGATAGGTGCTTCCAGGAGCTCTACCTGGGAGTCTGAGAGGGAGGGGAAATCTACACTATCTAAGAGGAGGTGTAGCTCATCCGAAGGCCGGTCGGCCCTGGAGGTATATAGATCAGAATAGAATCTTCTGAATTTGTGGGCTACTTGTTCAGGGTCCGTGAGTATGGTGCCATCCTGCGAGCAGAGCCGAACCACCACCGGAGGAGTGTGGTCCAGGTGAGCCATGTAGGCCAGGAGTTTCCCAGCCCTCTCACCATGCTCAAAGACCCTTTGTTTCCTAAAGAAGATTCCTTTCTTTGCCTTCTCAAAATGTAGGCTATCAGTGAGTCTAGATTGCAGGCGTAGTTGGGCAGAGTTGGAAGGTGTCGGGTTTGTCAGGAAAGCCTGTTCAAGGGATCCCAGATGTTCCTCGGCCTGTAGCAGGATGTTGTTAGAGGAGGCTTTGTGTCTGTTGATGTGTGTGGATAGGATCAGGCGGGCATGGGCCTTGAAGGCCTCCCACACTGCTCCGGCTGAGGCCGACCCCTGGTTAGTCCGGAAGTAGAGGGACCACTCGCGCTGAATATTCTCAATATCATTGAGGATTGTCAGCCAAAATGGATTCAGCCTCCAAAGGTGGGATGGCACGGAGGACGGAAGCCTGAGGGTAATCCAATAGGGTGAGTGGTCTGAAAGAACTCTCACGCCGAACCCCGCTGCAAGGAGATTCGGAATGAGAGTGGGGGTAAGCAAAATCATATCCAATCGGGACATTGCATTTTGTGCGGGTGTGAAGCAGGAATATGCTACTGTGTGGGGATTTTTTAGTCTCCAGCTGTCGAAGAGGGCGAACTCCGTGAGGAATCTGCCAAATCTTGTGAGAGCCGGTCTATTCTGCGGCGTGTCCAGTGGGTGGAGCCTATCCAGTTTGGGGTCAATCACCATGTTGAAATCCCCTATCCAGATCGCTGGTGTCGTGGGATGTTCAGACATGAAAGCTAATCCCTCTCTGAGGGCAGTGAATTGAAAAGGTGGGGGTATATAGAAAGCTAGCAAGAGGGTCTCGAGGCCACCCATTGTTACATGTAGGAATAGAAATCTCCCCTGCCGGTCCGACCTTAAGTTGTGTAGTTGGAAATTGACCGTTTTGGCTATGAGGATAGCTATACCTCTGGAGTTATTGGTGAATGGGGCTTGGTAGGACCAGCCCACCCACGGCTTTTTAAGTGCCATTTGAAGTTGCCCCGTCATATGGGTCTCCACCAGCACACATACATCTGCGCGCATGCGCTTGAGGTGAGACAGCACAGCAAGGCGTTTAGATCTATCGCGAAGCCCTCTCACATTCCATGTCACTATTTTTAAAGCGGCCATCGTTTATGTGAAAGGAATGTGATGGCTAACCGGACCAGCAGGAGGAGACCCCCCGCCCCAATCACCAGAGCCCAGACCCGCACAAGGCATTGCAGCAAAATAATAATAAACTGTTGTCAGCACATAGGTCCCACTGGGGAGGTTCCGCAGGCCGGCCGACCAGACTCGTGGTGCAGGTTCTGCCAATCTACCCACATGTAGGTTGGTTGGTGGATACAGTCATACTTAGGTTAGTTGTGAGCTTTGCAGCTTGTAATGAAAGACATTGCTCATACACATAAAAATCAATACCCTTTACAAACAGAGTATTAATAACAAAACTAAGTAAGATAACTAGAACTATGCCTACTCTGGACCAGCGTGGCTTATCGAACTTGTGGCAACCCTCCGCAGCTGTGGGGGTTGTTGCTGGCCAGGGAAACATTTCTTTGTGCGGTTGCGGGGGAGCACCCGAATCAGGGGGTATTTTAGGCGAGGTTCTTAGATGTGTGTCTGTGGTTAGGACGGGTGTCACTGCACAATCCGCTGAGGGCGAACAAAAGTTAACTGAAAAGCCACATGGCGATGCTAAACAGTTTAGCATTCGAGCGTCTGAGGGGGGTGTTACAGAGTGTCTGAGCCCTCCTGGGCATGTGTTTCAGCAATAGGGGGGCTAAGAGGATGAAGTGATGGGGTGGCAAAGGTGGATGGCCAGGAGCCGGATGTATGGGATGGGAGAGGGGGACAGGCAGTCAAGCGGTGTAGGCATCCAACAGGTCAGCAGGGAGCCCGGGCTGGGTGAGGGGGGAGGGGAATGAAGAGAGTAACTCACAGTTTTTACGGTGGATAGCTCCGGGGTGAAGGATTTCTGCAAACCGCGGGATAGGGAGGCGATGGTTGAGGTGTTCGGCTCTAGGTGTCATCGGTGTGGATGCGACTTAGCCCTCCAGCCAGGAGATCACCGCCGAGGGATCCTCAAAGAAGTGCGCCTTGCCGTCCCGGACCACTCGGAGGCGCGCTGGAAACAACATGGCGTAAGCTAGATGGCGGTTGCGCAGCTGGCGTTTGGCCTCCGAGAATTGCGCCCTCTTCTTCTGCACCTCGGCGGAGAAGTCGGGATAGACCGCCACGTGTGTATCTCCAAGCGGGATGTTACCCTTTTCCCGGGTAAGGCGCAGGATGGTGTCCCTGTCGCGGAAATTTAACAATTTCGCGATGAAGGTTCGCGGGGGGGCTCCGGGAGCAGGTGGTCGCGCCGCCAGCCGGTGTGCGCGCTCCACTACGAAGGTGGAGGAGAAGGCCTCCCTGCCGAATGTAGTGATCAGGAGATTCTCCAGGAACGTTGGGGGGGTTTGAGCCGTCCACTTTTTCTGGGAGTCCCACGAAACGGAGATTACAACGGCGCAATCTGTTCTCCATTTCGTCCTGTTTGCTGAGGACTATGTTTAGCTGGTATTGCAGTCTCTCTACATTGACCTGCAGTGGCGGGATTTCATCTTCGGCCTGGCCGATCCTGCGCTCTGTCTCGGACACCCTCTCCCTGAGCTTGTGGATGTCTTGTCGGATAAGCGATATGTCGACCTTAACCTCTTCTATTTTGGAGGTGAGGGTGGTTTGGCAGACCGAGACCGCCTCCAGGATCCGAGCAGTGTCTCCGGATGTCTGGGCCTCTTCCCCAGATGTCGGGGGGGCGCCATCTTCAGCCACCGGTTCCCGCTCCTCGTGGCGGTACTTATCAAGTTTCCCGAGGGTCCCGGTGTTGCGTCTGGGTGGCGACATGATCACGGGAGATGACTGAGTGTTTTGTGATGTCTGGAGCCAAGTTTAGGGGTGATTTAGCCCCGCAGGATGAGTTGTTAGGATATTAGTAGCCGGAGCTCTCACGCCGCACACCTCACTCCATGAAGCTTCAGGCCACGCCCCCGTTTTTCACTAGTTTTACATTTGGCTAGGGTCAGTGTCACTACTGGTAGCATGAGGCGATATCTGGACCCTATAGAGGTTTCAGAGTCAGTCCAACTCTTACAGGATGGCACTTCAATATGTGCCATTGCCAGAAGGTTTGCTGTCTCCCAGCACAGTCTCAAGAGCATGGAGGAGATTCCAGGAGACAGGCAGTTACTCTAGGAGAGCTGGACAGGGCTGTAGAAGGTCCATAACCCATCAGCAGGACCAGTATCTGCTCTTTTGTACAAGGAGGAACAGGATGAACACTGCCAGAGCCCTACAAAATGACCTCCAGCAGGCCACTGGTGTGGATGTCTCTGACCAAGCAATCAGAAACAGACTTCATGAGGGTGGTCTGAGGGCCTGATGTCCTTTAGTGGGCCCTGTGCTCGCTGGGATGAGGTGAACACCCCCCGGTTCGGTTCGCACCAGAACCTGCAAACGGACCGAAAGTTCACGCGAACTTTAGAACCCCATTAAAGTCTATGGGACTCGAACGTTCAAAATCAAAAGTGCTAATTTTAATGGCTAATATGCAAGTTATTGTCCCAGGGGACATGTATTAATGCAAAAAAAAGTTTTAAAAACGGCCGTTTTTTTCGGGAGCAGTGATTTTAATGATGCTTAACCACTTGCCGCCCGCCATATAGCAGAATGACGGCGGCAAAGTGGTTTCAATATCCTGACTGGGCGTCATATGAGGTCCTCAGGATATTAAGCCGCTGCGTGCCCCCAGGGGCACGCATCGCGGCGATCGTTGTTGCGGTGTGTCAGACTGACACACCGCAACTCTGATCAGCCATGTCCAATCACGGCTGATCACGATGTAAATAGGAAAGGCCGGCGATCGGCTTTTTCTCACTCGCGTTTGACAGGCACGAGTAGAGGAGAGCCGATCTGATGCTCTCCTGACAGGGGGGGTCTGTGCTGATTGTTTATCAGCACAGCCCCCCCTCGGATCCCGCCCAGGACCACCATCATGCCGCCCAGGACCACCAGGATGGCTATCCACACTGGACCACCAGGTATGCCCCCCCTAGACCCCCAGGGAATGCCCAGGCAGCTGCCAATCAGCGCCCACTCACAATGCCTACCACTGCCAGTGCCACCAGGGATGCCTATCAGTGCCTCATATCAGTGCCGCCTATCAGTACTCATCAGTGCCACGTATCAATGCCCAGCAGTGCCGCCTATCAGTGCCTATCAGTGCCGCCTATCAGTGCCCTGCAGTGCCCAGGGAGATGCTGGAGCATCCCGCCGATGAAAATACAACATTTCCCTTGTATCGACACGCGTAGGGGAGGAGACAAGACGGCGCAGGAGGCAGCTGGTCTACCTTATTGAGTAGGAGCACACAATCTCATCCACGGCTTGGGGCTATTAAGGCATACTATAGAACGGTGCACTAACACACCAGACCCATGTGAGTACCCTATAATAGGGCTTTGTTTGCAGTAAATAAAATCTTTTAAAACGGTATCACACTATGGAGTTTTTTTTTGATATTTATATGTGAGGAGGCTACATCTTTGAGCAGTGTTTGGACCTTGCAACCTGACCTGGAGTTGATGATACATAAGCGTGTATTGACCAAAATTAATTGTGAGGTCATACGCTCTGAAGTGAGCGGCCATTACCTTGGGGTTGGGAGCACCTGAGTGTAATCACTGCTGCAGATCACTATATTCAGAGCCATCTATCGAGTCACGTTTAATATTGCTGTATTAAGGACACTGAAAACTTATCCTGGGTGGTCAGTGTAACACAGACTTATATGCACTTGAGCAGTTTATAGATCACTTGTATTAATATTTATGTTTTATGAAATGTGTGAATATTCAAGCTATATGATGTTGAAAGCTGAATGACGACTTTAGTCGCCTATATATTATTAACCAAAAATGTAAATACTGCGCTATCTATGTGCAAATAAATGAGATGTGTTCCTATAACATTTGTATTAAACCCGCTGCAAACTCTTGTGAGACACACACAACAACATACAATTCAAAAAATAAGTTGCGCTGGTTAAAAGTGGTCAAGGTGAAAATTACATATGAGTGAAATACAAGTGAATGAACAATTCTATGAACAAATGATGATACAAAATGGTGCTTTTGCTCAAAGGAACACTGAGGAGTCCTCGATGGAAAAAGAACAAGAAAGTTCATATACTGGAACTGATGTATCAATATATTCCTCCACAGTGGTATGCAGACATAACACCACTAGAAAAGTGCCCAATAGAATATAGGATAGTACCTTCACCTCTATACACACTGCTGCTTACCAAAAGTAGATGATCTCCTATTACAGGAGATCAAATGCGCTTGTGGCTTATTCCCCCGCCTCGGGTCTTTGTATAAAACGCCACTGCTCCCAGCATTATCACCATACAAACAGCCTCAAGTGCAGATGTATTCCATAGAACCTCATAAAAATACAATGAAGGCTGACATAGTGTAAATCCTAATTTATTGGGTAAAAGAAAGGGCAAGATTGCTCTTACATTTCTGAAGTTCAAAAACAGCTTGTTTGTTTAAGAATCGAGCCGGCCAGCTCTTGATAGCAGCCCGTTGCTTCCCGGACCTGCGTATACATACTACGTACGTTTCACCACACACCTGACATCGTCCTGGGGCACGGGCGGCGTACTGACTCTAAAAATTCTCCACCCAGCATCATCAAATTAAGGGTATTATTCGTAGACATTGGCACTTGTTGAGTAATGATAGGGTCATTAAAACCTTTTTACCAGAAAACCCTCAAGTGATATTTAGAGGAGTCCCCTCCCTTAGAGATAAGGTGGCCTCCAATGTAGTGAACCCCCCTATAAAAAAAGCTGGCGTTCTTTCAAAATCTCACTGGATACCACCAATGTCGTAGGTGCTAAATTTGTTCCCTAAATAAAAGTAAAATTAGAAAGACGGACAATTTTGCCTCTACTAGTACTTCAAGGGAACATTCGATTGAACTATTTATCACATGCTCCACGACAGGTGTAGTGTACCTATTGCAGTGCCTGTGTGGGCTGCAATACAAAGGCAGGACCAAACGGACTATGCAAATCCATCTAGGTGAACATGTCACCAACATCAGAAATGGTTTTAGACACCATTCGGTGTCTAAACACTATGCAATCCACCATAACAAAAATCCGGCTAACACCTTGTTTTTAGGGATCGACAAATTCAGTGCCCACTGGAGGGGGGGTTCGTTAGTTAGGGAACTGTCCAAATTGGAAATGGCCTGGATTCACAGGGTGCGATGTTATACTCCGTATGGGCTCAACGTGGATGTTGATGTCAATGCATTTATTGATAATGGGTGAGATCAATGTATATCATATGCTTAAGTTTACTTTCTTTACATCATGTAAGTGCTTAGTCAGTTAGGATTGATCACATGACCTTGTTGCTGGCCTGAACAAGAGGAGCTTTGTGCCGAGACTTATGAAAAGGGTAGGTACATGTTGACTTTTCCCACATGAGAGTCGCATGTGGGAAAAAAATAGGACCACATATGTGGAATTGACAATGAGCCTTACGCCAGTCACATGTTCTGACAATAAGGATAATCCGGTATCATCAGACTGTCACATGATTGTTGGTAGTATGGCCAATTTAGAGGCCAAAGTGGCCTTTATATTAAGTGCCATGATGGGATAGGGTTCGCCTTGGAAGTTAAGAGTGTCTCCTAGGGCTAATACATTGGGGAGGGTGATTGGAGGGTCAGGATGTATTAAGCCAGTCATGTATCCTGCAATAGCCAGTGTAGGTTATTCACTTCCCCATGAATTTTTCTTTCAATTTTCTCTTTTTCATTGGGTATAGTATTATACTCATTTCTTTCTCTTTTTGATGTTCAATACCCCTTCAGGGCATGTGATATTAATCCCTGCTTTAAATTCAGGGTGTTGTATATTATTAGCATAGCGTGGCACTGAAGAGTTAATCAATTGATTTTTCTTCATATGCTAAATGGTTCAGATGCAAAATAATTATATAATTTTTTTTACCAGTCAACTCAATTAAATTTATTATTAAATTATTCTGGGTCCAACATCTTTTAATTTTTTAATTTTTCTTTGGTCTTTACACCATGACAGGGAACTGTTTGTAAGATCTTTTGGTCTAAACGACTCCATTATGTATTGTGAGACTGAGTGTATATAATTTTTTTCCGCCTATATTTTAATTTTAATTTCATTGCTATGTAGACATCCTAATTATACTGTAACGGAGACATAAAGATTTATTGTCTGCTCAGTTATTTAGATATCTACCAATGCTCTTAGGAGAGGGCTTTCGCCCATACTAGGGATGGCAGAAGTAGTGCTGCTAAAGAGGATGTTTAAATCATCACATATGGGCATCTGCCATGTTCAAATATGGCAGATGTGGAACAGGTGACACTGGGAACAGAAGTGATATTGTGATAAGTACAAAAGGTGGTGAGTCAGTACGCTGCCTCTGCCCCAGGACGACATCAGGTGTGTGATGAAACGTACGTAGGGAGGAGAGACGTGCTGACGTCACCACGTGTACGCAGTGGCGTTTTATACAAAGACCCGAGGCGGGGGAATAACCCACAAGCGCATTTGATCCCCTGTAATAGGAGATCATCTACTTTCGGTAAGCGGCAGTGTGTACAGAGGTGGAGGCACTATTCTATATTCTATTGGGCACTTTTCTAGTGGTGCTATGTCTGCACACCACTGTGGACGAATATATTGATACATCAGTTCCAGTATATAAACTTTCTTGTTCTTTTTTCCATCAAGGACTCCTCAGTGTTCCTTTGAGCAAAAGCAAAAGCACCATTTTGTACCATCATTTGTTCATAGAATTGTTCATTCACTTGTATTTCACTCATATGTCATTTTCACTTTGACCACTTTTAACCAGCGCAACTTATTTTTTGAAGCCTATATACTATTATTATATTCTTGGATTTGATTTTATAGGTACATTATTTTAGATAACAATTTTGTTTTGTAGGCTTTTGCTGCAGATCATTAAAGGGATAGCGCAGCACGATTTATTTATTTATCTGTGATTTTCACACGTTAGTATGGGACGTGATTAGTGCTAGCAGCTGTCATTATACTATTATAAGATAGGGGAATTTTGTTTTGGTAGCTCGCAAGACCTTTATTTTATTTTTTTTGGCCTTGAAGAAAGGTTTGTGTAACGCATTTCTCAACCCTGGGAGGTTACCATTTCCTGGTGCTGGACAACGTGTTGCTGAGGCTTCATCAGAGGAAGAGCGGTGGAGAAGGTGGCCGGCTGACTGATGCCTTTAAACATTTTTTTAGTCCTCAGCGCCAAGGTCTGACCAGTTCAAGGAAGCATCGTCAGTGTCTGCATTATATGGTGCAGGAATATCTAGGGGCAAGAGCAGACTTGGAGACCTTTCCAACAGAGCATCCACTGGGTTACTGGGTCTTGAGAATGGACCACTGGCCAGAACTTGCTCAGTATGCAATTGAGCTACTGGCCTGTCCTGCATCCAGCGTACTTTCTGAATGCACATTCAGTGCTGCTGGAGGGTTTTTAACCTGTGTGTTGTATTGTTGAGTACCTGTGTATTGTATTGTTGAGTACCTGTGTATTGTTGAGTATTAGTATCAGGAAGCTAGTTGTCATTTAAGTTGGACAGGGTATAATCCCCAATCCTCATTAAATTAGTCGGTATGATGTCCGGCGGGTGTGGAGATGTGACTCGGTGTACATCTTGTGGCATGTATGCCTTCCTTGATCATCTGATCGAGGGCAAATACTGCTGTGCAAAATGTAAAGCACATTGTTTCCCTGGAAGCCAAGGTTCTGAATCTAGGGAAGCAACTGTCAGCACTGAGAAGTCCCTACATACTAGAGGAGAGCCGGGAACGTACACAGCAGGTGTCGGCAGGGGCCAGCACAGAGGTGGGTGGAGACAAAGAGGTGCAGGCACTAGAAAAGAGTAGATGGGTGACAGGAAGGTTAGAGGGGAAAGGGCCAGGGGAGCCGATCCTGGGCTGGAACATCCCAATAAGTACGCTCCATTGAGTAACATTGGTGGAACCAGTCAGGGACCAGCACTGCTGGAGCTCAGAGACTCCCCTAGCTGCCTGGGGAAAAACTCCTCCAATGAGAGTGGGGGGAAGCGAAGGGAAAGGAAAAACAGATTCAGGCAGTAGGGGACTCAATTCTTAGGACAGAGAGGGCAATCTGTGACAAAGACCTGAAGCACCAAACTGTATGCTGTCTACGTGGTGCTCGGGTTGAAAAAAATCAAAAACAAAAACAAGTGAAAGCAACAGTTCAAAATTCAAAATTAAATTCAAAGAATATATTCAAAAAATATATGTGTTCAAAAAAGTGTTCAAATAGTGTTGAAATCAGACTTCTGGATAAATCCTCCTGGGGTTCAGCAAGGCATCAGACAACAGTAATCCACCACCATCAACCGTCCGACCGGTGTCGTCAGTGCGTACTGACGTCTGACGCCTCTATATATGTCTGCGTGCTCATGTACCAAGCGACACCCACCCAAATTGGTCACGCCCACCCACATGGACAGGCTCCACCTAATTCCGCCTGGTTGGTCAGTTGCATCACATTGCTCTTTCTAATAGGATAATATTCCATATAACATACCATATAAGTTGCGTCAGCCATTTTGGGATATCGTTTGATCCTCTCAACATCAGGTCCGGTTTGCCGGTGTTCAGAAACGCAGTCTCACTAATTGACAAGCCTCATGTACATGCTCGTTTGTAAGTATAAACTTTGTTGTCTTTTATGCTTCTAATAATGCTTTACCATTGGTAATGCACAAGGTCGGTGCGCCCTCCTTCTTTTCTTTTTTCTTTTATTAACTGCCATGGTTTGTGTTTTTTCTGAAATTTCATCAGGGTTCTGTTATGTGGTGAAAATAGTACTTAGTGGAGTTTTTTATTCTTAGCTTCTCCGACACACACATTAAAACCGATGACCATAATCTTGCCACAAACTCTTGACATTACCCTTCCGATGTAAAGAGTTATTCATAAAGCCAAATAATCTTGCAATCTTAACTCTATAATCAGTAAAACATTTCAGTGATTATCAAGCTGTTCAATGGACCTCAACGTTGGAAGTGGGAGGGTTAAAGCCAAAAATTCAGTTAAAAATATAAGTAAGGTCGGCAAGAAGCAAGAATGCTAACATCTGCAGCCTATTTATCATGTCATGTTGAGTCAATTTAAATGAAGAGCCATAAAAGATGACATAGAGAGTGCTTTCTCTTGCACCAAAAACTGAAGACCCTTGCTCAGAGGGCTCCCAACCATATGGACCATTATAAGCTGTCTATAAACACATCACAACAGTTTTGATTGTTGTGTCCTGAAAGAAGAAATTAATACTTATCAAACATAGATGTGCCCTTCCCAAAGACTGTCAAATTTGAGGAGTGGCTTGGACAGATCTTGGTTTGGCCCTATAGAATCTAGATTTTAGATTTTGAAAGGTTAAAAAAGTATGCATATTTGGCAGGATTTCCATTAACAAAACCACCGATGCAAGAATCACTGAAAATGACCAGACTATGTACATACAGGGTTAAAGAAGATCTATCATTAAAAAGTATTTTCTATTGTAGTTCTTTGTCCCATGTTGCTAGGTGCTTTCTAACCCTAGCTATTAGGTCGGGCTAGGCAGACCCCCCTAACTAGCATTGCACGGATACCGATACCAGTACCGATATTGGTGCTGATACGAAGCATTTGCATGAGTATTTGTACTTTTGGGTATTAAACCCGATACCTTTTTCACGCAGTGAGGTGCGTTTTGACCCCATACAAAATGAATTGGCTCAAATCGCACTTCAAAGAATGTCATGTGATTTGAACATGAATGCGGTGTAATTGTTGTCTGAATCACATGCGGTTTCCCGCACCGCTACTGTGTGAACCCAGGCTAAAGTCACTACGATGAGCCTGGGTTCACACAGAAGCGGTTTGGGAAACCGCATGTAATTCAGATAGGAATCACACCGTATTACTATTCAAATCACATGCAATTCTTTGTAGTGCAATTTGAGCCCATTCTTGAAAAAAAATAGGTATCAGTAATTGTTTTTGGTGAGTACTTGAGAAAAAGTATCAGTACTCATACTTGCTCTAAAAAAAACTGATATTGGTGCTTCCCTACCCTTAACCCCTGTGGCCACCCAACTCCATATCTAGAAAAGAGATGGCCACTTGTCTCAGCTTCGAGCAGATGAACGGCTCAGACAAGCTGCGGCAGGAGCAATGCAGAGAGACAAACAGTGTGTCAGCATCCTGTCCCTCTGTATTCCTCAAGCCGCTGCTTGTCCTTGTAAAGTGCTCAGAGCCAAGACAAGTCGCAGTTATGAAGCAGCCATCTGCTCTGTATTTTTTCTGTAGTCTATAACTGAAAAAGAGAATGGTAAAAGGTGGTAAACCGCCCATCTAAAGGAGGGGATACAGCCGCTCAGGGTTGTGAAATTGTATCAACCGCAGCAGAAATGAAAGTGTTTGTTACCCATTTCATATTCCTGATATGTGCCTGCTGTACCATGTGCTTGTATGAAAATGTATCCTGTTCTCTTTGAATTGCTTCCTTTGTGTGAAATCCCTGGTGTTCCTGCCAGTTCCTCTGCTTTCCTATTAAAAACTGACCACACTAAACAGGAACGTACAGTGTGGTCAATTCTCTAACTATGCTGGGAACTCAGCCTGCTCTTTTCCAATAATCAGATTTGTCCTGACACACCTCCTCTGCACAGCCTTTCACTGGGAAGCTCAGTGTGCCACTGTGTGTCCTCCCCCCAGCTCTTATGCAGCTGAGAACAGAGACTGAATGTGATCACTTGTAAAAAAAAGGGAAAAATTGGTATTTATAATTTTTAAAAAAATCTATACATATTTTAAACTGAATGGGTTGTTTTACAAGGTGATCGTTTACAATCACTTTAAACAGCATGTTGCCGCTGTGGTGGTTCAGTCTCTTTCTGGGAGAAAAAGGCAGCGATAAGGTGCCATATCACCTCCTCACCACCACCTGTCAAATGCCCCCTGAAAGCAATCCACCAAAGATCATTTATCAGAGGGGCGGCAAGGGCTATAGCATATTAGAATGAGCCCTTGCAATTTTTTTTTTTTAAACAGAAAAGCAACTTGTTTTCACTGTGAACATTTTAAAGCATGTACTAGGGATTTTTGTCAACAGGTCTATGTCTTCACTATGTCTTCATTATAGTGCCTTGATGTTTGCTATGACCTTCATCTCTGAGAAGCTCGTATTTCACACTTCAGGTCCCGAGAGTAATATTATTGTGACCAAAGCAAAATGAAATGGTAATAACTTGTCAGGAACATAGTTTTTTTATTGAAACAGCACCAAGGCTGAGGATCTGTAGAAGTGAAATGAATGGTGTGTTATCTGCAATTGTTATATCTATTCCTGGTGAAACTTGATATAGTGAAAGTGTGAGTTGGAGAATCCAGTATTGTCATATATGAGATTCAGTTGTAGAAAGAAATAAGGGCCCAAAACTAGCTTAAAATTAGTATTCTGTTTTTGTATTGTTTTGTATTTTTTTCTGTTTTGGATAGAGTAAGAAAGGGTTAGACCTTTTGCCAAGTTTTTTTTTTTTGAGAATCCCCCATGTCCTGGTAAGCACTGTCACCAAGACAGAAAATAAGTTGAAATTTTTAACTTTTTTTTGGTATTTGAAGAGAACAACAAAATGCTGATTTTCCCTACAGGGAAAGCCCTGGGTGCTCCAAGGTAACAAATGATAAATTTAAAAGTTGTCATGAGATCACGAGCATGAAGTGAGGGGGCATCTTCCAATTTTCTGGTGATGACTACGGTCTAAAATGGAAATTTATCACACTTTTGGGAGCTATCCTAATGTCCCGTACACACGAGCGGAAATTCCGCCAGCAAAAGTCCAATGAGAGCTTTTGGTCTGAAAATGCGACCGTGTGTATGCTCCATCGGACTTTTGCTGGCGGAATTCCAGCCAGCAAAAGATTGAGAGCATGTTCTCAATTTTTCGGTCGGAAAAAGTTCCGATCTGAAATTCCGATCGTCCGTACCAATTCTGACCCGCAAAATTCCTACGCATGCTCGAAAACAATTCGACGCATGCTCGGAAGCATTGAACTTCATTTTCTCGGCATGCCGTAGTGTTGTACGTCACCGCGTTCTTGACGGTCAAAAGAACTTTTGTGTGACCATGTGTATGCAAGCCAAGCTTGAGCGGAATTCGGTCGGAAAAACCATCCAAGATTTTTCCGACGGAAATTCCGCTCGTGTACGGGGCATAATACTTCCATCTCCGAGACAGGAGATGAGGCATACTTTAACACCAGAAGAAAAATCAGTTTTCACCTGACAGTATGACTTTTTGTTTTCTACAATCAAATTTTTTAGGAAGCTAGTGTGTTCTGGGGAGGTTGACATCAGCAACTGAGAGCTGCAAGGACTGATGAGGAAGGTATCAGGTATATTATTCAATAATGTCATAAATGATCATGCTCTTTAAAGAATTTAGGCTTCTCTCCATTTAAAACCCACTACCTTCTCCCAACCCCATATACTTATCTTAATTTCTTCTTTTATTTAGCCTGTAGTTGTTGCAATGTCTAGAATGCTGCTGCGGTACTGGCACTACTACACTACTACTACTACTACACTACTGGCAGAGGCACTTCCGTTCAAAGTATTTTATTGATTTTCCAAAAGTATAAAAGTAAGAACAAAATAATACCATAATACAATAATACAGCCCCAGTCACTGGGGTAATGGTCAAATGCTACAGAAGAAAGGCAAAATGCGTATAAGCTACCAAAAGATGGAACGGCTCCTAAAGGCCCTTCCCAAACAACCCACATTTCTATATCCGTCGAGCCTGGGAATTAAACTGGGAGAGGACTCGTAGAGAATCTGCCAGCACCCCGAAAGGGATCATGCTGTGCTCGGCCAATTCCCCCCGAGCCCCTAGGCCCAAGACATCAACAGACCAGACGGTACCCTGAGAAAAACTTTAGGGTTGTCAACACCTGATGTGCTAGCCCCCAAAGGGGCTCCCTCCCAGTGAATGCAAAAAATTTTCAAGTATCTGAGGGTTACTACTTGTTTAAGGAGAACTCATGGGAGGTGGGGTGTGATGGTAGGAGAGGGGGAAAGAAGAGGGGGAGGAAGAGAAAGGGAAAGAGAGAAGAGCCTATCGAGGAGAGGTGACCTCTTGTACCCTGGCAACCCCAGAAGCTCTAAGGTTGGACCCCCAGAATGAGGGAGATGCCTAAGAAGTGGGCCCATGGTTCCCAGGTGGCCTCAAATTTTGATTTGGTGTCGAGGAGGATGCTTGAGAGTTTCTCTTGGGACATGATCCAGGAGATTTTTCGTGTGGCCGCTTTAAAAGAGACCTTGGGTTGTTTCCACTCTCTGGCAATGGTTAACTTGGCACCCAAGAGTATAAAGTGTATTAATTTTCGCATGTGTTTGGGTGTATTAGGTAGATTATCATTAAGCAGAGCTATGGCCGGGGTTTTTGGTATCTGGATCTCTGTTATTTTACGGATCAGGGCGAAGATCTTGTTCCAAAAGGGTCTGAGTCTACGACATTCCCACCAAACGTGGACTAGGGTGCCATTGAGTAGACAGCCCCGGAAGCACTTAGGGTCTGCCAAGGGAAACATTTTGAATAGTCTCATCGGGGTAAGGTACCACCTGGTGACGACCTTCAGGCTAGATTCTATAAGGGAGATATATTCCGGATACCCTTGAAAGATCTATTGAAGGAGGACCTCCATCTTTCTAAATTCCAAGAGAGAGATAAATCTTTTTCCCATTCTATCATGTACAAGGTCTTTTCAGATTGGTGGGACAGTGCCTTATAGATAATGGTAATTCCGCCCCTCTGTTCCATAGGCTGACCACACCATAATTCGTATGGGGTGAATTTTGGAGATATGATGCAGGAAGTGGCCCAATTGGTGGAATCTAAAGCACTCCGAATTTGGGATCTCTAGTTGATTAACACAGAAATCAAGGGAGATAGGGCCGCTGGCAGAGAAAAAGTGTCCGATTCGATACAACCCCTTGTCCAGCCACCATTTAAAGGCTTTAATGTTTAGGCCAAGAGTAAAGTCAGGGTTATTAAAAATATGGGCAAGAGGACGGGTGCTCGAAGTTAAGGAGGGGTTAGATCTCATGTTGTCCCAGATTCTTAATGATTGGGATAGAGTTGGAGATAGGATTGGAGGGCGGCGTCGTGGGGGAGTCCAGAGTAAGAAATCAAGGGTGAATGAGGGGACCGCCTGCCTTTCTAATTGGATCCAGTCTGGCTTTTCAGCCTTGGAATAGACTGAGGAGAGTTGAGCTAGTCTGGCAGCTTGATAGTGCCAAAATAGCTGGGGTAATCCGAGGCCTCCCTGCGTTCTGGAGAGAAACAGGGTTCTTTGTTGAAGTCTATGCCCCTTCCCTGCCCATATGAATTTGATGACTTTCCTTTGGAAAGCAGATAAATGATCCTTTCTGATATTTATTGGGAGAGCCCTGAAGAGATAGAGGAGTCTTGGCAGTAACGTCATTTTTACAGCATGAATTCTGCCTAACCAGGAAACCTCCCCCCTTGCCCAAGCCCCCAGGTCTGCCTCAAGCTTACGATATGTGGGAGGGAAGTTAGCAGGGTACAGTTGTTCTGTTCTTGCCGTGAGTTTAATGCCAAGGTAGTCAATGGCAGAGTCGTCCCACTTAAAGTCGAATGAGCTTCGGAGTGAGTCTAGTACTTCTTTTTTGAGGGAGATGTTAAGTGCGTATGACTTAGTGTAGTTGACCTGCAACCTCGAGATCGCTAAAAAATCCTTCAGGAGTTTGAGGAGATTTGGGAGGGAGGTGGTCGGGGACGTGATGAAAAGTAACATGTCGTCCGCAAAAAGGCCGCATTTGTGGACTTGATTCCCACAAGACACTCCTTTAATATTGGGGTTAGCTCGTATTGCAATTGCCAGAGTTTCAATGGCCATTGCAAAAATTAGGGGGGATAGAGGACACCCCTGTCTGGTGCCTCTCGCTATATTCAGGGGGTTAGAGTACTGGCCTTGCAAGCGGATCACTGCCTTCGGAGTAGAGTAAAGGGATCTAAAGACTCCTAAAAATCGGGTCCCAAATCCCCAGATCTCTAATAGAGAAAATAAATAGGGCCATTCTATTGAATCAAAGGCCTTATGAAGGTCCAGTGATAGGAGCATTCCCTCTTGCCTAGTGCCCCCCACCCAATTAGATTGAAGTAGGGATACGATGTCTACCGCTCTCCGGATTTGGTCCGGTCCCTGCCTACCCGGGATAAAGCCCACTTGGTCCTTGTGAATATAACCCTTAATAAAAGAGGCTAGACGATTGGCTAGAATTTTCGTTAGGATTTTCAGGTCATTGTTAATTAAAGAGATGGGGCAATAATTCTCTACTTCTTCGTGGTTTTAGTTGGGTTTGGGGATTACGGAAATGATCGCGGTGTTGAGGTGGGGATCAAGAGGGGAGCCTGATCTTGTGGCATTAAAAAATTTAGACATATATGGGGCTAAAATTTCTCAGAAGGTCTTGTAATAGGGGACTGATAAGCCGTCAGGGCCGGGGGCTGAACCAGGTTTGAGACCTTTAATAACCTCCCTTATTTCCTCCACCCTGAATGCTTCCTCCATAATCTCTTTATGCTCTTGGGAAATAGAGGGTAATTGTATGTTCTGCAGGAAAGAGTTGGTTACGGAGCTGCTACTATTGTGATTTGAGTTGTAAAGCTTGGAATAAAATTTGTGGAAGGCGGACATAATCTTGTTTGGATTGGCGGTAGGGGGCTGTCCTGCAATACGCGGTTTAGGGAAAGTGCAAGAGTGGAACTTGGGGGTGAGTTTAGCTGCTAACATCGGGCCTATTTTGTCTTTTTGGTAATAATATTTGGCCCCGCTCCATCGGATGTGTTTCTCCGCTTTGGCTGTTAAAGCTAGGTTCAGTTCGAGCCTAGTCGCGTCTAGTTTATCTGTTAGGGCTTTCGAGGGTTGTTTCTTGTGTTCCGCTTTTAAGGCTAGAAAAGTTGCTTCTAGTTTTTGGATGTCAATCATACGTTCTTTCTTAACCTGGGTTGCTAAGCGGATGATCTCTTCCCTAATGGTAGCCTTGTGGGCTGCCCAAAGGGTCTCTGGGGAAATATTGTCAACATTGTTCAAATTAAAATATTCTTTAATGGCTTCCGCCAATACTTTGGTATGAATTGGGTCACTCAAAAGCGATTCATTGAGACGCCAGAATGAGCCCCTTTTCCCAGGTGAAGTGTTTCGAAGAGAGAGGATGACTAACGAGTGATCCGACCATGCAGTGTCCAGGATAGAAGCTTTAATGGTCAGAGGGACAAGGTGTGACGGAATAAGTAAGTGATCGATCCTAGCATAAGATCGATGAGGGGCGGAGTAGTGTTATAGTCTCTTCCCTTCAGGTTCAATTCCCTCCAGAGGTCTACTAGTCCATTGGAGTGTAAGATTTTAGCTATTCTGCAACTCTGTTTCATTGGGCACGTAAACTGATCTTTTAGGGGGCTTTGTTTTATCAAGTACCTGGTCAAAAGCCACTTTAGAATCTCCCCCCAAATATCTTTACCCTCCAGGAGGGGGCTCAGTGTTGCAAATAGGCTCTGGAAGAACGTGGTTTGACCCTTATTAGGGGGGTAGTAAGAGATTAGAGAGATTAGCAACCCCTTTCGTCTTATTTGGAGCGTTAGACATTAAAAGGGTTGGGTAGTGGGTGTGGAGGAACTTGGGGTTGTATCGAATCGGAAAGTGCGTCTCTTGAATCATCACAACATCTAGTTTGAGAGATTTGTAGTGTTCAAATGCCACTCTCCTCTTCCTAGGGGAATTCAGGCCCTGGACATTATGATATGCCACCCTGAGGTCTACTCCCTTTACCGCATTATCAGCCATGGGAACAGAGGGTGGGGATCGCCATGTAGTCAGCCACTTACCCTTCGCCGACTTCTCCCTTAGAGTAATGGATGAATATGGATGAGGCCACTGATGCTCAAGATGATCCTGGGTAGGGTCATCTCCCGAAGACAGGCATGACAGTGCAAGAAGAGAGAAAAGGAGGGTTAAGAGGGGGGTTAAGTAAAAAAGAACAAAAAAATAACCACAGAGACAAAGACATGGGTCCTTAAACAAGACCCTTGGAGAGTGGCGGGGAAAAACTCCGCCACTCCCAAATCTTAAGCACTGGTCACCTAAAGAGGAAGACCCGCGACCCATGCCGAAGAAACACAATCGGTTTCCAAGGAATGGGTGGAGGCGCAAGCGGTCCACCCCGGACCCGTGTAACAGATTGAAATAAAACATTAACCATGCACACTTAATCAATTAACGTCTTGGGAGTAATCCACCAAATTAACAAAACAAAACAAGCTGAGGAGGCGAGTGTGTACCTGTATAGCACTAGTCAGGCCACCCCTTACAGGTTCGCCCGTGACCTGTCCGCCTCCCCCCTACCTGGCAGCGGGGAGGAGCCAGAAAGACCAGGGGCTGAGGGCACAAAGGGCCCCAAGCCTCCCAATCCAGATTTTAAAAAAAGGGACTGAGGGGGGAGCAGATTGCTTGAAGGAGAACAGGTCAAACTCCCAAGGTAAATTTGGAACCACCTGGGCCTAGCGTCCTGAAGTCGACCCGGAGGGGGAAGACCCTCGCCTCCCGGAGTCAACGGAGCTAATTAAGTGGAGACCCCAAACTAGAGGGGGTAAAGTTCCAGTGACCTTCTCCTTGAAGGTTGGTAAGGTATGTTGACAAACAGTTATAAAAGTGTTTCCACTTTGGCTAGAGGCGCTAAATGTCAGCGAAGCCAAGGGGGCCAATGAACTTTAGTGAAGTGTGGACCACAATGAACCAAAAACTAGGTTTGGAGCCATGCTCCATCAACAGAGGGGAATCCTGTCCCAACGGGAAAAACCCATAAGCGGGAAGTGGAGTGAGGTGGTCAGGACGGCTTCTTAAGGCGGTCTTCCGTCTTTGTTTTTCTTGGAGGGACCCTTGCTCCACAGAGGGGAGACTGGACTGGTAGGAGGGGGACGTTTGGATGACCCAGAGAATGACGTGGAGAAGTCCATGGGTGCCTCTTGCGAAATTAATTTCAGTGATAACAGCAGCCTCTCGCCCTCAAGGAGGCTGGAAAAGGAATGTGATTTTCCGTGAATGGAGAACTTCACTGCAAAGGGGAATGACCAACGGTACTTAATGTCCCTTTGTGACAGGACCGTAAGGAGAGGTTTAAGGGATCTTCTTCTTTGAATGGTGGACGGGGACAAGTCAGCGAATATCTGCATCTGGTGCCCCTGATGCTGAAGGTTAGGCTTCAGGCGTGATTGGCGCATGACCTCCTCCTTGATGGCAAAATAGTGCGGCTTCACGATGATATCCCTAGGAGTCCCGTCCTTCCTGGGGGGTTCCAGGGCTCTGTGCGCTCTGTCCAGTTATAGCCGTTGTGGCGGGACATTTGGGATGAGTTTGGAGATGATGTTCCGTACTGTGTGGGGGACGTCTGTGTAGGATTCAGGTAGGCCTCAGATACGAAAGTTGTACCTCCTGAACCCAATTTTCGAGGTCGTCGATCCTGGAGAGGGCCATATCAAGTTGATCCTGGAGGGTTTGAATGTGAGCTGCATTTTGATTGGTCGTGGAGACATTGCTTTCTATTTTGTCCTCCATAGCCTCTATTCTGGAACCCAAATTATTGAGATCTGATTTTATAGAGTTAGTGATTTGGGAGGCTGTATTGGCAAAGCCTCTTTCTAGCAGAGAAGAGAATTTGGCAAACAGATCTTCCTGCAGTGAGAAGATGTCCCTAATTGAAAAGCCTAGGTTCCCAGAAGTAGTGATGAGAGGTTGTGTGATCCCAGATGGAGAGGGAGCTTGTTCCTCCATGTGCCCACCCAGCAAGGGCTCCGTGTGGGCTGGCAGAGGCACGTCAAAGGATCACATGACTGTGACATTAGTACATTTTTGTAGGTTTTTTTTTTTATTGAATCACATTTTTGCTAAGTGTTGGTGAGCTTACCTTCCTCACATTGTCCCACTACTGCAGCCCAGAGAAATACCTGGTACTTTTGGGTATGTTGGAACATATGAAACTTACCCTGTTTCCATACAATGCAGTGTTCCATGCTTAAGTGCATTATTGCCAGATCATGTGGTCTGCATAGCCTGCAGGGGTGTTGCTAGGTGGGAAAAAGACCGGGGGCTTCACCCCAAAGGTAAATTTGATAACTCCTCCCTCATTTTAAAGTAAGTCCTGCCCAAGCCCTGCACCATGGGGGGGTTTAGGCTCACTTGCTGGTTGCTGCCTGGCTGGGCTGCAGCCTGTTCCAGTGCTGTCCGGTGGGTCTCAGTGACAGCACACTGAGTCTGGGCTGAGGGCTCACTTGAGCTGGCTGATCAGTGCCCATCAGTGCAGCCTGATCAGTGCCCATCAATGCAGCCTCACCAGGAGCCATCAATGCAGCCTCATTAGTTCCCATCAGTGCTCATCAATGCAGCCTGATCAGTGCCTATCAATGCAGCCTCATCAGTGCCCATCAGCTCAGCCTCACCAATGTCCATCAATGCAGCCTCATCAGTGCCCATCAGCTCAGCCTCACCAGTGCCCATCAGTGCAGCCTTACATGTGCCCATCAATGCAGCCTGATCAGTGCCTATCAGCTCAGTCTCCCCAGTGCCCATCAATGCAGCCTCACCAGTGCCTTTCAATGCAGCCTGGTCAGTGCCCATCAATGCAGCCTTACCAGTGCCCATCAATGCAGCCTCATCAGTGCCCATCAATGCAGCCTCACCAGTGCCCATCAATGCAGCCTCATAAGTGCCCATCAATGCAGCCTCATCAGTGCCCATCAATGCATCCTCATAAGTGCCCTTCAATGCAGCCTCGCCCATCAGCTCAGCTATACCTGTGCCCATCAATGCAGCCTCACCAGTGCCCTTCAGCACAGCCTCGCCAGTCCCCATCAGCACAGCCTCACCAGTGCCCATCAGCTCAGCTTTACCTGTGACCATCAATGCAGTCTGATCAGTGCCCATCAGTGCAGCCTTGCCAGTGTCCATCAGCTCAGCCTCACCAGTGCCCATCAATTCAGCCTTATCAGTGCCCATTAATGCAGCCTCATCAGTGCCCATCAGCTCAGCCTTACCTATGCCCATCAATGCAGCCTAATCAGTGCCTATCAATGCAGTCTTTCCAGTGCCCATCAGCACAGCCTTGCCAGTGCCTATCAGCGCAGCCTTGCCTGTGTCTATCACCACAGCCATGCATGTGCCCATCAGCACAACCTTGCCAGTGCCCATCAGCGCAGCCTTGCCAGTGCATGCCATGGGTAGACGAGAGCCATCGGTTTACAAAGATTGGTGATCTACCGCTCACCTGGCGCAGTGTCACATTAAGTCCCATCCCCTGGACTGGCTGTCTGGCTCCTATGATGGAGGTCACACATCCCGGCATTGGACCAGTGTGACGTGCATCATGGGAGCCAGTCCAGGAGATGGGACTTCTATGTCACTTGGCTTCTCCATGTAGTTCGGCCCTGTATAGCCCTGAGTTTGCCAAACCCAGACCTTGGGACTCAGGGCTAATGATTGTAAATAAGCAATACCAGACCTGGAGCTTTTTAGGGGCCCACTCAGGGCTATAGCCCTGGTCAGCCCCCCCCCCCCAGACACCACCATAGAAAGCATTTAGTTATATCTGTTCGATAGGTGCAAAACAATACCTGTTAGTTATGCCAGAAACTGAAAGGTGTCCTGTGTCCTATGTTCCTGTGTTATCTCAAGAAGTCTAATTTGAATATATTTCTTATCTTAGACTACAGAGAAATTAGTGTTTATGTTATGGAGATGGAAAAAGATGGAACCATTCAGTCCACGAAAAAGCTGTATGTTGTCATAAAAGCTTTGCGTTGCATTCCTGAAAGATCAACGGTTATTTTTGTGTACTTGTAAAGCCTCTACGGGG
The DNA here is from genome assembly GCA_037952925.1 of Lithobates clamitans. Classification (NCBI taxonomy): domain Eukaryota; kingdom Metazoa; phylum Chordata; class Amphibia; order Anura; family Ranidae; genus Lithobates; species Lithobates clamitans. Next base: position 2,544,262 of record JBBGZY010000964.1, on the reverse strand, counting down.
ATAAAACCCAGGAAATTGTGCATGTATTGCAGAGATGTATTACATCTGTTTGACATTGTTGCAAAAACCCCCAAACAAACAAACTTTTGTTTACAGAGCTCAATAGATGTAAAAATTACAGATAGAATAGAATGGTGTAAGATTTACATACAGGGTGAGTCAGATCAGTTAACGCATACCTTCTCCTTTTACACAGCTCTGTAGAAGTTTCAGAGACAGAGTTTCCAAAATAGGACAACAATTAACTTGTTATATCTTCAGAAAACGCATAATGCTTTGCAGGGAGGACTCAGCTGGGAGACTAGGGGGAAGATGGCTTTTCTGCATGGACCAATACAATAAGACAAGTTGGGCTGGTAGTCCAGAGTAAAGATACCTCACCATTCAGACATTATTGAGAGTTGGAATCACAGTCAGCAACACATGCTGGGCATTATATAGCTATCTGCAACTTGTTTAGACTTGCATTCACTGTGTCTGGCAGTGGAAAGTCTTCTGGCTTTACGATGTCATGTGAATGCTAAAAAGTAAGTTGATACTGGAAGATGTGAAAGTGAAAAGATGTTACAATGCTCACCTCACCCAAGACAAATTTCTATGCCAATAGGTGCCTTGGTTAACCAACCCAAATTGCTCCATTATGCCATAACTTAGCCCTCAATCCTATTCGTTATACAAGCGACAAGTCAATATTATGACATCTCGAACTAATTTCTCTACCTAGAGGTGACCTGGGATCTTGACACTTCCATATACCTTCACAAATTCCTGTGTTTATACCTAATAAGTTCCTCATTGATTTTCATAAAGGTGATTATGTTGTCTAATACTGGTCACACCTGTACCGCTCCTGTCCTCCCTTACTGGTTTCTGTTCTTTACTGTTCAATACTAGTATACGTATTAGTTACCTTACCCATTTTGCATGTTAGGGGATTGCCCTAATGGAAGAGTGGCAAGAAGAAAGCCATTATTGAATGAAAGACATAAGGAGTCCTATTTGTAGTTTGCGAGAAGCCATGTGGGGGGACACAGCAAACATGTGGAAGAAGGTGCTCAGGTTAGATGAGACCAAAATTGAACTCTTTGGCCTAAAAGCAAAACGCTATGTGTGACCTAAAACTAACACTGCACATCACCCTGAACACACCAGTCCCACCGTGAAACATGGTGGTGGCAGCATCATGTTGTAGGGATGCTTTTCTTCAGCAGGGACAGGGAAGATGGTCAGAGTTGATGGGAAGATGGATGGAGCCAAATACAGTGCAAGCTTAGAAGAAAACCGGTTATAGTCTGCAAAAGACTTGAGACTGGGGCTGAGGTTCACCTTCCAGCAGGACAACATCCCTAAACATACAGCTAGAGCTACAATGGAATGGTTTAGTCCAAAGCATATTCATGTGTTAGAATTGCCCAGCCAAAATCCAGACTTAAATCCAGTTGAGAATCTGTGGCAAGACTTGAACATTGCGGTTCACAGAAGCTCTCCAACCAATCTGACAGAGCTTGAGTTATTTTGCAAAATGGAATGGGCAAAAATTGATTCACTGCTAATTCCACACACAGTACCTTACAAGTCCTGATGAAGGGGTCAAGGCGTAGACCCAAACATGTGTTGGCTCTACCTGCTTTTACACTGGAATAAACTCATTTCTGGACTCTAATATTATGCAGTGGCACCCAAATTCTAGATTCATGTATGTCAGTCACAGCCCAGGGTGATGTCAAGATGTTGTATATTGACACCATCTCCACACTATTAGGTGATAATATGAAAGGTTTCAAGGATTCAGCACCATCTATCCACTCCACCCCACCCCAAGAAGTTACAATAATCCAGGTCCTTTAAGAACACCCGCCTAACCATTAATTAATGAGCCACCATGGCATGCTTTGCATGGTATCCTTTCTGGAGCCCACAACAATCTGTCTCTACAATAAAAGGCATATTTATTTTATGTTTTCCCCCAGGACAAAGGTTACCAGTCCAATGGTGCTCTGAGGATTCTTTCTCATATACGTACCCTGTATTACATTTTATATAAACAATTATATACATTTTTATCCCCAATAGTGCATCAAACTTAAAAAATGTAAAGTGACAGAAAACCATTATAGCTTTCAGATAATAATGCAAAACCCTTCTAGGCCCTGGTTTCAACTTTGTATGGGGCCCTAAAGAGTTTATTAAGCCCCTGTTGGAAAGTCTCCAATCATAGTGACCCAACGGCCGGCGCCCAAATCCTGCACCTGGTTAAATTTTTGGTGAAATCCTTGCTCACCTTGTCCCGGAGTGTGACCAAACACCTGTATAAAAAGGTCAACCCACACATACTGAGCTGTTTAATTACCCCCTACGAGACCTAGATCAACCATGATTAAATTAAAACATTTCAGTGAGGTGTTCTAAGCCCCTCAGACCTAGGAAATGAGTCCTGTATCGTTCTATGATTTATTATAGACACATCCCTGCACTTAATCTCCTCTGTTTTCCAGCTTGTGTACAGTGATCACATTTGCTCTGAAGAAAAGAAGGTGAATCCAGAAAACGTTTTGAGGTATCGTGTTTTATTAGCATACATGTCGCTTTGAAATCCTCCAGGTCTCGTTTATGGCTGTGGAAAAAAAAATAAAGCTATGGATGATTTTTATTAAGGACGTGGATGTATGGGAGAGTGTCAACCCATCTGCCCAGGCCAGGAACTGCTGTTTTCTTCTTAAACCATTCAATATGTTTTCCCTCTATCAGTAGTTCACTGTGTCAGCACGTGCATGCTTTGTACAAAACCCACTGGGACTTACTGTTGCCTGTATGGTTCTGAATCCAAAGATTTATTGCAGTGTATTTTTGTTTCTGTGAGAAAACATAAGACAGGCCTAAAACCAGAAGCCCACATGTGTCTTAAGGAAGAACTCTACAGAAGCATAGACAGCATCAACAAACCTCTAATATACTGCATGCATAGCGTAAAACACAGCAAAAAATAAACATGTATTCAACAAACTAATAATCGCAAATTACAAAATTAAAAGACAAAAATAGATTGGTCACTATAATTTGAGCTTTCTATCTCATTAATGTAATGTTTAAAATAAACTACCCCACTTTTAGGGAAAGTAATGAAGTAAACTAAAAAGCAAGTAGTGTAGTAAGTAAAGTAAAATAGGGAGCATGGGTGGGCAGTTAGCTTATAGAAGGTAGTGACTGTCGATTGGCACTTTTGGCTTCTTAGTGATCCTTTTTTTAGGTGAGCAGATAGCTTTTAGAAGCTTCCCCTTTGTCACATGGTCCCAAAAGCCAGGCTGCTACCATGGGTGTGGAGAAAAAAAAGGAGAAATCTTAAAGCAGAACTCCATTTTTAAAATGATGCCTTTCCCTCCCTGTGCCTCCCTCTTGCACCTGAATAATTCAAACTATACACAGAGACAAACATCTTAAATCAGAAGCACATAATGGTAGAATTGTGTACATCAAGTTGGTCTCTTTCACATATGCTGAAGTTATGTAATGACAAAGACTCTCCTCAAAGCCATACCAAATTTAGCTACCCCACAGGTCAGGGATCCAGCGATTGGATAGGGGTGACTGTGGAGACATCAGGTCACCTTCACCACTATTTCCTGAAGAGGACTGGCCCCCCATCTCTCCTGGCTGTGACCCTTGGTAAAGCTACAGTGTAGTAGAACATGGCTCTAGAGGAGTGGTGGAATCTGCTCGTCCCATCTTTGAAGCAGTAGAGTAGGTGACTTATTTGTAGGCTTTACCTTCAAGCACTGGAGAAGACTGGAAGCTCTAGGCAGGGGATCTGATACCTTCTCAGTAGATGTCTGCATGGGGCTATCCTTTTGATTGGCGGAAGGTACCTGAGGCATAAGAGGCAGCATAAGCATCCATCTTGTTGTCCTCCCTAGGAGCCAACACAACCCCGAATGGCATGGGGGATTTTATGCTCAGCCACATCAACCAAGCCTGGTCAGGGCCCGGAAGAGCTACGACAATAGCCTCAATATCCACCGTCTGACACAGTCTGGTCTGGGGTCAGTACTTTGGGCATGTTGTCCACTTCTACTTTGAAAATGTCGCCTGAGACTGGTGACATATGGAATAGTATAACAGGTCAAACAGTGAGCCCATGGTGAAAAGCCAGTTGACCTTTGGTTGCAGGTACCACACACTGCTCTCAAAATGTCTCATCCTCCAACATGACAATGGGTCGACAATTTCATCTCGGCATAAACTTCAAGCCCGAATCCAGCTTGTGCACCTCTGGCTCCTCTCACAGAACCCTCTTCTTCAATGGAAGACTCACACATGCCATCCTGACAGAGTTTCCAGCAAGAATCTCCACATGTAGAGGCAGGGCACTTCCGCAGCAGGGCACTATTAATCCTCCCCTTACTGTTTCATCGTCCAAACACAAGCCAGCACACTCTCTGACATTACCGATCACGAGCAGTTCACTCTTCCTAGCACATGTCTGGTCACACTTCCGCTTCATGTGCCATAGTCTCTTTGCATAACTTCAGGTGCATGCCGGGGGCGTATCCTGCCCACTACACCAAGTTGTGAGTGGTGCCCAGGTGGGGATGGAGAGGAGTGCATACTCATGCCCTTGCAGGCTGCCAGAGGCATATGCTAAAACATGGGCGTTAAAGAGGTGCTCTCTGTAATGGACACTTCTTCACGCAGACAGTTTAATTCTTAAGCTACCTGGCACAGCTCTTCTCCTTTTTCACCCTGTACCCTATGGATAACAGTTTCTCACTACACTTCATTCCTTGTGCAGCATTTCTGAACCAGTGCAGCGTGACATGCACCGGACTCCACCTGCCCGGTTACCTGTCACCTCATCCAGTTGACACTCGCCCATACGCTTAACTCGTGACATTGCTTGTAAATAAACTTAAATCCCAGGAAGCTCAACTCTATTCAGAAAGCTATTTAAATAACAAAGAATGTTGCAGTCAGCTTCTACACATACATTCCATTCCTCTTACAAAATGCTAGCTTAGTGCCTTCTGGTACGCCTACCCTTTGAGGTAGTTATACCTTGAAATTGTGGAATTGCGGAAAGAGTCCTTAAAGTCCTTGCTCAAGTCCATAAGTTTATGTCCTGGAACCCTGACTGGGTTCCTGCCAAGGCGAAACACAAAGGCAAAGTAATAGTTATATAGTACATTAATCTCCTGTTCTCGTCCCACATATGGAACGACCCAAACTGGAGGCGGTTCCCGCCTTTTATCTAGCTGCCCCAGCAGAGAACTGTACCACCAAAACAAAACCCTTAAAAAAACCTGACCAGCATAGTTAACCGCTGACTTCCTAGAGGCACCAGCTTAGAAGGACAGCATAACTAAATAGTGCAACAGTTAGTACAGACAAGGCATAATAAAAAAAAATAAAAATAAAATTACATAACCACTTAATAGGCACCTGCCTATAAGCGGATTTTTATAAGCTGGCAAAAACTAAATGAAATTCGACTTTAAAGTCTTTGTTTTGATCTTTGAGGATTTTTAAGAAAAAAATACTTACATTTACAAGCAGCTATAGAGGTCAGGGATGCCTTTTTTAATGTTTGTTAGGGCTTGTTTACACCATATACATTTAATTTATTTTAATAGTCAGAGATGTGAAATGGGCAAACTGAATGCTTTTCTCATGAGGATGAGGGAGCAAGTACCGTCTAAAAAGAATAAAAAAAAAAATGTATATGTATATATATATATATATATATATATATATATATATATATATATATATATATATATATATATATATAGTATGTGTGCGTGCATAACCTGTAATAGAGAGTGTTATGTTGGTGGTACTGTATGTGTTAATTGTGAGTGAAGGTCTGCTTCAAGAAGATGTCTGGGTGCAGGTGCATTTTAAGAGCCCACATAGTAGCTCAATGTTTACATACAGTATGTTGTCTTTTATTTTGAATGTCAACACACCCAGGGCCGGCCCAAGACATTGTGCTGCCTGGGACCATGAATGAAATGCTGCCCCACCCCCCAAAAAATAAATCATGCCCACCAAAAAGGGCCCCCACATCCATTCTTTTATATCATGATAACTAAATAGGACCGGTCATGGCGGTCTACATGTATAGGAGTAAAAAGAGGACCTGTCATGGCTCTATACATGTATATAGGACTATAAAGAGGACCTGTCACGGCTCTATACATGTATATGGGAGTATAAAGGGGAACTGTCATGACTCTATACATGTATATAGGAGTATAAAGAGGACCTGTCATGGCTCTATACATATATATAGGAGTATAAAGAGGACCTGTCATGGCTCTTTACATGTATAAATGTCAATGGTCCCAAAAATGTGTCAAAAGTGTCCGATCTGTCCGCCGCAAAAAATCGCAGATTGCCGCCATTACAAGTAAACCTTTACCTGCCTTCAATTGCGGATTGTCACTTACCACACCACCTGCCTTTAGATGCAGATTGTCACTTGCCGCGTCACCTGCCACATGTTGCGAATTGTCACTTGCCATGCGTTGTGGATTGTCACTTGCCACATCACCTACCACACGTTGCAGATTGTCACTTGCCACGCGTTGCGGATTGTCACATGCCACATCACTTGCCACACGTTGCGGATTGCCACACGTTGTGGATTGTTACTTGCCACACGTTGTGGATTGTCACTGGTCATGTCACCTGCCACACGTTGTGGATTGTCACTTGTCACACGTTGCGGATTGTCACTTGCCACATCCCCTGCCACGCCACCTGTCACAAGTTGCAGATTGTCACTTGCCTGCTACAATTGTCACTTCCTGTGTCACTTGCCTGCTAAGGTACGGATTTCACTTGTTGTGTCCCAGAGTGAAGTCAGGCAGCAGAGAGATGATGTAATCTCTCTGCTGCCCGTGGCTGCACTGTAAGGGCAGAACTGCAGTGATGCAGGGCAAGCGGTGAGAGATGATGTCAGCTCTATGCTCCCCGGCCCGCCAGCCCGCTAATTGGCCAGCCTGCCCGCTCACCTGCCAACTGTCCTGTTTGCCATTCCATCCATTCGAATGAATATTTGCTTTCCTAACACTGAACCGCCTCTCCGCCAATCAGGTGCGCGGGTCTGTTACCCGTCACCTGATTGGCTGAAAGGACAGGAGCTGCGATTGGACACCTATCAGGAAGAGGGAGGAGACGCATGGAGGACACAGGAGAAGCTATCTGACCTGCTACAGGGTCCCACAGGGTAAGTGCCAGGCAGACGCTGAGCAGATGGGGGGTGTCACAGTGGCAGCATTTGATGGGGCACAGTGGCACTATTTGATGGGCACAGTGGCAGCATTTGATAGGGCACAGTGGCAGCATTTGGTGGGGCACAGTGGCAGCATTTGATGGGGCACAGTGGCAGCATTTGATGGGGCGCAGTGGCAGCATTTGATGGGGCGCAGTGGCAGCATTTGATGGGGCACAGTGGCTGCATTTTATGGGCACAGTGGCTGCATTTTATGAGCACAGTGGCAGCATTTGATGGGGCACAGTGGCAACATTTGATGGGGCACAGTGGCCGGGGAAAACATGGGTACAAAGATCAGTTGTCAGATTCAAAACATAGCGGCTTGAGGTCCTTATAAAAAACATCTTATAGAGAGAAACCCCTTGAAGTTGTACCCACCTTGTTCTTCAGATAGACAGGTGCTGTGCAGGCTGCTCAGGCTCAGCTCAAACTGAGTCACAGCAGGCACAGCCGCACAAGCAGCTCTCTTCAGACCCTCCCTTCCCTCACGCTGAAGAAGATGGAAGAGGTGGGTGGATGGAGCAATTGACTGGCATGGAGGATGAGCGCTCTGAATGCTGGGGCAGCCATGGCCCCTGCCGTCACTGGTTGCTAGACGCCCTGCTCCTGCGGACTGTTCCGGGCAGCTACTATGGAGTCCGAGTACGGTACTACTCCTGCCAACTTCTTGCCGGCTGCCGCCCCTCTTAAAATGCCACTTGGAACCATGATCCCATTGGGTCCCATGGTCGGGCTGGTCCTGAATACAACACACAACACTATATGGGTTACTGGGAGCTAATGTGGATTTATCACTGCTAAAGTTCAGGGTGTGATCCTGATTTTTCCTGACTAGATCAACCAAGAAGACCATCCATTAAGCAGTTGACTCACATAGATTTAAACACATGTTCAACTAAATTAGGTCAAATGTACATGAAGACACAAGTCCTTTATTATTGTTCCACCATCTGAGCTAACCAATAAAAGAAGCATATCACTATGAATCACTAGAAACACATGGCTTTCTACAGGACACGATCCATACAGGTGTGGCCCAGGTGATGCGTACCCTTGAGTCCTTATCTTGGTTTCACTACTGTGGGACAGAGGAGAAGCACACTACTAAGCTAACTGTTGATTGATGTGATCTGAGGCCTCCAAGTACTCATTCTCTAAGCAGATCTTCTTTTCCAGGTTGTAAACAATAATAATTTTATTGAGTGTAAAATTCCAAGTTCCCCCAAGGCAAAATCCAACACAGAAATCAACTATCATGGGCGGGGAGCCAAACAAGATGGATTATTTACAACATACAGTTGTGTACAGACCTAATCAGAAACTATAAAATCAAGGTAAAGGGACACATATGGTATATGATTTATTTGCAGTCTAAAAAAAAAGCCCAACTCCAGATAATGGGAAGGTTCCCCCAAAAGGGTTTTTTTTTTAGCAGCGGAGTGTGTAAATCACAAGATTCAGAGAGAGTTATGATAAAATTGTTTAATAGGTTTATTAAGCTGCTAAAAAACCCCTTTTGAGGGAACCTTCCCATTATATATTATATATTATTTGGGGTGTGCAGCAAGCCTATCTGTATACGTATCTTCCCTATGCTAGCCCAACTCCAGAAATGATTACATCACATTTTAAAACAGAACTCCAGCTTTATTTTCTCTCCTCACTTGCGGTAGCGGAGGGTGCATTGTATAAAAACCTTGTTTCCCTGTGCAGTAATGTTCCTTTCTTTTTCTCAGGAAACATGCGCCCCTTTACAGGCATACTATAGACACCCCCCCAGGTACGAAATTTAAAGGAATATTACACTTTTATTGTTGCATTATTACAATCACTGCTCCCAAAAAAACGGCCGTTTTAAATATCATTTTGCTCCCGAAAAAACGTCCGTTTTTAAAACTTTTTTTTGCATTGATACATGTCCCCTGGTGCAGGACCCAGGTCCCAAAAACTTTTTATGACAATAACTTGCATATTAACCCTTAAAATTAGAATTTAGAAATGTCATTTTGCTGTCAGACTATTCTAAACACGGGAAAAAGCGCCACTTTACAGGCATACTATAGAAACCCCCCAGGTACGCAATTTAAAGGAATATTTCACTTTTATTGTTTCACTTTAAGCTTTATTAAAATCATTGCTCCCGAAAAAACGGCCATTTTTAAAACTTTTTTTTTGCACTGATACATGTCCCCTGGGGCAGGACCCCAAACACTTTTTATGACAATAATTTGCATATAAGCCATTCAAAATTAGCACTTTTGATTATTCACGTTCGTGTCCCATAGACTTTAACGGTGTTCGAACAAATTTTTTGCCTGTTCGCATGTTCTGGATGCGAACCGAACCGGGGGGGGTGTTCGGCTCATCCCTACTAACAAGTCACATGACATGGGGGGGTGGGGTGGTATGGCTAATTGGGCTTCACTTTTGTTACCTGCGGTTTAGACACTAATGGCTGTGTGTTGAGTTATTTTGAGGGGACAGCAAATTTACACTGTTATACAAGCTGTACACTCACTACTTTACAATGTAGCAAAGTCATTTCTTCAGTGTTGTCACATGAAAATATATAATAAAATATTTACAAAAATGTGAGGGGTGTGCTCACCTTTGTGAGATACTGTATATATTATATATATATATATATATATATATATAACCACATAAACAGCAAACATAACATATCAGCTACAATGAAATATAAATTTCTTTATTGACAAGAGCCTTTTCACCTTTCTGTTATATCAGTGGCCATATTGTAAATGTATAGTCAGAAGGTGAAGGGCTACGTGAGGTGAGAAAAGCACTATTAGGATTAATCTTAAAGTGACGTATCTGAGCTGAAGATAATGTACTGCTAAATCAGCATTTGGTACATAGGCTATTCTCAGAGGAAAAATTTGCATTAATTTATTTTCTGTTGAGTAATAGCAAAAAGTGTGAAAAATAGAGAGGGAGCAGAGCAGAGTCCAGTACAACCAGTTCAGTTTGTATTTGTGTTTTTTTTCATACTTCCCCAGAGGCCCTAATCAAGGCTGGAGGAAAGATTTCCACAAATCCCCTTTCCAATAAAAGCAAAGCTATCCACATTTCAGCTGGGCTAAGCAAACGAACGTGGGGATCAGCTGAGAGGTAATTAGGGAAAATGAATGTAATCGTGGGGATACTTGCAGTGTTGAATGAGGTACTGTGTGTGAAACAGCTAGGCTGAGTTTGTGGCGTGGACCTTCAATTCATCATTACATGGGATAAAGTGCCTCCGAAACCAAGCAGAATTATATCCACTCAATGTGGTATTGTCAATAAGTACATATTTTGGTAATGGTAAAATTACATGAACATTGTTTTTGAAGGGTATTTCTAATGGTTTTTGTGTGTTCTCATCATTTATTATGGTCAGGATGATAAAATATCATTTTATTGATTTCAGATGTTTCCAGTGAAGGGTTCTGTTAATGTTACATCATTTAAAGACATTATAGACAATTGCCTTGGGTAACAGTTTTGGGAAGACCCTTTTCTGTTCCAGCTTGACTGTGCCTTGTGTACAACGCCAGCTCCATCAAACCAAGACATGATTTGGTGAGTTTGGTGTGGAGGAACTTGAGTGGCCTGAGTCCAGACCACAAAACCTTTGAGATTAATTGGAATGCAGATTGTGAGCCAGGTCTTCTTATCAAACATCAATACATGGCCTCACAAATGCTCTTTTGGATTAATGGGCAGATATTGCCACAGACACACTGCAAAAGCTTCCCAGAAGCTTTCCCGGAAGAATGGGCTCTGTTTTTCCAAAAGGGTAGAGGTGTAGGGATGCACAGGACCTAGAGGGCAGGTTAGAAACCGCAAGCCATTAGAAGAATTCTTCACACCTGGAACCAATGTTCTCCTCTCTCTTCTAAAGATGATCCACCATTTTGGGATGGGGGTGCAGAACATGCCCCATACCTAGCAAGTCTCCCATGTCCCTACCCTGGACACAAACACTTGACTCACACTGCCACTCAATTTTATAGATTCTCTTCGCCATAAAGGCTTACGCCACACAAGCCACTGCTTTATGTTAATGCAAGACCTTGCTCTCTTGACCACCCAGGCCAGGTCTCTAGGTTAACCCCATGTCACAGCGGGTCTCAAGATGAGTATCCTGTGAGGGACATAAAGTACACCTGTCCTCCCACTGAAAAGGGCCACTGACTCCAGCCACAGTCACCCACTTCCTCTTCAGACTGTCCGCCATCACTTGAGATTGTGCCCCAACTTTGAAGGTCAAAATGTGTGTTCTCCAGATATATTAAACCACAAGGGTTAATCTGGTACCATTGTCCTACAGCGGCACAAGTCTGCTTAAATCCAGGGGGTTGAATGGTTTAACTCCTATGTATAAAGTTCTTCAGATGCATCAAGGTTACACTTTTCCATGGTAGACAATTCTATTAGTAAAAGACACTGACCACTTATCTAATTGAATAAAGTTCCTTGAGAAAATACAGATACATGCTCATCATTATTTAGATGAGACAGAATTCCCTAGCGGTTTCCCACAAGATAAGGTACATAAGAAGTTGCAGCCCATACATGTAATTGGTAATGTTCATAGCAGAAATACCCATAATAAATAGAGTTCCTGAAAATGGGCCCTATTAAGGGGATAGCAGCAGTAGGAAGGATTCACATAGCAGCAGCAAGTCCTGACACTTGTATTCCCATGGGTCAGCTGCAAAGGACCCTAGGCCAGTCCTCTGCAGATGAATTTATACCCCAAAAAACAGACATGACTGGTGTAAGGCCGATTTGCTACCTGACCTACTAACCACCCTAAACCAGCCTTTCAATTGAACTTAAATTATTAGAATTAAACACATAACACCTTCTGGATTAAATGACCAAACAAATGGCCCTTTTATTAATTCCAAACATAATAACTTTATAAAAATAACCTTTTTATTTTAATATATATATATATATATATATATATATATATATATATATATATATATATATATATATATATATATATATATAATTATTTATATATAACATATATAAACATATGTGAAAAAGTGGTGTATGGTTTTACCCTGGAGTATAGCAGTATTTGATAGTAAAAAAAGTCCCAAAGTTAGTATCATATGTGAATATGGAAAAAAACAACGTCCAATAATAATTGTGTTAAATCAAGTCCATAAACTCAGGTGTGCATAGGTAGGTAATAATCAGTGACAAATTCCTCCACCATAAACAATGTGCCAACACCACACAAAATACACGCTTACTGCAAGGCAAGCTGGATGAGCTTATGGCTAAATACCCAGCCAGGGCCTTTTTCCAGAGGGTTCAAAAACGATATCTCCAGATGGTCGGTGTGATGGAAGAGATATGTCCAGCAGATAGCCGGGATACCACGATTAATCAGGAACCATGGGGAGTAGCTGAAAGTTACCCAGAAGGAAAGAAGGAACTCACCATAGCGTAAATCCGGTAAAGTATCATTTAATAGAATTAAAAATTACACTTACAGCAATGAGATGATAAAAACAGCAAAATAGCTGGCCGGCTGTGTGAACGCCGTCCGCTTAGACAGATAAACGCGATGACGTCAGCACGTCAACTCCTCCCTGGCTCCTAGCCGCAATCCCACCGGCACAGGGACAATGATTATCACCTTCTTGCACCATTCAGCTCAATGACCGATAGCTCATATTTCCAGATAGGGAAGGTCGCAACCCGTACCACACCATATATTATATATATCAACCACCATTACAACCTTCAGGAACCAGAGACCCCTGCCACCAGTACCTGAAACAACAAAACAGGAAAACACAAACACTCATACCATATAGCTGCCTAAAGGGAGGGTGGGAGGGAAAACAACTGCTTGTGTGTTACCTTTTAGCCTGCACGTGCCTGAATGACTGGCTCCACCCCGCCCCCACTAATAGACAGAGGACGTGCTGACTAGCACCGCTCTGAGTCCACCTAACACTGCCTCTTCCTGCACCCAATTTCCTGGTGCATTTATCCCCAGCGTCCCCCAGTCATGTGGCCCCTCCACTAAGGTTCCCTTGCTCTGGGACTTTCTGTATGGGGTTGATTTACTTAAACTGAAGAGTACAAAATCTGGTGCAGCTCTTCATAAAAATAAGCTTCCAGGTTTCTTGGTCAAAGCTTAATTGAACAAGCTGAAGTTAAAAGCCGATTGTCCACCATGCACAGCTGCACCAGATTTTGCATTCTCTAGTTTTCGTAAATCAAACCCTATGTGACACAATTGCAAAAGGAAAAAGTCGCACTCTACTAAAGCCCTGCAGCAATCAGTCAGGAATGATTAAAGAGACACTGTACCATAATTACAATAACATGGCATAATAACCAAAAATAAACAGTAACAATGAGCACCTGCTTATGGGGGTGGCAACTCTACATCAATGTGTATGGTTTTGGAATGAGATGCCCAGCAAGCTCTTACAGAGGCTTGAAAAAGTATTCATACCCCTTGACATTTTCCACATTTTGTCATGTTACAACCAAAAACGTAAATGTATTTTATTGGGATTTTATGTGATAGACCAACACAAAGTGGCACATAATTGTGAAGTGGAAGGAAAATGATAAACGGTTTTCAATTTTTTTTACAAATATATATGTGAAAAGTGTGGAGTGCATTTGTATTCAGCCCCTCTGAGCCACTACTTTGTAGAACCACCTTTCACTGCAATTACATCTGCAAGTCTTTTTGGGGATGTCTCTACCAGCTTTGCACATCTAGAGAGTGACATTTTTGCCCATTCTTCTTTGCAAAATAGCTCAAGCTGTGTCAGATTGGATGGAGAGCATCTGTGAAAAGCAATTTTCAAGTCTTGCCACTGATTCTCAATTGGATTTAGTTCTAGGCTTTGACTGGGCCATTCTAACACATGAGAATGCTTTGATCTAAACCATTCCATTGTAGCTCTGGCTGTATGTTTAGGGTCGTTGTCCTGCTGGAAGGTGAACCTCTGCCCCAATTTTAACAGGTTTTCTTTTAAGATTTCCCTGTATTTGGCTCCATCCATCTTCCCATTAACTCTGACCAGCTTCCCTGTCCCTGCTGAAGAAAAGCATCCACACAACAACCTGCTGCCACCACCATGTTTCACAGTGGACGAAACAAGGGGGGGCACCTCTCTAAGTGTAGTATTAAAACAGTATCATTTATTGCACAAGATTTAAAACACTTACAAGATATAAGTGGGAGTCATGCTCGGCATAAGTATGTAGTACTGGCAGTTCTACTGCATCCCACAGGCTCCTCGCACGATCTGGGCAGCTGGGAAAGGTTCTGGTGTGATGTTGGGGATAGTGTGTTCAGGGTGATATGCACTGTTAGTTTTCGGCCACACATAGCATTTTGCTTTAAGGCCAAAAAAGTTCAACTTTGGTCACATCTGACCAGAGCACCTTCTTCCACATGTTTGCTGTGTCCCCCACATGGCTTCTTGCAAACTACAAACAGGATTTCTTATAGCTTTCTTTCAACAATGGCTTTCTTCTTGCCATTTTTCCATAACGGTCAGATTTTTGGCGTGCACAACTAATAGTTGTCCTGTGAGCTGCGGATCTCTGCAGCTTCCCAGGGTTACTATGGGACTCTTGGCTGCTTCTATAATGAATGCTCTCCCTGCCTGGCCTGTCAGTTTAGGTGGACGGCCATGTCTTGGTAGGTTTGCAGTTGTGCCATAATCTTTTCATTTTCGGATGATGGATTGAACAGTGCTCTGTGAGATGTTCAAGGCATGGGATATTTTTTTATAACATAACTCTGCTTTAAACTTCTGCACAACTTTATCCCTGACCTGTCTGGTGTGTTCCTTGGCCTGCATGATGCTGTTTGTTTACTAAGGTTCTCTAACAAACCTGAGGGCTTCACAGAACAGCTGCATTTATACTGATATTAAATTACACACAGGTGGACTCTAATGGCTAATTAGGTGACTTCTGAAGGCAATTGGTTCCACTAATTTTAGTTAGGGGTATCAGAGTAAAGGGGGCTGATTACAAAAGCACGCCACACTTTTCAGATATTTATTTGTAAAAATTTTGAAAACCATTTATCATTTTCTTTCCACTTCACAATCATGTGCCACTTTGTGTTCTTTACATCCACTAAACCACTTGAGTCAAAATTTTTGGTTTACATTAGAGCTGCTTGATCCCTTGGACACAGCAGATCACAGATCAGGGTAAAGGGCCCTTTAACATGTGATCAACTGTGTCCAATCACAGCTGGTCACATGTAAACCGTGTTGCCGGTTATCGGCTCTCCTTTCCTTACACAGAGACAGCGTGTGAATAAGGGAGAACCGATCTGACAGGACACAGTGAGTACAGCACTTACACTGATAATCAGAGCACTGATCATCTATGCCCTAATTATCAGTGCAGCCCCATCAGTGCCACCTATCAGTGCCCATTAGTGCTGCCTATCAGTGCCCATTAGGGCAGCCTCGTCAGTGGCCATCAGTGCAGTTTATCAGTGCCCATCAGTGCCGCCTCATCAGTCCCCATCATTTCCCTTCCGTGCAGCCTCATCAGTCCCCATTGGTGCCCACCAGTGCTGCCTCATCAGTCCGCATCAGTACCCATCAGTGCAGCCTGATCAGTGCACATTAGTGAAGAAGAAAAATTACTTATTTGCTAAATTTTATAACAGGCAATTTTTTTTTTCAAAATTGTGATTTTATTTTTTTTCCGTTTATTTAGCAAAAAATAAAAAGCCCCAGTGGTGATTAAATAGCACCAAAAAAAAAGCTCTGTCTGCCAAAAAAAAAATCATTTCCGTACAATGTTGCATGACCGCGCAATTAAAGTGTAACAGCGTTGAAAGCTGGAAATCGGCCTGGGCAGGAAGGGGGTAAAAGTACCTGGTATTGAGGTGGTTAAGGCAATAAAGATGTCATAGAAAGCATCCTAGCTAGATCTAAGCGGAATTTCCAACAGAAAAAGTCGACAGGAGCTTTTCATCATATATTCCGATCGTGTGTATGCCCATCTGACTTTTTACATAGAAAATTCTGACGGACCTAGAAAGAAAAAACATGTTCTAAATTTTTCAGACAGAACCAATTCCTATCGTGAAAACTGCTCGTCTGTATGCTGTTCCGACGTACCAAAAACGACGCATGCTCTGAAGCGAGTACGAGATGGAAGCTATTGGCTACTGAACTTCCTTTTCTAGTCCAGTCCTACGTGTTGTACGTCACCGCGTTCTTGACGGTCGGACTTTGGTGTGACCGTGTGCATGCAAGACAGCTTGAGCGGAATTCCATTGGAGAAACCTTCAGAGTTTATTCTGACGTAAAAAACACTCGTGTGTACACGGCATTAGACTAGCAGGAAATAAGGTTTATAGTTACACTGTACACAAGGCCCCTAAAATGCTGTATTGCAAGGAAGTGAAATGTTATTTTTTTTTTTAAACCTTTTGAAAAAATTAACAACAGCCGAAGTGTAAAATAAAAAAGTTAATTTAACAATTATATACAGTGGGGACGGAAAGTATTCAGACCCCCTTAAATTTTACACTCTTTATTATATTGCAGCCATTTGCTAAAATCATTTAAGTTATTTTTTTTTCCTCATTAATGTACACACAGCACCCCATATTGACAGAAAAACACAGAATTGTTGACATTTTTGCAGATTTATTAGAAAAGAAAAACTGGAACATCACATGGTCCTAAGTATTCAGGCCCTTTGCTCAGTATTTAGTAGAAGCACCCTTTTTGATCTAATACAGCCATGAGTCTTTTTGGGAAAGATGCAACAAGTTTTTCACACCTGGATTTGGGGATCCTCTGTCATTCCTATTAGCAGATCCTCTCCAGTTCTGTCAGGTTGGATGGTAAACGTTGGTGGACAGCCATTTTTAGGTCTCTCCAGAGATGCTCAATTGGGTTTAAGTCAGGGCTCTGGCTGGTCCATTCAAGAACAGTCACAGAGTTGTTGGGAAGCCACTCCTTTGTTATTTTAGCTGTGTGCTTAGGGTCATTGTCTTGTTGGAAGGTAAACCTTCGGCCCAGTCTGAGGTCCTAAGCACTCTGGAGAAGGTTTTCGTCCAGGATATCCCTGTACTTGGCCGCATCCATCTTTCCCTTGAGTGCAACCAGTCGTCCTGTCCCTGCAGCTGAAAAACACCCCCACAGCATGATGCTGCCACCACCATGCTTCACTGTTGGGACTGTATTGGACAGGTGATGAGCAGTGCCTCGTTTTCTCCACACATACCGCTTAGAATTAAAGCCAAAAAGTTCTATCTTGTTCTCATCAGACCAGAGAATCTTATTTCTCACCATAATGGAGTCCTTCGGGTTTTTTTTTTTAGCAAACTTCATGCGGGTTTTCATGTATCTTGCACTGAGGAGAGGCTTCCGTCGGGCCACTCTGCCATAAAGCCCCGACTGGTGGAGGGCTGCAGTGATGGTTGACTTTCTACAACTTTCTCCCATCTCCCGACTGCATCTCTGGAGCTCAGCCACAGTGATTTTTGGGTTCTTCTTTACTTCTCTCACCAAGGCTCTTCTCCCCCGATAGCTCAGTTTGGCTGGACGGCCAGCTCTAGGAAGGGTTCTGGTCGTCCCAAACGTCTTCCATTTAAGGATTATGGAGGCCACTGTGCTCTTAGGAACCTTAAGTGCAGCAGAATTTTTTTGTAACCTTGGCCAAATCTGTGCCTTGCCACAATTCTGTCTCTGAGCTCTTCAGGCAGTTCCTTTGACCTCATGATTCTCATTTGCTCTGACATGCACTGTGAGCTGTAAGGTCTTATATAGACAGGTGTGTGGCTTTCCTAATCAAGTCCAATCAGTATAATCAAACACAGCTGGACTCAAATGAAGGCGTAGAGCCATCTCAGGGATGATCAGAAGAAATGGACAGTACCTGAGTTAAATATATGAGTGTCACAGCAAAGGGTCTGAATACTTAGGATCATGTGATAATTCAGTTTTTCTTTTTTAATAAATCTGCAAAAATGTCAACAATTCTGTGTTTTTCTGTCAATATGGGGTGCTGTGTGTACATTAATGAGGAAAAAAATGAACTTAAATGATTTTAGCAAATGGCTTCAATATAACAAAGAGTAAAAAATTTAAGGGGGTCTGAATACTTTCCATCCCCACTGTACATTATATATATGTACATATCTGATTTGTTATTGAAACAATTTTTTTTTTTGTTAACTCTTTAACTGACACAATGAAAGAAACCCCTATTGGTGTTGAGTCAGCAGTATGTACATGTTGGATTCAGGTGTTTAATCCATGATTTTACAAAGTATTAAAAATGATTGGATAGCAGTAAGGAGTTTGTTATGGTTTGGCTCAAATGATACGTAATTCTGAGCCAAAATCAGCTCAGTAAACAGGAAACCAATCGTGGTGATTATATGGATTTACACACAACATTGACTTCATTATAACCTACGAAAAACAGTACTCTGTAAAAGGATATAGAGAATACACTAAGGGTACCTTCAGTGTGGCAACTGACATGTATTTCTTTTTTTAACATAAATTTTATAGATAGTTCTTTGTCTCTTAATTTATTTCTCCTCTACTTTGAGGTCCAGCATACACTATGTCACTGTTCTGATGCAAAAGAAATCTATTTTTTTTATCACAGCTTACCTCCAACACATATGTGTCATGGTGCGCAGTAACGCAAGTGCATTCTGTAAATGTTTTACAATGTGCTTCGTAGGCTACCATGCATGGCAATAACACATATGGTTTATCTAATGTTGATGCAACGTAATGGCGTGAATGGGCCTGCAATATTTTTCACATTGTCTGCATTTATATTTGGACAGACCAACTGTATTTATTTATACCCTAGTTCTATATCCTCTGTTACATTAAATGTATGGTCAATAAGTCATAATTTACTTATTGTAATATTTATAGCCACATTGTTTATCTTCTTTTTAACTCTGACGAAGGGGGAAGGTTATCGTCCCTGAAATGTGATATTGCACCACTAGCTGCTGTGAAAGATAAAAAAAATACCTGGCATATGATTTGATTTTCAAAGTAAATGTCATTTTTGGGTGGAGTGGACTTTAAAGTGATTTGGGATTAAAAATGACATAATCTCTATCTATCTATCTATATATACCGTATTTATCGGCGTATAACACGCACTTTTTTCCCCTAAAAATCAGGGGAAAGTCACAGGTGCGTGTTATACGCCGATCCCCTACGATCCGGAGCTGTTACAACTTCAAAATCGCGGACCGCGATTTGAAAATGGCGCCGCCGGCTCCGAAATACACAGAGCCGGTCCTCGGCTCTTTCCGGCGGCTCTCGTTCACTTTCGGCTAGGTTCGGATGGCTCCGCTCGGGACTACGAGTGGAGCCGAAAGTGAACGAGAGCCGCCGGAAAGAGCCGAGGACCGGCTCTGTGTATTTCGGCGCCGGCTGCGCCATTTTCAAACCACGGTCCGCGATTTTTGAAGCCCAGGATGGCAGGGACAGGGATCAAAGGCTGCACTGGGGCAAGGCTGCACTGGGGAAGGCTGCACTGGGGAAGGCTGCACTGGGGAAGGCTGCACTGGGGAAGGCTGCACTGGGGAAGGCTGCACTGACATGGCTGCACTGACAAGGCTGCACTGGGGAAGGCTGCACTGACATGGTTGCACTGACAAGGCTGCACTGACAAGGCTGCACTGACAAGGCTGCACTGGGGAAGGCTGCACTGAGAAGGCTGCAATGATGGGCATTTAAATGTAAGCTTTTTTCCCTTCAACTTCCCTCCTAAAAGTTTTTTTTCCTTAAAATTCCCTCCTAAATTGGGGTGCGTGTTATACGCCGATAAATACGGTATATATCTATATCTATATCTATATATATATATATATATATATATATATATGAGCTATTAAATAACCTTTCCCATGCTCTTTGGATGCTCTTAGTCTTCCTGTGCTATATATTATATTTTTATATGAATAGTTTTAAAATAAACTCTTTTCTACTAAAACAAATTAATATAAAAGTGTAGATGTGTCCGGTGAAACTGTTCTGCTGTTTTTCTCTATATAAACATAACTCTATTATTCCAAATTATTATTTTGAAAAGTGTCTTCCCTCCCCGGAGTAATAAGATGACATATGGTTCTCTTCTTCCTCCCTTGTCTGTACATTGGACTTTCAGCCTAACCCTGTATATTTCTACTGTGTGGGTCTCCTGTCAGGTATAAATTTAGATTTAGAGAAAGACGATCAAGCAGCCAAGAGATTTCCCATGAATGTTTATGGAATATCATCCTGAGAAAATCTGCCTACACACGTTTCAATTTGATTACTCAATCTGATATTGTCAATTATTTGTTTGAATTTAAAAGTAACTTTAAGTATTTTTTTTTTTTTTCATTTTAAAATGTATTAAAAAATCTCATGATGTCACTTAACACTTGTATCAGGCTCCTCCTACTTACCAGACCGGCGAGTCCTGTCGGGCAGAGGGTTGGCTCCCTTACCCTCCGACTATTGGCCCCCTGATAGAGTAAACAGGGGGTACAACAGTACGGAGTGGTATGAAGGCCTGTATGGCTGTTCAGGTATTGCTGTCCGGAAGTCACAGGGTTAACTGTAGCAAAGACTGAGTAGACTGGAGCACCTTCGCTGAGCAGAGCAGGCTGGTGTGGACAACAGACAGGAAGACTGCAGACAGGCTGACAGGATCCCAGGGAGCAGGCAGATGGATGGTCAGGAGACAGGCCGGATTTGGCAACAGGCAGACGGCAGAGGTACAGTGGAACAGGCAAGCGGATGGTCAGACAAGCAAGGGTCGGTGCAGGCAGAGTTCAGAGAGTGGACGGGGGACAAGCCGGGTCAGTAGGTATAACAGGAACAACAAGGTACACGGTCAGGCTCTGGAACTACTAGCTGTTGATTAGGCAGCACTGGTCACCAGAACTCACTGGCTTAAATAGGGCTTTTGGCGCCAAACGACGTGCACGCGCGCGCCCCGGCACACACAGGCACGCGCGCCGATGCACCCTGACGCACACCACCGCGGGCGCCCCGCCTGCCAAGGTAAGAACCCTGACAGTGCCCCCTCCTCAAGGGCAGCCTCCGGATGCCCAGCTGGGCCAGCCTGGGAGCATGGGAATTCTTGAAGGTTTGTAGCAATTCGTTGGCATGCAGGTTACCTTCGGGTTCCCAAGAATTATCCTCGGGTCCATACCCCTTCCATTTATTGAGATACTGGAGCTGATTCTGTCTTTTCCTACAGTCCAAGATTGCCTCGACTTCGAACTCCTCCTCATTGTTGACCAAAACAGCCTCCGGTGGCTTGGCCTTACGGTCAGGAAAAGGATCGTGGATAACTGGTTTCAGTAATGAAACGTGGAAGACCGGGTGGATTCTAAGGGACTCTGGCAGGCTAAGTTCAAAGGCAACATCATTCACCTTTCTCTTCACCCGAAACGGGCCCAGAAACTTAGGCCCCAACTTCTTGGAGGGACAAGCCAACTTTAGATTAGCTGTAGAGAGCCATACTTGGTTGCCAGGTTCAAGGATGAGTTCTCCTCGCCTTTTCTTATCGAACATCCTCTTGAAGGAAGCCTGGGATTGGGCCATGGTCTCCTGCAGGATCTTACAGTTACTAGAAAAGAACTCCATAGTTTCCGTTACTGCGGGCAGAGAACATTCCGGGATAGAACTGGGAAGGAAAGAAGGATTGAATCCATAATTCGCAAAGAAAGGAGTCTGGTTGATGGCAGAGTGTAAGGAGTTGTTGTATGAGAATTCGGCGACTGGTAACAAGGACACCCAGTCGTCTTGAGTAAATACAGAAAAGCAACGGAGGTATTGCTCCAGCGTCTGGTTAGTTCTTTCTGTCTGGCCGTTCGTCTGAGGATGGTAGGCCGAGGAGAACGCCAATTCGATTTCCAAAGCGGCACACAGTGCTCTCCAAAACCGGGAGGTAAATTGAACACCTCGGTCGGATACGATATTCGCGGGCACCCCATGTAGCCTTACTACTTCCTTGATGAATATCTTCGCCGTTTCTATGGCTGTGGGAGTACCCTTCATAGGGATGAAGTGTGCCATCTTGGATAGCCTATCAATCACCACAAAGATGGTTGAGAAACCTTCAGAGGGGGGTAACTCCACAATGAAATCCATCGATAGCATTCTCCAAGGCCTGTCAGGAATCGGTAAAGGTCTCAATAAACCCCAGGCCTTTGAGTGGTTGCATTTATTCCGAGCACAAGTGCGGCAAGAACCCACGTACCTCTTACAGTCCTCCAGAAGACATGGCCACCAAAAGGTGCGTAGCACCAATTCTGAGGTTTTCCGGGCTCCGAAGTGACCCGCCAGCTTGTGGTCATGACATAGTTCCAGTACCAGTACCCTACATCTTTCAGGTACGAAAATCTTGCCTTCATGCCAGAGCAACCCATCATTTAAACTGGTTCCAGTAGGTAGAGGAATTTCAGAGGAAGCCTGTTTAATCCTGGAAATTAAATCTCCCTGGAGCAGTAAGAAATTACCTGCAGGCAGAATAGTATCAGGAGGAGTACTTTCCTTGGAGTCGTGGAACATCCGTGATAGGGCATCAGGTTTTCCATTCTTGGATCCGGGCCTGTACGTGATGTGAAAGGAGAAGCGAGAAAAAAAAAGTGCCCATCTAGCCTGTCGTGGTCTGAGTCGCTTGGCTGCTCTTAAGTATTCCAAGTTCTTGTGGTCGGTAAAGATGAGAACCGGATGTACCGCACCCTCTAGTAGATAGCGCCACTCTTCCAAAGCCGCTTTGATGGCCAACAGTTCCCAGTCTCCGACATCATAATTTTTCTCAGATGATGAGAGTTTACGGGAAAAGAATGCTACAGGAAACAAGAGGGCCTTGGGGCCCTGACGTTGAGAAAGTACTGCCCCCACTGCGATCTCCGAAGCATCCACTTCTAGAACAAACGGTAATGCAGGGTCCGGGTGCTTGAGAATAGAGGCAGAAGTAAACAGTCCCTTTAATTTCTCGAACGCTGCCTGTGCTTGGGATGACCAACAGAAACGTGCTCCCTGTTTAGTAAGTTCCGTTATTGGTGCAATGATTTTAGAAAAGTCTTTAATGAACTTCCTGTAAAAGTTGGAAAATCCAACGAAACGTTGGACTCCCTTCCTGTCAGAAGGAGCCGGCCAGTCCAGGATGGCCGATACTTTTTGTGGGTCCATCTTGATTCCTTCAACAGAAATAATGAGTCCCAAGAACTGAATACTCAGGCGTTCGAACTCACATTTATCTAGTTTGGCGTATAAGCCATGTTGCCTGAGCCGGACGAGAACATTCCTGACGTGCCTGCGATGATCCGCCAAAGAAGAGGAGAAGATGAGTATATCGTCCAGATAAACGATGACATAAAGGTCCAGGATATCTCTAAAAATGTCGTTCACAAAGTGCTGGAACGTAGCCGGGGCATTACAAAGACCGAAGGGCATGACCTGGTACTCAAAATGCCCGAAACGAGTGCGAAACGCAGTCTTCCACTCGTCACCTTCTCGGATGCGGATTAAGTTATAGGCACCCCGGAGATCCAGTTTAGTAAAGATTCTGGCAGTGCCCAGCCTTTGGAATAACTCAGGTACCAGAGGGAGCGGGTAGCGATTTTTAATCGTGATCTTGTTCATTTCGCGGTAATCAATACATGGCCGCAGGGAATGATCCTTCTTTTCCACAAAAAATAAACCCGCACCGGCCGGAGAGGTGGACGGGCGGATAAATTTCTTTTTCAGATTTTCATCCAAGTACTGCTTCAGGGTACCCAGCTCCTGCTCAGTCAAGGGGAAGATCCGGCCAAAAGGTACCTCGGATCCAGGAAGCAATTCAATTGGGCAGTCGTAAGGCCTGTGTGGTGGTAGCAATTCAGCCCCCTTCTTGCTAAACACATCCGCAAAGTCTTGGTAAGGCTCAGGAATAGCTTGAAGCAAATCAACATCTGGTTGTAGACAGAGGAGTTGGGCAACCTCATGGACTGTCCCTTGCAAGCAGTGTTGAAGACAGTATCCAGAGAGGAACTCGACATTACCTGTAGCCCAGTTGATTTGGGGGTTGTGCGCTTGTAGCCAAGGTATTCCAAGAATAACTGGAAAGAGAGGGGACGAGATGGCGTCCAGACAGAGATATTCATGGTGTTGCTGGCCCATGATGGCTTCTAAGGGGATAGTCTCCTGAGTGACTGGGCCGGAGCGGAGAGCAGAATCGTCAGCGAGATGAACAGCGCGGCTTTGAGTTTTGGTTTGGAGAGGAATGGAATGTTGAGAGGCAAAGGTCCGGTCAATAAAACAGCTGCAGGCTCCGGAATCAATAATAGCTGGGACTTGGATGGCCTTTCCGGGAAGCTGTAAAGTGACAGAAATGGTTAGATGCGTGCCCAAGGAGGGTACAATAGTAGCACAGGTACGGACATCAGAACGACACTTACGCATCTTGTTGGGGCAACCGCTGGCGTAGTGCCCCGATTCCCCGCAGTAGAGGCAGAGGTTGTGTGCCCGCCTACGTGACTTCTCCTCTGGGGTCAAAGAAGGACGGAACAGACCAAGCTGCATTGGTTCAGGTGCATCATAGGTAGAGGCAGGTGGCGGAGCAGGAGATCTACTGGGTGGACAGGGTACTTGTGGAGTCATCCAGGTGGGACGAAGGGTACTGGTGGTTCTCTCGGTACGTCGTTCTCGCAGTCTACGGTCTATTTGGATAGATAGATTGATAAGGTCTTCCAGGGTCTGTGGTACCCCTACTCGTGCCAACTCATCTTTGAGAGGTTCTGACAACCCCATCCTGAACTGATGGCGCAATGCTGCGTCATTCCAAGCCGTGTCGGAACTCCAGCGTCTGAACTCGACGGCATAGTCTTCAGCTGCTCGGCGGCCTTGACGAAGGGCCTGTAAGGAGGCTTCTGCGGTGGCAGTGAGCTGGGGGTCTTCGTATAGTTGGGACATGGCTCCAAAGAAGGCCTCCAGACTATCCAAGGCGACAGACTTTTGCTCCAAGAGTCGGTGGGCCCATGTTTGTGGTTCACCAGTCAGCAGGGAAATAACAAAGCCCACCTTAGTGGCTTCCAGGGAGAACGTGCGTGGCTGAAGGGCAAAGTACAGGTTGCAAGCATTCCGGAAGGCACGATACTTGCTCCGGTCTCCAAGAAATCTTTCGGGTACTGGTACTTTGGGCTCAGGAGGTAACATGACCACAGAAGGTGTTGAGGTGGCTGCTGCGGACCCTGGTGGACCGGAAGGTGCGACAGAGCCTGCACACGTTCTTCCAAGCTGGAATATCCCTCTTGTAGGCTTTTCACTGCCTGGGTTAGACCCGCCAAATGTCGGCAAAGTTCATCCATGGG
Organism: Lithobates clamitans; assembly: GCA_037952925.1. NCBI lineage: Eukaryota > Metazoa > Chordata > Amphibia > Anura > Ranidae > Lithobates > Lithobates clamitans. The sequence continues at coordinate 2,518,610 of JBBGZY010000964.1, read as the reverse complement.
GGAGGCCCCCTGCCCGGACTCGGTCATGGCTGCCTAATACTATCAGGCTCCTCCTACTTACCAGACCGGCGAGTCCTGTCGGGCAGAGGGTTGGCTCCCTTACCCTCCGACTATTGGCCCCCTGATAGAGTAAACAGGGGGTACAACAGTACGGAGTGGTATGAAGGCCTGTATGGCTGTTCAGGTATTGCTGTCCGGAAGTCACAGGGTTAACTGTAGCAAAGACTGAGTAGACTGGAGCACCTTCGCTGAGCAGAGCAGGCTGGTGTGGACAACAGACAGGAAGACTGCAGACAGGCTGACAGGATCCCAGGGAGCAGGCAGATGGATGGTCAGGAGACAGGCCGGATTTGGCAACAGGCAGACGGCAGAGGTACAGTGGAACAGGCAAGCGGATGGTCAGACAAGCAAGGGTCGGTGCAGGCAGAGTTCAGAGAGTGGACGGGGGACAAGCCGGGTCAGTAGGTATAACAGGAACAACAAGGTACACGGTCAGGCTCTGGAACTACTAGCTGTTGATTAGGCAGCACTGGTCACCAGAACTCACTGGCTTAAATAGGGCTTTTGGCGCCAAACGACGTGCACGCGCGCGCCCCGGCACACACAGGCACGCGCGCCGACGCACCCTGACGCACACCACCGCGGGCGCCCCGCCTGCCAAGGTAAGAACCCTGACACTTGTCTAAAATCTTTAGCTTACACAATAAATAAATAAATAAATAAATCAATTAATAAATATTAAAGGATACTTCACTGTGTCACTAATGCCACGTACACACGAGCGGACTTTACGGCAGACTTTGCCCGGCGGACGGGATTTTGTCGGACAATTCGATCGTGTGTGGGCTCCCGCGGACTTTGTTTGCTCAAAAGTTGGACGGACTTAGATTTGAAACATGTTTTAAATCTATCCATCGAACTCGAGTCCGGTCGAAAAGTCAGTTCGTCTGTATGCTAGTTCGATGGACAAAAAGCCACACTAGGGCAGCTATTGGCTACTGGCTATGAACTTCCTTGTTTTAGTCCGGTCGTACGTCATCACGTACGAATTCGACGGACTTTGGTTGATTGTGTGTAGGCAAGTCCGTTCATTCAGAAAGTCCGTTGTAAAGTCCGTCGAAAAGTCTGCCGTAAAGTCCGCTCGTGTGTACGCGGGATAAGTCACTGTGTTTGCAGAACACATACTAAAGGCAAATAGGCTGTTCACTTTGCAAGGGAATTTTCCTCAAAGCTTAGTGAATGTGGTGAAATTTAAGTTTGCAAAGAATACAAGTACAACTTCCCTTGCAAAGTGAACAGTCTTATTGTCTTTAGTCAAATCAAATTTAGTTTAAATCAAGTTTTTTTTTTTTAAATCAATCTTTATGTGTGTGTGTACATATGTACACTCATGCAAGCCTACAATACAGGTATACCATAGCAAACTCTCTGTGCTCTTCTTTGTTCCCTTTAGTGAATTGGACCCTTTGAGCCAGTCGACTTATTGAAAAAATGTCAATTAAATAGTGAAAATAAAAGAGTAAGCTTCTAAAATTGTTGGGGTTGCATACTTGTTAGGTAACCCCTACAATATTAACTCAAAATATATATATGTACAGAAATATATTATACTTTTCCTTTTCAATGTATGGAAATAATTTAAAAGATATTACTTGACATGCAGTGGTGGCTCCTGAAGGAGCTTCCGGAAATAACTGGTTCCCCCTACCTTTCCAGAGGCCCTACACCCCCCCCCCTTTACCAGTCCCAGTAGCTCACCAACATACTCAAGATGGCCTGCCAAATTTTGAAGTGTGGAACAGATGTAGATCTATTAATTGACTTTTGTTCAACTGACCTGTTGGTGTATTCTGGCTCGATCAGAGCTGCAGGGAATAGTCTGCAGCACCGATCTGTGTATTCTGATGGCGGGGGAGTCTCCCCACTATCAGAATAGAATGACACAGCGGAAGGATTTCCACATCCACATTGAGTATCTGGAATGGGGAATTTCGTTTTTTATTTTTCAACCTGCTGACTGAACGAAAAAAAAATTACCCATGCATAGCCAGCTTAAAGCTCCAGTCCAGTGTTTTTACTGTTAATTGGAGAAGACAGACAAAATTCAAGGAGGGAGTTTAGGGTGCTGGATTCCTGAGGCAAAAAAAAACAAAACACATTAAGGACAGCATTTTGAAAATCCAAACAACAACAGGCCCTTTAACAGCAGCCTTGCTATAGCACAGTTGATTAGGAATGGCCAAAAAAGATCCTATGATTCTGTAAGAGCAGTCACCATTTAAATATAGCACCGCGTGGCTTCTGTCCCTAAAACAGAGAGTTCCACAATGCCTGGATCTGTAGGTGATTGGTCATTCTCAAAACGTTCAGACGGTAGCCCAACTCCCTTGCAAAATTCTTCAGTGAGGGATCCCCACTCCAGCCAAGCTTCAACAGTTGTCTCTTCCTCAGGCCTCCAGCTTATAGCACATGCTGGGTCCTAACACAAAGTGGCAGCTTCCAGCATGGAACCCAACCAGTTTCTCCCAAATATTTATCCTCTCCCAAGCCATACCTTGTGAGCTGGGTTGGATAAATATTCATAACTCTACAGGTTACCCTTCAACACCATTTTCTAGAACATCCTCCCACCAACAAGCAGGTGTAATCAACTACCAGGTTGTTACAGCTCAGCCATTTACATACTAAATTAAGCTATTATCCAACAGGGGTGCTACATAAATAACAGTGAATACTGTGTGAGAACCAAGTGAATACTGATAATGCTTGCCCTTGGCAATTGTCATTATGGTTGTTACAATAATTATTTCTTATTAAATGTATAGCAATAAGTTCTTTAGCAACACTCTTATTATTAAAGTAGTTGTAAATTCAGAAGGTTTTTTTTATCTTAAAGTGGATGTAAACCTGAAAAAATGTTTTTAATGAAGACTTCTACCTGGTACAGTAGAGGTTGTCAAGTCATCTGTGCCCAGTCTTGCCACAAAGAGTTAATCCAGCCAAAAAATTACACACAGATAGGTTTGTGTTGCCACATCCTCCACTGCTGTGACTGACATCTGATTTCTTTATTTCATGAACCATCAGAGAGCAGAGCGTGTGTTACGATTTCAGCTTAACATCCCCCCTCCTTTCTTCACCAGCTCTCCCAGGATTGGCTGCTCCACACCTCAGCATGATTGGGCATGCTGAAGTCATGTGGTGCCTTTCCTGAGTTTTGACTGGATGTTACTCATCGTGGGGCATGATCAGTGTGACTGAAGAGTAGGAGATTTAGAGGTGTGTGGGTAGTCTTATGACATCACAACTCCACCCACAGATCTGATAAAGAGACCCACCCACTGATTCCAGAGTTTTGCGGGGCTCCTACTGCTGAAGGGGTGACATTTGCAAGGTAGGGATACATGCAGGAGGCTTGCATGTATATAAATGAATACTGTGCCATTAGTTTATACTGGGTGAGTGGTGGGTTTACATCCACTTTAATGCATTATATGCTTTAAGATAAAAAGCCTTCTGTGTGCATCAGCCCCCCTAACACTTACCTGAGCCCATTTCGATCCAGCGATGTTGCAGGAGTGTTTTGGTTGCCCAGGATTTTCCCTCCTCATTGGCTGAGAAGGCAGCGCGGTGCCATTGGCTGCTGTCAAAGTCAGTGAGCCAATGAGGAGAGAGAGGGGGCTGGGCAAAACCACAACTCTTAGTAAGAAATGGACACACGGAGCAGCGGCTCGGCACAGGTGCCCCCACAGCAAACCAGCGAGGGACCCGAGAAAAGGAAAATCTGGGCTGCTCTGTGCAAAACCACTGCACAGAACATGTAAGTATAACATGTTTGTTATGTTTAAAGAAAAGCAAATGAGACTTTAGTATCACTTTAAGGGTGTACTCACTGATTCCCAAACAGAATATAAGGTAGGTTTACTCTCTGGCTTTTCAACTGAGTTTGCGGTGGGTGTGTACTCAATGGCTATCTAAGAGAAATCAAGGTGGGTGTACATACTGGCTCTCCAGCAGAATTTGAGGTATGGAAGCGCACCCAGTACGGGAAGTGAGCACATATGTATATCCTTCCTGGGTGGGGAAGGGTTCAAGGTCATAGACAGACAAATCAAATCACACTGGTAAATGAGGTTAGTAACAGCACACGGCTAACAAAATTCAAAGTCATTGTCGCTGGCTGATCTGGGTAACACTGTGCCAACATTGACCACCTTACTTTCAGAACTAGGAACTAGAATGGAGCGCTTCAGAGACTTCAAAGATTAATCGACCCCAGTTAACTTTCCATTATTTATCAACCACCTACTGATCCGCAGACATTTATTGACTCCTTTTTGACCCTCAGCCATTTTACTGACCCCTTGGATAGTCCCATCAACCCTTGAGGGTCAATATTGACCACTATGGTCAGAGTGACATCTAGAGGTTGAGTTACTACGGCCTCCTTCACACAGGCGTACCTATCTGTGCACTGTGTGAAGGGCAGTCTTAACCCGCTCTGGATGAAAAGGTGTTCCATGCTGCCCTGTGCGGGCAGCCTGTTCAAATCAATAAAAGGCGGCTGACTGCATAGGCCTGCATGAATCTCCAAGTGCATCTTGGAGTGTACACCCATGTAGGTCCGATGAATCGATCAGAATACAGACAGACATGTTGACTTTGCAAAGGGAGTTTTTACTTTCAGCTTAGAAAATATGGTAAAAAATTTACTTTGCAAGGGATACCCAATCACATTGAAGGAAAATGAAAAAAACTTGCAATAATAATTTTGATTGCATGTGATTTGATGTTTAAAGTCAGCCCAGTTACCACAACTAAAAGAAAACTCCCTTGCAAAGTGAACATGCTCCTCTTCTTTAGTAAATCCACCCTGTAGTTTCATAAAGAATTGTGTATAAAACAATTTACATTTTTTTTTAAATAAAATTGTTTTATTTGCTTTTTTTTCATCATTTGTCACACCTCAGTGTTGCTAACCTCATGCAGCTACTTTCTGTTCACATACACTCCAGGAATGGCTGTATGGCCAATGATAGCAACAGTTGATAATGCCTTTGTAATGTGTACTGAAATACAAGCGAAGCCCATGTAACAAGGTGACAATGCAGGAGAAAAAGTGGGAGACAGGGATAGAGTGTTGTCACCATATAGCAGGAAGTGGCTGAACAAGGAGCTATATGTCAGTATCATCAGGTATTTTGTTGAAATTTGCAGAGCTAAAAATATAAAAAAATTGTTTTGAAATTAATTTAATGTGTTAAAGATTATTTAAGATTTTAGTGATTGGTTTGATTTACACTTGAAACATTGGCCTAATCCAAAAGAAGCTTTTCCATAATGAAGCTGCCACGGTTCTCTCCAGCAAAGTTTGTTTTGAAAAATGGACAGAATTTCTCTTCTGATAGGGCAAATATAGATGTGGCCAAACATTGTGATTGTTTGGGTTGAGGGTGGTAAAGATCACATCTCGGGGGGTCTGGACAGTTTTCACCGCTGGATATGTCTGCGATTGCATAGCAGAGAGACAGAGAAAATGACCAGAGCCGAAACACAGACGTGATTTGTTGCACATTGCGAGACGTTGAGCTCCTGTTTTTTGTTTGTTCTTTTTCAGCTAAAATATCCCCCCGTCAGATCCTGCTGTTCTCTATAAAACACAAATACATATTTATAAAAATGTCATACATAGGCTCCATGGGACTTAAATGCGTCTGAAGGAAAAAAGAAAAGCCACAAAAAACTTCCAAGCCAAGTAAACTTCAAAAATAATCCTAAATAATGTTTTAATGTTCAAATAGCTGAATTCAAACCTAAAGGGAGGTTACCTTTTATAGCTCAAATCTTAGCTCCATGCTTTGCACCTCTGAAGGCACCCTTCCCCATTGAGCTCCATTCCCTGCCATGCCATTTTTAGATTTATCTTTTTTTTTTTCAGATGCCTGAAAAGACCTGGGGAACATAATAAAAAAAAATATATATATCCTGTAGTTGGACTTTACAGGAAAACGTTTTTTAGAAAAGTACTGTCATTTCTAACAGCCTGTAGAAAATACTAGTCAGGTGACTGTCATGTTGGTGGCTGTCATGCTAAGCCCTAAACAATGAATTGGATGAATGCAAAACAAGACTTGAATGAATCCAGTAAGAATTTATTTTCACAAGTAATCACAAAGTGTGATTCAGGAGCTCAACACTTATAATTTAAAATGGATATATAACAGATAGTGGATTAGTGACTTTGGTCACCAGACTGACAGCTGACAACCCAGGTCTCAGTTTGGTGACCCAAATCACAACTTCTCTATCCGTATTGTAACTGTTGTTCAGGATCTCTGTGAACTCATTGCCAGCATTCAAGCCCTGATGAAGGAAGTTTGAGCCCCTAAAATGCATTGGCTTCCTGACAACTTGGAAAATAAATTGTCACTGGACTTATTCAAGCCTTGTGGCAGTCTCATACTTTTTAATGCATTCCATACTACTCCAGGGACATTTTGGTACAGCCCAGTTGAGAGTGAGAGCTGCCTCTGAAAGTTGGACTCTTTTTCCCTATTTGCCTACCAGGTCCCAAATTCCACCACATGTTTTGTCAAAGCCTGCAACATGTCACAGGTAACAAATCTGTGGCTCCTACTATCTCTCAATGATCATAAAACAGAAACAACAAATGATTTTGGGTGTTTGGCTTATATATTTTTTTCTAATTAGCACATTTCAGCACCCCCAGCTTTAGAAACAAAATCACTACTAGGGTAGAGTTAGATTATCTAAACCATTATTAGAAATTTTGGGAAAGTTCTTGTTTGGGTTTAAAGGGTTTGTTAACCCATCTATATAAGACTATGCCAGCCCCTCTATTAGAGGCTGGCACAGCACACTGTGTCAGTAGTTTTCAAAAACGAGAGTTCTAATAGGGATGGGCCGAACGGTCCCCTGTCCGGTTCACACCAGAACTTTCGAACACCGCGAAAGTTCGGACCCGGATAACGAACCCCATTAAATCAATGGGATCCGAACGTCAAAAATCAAAAATTCCCAATTTCGAAGGCTTATATGCAAGTAATTGGGCATACAATTGTTATAGGGGTCCAGGTCCTGCCCTGGGGGACATGTATCAATAAAAAAAAAGTTTGTGAAAACTTCATTTTTAAATGAGCAGTGATTCTTTGATTTTTAAAGTGAAAGCCTAAAAATGAAAAATTCCTTACATTATAGTGCCTGGGGGGTCCCCTTAGTCTACATGTAAAGTGGCAGATCTGTACCATGTCTATATAAAACCAATACAGCGCTCTATGGGATCGTTCAGTTATTAAATGCACACTTAAAATATTTAAAAACAACTGTCAAATGGAAATGAGAGAATGAGAATAAAAACAATATAAAAACTCATTGCCATTGTTGATGCACTGTGAAGAAATGTATGCATGATACCACCATAGGTCCAGATGACGAAGGCTTAACATCAACAGGTCTGCTTCCAATCTCGATCCTGGGATGGATAACCCGATATTCAGGGGAGTCACCAGGATGGTAAGGCAGGGGTCGCAATAATAAGACCGGTGGCTTGTCACAGGTGTCCGGCCCGCTGTGCCACGGGAGGTGTATTTTTGTGACCTCGCCTTCCCATCCTGGTGATTCCCCCTGAATATCGGGTTATCCATCCCAGGATCGAGATTGAAAGCAGACCTGTTGATGTTAACCCCTTGTCATCTGGACCTATGGTGGTATCGTGCACACATTTCTTCACAGTACATGAACAATAGCAATGAGTTTTTATATTGTTTTTATACTCATTATCTCATTTCCATTTGACAATTGTTTTTAAATATTTTAAGTGTGCATTTAATAAATGAACTTTACTTGGCATATTATCTGCAACGTTTCTTACACGCTGATCCCATAGAGCGCTACATTGGTTTTATATGTTCTGTTGTCCACCTTTTCCAGTGGTTGACAGCTGCACTGGGTTTCAGCTTTCTCTTACATCCTCCAGGGTATGCACACCTTTACTAATGACTGGCAGTTCTAGTGCTTAAGGAATCTTTTGGTTTTGCTGTACCATGTCTAGAATCTGCTGCAGCAATAATTGCATTTACAGTCAGGTCCATAAATATTGGGACATCAACACAATTCTAATCTTTTTGGCTCTGTACAGCACCACAAGGGATTTGAAATGAAACAAACAAGATGGGCTTTAACTGCAAACTTTCATCTTTAATTTGAGGGTATTTACATCCAAATCAGGTGAACGGTATAGGAATTTCAACAGTTTGTATATGTGCCTCCCACTTTTTAAGGGACCAAAAGTAATGGGACAGATTAACAATCATCCATCAAACTTTCACTTTTTAATACTTGGTTGCAAATCCTTTGCAGTCAATTACAGCCTTAAGTCTGGAACGCATAGACATCACCAGACACTGGGTTTCATCCCTGGTGATGCTCTGCTAGGCCTCTACTGCAACTGTCTTTAGTTCCTGCTTGTTCTTGGGGCATTTCCCTTCAGTTTTGTCTTCAGCAAGTGAAATGCATGCTCAATCAGATTCAGGTCAGGTGATTGACTTGGATATTGCATAACATTCCATTTCTTTCCCTTAAAAAACTCTTTGGTTGCTTTCGCAGTATGCTTCGGGTCATTGTCCATCTGCACTGTGAAGCGCCGTCCAATGAGTTCTGAAGCATTTTGCAGAATATAGGCAGATAATATTGCCTGAAACACTTCAGAATTCATCCTGCTGCTTTTGTCAGCATTCACATCATCAATAAATACAAGAGAACCAGTTCCACCAGCCATACATGCCCACGCCATGACACTACCACCACCGTGCTTCACTGATGAGGTGGTATGCTTTGGATCATGAGCAGTTCCTTTCCTTCTCCATACTCTTCTCTTCCCATCACTCTGGTACAAGTTGATCTTGGTCTCATCTGTCCATAGGATGTTGTTCCAGAACTGTGAAGGCTTTTTTAGATGTTGTCTGGCAAACTCTAATCTGGCCTTCCTGTTTTTGAGGCTAACCAATGGTTTACATCTTGTGGTGAACCCTCTGTATTCACTCTGGTGAAGTCTTCTCTTGATTGTTGACTTTGACACACATACACCTACCTCCTGGAGAGTGTTCTTGATCTGGCCAACTGTTTTGAAGGGTGTTTTCTTCACCAGGGAAAGAATTCTTCGGTCATCCACAACAGTTGTTTTCCGTGGTCTTCCCGGTCTTTTGGTGTTGCTGAGCTCACCGGTGCATTCTTTTTTAAGGATGTTCCAAACAGTTGATTTGGCCACACCTAATGTTTTTTGCTATCTCTCTGATGGGTTTGTTTTGTTTTTTCAGCCTAATGATGGCTTGCTTCACTGCTAGTGACAGCTCTTTGGATCTCATATTGAGAGTTAACAGCAACAGATTCCAAATGCAACTAGAACACTTGAAATAAACTCTGGACCTTTTATCTGCTCCTTGTAAATGGGATAATGAGGGAATAACACACACCTGGAACAGCTGAGCAGCCAATTGTCCCATTACTTTTGGTCACTTAAAAAGTGGGAGGCACATATACAAACTGTTGTAATTCCTACACCATTCACCTGATTTGGATGTAAATACCCACAAATTAAAGATGAAAGTCTGCAGCTAAAGCACATCTTGTTCGTTTCATTTCAAATCCATTGAGATGGTGTATAGAGCCAAAAAGATTAGAATTGTGTTGTTATCGTCCCAATATTTATGGACCTGACTGTATAAAGCCAAAAAAATGAAATTTTCCCTGCAAGCTGCCTTTATTTTGCTCAGCAACAGCTGGGGAGACAGTGTATGATGAGGCCACAATGTAGTGCACTGGGAAGAAGATTAGAGATTTTTTGGATACATTCTGGTGTCACTTTGACTTTGGATAGAAGTACCGGGTGCGTAAAAATTGGTCTTTATGTGTCGGTGGCCTCTCTCCTGTAACCCTATAGAGGTACTCTTAAAGAAAGCAAGAATTGGCCTTGCTGTAAAAAATTCCAATGATGTGCACCTGTCACACAGGTGCAGAAAAATTACTCTTGGGTGTCAGGGGTGCCTTCTCACCATAACCCTATGGAGATGCTCTTGCTGAAGGCAAAAAAAAAATTGCAATGATATGCACCTGTCAAACAGGTGCTGAAAAATCGATCTTTGGATGGTAATTGTGCCCATGAAACCAGTACCAAAAACATTCTTCCAGATGAAATGATTGAACACCCTCAAAGCTAGGCAGCCTCGAATTCCTGCAGAGATTCCACATCACAAAAAGACTTAATCAGTGACAGCGGCATCAGGGATAATCCAGGACTGATTCATTTTCAAACGGTCCACAGATTCTGTGGACAGACGCTTTCTATGATTAGTAACGAAACCTCCTGCAGCACTGAATGCCCGTTCTGAAAGCATGCTGGATGCAGGGCAGCCCAACAACTCAGTAGCATACTGGGCAAGTTCTGGCCCGTGGTCTATTCTCATGACCCAGTAAGTCAGTGGATCGTCAGCTGGAAAACTCTCCATCCCTGTTTTGGCCCCGAGGTAATCGTCCACCATGTGATGCAGATGCTACCGATGGGATGTGGAAGCTGACAGACCTGAGCGGCGAGGATTAAAAAAAATTCCAAAATGCATCCAACGCTTCTTCTATTTCACCTTCTCCACTGTGCTGTGTAATCTGCTTTAAGGGACCAGGATCTGTATACTTTTTTTGGGTTAACAAGCACTTTAATTGTTTCTCAGTAAAAGAAATTGTTAATCTTTTTATTTGAAGCTCTATACATCAAATTGAACAGAAAATCAGTTGTGGAGAAAATTAGCAAAGAAAACTTAGTCCAAGAGGAACAGCTATGGGCTTTGAGCACTGCAAGGTTTACCATAAATCCTTGGTCCTTATAGCTGACCAGGACAACAATAGGACTTTTTGCTGTATAGCTATCCGCCATACAATGATCCCCTATCATCAGCAGAAATACAGATAGTTATCTCATATTATATACTGTATATATACACATTATCACAACATTCCAAGTAGCTTTGAGGTTATCTGTCTACAGGCTCCAGTGGTGGGAACTGACCCTGACTAAAGTACATTATATTGCCAAAAGTATTGGGATGCCTGCCTTTACACACACATTAATTTTAATGGCATCCCAGTCTTATGCCCCGTACACACGTTTGGACATTGATCGGACATTCCGACAACAAAATCCTAGGATTTTTTCCGACGGATGTTGGCTCAAACTTGTCTTGCATACACACGGTCACACAAAGTTGTCGGAAAATCCGATCATTCTGAACGCGGTGACGTAAAACACGTACGTCGGGACTATAAATGGGGCAGTAGTCAATAGCTTTCATCTCTTTATTTATTCTGAGCATGCGTGGCACTTTGTGCGTCGGATTTGTGTACACACGATCGGAAATTCCGACAACAGATTTTGTTGTCGGAAAATTTTATAGCCTGCTCTCAAACTTTGTGTGTCGGAAAATCCGATGAAAAATGTGTGATGGAGCCTACACACGGTCAGAATTTCCGACAACAGGGTCCTATCACACATTTTCCATTGGAAAATCTGTCCACAAGGTTTAGGAGTGTGTCTATGGGAATGTTCGACCTTTCTTCCAGAAGCGCATTTGTGTGGTCAATCACTGATGGGGACAAGAAGGCCTGGCTCGCAGTCTCCGCTCTAATTCATGCCACAGTCTAGGGGATGTTGTTTTTGTTGTTTTGAGATACTCCAAGATAGGAACTATGTACAACTGATGACCTAATCTTCCTTTCTGCTTTACAGTGACACTAAACACACACTGTTTAATTTACATTGTCCCTTCTCTTTCTGTATATGGATGATGGCACTGTAATTATTCTAACGATGAAAAAACAAAGTACTTTTGGTTTCTTAATCGATATTCAGCTGTCACATGACCCAGATCTTTCCCAGACTGTCTGCAGGGAAACATAAGCAGGAGGGGCTTCTAGTCCATCGCTGCAGGTTACATGTTATGGTTAGCGGGCATGAAGCACAAGGGAGGGAGTGGGCTGTCATTTACCAATGTGTATACGCCCACACCCACATGTGTGACTCTATAGTCACATGGGCTGCTTGGATGTGATAGGAAGGAAATGTACAGCATAGAATTTCACTGAAAACTGAACATGTGCAGGGTTGCCACCACAGCTACAAAATCCCTACTTAAATTACGGACATAGAAAGAAAGGGGAGATAGAGAGCAGCAGGATCAACCAGGAGTTTTGCAGAATACAGAAAACGTATCTCACAGTGACTGAGGGAGTATGAACTGCATGTAATGCACCATTTATTGATAGTTTTTTATGGTGTGGGTTTAGTGACACTTTAGGTAGTAGTAGAAGAAGTAGAGCAATGTCGCTTCTCTTTAGTGGACAATATCTGGACAGAACTCTTCAGGACACCCGCCGGTGTCTCCTTTAAAAGACCCACAGATGAATAAACTAGGCACCAGAGGAGTAGCTAGAGCACAAGGTCCCCAAGATCTTCCTAATGTCTGTACTCACTAGGCCCAAGGAGAGATGGATGCCTCATTTCCAATGATCCAACCGATGCCCTCCAGTGATACCAGACAGATCTGTGGCAGACACCTCCCCTCAGTCAGCTTCTCCTAAGCACCGGGGTCTCCGCTTTCTTCCCTCAGGTCGCCCACCTGAGGTCTCCACATGGTAAACTGAGCTTGAGAGGACAGCGTGCCTCGCTCACTCTGGGACAAGACCCAGAGCTCCGTGTGCTCACTGAATAAACACAGCTACCCTGCATTCCATCAGAGCCTGTCTCTCTGGGATAGGCTGGGGCTGTATTAATATTCATGCTGCCATCTGCATAGCTACCTATTATCCAGAAACTTCCAAAGCTTCTTGGATGCAGAGGGAGCTATTAGACCAGACTGGCAGCAGCCGAGCACACAGAGCAGTCCTGGCTAGCAGATTGCAGCTTCACTGATTACAGTGAGCATAATTTGCTTTTGCCTGTTAAAGCGGAGTTTCACCCAAATTTTGAACAATATCTGTATGTATTCTCTTCCTTGCCTAGATGCTGACATGCCGTTTAAAAAAATTTAAGTCGCCGTAATTACCTTTTATTTTTCTATTCTTCTTTGCACTTCCTGGTACTCCTCCCATGGGAGTAGGCGTGTTTCTAGCCTCTCCCAGACTCCTGGGAGCTGGTCTCAGGCTTCCCAGGATGCCACTGAGCATATGCGGGAACGAGCAGTGAATGCTGGGAGCACAGCATTCACCACATCCAGGAAATAACTGCTTGTGGGCTTCAAATGCCCACAATGAAGATGGAAACCGCCTGCAGTGAATAATATAAGTTATTCTTTCCGACGAAATCTGACACAGGCGGACATATTACACACAATATGTGAGTATGTAATGCTGAGAAGAAAAGTTTGTGAATGAACTCAAAAAAAAAAAAAAAACGATAGATAGGTGGACCCCCGCTTTAAGCCAGATACAGCCACACTGATTACAGTATCAAAACACAACTAATATTAATTTATCTAATCCTAGCACCTACCTAGGAGGGTGCTACACATTGTATGACATTTTTGTTCAGTACACAGAAAGTTACAAGGGCACTGGATTTCTGGCAGGAAAACAGGTATTTGTTTATACTTGCAGATAAATGTACTTTATGCTACTAATGCCTGAAACATGAAAACTAATGAAGCCACTACATTTGAGATCTTTCCTTAAAAAGCCCCCCCCCCCCCCCACAAAAAATGAAAAGTCAGCTGCTACAAATACTGTAGCTGCTGACTTTCAATATTAGGACACTTACCTGTCCAGTGTTCCCGCGATGTTGGCATCCCAGCCGATTTTTGAATCGGCTCTTGGGTGCTGCTGCCGCCATTCATGGTAAGGGAGACTGGCAGTGGAGACTTTCCCTAGTTCAGTTCCCTACTGCGCATGCGCGAAGCGCGCTGCACTTTCCGACTGACCTGGTGGCGGAGGAAGGAGGAGGGCGCCAAACTTTCGAGGGACGGCGCCACGGACCAGTCTCCTGGAAGTGGAGAAGGGAACCTGTCAAAAACAGGTACCTGTTACCCCGTCCCCCCTGAAAGGTGCCAATTGTGGCACCGGAAGGGGGGAGGAAGCAATTAAGTGGAGGTTCCACTTTTGGGTGGAACTCCGCTTTAAGAATGTGAGTGCATTTAACACATTTAATGCATGTTAGTTACTTACGTATATAAGCCTCCCTTGTGTAGACATCCAAAACTCTAAGGGGCCAATTCACTAAGAGTTAAATAACGGCCAACAAAAATGCGGTAAAATAAGGCTTGTGGTGAATCAGTTGTGAAAGTGTAGTTTACGACGAATTTTGCATTAAATACCAAATGTGGCATTTGTTTGATTTAGTGCTAATTACCGTATTATTTATTTAATTTACCACATTGAGCTGGTTGCTAAGGACCGGGCTGGGAAGCCGGCTGCCGCGTCCTTAACAACAGATGACTCATCAGCTGGCAGCGGGTTACCCGCTGACTGCTGAATGTAAAAAAAACCCATCTCGACACTTAAAAATGATGAAAAAAAAAAAAAGCTTGCCCCCCCCGCTCAATGTATACCAGGCCCTTCGGGTCTGGTATGGAATTTAAGGGGAACCCCACGCCAAAATGAATTAAAAAAATAAAAATAAAAACGGCGTGGGGTCCCATCATAATACATACCAGACCCTTATCCGAGCATGCAGTCCGGCAGGTCAGAGAAGGGAGGGACAACCCCCCCATGTGAATAAGTATGGGGTACATTGTACTCCTACCCATTCACCAAAAAAAATGTCAAAAAGTATTAAAAACACAGAGACATTTTTGACAATTCCTTTATTAAAAAATAAAAATAAAAAAACTGTGTCCCCCGATGTAAATGCCTCCTATGCCGTTTGACAGTTCTTACAGTATATAGGTAAGGATGGGGCCACCTGGCGACGTCACCTGGTGGCACCACCCACCTCGTGCACCGACTGGTGCATCTAGATTCTGATAAGCCCCTGCCCGCAGACCCCCACAACCACTGGCCAGGTTGAGGGCATGTGGTCTCATATGGTTTAGGGGAGGAGCTGCTCACTTGCTCTCCCCCCCTTTCCTGACCTACTGGGCTGCATGCTCGGATAAAGTTCTGTAATGGATTTTCGGGGGGGACCCCATGCCGCTTTTCTTTTAAACTTTTTTCATCATTTTTAATTGTCACCATTTTTTTTTACATTCGGATGAGTCATCCGTTGTTAAGGACACGGCTGCCGTCTTACCGGCCCGCTCCTTAGCAACCAGCTATTTGTCAAAATTTTTTTTGACAAATTCCGCATGTGATACCACTAGCAAAACCCTGGTGATAAATATTGCATTTTTTTTTACTCTCTGTTCTGATTGTGAATCGGATTTAAGAGCTTTTTTAAACAATATTTACCAGCACATTTTTAATTTTGCGGTAAATACTGCATAATCGTTATTTTTTTTAAATTAATTTAAATTCATTTATTTTATGCAATAATTTATGCAAATAAGTCACGTGACTGCTTTATTGCATGCGGTAAACGTTAGTGAATGGACTCGTAAGCCTCTGGCTGGGTTCTGCCATCTTGGATGTGATGTCAGCAACCACGGCAAACTCAGAGCAGTCACTCAAGTGACAATAGTATTTCCATTCCTTTCTCCGCCAGCAGCTACATAAACGGTTATGTAGTCAGTTGAGGGGTAGAGGAGCTGGGCCAGCACAGAAAGTAATTAGACACTCCCAAAAAAGGTGAGGGCTTTGACGTGCAAGGGGAAGGGGGCTGTGCTGAGGAATGGTCTTCCTGGACTTATCAAATTTTCTAGTAATATCCAAGTAACATTGCAAGTAATTTCAAAGTAAGTAAGCATTTAAATGACCTGAGTTTTTTTGTGCTTTTACCTGCAGTTGTTTAAGTTGGTGACGGGGTCTTTTTATTTTTGCCTCACTGACTTCAATGCAATTTGTCAAAATGGCAACATTTTACCAAAATCTTTCCATCTTTTTGCTGAAATTTTCAGACTCAATTTTTTTTCCATCCTTAATGATCAGCAATATTAGCTATTATTACCTTAAACAGATACCTTCAAGATTTCATCTACACAGACCTGGGCATAGTATGGGTAGAACGTTTATTAATTTAGGTGGTTTGCCAAAGTGATCACCCCCTGTGTCCAGAGATCCAGGAGTTAGATTATTTCCAGCTAGTGTCCAGTTTGATATGTAAGATCTTCAGTGAGTGTAAATAATCTTTTAAGGGTTTACGTTTGATGTTTTTTTCTAACAATGTCACATCCATGAAAGCACTTATTCTTGGAAAACGCAGACACCTGCTGCTTAAGAGAACATGAGAATCCTCTGGCTTTAAATAAAGTAAATATTTCACCAAAGTGATTTCTTAAGTAGCTCCAAGTATGACAGATATCTGAGAAGAGCTGGCTCCACGGAGTCTTGTGTTGCTGTATTGCTGGAGATCGTAGAATTTAAGTGTGACAGACCAGCAAAAATCCAGTACATGAGGTTTTAGCTGGGGTCTTTTAATGCGGAGAAAAAAGAAAAAAAATCAATAAATTTGCCCATATGTCAAAAAAGATGTCAATTGTGCCCTACACTACCTCAACCCCCCCCCCCTTACAATTAAATCATATCTCCTAAAACAAGCCCTTAATGTGCATGTCACGAGTAGTGTTGGGCGAACGGTTCTGGCCAAGCAGAAGTTTGGCCCGCACTTCGCCCATTTGTGTGTTCTCCGATCCAGCACAGACATCTGTGCTTTGAGTTCCTCCCCTTTTGAGGTGTATGTCCTGGGTCCGTTTCCGTCTTTTGCCGGGAGCTGCGATGCGCTCTGCGTGCCCATGTCCCCTCCGTCCCCCTGTGCTTTGCCTCGGGGGGAGGGGGCTCACCCACAGCGCATCGGCGCCACGCCTCCTGCTTCCCGTGTGCCGTCTGGACTTGACGCCATCACGTCAAGCATGTGACGCTGCTATCTCAGCCGGCTTGGTGGGGGAAGTGAGCGTCTGTCAAGGGCGGTTCCTACCGCCGGCGTCGGAGCTCCTCCCCTCTATAGCCGCGCTCGCGTGACGCTGGTGGCGGGCAGCGTGCACGTGTGTGGAGCGGTATATCTGGCCTCCCCCGACACAGCTCCCCATTGCCTTCCTAACATCTGACGACGCAGGTCACCTTACCATTCTCTCCCAGCAGTGAACTTGGTAAGTTCTCCTGGACGATTACTCACTACCCCATAATTAGACATCACTCTCTAATATGAATGAACATCATATTACCTGCTACTATGTACCCTTGTAGACTTTATGACATCTTGACACTATTCATCCTTGCAGATGGTTTTGGTGGCCACTTTGGTTCCAACATTCTGACTTACCACGCATAATCCCTTGCTGTGTCCTGTGCTTTCTGGGGAGTTCTGGATGTATGCCCTACCAGCGCGCTGTTTGATCACCTCAGCTCCCGGCATAGATTGGTTGACCCAGGTGTCATACGTACTATACCTCATTTACAGTGAGTCCTTGTAAGTATTTTGGGATACATCTTTCTATCACCTCTTGGATAGGTTCCACTATATTCCACTAATAATATCTTATTATATCTCATAGATATATTATCAGCACCCGCCCCTGATGAGTGTGAAATACACGAAACGCGTCGGGCATTACTACTTGGGATGCAGATAAAAGCCCCCCTTGTTACCATCTGTTTTGGGCAATTTAGGTTGTCTTGGGATGCCTCTCCTTACCCCGATGAATTTCTTTACAATTTCTCTTCCTACTCTGATTATGCAATGTTTGGTCTCACTGTCTCAATTGCTAGTATTGTCAACATATTTCTGTACATTATGAACTCATTAGAATGTATCACTGATCAATCAGACCACTGTGGGGCACTTGGCTACTATACTCGGATGTACCCCAGTTGCCTGTATTGCATGCACACTTTTAATATTGTGTATGAACAAACATGAAATTACATTTATTATAATGTGTTTTACCTATGTGGTTTTTGTTATTGATTCTGTATTATGTTTTTATGACAATAAATATGTACCTATTGAAAGTATCTCCACCACGTCTATGGCCTCAATTAAAGTCCCAAACTTTTTCATTTACCTTGAAATAGGGATGGAGGCACATTCTATATGTGCCTCATTTAAAGTCCCAAACCCTCCCATTGCCTCTTTACATTAGGGATGGAGATCCATAGACTGGACTGACAGCCCCTCTCCTTTTCCCTGTCATCCAGGTGTGAGATCATTTAGCCCGGCATACTCCACCATTATGTCTGGGCTTATGCTCTAGAGACATTAGTCTCCTCTGCATACCAGTGAGAGGATCCAGCACAGACATCTGTGCTTTGAGTTCCTCCCCTTTTTGAGGTGTATGTCCTGGGTCCGTTTCCGTCTTTTGCCGGGAGCTGCGATGCGCTCTGCGTGCCCATGTCCCCTCCGTCCCCCTGTGCTTTGCCTCGGGGGGAGGGGGCTCACCCACAGCGCATCGGCGCCACGCCTCCTGCTTCCCGTGTGCCGTCTGGACTTGACGCCATCACGTCAAGCATGTGACGCTGCTATCTCAGCCGGCTTGGTGGGGGAAGTGAGCGTCTGTCAAGGGCGGTTCCTACCGCCGGCGTCGGAGCTCCTCCCCTCTATAGCCGCGCTCGCGTGACGCTGGTGGCGGGCAGCGTGCACGTGTGTGGAGCGGTATATCTGGCCTCCCCCGACACAGCTCCCCATTGCCTTCCTAACATCTGACGACGCAGGTCACCTTACCATTCTCTCCCAGCAGTGAACTTGGTAAGTTCTCCTGGACGATTACTCACTACCCCATAATTAGACATCACTCTCTAATATGAATGAACATCATATTACCTGCTACTATGTACCCTTGTAGACTTTATGACATCTTGACACTATTCATCCTTGCAGATGGTTTTGGTGGCCACTTTGGTTCCAACATTCTGACTTACCACGCATAATCCCTTGCTGTGTCCTGTGCTTTCTGGGGAGTTCTGGATGTATGCCCTACCAGCGCGCTGTTTGATCACCTCAGCTCCCGGCATAGATTGGTTGACCCAGGTGTCATACGTACTATACCTCATTTACAGTGAGTCCTTGTAAGTATTTTGGGATACATCTTTCTATCACCTCTTGGATAGGTTCCACTATATTCCACTAATAATATCTTATTATATCTCATAGATATATTATCAGCACCCGCCCCTGATGAGTGTGAAATACACGAAACGCGTCGGGCATTACTACTTGGGATGCAGATAAAAGCCCCCCTTGTTACCATCTGTTTTGGGCAATTTAGGTTGTCTTGGGATGCCTCTCCTTACCCCGATGAATTTCTTTACAATTTCTCTTCCTACTCTGATTATGCAATGTTTGGTCTCACTGTCTCAATTGCTAGTATTGTCAACATATTTCTGTACATTATGAACTCATTAGAATGTATCACTGATCAATCAGACCACTGTGGGGCACTTGGCTACTATACTCGGATGTACCCCAGTTGCCTGTATTGCATGCACACTTTTAATATTGTGTATGAACAAACATGAAATTACATTTATTATAATGTGTTTTACCTATGTGGTTTTTGTTATTGATTCTGTATTATGTTTTTATGACAATAAATATGTACCTATTGAAAGTATCTCCACCACGTCTATGGCCTCAATTAAAGTCCCAAACTTTTTCATTTACCTTGAAATAGGGATGGAGGCACATTCTATATGTGCCTCATTTAAAGTCCCAAACCCTCCCATTGCCTATTTGTGTGTTCTCCGAACACCCAAATTTTCTGTGTGTTCGGTGGATTGAATATGTTGTTAAGGAGCGGAGCCAGGAATCTGGCCAGCGCGTTCTTAACAACGGATGATTTATCAGCTGTCAGCGGATTTCCCCGCTGACAGCTCAAAAAAAAAAAAATGCAGATAAAAAAAGAAAAAAAAAAATAGGCCACACCAAAATAAAAAAAATGGTGTGGCCTCTCCCCCCAAATCCATACTAGACCCTTATTTGAGCACGCAGGAAAAGTGGGAACAAGCACCCCCCCTCCCCCTTTGAACCATACCAGGCCACATGCCTTTAACTTGGGGACGTGCATAAGAAGAAGTACATTGTACTTCTATCCATTCACCAAAAAGAAATAGAAATAGACATGTTTTTGACCATTCCTTTAAAAAAAAAAAAAAAAAGAAAAAGTCCCGCAATGTAGATCTGCCGATGGAACTGAAAAAAACACACAAAAACGATCCGCCATCAATGAAGGCTGACCACCTGCTGCAGGCTCCGCCATTTGACAGTTCTTATATAGGTAAGGGGCGGAGCCACCTAGCGACGCCACCTGATAGCCCCACCCCCTTGTGACCCAGCATGCATCGGTCGGACATGGGGACAAGATGCCCCCCTGTCCCAAAGCACCCCCCCCTGTTGAGAGCATGTGGCCTGATATGGTTCAGGGGGGGGGGGCATTCACTCGCACCCCCTTTTCTGACCTGTCGGGGGAGGGGGGTGTTCGCTCGTCCCCCCCTTTCTTGACCTGTCGGGCTGCATGCTCAGATGAGGGTCTGGTACGGAATTTTGGAGGGGAGAAAACGCCATTCAAAAAACAAAAAATGTAAATCCATACTAGACCCGAAGGGCCTGGTATGGACTGGGGGGGGGGCATCCCCTTTTTTTCTTTATGTTTTTTAAATAGCCGGGTGCCGGAAATTACAACCATAAGTTAATTTAAATGTGATTTGACTCCTTTTTTTTCCCTTGTCATTTTTGCTGCAGCATGTTCTATACAAGCTACAGATGCTCCACTTTACAAGGTGATTAAGGTGACCCCCCAGTACTGTATTTGAAGGAATTTTTAATTTTTATTGTTTCACTTTAAGCATCAATAAAATCACTGCTCCCTTTAAAAAAAAAAAAAAAAATTGCATTGGTACATCTTTCCCAGGCCAGTACCCTGACCCCCAAATCCTTTTTATGGCCAAATACTTGCATATTAACCTTCAAAACGGGGACTTTCAAATCCTCATGTTGGGCTCTTATAGATTTCAATGGAGTTCGTGTTTCAGGGCCGAACACCCCCCTTTTCAGTTCGCAGCAGAACTCCCGAATAACGGGGTGTTCGGCCCATCTCTAGTCATGAGTAAGGCTGGCTTTGGATAATAGCCAACGGGCTGAACATAAAAAAAAAAAAAAACACCAATGAAACTAACAAGTTCCTCCATCCACACATCCTGTGCTATAGTGTTCTGACAGCAGGAGCTTCTGCATTTCCAACATTCCCATATGACAGAAGTCAATTGTTAGATCAATTTCTGTCGAGCATAAACAGCCATAGATGAATTGAAATTTGGCCAGTCCCTGCTGAACAAGCTGGATTTCGATCCATCTATGGCCAGCTTAAAGTGGAACTACACTGCATCTGAGCACCACAAACCAAAAACATTATTTAGTTAATTTTTAAATATTCAAAGCAAACTCACCAATCCATCCATCCATGTCCCCATGCTTTATTTCCTGAGAAATCACTTTGAAAAACACCCCCTAGCATTTCTGGCATTGGCCATCTTGAGCAAGAGTAGCATTTACTTCCTGGAATCCATCTGCCCTCCCCTTCCCCCCTCCTTAAAGCGGAGTTCCACCCAAAAGTGGAAGCTCCTCTTATCTGCTTCCCCCCCCTCCGGTGCCACATTTGACACCTTTTGGGGGGAGCGGATACCTGTCAAAAAACAAGTACCAGCTCGCACTTCTGTGTAAGGTCGCCGTGGTGACTTACGTGATTTACGGCCCCTCCTCCTTCCCCCACTGCCTTCTGGGAGACACACACAGGTCCCAGAAGATAGCAGGACCATTTAGAGAGTGCAGCGCGACTCGCGCATGCGCACTAGGGAACAGGCTGGGAAGCAGCAAGGCTTCCCTTCCTGTTTCCCTTAGTAAGGATGCCAGCGCCTGCACCTGAAGCCGATGACTGGATCGGCTACGGGTGCCAACATTGCGGGATACCTGGACAGGTAAGTGTCCTTATAGTCAATGTCAGCAGCTACAGTATTTGTAGCTGCTGATTTTTAATTTTTTTTAATACAGGCTGGAACTCCACTTTAAGACTCTTGTATGATGACTCTTTGATGTATGTATCATTTGTCTAAGCCTGGAAAAGAGGAAGTAACTGAAGAAATGTAAAAAAAAAAAAAGTTTAAAATAAGTTGATTTTAATATACTTTTCTATCTATTCAATAATGCTAGCTGTGTAAGGATTAAAAATAGTTGTTGATTAAGAGAGTGAAGTTTCACATTAAAGATGAAAAAAATAGAGATTTTTGAATTCACTGAAAAATCTGTACATTTTGGAAACTTTTTGCCATTCCAATAAATTATATCGGATTTAAAGCAGAACCCCATGACACCACCAATATAGCGCATACGCAGAAGATTTCCTGCACATGCACAAAGACTGCAAAATTTAGGGAATTCCCCATTTGCCTTTGCGCATGCACAGAAAACTCAGCACGTGCGCAGATGGACAGGTGAAACCCGAACATGGGCAGATATACAGAAGGGCTTACTGAGGGCTTGAAGCCTTGCAGCCCATCTTCTGAGTCACAGACCTGGAGCAAGTATACAGCATTTGATAATAGGGGAAAAGTTGGATTTGCGTTTCTTTATAAGCATGGTTGCCAGACTACCTGCACTTCAGACTGAGAGCTCTATTATTTATTTATCTAAAAAACAGGTTTCCGTTAAAGGAGCGGTATTTCAAAATATCCTACTGAGCTACCCTTGCATACAGGGATTTGAGTTGTGTCTTCTTCACTGCGTGCATCTCTCTCTCTCTCACTCTCTCTCTCTCTCTCAGGGCCTAGAGCCTCTGACCCAGTCCATCATGTCTCCAAACAGCCCATTATGGAACAATCCATTTTTTCCACATTTTTATACGTTCCCTGACTGCTGGGCACAATTTTAAAATAAAAACCATGACATATGTAGACAGGTGGAGTTCAATACTTCCCCAGCCAGGAAGGCTAGTGTTATTATGTTCCTGAGTTTGTCTAGTGGGTTTTCTTGGGTCCAACCCTCCAGTTCTGTGGCTATGAAAAGGAACAAGGGCCTGGACCCAGAAAAACAGAAAGAGAGATAGAGAGAGAAATGTGTGAAAATCACTCATTGCCAGAAGCTGGATCGCCAGTGCCATGCCGAGTTCTGAGTTTCTGCTATTAAACTGGAGTTCCACCCACTTTTACAACTCTTCAGCATCCCTCACTAAACTGTGCACTGTAAACAAATTGGATATTTTTAATTTTTTTTTTCTCAGCACCTACTGTATATCTGCTGTATTCATTTTTCACTTCCTCCTCCCTGGCCGCGGCCCATCGCATCATTTCCTGTTTGCAATGCCTTCTGGGAAGGGGTGGCAACTTCCTCTGAAACTGCTGTTGCTATGGAAACCTGACCTGAAACCTATTACACTGCTTGTGCTGCACTGAGCATGTGCGAGATCTGCAAGGATGAGATCCAGGAAGAAATACAGTCTGGCTTCAGATGGCCACACTTAAGATGGCCACGGCCTGCTGTAAGTTTATAAAATAACAAACTACTGCTATAAACTAACAAAACAGACCTTAGTTTACAGACTAACTTTACTAGAATACATTAGGCTTGTGTATTAAAGGGGTATTTTTATTTAAAAAGTATCATTTCGGCCAGAACACCACTTTAAGGGATGCTGCTGGGATTTACAGTCCTCCCTGAAGATACCATCCATGGCCTCTGCCAATAATGGACTCTTTCCTATGCAGGTATGCTGGGTAGGGTTGCCACCTCATCCCTTTAAACCCGAACACATTAATTACACAGGTTCTGTGGCTGATTAAAGTGGTAATTAAACTCACTTGGTGCCGTATCTGCATTTAATTAGCCTCAGAACCTGTGTAATTCAAAGGTGTTCGGGTTTAAAGGGATGAGGTGGCAACCCGAATGCTGGGGCAACCACAAGCCTAAAGTTATGGACTAGGAATGTTAGGGAAAGACTGCACTTTATGTTGAACTGTTGTGTTAACTTTTTCTTAAGTAACTCTTTGAAACTTTGCCTTTGCCTGGTCTGAAGTTACTAAAGGGGTGTAATGCAAGTAACCGACACATATAGTCTACAGCTCAGGTCAGTTAAAACACACCAGGGTATGAAGACATCAGTGTAAGAGTTAATGCGGTACAGAAAACAGAAAGTGGTTACTAGGGGTAACAAGGTTTAACTAGCATCCTGTCCTACGCGTGTACAAATGGTGCAGGTGAGACAGCCTCCTTCAGGAGGAGTTATTGTCAGCATTCTCTCCATGAGCAGGACCGTCTTCCATAGCAACGGGAGCAGACTAGCACAACAGAGGTCCCCAGCCTGTACACAGGTACGGATGAGGAAGAGTTAAGTGAGGTTCACACACACGGAGTCAGCGCTAAGTGCACTGTTGGGCTCCATACTGCTACTAGGAGTGAGGTAATGGTGAGATACGCTGGACAGGTGGAGAGGGCAAGGCCTCTGCGTGTCCCTCCTAAATGCATCAGTGACTGTGGTGGTTTTTATCAATGTTTCTCAACTCCAGTCCTCAAGTACCCCCAAAAGGTCATGTTTTCAGGATTTCCCTCAGATGAAACGGCTGTGGTAATTACTAAGGCAGTGAAACTGATCAAATCACCTGTGCAAAATAATAGCCTGAAAACATGACCTGATGGAGGTACTTGAGGACTGAAGTTGAAAAACATTGGTGTATATTAACATTTAGAGAGTTTACTGGGTTTCAGTCATCGGTTCAAGCAAAGATACCCCATGTGTTCTGCCCTCACTATACGTGGCTGAGGTATAATTAGACAGACAGCTAACTCTCCTCCCTTAAAGCGGTTGTATAGTCTATTTTTTAACTTTTACCTACAGGTAAGCCTATAATAAGGCTTACCTGTAGGTAAAAAAAAATATCTCCTAAACCTCTTTAGTTTAGGAGATATTCCCCTTGCTATGAGCCGCTAACTGCAGCGGTGCATGCGCACAGGGGATTCTCGGCTGAAGGCCCGGCAGGTGCCGGACCTTGTTGGGAAAGAAATCTCCCGCGCGCGGGAGTGATGACATTGCAGCTCCAGCCACTCACAGCGCTGGAGCTGCGATACCCGGAAGACACGCCGAGGCAACATGTCAGCTACATTGGCATGGACCAGGTAAGATACCAACGGCTCGTTCTAAGGTAAATATTTCATAATGAGCTAGTATGCGGTGCATACTAGCTCATTATGCCTTTTGCCTTACAGGGGTATAAAAAAAAAAAAAAAAAGGGTCAGCGGGTATACAAACGCTTTAACAACTCATTGAGGCAGAAGCAAGGTCCTTTTTTCAACTTTTATTGCAGGGAAGTTAGAGTAAAACTAAAATAAAGGAAATAACATACAATCAATATACAAATATACAGTCCTAACACACTAGTCTAACTAGGGAAAGGGGTTATAAACATACCAGCGATGTTTCCGTTAGGCTGACATTAGAATTGCAGCTGAATAGGTGTGGAGTCCTCTGAAGAAGATGGCTACTGGGGGCTGTCTCTCAGACCTCATGGTATAGCCCACAGGAATTATGGGAGGCTACGGTGGCTTTTAAGCAACAATCTCTACCTACCTTCACTAAATTATTTACAGATACTAAGTATGTAAAAGAACCACTAGATGGCGATATTACAATTTACTTTACATATCATTAGCATATTCAACAATTAAACAAAAGAGCATAAGAATCACTTGCTGTTATGCAGTGACCCTGTTCAAAGTGCCTAGCGTAGCTCAGTGGGGATGAGACTACAGGAGATGACCAGACTGCGACTGCGACTATAGGAGATGACCAGAGACTGCGGATGCAACTACAGGAGATGACCAGAGACTGCGATTGCGAGTACAGGAGATGACCAGAGACTGCGATTGCGAGTACAGGAGATGACCAGACTGCGATTGCGACTACAGGAGATGACCAGAGACTGTGGGTGCGACTACAGGAGATGACCAGAGACTGTGGGTGCGACTACAGGAGATGACCAGAGACTGTGGATGCAACTACAGGAGATGACCAGAGACTGCAGATGCGATTACAGGAGATGACCATACTGCGGATGCGACTACAGGACATGACCAGACTACGGATGCGACTACAGGAGATGACCAGATACTGCGGATGTGATTACAGGAGATGACCAGACTGCGGATGCGATTACAGTAAATGACCAGACTGCGTATGCGACTACAGGAGATGACCAGAGACTGCAGATGCGACTACAGGAGATGACCAGACTGCAGATGTGACTACAGAAGATGACCAGACTGCGGATGTGACTACAGGAGATGATCAGGTAGCCATTTTTAAAATTCTAACTTTCAGCAATGCACAGCTATACAGGGGGGTAAACAACATTGTCAGGGAGGGTTTAGCACAACAGTGAGTCTACAGGCAGTGATTATTGGAAGAAAGACCTACCTGGCCAGCCGGGCTCACCTCCCCCTCTCAGAGTTCTGGGGGCGGAGCTTTCGGCGGTAGGGGCTTTCGGTGGTAGGGGTGGGGATTTTCGCGGTCCAGGGCGTGGCTCTCAGAAGTCCTGGAGAGGCGATCCCAGCGCTCCCACTCTGCTCTGAGCACATAGACTACATGGGGCGGGGCAGGGTCAGAGCATCAGTGGAGCTCCCGGGGCCCGCCCCTCCCTGCTGACAGAGCCTCCCTCAGCCTAAACCAAGCTCAACAGCAGGGGCCGGGTAGCGGCTACCTGACAGAACACCAGCGCCACCCTCCAGCAGGCCAGCCGCAGCGCCGGGGGCTTTATTCATTCGGGAGGTGGCCGCAGGAGGATGGGTGGGGTTTTTTTTTGTGCGGGGGGGGGGCTGCTGTTTTGCACCCACTTGCCATGGCTGCCATACCTTAGATATGCCACTGACTACTGGAACATCATTGTCTGTATCATCCATGCTATTGCCCAGACCTCCTTTGCCTCCTAGCCCAAAATCTACTTATTAGGCCTTACTGAGGACCTAGTTCTTACTACAGCTGAAAGGACACTCCTCGGTGCAGGGAACCTGATGTTCATCCAACCTCCCCTCTCCTCTTGTATATTCACAAGATGCCATGAGGTATGTGGCTTTGGATGTGACTTAGATTGTTTTCAGCAAGTACAGAAAATACTTGTTGATCCTGCCAAAAATGCAGTGTCCTTGTCACTCATTGTGAGCTGATTTGAAAGCACAAACATTGTTATCTTCCTTCCAAACTATCTTGTGTGAACTACTAATTCCCCTGCCCCCCCCATGTAATGTCACTACTACTGTCACTACATACTGAACGAGCCTGCCTTATACTGTCACTACATACTGAACGAGCCTGCCGTATACTGTCACTACATACTGAACGAGCCTGCCTTATACTGTCACTACATACTGAACGAGTCTGCCGTATACTGTCACTACATACTGAACGAGCCTGCCATATACTGTCACTACATACTAAACTAACCTACCGTATACTGTCACTACATACTGAACGAGCCTGCCGTATACTGTCACTACATACTGAACGAGCCTACTTTATACTGTCACTACATACTGAACTAACCTGCCGTATACTGTCACTACATACTAAACGAGCCTGCCTTATACTGTCACTACATACTAAACTAACCTACCGTATACTGTCACTACATACTGAACGAGCCTACCGTATACTGTCACTACATACTGAACTAACCTGCCGTATACTGTCACTACATACTGAACGAGCCTACTTTATACTGTCACTACATACTTACATACTGAACTAACCTGCCGTATACTGTCACTACATACTAAACGAGCCTGCCTTATACTGTCACTACATACTAAACTAACCTACCGTATACTGTCACTACATACTGAACGAGCCTACCGTATACTGTCACTACATACTGAACTAACCTGCCGTATACTGTCACTACATACTGAACGAGCCTACTTTATACTGTCACTACATACTTACATACTGAACTAACCTGCCGTATACTGTCACTACATACTAAACGAGCCTGCCTTATACTGTCACTACATACTAAACTAACCTACCGTATACTGTCACTACATACTGAACGAGCCTGCCGTATACTGTCACTACATACTGAACTAACCTGCTGTATACTGTCACTACATACTGAACGAGCCTGCTTTATACTGTCACTACATACTGAACTAACCTGCCGTATACTGTCACTACATACTGAACGAGCCTGCTTTATACTGTCACTACATACTGAACGAGCCTGCCTTATACTGTCACTGCATACTGAACGAGCCTGCTGTATACTGTCACTACATACTGAACTAACCTGCTGTATACTGTCACTACATACTGAACTAGCCTGCCGTATACTGTCACTACATACTGAACTAGCCTGCCGTATACTGTCACTACATACTGCCCTAACCTGCCGTATACTGTCACTGTACTGCCCTAACCTGCCGTATACTGTCACTGTACTGCCCTAACCTGCCGTATACTGTCACTGTACTGCCCTAACCTGCCGTATACTGTCACTGTACTGCCCTAACTTGCCGTATACTGTCACTGTACTGCCCTAACCTTTTTTTTTATCTCATGGACGAAATATGAGAAATAACGTATATATCATACAATCATTCCATAAACACTGCATACATCATTTTAGGACAATATGCTTATAAAATAGTTTACAATTTGTCAATAAAAAAAATATGTTCCCGGATTTTATTTTAAAAATCTGGTCACCTTATGGCAAACCATAGCTCCCAACTGTCCCTGATTTAGAGGGACTGTCCCTGATTTGGAGCAATGTCCCTCTGTCCCTCTTTCCTCCTCATTTGTCAATTTTAAAAGCCAATATAAAGGAATATGGTAAACTGGTGACTCGTGCTTAACAAACTACAATGTGTATAGCTGGAAAGTGATCCAAACCTTACTTTGAACCAAATGCAAAAAGACATATGATGATATATGACAAACTGCAGTGTACAAAACTGAAAAAGTGATCAGACCTCACTTTAAACCAAATGCAAAAAAACATATATAATGATATATCAAAAAAAGGTGCAAAAAAATGAATATATAAACATAAAAAGCTGCAGTGTATGATGCAAACAATTAAAAAATTGTGAAAATTAGTCCATATACAAAAACACCCAAGTGTGATGTAACAATCCAAGAAGGGTCCAATTATATGGGATCATAGGTGTATGGGTCCACCACCAAAAATAGAGTAAATATAACAAAAAGCACAGCGCTGGATATAAATGCAAAAATACAACAAAAATTGATATTACTATTAAAGCACCAACAACTTTCATATGTGGTAAAAGAAAAAAAAAGAAAAATGAACAATAACATGAATGCTTCACTATAGTGATATATATGCGTGAACAATAACATGGATGCTTCACTATAGTGATATATATGCGTGACTATTCCCAGTTTTTTATCCACACATTTAGAAAAAGTCCAAAGATGCAAAAATTATGTCAAACCAAATGTCCAAAAAAGCAATTAAATGTGACTTTCTATGAATAATAAATCCGTGACTGTCACCGTGTTGAAATCCCGTCACCTGGTATAGATTGAAGGCTTACCAGATAGCCTCTGATCAGAGGCATAGAGCTAACAGCTTGGGGTTTGCCCTCCACAGCGGCTGGAACTTTAGCTGGGATGATGGATGTAGATCCACAAATGATCGCCACAGGCTTCCAGACAGCGGTACAATCAGGGAAGAGAGCTCTCACCGATATGGAAGTGTTTAAAAGAAAAGAGAAAACTCCAATGGTGTAGAACGTTTTATCTCTTGTTTATTAAAAGTCTCACTGGCATCCATAAAAACACTTTTCCTTGCAAGGAACCAATACAGCTTTAAAACGAAACTCCTCGCATGCGCCGTCGGTACGAGCGTGTCAATCCTACGGCCGTTTCGTCAGAAATGACATCATCAGGTGCCCATAAGGTGCCATCAGATCCTGCTAATCCGGACCACCAAGGAGTCAATATGGGAGCTGGAATGGGACATCAGGAACTGTAGTGCAGATGGATGGATCCACAGGGAAGAGGCTTAGCCCTCAGCAGAGTTGTATCATCATAAAAGAAAAAAGGGGAGGGCTCCGATAGTGTAAAATCAAACGGTTTTAATAAATAAATATAGTACACACTCACATGAAAAATAGGAAAAACGTCCTCTGAAGAAGAACAGTCTGTGGCACCGGCCGGATGCTCACAGACGGCCCGTCCTGCTGGAGTTGCAACGACAGTGGGAGGTGACGCGATGACGCGATGACATCGCTCAGCCACTGAGCAGTTTTACCTACATCAATAATTAGGCGGCTGATGATGGAATTTATTCCCCTGCCGCCAGCAGGCCCTCATCTCAATGATTAAGACTAGGGGACGAGAGCAAAACATGTTGCAGTCATGGTCTGGATGAATTGAGCTGAGGCCGCTTTTACCTGCTAACTACTCGGGTCGGGCGAGGTGTGTGGTGACGGGGTATCTCTTTCTATTTCTGCAGTATGCTTTGGGTGTGGATGGATCTTTCCTCAGCCTGCACCCTCACTAGTCAAGGGTATCCAACTCATCAGACCTTGACAGCCTGAATGGGGACCCTTAAATATTTTTAAGGGGTCACAAGGAGAAAACTCCAACCTCAGAAGAGGCAAAGCTTCTGGACATCAACAATAGCAGCTAATCTATGTTGCCCTGTCTTAGAAAGTCAAAGGAACAGGAAATAGAAGGATCAAAGGTTAGCATTACATTTCTAATCTAAGTATTTAAAAATAGAAGATATTATTAATGATTATATGTAGGGAAAACCTTGCAAAGGACACTTTTTTCAGTTTTTGTTTAACAGTTTAACAAAAATGGAGAGACTTGCCATCAAGGAGCCTGTCATCTTGTGTACATTCCAGGAGTTGTTTATCTTCTCAAAAATTCTTAAGAGGGTAAATGGTTGCTCCCTCAGCCTTTGCAAGATTTTGGAGTAGGGTTTTGTGTATCTGCGTTGTGTGGAACGAATGCTGGGATAAAACCCACCCACCTGTTTCCCAGGATTTCTCATCCAAACTTCATTCCGTAGGGGGTTTACAGTTTACAATACAGCCAAGTGCTGGCTTACACTTAACATTCTGCAAAATATAGATCCGCTGAAGTCTGCAGATTTTCTTTTTTTTTTTTAATTTAACTTTAAATGTGTAACTTTTGTGAGTGTTTGTTTAAAAAAGGATGCGCTGATATTGGTCTGCAAATTAGACATTCCTGTTTCAGAGCCATGTCATTTATTGTTGATTTAATATAAACACAAAGGAATGAAAAATATAGTGATGAGCCTAACAGAGTCTATTCACTTGCAAGATAAAAATACAGAATACGCTTCTGTAGACCATGTGAATATTCCAGAAAAAAAACAGAGGACCACCAGAACCAGGTCATGGAGATGACACTGCGGCGCAGAAGGATAAAAGTGCTGGCTTTATACTTTCGGAATGTTTTTGAAAAGGAACTCAAAGTCTTTTTAAAGAAAACCTGGGAATCCTAGGACATTTAAGCTGGGCACATGACAAAACAATATACAAGCAGTGGTTACCTTACATTTTACATTGACAATTTGAATTTAAACTTATCAGTAGATCTATATATATAGTATGTGTGTGTGTATATATATATATATATATATATATATATATATATATATATATATATATATATACATACACTCGGTGGAGCTGCTGGTTTAAGCGGGCTGTTAACGTCACCTTCTTTACCTCTATTTCACCGGAACCGGGTCTAGGGTTCTGTTGAGTTTACCATATACACTGTAGACACCGGACACTTGAGTATCTTTTCCAATGCTTTAATAAACGTAAATTGAAGGAAGTAGCAAGAAAGAGGTAGAAGGAAAGTTGCAGGGAAGCTCAAATACCTTTTATTAATGTTCTTTTGTGTAGCATTAGGGATTGAAACTTGTAGCTGAATATACTCTCTCTGTAGAGTTGAATCTTTGCCTGCCTGGATGGGTTCCTCTCACTAACCTAGCAGCCAGTACGTAACACGAACAAAAGTCTGTGCCACAGACTTGATTGAAACAAAACCCGTATGATCCTCTGCCACAGGATGTATTGGTTCTCGATGAACAACAAACACAGCACCAGGACCTTTAAGCCAACCCGGCAGTGCTATGCGGTAGGATCACTTTAGGATACGTCCTCCAACTGAGTCACCAGGCCCCTCTCCAGACCAGCACTCTGCATGATCCTTCCATGACAGGTCCTCCCCTGGGATCTTCTCAGTTGTCCAGCTTCTTCACATAGGATAGACAGCCCAGGACCATTCCTCTGCCGCTGTAGTAGGCCCCAGACAAGCCTCTGGGCCCACCCACACGCCGCAGCGCCATGGGCCTCCCGATCGGAGGACCACGAGGTAGTACTCTTAGCGCATACCTGTCAGCCAGGAGGGCCAGCAGGTGTACGGAAAAAACCCTTGAAACATGGCGTCTGTACCATAAATACCCTCTCCCAGAATGCAACTCGGAGGACCACCTCCACCGAGTTATCTCTGGGACAGAGGAGCACTCATACACTTCAACGTGTTGCCTTTCCAACACCGGCACATAGTAACAACGACACCCACAGGCACAGTGTGAAATTACATGAAACTCAGCCGAGCTGGAACAGAGGCAAATCTGACTATGTATGAACAGATAACCCACTAAATTTACCTATCAGCAGTTAGATTAAAAAGCTACCAGCACTATATATATATATATATATATAATATATATATATATATATATATATATATATATATACACACACACAATATCTCACAAAAGTGAGTACAACCCTCACATTTTTGTAAATATTTTATTATACCTTTTCATGTGACAACACTGAAGAAATTACACTTTGCTACAATGTAAAGTAGTTAGTGTACAGCTTGTATAACAGTGTAAATTTGCTGTCCCCTCAAAATAACTCAACACACAGCCATTATTGTTTAACCCACTGGCAACAAAAGTGAGTACACCCCTAAGTGAAAATGTCCAAATTAGGCTCGATTAGCCATTTTCCCTCCCGGTGTCATGTGACTCGTTAGTGTTACAAGGTCTCAGGTGTGAATGGGGAGCAGGTGTGTTAAATTTGATGTTATCGCTCTCACTCTCTCATACTGGTCACTGGAAGTTCAACATGGCACCTCATGGCAAAAAACTCTCTGAGGATCTGAGAAAAAAATGTTGCTTTACATAAAGATAGCCTAGGCTATAAGAAGATTGCCAAGACCCTGAAACTGAGTTGCAGCACAGTGGCCAAGACCATACAGCGGTTTAACAGGACAAGTTCCACTCAGAACAGGCCTTGCCATGGTTGCCCAAAGAAGATGAGTGCACATGCTCAGCATCATATTCAGAGGTTGTCTTTGGGAAATAGATGTATGAGTGCTGCCAGCATTGCTGCAGAGGTTGAAGGGGTGGAGGGTCATCCTGTCAGTGCTCAGAACATACACTGCACACTGCATCAAATTGGTCTGCATGGCTGTCGTCGCAGAAGGAAGCCTCTTTTTAAGATGATGCACAAGAAAGTACACAAACAATTTGCTAAAGACAAGCAGACTAAGGACATGGATTACTGGAACACTGTCCTATGGTCTCATGAGACCAAGATAAACTTAATTGGTTCAGATGGTGTCAAGCGTGTGTGGCGGCGACCAGGTAAGGAGTACAAAGACAAGTGTGTCTTGCCTACAGTCAAGCATGGTGGTGAGAGTGTCATGGTCTGGGGCTGCATGAGTGCTACCAACACTGGGAAGCTCCAGTTCATTGAGGGAACCATGAATGCCAACATGTGCTGTGACATACTGAAGCAGAGCATGATCCCCTCTCTTGCTGAGGGTAAAGGTGATGGACTGGCCAAGCATGTCTCCAGACCTAAACCCTATTAAGCATCTGTGGGGCATCCTCAAATGGAAGGTGGAGGAGCGCAAGGTCTCTAACATCCACCAGCTCCATGATGTCGTCATGGAGGAGTGGAAGAGGACTCCAGTGGGAACCTGTGAAGCTCTGGTGAACTCCATGCCCAAGAGGGTTAAGGCAGTGCTGGAAAATAATGGTGGCCACACAAAATATTGACACTTTGGGCCCAATTTGGACTTTTCCACTTAGGGGCGTACTCACATTTGTTGCCAGCGGTTTAGACATTAATGGCTGTGTGTTGAGTTATTTTAAGGGGACAGCAAATTTACACTGTTACACAAACTGTACACTCACTACCTTACATTGTAGCAAAGTGTAATTTCTTCAGTGTTGTCACATGAAAAGATATAATAAAATATTTACAAAAATGTGAGGGGTGTACTCACTTTTGTGAGATACTGTTTTTTTTTTTACTTTTAATTGTACTATAGGTGAATGACAGCAAGGAACCCACATGGGTGTGTTTGGAAATCTCTTTTCTGCATCACCTGCCAGGGCTCTTAGATGACCAGATTACCAACAGGAAGGATTAGGGTAGACCACTGTAGCAATGCCTGGATAACAAATGGAAAGTGGAACCGTATTTAAAACATTTTGGCATCTGCAGAATTGAACCCATCATCATCTTGATCTGGTCAATCAAAACGTCCGAATATTGGTACCTAGAAGAAGACTGACCAAAGATGTCAGTGGCCAGTGAGGGAGCTCCAGGATACCAAAGGAGTGGAGGTGAGTATAATTCTACTTCAAGTAGGTGAACTGCATTACCTGTATACAGCTCAAGGTATAAAGTGTATGTTTAGACCAAGTTTTGTTTTGTTTTGGCTAGATTAGGGAAGGGCCCCCTGTCAAGTCTGTATCGGTGTCTGTGTCCCTGTATGGTAAGGTGACCAGATTTTTAAAATGAAATCCGGGGACATATTTTTTTTTTTTACTTGTAATGGCAGCAATCGACGACTCTTTGCCCGTCTCCGCCGCCGCTGCCCGCCTCACAGCCTGTCAAGTCTAAAGCCCCATACACACTATCAGATTTTCTGCTGATTTTTTCCTTCAGATTTACCAAAACCATATAATATGAAGTCAAACCTTAGGAGTTTCAATTTGTATGCAATCAGGCAGGCCCTTGCACTACATGGTTTTGGTAAATCTGAAGACAAAAATCAGCAGAAAATCTGATAGTGTATATGGGGCTTTACTCTTCAGGCCCCGGCTACTACTGGGTGGGGAGCAGAGGAAGATCACTCCACCAAGGAAGGCAAGGAGATAAGCAGGCAAGCGGCTGGCCGGGACTTGAGCCAAGGCAGAAGAACATGCGAGTGGAGCTGAATGGGCATGCGCCCAAAACTGAAGAAATAGTCCCTCCTCTCCGACCAGCACATGATCATCAGAAAGGGGCACAGATAATGGAAAAAAATAAACCCCAATAAGCTAGTAGGAGCGGCAGAGGAGGGGGGGTGCAATTCAGATTTTTTCTTTTTATTCTGCACGGGCTGTCTTTGAAATTGCCCCAGCCCCTGTTCAAATCCAATCAGGGGACAAAACTGGGGACAGACTTGGTCTGGGGACAGTGTCCTCAATCCAGGGACTGTCCCCAGAAACCGGGGATGTCTGGTCACCCTACTGTATGGGAGTACCAGCCTCTCCGTTCATCCTGGTGGCTGCTATCATCAAGATTGAAAGTGAACATTTAAAAGGTGTCACAAAAAAAGAGATAAGGTGTTAAGACAAGAGGGAATTTCCCATCGGTTTGTAGAGATTTCCTCTTTCTGGTGTATCTCTGGAACAGGAAGTGAAGGAAAATGCCCCTTGCAGGACACAGATAGCAAAAAAATAAACGGACAGTGGTTTTACCGCAACAATAGTTTAACCAAAACTGAAGAAATTCTGTAAAGTGACTTTATACTGGACCCCCTTTGCACTGCCTCCACCCCCCTGATCCCGCTGTACAATAGTCCTGCACTGTCAGGGACCCGAACACCGCTTCACCGGTCCCGGGATTTAAAACCCTCGTTGCTTTTTCTCCTCTCCTAGCAGCACTGACAGGATTGGCTAGACGGATTTTGATTGGTCAGTGCTGTCCATGTGACGGTGCTGACCAATTAGAATACCTATTTTCCGTACATACTGAGAGGAAGAAGATTGAGCCATGGGGATTTCCAACCCCTGGACCGATGAAGTGGCATTTCGCTCCCTGACAGAGCAGGATCATGGGACTACCGTACAGCGGGACGGGGGGAGGGGGCATTGTGGTGAATGGGGAGGGGGTCCAATGTAAGGTCACCTTACAGATTTTCTGTAAAGGTGAACTTACACTTTAAATTTAAAGAATATGAAAGCCTAACATTTCATATTCCTTATATGTGCCTGCTGTAACATGTACTTGTATCAGAATGTATCCTGTTATCTTTGTATTGCTTCCTTTATGTGAAATCCTTGGTGATCCTGCCCAGTCCTTCTCCTTTCCACAGTAAGCACAAGAACACACCATGGTCAGATCTCTAGCTGTGCTCTCCTCCAACGATCAGACTTGTCCTGACACTCAACCCTGCACAGCCTTACACCGGGAAGCTCAGTGTTCTGCCGTTTCTCACCTCCAGCTCTTATGCAGCTGTGAACAAAGGAAATGTGATCACTTATAAAAAAGGTTGTCTATAATGTTTTTTATATCTATACACAAACGTTTGCTTTCATTTCTATTTTAAATTGCATGGGTTGTTTTACAAGGTGAGGGTTTGTAATCACTTTAAATATTGAGGGGAGTGTACCTTTAAAAGTTTAAAGATAGTAATGTATTTTAGGAAACAAATAAGTACTACATTCTAGTACTTTTAAGCATAGGTAGAAGGTACAAGTTTTAAACGATTATCCTACTTAGGAGTCAGCGTGTCTGCAGGCTTTGATCTCTACTTTGTGCTCAATGAGCCCTAAAACCGCCTTCTTCAAATATATGGCAACATTTTTTTTTCACTCTAATCCAGCAAAAAACTTATCAAGACTTGCTGATATAGCCTGGTGTGCTCATCAGCATCTTACAAGCCAGGATCGTGCCCATAACTCAAGATTTGAGGAGCTAACGGGCGTAAAGACAATAAAACAGCACTTTAAAAAAACAACATATCGGGAAACAAGTTAATTCACATTTGTACCTTGTATTAAAGTTTTATTCACTTCTTGGCTCAGTTTGTTTTTCCAGATTAATGGCATGCAGTAAATCATAAAAAAATTTGCTTTTCGACCATGTGCACTTAATATAATACATCCACAGTAAAAATTGTTATTTGCTCCAGAGCCCCTTCTATAATGTTTAAAATCAGATTTATATAAGAATCTAATTTTTGGCACAACTTGACATGTGTGATTCCATTAAGTCTCCTGGGCATTTTAGGAGTCCTGTGAGGTAGCTTGGCTGGTTATACGCATTTCAAGTAAGAAAATGATTGGCACAATTTGTGTGATAAATATCCAAGCCATTATAAAGTGCTTCTCAATCCCAACACAGCAGACCGAAAACACATGGAATTCTGAAACAAGTTTGATTTTGAGCCTTAAAAGACCCCAACAGCTTGGCCCATTTCTCTTGTTCTATGAAGTGAACAAGCAGTTGGGAGGTCTTATATTGGATTAATATAAAATCTAATTAGATCAATTTAAAAGTGGTCACATACATATATATCCTAATAAAAGATATCTCATTGTGTCTGCTACAGAGTAGCAAATGGCAAATGTATAAAGATGAAGAATAAAGAGTCAAAGTAATATTTATGTCATATATAACTATTCATCATTAATCTCCATATTTTATGCCAGTCATCTTCTAATTTTAGCTTGCTCAATTAGGCTTTGATAACAAAACCTGGAAGCTGATTGGTTACTATGCATAGCTACACCAGATTCTGTGTGCACCAGTTTTTAAATCTCTCTTCAAATGGCTAAACATTGAGAACATTTCACCATCTCACCTATATAAATCTGCTCAACGGCTAATTCCAAAAGAATTTACTTTATTTTGTGTTGTTTTCTATAAGAGTCTATACTTTCCTGGGAAGGCACCTGCAGCAAGAATGGCATTTGTGAGACTAGTTACTGATGCAGGATGAGCCCTGGCTCACAGTCAGAGCTCCCATTCATTCCAAAGTTGTTCAGTAGAGTTGAGGTCAGAGCTTTGTGTAGGCCATGCAAATTCCTCCACACCAAAAATTGAGCTGTTTTTGTGCTTAGGGGCACAGTTATACTGGAATATATAAAGATCTTTTTCAAACTGTTGCCCCAAGGTTGGAAGCACATAATTGTCTAAAATGTGATATTGGGGATGATTTACTAAAACTGGAGAGTGCAAAATCTGGTGTAGCTCGGCATAGCTTTCACTTTTTTTGTCTCTTGCCGACCATATACTGTATATATATATATATATATATATATATATATATATATATATATTTATATTTATTTATATATATATATATATAGCGGCAAAGCAGCTCCTCTGGATATATATAAATGGCGGCAGAGCAGCTCCTCTGGGCAGGATCATGTCCCTTTACATGATCCTGCACTTCTGGGTCTGGTGCGTGCGTCGCTGGCGACCCATTCCTGCTGTGATTGGGCACAGAGGCCAATCAGCAGGTCTAGCCGACGTGATGTCCGCCGGAACCTGCCAATCGTTCCAGAGAGAGACAAAACGGCGGTCTGCCTATGTAAACAAGGCAGATCGCTGTTATGTGAGAAGGGAAGGTAGTGATCCTGTGTTTCTACTAAGCAGGAACACAGATCTCTGCCTTCCCACAGTACAAGCACCCCCCCCACACACACACACAGTTAGCAAGCACTCCCCGATTACGCATTTAACCCTTTAATCACCCCTGATGTTAACCCCTTCCCTGCCAGTGTCGTTAGTACAGTGACAGTGCATTTTTTAGTACCGATTACTGTATTAATGTCACTGGTCCCCAAAAAGTGTCACTTAGTGTCCGATTTGTCAACTGCAATGTCACAGTCCCACTATAAGTTGCTGATCGCCGCCATTACTAGTAAAAAATATAGAAAAAAAAAAATTCCAGAAATCTATCCCATAGTTTGTAGACGCTAATACTTTTGCACAAACCAATCAATATACACTTATTGGGATTTTTTTTACAAAAAAAAGTAGCAGAATATATATTGGCCTAAATTGATGAAAAAATTAGATTTTTTTTCCTTTTATAGCAGAAAGTAAGAAATATTGTTTTTTTTTTTTTTTCAAAATTGTCAGTCTTTGTTTATAGCGCAAACAATAAAAACCACAGAGGTGATCAGATACCACCAAAAGAAAGCTCTTTTTGTGGAAAAAAGGGACATCAATGTTATTTGTGTACAGCGTCGCACAACGGCGCAATTGTCAGTTAAAGTAACGCAGTGCCGTATCGCAAAAAATGGCCTGGTCATGAAGGGGGGTAAACCTTTCGGAGGGAAGTGGTTAACTTAACAAGCTGAAGTAAGAAGCTGATTGGCTACCATGCACAGCTGCATCACATTTTGCACTCTCCAGATTTAGTAAATCAACCCCTGTGTGCTGTAGCATTAACAGTACCCCTCATTGGAAACACCTATACTCATATATACTAACCTATACTCACCTATACTAATTTGGAAGGGTGTACACGTGCTTTTGGCTCTATAGTAGGTAAGACAAACTTTTGCTCATATCCATTTTATATGGATTCATCCTATTAGGTTCTTTGCATTAGCCCCAAAGATGAACCACCTGAGGTTTTGTAAAATACATGCATGCAGCAACCCCTTTTGGCAGGTTTTTGAGCCAGTCATGCTACAGTGCTTAACCAGCACTCCGGTTCATTAACCGCTTCCCAACCGGCGCACGACTATTTACGTCGGCAGAATGGCACGGCTGGGCAAAAGGGCGTATCTGTACGTCCTTTTGAATTCCCCGCCGTGCCATTGCATGCGCACGCACCGGCCGGGAGCTCCGTGAGTCGGGTCGCGGGTCCCGCGGACTCGATCGCCGCGGGGATTACCCGCGAACGTCTCACGGAGAGCAGGAACGGGGAGATGCTGATGTAAACAGCATCTCCCCGTTCTGCCTAGTGACAGTGTCACTTGATCTCTGCTCCCTGTCATCGGGAGCAGAGATCAGTGTACTGACACACACAGCCCAACCCCCCTACAGTTAGAAACACCTCCCTAGGACTGACTTAACCCCTCCCCGCCCCCTAGTGGTTAACCCCTTCACTGCCAGTGTCATTTACACAGGAATCAATGCATTTTTATAGCACTGATTGCTGTATAAATGACAATGGTCCCAAAAATGTGTCAAAAATGTCCGATGTGTCCGCCATAATGTCGCAGTCACAATAAAAATCGCTGATCGCCGCCAAAACTAGTAAAAAAAAAAATTATTAATAAAAATGCCATAAAACTATCCCCTATTTTGTAAACGCTATAACTTTTGCACAAACCAATCAATAAACGCTTATTGCGATTTTTTTTTTACCAAAAATATGTAGAAGAATACGGATCGGCCTAAACTGAGGAAAAAAATGTTTTTTATATATTTTTGGGGGATATTTATTATAGCAAAAAGTAAAAAATAATGCGTTTTTTTCAAAATTGTCGCTCTTATTTTGTTTATAGCACAAAAAATAAAAATCGCAGAGGTGATCAAACAACCAAAAGAAAGCTCTATTTGTGGGAAAAAAAGGACGTCAATTTTGTTTGAGAGCCACATTGCAAGACCGCGCAATTGTTAGTTAAAGCGATGCAGTGCCGAATCGGAAAAAGTGCTCTGGTCTTTGAGCAGCCAAATGGTCCGGGGCTTAAGTGGTTAAAGACCACCATCAGCAATTAGAGAAATGCCTCACTTTGATAGATGACTGGATGACCATTAGTTCTCTCAAACTCAACGGGTCAAAAACAGAACTTCTTCTCCTACACGCTAACCAAA
Source organism: Lithobates clamitans (assembly GCA_037952925.1). Classification (NCBI taxonomy): domain Eukaryota; kingdom Metazoa; phylum Chordata; class Amphibia; order Anura; family Ranidae; genus Lithobates; species Lithobates clamitans. The sequence continues at coordinate 2,477,620 of JBBGZY010000964.1, read as the reverse complement.
ATGCCAAAACCAAGACTCCGTGGACTCCTCCCACCATCTTAGGACAAACCATCTCTCCGCGCACCAAAGCCAAGAGTCTCGGAGTCATCTTTGACTCAGAAATGACAATGGATGCACAAATAGGATCAGTAGTTAGCGGATCTCACCATCTCCTCCGCCTGCTACGCAGACTCATCCCCTTCATCCCAGAAGAGGACAAAGCAGCAGTAGTTGGAACAATCATCAATTCCCGACTCGACTACGCAAACTCACTCTACATAGGATTACCCCGATATCAGCTTGCGCGCCTACAGGCCAACCAAAACGCGATGGCAAGACTGCTAACAGGAAAAAAACCCTGGGAGTCCATCTCCCCATCCCTGAGGAGCCTACATTGGCTAACCGTAAAGAATAGGATCACATTTAAGACCCTCTGCCTTACCCACAAATGCACACAAGGTAACGCCCCTCAATACCTCCAAGAAAAAATAAAACTCTACACTCCCAATCGCAATCTGCGATCATCTAACCAAAACCTCCTCCTCATTCCCAAATACCTCTACAAAGCAAGGGGAGAACGAAGATTCGCAGTCCAGGGACTTCGGCAATGGAATGCACTTCCCACTCACATCCGCATGGAAGAAAACTATCTGGCCTTCAGGAAAAAACTCAAGACCTTCCTCTTCTAAGAGGATGACAGCGCAAAACGCATTAGCGCCTTGAGGCGATTCAGTTCGCATTTGCAGCGCTTTACAAATCATTCATTCATTCATTCATTCATTAAGCCTCAGCGTTCAGGTTACATCAGGACACACCTGTACACACACACAGGGGCCCCTCTGCTTCCACTGATTCCATACCTAGTCTGCAGACGGTCCTGCTGTACAACAAGGTCTGTGTGAAATAGAGGGGTCCCAGGTTATTGGTGAGTGGCATTGCAGGGTGACTCACCGACAGACAGGCTCACAATCCTAAACTAAGTTACCACCTGCTGCCTGACCAGAACTGGTCTCATGTCTCTGCTTCTCAGGTATAGGCTTACCGTCCATTTCCATGGGAATAAGAAGAGACTCAGTGTGATTCCAACCGGTAGCTTATTAGAAAGTCGCATTTAATAAAAAGTCACAGTTAACATTCCAATGTTCAGAGTAGTTCAATGTTTAACATTAACTTGTTCCAATTTACAACTTTTGTGGCTGCCCAGTCCTGATACATCACCCATTACAAGGGTAATGCTTTGAGTTTTCGAAAAAAGGTAAACCTCAATAGTGGGATTTTAAAGGCAATTGAAAAAACTTTAGAAAGAAATCTTTATAGAAAAATACATAAAAAATTCAATTTATTTGTACAAAGTTAAAAATAGATACCAATAAAAGACAAACATAAAGATAATCACAAAGGTAACATACCGTATATACTCGAGTATAAGTCGTTCCGAGTATAAGTCGAGGCCCCTAATTTACCACAAAAAAAATGGGAAAAACTCATTGACCCGAGTATAAGACGAGGGTGAGAAACGCACAGCTACTGTAAGTGGAAAAGAGGGTCAACAATGCCCATTTGCAGCCTCACTGTGCCCATTTACATGCCTCGGTGTGCCCATTTGCAGCCATAGGTTCCCTGAACTTCAAACTCAGTAGTTAAGGGTTCCCAGATGCCCCCTAGCTGCAGTCAAAATTTGGGGTCTCTGAACCCAAAGGGTCCCGAAATGACATTGCTGCAGATGGACACAGTTGACCAAATTTGGGGCCCCGTATGTCGGGGCCACTTAGTGCTAGGAACCTCAAATTTGGAATGCAAACCCAGTGGTACTACCACCAAAACATTTCCAAAGTTGGGGTTTCTAGCACCAAGTGGCCTCGAGATACAGGGCCCCAAAATCGGTTCAGAAAATGTCAAGCACCCTTCTGCAGCAAAGAATGACATTTTCCGAACCGATTTTGGGGCCCCGTATCTCGGGGCCACTTAGTGCTAGGAACTTCAGCTTTGGATATGTTGTGGTACCAGTTCCACTGGGTTTGCACACCAAATTTGGGGTTCCTAGCACCAAGTGGCCCTGAGATACAGGGCCCCAAAATCGGTTCAGAAAATGTCAAGCACCCTTCTGCAGCAGAGAATGACATTTTCCGAACCGATTTTGGGGCCCCGTATCTCGGGGCCACTTAGTGCTAGGAACTTCAGCTTTGGATATGTTGTGGTACCAGTTCCACTGGGTTTGCACACCAAATTTGGGGTTCCTAGCACCAAGTGGCCCTAAGATACGGGGCCCCAAAGTCGGTTCGGAAAATGAAATTTTTTGCTGCAAAAAAGTGCTTGACTCGAGTATAAGTCGAGGGGGGGAATTCAGCACAAAAAAATGTGCTGAAAAATTCGACTTATACTCGAGTATATACGGTAATCAAGAATTGACAATTGAGGCAAACACAGTGGACTTTCTAAAGTTTTTTCAATTGCCTTTAAAATCCCACTATTGAGATTTACCTTTTTTTCACATATTTAGGAATGTTGGCAATTTTTTCGCATCAATCTATGAGAGTTTCTTTCTCTTTATTGCTTTGAGTTTTCTTCTTTAGCATATATCCAGCTATGCTGGTGATCTCCGCTCGGGAGAACGGGTTCCAGCTATGTCCAAAGAGGAAGCCACAGGGAGAGGTTTCACATGGTCGCAAGCTAGGCCCAGACTCCAAACTCCTCCCTTCCAATAGCTCTCCTTACAACTTCCTTTCACACTTACTAATCTGCTCCTACTTCCCACTCCAACCAAACTACACCTACCCTACTAAAGGCTAAACCTTCCTACTTCCTAACAGGCCTTACATTTCATCCCCCTCCTTCTTAGTACAACTAATAATTGGGTATGTATCTTTCTCAGGACATAGCTAGGCACACCCATGATAAAATCACTAGCATAGATGGGTATAATTCACAATCAAGATTACTAATAACATAGCAGAACATGTTAACCATTGCTAAAACATAAAATATGTACTGACACAGTAAAATAGTATGCGTGCTTACATAAGCTGACAAACTGAGATACATCAAACATACAACCTAAATATACAAAATCAGGGGTCCAGAAGCTGAACTAACTTGCCCATCTTGGGGGTGCACTCTGGTGATTGAAAGGATTGCATGCTTTGCCTCTGGCCAGGATATGCTGGCTCAAGTTAAATTCCTTCCAACAGTGCAGCCCACTCATACATACTCTGCGACTCTTGATCAAATCCTTGCAAGATGTCTCCAATTTACAAGCCAACCTCAATGCACTGTTTAATTGGGCAACTGTTTGGCAAATGAGGTTTAATGTCGATAAACGTAAAGTTATGCACTTGGGGGCTAAAAATATGCATGCATCATACATACTAGGGGGAGTAAAACTGGGGGAATCCATGATGGAGAAGGATCTGGGTGTTCTGGTAGATCATACGCGCAAGCGGCGCTTTGTGAATGGGACGCGATGTGTTGTGGGACACACACAGTTCCCATAACACACCGCGCCCCATTCCCCAGAAGACAACGCGGGGAGCAGAAGACTGAAATTCACCGCGGTGTAGGAAGAGGCAGATTAGAAAGACTGCCTAGCAACAGCCATTTCACGTAAGTAAAAAATTTTTTTTTCCTCCATTTTTTTAGGTATTTTTTCATGCAATTTTTTTAAGGGTGGACCTCCACTTTAATAATAGAATGCAATGCCAAGCTGCGGTTTCCAAAGTGAGCAAAATCCTTTCTTGAATTAATAGAAGAAGGAACTGCAGAGAGAGGCATCATTTTACCCCTGTACAAATCATTAGGAAAATGCAGTTCAATTTTGGGCAACAGTTCTAAAAAGGATACTGGAAACTGGAGAAAGTGCAGAGAAAGGCAACCAAATTGTTAAGAGGCATGGAAGAGCTCAGCTATGAGGAAAGGTTAGCTGTACTGTGTTTATTCTCTTCTGAGAAGTGAAGATTAAAGGGGGATATGATGAACATTTATAAATACATAAGGGGTTCATATAGTGAAAATGGTGTAAATGTATTTACTTTAAGAGCATCACAGAGGACAAGAGGGCACTCTTTATGTCTGGAGGAAAACAGATTTAATCTCCAAATGGGTAAGGGCTTCTTCACAGTAATGCCCCGTACACACGGTCGGACTTTGTTCGGACATTCCGACAACAAAATCCTAGGATTTTTTCCAACGGATGTTGGCTCAAACTTGTCTTGCATACACACGGTCACACAAAGTTGTCAGAAAATCCGATCGTTCTAAACGCAGTGACATAAAACAGTACGTCGGGACTATAAACAGGGCACTGGCCAATAGCTTTCATCTCTTTATTTATTCTGAGCATGCGTGGCACTTTATCCGTCAGATTTGTGTACACACGATCGGAATTTCCGACAACGGATTTTGTTGTCGGAAAATTTTATAGCCTGCTCTCAAACTTTGTGTGTCGGAAAATCCGATGGAAAATGTCCGATGGAGCCCACACACGGTCGGAATTTCCGACAACACGCTCCGATCGGACATTTTCCATCGGAAAATCTGACCGTGTGTACGGAGCATTAGAGCTGTGAAAATGTGGAATAGACTCCCTCAAGCGCTGGTTCCGGCCAACTTAGTAGGTCATGTTTCCATATGGAAGATCTGCAATAGTTCATCCGGAGCAGTGGGGGATTTGGGAGGTGTGGAAAATATCCTTCTGCTAAAAACCTTCTGTCGGTTATCATCTAGTAGGTTAGTGTGAGAAAACCTGGGCAGAAGTGGTGCTTTTGACTCAAATAGCTGGTTTAGGGGTCAATGATAATGAAACAGAAGGAATTCTGTGGATTTTATATGAGGGTAAAACCATTGACCGTGTGATATATTGGCATGTGGGAGTTTACATTTTGGCAATAGAAAAAGAAAAAAGTGTACTGAGCAAAAGTTGCTGTATTTTATACTGAATGTGTATTTGGCCCAATGAAATAAAGAGATGTTCTTTCCTCCAGGATTAAATCCTTTACTGCACATTTTTTTGTACCCAGGTATTAAAAAATTTTGGGGCTGACCCATCTCCTAAACTATTTACACAATAGTAGACTACCAGATACATACTCAAAAGCATGAGAAACTTCAGATCTTAGACCTTGCCTGGTACCAACATGCACAATGAAAATCCAAAACAATAAAATTGTGAAAGTTTTTGTCTAAGTGGATTTTTTGTATAACTGATATGCATAAGTAAACAGACATCAACAGAAGGGGAACACATTTTACATAAAGTGCCTTTTCTATGTTTATTCTACAGGTAGAGATGATGGAGGGTCGAGGGAACAGTAGAGCTGGGCTTTAAATGACTAGGTTACTGATTAATGATATTAAACATGTGTGGGAACCTCATTTCCACAAGCATGTTATTCTTTTATAGTTTAAAATGATTGTACTCATAGCAGTAGAGGCAAATTGTACTCTGTTTTTTACACTGAACAGCAGGGAATTCAGAATGAGTCAGATTAAGACAATTCTGAAGGGTTTTTAGCACCAATTGTTAGGTGAGTCTGCACAGCCCCTATATACCTAATCAGAAACATCAGTGTGCCATAGAATGAACAGACCATGAGGCCTTTACACCTCCACACAGAGAACAAAGATTTGGATCAGAGTTTATTTTCCATCATAAATAGGCTGTGAAATCAAGAATTAGTTTAAGTAGACTGGGAAGATGACGAGAAGGAAATATGGTCCGTTTGGTGCAGCCAGGTGGAGGCCTTCGTCGCAATACATGAAACACCTTATAAACCAATAAAGCCCAACGAGGGGATTCTGTGTGTGTTCTGGGTGTATTTATGACTAAGTTTAAATATTTTGCGTGAATCATACTACAGAACTATGCATGGTGGAGACGTTATGGGAGTTATATATGAAGGCAATTGGCTGGATATCTGGAGAGTAATGAGGAAGTAATATGAGGCACAGACTCAAGAGAAAAAAAGAGTCAGTGACCTACAAAGTTCAAAATGTTTAGCTACAATGGGATTCCCATTAAAAAATATTTTCCTTTTGCAGTGTTTTTTGGGAATGTGCTATTATCCTTCAGTCAAACATGAATATTTTGTGTTGAAACTAATTAAATTGGCAGAGTAGCTCTAAAAGCAGAGCTCCAGGTCCCCCCAGCACTTAAAAAATATACATAAATACCTATTGCTAAGAAAGGATTCTCTAGTGCCCAGGACAAAAAAACATGGAGCCATGGGTGGTAGGACAGTTCCACCACCTAGGCATAAAGTAGACATAAATCGTGGTATAAGGCAACTGTAGCAAGTCCAGCTGTCCTCTAATACCTTAAAGTGGACCCAAACTCAAAAAGTGAAGATCTGCAGTGTCATAGGGAACATTTAGAAATCAAATAGCTATGTGCCCATGCAGTATCTTGAAAAATGTACCTTCTGCTGCACAGAGCATTCACATCTCTGCAATGTAGTGCACTACAGCTCACTCCATATGTGTGATAAGATGCAATGAAGAATACATTTCAAAGCCCGAAACTGTGCTATGTGATAACCAAACACATTGTGGTGCAAGCCTTAATATTAACAACTTACCTGTGAGACTGCAAATAGCTGTCCTCTTCTGTCTCTGCCACAACAGCCCTATTATTCAATCCATGGGTTATGGTGTCCAAAAAATGCATACAAAACAGTCAAGTCCTGGACCTGCCATATATTAACTGCTGCAGTCTGCCACATCCCTTTACCCCCTCATCCTATAGACTGGAGAATCTACATCTAATGATGCACTGCTACTAATCTATCTCACTCTCTCCTATTCATATCAACTACTGCAGACTTCTTTGCAATCTCCTCTTGTTGGTAGTTTAGCCAGCAATGTCAACCCAGTGACTCCCCAGGAGTCTAGAATACAGTTAGTCTAGGTTCACATCTATGCGGCTGCACTTGATGCCTTTTTCAGGCACGTTTTGCAGTGCGTTTTGCGTTTTTAATGCTGACAGTTGAATGTAAAAAAAAAAAAATATCGCCAGCAAAAAAAAAAAATTGCAAAAAAATGGTGTGGGGTCCCCCCCCCAGGTCCATACCAGGCCGTTCGGGTCTGGTATGGATTTGGAGTGGACTCCCCCCCACACCCAAATTTTTTTTAAAAATGTCATGGGGCCCCCCCAAAATCCATACCAAACCCTTATCTGAGCATGCAGCCTGGCAAATAAGGAAAGGGAGGGGATGAGCGAGCGCCCCCCCTCCTGAACTATACCAGGCCACATACCCTCAACATGGGGGGGATTGGTGCTTTGGGGGGCCCCCAAAGAAGGGGGCCCCGAGATCCCGCCTCCTCATGTGAATGGGTATCGGGTAAAAAAAGCAGTGAAATGTAAAAAAAAACAAGAGACGGTTTTTGACAAGTCCTTTATAAAAAAATAGCTCTGAGCTGTCTTCTCCCACCGCCGTCTCTCCTAGTGCCGTCTTCTCCCGCCGGCCTCCTCTCCAGCCGCCGTCTCTCCAAATGCTGTCTTTTCTTGCCGCCTTCTTCTCCCTCCGATGTCTCTCCAGCTTCTGTCTCTTCTTGGTTCTGTCTTCTTGTGCTATCTTCTCCCACTGCTGTCTTCTAAAAAAAAAAGCAGTGAAATATAAAAAAAAACAAGAGCCAGTTTTTGACAAGCCCTTTATTAAAAAATAGCATAGAGCCGTCTTCTTCCGCCACCGTCTCTTCTGGTTCCGTCTTCTCCCGCTGCTGTCTTCTTCCTTGATGAAGGTTACCCGCTATAGAAAAAAGACGCTCTTCTTCTGTGGCTGTCTTCCTCCAATGTGTTGCCGCCCACTATCGGGCATCTCTTATATAGCCATGTGGCGGGCCATCTGATGACATCACCCAGAGAGCCCGTCCCTTGTGACATGACAAGGGGTGGGCTCTCCGGGTAATGTCTTCAGATGGCCACGGCTTTTTTTTATAGCGGGTAACCGGCGGCAAGGAAGAAGACAGCAGCGGGCAGCGGGAGAAGATGGAACCAGGAGAGACAGCGGCGGGAGAAGATGGCTCAGAGCTATTTCTTTAATAAAGGGCTTGTCAAAAACCGGCTGTTATTTTTTTAATATTTCAATGCTTTTTGAGGTGAATGGGTAAGGGAGGGGATGGGATGAGGAAAGGGAGGGGATGAACGAGCCCCCCCCGAACCATACCAGGCCGCATGCCCTCAACATGGGGGTGATGGGTGCTTTTGGGGGGCTCTTCCATGTTGATGGGGACAAGGGCCTCTTCCCGACAACCCTGGCTGGTGATTGTCATGGTCTGCGGATGGGGGGCTTATCGGAATCTGGAAGCCCCCTATGTGGATGGATATTGGGTACATCATACCCCTACCCATTCACCTCAAAAAGCAGTGAAAAAAAAAGAGCTGGTTTTTGACAAGCACTTTATTAAATAAATAGCTTTCTCCCGCCGCTGTCTCTCCCGTTGCTGTCTTCTCCCGCCGCCGTCTCTCCCAATGCCGTCTTCTCCCGCCGCCATCTCTCCTGGTTTTGTCTTCTCCCACTACCCGCTGCTGTCCACAGAAGATAAAAGGCTTTTTTTTATAGCGGCGGCCGGAGAGGACAGCGGCGAGAGAAGACGGCATGAGGAAAGACGGCAGCGGGAGAAGACGGCTCAGAGCTATTTTCTTAATAAAGGGCTTGTCAAAAACCGGCTATTGCTTTTTTTTACATTTCACTGTATCTTTACCCGAAGTGGTAAAGGGGGGCTTCCAGATTCCAATAAGCCCCCCACCTGCAGACCCCGACAACCACCAGCCAGGGTTGTTGGGAAGAGGTCCTTACTTATGATTAAACTATAATATACAGTATATTTTAATATGAAAAATATGAAATATGAAATGTCATTGCTTGATGGCTGTGTAGGGACCAGGGTACCCATACTAAGGTGTATACGCATCCAGACACCCATTGCATCAGAAGTCCCATTTTAGCAAGCACTTGCAAGAGCCCTGTGGTTGAGAGATCGGCTTTGTGTGTCCTGATCCCTCATGAGGGTTCCTGACCTGATCTCACTCACTTGACTTTGACCTGAGTTCACACTTCTTTATCTATTGGCTCCAAATCAATTTGGCACCCTTTCTTCCCTGCTGACCTCTTGTTGTTGACAACAGTTTGAATCAGACCTTGCTCCTGGCTGACATTTTGGCACTGATTCTGACAACACTGACCTTGGCCTAGATCAAACATCATCTCTGTCTTCCATCTTCCAGACCACCAGCCTCCACTGTATTAGTATTACCTCTGTCACACAGCCTTCAACAAGTACATCTGAGTTGTAATTAGTGGGTCAAACTCAGGGGTGTCCCACAGGCATACCTCCTTGCAGAATTTCATGGTCAGGACCTCTCTGCTGGAGGCACCTCTTAATCAAAACCCTCTTTCTATGCTGGCCTTACACTATTAGAATCTAACAGATTGCTACATCCATGCTATACAGCACAGATGGATGAATCCCCTTGCTGGGCTAATGTATTCTGACCGTGGCTACCAGAATACCAACATATTTGACTGGATGCAACCACTGTTTGGCTGACATTTTTCTACTGGCTCCTTTGATTTTTCATCCAAATGATGTTGGGTGGGAGGTGGATGACATGGCCAACCACTAAGCAAATTTCAGCCAGTTTATCAGGAACCAGATAAAACTCAAACAGCGTAAGGCAACCTTTAAAAATAAGTACTCATCTGTGTGGACCCTTTATCTCAGGTTATGCTGCTGTTCCCAATTTAAAAAAAAGATACAGTAAGCGCATACAACCTGACCTTTTGTAAGCTTACAGAGGACTTTTTCGCTGACTGAAACTTTCCCTTTAAGCAATATATATTGTATATATACTGTATATAAATAATAGCTCCAGTCCCTACTATATTTGTGAACATGAGTACAAACATATTTGCAAGTACTGTATTTGTTCTTGCAAGGAGTATTTGTTCAAATCCAGAGACTTCACAGGTGAAGCTACTGGTGTCCAGGCCTGAGCCAAGGAAGAGCTGAGTTTAAGTAATATTGTGTATTACAGAAAAGAAGTTCTCCACCCGGTCCTCATTTTACAACACAAGATGGCAACATCAGCCAACTGTAGTATAGGGGCGGTGTTCATATGAGCGTGAGTTTACTATCTCTAGTAGAACCCTGCGACTCATGTGGTCGGTGGTCATGTGGTCGACAGTAGGAGCCTTTACAGGGGATATACAGTATATATATGTAGCACGGCCCCCTAGAGGACTGCTTAGAATTACCTGCTCATATGCACGGGCATGACCTGGTGAACTTTCAAACCCATCTGACACTCTGGGTTCAGAGATCCGGGTATCCTGGTATCACTGTGTGACAATGTTCAGTGCTGCAATGCATTGTGGTCAGTTCGGGGGGCCGAACAAACGGTCAATAAGGCCCGTTTGTTCGGCTGTTCGGCGAACGGCCGAATAGCAAAGGTTCGGCCCGAACTTATGCTCGGGCCAAACCGTTCACCCATCCCTACTTGGGAGATGTATTTAGACAGACTCTCCCCCCTCTGCTGGTGGGTGTGGTTTAATTTGTACATCAAATCAGCAGTAGTTTTGACTCAAAAACAGCACACAAGGCAACAATGTAATCCATGGCAACACAAGTCCTCTTGCCCATCCTCAGGTTACGAATGACATCAGCCGCTGGGCCTCGAAGGCTCTCACTAAGCTGTTGTCATTTCACACCCTCTGAAACACTCCACTCTTCCATAGCCTGTAAAGCTCGTCTTCTCCCATAGGCGTTGGTAATTATCCTGAGAAAAGTCTTCGATAATTCTGATTAGCATTCCCAGACCCATTCTTCACCAGACTACCGACCAAGCAACTCATATCTGTGTAGAAATAGAGAGGAGGGGCACTGGCCCATTGTGGGTCGGCTCCCACAAGTACAAGACTTTTCTCGTGAGCTTTTGTCGAGGGTGGCTTCTCGGCCTGTCCTCTCTCGAGTTTGAGTGGGAACACCCTCGCAGTTACTTCTTCCATCAGACGGACCTCTTCCACCTGAAAGCACACTGGCACCTCTTCCTGCCATTCTATCAGTGCCCTGACTTGATCCAACTCCTTTGAGGCTTCTGTCTCCACCAAGTAGGCCCGGTGTCCTGGTGCCAGATTTTTCAGCCACCTTCTGATCTCCCTCTCGGTGTGCTAATTTCTTGAGAACTCCAGAAAGGTTCTTCTGTCGTTTGGGGCCCCATGGCTTCTACCCCAAGCAACCACGGCCATAGAGGCAACTTCCCGCGCAGACTGTGGCTCCGATCTAGGTTGGCAAGGGCCAGCTGCAGATAGCATCCCGGACGAGCCCCCAAATGTAGCACAGCCCCCTAGAGGACTGCTTAGAATTACCTGCACATCTGCACGGCCATGACCTGGTGAACTTTCCAACCCACCTGACACTCTGGGTTCAGACATCCTGGTATCACTGTGTGACAATAATCAAACAACTCATGTATTTAGGTTCTATGAATATTTTACTTGAACCAATAAAAGGGAAATTTTTACAAGAGGAGGTAATAAATATGCTGAGTTCTAGGCAACAACTCCAACTCAGCGAAAGAATTCCTCCGAAAGACACGAGACAGTATTTTTACAATGACAGTACTATATACATATATGTACACTTCCTTTAGATGTAATGTTACCCTCTAGCTAAATGTTTCAGTTAACTACTTATACTGCCACACTAATAAAGATGGAACCGGCCAGCCTACGCGCTACCCTAGGAGGGGAGAGCGGGTCTAGAGAAGAGTAATATAGGGGCCCTTATATAAGTAATGGCAAAAAAGTTCACATTGTAGATCTAATGTTCTACACCGGTTAGTCGGAGCTCGTTCACTGTAACCCGTTTGGGTGTGGGGAAACAGTAGATTCCTTGTAGTGAAGAAAGCTAAAGTTGTCTGAGCACAGTGTTCAAAGGATGCAGTAAAGTGATCTTGGAGTAAAGATGTCTGTGCAAAGTGTCATAATGTAACAGTGGCAAAGAATGGATAAAGGTCGATCAATTTGCCCTCTCACCAATGACCAGACCGCTCTGATGTCCTCCGAACAGGAACTCGTGTAGTGTCACTCGTACAGCTGATCTGCCGTATTCGTTCTCCCGACGTGAAGCCCACCACACACACCGACAGGCAGGTGACTGGAGTGGTACCGGAAAGGATGTTCGACTGCGAATAACAGAGTTAGGCCCCTCAGGCCACGGGTTGGAAGTAAGATGTCGCGTGGTAGGCCGTGACCTCTCTCTCCCTGTTGCACAGAAAGGTCCATCTTGCGCCAGGCCCAGGAGGAAGAGAGATTCCGTGTGGGCTTCCTTGGCTTTCTCATAAGCCACCTTTAAGTTCTTCTGGAGTATGTCAACATATCCCCTATAGGAGGCTTGAGAGGTGTGATCTATTAATGTTCCGAATGCCAAATCTACGGGTAAGCGAGCCTCTCTTCCAAACATCAATTGGTAGGGGGAATATCTGGAAGAATCATTTGAGGTACTATTGTAGGCATGAACTATTGCAGCGATATGGTCTCCCCAATACTGTTTCTTCTCTAAAGGGAGGGTTCCCAGCATGTTCAGAGTGCGATTGAAACACTCAGGTTGTGGATCCTCTTGGGGGTGGTAAGTAGTCATTCTGGATTTCTTTATGTTTAAGAGTTCACATAGTCTGCAGACCAATTTGCTCTCAAAGTCCCGACCTTGATCTGAGTGTAGGTGCTGGGGCAATCTGTAATGGATGAAGAACTTCTCCACTAGTGTCTTGGCCACCGTACTAGCTTGTTGATCCCTGGTGGGGAAAGCCTGGGCATATCGGGTGAAATGATCTGTCACAACCAGGACATTACTCCTCCCGCTCAGATCAGGTTCTAGGCACAAGAAGTCAATGCACACCAACTCCATTAGCCCTTGACTTTGTAGATGGCCCATTGGGGCTGCCCTGCCATGTAGAGTCTTTCTCTGGATACACCGGACACAAGAGTGGCAGTAACTTTCCACATCCGTTATCATGGATGGCCAGTAAAATCGATCCCTGACCAGTTTGAAAGTTCTATCTGGGCCCAAATGAACATGATCATTATGGAGAGCAATTAGCACAGATAAACAATGTTTCTCAGGAAGCAACAGCTGGCTCACACCTTCTGCCTCTTCAGAGGGACCTCTCCGATATATGATCCCCTTTTCCAGCTTCTTTCGCTCCCATTCTCTATGAATCACCTTGCTCCCTCAATGGGGCTGTTCATCAATATTTGAGGGTCTTTAGCAGACAGCGACTTCCTTATTAGATTTCCTAGTGGATCTTCCTGCTGATCTGTTCTCATGTCCTTTTTAGTCAATTGAGGCAGTTCTTGGCTGCGTACTTGGGTCAAATTGTAGTAGAGCTTTGGTACTCCCACAGGGGCGACTCCCGCTGCTTCAGCCCCTATGGCTCCTCTTTGTTTATATTCCACTCCTTGATACACAGCCTGTATTCCTTCGGGAGGCAAATTAACCCAACTCTTCTGACCATTCTGAGTGAAGTGAGGTCTTCGGGATCAGTGTCAGCGCCTCTATTTCCCACTCCTGGTTAATATTTTAAACTGAATTGGAACTCGGACAAAGCAGCTAACCACCGATGTCCAGTGGCGTCCAGTTTGGCAGTGGATAGCAGATAAGTCAAGGGGTTGTGATCAGTCTTCCCCACAAAGGTGGCACCGTACAGATAGTCCCGTAGTTTATCCACTTCGGCCCACTTTAGGGCCAAGAACTCCAACTTGGGGTGGGTGAGGCTGCGACTCACGTAGGCCCCTGGACGAAGTCTCCCCTCCGACTCCTGGTACAACACTCCTCCAATACCATCTCTACTGGCATCCAAATGTAATTCGTATGGCTTCGAGGGATCAGCGTAGGCCAGCAACGGGGCTTCAACCAGGCTCTCCTTCAAACGCTCAAAGGACTTCTCACACTTCAATGTGCATTGTTCCTGAATAGATTCCCGAGGCCTCCTGGCTCCCCCTTTCTGGGTTTTTTGCTTCTCCCCTTCTGTTTGCTTCTGCAACATCTCGTTTAATGGCTGAGCAATCTGTGAGTTCTTCACAAATCGTCTGTAGTAGGAGCAAAAGCCCAAGAATGACCTCAATTCAGTGACAGTAGTTGGATGAAGCCAAGAAGTGACCGCCTCCAGCTTTTGGCGGTCAGTGGCTCTCGAAATGGCTTATCTTCAGTCAGTCGAATTCGATGTTGAGCACTCTTCGCACAGCTCACATCAAAGTCATTCTTGGAGAACATTTTCACCCATCGAGCATTCTGGGCCTTGATCTATTGCTCCCAAGCAGGGGGGAGACACACTGACAGGAATTTGCCCTCCACTCCTTAGCAAGGCCTGAGTGGGTACAATCTCCAGAGCCAGCTCTATCCCAACCTCTTCTTCTGTGGGATCAGCTTCTACCACCCAGCTGGTCCCAAGACAACTTGACTGTGGCTTTAAGACAAGCCCTTTCTCCAGGTTGTAGCACTCTCTCTTGGGTGTCCAGTCGCCACAATGTTCCCACTACTTCCACAGGCGCCTTCTTTTCTTGCAACACCTTCTGGAATGCTTGTCTCAACTGAGGATGAATTTTCCCAATCGGAGCACCCTCTAAAGCCAAGGAAGTAGCCTTCTCACTAGATTGGTGTTAGTGCCTATCAGTAGGTGCATAAACTGTTGGCGCTATATAAATCCTGTATAATAATAATAATAATTACGGTCAGCTCCAATGTGTCAAAGGTCTCTGGTTTTCCTGCTAGAGCAGAGTCAAAGGTTATTTTGATGGGTGACCATCATAAGGACACTTCTGGGTCTCAATACCTGGAATTTCTAGCTGGTTAAGTTTGCACAAAGGGATATGATTCAAGTAGTTGTGTTAAAAGTCTTGAAATAGCGGTGTCACTTGGGCTCCAGTATCCAGCAATGCTTGTGTATAGATGCCCTCTACCTGTACTGATACTATGGAGGAAGGCCCCACTAAGTTTTGGGTAGGTTTTCCGCAGGCAACTCTATGGTTTGCGCCCTAACCGGCCTCTGGAATTTGGTTTAACAGTTCGTTTAGCAAGGTGTGCATTGATTTCCTGCCCACGTCTTCCATTCTCTGAGGGTTTCATTTTTGTAACATGCTTAGGCACCGGAGGGTTAGAGAGGACTGAGGGCTTGCATCCCTTTTTTTCCTTGGCTCTCTTCTGGTCTCTTCTCTTGTCTTTTCTCTTGGGACTCTCAACTTGCTCCTTCACTGAGGTCCCTTGAAGTTTCCCACCGACTTTGGAGAGAGCAATTTCTGTAAAGCTCTTAGAACTTCGTTAAGGAGTTGAGGGTTGACACCAAATTTGGGGCACTTCGCTCGAAAATGTCCAACCTCTCTGCATCCGTAACATCTCTTTTCTCGCTCTAGGTACAATTCCTGTTCATTTGTTCGAGTGCCTTGCTCCTGAACATTCGCCTGGGTCTCCATCACTCGCATCAGAGCATGATACATTTAGGTTTGAGCCTGAGCCACCTGTGCCATCAGTTCTGTTGGCTCGAGTTCTGTGACTGGCTTGGGGATATCAGGAAGGGCCGGTCCCTTTGGCTCAGACTCATTCCCACTATCTTCATCAGAGAATTCCATTTCTGCATGGACGGCTTGGGCCACCACTTTATCTTTGCTCCTAGTAGCAGAATTCAAGTCTCTTGATTGTTGACTCTTCTCTTCTCTTCCAACAGAGCTTCTTCCTCTCGAACCTCCCTTATCAATTCAGGATAGGTAGGCAATAATTTCAACACAATAGGATGATTAGGCCAGGCACCGTGCAAAACCCGATCCAGATGGTCCTGGTCAACATCTTTAGGGTCAAGGCCCTTCTTCAGGATATTTTAATGTAGCATTCTGTCTACTCGGGAGTAGGGATGGGTCGAACAGACCCCTGTTCGGTTCGCACCAGAACTTCCGAACACCGCAAAAGTTCGGAACCCCATTAAAGTCAATGAGATCCGAACGTCAAAAATCAAAAGTGCCTATTTTGAAGGCTTATATGCAAGTAATTCGGCATACAATGGTTATAGGGGTCCAGGTCCTGCCCTGGGGGACATGTATCAATAAAAAAAAGTTTGTGAAAAATGTCATTTTTAAATGAGCAGTGGTTTTTTGATTTTTAAAGTGAAAGCCTAAAAGTGAAAAATGAGTTCCAATATTGTGCCTGGGGGGTCCCCTTAGTCTACCTGTAAAGTGGCAGATCTGTACCATGTCTAGAATCTGCTGCAGCAATAATTGCATTTATAAAGCCAAAAAAAAAAAAAGAAATTTTCCCTGCAAGCTGCCTTTATTTTGCTCAGCAACAGCTGGGGAGCCAGTGTGTATGATGAGGCCACAATATAGTGCACCAGGAACAAGATTAGAGATTTTTTGGATACATTCTGGTGTCACTTTGACTTTGTATAGAAGTAACGGGTGCATAAAAATTGGTCTTTGGGTGTCTGTGGCGCCTTCCCACCGTAACCCTCTAGAGGTACTCTTGATGAAAGCAAGAATTGGCCTTGCTGTAAAAAAATGCAATGATATGCACCTGTCAAATAGGTGCAGAAAAAATTCTCTTTGGGTGTCGGGGCGCCTTCCCATCGTAACCCTATAGAGGTGCTCTTGATGAAGGCAAAATAAATTGCAATGATTTGAACATGGTTGGTGTTTTTGCCACGTTTGATGTGCCTGAGACACAGTTTGCAAATAGCAACAGTGCGATCTGCTGCAGATGTGCTGAAAAAAGCCCAGACAGCTGAGCAGGAGATAACAGCTGCAGAATGTGATGGAATAGGGTGGCTACTCTCTACTCTTTCTTGATGTCGGCCTCCTTGGGGTTGTGCCGCCTCACCTTCAGTTTCCTCCTCTGCTCTATCTGGCACCCAAGTCGCATCAGTGACCTCATCATCATCATCTCCATCACCTCCATCTTCATCATTACCACTGGAGACAACTTGGTAATACGCTGCGGCTTGGGGAACATGGATGTCAATTTGTCTACCAGTGTTCTTCCCTCTCTCTAGGCTCATGTTCCTGTCATCCTCAACCTCAGCACCAACACCTGAATCCAGTAATGGCTGGGCATTATCAAGGAGCAAGTGGCTGACGCTGTGGTCAAATAACTCAGCTGACTCCTCAATGGCTGATGTTAGGGCTATGGCAGGAATACTGTAGATGTGGACAAGGTGGCAGGTTTATCCACTCTGGCAACTGCAGGGGACTGCACACTTGTCTCTGCTTGTGTGGCAGAGGATGAGGAGGATGAGGAAGGTTTAGTAAGCCAGTCCACCAAGGTGTTGAAATCTGTATGTAGATGCACTTTAATCAATGTAAAGAGGTGTTGGTGCACATTAATTAATTAAGTACTCAACTACACAGGTACACTCCAAGGATACACTATATTATACTGCAATATAATGCACCAAACGTACAGTGACGCACAGAACTATATGGTGTTAAACTGGCAGTAACGCACACAAAAGCAAATAGCGTTAAACTGGCAGTAACGCACAAAACGATATGGCGTTAAACTGGCAGTAATGCACACAAAACTATATGTTATTAAACTGGCAGTAACGCACACAGAACTATATGGTGTTAAACTGGCAGTAATGCACACAGAACTATATGGCGTTAAACTGGCAGTAACGCACACAAAACTGTATGGCGTTAAACTTGCAGTAACGCACAAAACTATATGGCGTTAAACTGGCAGTAATGCACACAAAACTATATGTTATTAAACTGGCAGTAACGCACACAGAACTATACGGTGTTAAACTGTCAGTAACGCACACAAAACTGTATGGCGTTAAACTTGCAGTAACGCACAAAACTATATGGCGTTAAACTGGCAGTAATGCACACAGAGCTTTATGGCGTTAAACTGGCAGTAGCGCACACAGAAGTAAATGACGTTAAACTAGCAGTAACTCAATCAAATAGACGGTGTCTATTTGACACTGACGCTATCTAAACTGTCCCTACTCTAGCTATTCACTAATGTAAAGATTACTGACACGGTCTCACTACGCTACACTGAATCTGAGCTGTCCCTACTCTAGCTGCACACTATGCAAAGCTGAATGATGGTCCTCCTCACTACACTCACACTATCCCTAGACTGGCACTAGACTAATATTCTACACTGACAATTGAAGCAAAATAGCACAGTATAGCACACTAACTAACTAATAGCACTGAATAGAGCCCTGTTCTCTCCACGCCGAAATCACACTGAAAATGGCTGCCATTGAAAGAATACTTTTATACTGTGGGGCGGGAATGAGCCATGATTGGATAAAGTCATGATGACAGTGTCCAATCATGACTCTGACAGTGCTCTGTGCCCTGATTGGCTGAAGCTTTCACTGCATTGTGGTCGGTTGTTTGTTCGGCTGTTCGTCGAACGTCTGAACAGCAAAAGTTCGGCCGAACCGTTCGCCCATCCCTACTTGGGAGATGTATTTAGACAGACTCTCCCCCCTCTGCTGGTGGGTGTGGTTTAATTTGTACATCAAATCAGCAGTAGTTTTGACTCAAAAACAGCACA
The DNA here is from genome assembly GCA_037952925.1 of Lithobates clamitans. NCBI lineage: Eukaryota > Metazoa > Chordata > Amphibia > Anura > Ranidae > Lithobates > Lithobates clamitans. The sequence goes on along the minus strand of JBBGZY010000964.1, from coordinate 2,459,089 downwards.
CAAGGCATCAATGTAATCCATGGCAACACAAATCCTCTTGCCCATCCTCAGGTTACGGATGACATCAGCCGCTGGGCCTCAAAGGCTCTCACTAAGCTGTTGTCGTTTCACAGCCTCTGAAACACTCCACTCTTCCATAGCCTGTAAAGCTTGGCTCATCCATGTTTCAAACTTGTCTTCTCCCATAGGCGTCAGTAATTGTCCTGAGAAAAATCTAAGTCTTCGATAATTCTGATGAGCATTCCCAGACCCATTCTTCACCAGACTATTGACCAAGGGACTCATATCTGTGTAGAAAGAGAGAGGAGGGGCACTGGCCCCCACAAGTACAGGACTTTTCTCATGAGCTTTTGTCGAGGGTGGCTTCTCGGCCTGTCCTCTCTCGAGTTTAAGTGGGAACACCCTCACAGTCTCTTCTTCCGTCAAATGGACCTCTTCCACCTGAAAGCACACTGGCACCTCTTCCTGACATTCTATCAATGCCCTGACTTGATCCAACTCCTTTGAGGCTTCTGTCTCCACTAGGTAGGCCTGGTGTCCTGGTTCCAGATTTTTCAGCCCCCTTCTGATCTCCCTCTCGGTGTGCTAATTTCTTGAGAACTGCAGAAAGGTGCTTCTGTTGGTTGGGGCCCCATGGCTTCTACCCCAAGCAACCACGGCCATAGAGGCAACTTCCCATGCAGACTATTGCTCCGATCTAGGTTGGCTAGAGCCAGTTGCAGATAGCATCCCGGTCGAGCCCCTAAATGTAGCACAGCCCCCTAGAGGAGCTTAGCTTAGAATTACCTGCGCATCTGCATGGCTATGACCTAGTGCCTGGGCCTACTACTAGCTGCCCTAATGCTGATTAATGTCACAAGTGACACCAATGCAGTGATCAGGGAAAAATCTCAAAACTGCAATTGGTGACACAGTGACAGGGAGTGAAGGGGTTAACGAGGGGGGGGGCGATCGGGGGGTGATCAGGGGGCGAAATGCGTGCCTACATGTACTGTGTCAGTGTAGTGTTGGTGCAACTCACTTTTGGATGTCCTCTCTCCTCGCTCTGGAACCGAAAAGGGTTCCACGAGGGGAAGTGACATCACTTCCTCTGCCTGTGTTTACAATTCACAGGCAGAGGAGGTATTTCATTTGTCAGAACCAATGCTTTCTGGCCAGGACCTGAAGACCGATCGGTTTTGCAAAGAATACGATCGCCGCGGGCATGGCAGGGTTAACCACTTGCCAACCACCCGCCACAGATATACTGCGGCAGGGCGGCTCTATTGCGCAAATCGCTGTTCCGGTATGGGGGTTAGTTTAATAGCTATAGCAGGCACGCGCCCGCGGCATGAAGCCAAAGCCGAATCGTGTGACCGGCGGCCGTGATGTCCGCCGGTCACCTGCAATCGCTCCACAGAGAGCCAGAATGGGGATCTGCCAGTGTAAACAAAGCAGATCCCCATTCTGACAGGGGAATAGAGAGAGATCATCAGTGATCTGTCTGGTGATCAGGAACAGCGATCTCTCTCTATTCCCAGTCAGTCCCACCCCCCCACACCTCCCTAGGGAACACTTAACCCCTTGATCGCCCCCTAGTGTTAACCCCTTCCCTTCCAGTGTCATTTATACAGTGATCAGTGGCTATTTTTAGCTCTGATCACTGTAATAATGTCATTGGTCCCAAAAAAGTGTCAAAAGTGTCCGATCTGTCCGCAGCAATGTTGCAGTCCCGCTAAAAAACATTGATCACCTCCATTATTAGTAAAAAAAAAAATGCCATTAATCTATCCCCTATTTTGTAGATGCTATAACTTTTGTGCAAACCAATCAATATACGCTTATTGTGATTTTTTTTACCAAAAATATGTCGAAGAATACATATTGGCCTAAACTGATGAGGAAATTAGTTTTTTTTCCGGATGTTAATTATAGCGAAAAGTAAAAAATATTGTTTTTGTTTCAAAATTGTTGGCCTTTCTTTGTTTATAGTGCAAAAAATAAAAACTGCAGAGGTGATCAAATAATACCAAAAGAAAGCTCTATTTGTGGGGAAAAAAGGACATCAATTTTGTTTGGGTACAACGTCACACGACTGAAGTGGTTAAATATTTTTTTCATGGATGATGGTGTTATATTTAAACTGGGCTAGCTCCTCCACTCTAAAAAGTACTTAAAAATACAGTTTAAATCAATAGTTATACAGAACAACTCTTCAAACAATCCATTGTACAGAGCAACTAGAACTCCTTATGGAAGTGAAGCTCTGCTTTTCAAGCTAGTAGGAGTTTTGATCCCAATTAACTCTTCTGTTTAATTTTGACACGGATGAGTACGTTTCCAACTCCCAAGTGCCATGTTTTACTGTTATGAAAACGTGAATCAAGGAAAAGGAACAAGGACATAAACTATAGCAGATTTTCATCATGTGCTCCTGTCAACCTTTCCTAGAATGTCTTCAAATCTTATAGCTTCCTATTGATTTTATGATTCCACAGATGTCCTCTGTCTGTCAAAAGGCCTGTTCTTAGAAAAGGAGTCCTCATGAAAGCACTAATAAAAAACTGAAATATTTATAGGATAACTAACATGAAAAATATGATGTACTGATTACTGTACACAGCCAATACTTGTAATTTAGGATTAGTATTTTTTTCTTTTTCACATTTTCGAGTGCTCCAATCTGCCCAGAAAAATTATGCCGCTGATGTCTGTGGTCAAACCATGGGACCCCCCATGGGTGCTCTCCTTAATTTACATAATTTGAACAAATGGTTACTGGAACTACTTTTTGGAGTTATCTTTGGCAAAGCTGAGTTCTAAGAAAATATAAAAGGCACAATTAATTCATCTCTATAAGCTATGATACATTATTAAATGTATTTGTTTAACCACTTGACAACTGGGCACTTAAACCCCCTTCCTGACCAGACCAATTTTCAGCTTTGGGTGCTCTCACATTTTGAATGACAATTACTCAGTCATGGAACACTGTACCTATATGAAATTTTTGTCCTTTTTTCACACACATAGAGCTTTCTTTTGGTGGTATTTAATCACCGCTGGGTTCTTTATTTTTTGCGCTATAAAAGAAAAAAGACCGAAAAATCTGTAAAAAAATGCATTTTTCTTAATTTCTGTTATAAAATTTTGCAAATTAGTAATTTTTCTTCATATATTTTGGCCAAAATTTATACCGCTACTTATCTTTGGTAAAAATAACCCAAATCGGTGGATATTATTTGGTCTTTGTGAAAGTTATAGAGTCCAAAAGCTATGGTGCCAATATCTGAAAATTAATCACACCTGAAGTACTGACGGCCTATCTAATTTCTTGAGGCCCTAACATGCCAGAAAAGTACAAATACCCCCCAAATGACCCCTTTTTGGAAAGAAGACATTCCAAGGTATTTAGAAAGATGCATGGTGAGTTTTTTGAAGTTGTCATTATTTCCCACAATTCTTTGCAAAATCAAGTTTTTTTTTTACTTTTTTTTTTTTTCACAAAATTGTCATATTAGCAGGTTATTTCTCACACACCACATATGCATACCACAAATTACACCCCAAAATACATTCTGCTATTACTCCCGAGTACGGTGATACCACATGTTTGAGTCTTTTACACAGCGTGGCCACATACAGAGGCCCAACATGAACGGAGCACCTTCAGGCGTTCTGGAGGCCAATTCTGACATTTCTCTCCTACATGTAAAAATCATCATTTATTAGCTAGAAAATTACATAGAACCCCAAAACATTATATATGTTATTTTATCAAAGACCCTGGAGAATACAATGGTGGTCATTGCAACTTTTTATCTCGCACGGTATTTGCGCAGCAATTTTTTTAACATTTTTTTTTGTAAAAAAAACAGTTTTGTGCTTTAAAAAACAAACAAAAACAGTACAGTTAGCCCAATGTTTTTGCATAATGTGAAAGATGAAGTTACGCCGAGTAAATAGATACCCAACATGTCACCTTTCAAAATTGCACACGCTTGTGAAATGGCGCCAAACTTCGCTACTCAAAAATCCCCATAGGCGACGCTTTAAAATTTTTTACTGGTTACATGTTTTGAGTTACAGAGGAGGTCTAGGGCCAAAATTATTGCTCATGCTCTACCAATCGCAGCGATACCTCACATGTGTGATTTGAAGACCGTTTTCATATGTGGGCGGGACTTACATATGCGTTCGCTTCTGCATGCGAGCACATGGGGACAGGGGCGCTTTAAAATTTATTTATTTTTTTTATTGTTCATTTTACTTTATTTATTTTAGTTTGATGCTTTTTGCCCCCCAAAAAAATTTTTGACCACTTTTATTCCTATTACAAGGAATGTAAACATCCCTTGTAATAGGACTATGGCATGACAGGTCCTCTTTACAGTGAGATATGGGGTCAATAAGACCCCACATCTCACCTCTAGGCTGGGAAGCCTGAAATAAAAAAAAAAAAAAGATCCTGGCTTCGATCATAACGGTGAGTCGGTAGAAGCACCGGAGGGCGGCGGGAGGGGGGGACATCCCCTCTCGCCTCCCGTAAGAACGATCAAACAGTGGAACAGCCGCTATGATCGTTCCTATGGTGTAGGGAATCGCCGGCTGAAAAAGCTGATATCTAAATGATGCCTGTAGCTGCACCCATCATTTAGATATCCCCGCTCAAAGTCAAGGACGTTGTAGGGCATTGCGGGGTATTGCAGAGTATTGCGGGGTATTGCAGAGTATTGCGGGGTATTGCAGAGTATTGTGGGGGTATTGCAGAGTATTGTGGGGCATTGCAGAGTAGTGCAGGGCATTGCAGAGTAGTGCACAGCATTGCAGAGCATTATGGATGGCTGAGCATGGATGGATGGATGGCTGGATGTCTCTGTGCAGCGCTGTGGGCACTACACATCCAGCCCACAGTGCTGCAGCCATCCATCCATCCCCCTCTCCGCTCACAGTGTACCGATCGATACACAGGAGGGGAGGAGAGGAACCGGCGTCACCAGATGACGCCGGTCTGTTTACATGTGATCGCTCCGTCATTTGATGGCGCGATCACATGGTAAACGGCCGCGATCGGCGGCCATTTACCGGGATCCGTAATGCATTCGGAACGGATGCGTTCGGGTGCGCGCCCCAGGGGGCGCGCGAGAGGGGAATTCTGGGAGGACGTCATAGTACGCCCTCCCAGAGTTATCCAACCGCCCTGCAGCCGTCATTCGGCTATGGGCCGGTTGGTAAGTGGTTAATGCAAGAAGTCTAATTTCTTTTATTTGACTTGGTATCAGCCTTTTGCAAGTCCCTGTACAGCAGAGCTTAGACAGAGGAAGGGAGAAGCACCACTAGGAGCATGCTGATATAAGGAGATAGCAGAGTGACAGAGAGATAAGTTAATCAGTGGGCTGCTTATCATTTTACTACCCAGACACAGGGTGGAGATGAGGGGAAGACCTATAAATAGAAGTGAACCTGCAGAAAAAAGATTGTTTTTTTTCCGGCTGTCAGGCAGGATTGTGCTATGTGAAAGAGCTGTATAATTGCAGGACTAGATGGACAGAATACAAACCCCTTTGGTAAAATGCTTCTCGCATATTTATAAGAACTGCATATTTGTGTGCATTAGTGCAAATAGCGCTGTACCGAGATCGCACATCCTGCATGCTCCCGGCACAGTTACCGCTGGCTAATGGAAAGCTTTCCGATTATGTGACTGTCATAACAGCCAATCACAGTGATCACGTGACCTTAACCCCTGCCCATTTCCCAGCATTCTAAACCCCTTAAGTGGCTGGCAGGTGTTGGCTCCAAGAGATAATATACCAGCTTTAAATACGAACTCTACTTTTGTTAAAAAAAAATCCTTCTGAGAGATCAATGTACATTGCAGGGATTGTAACACACTTGGTGGCAGATTCTTACCTTTTGTTACTGGGAAGAAATAGCGCCTTGTTTCAACAAACTGATTGCATACTCTGAATGAGAGGGTCTTGTTCATTATAATCAGCATTTTCTAATAGTTCTAATGAGAAATGAGTGTCTGCATCCCTTCAGAAGTGTCTAACCCTTGGGGGGTATCTGACCAAAATGTATATTTGTATTTCACGGGTAGTGAAGACTTCTGGGAAAATCAGTAAGCCAATCACATAAGCAGGAGATGACATTTTTTGAGGTGTTTTATACAGCAGGTTAGTACATTACCTGGAATTTTAAAGAAAATTACAGTGTTGCAGAAATTACATCATGGTTTGGGTAGCAAAATATTATATGATATATTCCATAGTTATTTGTTTTTGTTTTTTTTTTTGCTATATTTTTTTTCCACAAAAGTGAAGGTTCCCTTTAAGTATGGCTGTATAGAACTGTAATTACAACCCTAAATACGTTTCAGCATTATTAGTCAAACATCATGGATTAATTAACAACAGAAGAAAAACTCTTACACATGAGTATATTAACTTGGCACCTATAAGAGTGGTAGTCCATTTCTCAGGGGATATAGCTTCTGGCCTTGCTGCCCTCTAGGTGTCCTTACTGTCACTAGAGAAAGAAAAAGAAAGAGTGCTCACTAGCCTAGTGCATTATGCCACATGTATTTATTTCATATAAAACTGATAAAAGAAATTACTCACAAACATGAGAATAAAGATTCGCTCATACAGGCCACTCATCTGTGGCTATACAGTCAGCCAGCAGGGGCCCCTGTGTGGTCCCCTTATGATCTGGAGTGTGGAGAATAGGGCGCTCTGGATAACAAGGAGACTTTTACAAACAGTACATGACTTGCTCTTGAAATGTGATTAATGTACCCCAGCAGCACTTCAGAAGAGGGAAGCACACTTTATAGAAAAAACAAAGCAGAGAAGAAGGCGCTTCTAAGTTTTGTAATAAAACACTTCAACTACAAGGAATTGTTAAAAACACTTACAAGATGGGAAGTGAAAAACAGGCATATCAATAAATCCATGCCTCCTGGGAGTAAAGACAGCTGCAGGTGGAAGTTCCAGCCGACCAGCGGTGGTCAACACTGTGTCTCTGATCCAAGATGGAGGGCCGTGCTGTTAGGACCCGCATGGAATCCAGGGAACCGGAAGTGACATCAGAGTGGGCGGGACATGTTTCGGAGCATGCCCAATGGTTTGAAGAAGGGGCATGCTCCGAAACATGTCCCGTAAACTCTGACGTCACTTCCGGTTGCCTGGATTCCATTCTGCTCCTGACAGCAAAGCTCTCCATCTTGGATCAGAGACACAGCGTTTACCACCGCTGGTCACCTGGAAATTCCACCTGCAGCTGTCTTTACTCCCAGGAGGCATCCCGCTGGATGTTATGGATTCATTGATATGTCTGTTTTTCACTTACATCTTGTAAGTGTTTTTTAACCCTTCTTTGTCATTAAAGTGTTTTATTACTGCACTTAGAAGCTCCTTCTTCTCTGCTTTGTTTTCCCTTACGATCTGGAGACTGCTGATTCCAGGACTGTATAGCCACGGATGAGTGGTCTGTATGAGCAAATCTTTATTCTCATGCTTGTGAGTAGTTTTTTTTAATCATTTCTATACAAAATAAATACATGTGGGATAATGCACTAGGCTGGTGCACCCTCTTTCATTTTATTTTTATTTCTCTAATCATGGATTAATTGTAGGGTGTAGAATATGTGTTAAAACTTGGGAGAGGGACAATTTTTTGGGTGTTGATAGGTATAGGGGATATGTAATAGTTAAGAGGGGAATAGATGCTTACAGTGAAATGTAATTTTGTTCCTGGCTGGCAACCAAAGCTCTGCAGCAAGTTTCCTCAACAGAGTTTTGGTCACCAAAAACTAACATTCCTCCCTTGCTATTTAAAGTAGAGTTGTGCTTCAAAGGGGTTTTCTATTTTCGGACCCCTATGTTCCTCAACTATTGCTCTTAGTGAGGGGTAAATCGAATCATGTACATAATCTGTTAAAATGAAAAAGTGGAAACAACATCTTGAGAACAGAAAGGACTTGTATGGGGCCAGCTACTTTGAAGCCCAACTTCAACCACACATGCACACTTTTAAAAAAAATAATAGTTTCCTAAAATTAATTTGCTAGAACCCAAAGTTTGAAGGACCCTCACAACACAACTGCTTCAGATACTGTCCCATTACATTCAGGTTTAGAGACCCAGAAAGTCTTAAACGCCAAGCCTCAGGCAACGAGGGAAAATGCTGATTACTTCAAACTTTTATCTTTTCTGTGGATGATGAAAACACACCACTGGTGGTTTTACAAGCACACACATTATAGCTTACTTCAAATAAAAAAAGGATCTTCTAATGCATCGAATTATTTCCATGACGTCCTTTTAAGCACTTCCACATGCCGTCAGCAAGTTCTAGGGCCCCAAGCTCCTTATAACTGGATAAAAAACAAATCAAATGAGAGTCAATAAAAAAAAATACATAAAGTTACCCCAATTTCTTATTTATGTTTAAGTGCTAACAAAGGGATGTGGTGCAATTTGGTAACGTTGGTTTTCAGCTGCTGTCAGCCAGTGGCCACAGAAGGCGTCTGTCCACCCATGTGACAGCATCTTCGGCAATATAGCACACCATTAAAGATGGGAGTCATCTGTTTTTGGTTACATATAATTACAGATAAGCTGCAGTTGACCGTCATTTTCTGACCGCAAACTCAACTCAATCAATTAAAAAAGAACTCCCCGAACCAGCAGGAAATTTAATCACTTCCAGGCAGGCTGAAATTACCCATTAACTTGTAAGAAATACTAATGCTCCTATTTTCCAGTCAGAGCAATTAACCTTAAATCTGTGAGCAGGCAAACGTGTATTTACTTATCTGATTAGTCGATGGAGAGCTCAGTGAATCTGCTTTACAAGGTGAAAATTTAAATGATATATTGTACACACGGCGTTACTGCAAACATCTAACAGTTATATCTTTTGCACATAAATTATTTTATTGATACTAAAAAGAGAATTTAATGACTCCTTAATGTGTTTTAAAATATAAAGGAAGTTACCTTTCTACATCCTCACACCTGTCTAAATGTACAGTATTTCCTTCATGAGCACAAAGTTTTAAATTTAAGGGATACATTATATTGACTAATTTAAAGTGCATGTAAACCAGAGGAACTCAACCTTTTGGAAAGCGAGGGGCCACTTAAGTGATTTGGTAAATGGTTATGGGCCACAATGAAATGGCAAAAAAAAAGCACTCATATATGCTCACTATGATGTTTATCACATAATATGCCCATTGCTAAACTGTGGTGTTTAATATACTGACCTTTTATCATTCTGTTTCTGATGGCATTTTTTTTTCATAGTTTGTTTAAAAATTTTGCAAACGGGTAATTTTTCTCGTTCGCTGATGTATGCTGATGAGGCTGCACCAATGGGTACTGATAGGCTGCACTGATGGGCACTGATAGGCACTGATAAGGCTGCACTGATAGGTGGCACTGATGGGCACTGATGAGGCAGCACTGGTGAGCACTGATGAGGCTGCACTGATAGGCAGCACTAATGGGCACTAATAGGTGGCACTGATGGGCTCTGATAGGCGGCACTAAAGGGCACTTATAAGGGCACTGATGGGCACTGATAGGTGGTGCTGATGGGCACTGGTAGGCGGCACTGATGGGCACTGGTAGGCGGCACTGATGGGCACTGATAAGCAGCACTGATAGGTGACACTGATGAGGAGGCATTGATGGGCACTGATTAGCAGCACTGGTGGGCACTGTTAGGCAGCACCTGTGGCACTGTTAGGACTGCCCTGATTATAGGTGCCAATGTGCCTTTAACGCAAGCTGGTTATCGGCTCTCTTCTTCTCTCCTCACGCTGCCAGCGTGAGGAAAGAAAAGCCAATAACCGCCTTGTGTTTACATCAGTGATCAGCTGTCATTGGACACAGCTGATCATGTGGTAAAGGGCCACTGTGAATGGCCCTTTACCCTGATCTGTGATCAGTTGAGTCTGAAGTAATATACTGACCTTTTATCTTTCAGTTTCCGTTGGCATTGCTGGCGGTTAGAAATGTTCCTGTCCCAGGCAGAATGATACCAAATATACCAAATGCACTTTGACTTGTTTAGGAGCCAGCGCTATAGAGGAAGCATTGGCTTATGCGACTCCTACTGCCTCTGCAGCCACTTGCTTCCTCCAGCGCCGGCTCTATCCACTCTGATGCACTGGAATGGTGAGTAGGCAGCTTGCCGATCCACTATTCCAGAGCAGGGGGTCACAGGCCGCATCAGAGGGCTCCGTGGGCCACTGGTAGAGCACCCCTGATGTAAATTCTAACTTTGAACTTATCTTTTTTGGTCCCTTTGGTCTGTTAAATACCATGTATATTTGTTTAATAGGGATGGGTCAAACACCCCCCGGTTCGGTTCGCACCAGAACATGTGAATAGGCAAAAAGTTCTAGCGAGCATGCGAACCCTATTAAAGTCTATAGGACACGAACATGAAAAGTCCCCCCCCCAGTCCATACCAGGACCTATGGGTCTGGTAAGGTTTTAAGGGGAACTCCATGCCAATATTAAAAAAGGAGGACAGGATGGGGGCGAGCGAGAGCTCCCCTCCTGAACCATACCAGGCCACACGCCCTTAACATGGGGAGGATGCTTTGGGCCTCTTCCCGACAACCCTCGCCATTGGTTGTCGGGGTCTGTGGGTGGGGGGTTTTTTGGAATCTGGAAGCCCCCTTTAACAAGGGGGCCCCCAGATCCTGGCCCCCCCCCCTATGTGAATGGGTATCATTGTACCCCTACCCATTCACCAAAAAAAGTGTCAAAAAGTAAAACCCACAATAAATAGTTTTTGACAATTCTTTTATTAAAAAAAAAAAAAAAAGTGTCCATCGTCAATCACGCCGCCTCGACGGATTGTGGGACATTATTTTTTGTTTTAATAAATGAATTGTCAAAAACTGTCTGCTGTGGTTTTTACTTTTTGAACTTTTTTTGGTGAATGAGAAGGGGTACAATGTACCCAATACACATTCACATATGGGGGGGGGATCTGGGGGCCTCCTTGTTAAAGGGACTAGCAGCTTCCGATAAGCCCCCCGCCCGCAGACCCTGACAACAAATGGCCAGAGTTGTGGGGAAGAGGCTCATGTCCCCATCAACATAGGGACAAGGTGCTTTGGGGGGACCAAGTGACCTGGTATGGTTCAGGAGGGGGGGGGCGCTTGCTCGTCCCCCCTCTTTCCTGGCCTGCCAAGCTGCTTGCTTGGATAAGGGTCTGGTATGGATTTTGGGGGGACCCATGCCAATTTTTTTAAACTTTTGGCGTGGAGTTCCCCTTAAAATCTATGCCAGACCCAAAGAGTCTGGTATGAATTTTGGGGGGGACCCCATGCCGTTTTTTTCCTTAACTCTGTCATAGGGTTCTCCTTAATCACCTTAATGCCCTGTATTATATATGCTGCACTGTATATATATTCTACACTGACTGCACTGTATACATAGTCTACACTGAATGCACTGTACACACACACACATATATATGTGTGTATATATATATATATATATATATATATATATATATATATATATATATATATATATATACGGTTTCAATAAAAAGTAAAAAGTATGTGAACTCTTTTGGAATGATATGGATTTCTGCACAAACTGCTCATAAAATGTGATCTGATCTTCATCTAAGTCACAACAATAGACAATCACAGTCTGCTTAAACTCATAACACACAAAGAATTAAATGTTGCCGTGTTTTTATTGAACACACCATGTAAACATTCATAGTGCAGGTGGAACAGTATGTGAACCCATAGACTAATGAGATCTCCAAGAGCTAAGTGGACTGAGGTGTCAGCAAACTGGAGTCCAATCAATGAGATGAGATTGGAGGTGTTGGTTATAGCTGCCCTGCCCTATAAAAAACACACACCAGTTCTGGGTTTGCTTTTCACAAGAAGCATTGCCTGATGTGAATGATGCCTCGCACAAAAGAGCTCTCAGAAGACCTACGATTAAGAATTGTTAACTTGCATAAAGCTGGAAAGGGTTATAAAAGTATCTCCAAAAGCCTTGCTGTTCATGAGTCCATGGTAAGACAAATTGTCTATAAATGAAGAAAGTTCAGCACTGCTGCTACTCTCCCTAGGAGTGGGCGTCCTGTAAAGATGACTGCAAGAGCACAGCGCAGACTGCTCAATGAGGTGAAGAAGAATCCTAGAGTGTCAGCTAAAGACTTACAAAAGTCTCTGGCATATGCTAACATCCCTGTTAGCGAATCTAAGATACGTAAAACACTAAACAAGAATGGATTTTATGGGAGGATACCACAGAGGAAGCCACTGCTGTCCAAAAAAAACATTGCTGCACATTTACAGTTTGCACAAGAGCACCTGGATGTTCCACAGCAGTACTGGCAAAATATTCTGTGGACAGATGAAACCAAAGTTGAGTTGTTTGGAAGAAACACACAACACTATGTGTGGAGAAAAAGAGGCACAGCACACCAACATCAACACCTCATCCCAACTGTGAAGTATGGTGGTGGGGGCATCATGGTTTGGGGCTGCTTTGCTGCGCCAGGGCCTGGACGGATTGCTATTATCGAAGGAAAAATGAATCCCCAAGTTTATCAAGACATTTTGCAGGAGAACTTATGGCCATCTGTCCACCAGCTGAAGCTCAACAGAAGATGGATGTTGCAACAGGACAACGACCCAAAGCATAGAAGTAAATCAACAACAGAATGGCTTAAACAGAAGAAAATACGCCTTCTGCGGTGGCCCAGTCAGAGTCCTGACCTCAACTGGATTGAGATGCTGTGGCATGACCTCAAGAAAGTGATTCACACCAGACATCCCAAGAATATTGCTGAACTGAAACAGTTCTGTAAAGAGGAATGGTCAAGAATTACTCCTGACCGTTGTGCACGTCTGAACTGCAACTACAGGAAACATTTTGTTTAAGTTATTGCTGCCAAAGGAGGTTCAACCAGTTATTAAATCCAAGGGTATTTTATTATATCTTTTCATGTGACAACACTGAAGAAATGACACTTTGCTACAATGTAAAGTAATGAATGTACAGTTTGTATAACATTGTAATTTTGCTGCCCCCTCGAAATAACTCAACACACAGCCATTAATGTCTTAACCGCTGGCAACAAAAGTGAGTACACCCCTAAGTGAAAATGTCCAAATTGGGCCCAATTAGCTATTTTTTCTCCCCAGGTGTCATGTGACTCGTTAGTGTTACAAGGTCTCAGGTGTGAATGGGGAGCAGGTGAATTAAATTTGGTATCATCGCTCTCACCCTCTCATACTGGTCACTGGAAGTTCAACATGGCACCTCACGGCAAAGAACTCTCTGAGGATCTGAAAGGCTCTCCAAAGTTTGCCTAGGCAATTAGAAGATTGCCAAGACCCTGAAACTTAGCTGCAGCGTGGTGGCCAAGACCATACAGCGGTTTAACAGGACAGGTTCCACTCAGAACAGGCCTCCCCATGGTCGACCAAAGAAGTTAAGTGCACAAGCTCAGCGTCATATCCAGAGGTTGTCTTTGGGAAATAGACCTATGAGTGCTGCCAGCATTGCTGCAGAGGTTTAAGTGGTGGAGGGTCAGCCTGTCAGTGCCCAGACCATATGCCGCACACTGCATCAAATTGGTCTGCATGGCTGTCGTCCCAAAAGGAAGCCTCTTCTAAAGGTGATGCACCAGAAAGCCCGCAAACAGTTTGCTGAAGACAAGCAGACTAAGGACATGGATTACTGGAACCATGTCCTGTGGTCTGATGAGACCAAGGTAAACTTATTTGGTTGAGATGGTGTAAAGTGCATGTGGCGGCAACCAGGTGAGGAGTACAAAGACAAGTGTGTCTTACCTACAGTCAAGCATGGTGGCGGGAGTGTCGTGGTCTGGAGCTGCATGAGTGCTGCCAGCACTGGAAGCTACAGTTCGTTGAGGGAACCATGAATGCCAGCATGTAATGTGACATACTGAAGCAGAGCATGATCCCCTCGCTTCGGAGACTGGGCCGCAGGCCAGTATTGCAACATGATAACGACCCCAAGCACACCTCCAAGACGACCACTGCCTTGCTAAAGAAACTGAGGGTAAAGGTGATGGACTGGCCAAGCATGTCTCCAGGCCTAAACCCTATTGAGAATCTGTGGGCTATCTTCAAACGGAAGGTGGAGAAGCACAAGGTCTCTAACATCCACCAGCTCCGTGATGTCGTCATGGAGGAGTGGAAGAGGACTCCAGTGGCAACCTGTGAAGCTCTGGTGAACTCCATGCCCAAGAAGGTTAAGGCAGTGCTGGAAAATAATGGTGGCCACACAAAATATTGACACTTTGGGCCCAATTTGGACATTTTCACTAGGGTGTACTCACTTTTGTTGCCAGCGGTTTAGACATTAATGGCTGTGTGTTGAGTTATTTTGAGAGGACAGCAAATTTACACTGTTATACAAGCTGTAAACTTACTACTTTACATTGTAGCAAAGTGTCATTTCTACTGTATATATAGTACACGGTATGTATATATATTGTAGCAGAGCGTCCCAGAGAGAGACAGGAAAAGTCCTGTTCGGGGTTTATACATCTCCCAGGCTCCTCTCATACAGGTTCAGGGATCTCTGATCCATGGTCCAGTTCTGGTCTTGGTCCTCTCCCCCAGGCTAATTTAAAGCTCACCTGAGCAAGACAGCCTTGCTCTTGGCCTGGGATACTCAGAGAACTTCTGTGTAAGAGTGCAAAAAGGTATGTGGAAGCTGACAAGCTGTAGGCTTGCTCAGCTTAGTAGTTAGGATCTGTAAATATTGTTTAGTTAGTGCCGAGACACGGCTAGGTTTTGTTTTGGCTATTTTTGTTCCTATTTGTTTCTTTTGGAACACTGTACAGCACCTGTATATAGACTTGTATATATCACAAATAAACACCGCACTGTTTGTCACTATTCCACTGGATTTGGTATCTGTGCCTGAAAGACTGCTCATCCCAGGGAGCTTTGTGCCTGCTACCTGTCCCCCAGGTTACATATGGTGGAGACTGCGACCAGCTGTAGTAAGTTACTACTTAAAAGGCCAGTACCTAGAGTGACTAAACATGGAGGAAATCCTAAAACAATTGGTGATATCCAATGCTGCACAGCAACAATCCAATGCTGCACAGCAACAAGCAAACGTTGCACTGCAGCAAACAAACGCTATCGCACAGGAGCAAACCAAGGCGCTGTGCCAACAGATTGGTGCTGTACAGGAGCTATCGCAGAGGCTGTTTGAACAGCTAGCCACTGATGCAAAAGAGGATAGGAAAACCTTGGCTGCGGTTGTGGAGACGCTAGCACAGTGGTCACCTGCTAAAGTTAATGTTGTTGGAGACAAGCCCTCAACTATCCATGTGGGTCGCTTTCTTTCCAAGATGACTGCAGATGATGATCCAGAGGCCTTTCTCTTAACCTTTGAACGGACCGCTGAGAGGGAAGGTTGGCCCAAAACCCAGTGGGCAGGACTGGTCGCCCCCTTGCTGTCTGGAGAATCGCAGAAGGCCTACTATGATTTGGAGTCAGCAGGAGACTATGAAAAGGTCAAGCGGGAAATCCTGGCGCGACTTGGTGTCACCCTGGCAGTTCGAGCACAGCGGGTCCACAGCTGGTTCTTCCAAGACGAGAGGCCCCCAAGATCGCAGATGTTCGACCTAATTCACTTGGTGAGAAAATGGCTACAGCCGGAGTCCCTGTCTGGGCCACAAATAGTGGAGCGTGTGGTCATGGACCAGTTCCTGAGGTCACTACCAGTTCCCCTGCAGAAGTGGGTGAGTCAAGGAGACCCCAACTCGGCGGACAACCTCGTGGAACTTGTTGAAAGGTACTTTGCTGCAGAGAACCTGGTCACCACCCCTACAGCCGCACGGACTTTCCGCCCAAAGCCACGGTCTCCCCAGGCAACCGGTAAGACTGTTCCAGGGGAAGTGGGTGGTAAGCATGGCAAGGAAATAGGGGGGAGGATTTTTGGTGCCAGGACTGAAGTTTGGCGTCCCAAACAAGGGAAGCTACTGCCTGTCAGCAAACCAAACTGGGGAAACATCAGGTGTTTTCGTTGCCAAGAACTGGGACATGTTGCAGCAAATTGTCCATTGACAGATGAACCAATGCAGTGTGATCTATCTATTAGAAGGCAGTCTATGTTTGCTGCTGTTTCATGCGCTGCAGCACCAAGTATGGGAAAACACATGTGCCAAATGACTGTTAATAATAAGCCTATTACGGCCTTGCTGGACTCTGGAAGTCTAGTGACTTTGGTTACAGCTGAGATGGTTGAAACTGAGAATTTGCATGCTAAAAAAGTTGCTGTGATCTGTATACATGGGGATACCCGCGAGTATCCTATAGCCACTGTTCAGTTTAAAACTGGCTTAGGTACGGTGACCCATCCGGTCGGACTTGTGCCCCACTTGGTGCATGAGGCCATCGTTGGTAGGGACTTCCCTAAGTTTTGGGAACTGTGGGATCATCCCGACCCGGTCGCAGTAGCTGACTCAGTGACAGAGCCAGACCTCCTGGCCGCTACTGACAATGTGGGTTCAGGGGACTCTTCTCAGTGCTCCCCAGGTTTTCCTTTCTCAGTTATGGCAGGAGAGCTAGAGGAGCCTGAGGAGGTCCCCACAACCAGTGGAGCTGGACAGCCATCTGCTGAATCTGAGCCTACGTTGGAGTTTGCTGACCTTAATGTACACAAGGAAAATTTTGGTACCGAGCAGAGAAAAGACCCAACCCTTGCCAGGGCCTGGGAAAATGTAATGGTGATTAATGATGTACCTGTCGAATCAGGGGACAGGCTCTGTTTTCCTTATTTTAGCAGCAATGAGGATTTACTGTATCGTGTATGTAAAAAAAATGATGAAGTGGTTGAACAGTTGGTGGTCCCTAAGCCATACAGACGGGTGGTGTTGGAACTTGCCCATGGGCACTTGCTAGGAGGTCATTTAGGGGTTGAGAAAACTACTGAAAGGGTGTTGCGCAGGTTTTATTGGCCCGGAATACAGAAGGATATTGAGAATTATTGTCAATCCTGTCCTGTGTGTCAGATGTCAGCCCCACTACAACACTTCCGAAGTCCTTTAGTGCCCTTGCCCATTATTGAAGTGCCCTTTGAGAGGATTGCCATGGACCTTGTGGGTCCACTCCCCAAGTCTGCCCGAGGTCATCAGCATATCCTCGTAATCATGGATTATGCTACCCGTTACCCAGAGGCAATTCCCTTACGCACCGCGTCTGCTAAAAACATTGCCAAAGAGCTGTTTATGGTGTTCAGTCGTGTTGGAATCCCTAAAGAAGTCCTTACAGACCAGGGCACCCCATTTATGTCACGAATAACTAGAGAGCTGTGCAAGTTATTTAAGGTGACGCAATTGCGAACCTCAGTGTACCATCCTCAAACGGATGGCTTGGTGGAACGCTTCAATAAAACATTAAAGAGCATGTTAAACAAGGTTGTTGACAAGGATGGGAAAAACTGGGACTTCCTGATACCATACTTGATGTTTGCCATCAGGGAGGTTCCCCAGTCCTCCACGGGGTACTCTCCCTTTGAGTTGCTTTATGGGAGACACCCTCGGGGACTCTTGGACATAGCCAAAGAAACTTGGGAGGGGGAGCAGACACCCCATAAAAGTGTCATTGAGCATATCGCTCAAATGCAGGACAGGATTGCAGCAATCATGCCGTTGGTAAAAGAACACTTACTGCAGGCTCAAACAGCTCAACAGAGGATATACAACAGGGGGGCCCAACTCCGTGTTTTCTCACCTGGTGATAGGGTCCTGGTGTTAGTTCCCACTGTTGAGAGCAAGTTCCTGGCTAAGTGGCAGGGTCCCTTTGAAGTAATTGAAAGAGTTGGGGAGGTCAATTACAAAATATATCAACCAGGAAAAAGGAAGCCCGAACAGATTTACCACATAAACCTGTTAAAGCCCTGGAAGGATAGACTGGCGTTAACTGCGAGGTCCCTCCCGGTAACGCCTAAGGGTACTGAGTCCCCTCTGATCCCTGAGGTCACGATTCCAGACACCCTGTCATATTCTCAAAAGCAGGAAACTAGAGAATTCCTGATAAGAAATAGAGAGAAATTTTCAGAGTTACCTGGCACGACTTCAGCAGTTCAGCATGATATTGTTACTGAACCTGGGGTCCGTGTCAAGCTAAAACCATACCGAATTCCTGAAGCGAGGAGAAAGGACATCAGCGAGGAAGTTAAAAGAATGTTGGAGCTAGATGTCATTGAGGAATCCAATAGTGACTGGTCTAGCCCCATCGTGTTAGTCCCAAAACCGGATGGCACTTGGAGGTTCTGTAATGACTTCAGGAAGCTTAATGCAGTGACAAAGTTTGACATGTACCCAATGCCCAGAGTGGACGAACTTATAGACCGACTTGGCAAGGCTCGCTATCTGACCACTTTGGACTTGACAAAAGGTTATTGGCAAATACCCCTGACTGGTAGCGCCAAAGAGAAGACTGCATTTGTGACTCCGGAGGGTTTCTTTCATTATAAAAAAATGCCTTTTGGGTTGCAAAATGCCCCCGCCACATTTCAAAGGGCCATGGACAGGACTCTAAGACCCCACCGACAATATGCAGCAGCATATCTAGATGACATAGTGGTACATAGCACTGACTGGGAGTCTCACTTGCCCCGTGTCCAGGCTGTCCTTGATTCCCTCTTCAAAGAAGGTTTTACAGCAAAACCAAAGAAATGTGCCATTGGTCTAGAGGAAGCCAAGTATTTGGGCTACACTATTGGGCGTGGTGTCATAAAACCTCAAGTGAATAAAATAGAAGCTATCCAGGAATGGCCACGTCCTGCAAACAAGAAGCAGGTCAGGGCCTTTCTTGGCATTGCGGGGTATTATAGAAGATTTATCCCAAATTTTGCAACTATAGCTGCCCCACTGACAGACCTTACGAAAGGGAAAGACTCTGTAATGGTGAAATGGTCCTCAGTAGCAGAGGAATCTTTCCAAGTCCTGAAGAAGGTTCTTTGTGCACAGCCAGTACTGTATTCCCCCGATTTCTCCAAAGATTTTTTGGTTCAGACAGATGCGTCTGATGTTGGTATCGGGGCAGTACTATCACAGGTACACAATGGGGAAGAACACCCTGTGGTGTACCTAAGCAGAAAGCTCAACGACCATGAGCAAAGGTATGCAGTCATTGAAAAGGAGTGTTTAGCCATAAAGTGGGCCGTGGACGCACTCAGGTACTATTTGTTAGGACGCCAGTTTGAGTTAATAACTGACCATGCTCCTCTGAAATAGATGGCCCAAAAGAAGGAGACTAATAGACGGGTGAACCGGTGGTTTTTGGCTCTACAGGATTACTCATTCACTGTAAAACACAGGCCAGGTGTTGAGATGGGGAATGTAGATGCCCTGTCCCGTGTTCACTCCTGTTGGGCTACAGGTGTTCCAACCCTGGGGTTGAAACAAGGGGGGAGGATATGTAGCAGAGCGTCCCAGAGAGAGACAGGAAAAGTCCTGTTCGGGGTTTATACATCTCCCAGGCTCCTCTCATACAGGTTCAGGGATCTCTGATCCATGGTCCAGTTCTGGTCTTGGTCCTCTCCCCCAGGCTAATTTAAAGCTCACCTGAGCAAGACAGCCTTGCTCTTGGCCTGGGATACTCAGAGAACTTCTGTGTAAGAGTGCAAAAAGGTATGTGGAAGCTGACAAGCTGTAGGCTTGCTCAGCTTAGTAGTTAGGATCTGTAAATATTGTTTAGTTAGTGCCGAGACACGGCTAGGTTTTGTTTTGGCTATTTTTGTTCCTATTTGTTTCTTTTGGAACACTGTACAGCACCTGTATATAGACTTGTATATATCACAAATAAACACCGCACTGTTTGTCACTATTCCACTGGATTTGGTATCTGTGCCTGAAAGACTGCTCATCCCAGGGAGCTTTGTGCCTGCTACCTGTCCCCCAGGTTACTATATATATATATATATATATATATATATATATATATATATATATATATATATATATATACTGCCTGCAATGCATATTGAGTCCCCACATTGACTACACTGTGTATGTATATATGTATATATCTATATCTATATCTATATATATCTGCCTAATCTAGCTCAAATCCTCTCAATCTCCTCAACGTATCATACTACATACGGTCACCATGTAAGCCTTATATAGTGTGGGGCATGGTCTTAGCCCCCTGAGCCATGATTGGCCTAAGGCACCCTGCCTTAGGCCAATCATGGCCTCCACAGCAGGTCAGGTGTGTGCTTTGGCCAATCAGCAGCTGTTAGTGCACTGCAATTTCTCAGTGCATTATGGGGCATTCCGTGGCTCTCGAATTTGCCGCAAATGCCTCATATGTTAGGTTCGTCTGAAAACAAATGAACAGCCAATGTTCGAGTCGAACTTGCGTTCGATTCGAAACATTGGGATCATCCCTATTGTTAAATAAGTGAAAAAAATAATAGTGATACTGCAAGAAATTTTGTTGGCTTCCTGCATGCTCTCCATCTGCTGCACTGTTATTAGTTACATTGTATCTCTGAGGACTACAGAACCATGTTTCTTTAGTGTGGGAGGATCCCATAGCCCTCCTGAATTTGTTGTGCTGATACAGTAGGGTGAGTAAACATTGTTACCCTAAGATTGAGGGTGTGTTACTGACAGAATCAACAGGTGAAACAAAGGACAAAAAGCTTGAAAGGGGAAAACGAATGCAGCCACCACATCTCAGGGCTAGTAAACTGCAATATGTTACATTTTTTATTTTCGGTTTATATACACTTTAAATTATTAAAGGAGAGGTATAGCCAAAGCTCATTTGGCTATACTTCTCCTATGGATTACAGGAGTGCAATTCGAAGTCCGCTCTCTGCTGACATCACAGAAGTTGTTCCAGGCACCGCGTCATTGCGACAATGGAGTCTGGACCTGCCAGGTGCCTGGACCGACACCTGGCTCAGCCGCTGAGAGACTGAGCTGGCCGCTCCCTTCACAGCCCAGCGCTCCAATGAGCAGAGCAGAGAGCTGTGACTCTGCAGCTCTCTGCTCGGGAGCTGTCAGAACCGAGTGATTGACGATGTTTGATCGATTGGTTCTCAGTACAGAGGCGCCAGGAAGCCGAGGAAACCATGGAGAGGTGAGTGCTGGGGGAGACCGTCACTGTGGAGGTGTGAGTGCGGGAGCGGGAGACCGTCACCGCGAAGGGGTGGGTGCGGGAGGGGGGCCATCACCGTGGAGAGGCTGGGTGCGGGAGGACTGGGGGGGGGGGGGAGTTGCCAAAGAAGTCACTGGGTCTTACTAGGTTTTTTGTTTTTACTTTTTACATTTTTTTATTTGTATTTTTTAATATTTTTGTGTGGGGGGGGGGGGGGGTCTTTGGTGAGTTTTCAGAGGTCTAAACAGCCCCCCATGTCTTTTTTTTGAGACAGAGAGAGGGATTGAAGATAGTCCTTTTCTCTGTATCACTTTACTTGAATGAATAAGGAATCTGTATAGAGATTCCTCACTCTTTCATAAACATTGGTGCGATGCTGCATCCACCTAGGTAAGTATTAATCTAAAAAAAACCCCAAACCTATACTTCTCTTTTAATGATGAAGGCTTTCGGGACCCATTTGGTCTCTTCTTCCATTTTAATACAATATAAATTAATTGTTTAAAGCCTAAAGAAGAACCAAATTGGTCCCAAAAGCTTCCACCTTTTATAAATCAAGTTAGCGAATTAACGGTATCACTTAAACTTACACGGCACAAGACTCCACTACTTCAAGAGCACCAATAATTTACAAATAATAAAAACCAGGATCTCAAAAGTCCCCTAAACTATTTGTTCGGAATAGAAAGAATTTGAAAAATTACCAAGTCATATGCCAATTTACGTAAAACATTACATTGGTGACACACTGGGGGTGATTTACTAAGAAGAAGGCACTACACCAGCTCATACATTTATTGGTGAGCTGGAAAAGTAATTAACCGAATGTGCAAACCGGCGCACTTTGAAACACAAATAACGATAATACATACCCACGTATGTAAACTGCATCTGTCGATAGGGTAACTGCGGTTTTCTTATTGATTGGTAATAGCGCACGCCCAATCCAATTGGTTAATTTAATCTCAATGGATGTGTCTTGTTAGGCAATTAGTAGGTGTATTCAGTTAATTAACCCTTTTTGATGCTAATCTCAATTCTATCACTTCTAATATATCTTTGAAATGTGTTTTTTTTTTCTTTTTTTTACCCAAATCTTTCAATACATTACAAAGAACAGAGAAGTGTTTCTAAACCCAATAAATGTATATTTTCTTGATCTTGATCTTTAAAGGTGACTGTACACTGCAATCAGTTAGATCTTAAATAAATTAGATTTAGTGCAAGAGCCTGATTGAATTCCTATAATTTGAATTAATTGTTCAAGCGGGTCTTCCTATTACCTATTTTGCCTAAATATTGAGTTAGACAGAGATTGGCCAATCAGATTGCATAGTGCATGACGATCTTAAGTGCCAAATTTGGAATGCAGATGTGCATTGACCCACTTGTATTTTCCAAATGATATTTCTTGGGCATTATACAAGGCACATGAAAAACCACATTTTTTTCAAGACATGCTAGAGTGATCAGGAATCTTCAAACTATGGCTCTTCAGCTGTTGCGGAACTACAAATCCCATGAGGCATTGTAAAACTCTTAACTTTTATATTTACTAGGAATTTAGCAGGAATTTTGTACATTTTGCCATGTATGAATCCACTATTAATGATTTTAATGTATTTTTAGCGAAAATATTACTTTGGTAAACATTTGAGCAAATATTGTGGGGCCTTAAAAATCAATAGCACCTTCTTTTTATTTTACTGGTCCTATGCTTTCAGAAAAGATATGGTTTGGGGGGGGGGGGGGGGTCTTTCACAAATTCTGAATACTATATATATAATAACTATATTTAGAGAAATTTGTATATTTACATTTTTGCGTACGTTCGATTTTAACCATTTTGCAAAAAGGCGCAATGTAAAAATGACAAATATTTGTTATGTAAGTCCATACATGTTAAGCTTTTATATTTATTTGGAATTTAGCAGGGATTATGTAAGATTAGCTGTGTTTTTATCTGCTAATAATGGTTTTTTAGCAAAAATATTATTTTGATAAACATTTGCACAAATACCGCTGAGCCTACAAAATCATTAGCATCTTATTTTTATTCCAGAGGTCATATGCTTTCAGAAAATATATGGTTTGGTGGGTCTTTTGCAAACTCTGAAAGCTGTAAGTGAAAAATAAAAACTTGCAGATTTTGTGAGAAATTTTTGGGTACCTTCGATTTTTACCATTTTGCAAAAAGGCGCAATTTAAAATGTACAAATATTTGTTATTTATTACCCCCATACAGGTTACGCTTTTTCATTTAGTAGGGATTTAGCAGGATTTTTTAAAATCTGCTGTGTTTTTATCTGCGTATAATGGTTTTAGTGTCGTTTTTGTGAATATATTGTTTTGATAAACATTTGCACAAATACCGTGGGGTCTAAAAAATCAGTAGCACCTTATTTTTATTCTAGAGGTCATATGCTTTCAGAAAATATATAGCTTTGGGGGTCCTTCACAAATTCTGAAAACTGTAAGGGAAAAATGAAAACCTTCTGATTTTTAGTGAAATTTGGATAGTTACATTTTTGCGTGCGTTCGATTTTCACCATTTTGCAAAAAGGCTCAATGTAAAAATTTAAATTTTTTGTTATTTATTACCTCCATACAGGTTAAGCTTTTATATTTGGTAGGAATTTAGCAGGAATTTTGTACAATTAGCTGTGTTTTTATCTGATAATAATGGTTTTAGTGTATTTTTTGCAAATATATTGGTTTGAGAAACATTTGCGCAAATACTGCGGGTTCTAAAAAATCAGTAGCACCTTTTTTAATTATAGAGGTCATATGCTTTCAGATAATATATGGTTTTGGGGGTCTTTCACAAATTCTGAAAGCTGTAAGGAAAAAATGAAAACCTTTTTGGAATTTAAAACTTGAAATTTGGATATTTACACTTTTGCGTCTGTTCAATTTTCACCATTTCGCAAAAAGGCACAATTTAAAAGTTACAAGACAGGTTAAGCTTTTATATTTAGTGGGAATTTCATAAGAGATTCGTTCAAATCTCCAAAATTCCTTTTTTTGCTGCTGTGGTCTGACTGTTAGAGGGTGGCTATGTTTACTCTCCATGGTCCCACTGCATTTAAGAATATAGCCACCCTCTCTTGTATGCTCCAGAGATGGACCTGGGACTGTGGACTATGGGATGTGCATAGAGTAAAGCACATGACTGCAACTAATGTGCATTGAGCGGAAAAATGAGAGGTTCAGAGACTCATGGGGGATGTTATAAAGAGGGAGAAAAACACAATAAGAAGCAATATCTCATGAAAAATAGATTCCAGGTCTACTAAGTAGTGGATATTTATGGGTTATTTTTGGAGAACACAGCTGGCCATACGCTAGTACAATTTCATTGGAAATGTATCATTTTAAGGGCATTCATTCAATTTTCTAATCATTAGTGGGGTCAAATCAACATTTGTTTTTGACCACAGCAATGAGAAAATTTGATGGAGGAAGATGGCAAATTTTTCTTAACCACTTCAGCCCTGGAAGATTTGGCTGCTCAATGACCAGCCCATTTTTTGCCATACGGCACTGCGTCGATTTAACTGACAATTGCGCAGTCGTGCGACGCTGTACCCGAACAAAATTGACGTCCTTTTTTTCCCACAAATAGATTTTTGCGCTATAAACAAAAAATAGCAACAATTTTGAAAAAAACACAATATTTTTGTACTTTTTGCTATAATAAATATCCCCAACTTTTTTAAAATTTTTTCCTCGGTTTAGGCCAATATGTATTCTTCACCATATTTTTGGTAATAAAAATCGCAATAAGCGTATATTGATTGGCTTGCGCAAAAGTTATAGCGTCTACAAAATAGGGGATAGATTTATGGCATTTTTATTATTTTATTTTTTTTACTAGTAATGGCAGTGATCTGCAATTTTGATCAGGACTGCGACATTATGGCAGACAGATCGAACACTTTTGACACATTTTTGGGACAATTGACAATTATACAGTGATCAGTGCTATAAAAATGCACTGATTACTGTGTGTCACTGGCAGGGAAGGGGGTGATCAAGGGGGTAACTGTGTTCCCTAGTGTGTGTTCTAACTGTAGGGGGTGGGACAGACTAGAGGAGATGACAGATAGTTGTTCCTAGTTAGTAGGAACTCACGATCTGCCTCTCCCCTCCTCACAGAACAGGGATTTGTGTGTTTACACACACACACACGTCCCTGTTATGACATCGCGCTCGCCGGCCACGTGCATCGGCACCCCCAGTGCAGCGGCGCGCGTGTGCCTGCTATCCTGCTTAAATGAGCCGACGTACGACTACGACAGGTCGCCAGGATCGTGCCGACCTGCCGCAGTATAATGACGGCGGCTGTCCGGCAAGCAGTTAAACTACCAAATTTCAAATCGTGAATGTGTGAAATTACATTTATTTCAAAACTGAATGTAAAAACGGACTAAATTTGAAGTACTTTTGAAGAATTAAGCACACCGCTGCCTTCAGGGCTACATATGGCAGTCTCCACCCTTGTTAGTCCTCAATAGTACTGATTTATTTACTCTGTCCTCTCTTGCTTCCGTGCCTCCAGGAAGGGCTTCCTCCTGTGTGTTATGGCAGGATCCTCCCAGCACCTGAGCCCTGGTCCAAGGCAGGACACCCCCCTCAGACTACGAGGTACCCCTGAGGGCTACCAACAGCCTCCTCTCCATCTTCCACCCGGATGCCCCTGCTGGCAAGGCCTATGTCTATTTATTGAGTGGTCTCAGCCCCCTGCCAACCTACCTCTGAGTATTGGCTGAGGCTCCATAAATATTCAGGGCAGCTCCTCCTAACCTCCACCCACTAATTCTAGAAGATTCTCCAACCTTCTAGACCAGGGGGAGGCACTAGGAAACTGCCAGGATGAGTCACCCAGCCCTGGCCTCTAATAGCCCTGACCCAATTCCCTGGCTCAGGTTATTTCTGGCCAGAAACATATGCTTTTCTCCTACTCTTCTTCTAGCACACACTTCAGGCGCTACATTTGTACAGATGTTTGTTTGAAAATCTACCATTGTATAGCCTGCTTAAGCATATTGTTTAGTGTCACTTTAAGCAGCACAATTAACATTTCTAGATGCCCGCTGCCAGATAGCTTTTTGAGTCCAGGTCCACTTTGATTTATATGTTACATCTGCAGTTACATCCAAAATGCACAAAACTAGTATCCTCGATAAATATAACTGCAATATGAGCAATGCAAAAGTCCCATGAGCTACAGTGGAAGTGGTTCTCTCTCATTTGCACATAGTTAACCCTAATAGTTTGCTGAAATTAATGGAAATAAAAATGGCCAGTTTGGAAAAAAAAGAACTTGCACTAAAGGATTATGGAAAGGTCAACTCTAACGCTGAAAAAAAAACTTTATTTATACTATTTTCCTTTGACTAGACATGGTCTCACTCACTTGTTCATATGGCAGTTTCCATAGTTTGAGAGAAAAAGACAGATTTTGCATTACATGATAGAAGAATTCCAGCAGGACTTTAATGTACAGTGATATAGTATTATATTAACCCTTTTATGTCCAGAGGTCACTGATGCCTTGATGTCTAGACCAAATTTAGTAACACTAGTATGCACTGGTTAACTTTGTTCACCCAAACCATTTTTTTAGAAGGATACATCAGACTTTTATTTGGTATGCTGTTTTAATAAAAGCATTGCTCTGTTTTTTTTTTAACACGTGTTAACAAATGCACAAATAAATATATAAATATAAATATATATATATATATATATATATATATATATATATATATATATATATATATATATATATATATATATATATATATATATATGTATAATAATATTTTAATACTGTAATTGTACTTGACAAATACAATTTAAAAAAAAATGTTCCATTTAGTCTGCTTTATGATCATTAACAGAGACTGAAGTTGCTAACAACAGCTAGGACTGCAGCTGAGCAAATTGCTGGCTGGTGACACTCAAAGATAGGACATTTCTTAAAGTGTAACTATACCACATTTTTTGGATAGTGGAGAAAGGTGAGAACCTCTGTCAGGTTTTACTGCTATCTGGTGCTCCATTGGATGAATTTTCTCTTACCCCTGTCCTGGAGATGATCTTTTACCAGACAGGAAGTGACAGATTTAAAAACATTTTAACTTCTGTCTGTTGGAGAGTGTCTTTCAATTCTATCTGGGAAAATGTTGTCTCTAGGACAGGAAGTATGCTGCCAGGCTCATCCACCTTACCAACCGTTCAGTGTCTGCTACTTCTCTCTGTCAATTCCTCCACTGGCTTCCACTCACCCAATGAATTCAATTCAAAATACAACTTACAAAGCCATCCACAACTCTGCCCCCAGCTACCTAGTCCTAAAATACCAAACTAATTGTTCTCTTCGTTCCTCCCAAGACCTCCTGCTGTCTAGCTTCCTCGTTACCTCCTCCCATGCTTGCCTCCAGGACTTTTCCCGAACTTCTCCTATCCTATGGAACTTCCTACCCCAATCTGTCCGACTATCTCCTACTTGCATTTAGACGATCCCTTAAAATCCTCCTCTTCAGAGAAGTCTATTCTGCCCCTACCTAACCACTGTATTTAAATTTTCTCCATCAGGTCATCCCCCACAGTTATTACCTTTTGCATCACTTGACCCTCCCTTTTATAATGTAAGCTCTAATGACCAGGGCCCTCTGAGTTCTTGTGTATTGAATAGTATTGTAATTGTACTGTCTGAGCTCATGCTGTAAATCGCTGAGCAAACGGTATATAAATCCTGTATAGTAATAATAATAATAATAATAAAAATAATGGGCTCTATTCTTTCTCCATACTATGCATTTTTTTTAAACTATTGTGTACAGATACATTCTATCCCCAGCATGGCACATTAATTTACAGCTTGCAGGTGGGAAGGGGTTAAAGGTACTTTATTTAAAATTGAAAAATGTAATGTAATATTGAACTGCATGCAGGGAACATAGGTTATTAGCCACTAATATGTTTTCCTGTGATTCCCAACTCCACCCAAAGGCAGCAGTCCCTTATACAGACCTATTGAAAAACTTGTTTTGTTTGAATAGCCTGAGAGGCAACATATATCTAAATATACAGTAATTAACACTAATTTCTGCAATTTAAGTACTAATACTGACTTTTCTTTAGCATTTTACAGAAAATACAGAATCTTTCCTATGCTGATACCAGATGATACCTTAACAAATATGGTTCTATCTTTCTGGAGAGAAAAGCAGATTGAAGCATTGTGGTGGGTACAGAGATATCTGTGTTACACTCACACATTATTTAGTTAGCATTTTTGCACTTGCCATGGAAAAATATGTCTACTGCTAGATGCATTTTATGAAGACATGGTAAAGGAAATGTATTGTTTTTCAATACTGTACAGGGAAAATATCATGTAAATGAGGCAGCTTGATGTAAAAAAGATAATCAACGTACATAGTTACATAGTTACATAGTAGGTGAGGTTGAAAAAAGACACAAGTCCATCAAGTCCAACCTATGTGTGTGATTATGTGTCAGTATTACATTACATATCCCTGTATATTGTGGTCATTCAGGTCTAAATTTTTTTTTTCAGTTTTTTTTATGTATAATTTGTAATTATATTTGTTCATGGCTGCAAGGATAATTGCTCATTATATACACAGGCTCTGCCTCCATGTTTGTAGTGATGTACAATTGTTGTACTACTGTATTTTCTCACAATAAATGTCTATAGATCAACTGACTCACTGAAAATGACAAATCTTTTATGTGGCTGATATCTAAATTGCTGTTAAGAGTAATAGCAGTGAGCCACTGACAGTTTTCTCCAGTAAATCATCTAAAAATCATTACATTTAATACAACAATAAAAAATGTAAAATATCAAGCCTGGAGACACTATGGGGTTGATTTACTAAAGCCAAATAGACTATGCACTTTGCAAAGTGCAGTTGCACTCTGCAAGAGCAGTTGCTCCAGAGCTTGGCAAATGAGCAGAAGCTCTGCTGACTTTCATCATCCAGTCACAGACATCTCAAGTCTCCCGCAAATCGCGGGAGACTCCCGCATTTGGATGCTGGCTCATGGACACCCAAGAGTGCCGGGCGATCTCCCAGCTGAGCCTGTCACTCAGAAAGGCAGAGCAGCCCGAGCGGCGGAATGTTACTGAGCTGACACGCTGCCGCTTCCCTTCCCAGTGTTATCAAATAGACAGCACCCCTGGCTTCCCTCTAGACATGCACTTCTCCCTTCCTGCCACTGGGGGCTGCTTGTATATGCAGGTAAATTGGAATGTGATTTTAGAGCATCCCCAGTTTGCTCTACTCAAGGCTGACTGTTCTTCATGTCCTACCTACACCTAAGGTATGCCACTGTTTGCTAATGTATATTGCAAATAGAAGTTTTCAGTAGATTATGCCAAAAGTCTTTATAATATTTGATGTTACAATGGCAGTCCTAGCAGATTCCTCTGTGAAGAGCCGATTGCTGGGGATATATATGGCAGGAGAACTTGCCATATTATGACATTATACATTTTATTGCAAATTTAACTTGAAGCTTCCATGTTCCAGCACTTAGTTTTACACTCTCCCTTCTCTCTGACGAAGACAGTTCTCATTCAAAAAACATTCAGTGTGCTTTCACTCTGAGGCTTTGGGGGCGTCGAGGTAAAGCGCTGCTATTTTTAGCGGTGCTTTACTGACGTTTTAGCTGCGCTATTCGGCCACTAGTGGGGTGCTTTTAACTCCTGCTAACGGCTGAAAAAGGGTTAAAACCGCCCACAAAGCACCGCTGCAGTGGTGCTTTGCCGGTAGTTTGGCGACACTTTGCCGGCGCTGCCCATTGATTTCAATGGGCAGGGGCGCTTTAGGAGCGGTGTACACACCGCTCGTACATCGCTGCAAAGATGCTGCTTGCAGGACTTTTGTTACTGTCCTGCAAGCGCACAGCTCCAGTGTGAAAGCCTCGGGCTTTCACACTGGAGTGAGAGGAGAGGCTCTTTACAGGCGCTATGTAAAGTGCCTCAGTGTGAAAGCAGCCTTACTAGTAAAAATGAAAAATAAGAGACACGGAATGCCTATGTATGTCAAAAACGGCAAATTTTAATTGGTACTGATCAGGCTGCATTTAATTGGGGGGGGGGGGGGGGGGGGGGGCACCGGCGCGTCACCTCCCTGAAGTGAGTTTGCCACCTCCCTGAAATGAGTTTTTGCAGGTTTGGATGTCTGCAGTCATGTGCAAGAAAAATCGCTATTAAAAAAAAAAAAAAAAAACTTGCATGTAATTGGGTATTCTTTGTAAAATTAAGCGTTAACTAATTTACTAAGATCTAGAGCAACTGCACTTTGCAGAGTGCACAGTCTATTTGCCTTTGGTAAATTATCTCCTATATTTCCTTTCTCCGAGTGCCTCCTGTGCTGCCTGGACCTATGGAGTCCTGTGTGAGTCTCTGCAATGTGTGCTCTTCCGCTCTGTACTGTACCTCTAGGTACAGCCACGCAAAAAATTGCATACACAGCCAGCTTGAGAGCGACACAGAGCTGCTGTCAATCACTGCTGTGGAAGAAAGGCAATGCTTTTGCTCTGTGTTTCTCTTGCCCTGGCTGTGTGTGCGGCTCTTAACAGTTGCATGTGGAGTTATAGTACAGAGCATGAGTATGTCCGCTGTAGAGACTCACACAGGACTCCATAGGTCCCCATGGCACAGAGGGCACAGAGTGAACAGGAATATAGCCGCGTGGCTAGCAGACAATTGAAAAATTGGTGCCTAATCAAAACAAACACATTTCTTTTTTCAGATGGAGTAGGTAAAACATACAATTTCATTGCAGATGATCCAGTGTAACAATAGATCCACAAGTGAGTCTGCAGACGCCAGAGACAAAACTCAGTTCTCCAAAACCCAGTGCCCGATGCCATAAAACAGCAACACATGAATTACAATATCTGATTATGTAGTGAAGCCAATTTTAATGCCTTCATTTCTAAATATGCATTATGACTTTGGTAACTGGTTATGCTATAATGCATAGCTCCCAACTGTCCCTGATTTCGATGGACTGTCCCTGATTTCGAGGGACTGTCTCTGATTTGGAGCAATGTCCCTCTGTCCCTCTTTCCTCCTCATTTGGGTCTGATCCATATAGTTGTGTATAAAATGCACTTTTTATCTTTCAAAAGGTGTTTCCCAGTGCTAAACCTTTCATCCAATTTCTAAATTGTATTATTATATATTTATAATTATTTGTAAATTTTAAAAGCCAATATAAAGGAATAGTAGTGGTAAAAAAAGCCCTTGTGGATTTAATTAACCTTTTTTTTTGGTTATTTTTCTTTAAGGGAGCGTGGCAGGAGGTGTGTCCTATGCCTGCATACGTATACTAGTAGGTGTCCCTCATTCCCATCTCAAAATGTTGGGAGGTATGTATAATCTATGGTCTGTGTAGTTTACAAATTTGTTTTACATTGTTATTTGAAGGAAAGCAATTGTGATACATTGTGCTGAACACTGCACAATGTTTTGTTGAAACCTGTTGGATTTGGGTGGGACCAAAACCACAAGGCTACTTTCAGACTGGGGCCGCCTGTGCATTAGCGCTAAAGCTCCGCTCATTGTAGCCACGCTTTAGCACTGTTTAAGTGGTGCTTTTTCAGCTGCTAGCCGGGCGCTTTTAGCCCCCACTAGCGGTTGAAGAAAGTATTTAAAGCCCCCTTGTTGAGGTGCTTCCAAATCACTTTTCAGGCGCTTTGGAAGTGCTGCCTATTTATTTCAACGGGCAGGGCGTTTTGGGAGAGCTGTATACATCGCTCCCAAACCGCCCCAAAGATGCTGCTTGCAGGAATTTTCCTAACGTCCAGCAGCACACCAGTGTGAAAAGTCACACTGTAATGAATGGAAGGCGGTTTTCAGACACTTTACAGGCGCTATTTCTAGTGCTAAAATGCCTGAAAACTGCCTCAGTGTGAAAAGGGTGTTATAAATACTTGTTAGACATGGGGAATTCAATGTGTGCATCAAGGTTGTCTCCTGATCCCCTTCAGATGCCAGGCATAAAACATTACAAGTTGTATAAGATTTAATTATTTTGTAATGTTAACTTGTAATGTTTGTACAAATTTCAGCAGTTTACCTGGAGCAGGATCTAGTCGAAGTTTTTCAGGTCGTAGGGAGCCACTCCCATTTCATTTGATTATATGGCACAGAAAGTTTACAGTTTATTAGAGACCCTTTCTTGGCTAACTTTAATTATTAGAGTGGAACTTTAGTTAGAAAATTAAGTCCTGTTAGATCACTTCATGTTGGTCCCTTTTTGCAGGTAAAGCTATGTAAAACATAAAAAAGTAAGTGCCTATACTGTTTAAAATCAAGTAATACACTGGGGTTGATTTACTAAAGACAAATAGACTGTGTACTTTGTAAAGTGCAGTTGCACTCTGCTAGAGCAGTTGCGCCAGAGCTTAGTAAATGAGCAGAAGATCTGCTGACTTTCATCATCCAATCATGTGCAAGCAAAAAAAACAGTTTTTTAAAATTTTCCTTGCGTATGATTGGGAATTTTTTGCTAAGTGAAAGCTCTGGAGCAACTGTACCTGGTGCATAGTCTATTTGCCTTTAGTAAATCAACCTCACTTTCTCACCCCAGTCGGAAAATGCTCAGTTGCTCTCTTTTTGTTGGCACTGTGCTGAAAATGTAGAGGCTGATCTGCTGACAGTCTAAAGATTTAATGCTGATCAGGGGCTCTGGGATTCAGCAAAATGGTTGCCCCCAGCAAGAAGAATCAGAAGCAATGCTGGAGGCAATTTACAGCACACACTAATTTTGGTAGCGTAATTCTTAAAGTGATTGTAAAGTCTCGTTTAAAAAAATAAAAATAAATAACAAACATGTTATACTTACCTCCTCTGTGCAGTTTGTTTTGCACAGAGCAGCCCGGATCCTCCTTTTCTCGGGTCCCTCTTTGCTGCTCCTGACCCCTCACTCCTGTCGAGTGCCCCCACAGCCAGAAGCTCTCTATTGGGGCACCTGAGCCGAGTCAGAGCTCCGTGTATCCATTCAGACACGGAGCCCGACCTGGTCCCACCCCCTCTCTCCCCTTATTGGCTGACTGACTTTGATTGACAACCGTGGGAGCCAGTGGCGCCACTGCTGTGTCTCAGCCAATCAGGAGGAGTGTCCCAGATAGCTTAGACACTTGTGGACATTGCTGGAGAGAGATAGGGCTCAGGTAAGTAATTTGGGGTACTGGGGAGGCTGCTACACACAGAAGGTTTTTTATCTTAATGCATACAATGCAATAAAAATCTCCTGCCTTTACAACTCTTTTAATGTGGAATGTATGTTCCTTGCTAAAGAACATTCTTTTCTATCAAGTTGTTATGGGTAAAGTTCCACTTTAAATATGCTTTTGGACCAGGTAGGTTCCTTATAATTCTAAGTTAGCCAATAAAGGGCATAACTCAAACTTTACACATTCATTGATTTATAACATCTCACAAGGCTCTACAACTGGTATTTTATGGCAGGGTTCTCCCTGTACCACCTACACATTTCTGAGCCTTGAAATTCCAGAGGCAGTCATCAGCTACCTACTCCATTTCTATAAAACGGTTTCCATCAACCAACCCCAGGATCCTGGGCAGCTCCCACCCCAATTATAGTCTGCACTCCTCCATATTGCTGTGGCAACTTTTATTATAGTGATACTGTCAGATAGCTGATAGGATATTCCTTCTGCCATAACAATGTATCAGGAACCATAAACCAGATGGAGACAGAAATTGCAGTTAAAATCACACCTTTAACGAAATAGAAAAAATAACAAAGTTCAGGAGTCAAAAAACAGAAGACAGGGTTTGGATGCCAAAGTGGGTAATCAGACGAGTCGGGGTCAGGAAACCAGAAGTCAGCATAGTCAGGAGCAAAAATCAGGAACAGGAATAGGAAGAGAAGTCAGCCAGGCAAAGTCATTCACAGGAGCACAGGAAGGAATATACTTAGAGATCACAGACCACACAAGGGCAAGGAGGAAATGAGCTAAGCTGCTTAAATAGCAAAAAGGGGCTGGCTGTAGGCTGGACTAATGAGGCAGGTTAATGGTAACCAGGTGAGTCACTGTGGTAACAATGAGTGGCTGGTAATTACCCAACAGCTGAGCAGCTTCTGAGCACTGAAAAAAAGAGCTGCTCATTAAGTAGCAGGAGCCCAGCCCTGACACAATGGACAAAATATACATATATTTATTTTCTTTTTTCCCCATAGAGAGGTCACTTCTTTGTGATCTTTAGCACAGCTAAAATGTGTCCTTTGTAGCATTACAGGAGCCTACTTTATTTGAAAAGCTGATCTTTAAATTTAAATTCTAGCCAGGAAAGTTTCCCTTTATAAACAATACCTCCTCACCCCCTCTAGCTAATCACTGCAGCAATTAAAAAGAAAAAGATTCAAGTGGTATGAAACCCAAAAGCAAAGAGTTATTATATTGCGGCTTACCAATTCTTAGATATGGTGGCTGCATTAGTTTTCTTTTTTAGGCTTTCTTTCTTTTATTTTCATCTGCTGATCTAGCCAGTAGATTGGTTGTTTTTCAACAAAACAAGCTCTCCTGCAAATGTATCAGTTAAGAGTGTTGAGAGAAATCATTTACCACTGACTGGAGTGCTTAAAAACGGTCAGCTTTTTTTTTTTTATTTATGTAATGCAGCAAGCTACAGCGCACAATATAGCAAATTGGGGCACATGCATTATCACACACAAATGTAGTCCTAATAGCAAGGCCCTAATAGTGGATAGGCCTGAGAAGCAACTATTACCATTAAGAATATTTACACCTTTGGTTATGTGCCTGTAATGTCGAATTCCACAAATTTGGATACATCTATGTGTGTATATATATATATATATATATATATATATATATATTATATATATATATATATATATATATTTAAATGTAGTATATTTGTACATCGATCAGCCATTATTTTTTATGACCACCCACCTACTATTGAGTAAGTCCCCCTTTTGCCATCAAAACAGCCCTGACCTGTCCAGGCATGGATGCTACTGAACCACTGAAGGTATGCTGTGGTATCTGGCACCAAGCCATCGGTAGCAGATCCTTTAAGTTCTATACATTGCGAGGTCAGGCCTCCATGAATCAAATACATTTTTCCAGCACTTCCCACAGATGCTCAATTGGTTGAGATGGAAGTCAAGTCAACACCTGGAACGCATTGTGTTAAGAACAAAAAAGTGTAGCGCAAAACCTGTCAAACAAATTATGTTATAAAGATATATGAATAAAATTAATATCATTCTTGTATTGTAAAACGTAAAAAACTTCATATATACGTGATAATATCCCTCATGACCATATAAACACAGATCATTATGGTTAAGAAAATCTATCTATCTATCTATCTATCTATCTATCTATCTATCTATCTATCTATCTATCTATCTATCTATCTATCTATCTATCTATCTATCTATCTATCTATCTATCTATCTATCTATCTATCTATCTATCTATCTATCTATCTATCTATCTATCTATCCTCATAAAGTTACATGTGTGCTCCAAAGACTATTGTGCGTGCTCCAAAACTCTTGTGGCAGAAACAACATAAATGCAGGAGGGCACCACTGCTGTGTGCCCTATACGGAAACCATGTGAGGAAGTCAAAGTATCATGTGACGAAATGCATCAGGGACGGAGCCACATGATCTTAAAATGTGCGGAAATTGCGAAGCGCCCATTTTTACATATCCTCTGCAGATGTCCATGCTTCAGGAGACAACGTATCAGGCGATTAGATCTTGTGCACTGGATCTTACAGTGCACTGTGTTTGTGAGTACACTTTTATCTTTTGCTGAATACATTATTGTATGAGAATATGCTACACTATGGTGGGCTTTTTGCTTTATTTTTTCTGCTGAGTGGAATGTTTCCTCAGGCATTGTTTGAACAGTGAGTCTCACCTACCCTTTGGAGGATTGCTGCAGTATTATACACCCAGGTGTCTGCGACAGCTTTGGTTTACCTTACTATTGTGTAGGTTGGCCGTGGAAGTAAGAGGCAGCAGAGACTGGTGGTGGGCACACAGCAGTGGAGCACTCCTGCGCTTATGTTGTTTTGTGGCACAAGAGTTTGGGAGTGCGCACAATAGTCTTTGGAGCAAGCATGCAGTTTTATGCATGCTATTAATGAAAAACCAGTGTGGACTCTATCACATTCATTTATTTATTAATTTATATATTTTTTTGTTATTTAACCCCTTCAGCTCCGGAAGGATTTACCCCCTTCCTGACCAAGCCCTTTTTTTGCTATACGGCACTGCGTCACTTTAACTGACAATTGCGTGGTCGTGCGACGTTGT
The DNA here is from genome assembly GCA_037952925.1 of Lithobates clamitans. Lineage (NCBI taxonomy): Eukaryota > Metazoa > Chordata > Amphibia > Anura > Ranidae > Lithobates > Lithobates clamitans. The sequence continues at coordinate 2,422,561 of JBBGZY010000964.1, read as the reverse complement.
ACCCAAACAAAATTGATGTCCTTTTTTTCCCCACAAATAGAGCTTTCTTTTCGTGGTATTTGATCACCTCTGCGTTTTTATTTTTTTGCGCTATAAACAAAAAAAAGCAATATTTTTTACTTTTTGCTGTAATAAATATCCCCAAAAAATATATAAAAAACACATTTCTTCCTCAGTTTAGGCCAATATGTATTCTACATATTTTTAGTAAAAAAAATCACAATAAGCGTATATTGATTGGTTTGCGCAAAAGTTATCACGTCTAAAAAATAGGCGATAAATTTATGGCATTTTTATTATTTTTTTTTTTAATTAGGAATGGCGGTCATCTGCAATTTTTATCGTGACTGTGACACTATTTTGGGACCATTGACATTTATACAACGATCAGTGCTATAAAAATGCACTGATTACTGTGTAAATGTCACTGGCAGTGAAGGGGTTAAACACTAGGGGGCGATCAAGGGGTTAATGAGGGGTTCCCTCATTGTGTTATAACTGTCTGGGGAGATGGGCTCACTAGAACATGACAGAGATCACTGCTCTCGATCACTGGGAGCAGTAGATCCCTGTCATGTTGCTAGGCAGAACAGGGAAATGCCTTGCTTACATAGGCGTCTCCCTGTTCTGCCTCTCCGTTCCACGATCGCAGGCCACCGACGGACATCGAGTCCGCAGGACCCGCGGGCACGCACCCACAGCGCACGCCGCCGGCGTGCACGTGCGCGCTAGCCTCTGATGACGGATGCGCACCCATGCTATTCTGCCAGCGTATATCGGCGCAATCCGGTCAGCAAGTGGTTAATCATGATGATCTGTCTTTATATGGTCATGAGGGATATTATCACGTATACAGTACTGTGTAGAACATTTATTTACGTTTTATAACACAAGATTGATATTAATTTCATATATATATTTTTACAGTATCTCACAAAAGTGAGTACACCCCTCACATTTTGACAACACTGAAGAAATGTCACTTTGCTACAATGTAAAGTAGTGAGTGTAAAGCTTGTATAACAGTGTAAATCTGCTGTCCCCTCAAAATAACTCAACACACAGCCATTAATGTCTAAACCGCTGACAACAAAAGTGAGTACACCCCTGAGTGAAAATGTCCAAATTGGGCCCAAAGTGTCAATATTTTGTGTGTCCAAAATTATTTTCCAGTACTGTGTTAACCCTTTTGGGCATGGAGTTCACCAGAGCTTCACAGGTTGCCACTAGAGTCCTCTTCCACTCCTCCATGACGACATCACGGAGCTGGTGAATGTTAGAGACCTTGAGCTTCTCCACCTTCCGTTTGAGGATGCCTCAAAGATGCTCAACAAGGTTTAGGTCTGGAGACATGTTTGGCCAGTCCATCACCTTTACCCTCAGGCAGTGGTTGTCTTGGAGGTGTGTTTGGGGTCATTATCATGTTGGAATACTGCCCTGCTGCCCAATCTCCGAAGGGAGGGGATCATGCTCTGCTTAATTATGTCACAGTACAAGTTGGCATTCATGGTCCCCTCGATGAACTGTAGCTTCCCAGTGCCGGCAGCACTCATTCAGCCCCAGACCATGACACTCCCACCACCATGCTTTACTGTAGGCAAGACACACTTGTCTTTGTACTCCTCACCTGGTTGCCGCCACACACGCTTGACATCATTTGAACCATATAAGTTTATCTTGGTCTCATAAGACCACAGGACTTGATTCTAATAATCCATGTCGTTAGTCTGCTTGTTTTCAGCAAACTGTTTGCGGTTTTCTTGTGCATTCTCTTTAGAAGAAGCTTCCTTCTGGGATGACAGCCATGCAGACCAATTTGATGCAGTGTGTGGCGTATGGTCTGAGGACTGACAGGCTGACCCCCCCCCCACCCCTTCACCCTCTGCAGCAATGCTGGCAGAACTCATACATCTATTTCCCAAAGACAACCTCTGGATATGACGCTGAGCACACGCACTCAACTTCCTTGGTCGACCATGGCGAGGCCTGTTCTGAGTGGAACCTGTCCTGTTAAACCACTGTATGGTCTTGGCCAGTGTGCTGCAGCTCAGTTTCAGGGTCTTGGCAATCTTCTTATAACCTAGGCCATCTTTATGTAGCGTAACAATTCTTTTTTTCAGATCCTCAGAGAGTTCTTTGTCATGAGGTGCCATGTTGAACTTCCAGTGACCAGTATGAGTGAATGAGAGCAATAACACCAAATTTAACACACCTGCTCACAATTCATGCCTGAGACCTTGTAACACTAATGAGTCACATGACACCGGGGAGGGAAAATGGCTATTTGGGCCCAATTTGGGCATTTTCACTTAGGGGTGTACTCACTTTTGTTGCCAGACATTAATGGCTGTGTGTTGAGTTATTTTGAGGGGACAGAAAATTTACACTGTTATACAAGCTGTACACTCACTACTTTACATTGTAGCAAAGTGTAATTTCTTCAGTGTTGTCACATGAAAAGCTATTATAAAATATTTACAAAAATGTGAGGGGTGTACTCACTTTTGTGAGATACTGTATAACATAATTTTTTTGGATGGTGTTGTGGCACTTGTTTTTAACACATATGTTTGGTGTGGGAACACATGTGAGTGAGTAGCGGCAACTTATTATACATTTTTCACATAGATTTGTATATTATATTCATTTATCAATTTTGATGTAAAAAAAACAACTTTGCATGCGTTTCATTGAGAGTAGCGAGGTGATCTCAATGTAGTAGTTTTTCTTACACCTGAAATTCTTTATTGTGTTCCTCAAACAATTCTTGAACCATTTTATCCTGCAGAAAGATGCCACTGCCATCAGGCAATACTGTTTTCTTGAATTGGTGAACTTGGTTGGCAGCAATGTTTAGGTAGGTGGTATGTGTTAAGTTAACAGTGGCAGCCCGTCAATAGCTGGACATGAAAAAAAAAAAGTGGTCCTTTAAGAGGGTCCGCTCACCAGACACTGAGCTGTCCATTAGAAGCTTGACTGTTGCAATCAGGTGATTGCAGCAGAAAAGCTTCATTGGGCGGTCTTTGGAGTGTAAACAGGGCGCAGGCCATGCGTCCGGAACACCCCCAGTGCCACGCTACATCGATTCATTCATGATTCCACCCTGTTGCTCTTTTCTGATTGGCGGGTCCAAAGGACGGTAGGCGGGGCTTATCGCTGTACCTTCACGTCCGGTTTCCCACAGCCTGACAGAATGGACGGGTAAGCTAATAACTTAGCTAAGCAGCACCAATCCGTCAATCTCAGTGCCGCCCGCGGGCCTCAGCTGGTCTGGACATGGATTGATATATTGATTGATAATGATTTTTCCAGCACTGACAGCCACCGCTCCGCATAGGCGTACCATACATATGATTACACAGTCACTTCCCCGCTTCTCCCCCCACCAGAGCAGCCAGTGCAGACTGGACCATAAAGGAGCAGAGAGAATGAGAAAGAGATAGTATGATCCTTCCTGTCCTGTAGTCAAACTGTATACAGCTATATACAACCACATCTTCCTTCCTGGCTGTATATGGAGACCTTCCTCCATCATCACTGTGACTGCAGATATACATCATCTGTCCTGTTACTATGTATATAGCTGTATATAGGACAGATGATGTATACCTGCAACCAGTGAGTATGGAGGCAGGTCTCTATATACAGGACGGAATGTGAGTATATACAGACAGATATATAGATATATAGATATATATCTTTATATCTATATAGATATATGTCTATATATCTATATAAATATATACACACACACACACACCCACCATCTTCCTTCCTGTGTATGGAAACCTTCCTCCATCATCACTGACTGTATATATATATACATCATCTGTCCTGTATACAGATAATAGTAACAGGACAGATGATGTATACTTGCAGTCAGTGATGATGAAGGAAGGTCTCCATATACAGGAAGGAAGATGGTGGGTATGTATATATAGCTGTATACACCCACCTTCCTTCCTGTATATAGAGACCTTCCTGCATCATCACCGACTGCAGGCATACATGATCTGTTTCTCCATACTCTACAGGCTGCTGCATATTACAGAGACAGTGAGGCTGCATATGAATGGCACGGTGAAGCTGCAGATTATGAGCACAGTGAGGTTGTATATTATGGGCACAGTGAGGTTGTATAATATGGGCACAGTGAGGCTGCATATTATGGGCACAGTGAGGCCGCATATGATTGGCACAGTGAGGCTATTTATAGTCCTTCATTACTAACAGTTTAATTTTTCATTTTTTTTTGTGCCCCCCCCCCCAAAAGTTTTGCTCACCAGCCACCACTGGTCAAGTAACATCCATGTGAATGGCACAACCCAAGGTCTCCCAGCAGAACATTGATCAAAGCATCCCACTGGCTCTGCCAGCTTGCCTTCTTGAATGGTGTATGCCAACCCATACAAAACCTGGGACCCCAGAGTAATTTTAATTGTAATTTATGTAGTTTTAGAGTTTTATATGTTAGTAGGTGTTGTAGGGGGTAAGGCAGATGTCCTAAAGTGTATGTAAATCTTAAAGTAACACTAAACTCTGGTTTCAAAAAATATATATTCCAATTTGTAGATTTAACTTAAAAAGTCCATTCTATTGCTCTCAGCCTCTCCAAATCACCAAAATTCCTTTATTTGCTGCTGTGATCTGACTTCCTGCTAGAGGGTGGCTATGTTTGTTCTTCATAGTTACTCAAAATGTTTCTCCTCTTGCTCACTCTTGAGGTGGACTAGGGACTGTGGACTATGGGGTTTGGAGCGTGCAGAGAACAGTGCACATGACCCCAATTACCATGCATTCTGTAACCGTTGGTGTACAAACCACTTCCAAAAATGGAAGTTCCTGTTTGTGTGATTGGATCACTGACTTTCCCAGAAGTCTGCACTAAGGTACAACTCAGATTTTAGACATCCTCTGCAAAAGAAATTTCATTTTTGGTGAGATACTCCCTAATGCCGCCTACACACAACCGGACTCTCTGTCAGAATAGACTCCGACGGTCTTTCCGACAGAGTTCTGACGGAGTTCCGCTGAAACAGACTTGCCTACACACGATCACACCAAAGTCCGATAGTTTAGATTGCGATGACGTACGACGGGACTAGAAAAAGGAAGTTCAATAGCCAGTAGCCAATAGCTGCCCTTGCAATGTTTTTGGTCCGTCGGACTAGCATACAGACGAACGGTTTTCCTGATAGGAACTGAGGCCGTCGGAAAGATTTGAAACATGTTCTATTTCTAGGTCCGTCAGAATTTTCTAAATAAAAAGTCTGATGAAGCCCACACACAATCGGAATGTCTGACGGAATGATTCTGTCTGACCTTTTTTGCCGGAACCGTTGGTGTACAAACCACTTCAGAGGGAACGATCTGTTTTCAAACATTTAACCCCTTGATTACTGTAGATGTTAACCCCTTCCCAGCCAGTGTCATTAGTACAATGACAGTGTAAAGTATTAGCACTGATCACTGTATTAGTGTCACTGGTGATGTCAGTGGCGATGTCAGTGGCAGTCAGTCAGTCCCCCCCCCCCCGACTCCAACGTCAGTTAGTGTTAGATTTCCGCCCCACTATCACAATCCCATTATAAGTCACTCCATTAGTAGTATGAAAACCCCCCAAAAATTCATATACATACACCATAGTTTTTAGACGCTATAACTTTAACGCAAACCAATCAATATATACTTAACGGGATTTTGTTTTACCAAAGAGATGTAGCAGAATACATTTTGGACAAAATTTGTGAAAAAAAATTAAAACATTTTTGGATATGTTTTTTTCAGGTTTTTTTCATGAGAATTAAAAAACCCAATGGTGATCAAATACCATAAAAGAAAGCTCTATTTGTGTGAAAAAAATGATAAAAATTTTGTTTGGGTACAGCGCTGCATGACCGCACATTTACCAGTTAAATTAGTGCAGTGCTAAATAGCAAAAAATGGCCTGGTAATGAAGGGGGGTAAAACCTTTTGGACTGAAGTGGTTAAAGTCTTTGCACTGTACATTGATCAACTAGAGGAATTTTTTTTCCTCAACAAAAGTGGAGTTACTCTTTAATAATGAACTTCTCTTATATGCTCCCTTTTAGGCTGTTAAAGGTTAAATACTATTTAAAATGATTGTAAAGTCTAGTTTTTTTTTAATTAAAAATAACAAACATGTTATACCTAACAGCTCTGTTGCAGTGGATTTGCACAGAGCAGCCCTGATCCTCCTCTTCTTGGGTCCCTCTTCTGTGATCCTGGCCCCTCCCTCCTGTTGGGTGCCCCCACAGCAAGCAGCTTGCTATGGGGGTGTTTCGTCAGATTAGACGACCTGTCAGATTTTGTAATCTTGCAACACCCTGCACTCGTCCACAAGCGGACATCTTGTTACACCCACTGGAGTCTTGCATTTCCCCCCTATTTTTTAACAGTAAACTCAACTTATATAGTGAAATTCATTATTTTGAAATCCCTCAGACTGTTTTGATGTTGATTTTTTTCAAAACAGCGGTGTTCTGTCATATTAGCAAACCTGTGAGATCAGCAGGCTTGCCGCTGCTTTGAAAATTCAACATTTAAACAGTCAGACAAATTTCAAAATACTATATTACACTATATAAGCTCTGTTTACGGTTAAAATTAAGTGTGCAATGCAAGACTCCAGTGGGTGTTAGAAGATGTCCACTTGCCGCCTTCTCACTATCATTACTGTGGACGAGTGCGGGTGTAGCAATATGGCGGCGACGGAATGTCACTTCAATTACAAATTCTGACGGGTCACCTAATCTGAAGAAACAGGGGCACCTGAGCTGAGTCACAGCTCTATTCAGACACAGAGCTGCGGCTCGGCCCCACTACCCTTTCTTTTCTCATTGGCTGACTGACTATGATTGACAGCAGCAGGAGCCAATGGCCCCACGCTGCTGTCTCTGCCAATGAGAAGGGGAGTCCCGGATGGCCGAGACATTCCTAAAACATTGCTGGAGCTAGAGGGACCTCAGGTAAATATCAGGGGCTTTTGGAACAAAGGCATGTGTAAAGTCCAGCCTAAGAAACAACCATGGCTCCCTCTATAGATACATTGGATACAGGAAATTAGCTATTTGCAAGATCATCAGGTAAATATTATAGGGAAAAAACCTGAGAAAAATATTGTAGCCACCATATCGAGGGACTAGTAAGCTGTAATACAGTACGTTACATTTTTGTTCTTGGTTTTTGATACACATTATTTGCCCCATGATAGGCCTTTCTGTAGGACTCAGTATCTTTTGCATTCCTATCACACAGCTATACATTGCTTATGCTTGCTTTGGCCACTTGCTTCATTTGGGATTGACTTACTTTTCAAATGTTGACTTTGGAAGGGCGATATACCTAAGAAGCACTGCCTAAACTTGCTCAGTAATAACGTTCTTGATTGACAAAAGTAATCGAAATCCACTTTAAAGTTCCTTTTTTTTTAATTTGGAGTCTTAATGTGTTTAGGATTGGAATGAAAAAAAAGGTACGATTTATGTTTGGACTGGCATGGAAGAGACTATCTGATCACTGAGTCTCAGCCACAAGCGAGGGGATCAAATGAGCTGCCACCTTTATAAAAACAAGTTATTTTATCTTTTTTAATCTTTTTACAAGGGTATATTTAGTTGAGAATGTGATGTTATTGGAGAGTCCATCTGAAAGTGGTGTTTACTTTTTAGGCGTAGGAGTAAAGTCTTTGGCATTGAGACAAGTGGATACTTCTTACGGGAACTCGTAGTATCAACCTACAACAGAGCACCATCAAGAATTCCTTAAAGAGACCCTGTTGCCAGATCATTAATTCTAGAAACAATGTACTTATAAGATTATATATGCATGAACCATATTTTAGGCATGTTATTTTAAAGCCTCCCTGTGTAGACATCCAAAACTCCTAAAACTGCTGCTGGTGGCCAAAATCTTAGATGTGATGTCAGCAGCCATAGCAAATTTAGAGCTGTCACTCAAGTGACATTCAATATCATATCCTTTTGCTCCTCCCCTGGCACCTACATGAAGGGTTATGTAAGAAGGTAATGGGATGAGCAGAGGAGCTGGGCCAGCATACTCAGTAATTAGATGCTCTCAGTAGAGGAGAGGGTCATGACATAAAAAAGGGCTATGCTAAGGAGTTTACTCTTCCTGAAGCAATCAAATTTGCTAGCAAGTCTAGTAGTGCTTATGGAAAGGAAAAATGCTGCAAGTAGGCAATTATAATATCTGATTGTTGTGTGCTTTTATCTGCATTTTGTTAAGTTGGTGAAAGGGTCTCTTTAAATGCACACTCCTGTGCAACTTAGAAATTAAAATAATTGCACACAGGGTGCATAGTCTATCTCCTGAAAGCTTCAGATTTTTCATCCAGGTATTGCTCTAGTAAACCAGTCCATCCTTCATCTTTGAGCGGTAAGCTGGGTATACACTAGTAGAATTTAACTCAACATTTTTCATTGCAAGAACATTTGTTTATTTTTCGAATGTAGCGGTGCCCCCGTGGGGTCGCTGCGTGTTTCAGCATCCACATATCACCCTGCTTGGTCAGACCTCCATTTTAGGCACACTTTCTTGAGTCTCTTGCTTGTTTTTGTTGTTTTTATTAGGGGATTAAACTTGGATGGGGAAAATGGACATGGGATGTCCAAATGATGAATCTTTTAGTGTAATAAATGTAGTTGAATCCAAATTGACAGTCTCTGCTACTTCACATCTCCTCCAGCACACTACTGGAGATCACTTGCTTGCCTCTTATGCCGCGTACACACGAGCGGACTTGCCAACGGGCTAAACTCTGTCGGCATTTCCGATGGAAAGATTTAGAACATGTTCTATATCTGAGTCCGTCAGAAATGCAGACAGAAAAAGTTCGATGGGGCATACACACGGTCAGAATGTCCGACCAAAAGCTCCCATCAGACTTTTGCTGTCGGGAAGTCTGGCCGTGTGTACGTGGCATTACTGTTCAATTCTAGATTCCTGTCACTGTTAGCACATGGCTAGGCCTCACTCTGAATAAGTCCTAACATTTTCCTAGTAGCCATTTGCAGGCAGGGGTCTGCAGTCCCCTCTGTGGTAGCAACCATTTTAGATGAAAAGAATAGTTGTGCTAACTGATACTTGGTGGACTACTGATCCCAGCAAGTCCAGTGCAAATCCTGCCAATCTTCCTGGCTGCAGCGACTTGACTTCAACAACACCACAGTCTCTCCCTCTGGCTCCACATCCAATCCTGGCATGTCTCTATCAGAGCTTCTCACTGTGCTTCTCACTCATCGACCCCTGCATGGATCCCTCCTGAATGACTTTCCTGGCCCTGCTCCCCTCTGTCTTCCTCCTGCTCCTGTACCAGGACACCTCTCAATGGCCGTGTAAACAGAAGCTTCCTCCCAGCTCCCGAGCTCCAGGCCCAAGGCCCCCCCCAGAAAGGGGGTCCCTCAAGGGTCACCACAGCCTAACACGGCATCATCTCAGTTCTTCCACCTGACAACTCCTCCCTATGCAGGGTGACCATGGGTGTATAAAGGAGGCCTGCCCCTGCCAATCCTAGTTGGGGATTGGTCAGGGCTCCCAAATACACCCCATGTCACTCCAGCACTCTGCCCTGCCTCTTTTTCAGAACCTTTTCACTGGAAACAGAGGAGGCGCCAGAGAGCTGAAGCACATGTTAGTCACCTGCTGCTACACTAAACCACTCCCCTGCCCCCAGATCAAAACCAAGCAGGCCTAGCTCACAGCTAGGTCTGCCTAAATTTACCTGCACTGGCAGTAAAAACACAAACACTACTCTAGCACCTACCTACCTAAAGTAGAGGGTGCTACACTAATCATTAGTGGGGTCAAATTGACATTCATTTTCGAACACAGTGACAAGAAAATTTGAAGGAGCAGGATGGAAGACTTTTCTCAAATGCGCAAACTTCTAATAGTGTATGTGGTTTTCGTTTGGTAATGTCCATTCGTTCCAAAACTGAATATTAAAAGCAAACAAAATCTACTTTTGAATGACATGCAAATGTTCTGAAACTTTTCAAATTTTTCTAAGAATTTTTGTACAAATGTTTGTTCGAAATTCTACTAGTGTATACCCAGCTGTAATCTGGTGATCTTGGAATCCCTTTAGCCTGTTTGTAATGTGTGAGAAGAGGATTCAAGCACACCCCTTGTGAGCTCCTTCCTGTCTCCAAGTTAGGTATAAGAAGTTCCTCCCAGCCACCAATCTTACTCAGACCTGTTTTAGAAGTTTAAATCTAATTGGTGAAAATTGGTGTGGGTTAAATGCAGCTCCATTCAGGCCCACCCAATATAACCCCACCCCTAACCGTTATGTGTCAGTTTTTTTGCTAGTGTCCTAGGAGGTTGAATGTTTTTTGCTCAACTCTGCTGAGGAAAAATACATCTATAAGTTTTAACCACTTACGGACCGACCGTAAGTAGGATATCGTTGTTATAGCAGCAGCTAGCTGCCATAACCCCGGTATCCCCGTCTTATCTTTATCTTTACAAGATAAAAGTGCTCTATGCGGCAGATTCGCCTCAAGACCACTTTTATCGGTGGCGGAAGAGGGGCCCCCCGCTGCGTTCCGGTGCCCTCCGCTGCCCTCCGCTGCTTACCGGAGCCGTTGGCGGAGGCGATCGCATCCTTTCAGTAGCTGGGTATGGAGACGAGTGAGGGGAAGATGGCCCCCACCCGTCTCCATACAATTGCTGGGCGGAAGCGACGTAAAAAAAACAGCTCTTAAAGGGACTTTTTTTTAAATAATTTTTTTAAATTACAACTTTTTTTTTTTTTTTTAAATTGCATTTTAGTCTAAATATGAGATCTGAGGTCTTTTTGACCCCAGATCTCATATTTAAGAGGTCCTGTCATGCTTTTTTCTATTACAAGGGATGTAATAGGAATAAAAGTGACATTTTTTTTTTTTTTTACACAGCGCAAAAATAAAAAATAAAAGGTAAAATAAATAATAAAAAAAATTCTAAACGCGGCCCGTCCCGACGAGCTCGCGTGCAGAAGCGAACCCATACGTGAGTAGCGCCCGCATATGAAAATGGTGTTCAAACCACACATGTGAGGTATCGCCGCAATTGGTAGAGTGAGAGCAATAATTCTAGCCCTAGACCTCCTCTGTAACTTAAAACATGCAACCTGTAGAATTTTTTAAACGTCGCCTATGGTGATTTTTAAGGGTAAAAATTTGTCACCATTCCACGAGCGGGCGCAATTTTGAAGCGTGACACATCAATTTACTTGGCGTAACATTATCTTTCACAATATAAAAAAAATTGGGCTAACTTTACTGTACCTATTTTTTAATTCAAAAGAGTGTATTTTTTCCAAAAAAGTGTGCTTGTAAGACAGCTGCATAAATACGGCGTAACCGAAAGTATTGCAGCGACCGCCATTTTATTCTCTAAGGTGTTCGAAAAAAAAATGTATAATGTTTGGGGTTTCTAAGTAATTTTCTAGCAAAAAAAAAAAAATGTTTTTAACTTGTAAACAACGAATCTCAGAAAGAGGCTCGGTCCTTAAGTGGTTAATAGATTTTCTCTTCTTTCAACGTTTTTGGTAGTTTGTGAATGTTTTTTCTCTTCAATTAAAACTTTTGTTAAGCTACTTAGGCTACTCTCTTACACAGCAGTTACAGTATCTCACAAAAGTGAGTACACCCCTCACATTTTTGTAAATATTTTTTTTTTTTTTTTCATGTGACAGCACTGAAGAAATGACACTTTTCTACAAATTAAAGTAGTGAGTGTACAGCTTGCAACAAGAGTGAGTACACCCCTAAGTGAAAATATCCAAATTGGACCCAATTAGCCATTTTCACTTCTCAGTGTCATGTTTTTGCTCTCACTCTCTCATACTGGTCACTGGAAGTTCAACATGGCACCTCATGGCAAAGAACTCTCTGAGCATCTAAAAAAAGAATTGTTGCTCTACTTAAAGATGGCCTAGGCTATAAGAAGATTACCAAGACCCTGAAACTGAGCTTACTGGATTACTGGAACCATGTCCTGTGGTCTGATGAGACCAAGATAAACTTATTTGATTCAGATGGTGTCAAGCGTGTGTGGCGGCAACCAGGTGAGGAGTACAAAGACAAGTGCTTCTTGCGGACAGTCAAGCATGGTGGTGGGAGTGTCATGATCTGGAGCTGCATGAGTGCTACCGGCACTGGGGGGGGCTACAGTTCATTGAGGTAACCATGAATGCCAACATGTACTGTGACATACTGAAGTAGAGCATGATCCCCTCCCTTCAGAGACTGGGCCGCAGGGCAGTATTCCAACATGATAACGACCCCAAACACACCTCCACTGCCTTGCTAAAGAAGCTGAGGGTAAAGGTGATGGACTGGCCAAGTATGTCTCCAGACCTAAACCCTATTGAGCATCTGTGGGGCATCCTCAAGCGGAAGGTGGATGATGTTGTCATGGAGGAGTGGAAGAGGACCCCAGTGGCAACCTGTGAACTCCATGCCCAAATATTGACACTTTGGGCCCAATTTGGACATTTTTACTTAGGGGTGTACTCACTTTTGTTGCCAGCAGTTTAAACATTAATGGCTGTGTGTTGAGTTATTTTGAGGGAACAGCAAACTTACACTGTTATACAAGCTGTACACTCACTACTTTACATTGTAGCAAAGTGTCATTTCTTCGGTGTTGTCACATGAAAAGATATAATAAAATATTTACAAAAATGTGAGGGGTGTACTCACTTTTGTGAGATACTGTATCTAGACTGGCTACAGGCCATACATGAACCCTGCTGTACTAAAAATTGTGGGGCCTGTCTATAATGTGACCTTTGGGGCACTGAGCTCTTCTTGTGGCTCTCCCCAAACCTGTAATGTACTAGTTTGTTAGAAACAGAGCACGTAACAGTTCCACACCCATGTCATAGCGTGATGTGAACCAGTGTCTGAAGACTCACTCTGTGTGTAAATCTATAGAAGAGGTTTAGATATAATTGTAGTGTACCCCATGTAGGAGCCGCTGGTGAAATGGGATCTCTCACCCTGCACAGTAAGGCACACTGAATTTCCACGGTCTTGCAGAGTCAGAAAACAGTCCAGTTCTTTGTTTTGTTATTTTATTAAGGGATGAGAACTTGGATGGGGAGTAGGGGTATTATGGGATGCCCTCTTGACTTAAGACAAATTCAGGGACAACTTCTATATACAGTCTATATACACTCCTCACTCTCTCCAAAACACTTGCTTGCAGAACTTCAACTGGCACACTGATGGTTAATTTGACAAAAAGCACTCCGATTTTTGAGCAACAACCTGTTATTGACAGGACCCGAGGCCCTTTTGAGTGTGTAGCAAAAAGTCAGGGTCCAGCTTTACATCCCTGTGGCTACTGATCCCAGCACCACCTCGTCAGGCACTGCCAGCCCACCTGGCTACAGCTGCCTCTTTCACTAGCCCTCCTGGCTACTTATCCTCAGTTCTCCCAGACTGACACCACAGTCCTTCCAGACTGCCCACTCACCAGCCCACACGGCTGACTCCTCTGCAGAACTCCTGGACATCCTGACCTTCTCTTGCTGTCCTCTCCTTGCTCCTGTGCCTCCAGGAATGATCTCCTCTGTGTGTTGTAGAGGGTTCCTCCAGCATCTGAGCACCAGGCCCTGTTGGCGATACAACAACTTTCAGCTTAGCCTATTGACTGCAGTTCACAATCAGGACACTAGATGTCGCTAATGCTCAGTGATATGCTGTGCTATACATTTTTTTTTATGATGTGTTGTATATCCTGTACATAATGCTGTACTCGTTGGTTTCTTTTTCCTGTCTGTGTTCTTCTTACCATGTGAGGTGACATTTTTGCTAGTTTGGTTTATGTTCCAATAAATAAGCCAGTTCCTGTTACTCCACAACATCTAATCTGAATTAACTCCGCTGCACAGAGCAGTCGTACTCTGCAACAGGTTATGGGCCCAGTGTCCGGATAAATTCTTATGACCAGGTGCGGCCCAGACAGAACAAAGCCTTGAACGGGAGACAATGTGGCTGATGCGGAGATCGACATAAGGAAGTTTTCCAGTGACATCTCCTATAGACAAGTAAGACTGTTCATATATAAAGAAAAAAAAAAAGAAAAAAAAAATGGCCGGAAACTCAGAGCTTAAACTCTCAGTGGCCAAGCTGAACAATGACAATTATCAGTTATGGAAGTTCAAAGTGGAAATGCTATTATCCAGAGACGATTTGTGGGAGGTTACCACCACAGAGAGGCCACAGGATAATAATCAGGACTGGGACAAGAAAAACAGACAGGCACAGGCCACCATAAGTTTACTAGTGGAGGATGATCAGCTCATTCATATACGCCATGAGGACACAGTGAAAGGTATGTGGGACGTACTGAAAAGACTGCATGAAAGATCCAGTTTAAACAGCAAGCTGTTTTTGCTGCGGAAACTTTACAAAATGAGACTTGGCAGAGAACAGGACATGCAGGAGCATATAAATACAATGCTGGAAGTGATTGCGCAACTCAGATCAATTGGGAAGACTATAACAGACAGTCACACTGCAGCCATGTTATGCAGTTTGCCCGATACATATACTGCACTAATCAATACACTGGAGACACGACCTGAGACAGATCTGACGCATTTGTAAAAACCAGGCTCATAGATGAGTATCAGAGAAGAAAGGAATTAGTGCATGACTCCACAGAAACTGACACCAGAACCGCTCCTAAAGTTACAGAAGCAAGGTTACACAGGAAAGAGACCAGAGTGTGTTTCAGATGCCACACACAGGGACACATAAAGAAAGACTGTACTATATGGAAAGCAGAGCAAATAAGACAGCGTCCCTCTTATGCTAAACAAAAGGTCAAAACCATAATCAATGATCCATGGGAAGGAAACTGGAATGCCACATTTAAAACGACAGGCAACAATAAAAGCCAAGGCTGGTGCATCGATTCTGGGGCAACCAGTCACATGACGAGTGATAGAAGTTTCTTCACAGAACTTGATCTGAACAACAAAGAAACTATTTATCTTGCAGATGGAAGCAAAATACATGCAGAAGGATATGGGCATGGAACCCTTGTATGCCCAGATTATGTGGGACACAATTTAGCCATACCAGTGAAAGATGTGCTTTATGTTTCTAATCTAGAAGGAGAACTCTTATCTGTGAAGCATCTAACAGCCACAGGACTCACTGTAAAATTCCAAGGTGACAAGTGTTCTATTCTAAACGGCAAACAGACAATAGCAAGTGCCAAGCTGGATGATCATCTATATCACCTCGACACAGTGAAGGAAAAGGTGAGACTATGTACACACAAGCACAATGACTGTATACATATACGGCACAGACGTCTAGGTCACAGACACCCAGAATGCATACAGGAACTACAGAGGAGGAATCTGACAGGGGATCTAACAGTATCCCCTTTTCCAGTTACTGTTAAGTGTAAATGTTGCATTAGATCCAAAGCTACAAGAGCAACACTTCCCAAAGTCAGTCAGAAGAGAGCTTCAAAACCACTTGACTTGGTTCACAGTGACGTGTGTGGTCCCCTAAACCCACCTACACCTGGAGGCAAGAGGTACATAGTGACTTTCATAGACAACTATTCAAGATACACAGTCACCTACTTAATGCAACACAAACGTGAAGTTTTCGACAAGTTAAAAGACTATATAATAAAGACCAGCAACAAGTTTCAGAGGAAGCCTCTTATACTTCGGAGCGATAATGGAGGTGAATTCACAGGAGGTAAGATACAAAAGTACTTAAAACAGAATGGAATAGAACATCAAAAGCCAGTCCCGTATACACCAGAACAAAATGGAGTAGCTAAAAGAAAAAATAGAACTCTGACTGAAATGATCAGATGTATGCTGACAAACTCTTGACTACCACAAAAATACTGGGGTGAGGCAGCTATGACAGCTACATATTTGCAGAACAGACTTCTTTCCAGAACAGTGGAGAAAACCCCATATGAACTATGGCACAATGAGATGCCAAGTATAAAACACATAGGAGTTTTTGGATGCAAAGCATTCATCTACATACCTGAAGAAAAACTCACCAAACTCCAAAACAGAGCATTTGAAGGTATCTTCGTTGGATACAGTGACAATGTCTAGGTTACAGAATCCTAAACCCCAAAACAAACAAGGTTACCATTAGCAACAGCATAACTTTTGTAGAAGATTTAGGAGACAATGTAATGTCAACAGTGGAAGCAATAATAGAAGAGAAAACCGACATTGACCAGGCCATCTACCGACATTGACCAGCCCATCTCTGTAACTTCCAAACAAACAGTTGAAGTAAGTGCAGACTCAGCCAGTACTGTTCTGACTCAACTACAAGGCTATAAATGTTATCTTCAGCTTCACATAGAGCTTACATGACCTGGTGATCTATTTATCCCTTGCATCAATTCAGGCAGGTTAACTCAATGAATAACTCACTGTATGGAAAGACAGACGATGAATCCTCTTGAATGTTCCGTTTAATGATGGATATTCATAGGTAGAAAAATGTTGCAGTTGTAAGCCACATGTAAGATGTTACAGCAATGAGGTATACTGTGCACACTGAATCAGAGAGAGGAAGGGGAGGAGAATATACAGAACTACGGTGAGAGAAAGAATTCAGATAGACAGAGGGAACAAATCTTAAAGACACAGAGCATAATAAATCACATAGTGTAACACAACACTCCCCGTCTGAAATCTTTAGATTTCATAACCATAAACAATTATATATATATTCAATAAGTCCAATACTGTTAAATGTTCTGGAACCTGTAAAGAAAAACATGCAACAAGCAAGTATAAACATAAGTCCAACAGGATTGAAGAACATGTAGTCCGACGTATGACGTCTTCAAAGAGTTCCAAAGTTCAAGGTAGAACCTGTAAATAGCAGCAATGTACTCCCCGCCGTGCCAACAGCATGGCTAGTCCTTGCATAAGTCACTCACCTGGCAAAAGGAGTACTAACTCAGTAATTGGTCGAGTGAAGGTTCGTGTGGATCCTCCCTTGGTTACCTTGACTTCTACCTTCCGGACCTTGTTATCGTCACTGGGCATAACCTTGGTAATAAGACCCATAGGCCACTCATTCCGACAAACTTCCTTGTCTTTTAGAAGGATGAGATCTCCAACCTTAAGATTAGGCTTAGATGTTTGCCATTTGTTACGACCTTGAAGGTGATGAAGATACTCCTTCCTCCAGCGATGCCAAAACACATTGGCGAGATGCTGCACCTGCTTCCATTGACGCCTGTAGATATCCTTGGGTTCAATCTCACTTGAAGATATTACAACAGTCCCAATCTTTTGAGTAAGGAGTGAAGCTGGAGTAAGGATCACTGAAGCATCAGGATCTGAAGATACCGGCACTAAAGGTCTTGCGTTCACTATAGCACACACTTCAGCGAGAAAGGTAGACAAAGTATCATGGGTGAGTGGTAAAGACTTGTGAGTCTGCAACATGGAGTCAACAGGGGGTGAGTATGACTCCTCACACAAAAAGCTTGGAGGTGACAGCCATAAGCTGTCCTGAAGAACATCAGATGACACGGCTCTGGTCCCACAGTCAGCTGGATTGAGTTCAGTGGGAACGTAATGCCATTGACTTGGTAGGGAGAATCTCTTAATACGTTCAACCCTGTTGCTGACGTACACATAAAACTGTTTTGTTTGGTTGTATATGTAACCAAGTACTACCTTACTGTCTGTATAGAAGGTAAAAGAATCAATTCTAGTGTCCATTTCACTTCGTATGACTTCGGCAATTTCTACTGCTAACACGGCTGCACAAAGTTCAAGTCTTGGTATGGTATGTGCAGGTTTGGGAGTGAGTTTTGCCTTGCCTAGGACAAAACTACAGTGTGATTCCCCATTCATTTCAGAAGTTTTCAAATAGGCTACAGTAGCAATAGCTTCAACTGATGCATCAGAGAAAATATGAATTTCCCTCCGGTAAACAGTTGAAATAGAACCTGGAACATAGCAACGGGAAATCTGAAGTTTTCCTAGTGACTTCAAAGAATGTCTCCACCTTTCCCACTTGTGTTGATTCTCACTAGGTAAGGGAGTATCCCAGTCTATGTTCTCAGTAGATAACTGTCTTAGCAGAATCTTACCTTGAATGGTAACTGGAGCAAGGAAACCGAGTGGGTCATAGATGCTATTCACCACTGACAGGACTCTTCTCTTAGTGAAGGGTTTGTCATAAGTTGACACTTGGAAGGTGAATGTGTCTTGTTTGATGTTCCACAACAAACCCAGACTTCGCTGTACAGGAGGCACATCTGTACCCAAATCAAGGTTTTTTAGACTGGTGGCATAGTCCTCAGAGTGAAAGGCATTCATAAGTTCCTGGCTGTTGGATATAATCTTGTGCAGTCTAAGGTTTGCTGTAGCCAGCATCTCCTTTGTTCTGGTGAGGAGATCAATCGCTTCTTTAGCGGTTGGAAAAGACTTGAGTGCGTCATCAACGTAGAAGTTTCTTTAACAAACTGACGAGCATCAGATCCATATTCTTCTTCTCCAGTCTGAGCTGTTCTCCTTAGCCCATAAGTTGCCACTGCAGGAGAAGGACTGTTACCAAAGACATGTACCTTCATTCGAAAGTCTATAACTTCCTTGTGGATGTCATTGTCTTTGTGACATAGAAACCTGAGGTAGTTTCTGTTGTCTTCTCTGACAATGAAGCAGTGAAACATCTGTTGAATGTCTGCCATAACTGCTACAGGTTCTTGTCTGAAGCGAATCAAGACTCCTATTAGACTGTTGTTCAAGCTCCCTGTAAGGAGCATGTTGTTGAGAGAAACACCTTCATGCTGAGCACTGGAATCAAAGACAACTCTGATTTGGTCTGGTTTACGTGGGTGATACATGCCAAAGGATGGAAGGTACCAGCATTCTTCTCCCTCCTTTAGTGGGGGTGCAGGCTCTGCATGATCTCTGTCAAATATATTTTGCATAAAGTCGACAAAGTGTCTTTGCATCTCTGGTTTCCTGCTTAAGTTTCGTTTTAAGGAGGAGAATCTACTGATGGCCTGTTGCAAGTTGTTGGGCAGTCTCTCTCTTGGGAGACGAAAAGGTAGGGGTGCTACCCAGTTATTGGCATCGTCTTGAAAGAACTCATTGTCCATTACCTTGATGAATTCTTTGTCTTCCGTTGAAGGAGCCAGTATGTCATCTTCACTGGTTGTATTAAACACTGTAGAGCCGAAGTCGTCATCGTGGCAGGAGAAAGGGCTTGTGTTACCTGAGATACCATGTTGCCATCCGTGGCTGGCTATCTTCTCTTTCACCCAGTAGTGATGTGGGCATGGCTCAAAGTAAGTGTTTCGGCCATTTGGCAGAACATTTGTCTTGAATGACGAAATGTTGGTAGGTCTCTTCATTTTGCCTATACAGACGTTGCCTATGATGACCCACCCTCGATCCATGCGCTGAGCAAATTGGGCATCTGGGGGTCCACTGACTTGTCTGTGTACCTTGTGAACTCTTAGAATGTCTCTTCCTAACAGAAGAAGGATCTGAGCATCTTTGTCAAGCGGCGGTATCTCATTTGCTATTACCTTCAGGTGAGGGGGATGGAAAGCAGCAGCTGGAGTAGGGATTTCTTCCCTGTTAGCGGGTATCTGATTGCACTCAACAAGAGTAGGTAGAATTAATTGCAAGTTACCTTTGAGAGAAGATACCATGAGTCCATGAGCCCTTCTTCCAGAAACCTCTGTAGTTCCACTACAGGTACCCAAGGTGTAAGGATGAGCTTCGCCTTTTATTTCAAATAGATTAAACAGTTCTGATTTTGCAAGTGATCTATTGCTCTGATCGTCTAAGATAGCATAGGCTTTTAGAGTCTTTTCTGGATGGTCCTTGTGGTATATGTTCACCAAGCATATTTTAGCACAGGACTTATCGCAGCGGTCTTCTCCACAAACTTCAGTGCAGGATGAAGAAATGATGGTAGAATTAGGCACTTGGTCTGTATTCTCCCCGCCATGCGTTAACCTGGGAGGAGAGTTAGCAGGTTGTGCAGAGCTGGGCTCAAGCGGATGTAGGGCTTGCACATGCTCTTCGGAGCCACACTCTATGCACTTGATGGATACATTACAGTCCCTTGCAAAATGTTCGGTAGAAGCACAGCACCTGAAACATACCCTAAATGTCTTTAAAAGCTCCTTACGCTCTTCAAGAGGCTTTTTCCTAAAGCCGATACATTTTTTGAGGGGGTGTGCCTTCTTGTGAATGGGACACTCTCTGTTAGGGTTTTCAATCTTCCTACTCTGTCTGTCCGTGGCAACAACTGTGGTAGGAGTGGGAAGGATGTCAGTCTTTTTCATGGATACTGGGCCTCTACGGCTTCTATAGTTGCCCTGAAGACTGGTACTCTTAGGAAATGGTGAGAAGAGACTGTACTCACTGTAGGAAAAACTTGGATCATTCTTGGTCTCTGCGATTCTCCTGATGAAGTTGCAGAAGAAAGAGAATGGTGGGAAGGAAACCTTGTTCTCTTTTTTGTATGATGATCCTAGTGCAGACCATTTCTCTTGTACACCATACGGGAGCTTGGAGACAATTGGGTTTACCCCTCTTGCAGTGTCAAGGTAACTGAGTCCGGGTAGTTTTGGGTCTGCCTTGGCTAGCTGAAGCTCAAGGAGAAGGTCACTCAGTCTCTGGAACTCCTTGTTGTCCTTACCAGATATCTTTGGGAAAGTTTCCAGGCGCATGAACAAGGCATTTTCTATAGCTTCTGGACTGCCATAACTTTGCTCTAGTCGCTCCCATGCAGCTGTGAGGCCTGCTGTAGGATTGTCCATGAAAACTGATCTTAATGGCTTAACAGGTGCAGCAGATAGAGGACCAAGCCATCTAATCAGGAGATCCAATTCTTGAGCCGCTGTAATGCCAAGATCGCTGATTGCAGTTCTGAAAGCACATTTCCAACTTCTGTAGTTCTCAGGTTGGTCATCAAAACTCGTAAGACCAGTCTTTGTGAGCTCTCTGCGAAGTATGTACCTCACAAACTCTGCTGTCTCATTTGTCTCTGTCTTTATGTGAGATGTTGTAGGCTGAATGGTGCTGATTGCACTATCTTTGACATTATTGTTAAAGGACACAGGTAAATATGGTGCAGCAGATGCGTTCAGGTGAGTTGCTTGCTTGAAGTCGGTTGTTCCAATGGTACGGTGACTCAATGCTGTACCGATGACAGGAAATTGATGACTTGCTTGCAGCTTGCTCTGATGCTCTGTGACATAAGAAGGAAGGTTAGGTAGGCAGGCAGGAAATGCATTGGAGTGATTTTGCATGCAGGAAGTTGCTGGAACCTCTTTAACTTGGAGCTGTGAAGGAGTTTCTAAGTTGCCAGGAGCATTGGAGACAATGGAGTGTATACTACAGTGGCTTAGGACATAGTCTTTAGTGCGTTTGAGGGGATCTTCCATATCTGCTATGTTTAGGTTGATGCTGTCTTTCTCATTTGCACCTTCGTCTGCACTGATAGCTTGCTCTAAAACTCTTAGCCTTGCCATAGCTGCGTCATGTTTACACTGTTCATTTAGGATTTCTATAGTTGCTCTTTGACGTGCTGTGTGAGCTTCCAACTCTGCTCTTTTTTCTGCATATGCGACCTGCACCTTGCTGGCTTCCGCTTCAGCGCGGGCATTAATAAGTCGCTCACTGAGTGTTGAGTATCTTGAACTATGACTTCTAGAAGACCTTTTAGAATGTCTGGTGGAAACAGATCTGTGAGATGCAGTGTCATTTAGCAGCTTTAACTTTGCCTCTGCCTTTAATTTGGTTTGCTGGATAAAACTGTCTCTTTCCAGATTAAGAGCCTTGAAATTCTTTAATTCCTCGAGTGAAAGTTCTGTGTTCATATTTTGTAAGACATTAATGAACTTGTCACTGGTAAGCTGATAGAGCTCATAAGAGATAGAGAGTTGTTTAATGGCTCCCTGTAGTGTCAGTAATTCACGTTCAACAGACACTGTATTTGATTCAGAAGTAATCTTTTCCCAAAATAGCTTCAAGCTATTAAACAATTCAGTTCTTAAGGCTTCATAATTCTCCATCACTTTCCAGGTGGGTTTGACTGAGCGTTTGGGTAAGTCAGTTGGCTCAGTGTCTTGTGCTGGAGTGGCTGTATATTCACATTGAGAGCTGTGGTGACTCATGGCTGACACAGGCAGAGAATGTCTCAGTGATAAGCAGGCAGGATCTGTGTGCTGTAATATGACACCCTGCAGCCTGGTCTCAGGTTATGAAGATTCCATGTGCTGCTGTCTCATTCTTTCTTGCAATGAGGGCAGTAAATCTTGTCTGTAACAGTACTATATGCAGAAATCTTGTAATTAGGCTGTGGAAATCAGTTTTTCTACTGTTCTGACTCAACTACAAGGCTATAAATGTTATCTTCAGCTTCACATAGAGCTTACATGACCTGGTGATCTATTTATCCCTTGCATCAATTCAGGCAGCTTAACTCAATGAATAACTCACTGTATGGAAAGACAGACGATGAATCCTCTCGAATGTTCCGTTTAATGATGGATATTCATAGGTAGAAAAACGTTGCAGTTGTAAGCCACATGTAAGATGTTACAGCAATGAGGTATACTGTGCACACTGAATCAGAGAGAGGAAGGGGAGGAGAATATACAGAACTACAGTGAGAGAAAGCGTTCAGATAGACAGAGGGAACAAATCTTAAAGACACAGAGCATAATAAATCACATAGTGTAACACAACAAGTACTGAAGAGCAGACACAAGAAGACCCAGACACAAAAACGAGACGTTCAACAAGAGAAAACAGAGGTAAACCACCTACACATCTCTCATACAAAGCAAGTACTGCCAGTATCAACGAACCTGCAAGCTGGGAAGATATATCTCAGCTTTCAGAACAAGAAGCAAGTAAATCGATAAAGGCTGCTGAGGAAGAGATGAAATCCATGCATGACACTAAAGCATGGACGCTTACAGAACTACCACCCAGGAGGAAAGCCATAGGCTGTTAATGGACTTTTAAAGTGAAATACAATGCAGATGGCACAATTGAACGGTACAAAGCAAGACTAGTAGCCAAGGGCTATTCTCAAAAATACTGGGAGGACTATGATGAGACGTTTGCACCAGTAGTCAAGCACACTACAATATGGACTTTACTGACAGTAGCCATCACAAGGAAAATGCAAATGAAACATTTTGATGTAAAAACCGCGTTTCTACATGGCGAATTAACAGAAGAAATTTACATAGAACAGCCGCCAGGATTCAAAGATGAACAAAGGTTAGACCTGGTATGCAAACTTTGCTTAGGTGGTCTATGTGCAATAAGCACTGCTTTGGGCCTTTGCAGACCTATGTGTACAAGTCAGTTACAGAAATATTAGAGCAGTGGTATAGCCTTTGGTGTAACCCAGTCTGTGATATTTTACAATCAAAGTATACCTCAGGAAATAATAAAGGCATCCCGGTACAGTTTGAATGCTCAGGTTTCACCTGCAGCTCTTACTCTAGACCCTTTATGCAGGTATCTAAATTTTGGCTTTCCTGAATTTTAGTACCCCAGTGTATGTAATTCTGAATTATTTAGGCTCTGTTTAGTTAGGGATAGGGTTATATGGGGTGGGCCTTCCTCTTTTTTGTTGGATAGTGACCGCCTCCTAAATATAAAACACATGTCTAAGAATTACTATATTCCTGTGTCTATCAATCGATTTCAAGAAAAAAAAAAATGTAATGGCCATTACAAAAATCTTATTATTTTTGATCATATAAGTACTAAAAAGGTATTTGAGCTTTGTATTATCATCTCTGAAAAATTATGACCACAGTGCTCCAGATTCTGGCTCAGGGTGCAAATTTCCTTTAGTGGAAGCCAAACAGATTTATTTGCTGAAAATTTCACTTGCATCGTATATTTTGTAACTATTTAAACTCATGACACCCATTAAACATGATAAACGGAATACAAAGTCATTTTCCATTTTGAAGTGAAAGAACAAGAACAACTGAATTGCGCAAACTTTAGTTTATTTAATGTTATTGTGGGCTCGCTGAAAGAAATCAAATTTAAGCCTCGTACACACGATCAGATTTTCCGATGGGAATTGTGTGATGACAGACCGTTGGCGGAAAATCCAACCCTTTGTACGCTCCATTGTTGGATTTTCCCCGGACAAATGTTGGATAGCAGCCCTGGAAGGATTTACCCCCTTAATGACCAGAGCACTTTTTACAATTTGGCACTGCATTGCTTTAACTGCTAATTGCACGGTCATGCAATGCTGTACCCAAACGAAATTTGCGTCCTTTTCTTCCCACAAATAGAGCTTTCTTTTGATGGTATTTGATCACCTCTGGCGTTTTTAGTTTTTGCGCTATAAACAGAAAAAGACCGAAAATTTTGAAAAAAAATGATATTTTCTACTTTTTGTTATAAAAAAAATCCAATAAACTCAATTTTAGTCATATATTTAGGCCAAAATGTATTCGGCCACATGTCTTTGGTAAAAAAAATGTCAATAAGTGTATATTTATTGGTTTGCGCAAAAGTTATAGCGCCTACAAACTAGGGTACATTTTCTGGAATTTACACAGCCTTTAATTTATGACTGCCTATGTCATTTCTTGAGGTGCTAAAATGGCAGGGCAGTACAAAACCCCCACAAATGACCCCATTTTGGAAAGTAGACACCCCAAGGAATTTGCTGAGAGGCATGTTGAGCCCATTGAATATAAATTTTTTTCATCCCAAGTGATTGAATAATGACAAAAAAAAAAAAATTACAAAAAGTTGTCACTAAATGATATATTGCTCACACAGGCCATGGGCATATGTGGAATTGCACCCCAAAATATATTCAGTTGCTTCTCCTGAGTATGGGGATACCACATGTGTGGGACTTTTTGGGAGCCTAGCCGCGTACGGGGCCCCGAAAACCAATCACTGCCTTCAGGATTTCTAAGGGCGTAAATTTTTGATTTTACTCCTCACTACCTATCACAGTTTTGAAGGCCATAAAATGCCCAGATGGCATGGTGAGTATTTTGCAGCTCTCATTTGTTTTTGAAAATGAAGAAAGACAAGAAAAAAAATGTTTTTTTTCTTTTTTCAATTTTCAAAACTTTGTGACAAAAAGTGAGGTCTGCAAAAGGAGAAGCAACAAAATGTATTTTGGGGTGTAATTTCACATTTTCCCATGGCATGTTTGAGCAATATATCATTTAGTGACAACTTTGTGCAAAAAAAAAAAAAAAATGTGTCTCTTTCCCGCAACTTGTGTCACAATATAAAATATTCCATGGACTCGACATGCCTCTCAGCAAATAGCTTGGGGTGTCTACTTTCCAAAATGAGGTCATTTGGGGGGGTTTTGAGCTGTCCTGGCATTTTATGCACAACATTTAGAAGCTTATGTCACACATCACCCACTCTTCTAACCACTTGAAGACAAAGCCCTTTCTGACACTTTTTGTTTACATGAAAAAATTATTTTTTTTTGCAAGAAAATTACTTTGAACCCCCAAACATTATATATTTTTTTTTAGCAAATGCCCTACAGACTAAAATGGTGGGTGTTTCATTTTTTTTTTCACACAGTATTTGCGCAGCGATTTTTCAAACGCATTTTTTGGGGAAAAAACACACTTTTTAAAATTTTAATGCACTAAAACACACTATATTGCCCAAATGTTTGATGAAATAAAAAAGATGATCTTAGGCCGAGTACATGGATACCAAACATGACATGCTTTAAAATTGCGCACAAATGTGCAGTGGCAACAAAATAAATACATTTTTAAAAGCCTTTAAAAGCCTTTACAGGTTACCACTTTAGATTTACAGAGGAGGTCTACTGCTAAAATTACTGCCTTCGATCTGACCTTCGCGGTGATACCTCACATGCATGGTGCAATTGCTGTTTACATTTGACGCCAGACCGACGCTTGCGTTTGCCTTAGCGCGAGAGCAGGGGGGGACAGGGGTGCTTTTTTTTTTCTTTATTATTTTTTTGCTTTTTTATCTTATTTTTAAACTGTTCCTTTCAGTTTTTTTTTAAATCATTTTTATTGTTATCTCAGGGAATGTAAATATCCCCTATGATAGCAATAGGTAGTGACAGGTACTCTTTTTTGAAAAAATTGGGGTCTAATAGACCCTAGATTTCTCCTCTGCCCTCAAAGCATCTGACCACACCAAGATCGGTGTGATAAAATGCTTCCCCAATTTCCCAATAGCGCTGTTTACATCCGGCGTAATCTAAGTCATAAAATGCTCGTAGCTTCCGGTTTCTTAGGCCATAGAGATGTTTGGAGCCACTCTGGTCTCTGATCAGCTCTATGGTCAGCTGGCTGAATCACCGACTGCATTAACAGGTTCCCTGTTGAGACAGGAGAGCCAGAGAAAAACACGGAAGACGGTGGGGGAGGGGGGCATTCCATCCCACTGCTTGTAAAAGCAGTCTAGAGGCTAATTAGCCACTAGGATTGCTTTTACATGAAAGCCGACCGCTGGCTGAAAAGAATGATACCAAGATGATACCTAAACCTGCAGGCATCATTCTGGTATAGCCACTCAAAGTCGTGAATGGCGTACCTGAAGACAAAAAAATGGTTAACAATAAAGCACAGTAAACGGTAAAGTATAAAAAATTGCATAGCTGAAAAGCAAACATGATAAAACATAATAACAATAAAACATTGCAGAATAGAATACAGTAAAAAAGAGCAGAACAATAGAGAGAGAATAGAGAGAGAGAGAACAATAAAACGACAACTATTTTTTTTTATTTTTTATTTTTGTTTGTGTGTTTTTTTTTTTTTTTTTACACTTTTTTTGTAACTAACTTTTATAACGGTAACCGGTTTCAGGTTCGGGTCTCTCAAAATGCAATGGCATCTTGGGAGACCCTGTGAAAGTGCGCCTAGTCTGTGCAATGCTGTACCCTATGCTAATACTCAACTAGTGAATGGTAGCGTTCAAAACATTCACCAATGCAAAGACCAGGATTGTCAGGACAGGAGGGACAATAATAGCGGGTGTCACGCCTATATCCGCGCTTGCTGCAGACACGACATCTTTTTTGGGGGGGTTCGTTGGGTAGGGGTACTCGGGAGGACATAAAGAAATTGCCTCTCATGCAGCCGACTGCATTTGGTTGGGCATGTGACTGGGGGAAGTACGGGTGCAGCAGAAGTAGTGGGTTCCCAATTAGGATTGGCGAATGCAGCAGGAAGGGCATTATGGGCACGACGGGCCTGTTTGTCTTCTTCTTGGTGGCAGCGGGACACTACTTGTGCTTGCCACCTCACCAGCTTTAACTGCACTTATGGGACTCGCCACATCACCAAGTGTTACTGCAGTGCTGGTTTGACTACGACCGGGGTGTACTAGGCTGCTGGTACTTGCCAGTTCACCAAAACGCTACCAAAAAAACTGTTATCGATCGCAGGGATCAGGCCTGACTCTGCGAACGATGCAGTTATGCGTTTATTGTTTTGTAAGTGACAGTGATCGATCGATACTGCACTTGGGCTGGGCCGGGCGGAGGGGCAAAACGCAGATGCTAGCAGGTATCTGGGCTGATTCCGCTAACACTGCGTTTTTGGGAACCCTAAACTGCTGGGGACGCTAGTATAGATCTGATCGGATCAGATATTGATCCGTTCAGACACTATACCACTAAGGGAGGCGTATGCTGCGTGTGTGGGTGTTAGCGGTACTGGCGCTAATCTGACGCTGCCTGGGGCGACGCATATCACCGCCGGGTGATCAGGGGGCTAAACCTTTATTCGGTAATAAACGACGGGTGCCCTGACACTATGAAAAATAGACGAACTAACCAGCGTCACCCGTAACAGTTATACGGTGATCAGTGGTGAAAGGGTTAACTAGGGGGCAATCAAGGGGTTAAACATATATTAGATAGTATGTGGGGGTCCCTGTTGCTATAAAATGCTGACGGCGAACCTAAATATTTAGCTCCCTAACTAGCGTCACCAGCGACACTAATACAGCAATCAGAAAAATGATCGCTTAGTGACACTGGCGACGGGGGGTGATCAAGGGGTTAAAACTTGGTTAGGGGGGTATCCTAGACCTAAAGGGGGCTAACACTAACTGCCCTACCACACTAACTGTCACAAACTGACACCATGCAGTAATCAGAAAAAAAAAACTGCTTGGTGTCAGTGTGACGGGGGGGGGGGGGGAGGGGTGATTGGGGGGTGATCAGGGGGCGATCAGGGGGGATCGGAGGTGTAATGTGTGCCTGGCATGTTCTACTGAGTGTGTGTATGTGTTACACTCACAGTGATGTCTTCTCTCCTCGGCGCCGGAAAGGAAAATACCGAGCCGAGGAGAGATGACATCATTTCCTTTGCTGCTGTTTAGCATGCAGCAGCAAAGGAAGATTCTCATTGGCTGGGAGCGATCGCGAGGGGGGGGCCACGAACGGATGGTCTCCCCCTCACCTCTCATCGCTCCCAGTCACAAGACAACCGCCTCGGGCACCGGGGGGGGTCCGAGAGGACCCCCCGCCCGCGGGAGGCAGATCACGTATATATACGTGATTCTGCCTGCCAGTGCCATTCTGTTGACGTATATCTGCGTGAGGCGGTCGTCAAGTTGTTAAGCGACGATTTTCGGCCGCTAACAGGGCGATTTAACCCCAAAGAAGGGGTTAAAAATGCTGGTGCTGCGGCGCTTCTGAGGCGCTTTTCAGGCATTCATTCATTGCAATGTGCGGGGGCGTTTTGGGAGAGCTGTATGCAGCGCTCCCAAACCGCCCCAAAATTGCTGCTTGCAGGACTTTTTCTAACGTCCCGCAAGCGCACCGCCCCAGTGTGAGAGCACTCAGGCTTTCACATTCGGGTGGCATGGAAGGCAGTTTTCAGGCGCTGTGTGAAAGGGGTCTAAGTGTGAAATATACACTTGCATTATTTGCTTAACGTTACACGCTAGTGAATATTTATGTGAAAACTTCTCTTGATGATACATTACTGCCTACACAAACTAATTTTATTGATAAAAATTACCTTTCCATGCTGCTATGATTTACATAAAATGTCCAAAAATTAAAATGACCCTCTTTCAATCATTGTACCTATTCTGTTGGTGTATAGTATGGCCTGCTCATATGATTGGCCCACTATATTCCCATAAGTCTGTACAGTGTTTGAAGCCAATTCACAACTCCTATGCATGGGCAAAGACTTTGTCACTTTGATCTATTGAAGCAATGTGGCAGAGTCAATTTAACCACTTCAGCTCCAGAAAGTTTTACCCCCTTTATGACCAGGCCATTTTTTGCTATTTAGCACTGTGCTGCTTTACCTGGTAATTGCGCAGTCATGCATACTGTACCCAAACAAAATGTTTTATAGCTTGTTTCACACAAATAGAGCTTTCTTTTGGTGGTATTTGATCATTACTGTTTTGTTTTTGTTTTTTCATTATATAAATGAAGCGCCCACCACCTTTAGGTGGGTGCTAGTTAGTTAGTTAGGATTAGTGTCAGGTAAAGTTGCCAGTGTTTTACCCTGTTGGTGTAAGCTGGTTGGTTAATTTGGTTGGGAGATTTGATAGACTAGAGGAGGGTGTGGCCACCTACACTCTGCCCTGAAAGATTTCCATTACTTTCCTTGAAATGTTCTGGAAGGTGGGTGGACTGAAGGAGCAGAGTGGCAGGTAGTTTTTGGAGACCGCTCCGAGCCAATCATTGTTTTGCTTGGGAAGAGGCAGGACTGTTATAAAAACTAAGGTCACAGGTTTCCTGGTGTGGTTGGAGATGGGAATTTGATCCAGAAAGGCTGCAAAGATGTGATCAGCAAGGAGCAGCCTTGAAGGCCTGGGGGTGTAATGCTCTCAGTGCTGGATAGCAAAAGACATTTGAACCTGAAGGCCTGAGAGTTCAGAGACCTCAGTGCTGGATAGTTCCTCAAAGCTAAAGTACCGAAAGAAACTCCAGGAGCAATGGGCCAGACGTCACTGGCTGGGATGGTTCTGGACATGCGGAGCAGGAAGCAGTTGCTAAAAGGATACAGTAGATCGGGGTGCGCCCGGACTTTTCCTGAACTGACCAGGTACGATTGCAGGAATCAAGATAGGCAGGTGAGGCCTGGTACTTCTAACATCCAAATACCAAGGTGTTTGTCAGAGAGGCACCTGTCGGTTCATTAAGGGAAAAGGATAGAACTACTATTAAAGGAACTAAAGATTAAGAGGCAACTCATACTTCCTGGAGCCATAGACTGTAAATATTGCAAGTTCTTTTCTAATATGCAGCAAGGAGAAGAATAAAGTTTATTGTTCAAATGTTACTGGACTGTCTGCTGATGTTATTCATGCAGGGGAGAAAAACGGAGAGCCACTAAAAGAAAGGTATGAACTAACAGCAGCTCCCAAGGGAGTAGTGTGCTACATAAATTAAAATCTTGGAAAAAAAAAAGAATGAGGGGGGGGGGGGTTTCATTCATGCATGCGCCCTGAACCTGGAAGCAGACAGTACGTCACTGTGTCTGTACGGGCAGCCCGTCTGCAGTACATTGGGGTGGGTGGTCTGCAAGTGGTTAAAGAAAAACCCTGATCCACTTTGCTTATTTATTTATTATTTGCTGTGAACCCTCTACAAATCAGTTGCTCCATGAAAGCCACCTAAATGGCAGGTGTTTTTGGGTATGTTGAAGGATATGAGTTCCTCCTATCACCAAGCCTGAACACGGTCATGGTCAACCTTTGTGTGCTAAGCAACAGAGTAGAGAGGGAGTATAAGGAGGTCAATATACGTAGGTTAAAGGGAGAAATGTCTTTCTTTTTTCTTGAATGAGCCTTTAAGGGTTGCATATAAAATGAGGGAATTGCTGTTCTGGCTTTGTGGTTTAGTGTCCAACATAATCTCTAATTTACAAAAAGACTAGACCTCAATGACAGGGAAATGAGTCGGTCATCTCTGTATCTCTTCTCTGGGGCGCTGGGAAGTTTGCATTATGAGTTTTGGAGCTGCAATCTTTCTGTGTCAGGCAGGAAATTATTTTTGGCTCCACATCAAACTGCAGACACATCCATGATCTGTAGGAATGGGGCCTTTAGGGCATTTTTAATGGAGATTCGTAGCTATTTATCTTGGTCGTGTCCTTTCCTGAAAGCAGTTGAGCCACATGTGGGCAATTAGCATGTTAGAAAGCTCCCTTTTGCGGATTTCTGTTTTGGATTGGGCTAGGGTTTCCTTGAACGCTCACAAGGAGCCCCACAATGCATGCATTGTTGACTGTAAAAGTGTCTTGTTTTTCAACAACGTGGACATAAGCTGAGAAAGTATATTCAAGGGAGGTACACTGGTTTAGAAAAGGTTCATAGTTGTCTTTTATTGTGACAAGATTTTTTAGCCTATGAATGGGCAGAGAAAGTGTTTTATTAAAATAGTCATAGCAGGGAAGGGTCTACAACAGTGGTTCTCAACTCCAGTCCTCGGGACCCACCAACAGGCCAGATTTTAAGTATTACCTTGGGGAGTTGCAGACTAGAATACTGCAATCACTGAGCAGCAAGTGATATCACCTGTGATGTATTTCAGCTATCTTGCAAACCTGGCCTGTTGGTGGGTCCTGAGGACTGGAGTTGAGAACCACTGGTCTACAAAGTCTACAGGGGTGTACTGTAAAAATTACCTCCAAACTAGACTCTGGGTAAGACTTTGCCAGTGTGTCTCCTTTGGCTCCACCAAAGTTTAAAAGTTTATCTACAGTCAAAATTTTTTTGGGCTGTTATAAGAAAGAGATAGAACCTGTAGACATAACAAAGCTGAACTAGCAAGTTTAGAATCAAAGCCATATTGAATAGAGCGGTGGCACTGGCCCCCACATTGGAAATAATCTAATGGTGACACCTGTTCCAGAGATAACCAAGGGGGATGTCCCATTACGTCGGAGAGGTTTTGCTTCCTGTGGTGCCTCCAAAACAGTAAATGAGAGGGAAATCTCCCTAATTGAATACATCAAAATCGCTGAGAGGAGTTATAATCCTTCCGTATTCTATTTTAAAGAGAAAAAAAAAGAGAAACAGGAAGGGCTGGAGCTGGAGGCGCAGCTTAAGTGGAAGGTCGACATGACTAAAGCCGCGTACACACGGTCGGACTTTTCATCTACAAAAGTCCGACAGCCTGTCCGACAGACTTTCGGCGGACTTTCGGCGGACTTTCGGCGGACTTGCGGCGGACTTGCGGCAGACTTTCTAACGAACAGACTTGCCTACATACGACCACACAAAAGTCCGACGGATTCGTACGTGATGACGTACACCGGACTAAAATAAGGAAGTTGATAGCCAGTAGCCAATAGCTGCCCTAGCGTGGGTTTTTGTCCGTAGGACTAGCATACAGACGAGCGGACTTCGGGGTCCGTCGTAGTTACGACGTAAAGATTTGAAGCATGTTTCAAATCTAAAGTACGTCGGATTTGAGGCTAAAAAAGTACGTTGAAAGTCCGGAGAAGCCCACACACGATCGGATTACCAGCCAGCTTTAGTCCGTCAGCGTCCGTTGGACTTTTGTAGCTGAAAAGTCCGACCGTGTGTACGCGGCATAAGTTTGCAGTTAGGCTGGGGTTTAAAAAGGGTTATAAGTTGATATGTTTCAAAGTTACAAGATCTTACCTGATCGGATGGAGCAGGGTTGGGGCAGGGAGTGGCAGGGTGTGACAGTATGGGACCATAGTGGTCTTAGAAGGGGTGGTCACTTTGCCTTATGGTCAGTTGGAGCAGGAACAGGGACAGGGACTTCTCCCTCCCTCCCTACATTTTGACCACTTTGGACTTTTACTTCCTCTTTTTCTTTGGGTCTTGTTTATTATTTAGTCTTATGTTTTGAGTGGTAATGTGTTCAATGGTGGAGGCTCATCGACACAACGTTGGGAGTTCTGACTGAATTTATTTAATCAATGTTATAGTAGTAGCAGCTGGCAGGGGTCTTAGGGGTCTTCGAAGGAGGAAGATGGTGATTAAAATTTAAGTAATAATGGGTTGGGTCCATCGCAGGTATGGGTGTACCTTCCCTATTTAAGCTAAGGTAGTAAGGTACTACTGGTTATGTGGCTGTATCAAGGATAAGTGGATAGGTAAATTGGTCAGTTCAGTTGCAGCTGAGGGCTTTGAAGTGGAATGGTGGTGGATACATTCAGTTGGTAAAATAAATGTGCCTTCAAAGACCATAGACCAGAAAATAGGTCAATCATTATTGGGATTGTTATAAATTTTCATATTGAAAATGGATTTTGTAAATGTTGTATTTTTGTAATTTTGTATTTGTTATTTAATAAATGACTGCTGTGGCCCTTTCAACCCTAAAATTATTGTTTCTAGTTGATTGTCTTTGGGTAAGGGGAATTTAGTTGGGTGGGGTACATTATCACGGTCAATAAAACTGTAATACAAGGCAATACCTTAGTTAAGTAACGTTTTGGCCTTAAATATGTTTTCGGGTGATCCACTGTATCATTCTTCTCAAGCTCATACATAGCCTGCAAAGATATTAGGACAAATTCTTAGCTAAGCAGCAAACCATCACCATCTGTGAACAAACATGGAAATATCCTAATGTACTTTTAATAGTTATCTGCAAACTAATTTTCTGTTAATAAATCTTTCAGAAAGGAAAAAAATATTGCTTCCCAGAAATATTAATTTGTCTGACCTAATCACTGAATATTTGTACGCTGGTCTCATGGCTGGTGAAAAGACATTCTGAACATTTGCTTTCCCGCAGGCACAATATACTGGGTGCTACCATTTGTCTGTATTTGGTATTTAAATCTCTTTAACACACTCCAAACAAACATGAAGACATTATATTTAAACTCATCCAGGAACATGGCCTATCTGCTGAGCGTGTCTAATTTTAATCATGGTATTCATTTAGTTTTATTGACTGCCCTGCTCACTAAGTTAATTTTTGCTGCTGTTCCTTTTCACTGAATGACCTGAAATGTAAGCTAAAATATATTCCCTGGTTCTAATCACCACATTCTGTAATCTTTGGAGGGTGAGATTGCATAGCACAGAATCATGTGATAAGAAGCTGCACTCCCTTAGTGCTGGTTCACACAAGGGCAACCCGACTTACAGCGCGACTTTGCAAGGCGATTTTTGAGGCGACTTCAGCACGACTTTGCGCAACTTACAACGCAACTTAAAGTTGCCTCCAGGACAGGCGACTTTGGCTGTGGCCAATCACAGAATAATCAGCTCTGTGGGAGGGAGGGGGTTGCCTGGGTAAAAGTGGGAAGTACCTGGGTAAATTATTTTCTTTTTCCTGTAAAGTTGCTTCAATATAGACCGAGATCCGACTTGGAGGCAACTTCCATTTAAATCTATGGGTACAAGTTGCCTAGAAGTCGCCTTGAAGTAGTACAGGAACCTTTTCTGAAGTCGGAAAAACTTCAGTAGTGTACATTAAGACGGCTCTCATTCACTTCTATGCCATTTCCTATGTCCAGCAACTTGGGGCGACTTGAGGACTTACAAGTCAGATCCCAAGTCGATGTAGTGTGAACCGGCACTAAAAGCCCAATTGCAATTTCAGTTTTAATCAGCTAAATGTAATTCAGGTGCATCAAAACAAATGGGATTGCAAAGTGTTACTGTTTTTTATCTTTAAAAAGCTGCCACAGCCTGAGTAGAATAGCCTGACCCTTGCCAGCATTCTTGAGAGAAGCACCCTTGCTATATCTGTGGAAGCAGTGATCTCTCTAGAGGTCTGACATGTCCTCTGCTGAGTCAGAATAAGATCTCTCCAACCAGCAGGTATCATGAGCTTTGCTGATTGCAGCGCTGTAAGTCTGACCCGGCAGGGGGTGTGCCAAAAACTAAATAAAGACTGAATATGTATGTTTTGTTTAAATGATTGGTTAAAGGATATCTAAACAAAAAAAAAATAAGATGTAGTATTATGCATCTTATCAATTCTTAGATGTAGTGACTGCATTAGTTTTATTTTTTTCAGGCTTTCTATCATTCCACTGTACAGACCAACAAGCAAGAGAAAAACAAGATGGCTAAGGCCCTACTCACATTTTTCTATGTGTATTAGGTACAAGCCTTAGTGCTTGTTAACATTATCTATTTACATTGAAGTGTTCCTAAACCCAGAACCCTGCATTTGCTATATCTGGTCTCCCACAGTACACAAAACATGGAAATGCAATTATTTTAGTAAATATAAACTGCTAAATACTCTTTCTCATCAGTAGTAAATAGCAGTCTTGTGACTTCTATCAGTGTCTGGCCAAGCACTGGTTAAAGCTTGTAGGAGGAATTTTCATTCTCCTCTGA
The DNA here is from genome assembly GCA_037952925.1 of Lithobates clamitans. Taxonomy (NCBI): domain Eukaryota; kingdom Metazoa; phylum Chordata; class Amphibia; order Anura; family Ranidae; genus Lithobates; species Lithobates clamitans. The sequence continues at coordinate 2,387,205 of JBBGZY010000964.1, read as the reverse complement.
CTGTACTATGAGGCTGCATGACCCCTGACCCTCTGTCTGGACAGTGTTGATTGGTCCTGTGCTGATTACATACACCCTCCCAAAGAAAAAAAACCTCTCTAGCAATACACACCGAACAGAGCATGTGCAGAGTGTCCCCAAGGCTCTGTTCTATCACCAGATGCAGGGCCCTCTTTAATATTGATTGCACCCTGGGCAAACATCTTCTTGTCATCAATTAGTATTGACACCCACACGCATCTGCTGATATGTGCTGTGGCACTGTGCTATTTTGAAAAAGGGTTAAGTATTTTCTTCTGCATTCCTAGTGCCTAGAGCAGCCCATTGAAATGAATGGGCTGCCCTACATGTGACCTACATTTTTATCCACCCTGTCAATACACCTTTGCATCCTAAAACCCCTGCTAACCTCTGCACCCCAAACCTCCCCAAACCCCCCCACCCCCTTTAACTCTACTTGCCTCCTCTGCTCATCTTTGCACCCACCTTCCTTACCTCCATACATCCCCTCCTTGCTCTCCTGTGCACCCCAAACTGTAAATCCTTCTCTGCCTACCTCTGCAAATCCTACACTACCCTCCCCCCCCACCAATTTGCTTATCTTTGCAGAACAGGCTGATGGTAGGCTTAATGACCACAGTTGCAGGCAGGACTTTCAAGCATACCCCTTCACCTCCCTAGTGGGTAGCATTCAGTATAGGTGATGGTGGGTATGACCCCAGGGGGACATGATATACATATGAATGCTGTCTTTATTTACATATTAATGCTACCGGCCATGGCTATTTACATTAGAATGCCACCGCAATTTACATATCAATGCCAGTGTTTACACATAAACACAGGGTCTGCAGGTGAGTCATCTGTACACGACAATAGGGCAGAGCTGGGCAGCATTAGTAGCAGCACTTCACACTGAGATATCGGGACACAGCACAGGACTAAAACTTCAAGGAACAAGGTAATTTAAACCGGAATAGTTGGCAGGTATGAGGCAGCTGCCTTGGGCCCCACAACAATGACAGGGCCCAGGGCAGCTGCCTCTTTTGCCCTGCCTTAAAGACGGCCCCGAGCAGATGGATTGGGGACAGTGGAAGAAGGGGAAGATCAGAGAAGCTAGGATCAAACAATCTTTACACAACGCAGAGGATTAACCCCTTAGGTTCTACAGTGAGTATAACAAGCATGATGATTGATGACAAATGATTTTACTGTTGTGGGTTTAATAACACTTGCACTGGTGCAATCGGTGCAATTCATTCTGAATAGTATCCCAATGCACCTGCTGGATGTGAGTTGTAGTACATCATGGCACTAATGTGTATTTAAGTGCACTTGCAAAAAATAATGAATGCACATTTTTTGGCAGTGAACCACAATGCATGTCTGTTGGCAGGTGCGTTGGGGTGCATTTCAAAAGTAATGGTACCGCATCACACAAATCTACTTACAATCAGACGGTAAGCTATATGTTCATATTAACTTTGTGATCATATTTACAAAAGGGGAAATTTCTCATCAATGAGATGCTTCTCCTTCATTGTCCAATCAGCAGGCCTCAAACTTAGTATCATTGATGCAGCCTGTACCAAATGTGTATTTGTAAAATAACGATTTGATGCAAATAATGAAAAAATATAATAAAATATTACAGTATTGTAGCGCTACCCCCACAGGAGTCACTGGTGATGATAGGTCCTCTGTTCTGCCACTTTAAACTGCTCAGTTGCAAAATGTTTCTGAGTGAACTCTGTGCATACAGCCCTTCAGTGGGTGCAGGGCTGGTGCAAGGATTTTTGACAACTTAGGGGGAAACCTCATTTTTCCGCCCCCTCCAATGGCTCTGCCTCTGACTCCACCCCCTTTGCCCTGCCCATGTATACAGTGGAGGTGGTGGGGCAGACTACACAGACTTACCTGATTCCTACTCTCACCTACCTGACCACTGCCAGGGGTGTCCTAAAGAGCCCCCCTTGCATTGCATGCAGGAGTGCCCAGCAGGGTTCCCTCTTTCATTAATGTATGCCCAGAAGAGTTGTTCCCCCCCCTTAAAACCAAGAGTGCCCAGCAGAGTTACCCCCCCCCCCTACAACCAGGAGTAACCAGCATAGTCAATCCCCCCCCCTTACATCTGTTTACATGTATGCTTACATCCAGGAATGCCCAGCAGAATTCCCTCTTACAATCAGGGATGCCAAACTGGCTGTATGTCTCCATATTACAATACACAGAGCAGTGTATTCACAGCCAGCCGGGGTTGTCGTGGGCCAGATGAGGCTCGCAAGCCATAGTTTGGAGACCCCTGATATAGGATAAAGTTTGCGCATTCTGCTCACTAGTGATTGGCTAAGAACAATACGATCTCAGTGCACTGTACTGATTTCATCTCAGCAGTTGCTGGAGGAAGAAGCCAATGAGAAGAGACTTTCTGCTCAGTGTTGCGAGGTTCCCATGTACCCGTCATGTATACTGTAGTTATTGGGACCAGCGGACACTATGAGAGGCCCAATGTTCAACGAGATCACACGCTGGCTGGAATAGAGACTACAGGAAATGTGTAGTTCAATTTTGGGTGGGTATGATTCCAAGAGAGTCTCCCTCCTCCTGCTGCATTGTCTTCAAGGGGTAGAGTTGAGAACTCAAAAGCAGAAATTGTGTGGGCAAGTCCGGTCATTCGAAAGTCCATCGTAACCACGTTGAAAGTCCGTTAGAAAGACCATCGGATGTTTGATGCTGAAAAGTCCGCCCATGTGTACACGGCATTATTTGATGCTGCACTTCATTAAAAAAAAGTAAATGTATTTTTTCGGTAATTGTTCTTCATTCCTGCTGAAAAAAAAGGTGCCAGATTACAGGAGACTGCTAGAGACTGCTGCCAGATTACAGGAGACTTCTAGAGACTGCATCTTCATGGGCGTCCGCACCATAGGGCAAAGGGGGTCATTTGCCCCCCCCTGGAATCTGTGTGTCCCTGTGTTGCAACCAACGGCCGCCGCGGCCGCCTTGGTGTTTTTTTTGAAAGCCTGGCTGCTGCTTGGGCTGTCTTTTCCGACTACATCGTGTGTGAACGTCCCTCCCTCCTCACCCCTGGCCGAGCATCAGATTGGCTCTACCGCTCGAGCCTCTGCGCTCGCCGCTCTGCTGAATGTGACATTGACCAGCCTGAGCCGCCTCGATTGGCTGCTGCCTCTGCCTGTGTAAAATATTTTGTGCCTGCACTGCAGCCTGCTATGCCGATCCGGCCGGCGCGGCGCCGGCTCCTCCCACAGGTCACAGCTGCGTGACCTGTGCCCGGGACGACAGGGAATACACTGCCTGAGTGAGTGACTGCCCGTGCCTGGACTATCCCTACCCTGAAGAACCACAGGTAACAGCAGTGCCTGTATAACCACTATGTACAATTTTTTGTTTTTCAATACAACTGGAACTGTTGTGGCCATATTTTGATCTTGATGGAAACAGCTATACAGACTGTATTATACAGTTTGTATAGCTGTTTTCATCAAGATCAAAATATGGCCACAACACAATGGCGGCCCGTGCATTAAGGGCACACGGGAGTGCCGCCCCCTATCTCCTGCCACCCCTCTATCACCTATAGATAGATTCATGCATTGAATGAATCTATCTATGGCCGCCGCTGCCACCCCCTACTCAGGCGCCCGGCCCCTTTTCGGGCGCAGGACGCCTGAATTACATCGGCGGGGGGTGTTTTTTAAGCACCTGATTAGAGCCATAGGCTCTAATAGGCGTCAAAAATGGTGACCTACAAGCGCCATGCTTGGCGCTCGCAGGTCACTCAGCTGTGTTAGAAAAGCGAATGACTATTCACTTTCCTAACACTAAACCGCCTCTCTGCCAATCATGATGGGCACACTGGCAGCATATGATGGGCACACTGGCAACATATGATAGGCACAGACAATGGCAGCATTTGATGGCACACTGGCAGCGTTTGATGGCACAGTGGCTGCGTTTGATGGCACACTGGCAGCGTTTTATGGCACAGTGGCAGCGTTTGATGGCACAGTGGCAGCGTTTGATGGCACATTGGAAGCGTTTGATGGCACAGTGGCAGCGTTTGATGGCACAGTGGCAGCGTTTGATGGCACAGTGGCAGCGTTTGATGGCACAGTGGCAGCGTTTGATGGCACAGTGGCAGCGTTTGATGGCACACTGGCTGCAATTGATGGCACAGTGGCAGCGTTTGATGGCACACTGGCAGCGTTTGATGGCACACTGGCAGCGTTTGATGGCACAGTGGCAGCGTTTGATGGCACAGTGGCAGCGTTTGATGGCACAGTGGCAGCATTTGATGGCACAGTGGCAGCATTTGATGGCACAGTGGCAGCATTAGATGGCACACTGGCTGCGTTTGATGGCACAGTGGCAGCGTTTGATGGCACAGTGGCAGCGTTTGATGGCACAGTGGCTGCAATTGATGGCACAGTGTAGCGTTTGATGGCACATTGGCAGCGTTTGATGGCACGCTGGCTGCGTTTGATGGCACAGTGGCAGCGTTTGATGGCACAGTGGCAGCGTTTGATGGCACAGTGGCAGCGTTTGATGGCACACTGGCTGCGTTTGATGGCACAGTGGCAGCGTTTGATGGCACAGTGGCAGCGTTTGATGGCACAGTGGCAGCGTTTGATGGCACATTGGCAGCGTTTGATGGCACAGTAGCAGCGTTTGGCACTGTGGCAGCGTTTGATTGCTGAAAACAAACAACAGTTTATTGACAAAGTAATTGATACATTTGCACAGGACCACAGACGTTTACAGTTTCTTTTTCGAGATCACTAACCAGTGAACAAAAATTGTACAAAAAAATACTCTTTGAAAAATGTGATTGTTAAATTTAAGCAAGAGTGCAGATGTTTGCAGTTAAAGTTTATATGTTTTATTTTCCAATTTGGATGATAACAGGTATTTATTTCTAAATATATATATGTGTGTATATATTTAAGTTAATACATTCCAAAATAAATACATTTATCATATATTTTATTTGTACTTTGTTAACACCTAATGCAGATTCTACATGTGTTTTCTTTTTATAACTCACTTGTAGTGCCTTGATCATGTGTGTATGAATAATTTGGTGCATTCAATAGTGTAAACATAAAAATTATGCCCCCCCCTGAAAAAAGTTCTGCGGACGCCCATGTGCCAGATTAAGAGACTGCTAGAGATTTCTGCCAGATTACAGGAGACTGCTACAGACTGCTGCCAGATTACAGGAGACTGCTAGATTAGAGGCTGCTGCTAGATTACAGAAGACTGCTAGAGTAGAAACTACTGCCAGATTACAGGAGACTGCTAGAGTAGAGACTGCTGCCAGATTACATAAAACTGCTAGAGACTGCCTCCATTTTACAGGAGACTACTAGAGACTGCTGGCAGATTATGCATGTGGACAATTGCACAAAAGATGGGCACCAGTCACTTTTAGGATTAACAGTGAGTTTATTGCTCACAACAATAAAATGTAGGGAGAGAGGGTTAGGGGCTCAGGACACCATAGGACAGTAGGCAGACAGATCAGCAGACTGCAAAAACAAAACAGCCAGGTAGACAGCAATACAGAACAAGGGCCTTAGACCTGCACCCAATGTTCTGTACCTACATAGCAACAGCTGTCTCCTATAGTAACCAAAAACTCACAACACTGTGCAGGGTTTCTCTTGGAGAAGTCCCTCTTGATGCTTTTCCAGCCTCTCTCCAGTCCTCGGCTCATGGAAGAGTAACCTCTAGTACTTTATCTCAGAACTCCATTCCTTTCCTCATGCCTCCAGGCAACAAACAGGCTCTCTCTGGCAGAGCCTCGAACAAATGGCCAGGCCTTAGACTCCAGGCCTCATCCAACACAGCTGTTCCTCACACATCCACACCAGGCCGAGGTCCACAATCACCTGATTTTCTCCAGATATATACTCTTTCCCAGCATGCTCAGTTGCCTGAAACTCCTACTGATTTGCTGAAAGAGATATGCATATTCATAAACTCAGTCTCACTGCAGCTCATCATACTAATGCCAAAGGTAACAGTGACACCAATTGACAGAAGCAAGGATCCACATATAAACCAGGATTAGTAGAAAACCCAAATGATCACAAAGACTACAAATTAGCAATTTAGTTACCACAACTAAATTAACTAGTAGCACGTGTTTAAGACATGGGTGCTACAACTTAATTTCCAAGAATACTCTGTGTCTGCATAGCAAGTCTTTTCTCACCATTGATTGGTTTAGGAATATTGCAGTCAGAAAGAAGGGGGAGTAGGAGTGAGCAGCGGGATTTCACACAGAGCTGCTACTGTCGGCTGCAGAGAGAAAGAGAGGGGGGAGAGAAACCATCTGCATCCCTCTCCCTATGATCAGCTCAGTCCCGCTTCTGAGGGGGGAGGAAGTGAGTGATCTGCACACAGCGTGCTTGTTCAGCGGCCCAGACAGCAGTGCCAGCAGCGGGGTGGTGGGGGGTGGGAAGGGAAGCAAGGAGGAGGATCACACAGTCGGCGGGCTCCCGGCTACAGTTTGAACGTATAAACATTCTCCCAAAAATTTGAACTCAAATTGACTGAAACACAGTGGCCGCTGGTGGGTTCCTCTTTTGGGCGGACGGCAAACAAAGAACACCCCCCCAGGGGCGTGGCATGGCACTGATACCCCCACCCCTGGGCAGTCAGGCACTTACCCGTGGGGCTGTGGTGTCCTCTCCTCCTCTCCTGGAGTGCAGGCAGTGGCTGCAACAGCTCCGGCGTCCGCTCCTTCAGCTGCTTCCTCCGCCATGTGTCTCCTCTTCCACCAAAGCAGTAGGCATCCAATAGGATCACCTCACACTTGGCCAATCGGGAAACAGGTCTCACAGACCTGCCTCCTGATGGCAGGGAGGAACTTTAGTGTGAAAATAGTGAACATTCATTCACTAGGGTCACACAACTGGGTGGCCTCGGAGCGCAATGCTCTTTTGAAGCCCATTAGAACCTCTGGTTCTAATCAGGTGTTTCAAAAAACACCCACTCCACATTGAAATCCATGGTCCGGCGCCACTGATATGTAGATCAGGGGGCCGGATGCATGGATAGGGGAGGCGATGCCCATACGCCCTCTGTGGACGGGCCGCCACTGCTGAAACAGTTATGCTTTCCCTGGTCATCACTGCAGTTGCCCGTCACCCAATGATATCACCAACCTCTTCCAGGGAAAATAAAAAAGAGGTGTGCGTTGGCTTCCTTCATGATGCGTAGGCAGGCCAGTATCCACTACAATGATTCAGAGAATCTTATGGTGGCCACGCACGGTTTTATTATCCAATCTATGTGTGATTTGATCAAAATGATCAAATCCACTAACAATAGCCATAACTTTTTTGTAAAGTTTGGATGGAGCAAGGGAGGGTTATAACCCCTGTCAGATTTTTTTTCTTTACTATCTGTGTCTCGGGGGCATGGCCTGGACAGCAATGGTGTAGGACGCGTGTGAGCTTATCTCTGCTCTCGGTATATCCTGCAATAGATATACTGAGTGCCCACCGCTGATTTTTAGCACATTCTCTTGAAGGCTTGTGACTCCTGTACTATACCTATCATGTCCCCACCGAAGAGGAACACTGCAGCCTCCTCATCGCTGGACAGATATCGGTAGCAGGACCGGGACCACGAGGAGCAAGATGGCGACCCTGCAGCCTCGGCCACAGAGCATGCTGCGGCTGACACTGCCAAGGTACTGGAGGCTATGTCCACATGTCAGTCCACCCTGACATGCAAAATTGAAGAGATCAAGGTGGATATATCGCTAATAAGACAAGACATGAGTAAACTGAGGGACCGGGTCAAGTAGACTGAGGCCAGAATCAGCCGAGCGGAGTATACTCTGTACCCTCTCCAGCACTCCCATGAGGACATGCAACGCCAAATACAACAACTGGCCCAAAAACATGACGATCTAGAAAACCGGGCCGATAGATCAAATCTTTGATTCATTGGACTCCCAGAAGGCTCAGATCCCGCCACTTTCCTGGAAAAGCTCCTGATCAACATGTATGGCAGGGAGGCCCTCTCGACTATGCTTGTGGCAAAGTGCGCTCACCGTATACCTGCGTGCCGACCACGCTAGGGAGCACCACCACGCACCTTTATAGCGAAGCTATTAAATTACCGGGATCGAGATGCCATCCTCTGCCTGACCCGTGGCAAGGGGAAGATCCCGTTCTAGAGTGGGCACATATCAGTGTTTCCTGATTTCTCGGCAGAGGTCCAGAAACAAAGATCCTGCTTCATGGATGTCAAACTGCGCCTCAGGGCACATCATTTGAAGTATGCCATGTTGTTTCCGGCCCAACTCTGCATCGTGGGGGACGACCAAGCACCTTTTTTTGAAGACCATCTGTGTCCCATTGCAGGGATTTCCCTCCACTTCCTGTCCCATAGCCAAACAAGAAGTGCTGAAATCCCTGCAAATTAAGGGAAATCCTTGGGGACCCGCAGCTCATCAGAACTAGTGTCCCCATTGGAAGATTCCCCCTCTATTACTTTTCTGGGGACAGCCCAAAATTTGGGATTTTCCTTTACTTTCACTTTCAATGATAATGGTAAACAGGACAAACAGAGAGGGGGAATCTCCCTAAAGGGGACACAGACAGCAAAAAAAAAATCTTATCTGCCAATTGAAATCGACTTTTCTGTGTGTTGCATATCGATTGAATGAGTTGTCAACACCTCTGATTTCGACCAGTCATTGTTGTCACCATGCTAAAATCCTTGTGTTATTGTTATTATATAACTTATTCATGTCATGGTCCAAGTCATCACCTCGAGAGAGACTCCTTTCTTTTCTTTCCTTCTCTTCTCTTTCCCCTTTTTTTTCTCTCCTTCTTCTACCTTTTCTCTTCTACTCTAAGTTTATATATTAAGCTAATGGTGAATTTGGGATTCCTTATTATTTCAAATACTAATCTATTCCTCATTAACTTGGAGATTTACTTTTACTGTGTAGATTCGATTTTTTTCTCTACATTTTTTCTTTACGCACTAGGTTATGATTATCTAATGTTTCTCTATGAGATAGTTACATCTTCATATTAAATTTCATTTAAATATAATATTTATAAATAATATTGTTTTCAACTTTGACTATAAATGCCCCCACCCATCCACAGTTAGTGCCCATATGGGGTGGACGGGTGGTCTGAAGGCATAGTTTAAATTTTTAAATTTTGATCTTATATTGGATTTTCACATATGTCTTCTTGCTATAAAGTCTCTAAGTTACATAACCTTTTGCTTTCAGCAAGATCAATTTGAACTTTATATACATATCAATAATCATATTGTTCTTTTATTTGTATCCCATACTTTATTATTTATTACTTGTTATAATTTGTATTTTATTTATACAAATTTCAATAAAAATATTGAACAAGGAATGAGTTGTCAACTATAGATCGATTATTCCTATTAGAGGAGATCGTAAGGAAAATACATTTATAATTAGTCAACCACTGCAATCATACGGTGAAATAATTTTAGAACTTGATTTTAAAGGTGGAGAACCCCTTTACATTCAATTAATCTGTCTTTGCCAATTTGAAAGGGGATTTAACTTTTCTTCCATTTTATCTGTCAGTTAAAATAAGCAGATGGTGTGGATTCCATGGGAAGGGCGCAGTAATGGAAGACTGACCCGGTACAGTAGGAGGTGAGGCGCTCTCAGGGCTTAACAGCTCCTGTGAAAAACAATTTTCTCTTCTGAAATGCTTTGAGAAGATAGAAAGAAAGGGAAGTGCTGGATGTGGTCTACTAACTAGTCCATTAAGATGTCTGTGAGGCTTTATGAAAAGAAAAATGAACATTTCAAAACCAGCAGCCTAACTACTGATTTTATCAAAGGTGGGCCAAAAAAGTACAGCTGACTTGGAATGTTTGTTAAAATATTTGGCACTTGGTACCATAATTGGTGAACATGTTTGAAAATCAGGGTGTACTATACCACGTGTTAGGGCTTTTGTGCACCGATGTTTAGACTAGGAGATTGGCACTGTAAGCTTTTGAGGCAGAGCTCCTGGTCCAGACAGCAATGACCTAGTTTACTTCATTTTACCCTACCCTGTAATCCCAACACTCTCACTAACCCTTCTTGTAACCCTAAAGCCTCGTACACACGATCAGATTTTCCGACGGGAATTGTGTGATGACAGGCTGTTGGCAGAAAATCCGACCGTTTGTACGCTCCACCGGACAATTGTTGTCGGATTTTCCGCAGACAAATGTTGGATGGCAGGTTTTAAAATTTTCCATGGACAAATGTCTGTTGTCGGATTTTCCGAGCGTGTGTACACAAGTCCGTCGGACAAAAGTCCAAAGTACAAACACGCATGCGCGGAAGCAAGGACAAGCCAGAAGCGGTCGGTCTTGTAAACTAGCGTTCATAATGGAGAATTAACATTCGTGGCGTGGCAAATTATGAAATCTCGAAATGCAGCGCACAATTCTTTTCTTCTTTAATGGGATAATAATGAAGCTGCTTTGCTGGTGATACTGGTGGACTTATTGCAAACAAATTTTCAAAGGCTTTTTTTTTCTAGTGATATCAAGAATAATATTATTATGCTTTTTTTTTTTTTTTTATTTGGAAAAGTTACCACAGCACCATTATCCTGTAGTTTTTAAGATCAAAGATACAAATATGTTGGTGTCCCTTGTCAATTTTACATTGTATCTTTTTAAATGTAACTGCCTACTCCCAAACTGTCATTTGAAGTAAAACACAGTATTATTCTACACAATTTTTTTATTGTGCATTAAAAAAAGAAAACAAATAAAATTAGACATGCTATCTGCCAATAGAACTTAACCAAAAAGTGCATTCTATGCATCCAAAAATATAGAAAATATAACAAATCAAATCATTATTCAACCAAAAAAATAATGTCAAAGCAATAACTCCAAGGCCAACAATAAATAACTTCTTAGCTCCTTCGATTCCGCAACATGTCTGTTTGACGAACGGCCACTGAGAAATGAACTGAAAAGCGCGAATCAACAGTCACCAAACTTCTACTAACACAAAATTAGCAGAAGGAGCCCAAAGGGTGGCGCTAAAGAGCTGAAAAACCATGTAGTTCATCATCACAAATAAAATTAGACATGCTATCTGCCAATAGAACCAAAAAGTGCATTCTTTGCATCCAAAAATATATAAAATATAACAAATCAAATCATTATTATTCAACCAAAAAATAAAATAAAAGCATCATGCATGTGTCCTGCTTCTTAATATAGGGGGTCAACAATGCCAAGAGTTGGTGAAAGCATGGGTCCGTCATCTGAAGATAATTCCGAAAAACATCTGGATTAATCTCCTGGAGCTCCCGCAGCAAAGGCATATGACATAATTGGTCACCATTAATAAAACAACCAATTTTCAGTCCAAGAACTCCTCCTCCTCCTGTTCCTGGACTGGACTTGGGTCAAAGCAATAACTCCAAGGCCAATAATAAATAGCATGTTATCTCCTCCGATTCCGCAACATGTCTGGTTGACAAACGGCCGTTCAGAAGCCCAGCAGGGACCACTCAGAACGCGCAGCGCAGTAGGAAACAGGCTGTGAAGCTGCAAGGCTTCACTTTCTGTTTCCTTTAGTAATGATGCCGGCACCTGCACCCGGAGCCGAGGGACAGGTCTGGTTCTGGTGCCGATATCGCGGGCTCCAAAGACAGGTAAGTGTCCTTATATTAAAAGCCAGCAGCTACAGTATTTGTAGCTGCTGACTTTTTTTTCCAGGCAGAACTCCGCTTTAACTCTTTAACATATGTGTAATTATTTTTCTTACTTTTTAATTCTTTCTGAATTGTTCACAATTTTGTATTGCTGATACCTTGCCACTGGTGCCAGTTTCACCTCCCTTCACCATCAATTTTTAATGGGAATCTCAACTGTGTCAACAATTGTGCATGACACTTGTCTCGTCCTGTGGGAAGAACTGAAAAACTCAGTAATGCCAGAACCAACATCCAGTCTGTGGGAAGAAATAGCTGTTGAGTTCTGGGAAAAAACTAACTTCCCAAATTGCCTTGGGGCATTAGATGGTATAAACATATCTGTCTCACCTAAATTCTTTGACTACAAAAAATATTTTTCAATTGTTCTGCTGGGAATCAGTGATGCCAATATGAAATTTATAGCTGTGGATGTTGGGGCATTTGGAAGTTCAGAAGATTCTAGAATATTTCCTAATTCTGTGATGGGTCAGCGTTTCCAATATGGGGAATTTGATGTGCTACAATCAAGGCCTCTGCCTGGTGCTGCTGGGCCAGACCTGCCTTTCTAGCAGATGAGGCATTTGCTTTATCAACCTACCTCCTCAGGCCCTAAAGGAGGCATGCTCTCAATTCCAGGAAATGCATTTTTAATTATCGATTGAGTAGAGCCTGCCGAATGGTGGAGTATGTTTTTGGAAACTGTACAGCAAAATGGTGTGTTTTATTAACATTATTATTATTATTATTATTATACAGGATTTATATAGCGCTGACAGTTTACTCAGCGCTTTACAACATTAGGGCAGACAGTACAACAACAATACAATTCAATACAGGAGGAATCAGAGAGCCCTGCTTGTTAGAGCTTACAATTTAGGAGGGAGGGTCAAGGTATACAAAAGGGTAATTGCTGTGGGGGATGAGCTAATGGACAAAATAGTGCAGTTGTTAGATGGAGGCAGGATAGGCTTCTCTGAAGAGGAAAGTTTTCAGGGATCGCCTAAAAGTGGATAAATTTGGAGACAGTCTGACAGATTGGTGTAGGGAATTCCAGAGGATGGGCGAGGCTCGGGAGAAGTCCTGTAGGCGAATATGGGAGGAGGTGATGAGAGAGCTAGAGAGCAGGAGGTCTTGGGAGACATTAAGATCAATGTACCTAGAAGTTGATCATGCAGTCAATGTAGTTTTGGCGTGCTGTGCTCTACATAACTTTTTAAGGATAAAGGAGAATGTGTCCAGTGAATCTCCGGAACTGTTTTCAAATGAACCGCCGAGGTCATGTGACTGGCACTCGTCCCAGTAATCAAGCACTCCAAATACGTGAACATTTTGCGGACTACTTTCTACCTTTCTGATGATGGACAGGTTCCATGGCAAAATAACATTATCTAATCTTTTAATAGTTTGTCCATGTTGTAAACTTCTAATTACCACTTTTGCATCACGTAATACTTTAACCTGCTTACTTTTTTCTTACATCTCTATAGTTAATATAACAGTTTACATTTTTGGATGAAATAAAAAAAGTCGACACCTTTGTCCAATTAGATTGGATTTATTTTTATGTTTGCTATGTAAAGTAACAAAGGTTAGAAAAAATAAAGAAACCTTACAAAACCTTGATACTTGCATGTATAAAAAACTATTTTTTTATTCCTTTGGAATGTTGAGAAGTTTTTTATTTTCAAGTATACAACACTATGTTTGACTCAGTATTGCAGGTGTGATAACATGAGTCACAATTAAATCCCTTGTATAAACCTTAAAAATGTAAAGTTTTCCTCTGTCATGTGATTTAACAAAATCATTTTTTGACAATACACGGAGGGCACTGTGAGTGCAGTAAACAGCACTGGAGAAATTGGAAGATAATTGCTATAAACACAAACAAAATGTATGCATGCATGGCTTGTTCAAAACAGGGGTGCAGGTAGTAACATCAGCCACCCACCTTGGAATCGTATCTAAGTGATCTTCACAACTTTACTACTAACTGCTGTGTAGTACTGCATGTACTGGATGGTACATACTGGTCTTACAGTGTCCAAATGTATTGCTTTAAAGGACACAATTTTAAACCGCTTGGGTTCTGTAATGCACAAACTTCAAAGTGTGTCCAACATCCTACTGAGAGATGCCTCCATCGAAGAAGTATCATAAATTGCGTGTTGTAATTTTGTGACGAGAACCTCACCTTCATCTCCTCTACTTCACTTCCCAAAAAATCAGGATTTGGCTTGGCAAGATTTAACAGGATTTGTGAAAAGTATCCTGTTAGGCCCCTTTCACACGTACTGTCCATGTACGAACTCTGCTTGCTCAGCGGGGATCGCTCCGTTGATCCCCACTGAGCCGGCGGATGACAGGTCCGTCTCTGCTCACTATGCAGGGACGGACCTGTCAGAGCTCCGCTCTCCTCCATGGGGGATCGGATGAAAATGGACCGACTGATCGGATGTCAGCGGACATGTCACCGCTGAAATCCGTCGCTCCATAGACCTGCATGAAGCGTCCGTTCAGGTCCGCCTAAAAAACTGACATGCGGACCTGAACGGTCCGCCCATGTGAAAGGGGCCTTATTCATCTTACCTGGACACATTCTGGTTTTGCAGGCTGTGTGCAGACAAGATAACTGGGAGCACAGGACACAAAGGTGGAGTTAAAAAGATAACATTGGAGCAGTTTGACTATGCCATGATGAAAACCTTTTTTTAGTGGGGATGGCATACATAACAATCAGCAGGAAGTTGGATATACCCGATTACAGCAAAGGTATCAGTAACATTATACCACAACATAAAAATAAAACAGGCATATAAATAACAAATTAGAGGAATTAAACAAAACTACAAGTTTTCATAAACTGGGTAAGGGGAATGCAGGAAAAAATGGCTTGGTTCACTGCCAACATCTATGGGTGATCCAGATTAAGAAGATGAGGGTGAACGAACTGGGTGTGGCTGCGCATGCATCCTTTGAAAAACGTGATGAGATGGGAAAGGTATGTACATTGATGGGGGTCCTGAGTATGGGTTCATGGCAGGTGTAGTGTCATAGTACTGATGACTGGGCAGTGATTTAGTAAAAGAGCCACTAGATGTATTAAAACCCAAACCCCATGGCTGAAATCTAGGAAATGGGCGTTGCTCTTTGCAAGCAGAAACTATGTACATTCCGGTAAGATATGCATACATATCACTCTTGACTTCAGTACGCTTATCAAGAGGGAACTTCCTGCATACAGACAGTAACATTCTGAAAAACACTACATCAGGGTCTGAGATATTGAGGAATTCATCATCATCTTTTGAGGCAGAGGATCGTGAGTGGTTTTTAATTTCTTCAATTAAGCGATCAAAATATTCTTCAAAAGGGGGCTCTTGCTAAATACGACGTGTTCAACGGTGGAACTAGACTGGACTCTCCTATCAAGATTTTCCTGTAAATAGATTTTAAAATCCAGATTATGCTTCTCTACAAATACGTTAATGCACCAACACCAGCTGCCATTTTTAATATATCAGCAATAAGTGGTTTGTAGATGGAGGTTGTGACCTGACAATTGTGACATTTTGAAAAAACATACTGAAGTGGCAACGAGGGTCAGTTTATATGGCCATAGTTATGTGTGTAGTAAGACTGATTTAGAATTTCAGATAAGAATCATATTTCTTGTATTTCATGTTGAAACTACTTGTGACAGGTTCTGGTTAAAGAAACTGGACTTACTCACTCCCCTCCCATCACAGAAACATGAGTTGTTCCTCTTTCTGTGCAAGGAAAAGGAAAGTTTTGCATAAGGTTTAAAAATATACATGTTTTGCAGATCCTGTCTGGTTTAGGATATGTTGGTTGATTTTAAGTTGATTTTTAAAAAGGTTAGAATGTTTTGTATAACGGAAGTGTACCGCCTGTTCGCTTGTGATGCAATATGTTGAAATTATATGTACACTGTATGAGCTGTATTTTGGACACTTGACATATAGACACGAGTCGGGTCAAGCGTGTCCCCTTTTTTGGCCAAAAAGGTGGAATAAATCTCCCATACTAGAGTCCTGTGTCCAACAACGTCATTTTACCGATATTCTTCCTTAAATCTGCTACTTCAATACCAGAGGTTCTTGAGTGGGTCGTTAATTTTCATGGGGTGAAACTGGCTCTGCATTTGTTTCTTGGTTTGCGTCAGCATCGATTTCATTTTCTGGTGACATACTTGCATGCCTTGCTCTTGCAGGAACACTTGAGACAGTTCTAGGTAAGAATAAAAGCATGCAAGAATAAATACAAGTTTGCGTATTGATAATGTTTAAAAAAAAACATACAGTTGTTTCAGTGTTTACAGAATACTGTCATGTGCACACTACAGAATAGCCCTCTAGCTGTAGCTGTGGGAATGTTCAAAAAAGGGGTTCAGGTTCCCTCCCGGATAATGTGATTGTGGGAATACTGTGCTAAAAGAATTGCTGGAGACAATAGCAGCGGGCAATATCATCCTGAGACACATACACACAAAAAGGTATAATATCTGCAGCTTCTTGAATGCTTAACCCCCCCCCCCCCCAAATATACTTACGGACACGTCTCAGTGGTGCCGCCATTGGGGTTAGGCCTACGACCTGTTGAAGGTGCTCCACTTCTATCTGCAGACCTCTCTTCGTTGAGTTCTTTCTTGTAGCTGTCACATAGGGACCTCCATCTTGTATAAATCTCCTTTCCTGCAATATATATATATTCTGTTGTATGAATTAGTTATATGACCAACATAATGCATGGAGCATTTATTGACTATAGTCAATATAAACAGACAGATCCCTGTTCTGACAGGGGAGTTAAGATCTGCTGTTAATAGTGATTAGGAACAGCGATCTTTCTCCTCCTCCAGTCAGCCCATCCCCCTACAATTAGAAACACTCCCAGGGAACACACTTAACTCCTTGTTCCCCCCCCTAATGTTAACCCCTTCCCTGACAGTGACATTAATACAGCAAAGAGTGGCTATTTTTAGCTCTGACCACTAAATGTCACTGGTCCCAAAAAAGTGTCTGATCTGTCTGCCGCAATGTCGCAGTCCCGAAAATCGCAGATCACTAGTACAAAAGAATAAATAATACAAATGCCATAAATCGATCCCCTATTTTGTAAACGCTGTAACTTTTGTGGGTTTTTTTACCTAAAATATGTAAAAGAATACCGATTGGCCTATTTGTTTATAGTGCAAAAAATAAAAAACCAGAGGTGATCAAATACCACCAAAAGAAAGCTCTATTTGTAGGGAAAAAAGGACAATAATTTTGTTTGGTTACAGCGTTGCACGACCGCGCAACTGTAGCGATGCAGTGCTGTACCGCAAAAAATGGCCTGGTCATTTAGGGGGAATGGCCGCGTGGGGGGGTAGGTTAGTGAAGTGACAGCCGAGCCGGGGGCTGCATTTGATGGGCACAAGTGGCTGCATATACTGGGCACAAGTGGCTGCAATTGATGGGCACAAGTGGCTGCATATACTGGACACAAGTGGCTGCATATATTGGGCACAATTGGCTGCATTTGATGGGCACAAGTGGCTGCATATATATGTGGCTGTATTAATATATAATGCCGCGTACAGACGATCAGACATTCCGACAACAAAACCGTGGATTTTTTTCCGACAGATGTTGGCTCAAACTTGTCTTGCATACACTCGGTCGTACAAATGTTGTCGGAAATTCAGAACATCAAGAACGCGGTGACGTACAGGACGTACGACGAGCCGAGAAAAATAAAGTTCGATAGCCAGTGCGGCTCTTCTGCTTGATTCCGAGCATTTGTGGAATTTTGTGCATTGGAATTGTGTACACACAATTTTTGTTGTCAGAAAATTTGAGAACCAGCTCTCAAACATTTGTTGTCGGAAATTCTGACAGCAAATGTCGGAAAGATGTCCAACATCTGTCGGAAAAAAATCCACGGTTTTGTTGTCGGAATGTCTGATCGTCTGTACGCGGCATTATATATTAATGGAGCATACACACAGTCGGAATTTCCGACAACAAGCTCACATCGAACATTTGTTGTCGGAAATTCTGACAGCAAATGTCCGATGGAGCATACACACAGTCGGAATTTCCGACAACAAGCTCACATCGAACATTTGTTGTCGGAAATTCCGACCATGTGTACGCGGCATTACACTAACTCTGACACTCTCACTAACCCTTCTTGTAACCCTAATGCTCTGTACACACGGTCGGACTTTGTTTGGACAATCCGACAACAAAATCCTAGGATTTTTTCAGACGGATGTTGGCTCAAACTTGTCTTGCATACACACGGTCACACAAAGTTGTCGGAAAATTTGATCGTTCTAAACGCAGTGACGTAAAACACGTACGTCGGGACTATAAACGGGGCAGTGGCCAATAGCTTTCAACCCTTTATTCTGAGCATGCTGTTTTGTTGTCGGAAAATTTTATATCCTGCTCTCAAACTTTGTGGGTCGGAAAATCCGATGGAAAATGTGTGATGGAGCCTACACACGGTCGGAATTTCCGGCAACAAGGTCCTATCACACATTTTACGTCGGAAAATCCGACCGTGTGTACGGGGCATAACACTAACCCCAGCACTTTTACTAACCCTTCTTGTAACACTAATGCCCTGTACACACAGTCGGACATTGATCGGACATTCCGACAACAAAATCCATTGGATTTTTTCCGACGGATTTTGGGCCAAACATGTATTGCATACACATGGTCATACAAAGTTGTCGGAAAATCCAATCGTTCTGAACATGGTGACGTAAAGCACGTACGTCGGGACTATAAACGGGGCAGTAGCCAATAGCTTTCGTCTCCTAATTTATTCTGAGCATGCGTGGCACTTTGTGCATCGGATTTGTGTACACATGATCGGGATTTAAACGATCGGATTTTGTTGTCGGAGAGTTTTATATCCTGCCCTCAAACTTTGTGTGTTGGAAATTCCGTCGGAAAAAGTCAGATGGAGCCCACACACGATCGAAATTTCCGTCAAGACAATCCGATCGCACTTTTACCATTGGAAAAACCGACCGTGTGTACAGGGCATTTCAATCATCTTTACACTAACCCTCCCTGTAACCCTAACACTGTCACTAACCCTTCTAACCCGCACTATGAGAGTTAATAGTTGGTTTTGTCTGGGGGGAAAAAAGAAGCAGTTATAATCAGTTTTATCTACCAGGTTCACTGCTCCCCCAGTAGATGGCGCTCAACTGTGCTCCAGCAGTAGACTGTCCCTTGGCGTCACCACTTTGTGCTGAGCGAACTGGACTAGTTGTGGGGAGGTACCAAAGATTCTGTAAGTATATCTTTTTTTTTTGTTCCCCTAGACTAAAACGAGCAATTAACACTTGTAGTGCAGGCACAGCCCCGCCGCAAGGGATCATTTTTCAGTTGCCTGGAGTTGGGCCTTAAAGTGGTAGTAAAGTTGTGGCGGAAAAAAAAATGTTCTCCTGCAAGTTAAGAGCATAATGTGCTAGTATGCATCGCATCCTGTGAGACTTACCTTAAAATGGAGGCAGGATAGGCTTCTCTGAAGAGAAAAAGTTTTCAGGGATCACCTAAATGTGGATAGAGTTGTAGATAGTCGGTTTGGGGTAGGGAATTCCAAAGGATGGAAGAGGCTCAGGAGAAGTCCTGAAGGTGAGTATGGGAGGAGGTGATGAGGGAGCTAGATAGCAGGAGGTCTTGGGAGGAATGAAGAGGATGATTTGGTGGATTTATTTCTGGCTGTATTTTATCCTCGAGATGTTGTGAATAAAGAATTGTAAGGAATGCTTGGTGAGTGTTAGATTTTATCTATTGATTTTATCTGTATAATGGCCTTGTGTAAACTCTTTGAGCTCCTCAACTGTAATGCAATAAAAAATGGACTCAGGCCAGCCTGAATACCTTAATGAACACTTTACTACAACTCAAACTTAGGACCAGTTTTGTTTGAGGTTCGAGCTGCAGCTGGGAGACTGTGCTTTTGTTTTGAAGAAAGAACACAGAGCTGGTATTTAGAGCAATATTTCATATTTGCCTAACATATAACATTTTTGTAATATTTTTTTTCTCCCCTGACTATAAAATTAAAAAAAAGAAAGTATGTACCAAACCACTATACATTCCCTTAAAGCCCAACTCAAGGAAACCATAAAACCCTCCCTTGCAGCGGGGCTGTACCCTGTGTAAGGGTTAAAGTGTTACAAAAGTAATTTTTTTTAAAATTAAAATAACAAACATGTTATACTTACCTGCTCTGTGCAGTGGTATTGCACAGAGTAACCCCGATCCTCCTCTTCTGGGATTACCGGCAGCGATCTTGGTTCCTCCTCTTTCTTTTAGGACTACCATAACCAGCGGCTGGCTATGAGCAGAGCGTAGTGTACGCGATCCTGACCTGTGTGTCTATAGAGCCACGTTCCATACTCTTACACAGCGGTACTTAGGCCCGCCCCCCCCCACTTCCTCTTCATGGCATCTGATTGACAACAGCAAGAGCCTATGGGGCCTGCTGCTGCTCGAATGCTGTGGAAAGAGGAAAAGAGGGGAGAATAGATGCAGCCATCCATGCACAGCGCTCATCTCTTCTTCCCTCTCTTATGCCCCGTACACACGGTCGGACTTTGTTCGGACATTCCGACAACAAAATCCTAGGATTTTTTCCAACGGATGTTGGCTCAAACTTGTCTTGCATACACACGGTCACACAAAGTTGTCGGAAAATCCGATCGTTTTAAACGCGGTGATGTAAAACATGTACGTCGGGACTATAAACGGGGCAGTGGCCAATAGCTTTCATCTCTTTATTTATTCTGAGCATGCGTGGCACTTTGTCCGTCGGATTTGTGTACACACCATCGGAATTTCCGACAACGGATTTTGTTGTCGGAAAATTTTATCTCCTGCTCTCCAACTTTGTGTGTCGGAAAATCCGATGGAAAATGTCCGATGGTGCCCACACAAGGTCGGAATTTCCGACAACACGCTCCGATCGGACATTTTCCATCGGAAAATCCGACCGTGTGTACGGGGCATTACTCTTCATACAGGGGAATGGGGGGGGGGGGGAGCACAGAGAAGCTGAAAACTTTTTTTTACCTTAATGCAAACAATGCATTAAGGTAAAAAAAATTTTTAGGTTTAGTAAGACTTTAATTGCCTATTTTATGTCTAGGGGAAAGGCTTACTTAATCCCCTGCTCCTCCGGCAGGTGGTGCTTCTTCATGCGCCAACGGGGGACTGTTCCACAGCATCCTCTTATCCATTGTAGAGCTATGGTCTCTGCACTGGTCTTGATGACATTTGAGGGCCTTAGATGGCTGGAGCATAGTTAAGAACATGCTGCGGGGACCGTTCTAGCAGCACAGAGGAGCCTGCAGGAGTGGAGGATAGGGTAAGAAAAAGTGCTTTAAGAAGTCCCCTAGACAGAAACAAGCAGGTAACTCCAGTGCGGACACAGCCCCATGGCAAGGGAGGCTTTTTAGGTTTCCTGGAGGTCAGTTTAAATTAGATGTGTATCTTACCAACTGCCATGTTTTTCCTTTAGGTAGTGCTACTCCTGAAGGTACAGCTGTAAATTTGCAGGGTCTTTATCAACCTAGTGCAGGGGCAGCCAGGCACACAGCAACAGTCTACTCACTCTGGCTCAATTTACTGTCTAGGGGTAGTCTTTTTGAAGTTATTTTCTGGTAGAGCTTGGAAACAAGGGAGGACAACCAGGTATGGAATACTCCAAAATGTTAGGCATTGTTAGCAAAGGACACTTCGTAATAGGTAGACTGAAACATTCTATATCCTCATGGTTGGGGACCATAAAATTAATTTGAGAACAGATAAAGATAAACTTGAACAGTCTATAGGTTCACAGCTGGGGACCATGAAATAGGTTTGAAAACAGGTAAAGATACACTGGCTCGGTCTATAGGTTCAAGGCTGGGGACCACGAATTGAGGTGCAGCACAGAAGGAAGGTTATATTTACAGAATCCTGGAAAGGATCGATTCCATAGGTACGGCCTCTTGTAGAGTAGTCCAGCATCCAGACCAAAGAGCTTAAGGGTCAAGCAGCCCCCACCCACCACTTCAACTCACAGATCTATTCCCTCAAAAGGGAAAAAGACAATTTTCTCTGGGCTCCAGACTATTCAACAGCATCCCAGCCACCAACTGGGAACACCCCCCTAGGGAGTGGCTACGCCCTGCTCAATATTCAAGCCGACTTTGAATTCCTGCTCCCTAACTTCTTCTAGAGGCAGGGGGAAACAATCAAACTCCTGTGGAACCCTGAACAGACCAGACCAGACCAAACAATTACTGCTCCCTTGGTTACCGATGGAGCCAAAAACTAAACTTACCTAGCAGCCTAATTAGAATGGTGCTGCATCTTAGTACTGCTGATCCCCTTCTCTTTTTGCAGCCACTTTCTGCCTACATGCACTCCAGTCATGGCTGCATGCTATTTCTTTGGGTGAGTTTCCTAATGCCGACGACAGTAGACCATGACTGTGTAATGTGTGCTAAAACTGCCACTTATAGTCTCCATTGCAAATCTGTTTGACACAGTGACAATACAGGAGCACAGATGGGGGACAGGAACAGAGTGCTGTCACCCTATGACAGGAAGAACTTAAAAAAGGACTTTCATGGTAGGATCACCAGGTTTTTAAATAAAAGCTGCAGATTTAAAGATATTGAAAATAACGTCTGAAATGACATTAACATGTTAAAGCTTATATGAAATTTTAGTGATTGAATCTATTTTAAGAACAAAAGCCTTCATTGACGTCTGCCATACAATGGTAACCTCAGCCGTGGTTGAGCATACAAAAGTCTTCTTGTTGATGGAAGTTACCTTCTCTTGTTGCATGTGAGTCCAAAAAGGCCACAGGGACTCATACGCCTTCCACATTTAACACAACACTGAGGGGGGAAAATAAAAAGAAAGGAGGTGTTGGACTGCCACTCCAGAGACATAAAACGTTCATTGTTAAGGTAAACATAAAGTTAGCAGTGTTTGAATGAATCTATACAACATGGAGACTGGGTGACATCATATGATCATCTACTGATTAACTTGGTATTTCCCAGTCACTGCCAGAGGAGTAGCGTGCCCGCATTAATCACAGCAGACCAGCAGCAGCCTGAATATCCTTCAAATTAATGGTGATGCATCTAAGTCAGGAAATGTAATCTGTTTCCCAGATAATATGTGCTTTTACATGCACATTACATTTGAGTAACACATTTGTTTAGGTGGTAATATAAGCAGGATGATGAATTTTTCCTCTAACTTCAGAAGGAACTCATGAATCAACACAGAACTTTTGAAACCTTTAAGAGGAAAAGAAAAAGCATGCAAGCTTTTTTTAAAACAGCAAATATTACTATGCAAGGTTTCTAAAGCAACTTTTCATCTGTAACAAAGTATGAGAATGTTAACATTTATAGACATAAAAAAGACATGATCATTAAAATCATGCAATCGATTTCAGGGTACAAGCTTGTTCTATTTAGCAAATATTTGGAGTTTTTTGTATAGAAAATTAAATTTTTACACAATATTGTTTTTGTTTATGAATAAAAAAAAAAATTAGAATATATATATATATATATATATATATATATATATATATATATATATATATATATATATATATATATATTCAAATTTTTTTTTATTCCTAAACAAAAACAATTCTGTGTAAAAATTCATATATATATATATATGCACACACTATGTGTGCACTATATTACCAAAAATATTGGGACACCTGCCTTTACATGCACATGAACTTTAACCATTTAACAGCCGCCCACGCACATATACTGCGGCAGGACAGACGCTCTGTGCGAGATCATGCACCTAGTATGTGATCTGACTCTTCCGGGTCTGGGGCGCATATGCGCCACCAGTTGCCCCGGCTACCTACTGTATTGGACACAGCGGGAGCCAATCAGTGGGTCCGGCGGACACGATGTCTGCTGGGACCCGTCTATCGTTTGGAAGAAAGGCAGAACTATGTAAACAAGGCAGGCCGCCGTTCTGTGAGAGGGGAATGTACTGATCCTGTGTTCATGCTAAGCAGGAACATTGATCTTTACTTTTCCCCAGTCAAAGCACCCCCACACAGTTAGTAATCACTCCCAGCAAACACATTTAACCCTTTGCCCCTGATGTTAACCCCTTCCCAGCCAGTGTCATTAGTACAGTGACAGTACATTTTTTTTAGCACTGATCACTGTATTAGTGTCACTGGTC
Source organism: Lithobates clamitans (assembly GCA_037952925.1). NCBI lineage: Eukaryota > Metazoa > Chordata > Amphibia > Anura > Ranidae > Lithobates > Lithobates clamitans. Next base: position 2,363,180 of record JBBGZY010000964.1, on the reverse strand, counting down.
CCCAAAAAAGTGTCAAAAGTTTCAGTTAGGTGTCAGATTTGTCCGCTGCAATATCACAGTCCCACTATGCTGACCCCCCTCTGTTTTCTGGAACATTGGAGAAGCTTCCAGAAGTGGAAGGTGGTATCTAGTAGGAGCTGCTTGGAGTATTGATGAGGGCCCCAGCCAATCTCCAGCAAAATAGGCTGGCAGGGGGCGGGCGACCTCATAAATATGCCTCATGCCAGCAGGGGCATTTGGGTGGAAGATGGAGAAAGAGAGCTGAGGAGGCTGTCATTGGCCCTTGAAGTTCCCCCTAGTCTGGGGGGGTGACCAGGGGCCTGGTGCTTGGGTGCTGGAGGGACCCTCTATGACACATGGAAGATATCCTTCCTGGAGGCACAGGAGCAAGGGTGAGGAGCAGGTCAGCACATCCAGGAGTTCTCCGGGAGAGTTCAGCCGGGTGGGCTGGTGAGTGTACAGTCTGAAAGGACTGTGGGAAGTAGCCAGGAGGGCTACTTCGAGAGTCAGCTTTAGCCAGGTGGGCTGGCAGTGCCTGGCGAGGTGGTGCTGGGATCAGTAGCCACAGGGATGTGTGCTGGACACTGAAATCTGCTACACAATCAAGGTGCCTGGGGTCCCTGTCTGTAAAGGGCTCTTGCTTCAAGCTGGCTAAGTGCTTTGCTAGATTTACTAAAAGTGTACCAGCTGAGTCTGTGTTTTTTTGGCAAGGAAGTAAAGTGCTGGAGGAAGAGATAGAAGTGTATATAGACTGTATATAGGAGAGTTGTTCCTGATACTCCCTATCCAAGTTTTATTACCTCAATAAAAATGCAAAAATCAAGCGCTGGACTGTTTTCTGACTCAAATGTGCCTGTGGAAATTTGGTGTGCCTGGCTGTGCAGGGTGGGGGATCCCAGCTGCTCCGACGTGGGGCTCGCTACAAAAAGATAGCAAATGTTAACTTTTTGAGTTCAGTTCCCCTTTAAAACACAGGTTTTTACTTCTCAAATAATTGCTCAAGAATTGCACAACAGCACCTGGCAGAGAAGATGACATCCTGAACTTAGAGAACACTCACAAGGAGACACACAGAAGGGGTAACTGCAGCACAATGCATCCTTTACATAACTCAAAAGAAAAAAAGAGATTTTGGAAAAATACTGGACCATACATGTGCAACAGTTAGTCCATGTCCAGAGCACACCAAAGAAGGGTATTGAGCGGGACATTGTTCAGTTACAAGTTATTGCACTGTGTTTTTTTTTCCCTATTGAACGAACAAGAAACGAACAAAGTCGAACAGGTGTTTTTGTCTGCGGTTGCTATTTAATTTGCTGCTTTTTTTTTCTCCACTCTTACATTTGGTAAAGATTTTGAACGTGAGCTTTTTGGAGACGCCCTGTGTTGTGAAATGTAGACTTTCATGACAAAATATTGAGCCTAAAAATAAACTCCATAAAGTCCCAGCAATTTTACCATTAAGACGTTGGCCTCAAAGTCAAGGAAACTATTTTTAGTGCCCCGTCAATATTTTCTCTGGAAGCTTGAGTAAACAAGACTTCTTTAGATCCAGAGTGCGTGCCGAATGGTGCTTGGGTGTCTCTATACCAAAGAAAAAGGTATCCTCAGGATTAAACAGGAATTTTGTGGTTACATAGTTAAAGAAGAGAGAAAAATACCTCTAAACATGACATACGACAATTAAAAAGTTTTAGGAAAATTACCATAATAAATTTGAAAACACTTAGGCCTCTTGCACACAGCTATAAAGTTGAGCATATGGATGTACAGTGTACAATATGTCTGTTGTTATGGCGCCGGGGTGCCACAGCTGCAGCATATTTTAGCCCATAGGACTGCATTACAGAAGCCCCAGCATGTACTTGCACATGCTTATGAGTGCATTTTTCAAAACATAAAATTTTACCCTATACACATGCACAAGTACATAGCAGTGCTGGCAGTTACACGCACCAATGTTTTCTCTAATGTAGTCCTATGGCCTAAAATGCTCTGCACCTTCGTGAAGCATTATTGCCCATTATTTTACCATGTGTCACTGCCTTGGGGTTGGCAACTTTTATGCACAATGGACGTTATAAAAATGACAGTAACGTTAGCTGTAGAAGGTTGTAGCTGTAGAATGAGTTTTGCAGCATTTTTGCAGTAGCGTTTTTTAGCTTTTTTTAGCAAAACTATACTCCCACAAAAAGCTTTTGGCTCAAAAACTCTCATACATGCCGAATAGCCATATTTTCTATATTTTTCAGAGTTTTTTTTACTCCGCAGCGTCTGTGACGTCGGTGATGTTCCTTTCCATCCCACGCCGCAGATGAGGTGGGCCTGGACTCACTGCTGACGGCAACGCCGTACGCAGATGGGACTCCCTTCCTCGCCTCCCTCGTGCTGCTTTGGCCAATCCAGCATGACGTTGGCGGGGCCCCCCTTGGATGGGGAGTATTTAGTGGCCTGGGATGGCCGGTGGCTCACTCTGCATGATTCCATCATTTGGGAGGACACGAAGATATCAGTTGGTTCACACACCTCACTCAAAGGTAATTAATGGGGCTACTTCATACCTTCATCCACATTTTCTCTTTGGGTGGTTTGCAACATTTTTTTGGTACGTTATTTAATTGTTTTATGGGTACTTTATATTCACCCCTACATGTAGGTCCCTTGAGGTGATGTCCTTCTCACACTCACATATTTTCACTTATTCATTTATATTTCTCATACATTTTTCATAGGACACTATGGGGTTGATTTACTAAAGGCAAATAGACTGTGCACTTTGCAAAGTGCAGTTGCACTCTGCAAGTTCAGTTGCTCCAGTCTATTTGCCTTTAGTAAATCAACCCATGTGCATGCCATGTGCACACATACTACATCAGATCATGCCATGGCCATCCATCCTTCCATTGGCTGTTCTCCTTGGTCCCTGGAGAGTTTCCCCAACTCAACCCTGGAGGAGCCATCCTACCCATGATCCCCACAATTTCCCGTGAAGACACCGGCCCCAGCCCTGGGGTAGAGTCATCTACTTGTCATCTACCTGTCCCCATTTTGTTGGGAAACAACTTCTTCCCTTCCATAGAGGGCATTACTAACAACTGATATTTATTTATTTTTCTAGTATACTGTATTATTACACTCCTGATGAATGGCTGAAACGCCATGAAACGTGTCGAGTACTACTAGATGCCAAGATACACCTGGTTTTATTATGTATATATTTTTTTATTGATTCAATTCATCATGTATGTTTATCATGTCTATCCATCAACTGTATTGCATGCTATGAGCAGCATATCTGAGTGTAAGTCATGTGACTACCTATTTATTTGATACAATGTTTTTCTCAATAATTTGGTATGATTTTTAGATTGTAACAATAAATCATGTACTTGTATTTATACTTATGTATCCTATTCTGCTCTTATTATTTGACATGGAGGCCTCTCTCAAAATCCCAATTATCTCTCCTTTCCTATAACCTAATATAGGGATGGAGGTCTGCCATTTCGATTATGAAATTAATTGATTACTATTTTCATAATCTATTCATTTGCCAGTAACATAATGTGGTTAAAAAAAATAAAAAAAGCCCTTTATAGTATAAAAAGAGCAAATAATCACTACTGTAAATATTACTTTCACAGTTCTACAGTAAAAAAATGAACCTCTTACAGTAGTGATTATTTGCTTTTTTTGTACTATAAAGGGCTAATTTTAGTTTTTTTAACCCCATTATGTTACTAAACATCTTAGACCTGGTTCACATCTGTGTTTTTTGGTGCTTTTTGCAGAAACGCACTATAGTTCATTTACATGGTTTCCTATGGCATACGTTCCCGCAAAAAGGTGCTTTTTTGGTTCAATATACTTCAACGGAGAAGCTGCAGAAAAGCATGTAATGCGTTTTTGCAGCAATTTGTGTTTTTTAATCTGCCCAACAACAAACTGGCCCAAATAAATGCAAAAACGCAAATCGCAGCACAATCACATGCGCAAAAAGCAAAACGCACAGCAAAAAGCACTGCAGAAACAAATTAAAAGCATAGGTGTGTACCGAGCCTTGTGCTGGCCACACGGATCAATTTTCAGACGAGAATATTCAGACGAAAAATCTTTGTACATTCGCTGAATGTAACAATGTTGTTGGAAATTTTCACTTGTTTTTAACATTCTGTTTTTAAAACGAATGTAATTTCTGAACAGAAGCCATATACACTGTCTGAAAATTCCTTTGCCCAAGACGTTTTCTATTATTTCCAAATTTTCCCATCACCGTGGTTGAAAATGAACGTCGATTTGACCCCACTAATGATTAGAAAATCTAACGAACGTTCTTAAAATGACATTTTTTTAAGGAAGACATTGTTTGTTTGTTTTTTTTATGATATTTTTTGATGATATTTACTAGATTCACCCTTTAATAGTATATACAGTATTTCTCTCCTCTAATAGTTTATACAGTATATCTCCTCTAATAGTATATACAGTATATCTCCTCTAATAGTATATACAGCATATCTCTTCTAATAGTATATACAGTATATCTCCTCTAATAGTTTAAACAGTATATCTCCTCTAATAGTATCTACAGCATATCTCTTCTAATAGTATATACAGTATATCTCTTCTAATAGTATATACAGTATACCTCTTCTAATAGTATATACAGTATATATCTTCCAATAATATATACAGTATATCTCCACTAATAGTATATACAGCATATCTCTTCTAATAGTATATACAGTATATCTCTCCTCCAATAGTTTAAACAGTATCTCCTCTAATAGTATATACAGTATATCTCCACTAATGGTATATACAGTATATCTCTTCTGTCTGTATTCTCAGAGTGGATTAGAGATTTTGCTCTCTAACCATATAGTTGGTTATTTATATTTACCACTGCATAGAGATATTTAAGAATAAATTGCCTTTTTTTAAAACTTTACATATTAACTAAATTATACACCAAACTTGAACTGATCAATCGATTAATTGAAACAATAATCAGCCATCTAATCGATTATGAAAATAATTGTTAGTTGCAGCCCTACTTCTAAATGTGAGAAAAACAAAAAGAGAGGCACAGAGTCATATAGGTGAATTTATCTGGTATACTAGAACTATGAGTAATCTAAGGGTTTAAGGGATATTACAAGTAAGTTCCCATAGGGGAGATTCTGGTTGTATTCCTTTCCAAATGGAATGCCTTTGGATATGCAATATCCAAATTCTATGAATATACGATTTCTTAACCCTACACCTTAGAGGGTTGAACAAGGAGATGAAATTACATGTCTTGTTTTAATGGTTATTTCAGATCCTATTAAAATATATGTAGGTTATATGAACCATAATAAAGGTTAAAGTCTCTCTTTGTCTTTGATACATCCTATATTTATATTTGTTATATTTTATATGTTTGAAGGCTATAAATATTTTGTCTTATCTACGTATAAATGATATACAGTGCTTGTAAACGGTGCAGCATGTTGTAAATAATCTTATCGGTATGTGTTAAAAACATAGTTGGTGATTCTGTATGTACAGGGGAAAAATCATATTGGCTCATTACATATCTAGTATCTGCTTTCAGAGCTACACAATGGGGGTTATTTAGGAAAGGCAAATCCACTTGCACTGCAAGTGCACTTGGAAGTAAAGTCGCTGTAGATCCGAGGGTAACATGCAAGGAAAATAAAAAACTGCATTTTAGCTTGCACATGATTGGATGATAAAATCAGCAGAGCTTCCCCTCATTTCAGATCTACCCCTTAGATTAAGAGTGACTGCACTTCCAAATGCACTTGCAGTGCAAAGTGAATTTACCTTTCGTAAATAACCCCCAATGTTTGTACTTTACTGCAAAAACTAACTATAGCATGAATCCAGGAGTATCCCCCACACATGTTTTATGCTGACCGATTCACCCAGAATGTTGCCCTTTTTGGGAGTTATTTACGAAAGGCAAATCCACTTTGCACTGCAAGTGCACTTGGAAGTGCAGTCACTCTAAATCTAAGGGGTAGATCTGAAATGAGTGGAAGCTCTGTTGATTTTATCATCCAATCATGTGCAAGCTAAAATGCTGTTGCATGTCCCCCTCGGATCTACAGCGACTTTACTTCCGAGTGCACATTCAGTTCACTTTCAAGTGCACTTGCAGTGCAAAGTGGATTTTCCTTTAGTAAATAACCCTCATTGCATCATAAACTAACAGGACCCAAAGACGGGTCACATATAATGGGTTACAAATTAGGACATATGCAGTATAGCATAAAAGTATACATTTGTCGTGGCAAAAAAGAAAAGGAAAATTATTTAATAAAAAAAAATCCCTTTACCAAAATAAACTCATTGAGAGATCAAATCAAAGGGTAAATGTGTAACATACTGTCATTTCTGGTGTTTTGACCCAGAGGGTTTGAAATATTTGGCATATATTGGTAGATATAACAAAGCTAGTTTACGAGAGTAGCAAGTTGGTGAAATCAAGGCTGCAAAGTATTCTTGGCAATTCTGCAGTAGAAGAGAGGTGGATAGGAAAAATCATACCTCTCCATATTATCACGCTACCAAACTGATTAAGCTGTCAAGTTCTGATATGGCACACATACAATCCAATGAGACTGCCAAAAAAAGTCCAAGAGTCCAAGGTAATTTAATGAAAAAATTAATTAATAGCAGAATAGAGCCACTGCGTTTCAGGGGCAAAACATACTTACCCTAAACCTCATTAAAAATTATTTGAAATAAAAACATACTTGTCCTTCATCAGGGCTTAAGAATTCTAATGCCCCGTACACGCGGTCGGACTTTGTTCGGACATTCCGACAACAAAATCCTAGGATTTTTTCCGACGGATGTTGGCTCAAACTTGTCTTGCATACACACGGTCACACAAAGTTGTCGGAAAATCCGATCGTTTTAAACGCGGTGACATAAAACATGTACGTCGGGACTATAAACGGGGCAGTGGCCAATAGCTTTCATCTCTTTATTTATTCTGAGCATGCGTGGCACTTTGTCCGTCGGATTTGTGTACACACGATCGGAATTTCCGACAACGGATTTTGTTGTCGGAAAATTTTATCTCCTGCTCTCCAACTTTGTGTGTCGGAAAATCCGATGGAAAATGTCCGATGGAGCCCACACACGGTCAGAATTTCCGACAACACGCTCCGATCGGACATTTTCCATCGGAAAATCCGACCGTGTGTACGGGGCATAACTGTGCTTAAAGAAAAACTGCAGTCTGCTCAGTGCTCACATAATTTGTAATAAAAACATCTTTGCCATTGTGAAGCTTCCCTCCAATCACTTAGCATATTATTTTATACATACTGTGATTCTCCACTTTCCAAATATGCTGCAGAAATCACCCTCCACTAAGTCTGGTTGCAATCATTTTAAAGCAGAGGTTCGCTGAAAAAAAAATATTAAAAGCCAGCAGCTACAAATACTGCAGCTGCTGACTTTTAATATATGGACACTTACCTGTCCAGGGCGCCCGCGATGTCGGCAGCAGAAGGCGATCCGTCCTTTGTCTCTCGGCTGCTGCCGTCGCCATCCTCGGTAAGGGAATAAGGAAGTGAGGCGGTGCGGCTTCACTTCCTGGTTCCCTACTGCGCATGCGCGAGTCGTGCTGTGCATCCTCTCAGGTCCCTGCTGTGTTCTGGGACCTGTGTGTCTCCCAGAATACAGCGGGGGAGGACGGGGGAGGACGGGGTAGGCGCCGGAAGTGGCATAGATCACCGCAAGCGCCGCGGTGATCTATGCGAGGAGATGGGAGCAAATACCTGTATTAGACAGGTATCTGCTCCCTCCACCCCCCTTAAAGGTGCCAAATGTGACACCGGAGGAGGGGAGGAATCCAAAAAGTGGAAGTTCTATTTTTGGGTGGAAATCCACTTTAACTGTGGGCAGCTGAAGCTTCTGCCTGTTCACTTCCTGGATTTACACAGACACACAGAGGCACACCTCCAGCTCTGATGCTCTCATTGGCTCTCTTATGACTCACCCCCCCCTCCCTTCCTGGCAAACTCTCACGAGAGTGAAAGGAAGAGCTGTGCATATGCCTAGGCTTTTTTCCAGACAAGAAACAGAAAGAGGGCTGTATAAGGTATTTACTGGCAAAAAAAAAATCCAAAGTTAAAACAACAAGGGCAGAAGATTTAATAGATGGAAAGATGAAAAAATGACTGAAGTTTCGTTTTAAATGGACTCATGTTAACAGATGCCAAATAAAACTGCACTGTGATTTACTGCTTGGAAAGTTTCAGGAGGGCAGGCTATGCCAGTATTAGCGAATGCAGCAAAGGAATGTTCTGATATCAGGCTCTCGTAGTGGGATTCAGATGGTGGGTGGCTATAGCTGTGCTTTCCCATGTTCCACAGAGTTCTTAGCCAAGGAGGGACCCACAGGGTGCCCTCTGCTTGTTGGTCAATAAGTATGCCTTCCCTGATAACAATGTCACATGAGGCTTGGGGAAGTGGCATACGTCAGGTGGAGGAGGAGCAGGAAGTATTTTACTGCTCCTTCTCACAACACAAGTCTATGAGGTAGGATGAGCTCGATGTATATATATATATATATATATATATATATATATATATATATATATATATATATATATACTCTGCATTTGGTGTAGACTGGATTTTCAGTGTAGGTTCTATATTCCGTCAGCGTAGGCAGTGTAGTATATATAACACAGTGTGGTAAAAGGGGAATCCCGTGTCAAAATGAAAAAAAAATGGTGTGGGGGTCCCCCCAAAATCCATACCAGGCCCTTCAGGTCTGGTATGGATTTTAGGGGAACCCCATGCCAAAATGTAAGGAACGCAGGAACGGGTCCTGCTGTAAAATATTATATCAAAAATTTTAATTACATGCCCCTGTTGAACATTTGAGGAAAAATTGGGCCTTGGGTAGTGGTGGTGCCCTAAATGAAAAATATTGTTGGAAACTAGCATCATCAAGATTGAGAAGGAATAGGATAGTCAGAATAGGCAGTCTTCAAGGGATCCCACATCCATAGCAAATTCAATCAGTTACATCAGCATCAGGTGCTTGATAGCTGCTGATCCAAGACTGATTCATTTATAGGAATGTGAGTCTATCAACAAAGTCTGTGGACAGGCGCACTCTTTGATCCATTACAAACCTCCAGCAGCACTGAATGTGTGTTCAGAAAGCACGCTGGATGCCGGACAGGCCAGTAGCTCAATTGCATATTGACCAAGTTCTGACCAGTGGTCCATCCAAGACCCAGTAACCCAGTGGATGCACTGTTGGAAAGATCTCAAAGTCTGCTCTTGCTCCTAGATTTTCCTGCACCGTATAATTGCTTGAACCGATCAAACCTTGGCTCTGAGGACTAAAAAATTGTGTAAAGGCATCGGTCAGCCGGCCACCTTCTCCACCGCTTTACTCTGACTGAACGAAGCCTCAGCAACACGTTGTCCAGCACCAGGAAATGGTAATCTCCCAGGGTCTGGAAATGCGTTACACAAACCTTTCTTCAAGTCTTCCTGAAGATGTTTCATCTTCTGCTACCTCTGCGAAGGCAGGATGAGTTCTGCAACTTTACCCTTGTAACGTGGATCAAGAAGGGTTGCTAGCCAGTAATGATCCCTCTCCTTGATACCACGAATCCTAGGGTCCTTTCACAGGCTTTGTAGAATCAGGGAGGCCATGCAGTGAAAGTTTGCAGAGCCATTCAATTCTGAGTTCTCTGGGTCACTAAGGATCACATTATCCGTAACTACCTCCTCCCAGCCACGTACAACTCCTTGGGTTTCTGGGGACTGAAAACCATCCTTTGAAGACTGCTGCTGAGTGTTATCCTCTACATCCATGCTGACACAATCCTCCTCCTCTTCTTCCTGTGTGTTTGGCGGCCCCGCAGGAATGCTATCTGGATAAAGGGGGGCTGTTCTGTCTCAAGTGCAATGTCCATGATTCCACAAAGCGTGTGCTCCAGCAGGAAGACTAGAGGGACAGTGTCACTGATGCATGCATTGTCACTGCTGACCATTCTTGTGGCCTCCTCAAATGGTGACAGGACAGTGCATGCATCCTTGATCAGTAGCCACTGGCTTGGCGAGAAGAAGCCAAGCTCCCCTGACCCTGTCCTGGTACCATACTCGCACAGGTACTCATTGATGGCCCCCTGCTGTGTGTGCAGCCATTGCAGCATTGCCAACGTTGAGTTCCACCTGGTGGGCATGTCACAAATGAGGTGGTTGGTGGGCAGGTTGCATTCCCTTTGAATGTCAGCCAGCCAAGCACTGGCATTGTTTGACCAGCGGAAAGGACCACCAACTTTTCTGGCCTGCCTCAGGAGATCTTGTAAGCCTGGGTACCTGGTCAAGAACCGCTGCACCACCAAATTCAGGACGTGTACCAAATAGGGATGAGCCGAACATAGTGTTACCACATTTCCAAACTGCCATTCAGGGACCCCCCCTTCTTGAGGGACTTGTTTCGTGGAACAATTTTTTGCCAATGACTGGGGGGTGGAGGTAACTGGCAGATGGGTGGTGGTGTGCGAGGTGGTATGTAGTATTGGGAGTTGATGGGGAATTTGGTAGCAGGTGATTTGTCGGGCTAATGGCTGGTGTTAGAACTTTAATTATCCTGACACCATGCTTGATATGGTGTCAGGATGATCAAATCACATTATTTCTATTACTACATTGTAATATATAATGAAATAGTTGATAAATGAAATGGTTCAACTCACCATAATGCAGAATCAGCGAGAGTGTGTCACCTGCCAGCAGATGTGGATTGTCACTTGCCATGCCACCTGCCACACGTTGCGGATTGTCACTTGCCACGCCACCTGCCACACGTTGCGGATTGTTACTTGCCACGCCACCTGCCACACGTTGCGGATTGTCACTTGCCACGTCGCCTGCCACAAGTTGCTGACTGTCACTTGCCACGTCACCTGCCACATGTTGCGGACTGTCACTTGCCACGTCACCTGTCATTTGTTGTCGATTGTCACTTGCTGTGTCACTTTCCTGCTATCAGGGGCGGAGGCCTGCAGTCAGTGTGAGTGACTGTGGAGTGTGGACAAGATGGAGGGAGGAGGTGCTGCAGGTGGGAGGGGCCAACACACTCAGGGGCGGCCGCCTAGAAGGAAGATTGCTGGTGCTCTGCTTCTGCCACACAGTGCCACTACTCACTACTGCAGTCTGAGACTGCAGCAACAACTGTTCCCCTAGGCTCCTCCAGGCAGCTCCTGTCACTGTCACGTCGGCTCTGAGTCTGAGACTCCAAGTCTGACGTGAGTCACGTGACTGACTCAATGACATCACTCATTGCTAGACGCCAGGCGCTAGCAACGAGTGCAGGGTTGCCAAGCCAACGGCTCAGCTCCACCCACCTCCAGGCTCCTCCTGGTCCAGGCGCCGTGTAACACACTAGAGTCTCTCTCTCTCTGCAGCCTGCAAGTGACTGACAATCAAATAATGTCAGTCAGTGTGATATTTTCGGGGGGGGGGCAATTGCCCTGCTGCCCCCCCTGTATCCGCCCCTGCTGTGCGATCACACTGATTGGGGAACATTGCTGGTGTCAGCTGCTCCATGCTGTGAAGGGTCCCAGTAGAGATCCCTGTGGAGACTGGAAGTGAGGTAGCAGAGACTCTTCTTTGGGATGCCGTGAGTGGGGCCTCCACTGACACCTAGCTCAGAGGCAGTGTCACTTGCCAGAAGATAGAAGAGGTGGGAGGGCATCCAGCGTGGTGGAGAGCACTAGGTGCGGAGGAGGAAGAAGTTAACTCCTCCTCCGCTTTGAGTGCTGATCAGGGAGTCGCATCCATTACATCACTGGTTGCTACACGCCAGGCGGCTATAGCAACCAGTGGCCAATAGAGTATCAGGTGGAGGTGGAAGCAGAGTGAGCACCAGCGCTATAGCGGGGTTTGCTCATTCTGTCAGTATCATTCCGGGACACTGCATTGTCCCGGAATGAAGGTGCCCGGGACCCGGGACAGACTTGCTAATTGCAGGATTGTCCCAGGCAATCCGAGACATGTGGGCACCCTAGCCGAACACACCCCCCGGTTCGGATTGCACCAGAACCTGCGAACGGACTGAAAGTTTGCGCAAACTTTAGAACCCTGTTAAAGTCTATGGGACTCGAACGTTCGAAATCAAAAGTGCTAATTTTAAAGGCCAAAATGCAAGTTATTGTCCTAAAAAGTGTTTGGGGACCCGGGTCCTGCCCCAGGGGACATGTATCAATGCAAAAAAAAGTTTTAAAAACGGCCGTTTTTTTCGGGAGCAGTGATTTTAATGATGCTTAAAGTGAAAAAAAAGGTGAAATATTCCTTTAAATATCATACTTGGGGGGGGGGGGGGGGGTGTCTATAGTATGCCTGTAAAGTGGCGCATGTTTCCCGTGCTTAGAACAGTCCCTGCACAAAATTACATTTTTAAAGGAATATAAGTCATTTAAAACTGCTTGCGGCTTTAATGTAATGCCGGGTCCCGGCAATATGGATGAAAATCAGTGAGACAAATGGCATGGGTAACCCCCTCCCCAGTCCATTACCAGGCCATTTGGGTCTTGTATGGATATTAAGGGGAACCCCGCACCCAAATTAAAAAAGGACAGGCGTAGGGCCCCCAGGCCCTATATACTCTGAACAGCAGTATACAGGCGGTGCAAACAAGACAGGGACTGTAGGTTTGTTGTTAAGTAGAATCTGTTTGTAATTTTGAACTGGTACATATTTAAATTGTAGCTCCAGCCAAAAAATCTATTTTTAAGCTTTTTGGAAAACATAGGGAAGGGTTATCACCCCTGTAACATTTGTTTTGCTGTCTGTGCACCTCTTCAGAAGATTTCACTTCACTTTCTGTCCCAATGACAAAGGTTTTTTGAAAATTTGGGGTTTTTAGTGAAACAAGGATTGGTGATAAAGCATCAGTGGAGAGGAGACACATTTTTCCCATATTAACTCTTACAGGAGAGGATTTCCCTTCCTAGGGGTAGATTTCATCTCACTTCCTGTTGTCTCCTTCCGTTTGCAAGTAGGAGTCGTTTGTAAGTTGGATGTTTGAAAGTAGGGGCCTGCCCTACTCTGCAGAAATTTGGGCCTTAGGTGTTGGTGTTGCCACAACACTGTAAGCCCTCACAGTTACTCTTGGTGGGTGCAGGAATGGGCCCTGCTGTGAAATATTAGATCAAGAATTGTAATTACATGCCATTGTTGAACAGTGGTAGAAAAATTGGGCCTTTGGTGGTGGTGGTGGTGGTGCTGGTGCCACAACACTGTAAGTCCTCACAGTTACTCTTGGTGGGTGCTGGAACGGGCCCTGCTGTGAAATATTATATCAAGAATTGTAATTACATGCACCTGTTTAACAGGGGCAAAAAAATTGGGCCTTTGGTGGTGGTGGTGGTGGTGATGTTGCCACAACACTGTAAGCCCTCACAGTTACTCTTGGTGGGCGCAGGAATGGGCCCTGCTGTGAAATATTAGATCAAGAATTGTAATTACATGTCCCTGTTGAACAGGGGCAGAAAAATTGGGCCTTAGGCATTGGTGCCACAACACTGCAACCCCTCACAGATACTTTAGTTGGAGCGCAGGAATGAGCTCTGCTGCAAAGTATTGCATCAAAAATTGTAATTACAAGCCCCTGTTAAACAGGGGCTGAAAAATTGGGCCTTAGGCACTGGTGCTGGTGCCACAACACTGCAACCCCTCACAGATACTGTAGTTGAGCGCAGCAACGAACCCTCCTGCAAAATATTGCATCAAAAATTGCAATTACACGCCCCTGTTAAACAGGGGCTGAAAAATTGGGCCTTAGGCACTGATGCTGGTGCCACAACACTTCAACCCCTAACAGATACTCTAGTTGGAGTGCAGAAATAAGCCCTGCTGCAAAGTCTTGCATCAAAAATTGTAATTACACGCCCCTGTTAAACAGGGGCTGAAAAATTGGGCCTTAGCCACTGGTGGCGGCGCCCAGAACCAAAAATGTTCTTACAAGCTATCAGCATGATAATTGAGGAGGAATTGGATAGTCACTCAGCATAACAGGATAGTCACTCAGCATCAGCATAGGCAGTTTTGAAGGGATCTGACATTTCAAAAAAAAGTATTCGGTTTAATAACCATCAGGTGCTTGGTAGCTGATGGTGATCCAAGACTGATCCATTCTTATGAAGGTCAGTCGATCGACCGAGTCGGTGGACAGGTGCACCCTGTGATCGGTTACAAAGCCTCCAGCAGCACAGAATGTGCGTTCCGAAAGAACGCTGGATGCAGAACAGGCCAGTAGCTCAATTGCATACTGTGCAAACTCTGGCCAGTGATCTATCCTCAAGACCCAGTAACCCAGAGGATTTTTGGTGGGAAAGGTGTCTAAGTCTGATCTTGCCCCTAGGTATTCCTGCACCATGTAAAACAGACGCTGGCGATGGTTGCTGGAACCGATCATACCTTGGGGCTACAGACTAAAAAATTGTCTGAACCCATCGGTCAGACGGCCACCTTCTCCACCGCTCCTTCTTTGACCTACCGAAGCCTCAGCAACACGTTGTCCAGGAACAGGAGTTTGTAACCTCCCAGTCTCTGGGAGCGTGTTGCACAGACCATTCTGCAAGGCCTCCTGAAGATGTTTCATCCTCTGCTACCTCTGCGACGGCAAGATAAGGTCTGCAACCTTACCCTTGTAACATGGATCAAGGAGGGCTGCCAGCCAGTAATGATCCCTCTCCTTGATACCACGAATACGAGGATCCTTCCGCAGGATTTGCAGGATCAGGGAGGCCATGCAGCGTAGGTTTGCTGAGGCATTCGGTCAGGAGTCCTCTGGGTCACTAAGGACGACATGATCCACAGCCACCTCCTCCCAGCCACGTACAAGTCCATGGGTTTCTTGGGACTGTAAATGATCCCTTGAAGACTGCTGCTGATGCTGAGTGCTAGGCTCCACCTCCATGCTGACACAATCCTCCTCCTCCTCGTCCTCTTCCTGTGTGATCGGTGGGCACGCAGGAACACTGTCTGGATAAAGGGGGCCCTGAGAGGTAAGGAAGTCCTGCTCTTCCTGCCTCTGTTCTGCCTCAAGTGCCCTGTCCATTATTCCACGCAGCGTGTGCTCCAACAGGTGGACAAGAGGGACAGTGTCACTGATGTATGCACTGTCACTGCTCACCATCCTCATGGCCTCCTCAAATGGTGACAGGACAGTGCATGCATCCCTGATTATGGCCCACTGGCGTGGGGAAAAAAAAACAAGCTCCCCTGACCCTGTCCTGGTGCCATAGTTACACAGGTACTCATTGATGGCCCTCTGCTGCGTGTGCAGCTGCTGCAGCATGGCCAACGTTGAGTTCCACCTGGTGGGCATGTCACAGATTAGGTGGTTCTTGGGCAGGTTAAATTCCTTTTGGAGGTCAGCCAGCCGAGCACTGGCATTATAATGCACACAGACTTTCCTGGCCTGCCTCAGGACATACTGTAAGCCCAAGAACTGCTGCACCAAGTTAAGGACATGAGCCAAACAGGGCACATGGGTCAGTTGTCCCTGTCGAAGGGCGGAGAGGAGGTCGGTGCCATTGTTGCAAACCACCATTTATGCCTTAAGCTGGCGTGGCGTCAACCACCTCTGAGCCTGCCCCTGCAGAGCTGACAGAATCTCTGCCCCAGTGTGGCTCCTGTCCCTCAAGAACACCAGCTCAAGCACCGCATGGCATCTTTATGCCTACATACTTGTGTAGCCCCTTGAACGCCTATGGAGCACCGCTGGTTCCGAGAACAAAGCACAGGAAGAGGCCATGGAGAAAGAAGAAGAGGAGGTGGTGAAGGAGAGAGGTGTGTCAGAATCATCCTTAGTAGCATTTTGGAGGCATGGTGGCGGAACAACCTCCAAAACTACTGCACCTTGTCCTGCATCCTTCCTAGCTGCCAGCAGAGTCACCCAATGCGCCCTGAAAGATAGGTAACGTCCCTGTCCATGCCTGCTGGACCATGAGTCAGAGGTAATATGCACCTTACTGCTGACCGCCCTGTCCAGCGAGGCCAAGACACTGCCTTCCACATGCCGGTAGAGAGCCAGAATTGCCTTCCATGAAAAAAGTGGCGTTTGGGAACCTGCCACTGAGGAACCGCACATTCCACAAACTCACGGAAGGGGGCAGAGTCTACCAACTGAAAAGGCAGCAGTTGAAGTGCTAGCAATTTAGCCAAGCTAGCATTCAACCGCTGGGCATGTGGATGGCTGGGAGGGAACTTCTTTCGGCAGTGCAACAGCTGGGGCAGAAAAATTTGCCTGGTACAATCTGACGTCAGTGTACCGATAGCAGATTGCCTGCAAGTACTTGGCTGTGACACACCTAATTCTACACCTTCATTCCTCTCAGTGCAGGTTTCAGAGAGGACTGAAGGTATAGTGGGGTTGGAGATCCAAGCTGATGAGGAGCAAGGAGAGGTCCGCTTTGTTCTTTGGTGTGGGTCTTTTAGATACGCTTGCCAACTAACTGCATGGCAGGTCAACATATGTCTGGTCAAGCATGTGGTGCCCAAGCGGGTGATGTTTTGGCCACACGAGATACGCTTGAGACATATGTTGCAAATAGCAGAGGCGGGATCTGCTGCACTCATCTCAAAAAAGGCCCACACCAAAGAACTTTTGGAATAACACACAGAGAGAGCAGCGCCCTGCACATGCGGAGCTCTGCGTTGTGATGTAGTTGGTGTGCTGCCCTTAAGCTGGCCCCCAGAGGGCATCCTGTCTCATTGGAGATGTGCCTCCTGCTCCTCCTCCTCTCTCCTATCAGGCACCCAGGTGGAGTCAGTGACCTCATCATCCCCTCCCTCCTCATCACTGGAGCAAAGCTGGCAGTAAGCTGCAGCTGGGGGAACATGACTGCCAGATTGCTGTCCTTCTTGTGCACCCCCTCTCTCTGGGCTCATGTTACTGCCTTCCTCTAGCTGGGTACCATCATCGGAGCCTTCAAAACTCTGGGCATCCTCCTGGAGCATGTACCCAACACTGTGGTCAAACAGTTTGGGGGACTCCTCAGGAGGACATGGTGGGGCTAGGGAAGGAGTGACTGATGCCATTGAGCCGAGGGAAGAGGCCACGTTGGCAGCTGCTTTGCCAGACAAGGTACCCTGAGCCTAATAGGATCAGAACACCAGCAATTGTCTTCAGGTAGCTTTAGGTGCACACTGTGCAGAGAACACAGTACACTAACTGTAAATACTGTAAAAACACCTGCCTGCCTTTCAGTATATTAGGAAGAGAATAACAGGAACGGATCTAGCTAAACTGAATACAGTATATATATATATATATATATATATATATATATATATATACAACACCTAGGATGCATATATATATATATATATACACAATACACTGTAAGTGCAGCTAACTGACTCGCCTGCCTACTCTATTTAACTTAAATCAAATGACACTGTCTCTCTGTCTAGCTCTCTCTGCCACCGCAATACACTACACAAGGCTGCCACGCAGGCAGTGTGGGGCGTGTACTAAACCCTCTGAGCCATAATTGGCCAAAGCCACCCTGGCTTTGGCCAATTACGGCTCTCTGTACAGACGGCGCTGTGATTGGCCAAGCATGCGGGTCATAGTGCATGCTTGGCCAATCATCAGCCAGCAATGCACTGCAATGTCGCAGTGAATTTTGGGCATGACGCGCCACTTGAATTTGGCGCAAACGGTCCATAACGTGAGCAATTCGACAAACAACCGAACAGGCAATGTTCAAATCAAACTTGGGTTAGACTCGAACTCGAAGCTCATCCCTAGTGCCAAACATGGAACATGGGTCAAGTGTCCCTGTCGGAGGGAGGAGAGAAGGTTGGTGCCACTGTTATATACAACCATCCCTGGCTGAAGCTGGCATGGCGTCAACCACCTCTGAGCCTGCCTCTGTAGAGCTGACAGAATCTCTGCCCCAGTGTATCTCCTGTCTCCTAGGTAGACCAGCTCAAGCACCGCATGGCATCTTTTCGCCTGACTGCACTGCTGGTTCAGAGGACAAATCTGCTGAAGAGGCCATAGAGGAAGAAGAAAAGGAGGGGGTGGAGGAGACAGCTGTGGCAGAATCACCATTAGCATTTTGGAGTCGTGGTGGCTGAACAAGCTCCAACAACAGTGAACCCTGTCTTGCATCCTACCTAGCTGCCAGCAGAGTTACCCAGTGTGCCGTAGAGGAAAGGTAACGTCCCTGCCCATGCCTGCTGGACCATGGGGTTTTGGTAATATGAACCTTACTGCTGACCGGCCTGTCCAATGAGGCCAAAACTTTGCATTCCACATGCCGGTAGAGAGCCGGAATGGCCTTCCGTGAAAAGAAATGGCGTTTTGGAAGAGCACATTCCACAAATTCACGAAAGGGGGCAGAGTATACCAGCTGAAAAGGCAGTAGTTGCAGTGCTAGCAATTTGGCAAAGCTAGCATTTAGACGTTGAGCATGGGGATGGCTGGGACCGAATTTCTTTTTACGGTTCAGCAACTGGGGTAGGGAAATTTGCCTGCTAAAATCAATTGGTGGCGTACTGCTAGCAGATTGGCTGCAAGTACTTGAGACACCTATTGCTATGCCTTCATTCCTCTCAGTGCAGGTTTTTGAGAGGACTGGAGGTATAGTAGAGTTAGAGATCCCAGATGAGGAGCAAGGAGAAGTCTGCCTTTTTCTTTGATGTGGGTCTTTCAAGTGCTGTTGCCAACGGATTGCATGGCAGGTCGTCATATATCTGGTCAAGCATGTGGTGCCCAAGCGGCTGCTGTTTATCCACGCTTGATCCGCTTGAGACATAGGTTGCAAACAGCAATGGTGCGTTCTACTGCACACGTGTCGAAAAAGGCCCACGCCAAGGAACTTTTAAAAGTCAGCAGCGAGTCAGCAGCACCCTGCACCCGCGGAGCTCTGCAGTGTGATGCAATAGGGTGGCTGCCCTTAAGTTGCCCCCCTAGAGGACATCCTGCCTCGTTGGAGTTGTGCCTCATACTGCCTCCTCCTCCTCAGTTTTCTCCTCCTTTCTCTCAGGCATCCAAGTACAGTCAGTGACCTCATCATCCCCTCCCTCCTCGTCACTGGAGCAAACTTGCTGTGGCACCCCCTCTTTCTAGGCTCACGTTACTCCCTTCCTCAACCTGAGAACACACTTTGGAGCCTTCAAATCGCTGCGCATCCTCCAACAGCATGTACCCGACACTGTGGTCGATTAATTCTGGGGACTCCTCTGTACATGATGGTGGGACTACGGAAGGAGTGACTGTGGACAAGGAGCCGGTGGAATAGGCCGCTTTGGCAGCTGCGTTGGAAGGCAAACTACTCTGAGCCTGGGTGACAAAGGATGAGGAGGATGAGGCCGGATTCTTTATCCACTCCACCAACTCTTCTGCATGTTGTGGCTCAATAACACGGCCAGCAGCAGAAAAAAAAGGAAAAGCGTGCCCCACGGCCACTTATATATGCCACATATATATATTAATACACTCCCTGCACTGACTAAATATCAAGTAAACACTGAATATATAGTCTATGCTAAATGCAGAATATATATATATATATATATATATATATATATATATACAGTGGGATAGTATTCAGACCCCCTTAAATTTTTCACTCTTTGTTATATTGCAGCCATTTGCTAAAATCATTTAAGTTAATTTTTTTTCCTCATTAATGTACACACAGCACCCCATATTGACAGAAAAACACAGAATTGTTGACATTTTTGCAGATTTTGATCTATTATTCAGACCCTTTGCTGTGACATTCATATATTTAACTCAGGTGCTGTCCATTTCTTCTGATCATCCTTGAGATGGTACACCTTCATTTGAGTCCAGCTGTGTATGATTATACTGATTGGACTTGAATAGGAAAGCCACACACCTGTCTATATAAAACCTTACAGCTCACAGTGCATGTCAGAGCAAATAAGAATCATGAAGTCAAAGGAACTGCCTGAAGAGCTCGGAGACAGAATTGTGGCAAGGCACAGATCTGGCCAAGGTTACAAAAAAATTTCTGCTGCACCTAAGGTTCCTAAGAGCACAGTGGCCTCCATAATCCTTAAATGGAAGACGTTTCGGATGACCAGAACCCTTCCTAGAGCTGGCCGTCTGGCTAAACTGAGCTATCGGGGGAGAAGAGTCTTGGTGAGAGAGGTAAAAAAGAACCCAAAGATCACTGTGGCTGAGCTCCAGAGATGCAGTCGGTAGATGGGAGAAAGTTGTAGAAAGTCAACCATCACTGCAGCCCTCCACCAGTCAGGGCTTTATGGCAGAGTGGCCTGACGGAAGCCTCTCCTCAGTGCAAGACACATTAAAGCCCGCATGGAGTTTGCTAAAAAACACCTGAAGGACTCCAAGATGGTGAGAAATAAGACTCTCTGGTCTGATGAGACCAAGATAGAACTTTTTGGCCTTAATTCTAAGCGGTATGTGTGGAGAAAACCAGGCACTGCTCATCACCTGTCCAATACAGTCCCAAC
The DNA here is from genome assembly GCA_037952925.1 of Lithobates clamitans. NCBI lineage: Eukaryota > Metazoa > Chordata > Amphibia > Anura > Ranidae > Lithobates > Lithobates clamitans. The sequence continues at coordinate 2,342,660 of JBBGZY010000964.1, read as the reverse complement.
AGTGAAGCATGGTGGTGGCAGCATCATGCTTTGGGGGTGTTTTTTAGCTGCAGGAACAGGACGACTGGTTGCAATCGAGGGAAATATGAATGCGGCCAAGTACAGGGATATCCTGGATGAAAACCTTCTCCAGAGTGCTCAGTAGCTCAGACTGGGCCGAAGATTTACCTTCCAACAAGACAATGACCCTAAGCACACAGCTAAAATAACGAAGGAGTGGCTTCACAACAACTCCGTGACTGTTCTTGAATGGCCCAGCCAGAGCCCTGACTTAAACCCAATTGAGCATCTCTGGAGAGACCTAAAGATGGCTGTCCACCAACGTTTACCATCCAACCTGACAGAACAGGAGAGGATCTGCAAGGAGGAATGGCAGAGGATCCCCAAATCCAGGTGTGAAAAACTTGTTGCATCTTTCCCAAAAAGACTCATGGCTGTATTGGATCAAAAGGGTGCTTCTACTAAATACTGAGCAAAGGGTCTGAATACTTAGGACCATGTGATATTTCAGTTTTTCTTTTTTAATAAATCTGCAAAAATGTCAACAATTCTGTGTTTTTCTGTCAATATGAGGTGCTGTGTGTACATTAATGAGGGAAAAAATGAACTTAAATGGGCGGCACAGTGGTGTAGTGGGTAGCACTTTCGCCTAGCAGTAAGAAGGGTCGCTGGTTTCGAATCCCAACAACGACACTACCTGCCTGGAGTTTGCATGTTCTCCCTGTGCCTGCGTGTGTTTCCTCTGGGTACTCCGATTTCCTCCCACACTCCAAAGACATGCTGGTAGGTTAATTGGATCCTGTCTAAATTGTCCCTAGTATGTATGAATGTGAGTTAGGTACCTTAGATTGTAAGCTCCTTGAGGGTAGGGACTGATGTGAATGTACAATGTATATGTAAAGTGCTGCATAAATTGACGGCGCTATATAAGTACCTGAAATAAATAAATGATTTTAGCAAATGGCTGCAATATAACAAAGAGTGAAAAATGTAAGGGGGTCTGAATACTTTCCGCCCCCACTGTATATACCAGACTGACTGTATATATATCAAATACACTGCCTCTAACTGAATAACCTGCCTGCTTAATCTAACTCAAGCTATCTCTCTGTCCATGCCAACAACACTACACACGCCCGCTGTGTAAGCAGCCTTATATAGTGTGGGGTGTGAACTTAGTCCCCCTGAGCCATGATTGGCCAAAGGCACCCTGCCTTTGGCCAATTATGACCCTCTCAGCAGAGCGCACTGTGATTGGCCAAAGCATGCAGGTTAGATGCATGCTTTGGCCAATCATCATACAGCAATGCACTGCTATCTCGCATTGTATTATGGGGCTTTCCGCTGTGCTCGAATTTCCCACGAACGCCTCATAATGTTCGCTGTTCTGCGAACAGGCGAACACCCGATGTTCGAGTCGAACTAATGTTCGACCCGAAAATTGAGCTCATCCCTACTGTTCGCATGTTCTGTTGCGAACCAAACCCAGGGGGTGTTCGGCTCATCCATATCTAAGAGTCAGATGACTCTTTAAAAACAATGCACTACCCATGTAGTTTATACCTTATCTCGGGAGCTGGTAAAGTGGTTGGAAAACCCTAAAAAATTAAAAAAAACAACCTGAAAGACAAAGACATAATGAGCTAGTATGCATCGTGTACTTGTTCTTTATGAAATACTTACCTTGGAACAAAGCTGTTGCAGCGGTCCCCATACACAACTGTGACGGGCGACGTCTCTGCAATGTTACTTCCAGGTTCGCGGGCTCCGGTTGTGATTGGCCGGAGCCATGATGACATCACTCCCGCGCATGCGTGTGGGAGCCGCCGTTGTAAACCCTTTACAATCACTTTTGCTTACAGGTAAGCCTATAACAAGTCTTACCTGTAGGTACAATTAATTTTTCATAAACTTGCACAGTTTAGGAGACATGCACTGTATACTAATTTATACTATACTATACTTAATTTATACTTAATTTATACTATATTAATTTTTAATATTTTCTTCCCACAAATAGAGCTTTCTTTTGGTAGTATTTGATCACCTCTACGGTTTTTATTTTTTGCGCTATAAACTAAAAAAGACCGACAATTTAAAAAAAAAACTGATGGGCACTGATAGGCGGCACTGATAAGCTGCACTGATGGCACTGATAGGTGGCACTGATGTGCACTGATAGGCGGCACTGATGGCCACTGATGGGCACTGATAGGTGGCACTGGATAGGCAGCACTGATGAGGAGCTACTGACAGGCATTACTAGGTGGCACTGATTGGCACTTTGATGGGGCACTGACAGGCATTACTGATGGGGCACTGATTGGCACTTTTTTGAGCACTGATTGGCACTGTTGTGGGCACTGATTGGCACTGTTATGGGCACTGACAGGCGTTTATTATGGGGGCAGGCTGGCAGGTGTTGGGCACTGATTGGCAGCTGATGGGCACCTTTTGATGGGGGCTGTGCTGATAATCAATGTGCTGATTATCAGCACAGACCCCTCCTCTGACAGGGAGAGCTGCCAATCGGCTCTGCCTGTCAGCGTGAACCGAGGAAAGATGTTTACCGGCATTTCCTGGTTCACGTGATGATCAGCTGTGATTGGTCACAGCTGATCACGTGGTAAGAAGCCTCTGTCAGAGGCTTCATACCACGATTGGAGTTGCGGTGTGTCAGACCAACACACTAGGGTTGGCACAACAGCCCTTTAATCCAGGACACATATTAATTACAGATAAGGCACCAAGTGAGTTTAATTACCACCTTAATCAACCACAGAACCTGTGTAATTAATGTGTGTCCTGTATTAAAGGGATGATGTGGCAACCCTATGACACATAGCACCTCCGATCGCCGCTCTGAGCGCTGCCGCGGGCGCACGCCGGCATTGTTATCCTGGGCACGTCACTGCAGACATATGTGCCCAGCTCAAATTTCATGAATCGGGTTTACATCCACTTTAACCACTTGCTTACTGGGCACTTAAACCCACTTCCTGCCCAGACCAATTTTCAGCTTTAAGCACTCTCACACTTTGAATGAAAATTGCGTGGTCATGCATCACTGTACCAACATGAAATTTTTATAATTTTTTTCACACAAATAGAGCTTTCTTTTGGTGGTATTTAATCACTGCTGTTTTTTTTTTTATTTTATTTTATTCTTTTTGCTAAAAAAAAACAAAAAAAGACCGAAAATTTTGAAAAAAAAAAACTAAATTTTGAAATCAGGTAATTTTTCTCCTTCATTGATGTGCGCTGATGAGGCTGCACTGATGGGAACTAATGGGCACTGATAGGCAATGATAGGCTGCACTAATGGGCACTGATAAGGCAGCACTGATGGGCACTGATGGGCACTGAGAGGTGGCACTGATGGGTGGCACTGATGGTTGGAACTAATTGGCGGCACTAAAGGGCACTGATAGGTGGCACTGAAGGGCACTGGTAGGTGACACTGATAGGCAGCACTGATCGGTGGCACTACTGATAAGGCACTGATGGGCATTGGATGCCAGCACTGGTGGGCATTGTTAGGTGGCACTGTTGGGCAAAGGTAGGTGGCACTGGTGGTACTGATAGGTGGCACTGGCAGGTGTCACTGGTGGGCACAGATGAGGCAGCCGTGGCTCTCTGTGTGAGGGACTGATGTCCCTCTGACAGAAGCCGGTGATCGGCTTTTTTTCCCCCTCGCGTTGTCAGAGTGAGGGAAAAAACTAAACAATTACAGATCTTCTGTTTACATCACGTGATCAGCTGTCATTGGCTGACAGCTGATCACATGGTGAGGGGCTGGGATCGGCCCCTTACTCCAATGTGTGAATAGCCAAGTCTCATAGACTCGGTGATCACGGCGCGCCCCGCGCCCCACAGGGGGCACGCAGGCAGCTCATGCATGGGAGGACGTCATATGATGTCCTCCCAGCAATTAAGGCCTGTGCTGTAGCCATCATTCGGCTATAGCGTGGGCGGGAGGAGGTTAAATGGTTGTACAATATATAGTTAGGTCCAGTTTGGGAAACAATTTCTTTCTGATCCCCTATGGCAGGGGTAGGCAACTTTGGCACTCCAGCTGTGGTGAATCTACAAATCGAATCATGCCTCATCTCTGGGAGTCATGCCTGTGACTGTCAGAGTCTTGCAATGCTACATGGGACATCTAGTTCCACAACAGCTGCAGTGTCCAGGCTTCCCGTGCCCTAACGCAATCAGATACACCCCGGATTAACAATCTACAGTATAGTTTTGTTACTTATAAATAGTAGTGGTCTTTCATTTTTGCTTTTAAAAACACATTCAGTCCTCTCTGTCATTGCATGATCTGAAATTTTTGAACATTTATGAATATTTTCTGACAAACAGTGCATCCGGAATGTATTCACAGCGCTTCACTTTTTCCACATTTTGTTATGTAACAGCCTTATTCCAAAATAGATTGAATTCATAATTTTCCTCAAAATTTAACAAACAATACTCCATAATGTAGACCAAGGTATGTGGCGCTAACTAACCTGAGTGAAATATCTGGTGAAAAAAAAACAATACATACATGTGCAATATTAAAATAAATAATGCATACCATAAAATTCATATAATGCAATGTAAATCAATATTAAAGTTCAGTAGTGCAAGATGATAGAGTGCAATGCAAAGTAGAACAAATAATCGATCTGGAACTGTACAATATAATAAACAATGTGCTAAAAAGTGAAATAAAACAATGTGCATAAACAAAATATATAAGATGACGTGACACACCAACGTGTGTGAAAAAATGTCCAAAAAACATAAAAAAGTGATAAGTGCAATCCAATGAACCGTGTACTGCGACTCACAATACAGACAAGATGAGATCTTCTAATAATATTTCAAAGAAAAAAGGAAAGTGCAAGTGCAATAAACAGTCGATGTGGCGAAAAAAGTGTCTATGATGTAGATGATTCATGCAATCCTTCTCCGGAGTGTGACAGCTATTTCCCCCAGCCTCTCCCCTCTAGCAGTGGCTCCCAATGGGCCGAAACTAGCATGGACCAGCAAATCACAGGCAGTCAGCTTCCGGTATTGTCACAATATGGTGCACAGGGATACCCCATAATGATACCCTGAAAAATTTTTTTCAAATTTAATAAAAATAAAAAAACGAAAAAAATCACATGTACATAAGTATTCACAGCCTTTGCCGTGACACTCAAAATTGAGCTCAGGGGCATCCTGTTTCAACTAATCATCCTTGAGATGTTTATACAACTTGATTGGAGTCCACCTGTGTTAAATTCAGTGGATTGGACATAATTTGGAAAGGCACACACCTGTCTATATAAGGTCCCACAGTTAGTGCACGTCAGAGCACAAACCAAGCCATGAACTCAAAGGAATTGTCTGTAGACCTCCGAGACAGAATTGTATCAAGGCACAGATCTGGGGAATGGTACAGAAAAAATTCTGCAGCATTGAAGGTCCCAATGAGCACAGTGGCCTCCATCATCCCTAAATGGAAGAAGTTTGTAACCACCAGGACTCTTCCTAGAGCAGACCGCCTGGCCAAACTGAGCAATCAGGGGAGAAGGGCATTAATCAGGGAGGTGACCAAGAACAGATGATCACTCTGACAAAGCTCTTTCTCTATGGAGAGAGGAGAACCTTCCAGAAGAACAACCATCCTTGCAGCACTCCACTAATCAGGCCCGTATGGTAGAGTGGCAAGACTGAAGCCACTCCTCAGTAAAAGGCACATGACAGCCCAAACTCCATCTGGAGTTTGCCAAAAGGCATGTAAAGGATTCTCAGACCATGAGAAACAAAATTCTCTGGTGTGATGAAACAAAGTTTGAACACTTTGGCCTGAATGGCAAGTGTCATGTCTGAAGGAAATCAGGCATTGCTCATCACCTGGCCAATACCATCCCTAAAGTGAAACATGGTGGTGGAAGCATCATGCTGTGGGGATGTTTTTCAGCGGCAGGAACAGGACGACTGGTTGCAATCGAGGGAAATATGGGATGAAGGTTCATCTTCTAACAGGATAATGACTCTAAGCACACAGCCAAGATAATAAAGAAGTGGCTATGGGACAACTCTGTGAATGCCCTTTGAGTGGCCCAGCCAGAGCTCAGACTTGAACCCAATTGAACATCTCTGGAGAGATCTGAAAATGGCTGTGCACGGACGCTCCCTATCCAACTTGGTGGGGCTTTAGAGGTCCTGCAAAGAAGAATGGGGGAAACTTCCCAAAAATATGTGTGCCAAGCTTGTAGCATCATACTAAAAAAGACCTGAGGCCAAAGGTGCTTCAACAAAGTATTGAGCAAAGGCTGTGACTACTTATGTACATGTAATTTTTTTCGTTTTTTTTTTAAATAAATTTGCAAAGATTTAGAAACAAACTTCTTTCCTGTTGTCATTATGGGGTAAATGTTTGTAGAGTTTTGAAGAAAATAATGAATTTATTCCATTTTGGAATAAGGCTGTAACATAACAAAATGTAGAAAAAGTGAAGCAATGTGAATACTTTCCGGATGCACTGTATCTTGCTGATCATTGGAAAGTGATCAAGATCAGCATAATCAAAATTAAGTAACAGGGAACAGACAATAATGGGATGTTTAAAGTGTATTGTGTAACCCAAAAACAAAAATCTAATATATTGCAGCTTACCAGTCTTTAGATGTGGTGGCTATATTCATTTTAACTTTCCAGGCTAAGAACATCTTCAGCAAGTACAGATTGTGGATATAAGAAAAATATCTACTCTCGTGGCATATGGCTACCATTTTAGGAGAATTTCAATACTAGCAGGCATGCTGGGGACCATGTGAACAGGGCAGGTAGAATGAGGTGGCAGTGTTCTGAGCATGCTATAAAACAAACAAGTTGTATTCCCAATCCTTCTGAAGGCCTGTTGTTTGGTAATCATGGTGGGGGGGAGTTGATGGAAGTAGCATGAAAATATGTGTGTGATTCATAGCATGTGTTGGCTCCCAGTGCCCCAGGTTAATCATATCCCATTTGGTTTCCATACTAAATGCTTGAGTCCGACTCTAGAGTTAATGTTTCGCACTAGAGACTGTTTTATGTCTAGGTCCGAGCTGGGATGTATTAGATGCGACTTCTAAAACCGTAGAAAAATAATAACGAAATATAATATTCAAGCTATAAAATACTTGGAGTTCAATCTGAAACCTAAATCAAGGCTTCCGTGGGAGTTTAATATTTTTGTAAGCGTAACCTAAAGCCAGGCAGATAGAGCACTGTAAATCCATCCAAAATATGGTAACTTCACTTAGGCCATCTCGGTAATCTAATTATTTTTGTTGGCAAAGAAGTTTCGCTTGAAGAGTTAAACTGAGAAGCTTATCATTCTAGATCCTGGGAACCCAGAACTGAGTGTCTTTCACTGAGCCTTGAATATGTGTAGACATTGCTGCTGGGTTTTTATTTTTGGTATTTAAAGTATTTCCATATAACCGGCCTTATAAAGAGCTTTACCAGCTAGGAGATGAAAGAGCACTCTGGGAGATCACACTTGTAAGAAGGATTCCCCGCTATTTATATCAGCAGAGTTTTGGACTCATGGCAACTTTCTGTTCACGTATAATTCCCTTATAAATACCTTAATTCCACAATGGAGAGATGGAGATGCTACAGGATACATGCGCCTCACAGTTTTAGTTAACTTTTTACACCCTGACTGTCCCAGTGTCTACCAGTGTTCAATTTGTATAACCTTGTTTATTTGTATATACAGTATCTATCTATCTATCTATCTATCTATCTATCTATCTATCTATCTATCTATCTATCTATCTATCTATCTATCTATCTATCTATCTATCTATCTATCTATCTATCTATCTATCTATCTATCTATCTAGTTGCTAGAATTGTAGAAGACCTGGGGCACTTTTAGGCACCCCAAGTAGAGCAGTAATCATTTACAGCAGCCGAGAACCTACTGCAAAGTGGGCTCCAGGGTTTAGAAAGGAGTAGGTGATGAGGCAGACCATCTTGGGTGATATCAATTGCAGAGGAACATTTTGAGGGATAAGAACAGCAGTGAGGGAGGATTTTGTCCAGGTTTCGGGATAGCTTGCAGAGGACAGGAGGCAGTATCCATCCTTGTCCTTTTGGTGGCACCGATCCACAGGTACAGGCTACTAATATCCCCAGGGACAGTCCACAGAACATATCTGCTGCTGGGGCAAAAGAAAAAAATTACCCAAATCGGCTCCATGCCCAGCGTCTTAATGCTGGCTTGGCAAAACTGCTTGCTTAGCGCTGCTTATATTCCAGTTCATGGAATCAGCCCCCTTTTGTAAGTTTATGGCTTGTGCTACACCACAGGGGCAGGTAGCCAGTCCTGATTACTTTGCCCGGAAAGCCACCCATGTGTACCACAATGTGTCTGTGTTGTTAGACCATGTTGTCAATGGCAAGCTACACATAACCAGGGACATATTGGGGTTGAATTACTAAAGACAAATACACTGTTCACTTTTTTGACTTTACCATTGTCCTGTAAGCATGGGTAGAAACCCTACACATTGGGTGAACCATCTGGTGGCTGGGAAGCAATACAGGATGGAGCACATCACAGGAGCTGGTGGTATCACCATGTGTCCCACTATTTCCAGCTCCTTGGAACCAGCAGTTCCCCCAAGCCCCCAGAAAGTATGCAACATCCCAGGCTAAACGTTGCAGCTTGTGTGCCTGGGGTAAACTAGCCACACTGGGCCAGAGCTGCTGGCAGATCTCCAGCCTTAGGCTGAGAGGTGGCTGACCCCACACTATCTTCAGTCAGGCAAGGTTTTGTGTAACAGCAGCACCAACCTAATGGGTGACCTTCACCTGAAAAAAACCATACATGTACCTTGCCTGGTACATGCCTAAACCTGATTGCGCAACAGTTCATTATAAAGTACCTTAGCTTCCAAGAGGTCCTTAATCAAATCCAGCCAGTGGGGTTTGTGGCCATTTTACCTGGTCATACCAGGCAGCACCAACATCAGCTGCCTGCCAGCTGCCCCATCTGTGGCACCCCACATGCTCAAACTTAATTTAACACTATTGCAGAGGCTGCTCCCCTCCTTCTCCCCTTCTGCCTTTACCATTTCTTCCTTCTTCCCTTCCTCTTTCACCTCTTCCTCCTTTGGCAGAGGGTGGCTTATCCAAACCCCCCTTATTGGCTCTTCTTCAGCTGACCTAAGTTCAAAGGCCAGAAACTGCAATATGGTTATAAAGAATTTGTCTGGTGAATTCCTGCAATCATATGCAGAAACTGTGAATTTCGAACATGCAAGATGCATCAAAAACCCATGGTAGCAGTAAATCTGAACCTCAACCCTACTGAAAATATATTTACCTGTTCTCACAGTGCCTCGCTGCTAGTGAGATGTTGTACTATCACTGCTCTCTTGTAGGTAAGTACAATTTGGTAGCGTTTTGGCCAGTGAGGGAGTGATGCCGCATGTGAATGTCCTTTTTAGCTATCCTGTTGCTGGTGAGCTGCTGCCAGTGACATGGTCGCTAACGTAACATGATTCTAAAGGTCTCTGAAAAAATGATCTAAAAATTGATAAAAGGTGCCTAACGGAATCTGAAATGGTTATTTGTGACAAAAAAGTTTCAATATTTTGAATGATGTACAGGTGACATTTATGGACCCTACCACACACAAGAGCTCAAGAATAGATAGTAGTAGTAAGTCACATTCAACTGGAATTGTTTTGTAATGTTAGAGACTTTTCAATGGTCATCTCAGCTTGGGTAAGTGTTGAAACATCTTCAATATTACAGTCCAGTTGAATGTGTCTAACCAGTACTAGCTATATTATGATCTGGATAAATGAGAACTTTTTCAACAGTCCTGTATAGAAACTTTGACACAATTTGCCCCTGCATTCTATCCTTCGTTACCTACAGTGGCGGACGTATAGGGGTCGCTGAGGTCGCCATGGCGACCAGGCCCCCCTGTATACCTCGATAGGAGGAGTGGCAAGGGCGGCTGAGACCGATTCTCAGCCGAACTGTAATCGTCACTGCAGGGAGCTCGTCACACTGATTACCAAAGTGAAAGCACGGTGTGTGCTGTGCTCTTTGTCTCCCCCTACAGCGCAGTACCCTGCAGGAAGAGGTAAGGTAAAGCACTGCTGTTTTTTAAAAGGCTATCTGTATGTATGTGTGTGTGTTTATATGTTTGTGTGTGTATGTATGTGTGTGTGTGCATGTATGTGCATGTATGTGCATGTATGTGCATGTATGCGTGTATGTGCATGTATGTGTGTATGTGCATGCATGTCTGCAAGTATGTGTGTATGTATGTGCATGTATGTGTATGTGCATGTGTGCATGTATGTGTGTATGTGTGTGCATGTATGTGTATGTGCATGTATGTGTGCATGTATATGTGTTTATGTGCATGCACAGTATGTGTGTATGTGCATGTATGTGTGTGCATATATGTGTATGTGCATGCATGTATGTGTGCATCTTTGTGTGTGCATGTATGTGTGTGTGCATGTATGTGTGGATGTCCATGTATGTGTATGTGCATGCATGTATGTGTGTATGTGCATGTATGTGTGTATGTATATGTGTATGTGTGTGCATGTATGTTTATGTGCATGTATGTATGTATCTATGTGTGTGTATGTATGTGTGTATGTATGTGTTTGTGCATAAGTGCATTTATATATATGTGTTTTTTTATATATGTGTGTGTGTGTGTTTACATGTATGTATGCACATTTTATGTATGTGCATTTAATCCTGACCCCCTATATGTGTACAATCAGAACTGATTTTTTTTTCTTGCTTGTTCATAGTACCAGCAAAAAAATGCTGTTCCTCGGAAAAGTGATCCATGCTCAGATTGCTTTTCAGAGGCATATGACAGCCGGTAAATAGGCAATATGTTGCCTCTTGACTGCCTGTTTTAACCCCTTAAATGCATCATCACTATACTGAAACTGCATGCCATGCACACAGTTGCGGGATGGTTGCAGTGGAGCCCCTTTCACCTAGGGGTATACTTCAAAGTTGCCCCGACTGGAATAAGATTGAGAAATACTGGCATAGAGGAACCAATCTCCCATTTTCCTCCTGCAGCCACTGAATGCCTGCGGGAGGGAGAGGAGGAGAAGCAGGGGGAAATGGAGAAATCCGTTCCTTTATATGCAGCCACCCACTTGCGACCAGGCCCTGTTGTCCCGCCACCGGGCTCAGAGGAAAGGGCCCTGTCCGGGGGTCAGGGGGGCCCTTCATGGTTTCTTGCATCGGGGCCCTGAAGGTTCTAGTTACGCCACTGGTTACCTATAACTCTCTAAGATAGAGACACAACTTGACTGGTAAGTTTCACGCCCTGTCCAAAAAACACATTTACAAATATCGTTTTAAAAATGATATATTGCTTATAATTGCTCCTTCAACTGTCTCATAAACAAAAGGGAGGAGGGTGAAGTTCAGCAAGTTAACGATGTCTTGATTTGGTGCTGTAATTATGGATGTGTTCTCACTGCCTCTATTGCTATGTTAATCGTTAGATAAAAACCATCCATTTTTTAAAAGAAAACAGTTTTTTTTCATATTTAGCCAGTGCTTATTTTTCACAATGTCATTCTATCTATCGTTTAACTGTACCCACTCAACAGACAATAAATCTTCTGATTTATCAGTCTTTCAGGCTCAGCCTAGACAGGAACATTAAGGAGTAACAATTATGGATGGCTTCAACAAATGAGTCGAAAGCATGAAAGAACCCAAGTCTTGAAAGATGTTACCCAGGTGGCAGCCGTGAGGCTGTTCTGGAAGTTGTTCTCACAGTAATATGCCCAAACCAGGGAGAACATATACATTCATTAGGTCTTCTGTCCACCAGAATATAGCTACTCTTCTAATCTTTCTCTCTGTTTCACTAACCTCACTTCTCTATTCCAATTGCTACATTGCCTTATATTTAAAGTGTGGTAAACTAGACATAAAAAAGTGCTGCGCTAAATTACAATATAAATACAATATAAATATATATATATATAGTGCCTTGAAAATGTATTCATACCCCTTAAAATTTTTCACATTTTGTCATACTACAGAATTATTAAGGCCTTGGTTACAAAGTAAAGTGCAAATGGGTATAGGTACCATCATCCCAGAATACTGTGATCAAAAGGAAATCACATTTTGTCATGTTACAACCAAGAATTTAAAATTATTTTATTGGGATTTTATGTGATAGACCAACACAAAGTAGCACATAATTGTGAAGAGGAAGGAAAATAATAAATGCCTTTCAAAATGTTTTACAAATAAATATGTGAAAAGTGTGGCGTGCATTTGTATTCAGCCCCCCTGAGTCAATACTTTGCAGAACCACCTTTCGCTGAAATTACAGCTGCAAGTCTTTTTGGGGATGTCTCTACCAGCTTTGCACATCTAGAGAGTGACATTTTTGCCCATTCTTCTTTGCAAAATAGCTCAAGATCTGTTAGATTGGATGGACAGTGTCTGTGAACAGCAATTTTCAAGTCTTGCCACAGATTCTCAATTGGATTTAGGTCTGGACTTTGACTGGACCATTCTAACACATGAATATGCTGTGATCTAAACCATTCCATTGTAGCTCTGGCTGTATATTTAGAGTCGTTGTCCTTTGGAAAGGTGAACCTCCACCCCAGTCTCAAGTCTTTTGCAGACTCTAATGCCGCGTACACACGACCGTTTGTTCCGTCAGAATAAACTCTGACAGTTTTTTTCGACGGAGTTCCACTGAAACGGACTTGCCTACACACGATCACACCAAAGTCCGATAGTTTAGAATGCGATGACGTATGACGGGACTAGAAAAAGGAAGTTCAATAGCCAGTAGCCAATAGCTGCCTTTGCGTTGTTTTTGGTCTGTTGGAATAGCATACAGACGAACGGTTTTGCCAATAGGAATTGATTCCGTCGGAAAGATTTAAAACATGTTCTATTTCTAGGCCCGTCAAAATTTTCGAAAGAGAAAAACCGATGAAGCCCACACACGATCGAAATATCCGATGGAATGATTCCGTCGGACCTTTTCTGCCGGAAAGTCATTTGTACGTGGTATAACAGATTGTCTTCTAAGATTGCCCTGTATTTGGCTCCATCCATCTTCCCAACAACTCTGACCAGCTTCCCTGTCCCTGCTGATAAAAAAGCATCCCCACTACATGATGCTGCCACCACCATGTTTCACGGTGGAGATGGTGTGTTCAGGGTGATGTGCAGTGTTAGTTTTCTGCCACATATAGCGTTTTTCTTTTAGGCCAAAATTTTCAATCTGACCAGAGCACCTTCTTCCACATGTTTGCTGTGTCCCCCACATGGCTTCTCGCAAACTGCAAACAGGACTTCTTAAGGCTTTCTTTCAACAATGGCTTTCTTCTTACCACTCTTCCATAAAGGACAGATTTGTGGAGGGCACCAGTTATTGTTGTCCTGTGGACAGATTCTCCCACCTGAGCTATGGATCTCTGCAGCTCCTCCAGAGTTACCAAGGGCCTCTTGGCTGCTTCTCTGATTATTGCTCTCCATGCCTGGCTTGTCTGTTTAGGTGGACGGCCATGTCTTGGTAGGTTTGCAGTTGTGCCATACTCTTTCAATTTTCGAATGATGGATTGAACGGTGCTCTGTGAGATGTTCAAAGTTTGGGATGTTTTTTTTATAACCTAACTCTGCTTTAAGCTTTTTCACAACTTTATTCCTGACCTTCTGGTGTGTTTCTTGGTCTTTATGATGGTGTTTGTTCACTAAAGTTCTCTAATAAACCTCTGAGGGCTTCACGGAACACCTGTATTTATACTGGGTTTCAAATACACACAGGTGGACTCTATTTACTAATTAGGTGACTTCTGAAGGCAATTGGTTCCACTAGATTTTAGTTAGGGGTAGCAGAGTAAAGGGGGCTGAATACAAATGCACACCACACTTTTCAGATATTTATTTGTAAAAAAATGTGAAAATCATTTATCATTTTTCTTCCACTTAGTGTTGGTATATCACATAAAATCCCAATAAAATACATTTACCTGTTTGGTTGTATCATGACAAAATGTGGAAAATTTCAAGGGGTATGAATACCCTGAATTTTACAAGGCACTGTATATATACAGTATCTCACAAAAGTGAGTACACCCCTCATTATTTTGTAAATATTTTATTATATCTTTTCATGTGACAACACTGAAGAAATTACACTTTGCTATAATGTAAAGTAGTGAGTGTACAGCTTGTATAACAGTGTAAATTTGCTGTCCCCTCAAAATAACTCAACACGCAGCCATTAACGTCTAAACCGCTGGAAACAAAAGTGAGTACACCCCTAAGTGAAAATGTCTTGGGCCCAAAGTGTTAATATTTTGTGTGGCCACCATTATTTTCCAGCACTGTCTTAACCCTTTTGGGCATGGAGTTCACCAGAGCTTCACAGGCCACTGGAGTCCTCTTCCACTCCTCCATGATGACATCACGGAGCTGGTGGATATTAGAGACCTTGCGCTCCTCCACCTTACGTTTGAAGATGCCCCACAGATTCTCAATAGGGTTACCTATAGGTACAACTTCCCCATAGAGGTTTACAACCTTTTTAAAGCTTCCCTTTTAGTTAACTCAAACATTGCTTCCTGGGTGTCTCCAATAGTACCCTTTGTTTATGAAATGTGGAGGAGAAGTGCAGTAAAAGGAGTTCAGAAGTATTTGCACCACCTACACATCCTATAATAACACCCTACACAAAAAATAGATGTACTAAAAAATGTCTGTATTCTTTTTGTTGTGTATCTATACTTTGGTTTGCTTTTCATGCTCTGCATCTTGAAGTGTATTTAAAGCCCAACCTTTTTTGTTTGAGTGAGAAAGGGTTAGCACTCCTGTCAGTTTTTTTTTTTGCTGTCCATGCCCCTGCTGGGAAGAATTTCTCCCCCGTTTTGTCCTAGTGGCAATTGTTTGATGAAAAATTTAAAAAAGTACATTTTCCATCTGACCAGAGATAAAAAGGAAATCTTATATTGGGGGACACCTGTTGTGGTGACAACTCCCTAAGTGCCAATTCACGCTAGAACACGGTGCCCGAAACCCGTGATCCATGCACATTTCGCGCACCACATTCCAAACGCACTGGGTGTGCAATCTGCTGCGGGTGTCAATAGATTCCTAAGGATACCCCAAACACAAATCACAAATGCAGTGCGTTTGCTTTCACCGGTTCGCATGGTACTGCAGTACCATGCAATTTGGTTGTTGAACGCTTTTAAAAGTAGTGCATGCACTACTTTTGGTGCAATGCAATGTGATTTCAGCCCATACAAAGGATTGGGCTAAAAATCCCATCTCACTGAATCGCACATGAATAACACAGGAGCGTGGAGTGCGTTCCTGTGTGATTCCAGTGTGAACCAGCAGGAAGAGAAGATTTCCCTCACTTTAGAGAGATGTCACATAGCCCTATAGCCCTACATTAAAATCCCCACTTTAATCCATTAGGCAAATTGTAGAAGAAACAGTGCAAACACTGTGTACCTGTACTTGGCCAGTCAATGTGACAGCGCTGACCAAGCAGAATGCATCTGGTCCGCCCAGCGGGGATTTCAGATCCTCGCACAGACAGCCCGGCAACCCCAGAGATATGAGAAGCAGGTATCAGGGAGGAGCTTTACCTTTCAGGCCATAGGCCTGAGTGATTAATTGGTGAATCCAAAGTGAAATGGATGCCTTAAAAGCCGCCTGACCCCTCTTGGGGCCTTCTGGTAAAACAAAAAACGCATCAGAACTTCTGATGCTTACAGACCTTTCCAGGTAGACTCTGACCGCCCGTACCACATCGCAAAGGTGCAACTGCTTCTCTTCTGGTGAGCCAGGCTGAGAGAAAAAGGAAGGTAGAACAATGTCCTGATTTAAATGAAATTCAAAAACTACCTTAGGCAAAAAAGGACGGAACAGGACGTAGCACCACTTTATCATGGTGCAAAATCAAATAAGGCTCCTTACAGGAAAGGGCCACCAATTCGGAGACCCTGCTAGCCGAAGTAATTGCAAAAAGAAAAAACAACTTCCCTGTCAATCAGGAAATTCGTTGATTGGTTCAAAAGGCTGTTCCTGTAGCACCGACAAAACCAGCAAAAGGCTTCTGGAAGTACACTGATAAGGCTGAAACCTGTCCTTTAATTGTTGTCAAGGCTAATCTTTTATCTAAGCCTGACTGAAGAAAAAAAGAGAATTCTCTCTACCAAATATCTGCGAGGATGTCATCTTCTGGCCTCACACCACGCAATGTAAGCCTTCCAAACCCTGTGATAAACCTTTCTGGTGACCACCTTCCTGGCATTCACCAATGTAGTTACCACTGGTCCTGAGACACCATGATCTCCGAGCACCCTGGCTTCAATAGCCACGCCATCAAATTCAGCGAGCGTAAATTCGGTGGAATATAGGCCCCTGTGACAGTAGGTCGAGCCGGAGCGGAAGGCTTGCCTACTGCTAATCTCACTACTTTCGGGTATCAAGCCCTCCTGGTCCAGGCCGGAGATATCAGAATGACTGATGTCATCTCTTTCTCGGACCCTGCGCAAAAGATGTGGCAGAAGAGGAATTGGGGGAATGCATAAATCAAAGAGAACTGAGTCCAGGGAACTACCAGAGCATCTATCCCGATCGCAAGTGGATCTCTTGCTCTGGATACAAGCTGCTGAATCTTGCAGTTGAACCTGGATGCCAGCAGGTCTACATCCAGCGTACCCCACTGCTGGCAAATCTGCATAAACACCTTTGGGTGCAGAGACCATTCTCCTGGCTGTATCTGTTGGCGGCTGAGATAGTCCGCTTTCCAGTTCTCTACCACCAGAATGTGGACAGCAGACAGCACTGGCACATGCCTTTCTGCCCATAATAACACATGACTGACCTCCATGCGGGCCAGACGACTCTTGGTGCCACCCTGATGGTTGACATAGGCCACAGCTGTGGCATTGTCGGTTTGCACCCTTACCGGGTGACCCTGTAACTTTGATGTCCAATAATTCAGCGCAAGGCGTATTTCCCGCAGCTCTAGTAGATTGATGGGCAATCCCTGTTCCTTCAGAGTCCATTTCCCCTGGACTGTGGAACTTTCCATGGCTGCGCCCCACCTGGAAAGACTGGCATCTGTGGTCACTACCTTCCACGACAGTGGAAGAAAAGACTTTCCCTGTACCAGATTCTGGTCTGCTAACCACCAGATGAGACTTCCTCACGCGTTTGGGGTTATGATCATGCAGGAATCCGAAGCCTGCATCTCCCTGCTCCATGCAGACAGAATGTTCTGCTGCAATGCCCTGGAATGGAACTGGGCATACAGAATTTCCTAAAATGAGAAAACCATCCTTCCCAGAAGACTCATACAGAGTCAGACAGATGGGTGTCTCTTTTGGCTTACCTGCCGAACCTGATCCTTTAGGGCCTTGACCCTTCTTGGAGGCAAGAACACTCTTGCCTGGACTGTGTCCATGATAAGGCCTAAGTATTCCAGATTTTGAACCGATTTTAGGGCCGATTTCTCAGAATTTATGATCCATCCGAGATGTTCCAGGTATTCGACCGTAAAGGTCATGTTTCTTATCAAAATTTGCAGTGATTGATCCCTGAGTAGGAGATCATCTAAATAGCCTGCAATCAAGATCCCTTGAGAACTTAGAAGACCCAGTACGGGTGCCAGGATCCTTGTGAAGACCCGTTGTGAGCCCAAAGGGCAGAGCTACAAACTGAGAATGTTGTTCCTCTATGACAAAATGCAAAAGCCTTTGATGAGGTTGAAAAATTGGCACATGCAGGTATGCATCCCTGATGTCTATGGGTGCCAGAAAATCTCTTTCTTGGAGAGAGGTCACGACAGAGCAGTCTGATTCCATTCGAAAGGGCCATACTGAGAGGTTATGGTTCAGTGCTCTTAGATCCAGAATTGGTCTTATGTCACCAATTGGCTTTGGAACCGTGAACAGATTTGAATAAAACCCTGTTCCCCTTTCGGGAACTGGGACCTCCATGATCACCCCCTTCCGACTTAAACGGTCTAGTGCTTAAAGTAATAAGGCCTTTCTTGAAAGGTCCGTGGGAACGCTGGACCTCACAAATCTTTGAGGAGGGTAACTGTATATTCCAGCCTGTACCCCTGAGACACTGTGGAGATGACCCACCTGTGCTGAATTAGCATTTCCCACAATACCGCAAACTGCAGCAACCTTCCCCCCACCCGCAGGAGTGGGGGCGTCCCTTCATAAGGAAGATTTGGTGCCAGCATTAGCGGATTTTTGGACCCACGGCCTCTTTTGGAGTTGGTCCTGTTGTTTTGGAGATGGTCCTGCCCATGCTCACCCCCGTGGAAGAGAACACACAGAGCAGCACACCTATGCCCTCTAGTGGGCAAAAAAAGCATTGCAAGCAAAAGTTGTTTCTTTTTTTTTCCAAAAGCTTCCCTTGGCTTGTGCAGCTATAGGAAGAGAAACACAGAGCAGAAAACCCATGCCCTCTAGTGGACAAAGCAAGCATAGCAAGGAAAACTTTTTTTATTTATTTATTTTTTTTTTAAAACATGTCATCCTAGATACAACTGCAGGGGAATACATAATAAATGAACCCTGGTTTTTCACAGGGTCACTTACCACTCCCGCCGCAGAACAATAACCTAAGCCAGAGGTCCAGCCTTCACCCATTGTGGCGGGTTCTGTCACACGGACCTTCAAGGACCCTTTTAGCATGAGGGTCCACTCACTTGGACCAGTACAGCACCCTGCAAGAATCCCTTAGCCCTGTGGTGTCCAGGATTCCACTACGCAGGGTCCAGCACCCAAAGGTTGCATTACAGGCAAAACCTTGTTGTTGATAATTTAATCTTCTTTACGAGGCTTGGGTACCATTGATCTTAGCATAGTAGCTTTTTGAAATGGATCCAATCTAGAAATACTGTCCCTTGATTTTTATGAACCTGTGCTGGATACAGCATGGACACTCACAAACAGTTCAACAAATGATAATTCACCTATTTAGACACTGGCAAAAAAAAAAAAACTGGATTACTTCCTGTATGTGAGGAGTTATATAGGGGATCACTTCTGTTTTTGGTTATTCTACCGGTGTCCATTCACCTATAGGTGGCACATAAACCAGGTAGTAATGTATATGGCTGCTCTGTGTCCCATGATGTACGAAAAAAGAAAAAGAGTTTCTAAAGCATTTGCTTTGCTGCCATTATGTATAATATCATGACCACTAGGTGGAGCTGTTCAGTTGAAATCTCATGCACTTCTATAATTCTAGTTTGTTTTCTTTATCATTAGCCCATGTAGGGGTCTGGCAGCTCCAATGTGTGACGGTAAATGCCAATAGACAGAGAGAAAGCAGGTTCTCTGCGCAGAATGAGTTAAGCCTATACATTTAACTAAAGATTTCTAGAAATATACAGTAATAATAAACCATACATTTATTTTCCCTTTAAAGCAGACAGTTTCTGCAGAATGTATAGGATTGTAATGGGTTTATTTCCATCCTGTTGTTGTAATCTGGGTTAAGATAACTTGCATGGAGGGCTTTTCCTGTTAGGAAGGCAGATCTATGCCTGGACTCTTTCTCCCTTCTTCCCGGGACTGGAAACAAATGAGACATTGTATAGTTGGGTATTGTGTTCCGAGAGGTCCTGTGCACTCAGCAGGGAAGTAGATGGGCCCCAGTATAAACACATGCTAGAGGAAAGTCTGGCCACTTCACACACTTTAAAACCCCAAACCTATGCTATCAGCACGGAGTTTAATTAAAAGTCGCAGTACAAGCTGGAAAACTCATGATAGCAAGAATAAGGATGTGATGTCCCTGCAGGTCATCATGCGTCACAGGTAGTCATCAAATGCAATTATTTTAGCAAATGTAAAATGCCAAATACCTTTTCTTATCAGCAGTATATAGTCTTGTGACTTCTATTAGTGTCCGGTCGAGCACTGGTTAAGGCTTGTAGGAGGAGTTTTCATTCTCCTCTGACTGTCCTATGAGGCTGCAGGACCCCTCATCCCTGGCCCTGTGCTGATCACATGCACCCTCCCAAGAAAAAAAAAAAACTCTCTAGCAATACACACCAAACTGAGCATGTGCAGAGTGACTCCAAAGGTTCTGTCTTATCAGGAGATGGATTGGGGACAGTAAAAGAAGGGGAGGATCAGAGAAGACAGGATCAAACCCCTTAGGTTCCACAGTGAGTATAACAAGCATGCTTTACTGCATATACACACTGATTTTACTGTTGTGAGTTTAGTAGCACTTTAAGTGAAAATACATTCAAAACCTTTTGTTAGTTATGGATAGAGTGGGGAAGGGTGAGAACCTCTCCCAGGCTTTTATTGCTTTTTAAGCCTAGCTGGGAACTCTCCAGAAGAGATCTCTTCTTGAGACTCTGGCTAATTAAGTGTGTAGGCAGGTGCAGTTTACTTTCTCCACTGAAGGTGGCACTCAACAGCAGCGGCTCTGCAACTGGAGAGGAAGTTAGGAGGAACCTGGCTCTTCTATGGTCTCCTTGGTCACTGGGGAAGCGATCCGGTTGGATGATGTTGCCCCATGTGACTCTGGCAGCCATCTTGGCTAATGCAGAGCCTATTTAAGGTACTGGTTCTCAGATTTGGTGTGCTTTATGCAAGTGTGTAGTGCAGGGAAAGTTACAGCATTTGTTAGGGACAGTACTAGTGGTAGAGAAAGGTTCCTGATGAGGGGGGGAAGCATAGGGTTGCATCTCTTATGGACATCTTCCCGATTGGGCACGAAAATGGCCAGGCCACATTCTGCTCCTCTCTACAGACACTGTAATTCAGTCTGGAACCTGCACTGTTCATGTTGCTGTAACCATGAGTGCACCTGGTTGGGCAGTCTTTCCACTTGTTTACAATACAATACAAGTACAATACAAGTTTATTATTGCAACTGACTGTGAATTATAGCAGCGGCTCCACATTGCACCCCACCTACAATTGTTCATGCCAGATATCTGGGCCACTGGGAGTTCCGTTTAGCTCTGCTGCTACAGTCCGACAGGAGTAGCAATAGGGTTGAGGTCCTCTTATTGTGTAACATAGCATCATTTTTCATGGAGGGTAAAGCTGAAATAATGAGAGCCATTGGTTGACAAGTATGTGAAAAAATGGGCACTAATGAGGAAAACAGACATAGTCGGTCATTAGCCCCTAGACATCTCCTGAGAATATTTTATGTTCACCTTGCATAATCCCCTTAAAGCCAAAACTTTTTTTATAGTGTAGCCACTCTGTCATAAATCTTGTCTTGGTGGGTGGTAGACAGCTCATCCAGATTTATATTCTGTTTGCACGTTTGTATTTCCCCCTATACTCAGTTATTTCTCTCTGCTGCTAGTAGGTTTCACTGGTACCTCTGGCAATAGAGTACGATGTCAAAATAATACTGGCGCTGTTGTATGTAGGCAGGTGCAGTCCACTTTCTCCCATTAAGGTGGCGCTCAACCGCAGCAGCATTGCAGAGGTTCCAGTTGGATGCTGGTCACTCATGTAACTCTGGTGGACATATTAGGTGTGGCAGAGTCTATTTAAGTCTGGTGTTTCGGCATGCATTCACTTGGGGATAGTGTAGGGTCAGGTTACCCATCTGCCAGGGACAGTATTAGCAGCAGGGAAAGGTTCCAGACAAGTAGGCAAAGCTTAGAGCTCTACATTCTCCTTAGACAACTTCCAGTTTGGGTTCAGAATGGCCAGGCTGCATTCTGCCCCACTAGACAGATGCTGTCAATTCGGCTGAAACCTGCTCTGCTACACGCTGTTGGCATTCATAAGTGTTTGTGGTTGGGCCTCCTTCTACCGGGCTTGTTGTGAACTGTTTTGCCTTTATTTCAATACAATTTCCATCTTGAGAAATCTTGAGGAGGAGGAACTCAGGAGAGCCTGGGAAAGCTTCAAGAGGACCATTGAGGCTGCTGCTTGTGTTAGAGATACTACTACTGCTTCTGTAAAAGGTCTGGATGGAGTCTGTGAGTCTGCAAGTCAATAGGGGGTTAATAATCCCCTACCCCTCTCTCCATGTGTTGCTGTGAGAAATAAAATCTTTTAAAATTCTGAAAAAAAATTGACTGGTGCCCAATGTTTCTCAATCCCGCATTTCTAGCCATGAACTCAGCTCTGGGTAAATGTCAGCCCATCCTGCCACTGAGGGTCCATCACACGCCTCCAGGGGTTGGTGGGGTAATACAGTATTTTTGGAAGGATTGGCAAAGAGTTAGAATGCCCATCATATTTTACTGTTGTGTGTTCCCTTTGGGGAATTCTCTTTGTCCTGGTAAACATTGTCACTGGGACTGAAAGCAAGTAAAAATCTAAAATTTTGAGATGTCACCAGGACAGGGATGGAGGGGAAATCTTCTGATGAGGACACTTATTCTGATGTCAACTATCTATGAGAGAACCCATCAGCACAGGAGTGCTATGGAGGACACGGGGGGGGGGAACACTCACCTGTCTGAATGTGTCAATCCCTCACCAACTCGAATAGTGAGATGTCGCTCACTTACTAGTGACTCACATTTTGCAGCATTTTTGGTAGTTAGGGAGCGATGCCTCATTGATCTGGCCAGCGAAGGAGGGACACCTACAAGCAGGTCAGTGTTCACCCTACCCATTTTAGCGATCCTGTTGTTGATGAGTTCTCACCAGTAACAGGATTACAAGTGTACCATGAACCTGAAGCCTAGGACACATAGGCCGAATGTCGGGTGGCATTGGCCGGTTCAATAGAAACTGGCCAACATTCGGCCCATGTGTGCGACAGCAAGTCCGATAGAAGCCGGCCGTTCGGCTGGCTTCTGTCCAAGGGTCATAACCAAAAAAGGTCTGCTGACTGGCTCCCAATCGGCGGTCTCAGCCAATGGCTGAGAGCGCTGACTGGAGTGTTCTTGGGGGGGGGAAGCTGTCCCCCTGTCAGAACACAATAGCACACTAGGGGAGATGGCTGTACTATCGGATTGTTAGTACAGCGGCTCTGACCTGAGCTATCAGTTTTTGTGGCTTAAGAGGCTTAAAGGTTTTTGACTTAAAGTGGAGTTCCATACACTTTTACAACTCTTCAGCATCCCTCACTAAACTGTGCACTGTAAACAAATTGGATATTTTAAAAAAAAATTTCTCAGCACCTACTGTATATCTGCTGTATTCATTTTTCACTTCCTCCTCCCTGGCCGTGGCCCATCGCATAATTTCCTGTTTGCAATGCCTTCTGGGAAGGGGCGGCAACTTCCTCTGACACTGCCGTTGCTATGGAAACCTGACCTGAAACCTATTACACTGCTTGTGCTGCACTGAGCATGTGCGAGATCTGCAAGGATGAGATCCAGGAAGAAATACAGTCTGGCTTCAGATGCCCACACTTAAGTTGGCCACGGCCTGCTGTAAGTTTATAAAATAACAAACTACTGCTATAAACTAACAAAACAGACCTTAGTTTACAGACTAACTTTACTAGAATACATTAAGCTTGTGTATTATAGGGGTATTTTTATTTAAAAAGTATAATTTCGGCCAGAACACCACTTTAGGAGATTTCCCTCACTCCGGAGGGATTTTTTCTTGCTTCCTTTTATCTCTAAAGGACAACAACAGAAGAGAAATCTTCTCTATTTCATCGAAAATGAAAACAAAGGATTGAGCTTTAGGTATATTTAAAGTGGAACTCTGGGTATTTCATTTTTTACACGAGGGCAGGCGGGGAAGATTGGAAAATAAATTTGACCTGTCTTGGAAAAACAAAGGACACTTGAAGGAATGTAGAAGAAAGGAGTTTTAGTGACTCCTCTTAACTGCTGTTTGACTAGACTGTTTAGTCGCAGTTCTTCTATAGGTCTCGAACACTTTCCAGCCAGTACATGTTAAACAGTTTAGTGAGAGCTGTGCATTTCCACTTTGGCTAATGTTAAAGATATGGCTAGTCCAAATCTGAGAAGAAAAAAATCTTCAAACACTTCACCAGCAACTAGTAGGTGGAGTACAAACATTACTGTAATGGTAAATATTATGTAATACCCCCCATGACAGAGCAGATGTGTGAACTTGTTTAAAACTTTTTATGTGAAGTTTTACAAGTTTATATTCGACATTCCGAATCCTCTGCCAAGCTGTTGCGTTGGTCATAGCTTTGGACGCAATCACAAAACACAATGCCTTTATTTATACTGGGCACAAGTCCACACACAAGAGTATTTTTATTTTTTTTAAGTGAGAGGCTTCGTTTATTTTGAAATGCGTTAAGAATGACCACGCGGAGATCTGACCCAAGTTCACTAAGCATTTTAAACATTTAGGTTTGCTAGTTCCATTTAAGGCCTCATTCACACAGGCGCCCATACAGTATGAATATGCTACCTGCACACAGCTTCTGCCCAGTTGCGCTGTGTGAACCATGGCACCTGTGTAAATGAGGCCCCAAGCTCTGAACAAACAGCTGAATATGTTATTGAATTACATACTGAACATGAGAGCTGTTTTACCTGTCAAAGGATTTGTATTTTAATCCATCGAGTCCTGAGATTTACATACACTATATTACCAAAAGTATTAGGACGCCTGCCTTAACACGCACATGAACTTTTTTTTTTTTTTTTTTAAACAATTTTTATTGTCACATACGAAAAAGTATACAGTGAACACATGAAAGTTGACATAGTTATACATACATTTCAAGTATACCAGAACATATTACTCTGAGAACAGAAATAGGTGCAGGACTCAAACATCTACATTTCTCATGTTTCCTTGTTCGCATATGACCCTAAATGAACATGTGTATATATATAAATATAACAAGAGAGAAAAAATAAAAACAGCTAAATAAACCCAAAAATGTTACCAGAGTGTACTTCCCGTCCCTCAATAAAGTACATATTCAATAATGCTCTTGAAGCAAACCAATGCTGAAGAAAGAAGGTCACGGGAACCCAGCTGAGTATCCCTTTGCCTTAACTTTTACCAAGCATTTAAATTGTTTGGGATCCACTCATGCTCTGTTTATGGGCTTGTAGCCACTGTGTCAGATGAATCCACCCATCTATACCATAATTGTCTAAATTTCTTTGGGCATCCTCTATGTCATCTCATATAGTGTGATATCAAAATTAACTATTTTTTTCCACGCTATTAATTCAAAGGTAGTAGTACGTACCCAATTTATCGCTATTAATTTTCTGACATAAAAGTATAGGAGCCTCAAGAAAAGCTTTGCACATGAACTTTAATGGCATCCCAGTCTTAGTCCGTAGGGTTCAATATTGGGTTGGCCCACCCTTTTGTAGCTATACAGCTTCAACTCTTCTGGGAAGGCTGTCCACAAGGTTTAGGAGTGCTTTGTGACAGAGCTACACTATATTACCAAAAGTTTTGGGTCGCCAGCCTTCACACGCACATCAACTTTAATGGCATCCGAGTCTTAGTCCATAGGGTTCAATATTGAGTTGGCCCACCCTTTGCAGCTATAACAGCTTCAACTATTCTAGGAAGGCTTTCCACAAGGTTTAGGAGTGTGTCTATGGGAATGTTTGACCATTCTTCCAGAAGCACATTTGTGAGGTCAGGCACTGATGTTGGACGAGAAGGCCTGGCTCGCAGTCTCTCCTTTAATTCATCCCAAAGGTGTTCTATCGAGATGAAGTCAGGACTCTGTGGAGGCCAGTCAAGTTCCTCCACCCAAAATTTGATCAGCCTTGCCATTAAGGACCATGCTTTGTGCACTGGTCCAAATCATTTGGTGGAATTATGGAGCGGGCTTGTTTTTACAGGGTTTGGGCCTGGCCCCTTAGATCCAGTGAGGAGAACTCTTAAGAAGTCAGTTTACAAAGACATTTTGGACAATTTCATGCTCCCAACTTTGTGGGAACGGTTTGTGGATGGTCCCTTCCTGTTCCAACATGACTGCGCACCAGTGCACAAAGCCCAACTCTGGCCTCTGATCCCCCTGCCTCTGTTTGCTCCCTGACCCCCCCCCATTCTCCATGTTGTAACCAGCCTTACACAGGTCCTCTTCGCCCTCTTATTCCTCCAATTGTGGGCGGATCTCAAATGCTGCAAAGAGCAGTGCCATTTATTAATGCAGCACCACTCTCTGCATCTTTCTTCGGTGAGTCCAGAAGTCCAGAACGCAAAGGCAATCCAGCAATCTGACTGGTGTTGTCCAGCACTGACTCATCCTCCGTGGTATTCGGCATTGAGAACGCAAGATTGTAGCACCAGGCTGCTTTTTTTATATTTTCATGTTTTGCACACAAGCTGGAGTTGGGCTTTAGACTAAGGTTAACTTGGTAATGTATCCATTTTGAGGCATAATATTTTAATACTTATGCCCCGTACACACGGTCGGACTTTGTTCGGACATTCCGACAACAAAATCCTAGGATTTTTTCCGACGGATGTTGGCTCAAACTTGTCTTGCATACACACGGTCACACAAAGTTGTCGGAAAATCCGATCGTTCTGAACGCGGTGACGTAAAACACGTATGTCGGGACTATAAACGGGGCAGTGACCAATAGCTTTCATCTCCTTATTTATTCTGAGCATGCATGGCACTTTGTCCGTCGGATTTATGTACACACGATCGGAATTTCTGACAAAGGATTTTGTTGTCGGAAAATTTTATGTCCTGCTCTCAAACTTTGTGTGTCGGAAAATCCGATGGAAAATGTTGGAGCCTACACACGGTCGGAATTTCCGACAACAAGGTCCTATCACACATTTTCCGTCGGAAAATCCGACTATGTGTACGGGGCATTACTGTTTTCTATTCCAAGGATTTCAGAGAGAACTTTGGTCAATTTCTGTTTTTCATACTTACCACTAAATTAATGTCATCAAGGACTGCCTATCACAGTCACAATGCTGGCTTCAGATTTCCAGTATGCATTTTAGACATTATATTGATTTTAGTTCTGAAATGTTATGATCCATGTAACTTTATAAAAATTGTGGAACATCTTTGATCTCCTTTATGCAGCCTCTTGCAATGGCGTCCCTAGGGGGGGGGGCCAGAGGGGGCCCTGACCCCCCCAACATTATGCTGTGCCACACCATGTGCCCCCAATTTTAAAAAAAATGTAAAAAAAAAAAGGAAATGTCTTTTTGTTTGCATTCGTAGCTGATGCGCCGAATCTTACTCGGGCCGCCGCTGGAGTAACACAGTCTCTATTGAGAGGGAGAGCGTCCCCAGTCAGCTCCTGCGGGTGATTCCTCTCCCCTCCCTCTGCTCATTGACACTGCATAATGTGAGCGCTCACACAACCACGGCCGCCCAATCTGCTCCTTCCCCTGCATCCTCATTGGTAGGGAGAAGAGCGAGTTGCATGAAGGACTCCACCAGGACTTTCAGTTACTGAAAAAACAGACTGATTTATCCCATCTTTAGGACTGTAAATTCCAAGAGATGCCAGACCAGCGCTGTCAATAACAGGGGCAGGACAGCAAGAGGAGGCTGGGGAACCCCACAGTGGCAGAACACCAGGGCCCGGTGGCAAGACAACCTTTGCAACCCTGATAGTTCTCCAACTGCTTTGGACCCTTATATTTTCTTATATATGCTGGTGACATATATCTCTTGTTTTCTGCCACCCTGGGGGGCCCCAATACAGTAGGAAGGGAGCTCACTGCAGAACATGTGAAAGGGCCTGTTGTGGGATCGTAGTAAAGGGCCCCAGGGGATATATATATATATATATATATATATATATATATATCATTGCATTTTATAGTTGCCCCCCTACTTTTGTCCCTGTCCCCCCATGTGCCCCCCCCAAATATGAAATCTGGAGACGCCACTGGCCTCTTGGTCCTAAATATGAGTATATTTATAAGAGTTATTTTTATTTCATTCTTTTTATACTGAAATTCCATCATATCCAGTATGTTAAATCAGAATTATGGAAAATTGTTGACACATACTATAATTGTTGACACCATAATCTCTCTTTCCTGGCTCTCCCTCTGTATATTTACAGGGTCAGTTCTGCCCTCTATTCCCTTTAGCACAACATCTCAGTAGATGATGAAAGCCCCTCTGTTATTGTCCAACAAAGTTCCCCTCCCATCAGTGTTTTACTCACAATGTACACCAGGGAAGAAAATTATGTTAACATGAATGATAACCAAGAAAGGAAAAGATGAGGCATTAACTACAGCAGGTACAGTAAGTATGGATCCGTATTCCACATTCCTGGCTCACCTTGTGTCAGCATACTTATGGGATCTGTGTAGCAATACAAAAGGGTGGGGGGAAAATACAACAAAATGAACAAAATAATTTTATTATAAGATAAGGTTGGGGAGAGAACAGAGTCATCATAGGAATGAGCCACATGAACTTTAAAGGTAGTGTTAGGAGTACTCTATCTCGCTGCGTAACACATGGCCTCTACCAACATTTTGGTGAACACAGCCCGCAACATTGCCATATCTATAGTGGAATGAGCTTTTACTTACACTGGAGGGGAAAGATCCACAGAGGTGTATGCTGGCTGATAGTCTTGATGATCAAAGATGAGATGATTCTTGAAGTGGCTGCCATCTCCCTCCTCAGACCCCTGGGAAGAATGAAGAACCTGTCTGTTCTGATAGTTTTCTTTTCTATCCAAGTAAATTGAAAAAAATTACACAGTTCAAATGTTTTCACAGGGAGATCTTCTGAGGAGGAGCACAGGGGTGCAAAGGATGGAAGAACAGTTTTGAAAATAAAATAAACTTTATTGAGGAAGGCAGGAGAATGCTTTAGCACAGCCCTGTTCAAGATGATTTGACAATACGTCCCTCAACAGAAAGACAAAGAAAGCTTGTAGCTTGGAAACTCTGCAGACCAAGGAAAAACAGAAGAGACAGATGCCATTAGAGAGTTGACAGCCCAACAGATCCTTGGTATGACCAAAAGTGTGAATATACTGAACCTTTAGCTTGCTATGACTTTAATCTAGATATAATGGTGACTTAAGAAAACCAAGGACATTGGCTAATGAGGGATTTTGACAGTCCTCATCCCCTAACTTGTCAAACTCTTGAAATTTCTACCACACTCTATTGTAAATTGATTTCATGGCATTCCCTCTAGTTTTGAGGAGGGTGCTAATAACCGAGGATGAAAGAACTGAATCCTGAAGCTTTCCATCCTATTCAAATTGCTTACATTGGGGTGTCTCAACTTCCCTTGGCTGTCAAGACCCTTTTTGCATGGAAAAAGTTTCAGTAGACATTCTATCATTTCTTAGAGAAGAGGAAATCATGGAGAAACCAAGAGAAAACATCCTCACCCAAAATCAGGGTAGAGTAGAGATACAGCATTCAAAAGTTCCACAAATATGAGATGACATCATGGCCTAGAGGTTTTCAGCAATAAAACTGGCTGTACAACCTCAGAAAGCAGGCATTGTTGGAAGATGCCATGGGGTTCATGTCTGGCATCCCCCATTGATAGAAAATGTGTTATTGTTGTTATTCACTGATCATTTGTCCTTGCTGATAAAGTAAAAACTGAGAGTGTCAGCTGGAGTGTGCTCTGGTCCTGGAAGGTTGTTTATTTTTTCAACCTGACTATACCACCATGTAACTAAGTATGCCACTGTTAAATCCTTCAGAAGAATCTGCACCCGGGAAAAAATATGTGAAGGAGACATAGACAACTAGTGCCTCCCTGATGGGAGTTGTAAGCGACTGCAGTCTTGTCAATTTGACACAGTGGACTCGGATGACAGTTAGAAATGATCTGAGAGCCTCCAGGGCTGCCTTGAGTTGCAACAAAATTTGACTGGGTCGGGTTCAGTCCTTGACACCTTCCCTGGGCATGGAGGACTAACAATGCATCCCCCGACCAGCCCCAAAGATCCTTTTTACACATAACAGTGATCTAGCCTACAGGTGTGCCAGGGGCCTGGCACGGTCCAGAATAGCCAAAATTTTCCACAATGCCAGTCTGTTCCTGACTGTGGCCTGAAAAAAGATCATGTGACTTCAAGAGGATCTGTTCCATTTACAAAGTATACTCACTTAGAAGAAGAAAGTATTAACAGCGCTTAGTGTGAATAAAATATTCACCAATATGAAGCCTCGAATAGTGCAAATGTAACCTATTTCAACTCAAACCATATTATTTAATATGGTTTGAGCTGAAATAGGTGACTTTTGCACTATATGGGGCATCATATTGGTGAATATTTTAATCACACTAAGCACTGTTAATACTTTCTTCTTCGAAGTGAGTATACTTTGTACATGACTTTTGATTTAATAATAGCGGCTGGAAGTGCACAAATAATTACTTTTCCATTTTTGAGCTCTGGAATCAGAGACCCTCATCACCTCTGATATTTTGTTCTTATTAGGCTTTGTTCCATTGTAGAAGGAAGCAAAATTGCCTTTGCTGAAGAAGTATAACCAACTCACTGCTAGAATTGTAGAAGATATGAGGCTAACAAGGTTTATGCAGTATCTCATTGACATTGAAATTCAACTGCTCATTCTGCTGGCTGGTCCTCTGTATTATTTTGGATATCTTGTGAGAGGGCAAGATGATTCTGTTCTACAGAGAATCAAATTTCATTTCTAAGTACTCCTAAGTGTTAACAGGCTGAAGTTGACTCTTTTGGTGATTTATAAGCCAGCTAAACCTGGACAGAGTTTCCAGCACTATCTCGCTCTGTAACAAAAAAGGGTCTTTGAGGTTGCCAGAACACAAATATCTTTGAGTAGCGAAATATCCTCACACTGGGGTTGAATTCAGTCCAAAAAAGGTAAACACCAGAACTGGTAATGCTGGTGAAAACTTGTGAACCTCAGATACTGCTGATGACTGGTTGATAGTGGGGATATGGACATAGACATCAGCTAGATCTATTGTGCTGCTTTCCAGTGTGTCCTAAAGAATTATCATAGGGGAAGATAGGAACTGGCATCTCAAATTTGATTGTGAGTTCTCTTGTTCTGGCAAACTGGCTGCTATCAACTTCTTCAATCCCAGAGTAATGGGCCCAATTTGAAAACAATACCTTCTTGATGGCCTTTTTGAGGTTCTTACTAAAAATGATCTTCCCAGAAAAATGCACAGAGCAATAAACCTTGATTGGATACTGAATTGGTTTCCCAATGCTTGAGCCATAGGGCACAATGAACAGTGACTAAGTAAGCCATTTTTTGCACTCTTAAATGGCTAAGATTGACAGCTGTTTCTACGATAAAGCCTGAGGCAACCTTGATCTCCTGTAATGCTCTGAAGATCAATTTTCTAGGAACATCAGAGGTGAGAGCAGTCTCAATGTTAGTAGTCCAAACCTGCAGAGCTTGGGAGACTATGGCTAGGGCCAATAATGGTCTGCAGGCTGCCCCCCCAGAGGTGTAAATCCTCTTCAAGCTGGAATCACACCATCAGTCCATGAGGTCTTTAAAGAGCAAGCTTGGCCTTTTTGTCAGGCACAACCTACTCTTCCTCAATCAATTCTTTAATTTCAAACATAGACGGGAAGGACTGAATCTCTATTTTTAGACAAGGAAAGTGCTTTATTAACTTCTGGGGAAGGGTCCTCCACCTCTTTTTCCCAACCTATAGCTTACTTTACAGCTGTGGAAGGTTTGTTCAGCTAACTGGAACAGGTCCATGCACACGGCTTGTTTTTTGAACCAGGTATACATTTTGTGGACACCCTATTGTCCAGCTTCCATGTGAATTCTCTCGGCCATATCGAGGTACTGAGCCTTTGCCAGGTCACTAAATAGTCAAGGGGGAACATAATTCTGCTGTACAATATACCATCCCTCAGACGAGGCAGGACCACTATCTCAGCACTTTGTTGATTTCTGTTCTTCGATCTTTCTCTTGGACTGGGACACTGTCATAACTGTATCAATTTAGGGGTGTGACCACTGAATCCACTCTGTGTCTTTGCCCACTCATACTTTTCCAGTATATGGATGAGGCTCACCTGAGGCTTACACTTAGGTCTTCCCTACTGCTTGACTCCTGGCAGTGGAACATTCTAGCATAACAGCTTTCACTGTGTATGGGTTGAGCAGTCTTTCCAAAGATGACAAACTCAAAAGCCCAAGCGTGAGGATGATGACTCTGTCCACCTTGGAGTTGGTGTTTCCTTCTCCATGAGGGGGACATCCCTTCTTTGACCCTTCGAAGAGTATTTCTGTCTAAACTTCAGCACAAAAAACTCTGTGGGGAGCAGAGCCATTCTTTCTGTCAATTTCCGAAAGGCCACCTCTTATGGAGCTGTCTGTTTGGTTGCAGATTGGTCTATCAATTTTCCACCTGTGTTGGCCATTGGGCCTTAAGAGCACCTCTGGTCCTGACACACTTTAACTGTTTCTATTAGTTGTCTGACAGCAGTCCATCGACAACATTTTTATTCAGCCCTCTGTCCACATCAGCGCAGCTATGCAGTTCTACTCAGCTTTTTTAGCTACTGCGTAGCTCTGTTAATACATGTTTAGTACAACCCACATGCTGACATAAACACCAGGGCCACTAGACACGTGCGCTCATGCACATCCCACTCCCACCTTGCCTTCCTCACCCTCCTCCTTCTCCTAGTCTCAGGTGACATTTCTCCTAATCCTGGTCCGCCATTTTCCAAATGCAAGCCACATATCCAATACCCCTCCCCCTCTGGCAACCACCACAATCCACTCAGTTTAATTTCTATTCCCCTGCTTCCTCAAAGCAGCCCACCAATCTCATGTGCCCTTTTGAACGCCTGCTCCATCTGTAACAAGCTAACATCTGTACATGACCTCTTCATCTCTCATGGCTTGAACATACTCGCCAGAACAGAAACATGGCTTCAAAATTTTCACTCAGCTTTCCCTCCAAGCAGCAAACAATTACTTGTAGAAACCTTCGCCACTTTAACCCTTCTCTTCTCTATTCTGCTACTGACCACCTATATGACATAATCTCTCCCCTGTCCTGTCCTGACCTGGCCACTTCTGTCTACAACAGTTCACTCTCATCATCACTAGATGCACTTGCTCCTCTAACCACACGCAGAATCAGGCCCCGACCGTTACAACCCTGGCAAACTGACAACACTAGAAATCTCAAGAGACATTGCCGTGCTCTTGAACGACTGTGGTGTAAAACCAAATGCCTGCAAGACTTCACCCTATATAAATCTGCCCTTCTAAAATACAATTCATGCCTCCATGCTGCCAAACAAGCCTACTTTGTCCCTCTTATTAATTCCTTCTACTTCATCCAGTCCCCGTCGGCTCTTCTCAACCTTTAGCTCTCTGCTCCGTCCACCACCCCCTCTACCCACTAACTCACTCACTGCCCAAGAGATTGCCAATCACTTCAAAGACAAGATCGATGCAATTCGTGAGGACATCTCCACTGGGCGTACGTCTTCCCCACCCATCATACCTTGCC
This sequence comes from Lithobates clamitans, assembly GCA_037952925.1. Classification (NCBI taxonomy): domain Eukaryota; kingdom Metazoa; phylum Chordata; class Amphibia; order Anura; family Ranidae; genus Lithobates; species Lithobates clamitans. The sequence goes on along the minus strand of JBBGZY010000964.1, from coordinate 2,309,225 downwards.
TAGCAGCACATTCAACACTCTCCTCTTTTGAATTGGCTACTACGGAAGAGGTTACAAAAATTTTCTCGGATGCCCACCTAACCAATTGTCCCTTGGATCCTGTTCCCTCACAACTACTACAGTCACCCTCTTCTTCTATCCTATGCTCCCTCACCCACATCTTCAATCTCTCCCTCTCTAGTGGCATTTTCCCCTCCCCTCTAAAACATCACTCCCATTCTTAAAAAGCCCTCACTGGACCCTACCGACCTGAACAACTTAAGACCCATCTCATTGTTCCCATTCACCTCTAAACTTCTAGAACGCTTAGTCTACAACCGTCTTAGCTCCTATCTCAATGAAAATAACCTTCTTGGCCCCTTACAGTCTGGCTTTCGCTCGCAGCACTCCACGGAAACTACCTTACTAAAACTCACTAACGATTTACTAACTGCTAAAACCAACAGCCAGTACTCCATACTCCTACTACTTGACCTCTCTGAGGCCTTTGCTACTGTTGACCACCCGCTCCTTCTCAATAAACTACATTCCCTTGGCCTCCGAGATTCTGCTCTATCCTGGTTCTCTGCCTATTTATCACAGCACTCCTTCAGTGTCACCTACAACTCTGTCTCCTCCTCTCCATTGCCCCTTTCTGTGGGGGTCCCCCAAGGCTCGATTCTTGGACCCCTTCTCTTCTCTATCTACACCTCCTCCCTTGGTCACCTAATAACTGCCCACGGCTTCCAATACCACTTATACGCCGATGACACCCAAATCTATCTGTCTACTCCTCACCTCACTCCTTCAGTCTCCTCTCGCATTACTAACTTACTAACTGACATATCAGCATGGATGTCACACCACTTCCTTAAAATAAATCTCTCTAAAACTGAGCTATTAATATTCCCCCCCGCCCGTGCCCCCCTCCATGACTTTTCCATCAAAATCAACAATGCAACCATCAGTCCCTCCCCTCACGCCAGGGTACTAGGTGTAATCCTAGACTGTGATTTGTCATTTCAGCCTCAAATCTAATCGCTGTCAAAAGTTTGTAGAATTCACCTCCGTAACATCTCTAAAATTCGCCCTTTTTTAACAAATGAAACCGCCAAGCTCCTCATTCACACCCTTGTTAGCTCTCACCTTGACTATTGCAACTCCCTTCTTATTGGCTTACCTCTCCATAGGCTATCCTCTCTTCAGTCTATCATGAATGCTGCTGCCAGACTTATCCACCTTACCAACCGCTCAGTGTCTGCCAACCCTCTACTTCAATCCCTACACTGGCTCCCAATCACCCAGCGAATTAAATTCAAAATTCTAACCACAACATACAAAGCCATTCACAACTCTGCCCCAAGCTACATCACTAATCTTGTCTCCAAATATCACCCAAATCGACCTCTCCGCTCTTCTCAAGACCTCCTGCTTTCAAGCTTTCTCATCTCCTCCTCCCATGCTCGTCTCCAGGATTTCTCCAGAGCCTCTCCCATCCTCTGGAACTCGCTACCTCCATCTATCCGGCTATCCCCTACTCTTGCTACCTTCAGGCAATCCCTGAAAACTCATCTCTTCAGGAAAGCCTATCACGTCTCCAACTAATTTCCTACCACTTCCACCAGCTCATTCCCCACAGTTACAACCTTTTGTACCACCTGCCACACCCTATTAGATTGTAAGCTCTTCTGAGCAGGGCCCTCTTAATCCTATTGTATTGTATTATAACTGTATTGTCTCCCTTTTATATTGTAAAGCGCTGCGTAAACTGTTGGCGCTATATAAATCCTGAATAATAATAATAATAATAATAGTACAAGTAAAAGTGCAAATTTTGGAATGGATTCCCCACATTTTCTGCCGATGAAGTGGACCCCAAGGCCCTCTTGCTCCTTGGCTACCCATTGCTTCTAAGCTGTTAACTATCGTGTCAGAGAAATCCTATTCTTCAGCTGGGAAGTGCAGGATTCATTTTCTTGCTTCCCCCTGTAAGGTGGTAATGGCCAGTTCTGCCTGCTGACCTGATGTGGGATGCAATATAAGCGGATCAGGCCCCACAATATTTTGGCCCAGTCATCCAAATATTGACCTGGCCCTTTGTACATAGGTAAAGGGGGTACATTTTTGCAGGGACTAGTAGGTTGCCTGCTTTACTATGGAGTAGTATAACCAGGCACTGCTGCCTCGCCTCTCCCATTACCTTTGCCAACTGCAACAGGATGGATAATCAACCAATCAATGATTGGGATGAGTAACTGTAACTTGCAATCTACTAAATAGGACAAAAAAGTGATTAATGCTCCCACCTGTAACTGGTCACTGCAGCAAGGAGCATTGGAAAGGCAACACATAAAAATAACAAAGACATTTCCACACTCAACTTACCGACCAGCATGCGACCAACCAAATTGACCTGTCGAGCAGTATGCATCAAAGACAGGGGTTTAGTTGCACACATTTGCAAATACATGCATAAGCCACAGAGCAAGGCAAGGCATCCCATTTTCTGTGGACCTAAACTCTAGTTTATGTGAGTCTTCAACAATGGAAGCACATGCATTTAGATGGACAGGTGTAGGGCAGATGAACCAGAAGGGAGCCCACCCCTTCTTAAAGGCACGGGGGCACACTGAACACCCAGCCCATAGCACCATGGCAGCAAAGGTGTTAGTGAGCTGCCTGGCCAATATAATTCATAGTACAAAAAGTGGTTACTGCTGACATCCTGTAACTGGTCACTGCAGCAAGGAGCATTGGAAAGGCAACACATATAAAAATAACAAAGACATTTCCACGCTCAATTTACCAACTCAACTTACAAACTTACTAAATAGGTGCAAAGTAGAACCAAAAATGCAAAACAGGGTCAGAAACCCTACAGAGTAATACAAAACACATACCTTCCAACTTTTTGACATGGAAACAAGGGACACCTACTAGCAAAATTATGTAGGCATAGGACACATCCCTGCCACGCCTCCTTGTAGGAGAATTAAACAAAATAATATTAGTTAAACCCACGGGTGCTTTTTTTTTCAATACCATTCCTTTATACTGGCTTTTGGAATTTACAAATGCAGCAATTTTTGGATGAAAGGTTTAGCACTGTGAAACACTTTTTGAAAGATTTATAGAACTATATAGATCAGTCCAAAATGAGGGACAAATGAGGAGAAAAGAGGGACAGAGGGACTTTCTTCCGAATCAGGGACAGTTTGGAGCTATGCAAAACAGATTATGAAAGCTGCACAAGCTTGGATTTTCACAGCAAGGTCTCTGTGGGTCAATCAGGGTAACAGGGCTGCATAGCATAGTCTCTATAAGACTCACAGAGAGTTGAGCTGAAAATCACAACTTCAGGAAAAAGCACAGAACAATGCCACTTGTGGTTATCCCCACAAACAGCAATTGAGACCCGTAGGAGAAAATGAACGGAGGGACTGCATGACTAGGGAAGGAACAGGGGTCAGGGAATGGTCAGTCAGGTCAGTGGTGGGGGCATGGATGTAGCTCTTACCTGATTGGAGGTAGAAGTCAGAAGGGGCAGGGTCCAGAGGTGAGGGTCCTGCGTAGGGGGAGGATTCATCATTATTCCAAGAGGTTAGGAGAAGAGACATCTTACTACCCTCCTGCCCTTGTGTTAGGAGTTAGCACACTAGACAGGTAACGGGCGTATTGGTGTCTATAGTGTTGAGTGAATTTGTTTTGTCTTTGATGTTTTGTTTTTTCAAAATAAATAAATAAATAAATAAAATTCCAAAAAAAAAAAAGGGTAAAACACATTGTGTATAGGTATAATTTACTGTCGGGTGTATATTGTTCAATTTTGTCACAGCAGTCGGCGGTTCAAGGGGTCTTTGGGGGGTCAGTGAGGAATTACATGGTTACAGGATTAGCGGGGCCCATCTAAGGTATGGCGCTTACATTTGGTTAATGGTGGTTCTCCCAGGAGCTAGGTTCCCTGGGGGAGGGGAATATGGAAGTATGTGTGATGTCAGAGCCTCCTCGAGCCGGTTGGGGCACAGCTGAGGACATAGACCATTCCAGTTATAAATTGTGCCTTTTTAAGACACCCAAAGACCTCTTGCTGTTGGACATTACTTTGTTAAAAATGGCATTTACGGGTATGTGTTACATGTTTTACATGATGCAAGTTTGTGACGAAACGTCGGGCGAATGAGGGACGAGTGATGTATCGTGTGTAGAGGAGTGGCCGCCGTCTTGATGGTAGGAAGCGCTGGACGCTTTCCTTTTTGGCTTATGCTCGTTTTTTAATGGTGAAATGTGAGTTTAAACTTCTCTTTTTTGCAATAAACAATTGAATTTTTGGATGTCTGCGCAATGAGCCTGTTCTTTCATCCTTTTTTATATGCCTGTTGAGTTGTTCCTGTGGGGTCCATCTCCCAGCTGAAATTGTCATGAAATAGCTATCTGTCTCTGGTGGATCTATGAGAGAGGATTCTATTGGTGGACCATTCGAATAATACAAGTTGTGAATTTGGCTTTTCAACCATTTGCTTAATGTGTATGTCCTATACACTGACGGTAAGAGTCAGTTGTGTTGGGTGTCGGTGACGGTTCTCCTCGCTTCTACCCTTTTTTGGATTTCTCATGATGGACTGCAATTTTTTGCGTCATTGATTACGTTTATATGTTTTTTTTATTTTTTGTTATTATTTATTGGTGCTATACTTTCATTTATATGTTTTACGTGATGTTTTTATATTATTTGGTTAATAAATTGGGCTGCTGTGGCCATATAAAACCCATGTCACGCGGTCTGTGTCTTTCATTTAATGATAAGGACCAAGGTTGACGAATCCTTTAGTCATGCCTAACAGAGAAGTCCTCTATAGCTCTGGCAATGCAGGTAAAGAGCTTGAAGGATCCAAGGCCTAAGGAAAAAGCAACTTCACTGGAAAAAGCAACACTCCACTGGAACTGCTGTACTCTGGTGGTAGCAATTAGGGAGGTGTTCCCCAAAGTAGCTGGGTCTTTGGAGAAACTGTGTGCTATTGGGCTTCTGCCTGGCTGTCCACACAAGGGCTTACCACCAAGCTGCAGATCACTTGTTCAGGAATTTATATGGGCATGTTCAGGAACCCAGGATGCCATGCAAAAATAAAGTTGAAGGGGCCTATGCCTGCACAAAGCAGGTTCCATAAAGACATGGATGAGTGAGTTTGGGATGGAGGAACTTGATTGCCCTGACCTCAACCTGATAGAACACCTTTGGGATGAATTAGAGTGGAGACCGCCACCCAGGTCTTCTCATCCTACATCAGTGCCTGTCCTCACAAATGCTCTTCTGGAAGAATGATCAAACATTTCCATAGACACGCTCCTAAACCTTGTAGACAGCGGCAAAAGGGTGGACCAACTCAATATTGAACTCTACGGGCAAAGACTGGGATGCCATTAAAGTTCATGTGCGTGTAAAGGCAAGCGTCCCAATACTTTTGGTAATATAGTACATATTATTTTATTTTCTCTTTTACTGTTTAGGGAGAAGACAGTTGTCACAGAAAGCTTGAACCGTAAATAGTGGTGCCACCATCCTGATGATATGGAGAGTGTGAATCTCAGGTTTCGTGATGTGACATGTATATGCCCTAAAGAGACACTGGTAACTTGTTAATTCAGTGGCAGTGTCTTTGAAAGGCCCCCCTTCCCTCCACCTGAACTGCTGATGCTCATGTTAGCACTCCTTTGCTGCAACTACTTCCATAGTGGATGGCACTAAAATCTCCAGTGTTGTTTGGTGTCTCTTTCTTAACGAAGTGGTGACATCACTCTCCTGGTCATGTGACAGTACTCGGCGTTGGGGTTAGCTGCTAAACCTGAGCACTGTCACATGGGAGGAGGTTACAGTACATGCTCCCCATACCCTAAAGCACCAGCTATTTTAGTGGGTGCCAGGGGAGGGAGACTTTTACAAAGACATTGCACATGAAGGGTCCTGAAAGGTCAAGGTGACTGTGTCCCTTTAATTGTATATATTTGGATGCCTGACTGTAGTTCCATTTTACATTCACCAATTGCTACCCTGGATTAATAGCGTTTACAATAGTCTTTGCAAAGCACATGCTGTACGAATATATGCTTTGAGGAGGAAATGAATATCCTTAGAAGAGAGTTTATTAAGACAAGCGATCTGTTTGTTTTTCTTGACTAGAATACCAGTTAAAAGACTCGTTCCGCAAGGGTTTCAAAGGAATTCACTGTAATGAGCCCAGTGGACAAATAAATGCTACTGAGGTGTTCCCTGATTTATATCTGCAGAACGGTGGGAGGGAATTTTCCATTTTAATCATCCCAAAGGAGCATTCTTTTTCCACTTTTAGGTGGTCGAGGGTCTAATTAATTTGGAGCTCACCAGAAAAGGGATATTTTTAGGATAATACAGAATTTCCAGAAGCTGTGAAGTTAAAAAGAATGGATTTCTAGCAAAATACGTTAAAGATAAATTTCAAGATTTTCTTTTTCAAATCAGCTTTTGTTGCAATAATCACCTTTAACCCAGAGCTGTCTTCTGTATTATTGCTTTTCTGCCACTAAATGTTAGAAGTCTTCCAGGTTGAATGACAGCAAGTGTCACCAACCCACTTCCTCGGCCTGTGAGCCCAGGTTATCATGAACGTGCCCCTTGAGGGGGTGGGCAGTTACAAGTCATTATGAGAATACCAGTCATTCCACCCACTTTTGCTGCCGAGGAAGAAGAGGAAGGTTATGACACTGGACTGGCTTAAAGACTTCAGGAAAATAGTGTAACCTGGCTGCTGTCCCTTTAATCCACCCAGCAAAACATTCCTGTTGAAGCTCGCTGCTCCATCCCTGTTGTTGGTGAACAGTGAAGGAATGAAAAAGCAGCCATTTTGAGGAAGACCAAGAGTGGAAAAAGGACTGTGAATGGCTACCACTGCAGCCTAGGCAGTGGCTCAGTCAATAAAGGTGAAGAAAGCATGCACTGTGTACAGAATGTGGGGAGCCATTTGGAGGAAGGACTGGGAAAGGTAGGACTGCTGGGTTGCCTTATAGTGCCGGAGCCTGGAAAGTTCTTTAACTGAGCTGCCCAGTGGTGCTATACTATGATGGGGAAACCTACAGGGAGCTGGGACCAGTGTGTAAAGCTGCTGTCCTGTGATTACCAGAGACTGTTACTGTTCCTGTGTTGCTGTAAGGAAAGCTGGCATACTGCACCAGCCAGAGACTGTGCTGTTGTGTGGAGAGTGCTGCACTGTGCTTGCCGGAGATAGAGCTACTGCTGAAGCCTTGCAGAGATAGGGAGAGAGGGACCACCGCTAAGCATCCCATTTGTAGTGGTAAGAGACCTTCCGGCCACTTGATCCTGTTACTACCATTCAACATTTCTGCTCACGGAGAGCTGGCTTTGCACCTTTGTATCTTATTGCTTAAATTTAGGTGTTTCAATAAAAACCAACCATGACATCTACATTTTTCAGAATTTCTCAGTTTTATTCTTATGGGTGATTTTTAATTATAAAAGGTAGGGCTTTCTTGATAAATTATAGTGTTGTATTTTGTGACATGTCAGGAATTTATTTATGCAGACTTAAAAAGTAACTTAAGCTGGCCATACACATACAGATTATTTTTCAACCTACAGGCTGAATGCAAAAAATCTCCATCCATGTTAAACAACACAGAGGAATGAATCTTTCATTGTAGCTACTGTATTTTGACAGCCTGTTCTGCTGTCTGTCAAAGTACCTGACCGGTGCCTGTGTCTGATTGGATGCAGATGCTGTTCGGCCAGCACTCTTATGTCCAGCTCTGTTGATTTTTTTTAATCAAAGATGTTGGGTAGGAGGGTGCTGACAGGGCAACCCATGGACCATATTTTTTCCAGTTCAAAAGGACTGCCTGGTGCATGGCCAGCTTTGGAATTTTATTTTAAGCTGGTCTCAAGAAAAACAAAAACTGCAAGGTCATCTAGTTTATGATGGTGTTAAATATGGATATACATATTCACTTATCTGCCAAAGAAGCCACTTGGTATAACAGGCTGTCTGTTCTTTGCCACGACTCTTAAAACTTCAGTCCCTGGCTGAACCTAACACACCTGGTTAAGTAGTGGGATGCTGCAAACACCTATTAATTCAGTTATTAGTCTACTACCAGCAAAAATCTTAGAAATATATAATATAGGCACCAGGCTATGTAGTACTAACTGTAATAAGTTTATTATCACCAGGGCTTTTTTTCTCAAACAATAGGTGCTGGAACTCAACCACGACCCCCCCCAAAACCCCTCTCCCCATACACACCTTCCAAACCACATCAAATAGTGGGTGTGGTCACATTTCACAAACAGTAGAAGGGTCTTAAAGGGGCATTACATATCAGGATTGCATTACATACAGAGTGCAGAGTTCATGGGGGTTACACACACAGTGCAGAGCTTTCACTTGTAAACACAGAAACCAGACTTCTGTGTTTACAAGTGATTGTGGTGAGCAGGAACAAAAGGGTCTGAGCCAGAGGTGGTGGAACTGAGTTCCACCAAGTTCCCCCTGAAAAAAGCCCTGATTATCACCAAGCAAAATAAATGGCAATACACAGAAAAAAATGAACAAGTAAAATAGTTCACCAAAATGCAATAAACTAGCTGACTGGAATATAAAGCTATAATATGGCAGTTAATCTAGATCACTGTAGTACTATACAAACTAACCTAGTATCTGCATTGGTAAGGGACAGCATAAACATTGACCCATGTAAACAATGAATAGCATAGACTGTATGAAAAAAAGTCTTGTAGTCCCCTCTGCAACAATCAAAAAAGTCCAAGAGTGTGCTTTGTGTATATCCCCCCCGAATGTAGGTAGCTCCTAAAATGGGTACCCCTGGGATATTGGAAAGGGGGTGTGCCAGGAGCTGCTCCAAACTTGCCCTGCGGCTATGTGAGAGTTGAGGACTATCTCGGTACCTAAGGATTAGGCCAAAGTAGGTATAAAATGTCAATTTATTAAGAAGGAAAGCATAATTAAAAACATTTTGTACAAAAGTACATAAACAGTTATTGCAGAGTTGATATGAATGGTCCACAAAGAACAGGTAAACTTCACAGGTAGTGCGAGGAATTGAGATGTATGTCCTGACGTAATCCTCTACAAGTTTCGGAGCTTTGACAGCTTCTTCAGGAGGAGTCGACCATAAACTTCTACAAAGATAAATACAATCTCATAATTACATGATCAAAAATGTGTTTGAACATTAGAAAAACAGGTTTAATACATTAAACATAATAATTAAGCGCTGCACAAACTGTTGGCGCTATATAAATCCTATATAATCATATTGGAGATTTATATGGTCATGAATGGCTTACCAATGAAGGCCCAATTGGGCATCAGACAGCAAAAAAAAGAGGCACCCAGTACGGGTAAAGTCCCCCCATGGCAGGCACGAGAGGCACTTGATGATGCAATAGCTAAAATCGAAAAATACAATATTCTAGTACTGGGTATAAATGGTGGTCTGTGGACAAGAGCATATATCAAGAAGCAACAAAAAAGGAAAAAGGGGCGGGGGTTAATGGTGGAAGAAAGGAAAGGGAGGGGAAGAGAGAGAAGGGAAAGGAAGAGGTGGAGAAGGAAAGGAGATGAAGAGTAAGGTTAAAAAGGGGGGGTGGAGGGTGGAGCGGGGGGAGGGGCACCAGGGGGAAAAGAAAAAGGGGAGGGGGAAAGGGGGTGAAAGGAGAGGGGAGGAAGGGTGAGAGGGAGGGGGAAGGAGGGGAAAGGGAGGAAAAGGAGAAAAAGGAAGGGGGGGGAGGGAGAGAAGGGAAGGAAAGAAAAAAGGAAGGGATTAACAGAAAGGGGTAAGTGGGGATATATTAAATAATATATAAAAAGTATATAGGTGAAAGACATACACCTATGACCTATAGTATCGGGCATAGGGTCCCTAACAGAAAACGCAAGCAAATTTGTAGACACTTTTCTAATGCCACATGTATTAAGCCTACCGTCATACATTAGTGACACAACGGACCTGCTTTGACACATTGAGGGGGTCCAGGTCCCTCCGGACGCCAACTCTTGGCTATAGAATGTCAATGCTTTATACACAAGCATCCCCCATGAGCAGGGCGTCCGGATGGCTGGTACCTTTCTGATGGAGCAGGGCCGTAACACATTGCCCTTGAATCAGTTCATCCTGAAGCTATTACAATTTATTTTGACCAAAAATCACTTATATATATATGGACCAGATATATCTGCAAACCCAGGGAGTGGCCATGGGCACATCCTGTGCACCCTCCTATGCCAATCTTTATTTAGGAGGGTGGGAGAGAACAATCTTTAGTGACGAGTCTGTACAATCTTTTTTGAATAACGTGCTGTGCCGGTATAGGTTCATTGAAAATCGTCATTTGAACCGGAACAGAATCACTATTAATTGAGTTTATTGAACACTTAAATACTAACCAATTTAATTTACGTTTTACATTTAATTATGATTGTAATCACATTTCTTTTCTTGATTTAAAGATTATCAAGGACCCCACTGGTCAAATTGGAACAGACCTATATTGCAAGCCCATGGCGGGCAATACCCTGCTTCATGCCTCTAGTTCCCATCCCCGCCCTCTGGTACGCAGCATTCCGTATGCTCAGTACTTGAGTCTGCGTCGCAGCTGCACAGAGGACGGGGATTTCTATTTTGCAAGCGGCTGCTCTACGTGAGCATCTTCTAGCATGGGGATATACTCAAACTAATCTCAGAAAGGCCTACAAGAGGGCCTTCACATGGACTAGATCATCATTGCTATTTGGCCCTCCTCGTATAAAACCATCCGGAATGAGCGATTCAATGCCCTCATACAAAACAGGCCTCAATGAAGCCCATTCATACAAATCCTTTTTGTGAATGGACATGTAACCTCTTCCTCTCTCCCCCATCTTTCCCCCTGCCGTTTCATTATTAGTCTCCCCTATTGGTTGTCCCTATCTTTTTCCTCCCTATTGTCTGTCCCCCCCCTTCCCCCTCCCCTTTTTGTTTGTCCCTAATCTTTAATACCCATCTATACCTTTTGCAACGACGATGATTTTTAGATTGCTCTGGGCTTATCCCATTTTTAATTCTTCCATTTCAATTTAGGACCTGTATGACAATCGTATGTGATCCCATGCGGTTAGATTATGATTGTAGGCTAACTTCATATATTTACGTTTATATATACCCATGTATTTGCAATCTGTGTGTGTCGTGGCTTTGATTGGGATGTGACAACATGCTGTGTTCATTGCCTTGACACACACACTATGTGCTATGTGTTTGTTTATTCCCTACTCCTTTTTTTGTCATGCATTGCTGCAATATGGTGACATCAGCGACTTGAGGTGTTTTTTCCCCCAGGGACGGGCAAGCACCTCTCCAGGAAAAGGAGGTTCTCCGGGCACTGGGGCATGCTTTCCCCTCCTACCTGGGTGATGGCCGATCTGGCTGCCTCCCTGTTATGGTCATGCACATGCGCAGTGTGGAGAGGCGGATCCGGTGACGTCAGACACTGGCATCAGCTGGCGCGACTGCATTGGCTGGGTTGGAGGCACATATAAGGGTGCATACAGCGGCCTCTATTCAGATGGCTGCTACCCGGGGGCAAGTGAGACCAAGAGCATTTTGAGGTAAGGCTGACCTAATCCTATACAGTTTGGCAGTACTTCATCTTTATGGGAGCTGATGGCGCCTGTCAGTGGCACTTGCTGGTATATATACAGCAGGGTGCTGCTGGATTGGCACTCAGAATGTCATGGACCCATGGTCCATATCTGTATATACTCTCACTGCACATTTCTTCCATCCTTTTTGGTTGCAGGGGATCTGTCACTGGTTGCAGCCGACCCTTGAACATTATCTCCGTATGCAATCAAGCCTACCTTGTGTCCTTGGACACCATTGCTTTTGGTGCTTTGCCTCTGACCCCTGGGTGTTCTACGTTCACGTATGTGATTAATTAGGTGCTTTTGGTTATCCGATGATTGAACAGCTGTATGTCTTTAACCTATATACTTTTTATATATTCTTTACTATATCCCCACTTACCCCTTTCTGTTCATCCCTTCCTTTTTTTCTCCCCCCCCCCTTCACCTCCTTCCCCCTTTCCCTATCTCTCCCCCTCTCACCCTTCCTCCCCTCTCCTTTCACCCCCCTTTTCCTTTTCCCCTGGGGGCCCTCCCCCTACCCCCCTCCACCCCCCTTTTTTTCCCTTTCTCTTCATTCCCTTTCCTTCTCCACGTCTTCCTTTCCCTTCCCTCTCTTCCCCTCCCTTTCCTTTTTTCCCCCTTCAACCCCCCCACCCCCTCTCCCCTCTTTTTCCTTTTTTGTTGCTTCTTGATATATGCTCTTGTCCACAGACCACCATTTATACCCACTACTAGAATATTGCATTTTTTGGTTTTAGCTATTGCACCATCAAGTGCCTCCCGTGCCCACCTTGGGGAGATTTTACCCGTACTGGGTGCCTCTCTTTTGTGCTGTCTGATGCCCCATTGGGCCTTAATTGGTAAGCCATGCATGACTATATAAATCTCCAATATTATTATGATTTAATGTATTAAACCTGTTTTTCTAATGTTCAAACACATTTTTGATCATGTAGCTATGAGATGGTATTGATCTTTGTTGATATTTATGGTTGACTCCTCCTGAAGAAGCGCCAAAGTCACGAAACACATAGAGGATTACGTCAGGGCATACGTCTCAATTCTTCACACTACCTGTGAGGTTTACCTGTTCGTGGGGAACCATTCATATCAACTCTGCAATAACTGTTTATGTACTTTTGTACAAAAATGTTTTTAATTATGCTTTCCTTCTTAATAAATTGACATTTATACCTACTTTGGCCTAATCCTTGGGTACCGAGATAGTCCTCACCTCTTACAGTGACACAGGGAAAGTTTGGAGCAGCCCCTGGCACACCCTCTTTCCAATACCCTATTACAAAGGATGATGATGGTACCCACCCCTATTCTTCAACGCAACTAATTAAGGCAACACTCCATATTTCACCCCTGGGAGGTAGTTGTGCAGTACCTAGAGGCTTCACCTGGGTAATGGTGGGGCATAAACTGTGCTGGGAAGCACTTGGTTACTGCCCCCTTCAATCTGCATGTAGTGGTTGGCTTTGGGATTATTAAGGAAATGGGCGGTCCCCTATTATTTTCAAATCCACACTCTTTTTTATTGATGTAAAAAAGCATCAGAACAATACAAAGACATAATAGTCAATATAAATTATACATATTATGCATAAACAAGACAGTGATCAATTTATGCAATAAGCTATGCACAATGCCATTTCTTTCTGTTTTCTTAGTGTAATATACTATGAACTCAGAACAAAATTAATATAGCTGACACAATAGGTGGGTAGAGCATTTAGGGCCCCTTAACTAGAGCCATACCAACTTAAATTTGTAAGAGTCTATCCATTACTAGCTGTGAAGGCGCGAGGCCAGGAGAATCAAGCCAGCTCTGCCAAATTAGATTGAATTTCCATATCGCGTTTTGGTGGCAACAAGCCAATTGTTCTCTAAGCAGAAGAGAATTAACATACTCGGCAGTCCTCTATTATACGGAACTCCTAACAGTGGTGGAGTAAGCACAGGCAAAATTGTTCACCAGTCCTGCCACCCAGCGAATCTTGTCCTGGACACCTGTCATCTGGTCCCTGGAACCCGATCTTCGGTAGCTCTGTCCTTTCAATCCAGTGTTCATGGATCAGTCTCAACACTCTGGTCTCTGCAGAGGCTCAGTGACAGGTCTGCACCGCTCCGGTCCTCATCAGCAAGAGGAAGCTTCTCATCAAAAGCCTGGGAGAAAACTTGCCCAACTCTCTTTGGTTCTTATAGTTCACAGCCCCATTCACTCTCACAGTTCAGCTCTCCTTCCAGACAACATTTCCCAGAATCCTGAGCAGTTGCTTCATCATGCTTCCTTAACCCTCACAGACTCACCACCACTGCATAGTCAGGAAGGTGGCAGAAGGAGTGAGCAGAGAACCATACACAGCTGCTCTGATTACAGCACACACCTTGGGGGGGTAGAGCAGGCACAAAAGCTCACATCCCACTCTGAACTGAAAGCCCAGCGGTGGCTGGGGGAAAGCCTGAGTGCTCTTCTAGCCAACAGAGCACCCAGCTTTAGGAGGGTTATAACCATTTTTTTGCCATCTGTGCCCTATTGGGAGATTTTCCTTCACGTTCTGTTCCATAGCCAAAACAGGAAGTGATAGGAAATCCACCCAAAACGAGGGAATCTCTGGTTGTCACAACTAGTGTTCCCATGGGAACATTGGGAAGATTTCTCTCCTTGTCTATTCTGGTGACAGCCCAAAATTTAGGATTTTCTTTCACTTTCAGTTTTGGTGATAATGGTGAAGAGGACAAATATAGAGGGTGAATCGCCCTAAAGGGGACATAGACAGCAAAAAAAAAAAACTTGACAGATATTCCAATCCCTCTTCACTTTATGTCAAACAAAAAAAATAATTGCCTTTAGTTATACTTTAAAGTAAACTTGTCACTTCTGAAATAAGGAGAGTGGGTATGGCAGACAAAAAAAACAAGCATTTTCAGAAGCATAGGTCAGCAGGTTCTTTATTAACAGGTCTCCTTTAACTGCAAGATAGGCAACACACATCAAAAAATATTTCTGCTTTCCTCTCATTCCTCTCGCTAAACACCTGTTTCAACTTTTTAACCGCTTCCGTTTTGCCTTTCCTAAATTTTGTTTCTAAAGGGAAGGCCTACAAAACCCCTTTCTTTCATTTCAAATACCAGCCTTCCGCTATTTATTTACTTCTAGTTCTGCATATTTGTAAACTAGGCTGACTCGTACCAACGAAAAAGACCAGCCGTTCTTGCAGCTGAAAAAACATGTCTTTTATCAGAGGATTGCTAAAGAAAGAAAAAGCATCAGTCTCTTGGAGCAGGAAACATGAGCCAGTTAAACAACCTGATCAAGCTGGGATCCCCAGCACAGGGCCAGTTCAGTATCCACCAGAATGTTGGGGGACCAGACTGTGGCTAATCAGGGAACAAAAATACCCTGCTATCAGTGGGATTAAAACATGCCCTGGCTGTCATTGGGAGATATGGTGCTCCATCATTGGTGTCAGTGGAAGAAATAAATTCCCACCCGTTGGTTGTATAGGCTTTAAAAGAACAGGAAGTGGGGGGAAATATCCCCATTGGGGTCACAGGCAGAAGTTAAAGTGGTTTTAAAGGTTCAAGGTTTTTTTACCTATATGCATACCTCAGCTCCCTCTCTCTCTTCAATCCCCTATTAGCCTGCTCGATCAATTTGAATTTCAGTGGAGGACAGATCTTCTGCAGGACTTGTACTGTTGTTTGTGAACCACGTCTGTGCCATTGTATGTGAACCATGTCTGTGCCCCAGTTTCCCTGCCAATTTGTGCTTTAGCTTATTATAATGTCCAAGGTGCCAAAATGCAAACAATTTTAAAACAATTCACCAAGAATAGTGTATTGCCCCCTGACTGCAGAATGCAGATAAAGACACTAAAAAGGTGAAACCATAAAAACGAACAACTTTTGTAGTAATTTGGTAGCAGGAATGAACATAATTTGACTGTTATAAAAAACCGGGTTCAACAATGTAACACATGATACTTTGATGACAGGGGGAAAAAAAAGAATTTTGTATCCCATTCCTCCGAATACTGAAACATGAAACTTTTACTAAAGTCTTCTCTTTTTCAACATCATCACCTTCTCCACCATTTAATCCGGAGGCGTACTGTACCACGAGATGTCATCGCCACTAGGTAATGCTGACTGATTTTCCGTTGCTGTTTCTCGTGGCTCCCCAATGAAAACACATCAATATCTCTTGAGAAAGCAGTATCAACAAAACCTTCTTCCTCTGGCAGGTCTGAGTATCTGTTACACTAATCAGAGTGAAATTTATCATGCTGGATTCAGTAAGGAAGTTTGTGGAAGTTTTTGTACAATGCCACTGCAGATCCAGATGTCAGGGCGCTTTAAATTTTTATGTTTTTCTTTTTTTTTTTAAGGGAAAGGGATTGTATAGTTGTTTTGTTCATATTGTTTTATTTACTTTTAGTACTATAAAATCAAATTGTTTTTAGTAAAAATAAAATATTACATAATAATGATTAATATTCTCATATCCAGCCTTCAGGGGGTCTCTTGGTTCACATATTTTATGGTTTCTCTCCTAGCTCTTGTGTTCTTTAATAACTCATGGTGAAATGTACACACACAAATGAATAAATCGGAGCAGGTACTCCTCCTCCATTCCACTCTGCCCCGTACACACGATAGGATTTTCTGACGGAAAATATTCTATAGGAGCTTGTTGGATATTCCGACCGTGTGTAGGCTCCATCGGACATTTTCTATCGGAATTTCCGTCACACAAAATTTGAGAGCTGGTTCTCAAATTTTCCGACAACAAAATCCGTTGTCGTAAATTCCGATCGTGTGTACACAATTCTGACGCACAAAGTTCCTCGCATTCTTGGAATCAAGCAGAAGAGCCCCACTGGCTATTGAACTTCATTTTTCTCAGCTCATCGTATGTGTTGTACGTCACTGCGTTCTTGACGTTCGGAATTTCCGACAAGATTTGTGTGACCGTGTGTATGCAAGACAAGTTTGAGCCAACATCCGCTGGAAAAAAACATGGATTTTGTTATTGGAAAATCCTATCATGTGTACAGGGCATTACTGTGGTTTCAATCAGAGACAGAGTGTCTGAAAAGAAACCACTGTTGCTATGCCCTCCATCTAGAACACCCATGCTTATTTGTAAAACAAATACATTTAGCAACGTACTTTATGTAAAGACTTACTAATAGCAAGTCAAGGGCCTGCTTCCTGGTGCATCTCTGATAACTCAGGCGCCTGCTTCGCTCAGTGTCCTCATGCCACATCTTGGGCTTCCACTCTTGACCTCCACTGGTTAGTGTACTGTATCCTGGCAATGAACTGCAGCACAGACTCTCTGTGTTTTGTTGCCAGGCAATCTATGTCTTCTATCACACCTTCCCTTACCCTGCATTCACATGGCGCCTGATTGAAACCACTCAAGCCCTATGTCTATGGCTTGCAATAGGTTACCTATGTGCCTCACTAGCTGCAGTTGCCTGTTACTAATCTGCCTGTGTACTAACTTCTGCTTATTTTTGACCACATTTCTGCAAGTTGCCCTAACCGACCTCTACCTGTACTGTACTCTACCTCTACTGACCACATCTTTGCCTGCTGCCTGGATGTTCTCTTGCCCCTTTTTCTGGCCACGTGTGATCCCACTCCAGCAGAGGCACCAGTCTCCTTATGCTCTATGGTCAGCTTTATCTTTCAGGATCACAGGTACTCTAGTTTTACCTTTGTTCTGCTATTGTAGTACCTGGCCAGAGAATGTAGCATCCTTTAATAAGACCTGAGGGCAACCAAGTACTGGTATGCCCGCTTGTCCTAAGGGAACTGGGGCTTCTATAGAGGAAGCTACACTGGCCAGCTATATTCCCTAAATACTTGTACAGAGTGAGTAAATAAAGCAAGTACATAGAGTGAGCATTACACTTTATTGCAGGACTGTTGATCTGTGCAGTCCCCCACAGCTCTCAATGGTTCCTCTTGCTGTCCTCTATGTCATTGTTCTTTCCTGCGGAGATGTGGAGGATAGCAGGAGGAACCAATGAGACCCAGGGGATCAATTTTCCTGGAAGTGTTAGTTTCCCATCATACTTTGGGGGACCATTTCCCAATGACTTTCAGAAACAAGGTTGGCAAGGGATATGAGTATTTAGTCTCTTCTTTACAGATATGTGCTTTGCTTAAACACCTTCATCATATGACAGTGGCTTTAAGGTAATCATTGCAAAAATAACAACTCAAAATACTCAATGTTTTCAGTGCTTCGTGAAAATGGTTATGCTTTTTTTGATACTATCTTTTTGCCCCAAGAACAGCCTATAAAGGGCTCCAGTGCCCATTGTATATAACACAATACGAATCTGGCAAAATGGTTTCTGAACAGACTGTTGACAAATTGGAAGCATAAACACAAACTCTTGCTGGTCGTTGTTACTTATTTAAATGCTATCTTAAGAGACATAAACCTTATCAGTGTTTTCACATCACAGCTCTTATTTTCTACATGAATGGCCCATTGTACTGTATAAAGTACATCTTACAATAAGGAACAAAGGACATTCTATTGTAAAGAATAAGAGATTGCTTTTTAAGAGCATTGAGGCGCAACACAACACTCAAAGAGGCTCTGCTGTTAGAATTATTATTAATTGTTGCAATCAGGCAACAGGAGCCTGTACATAAAAGAAAAAACCTTTATAAAAATTAAAGGGGAATTTCAGTAAGTACACGTTTTAAACATCATTGGGGCTGATTTACTTAAGGATATTTATATAGTTACTGAACAGTACGGTCCGTGATACTTTTTTCATTGAACTAACATCCATATTTTCAGGACAAGCTTTTGGAGTTTACCCCCTTGTTCAAGGCCTGAGTATTCCTAGCAGTCTGCCCTTTATGAAGAAATTCTTGGCATGTTCGATGTACCCAGGTTGACAGCCCCAGTAAAAAGTAAAAATACCTATGGGCATATGCCACAGTACAGTAAGCATTAAAATTGTGTATGTAGTATATGGCAAATTCCCAAAGCAGGGAACAGTATCTGGTAGTTATCCCACAATTCAGTAGGAATATGCACCCACTGATATTGTTGGAAAAACAACAGCAAGTAATGTAAAGTTGCTTTATACTGTGAACTACTGTATATACTGTATGCATTATACCTAGCTATCCAGCAGGTGGCATAGTGTGTTATCTATGGTAATGTAATGAGAGGAAGTGTTTGCTTTCCTCACTGTTCTCTTGTTGGTTTCTACTTCCTGTTTTCTGTTCCATTATCATTTCTGTTTTATGTTCTGATATTCCTCCATGAAAGTAAAGTATTCTCTTCATGCAAGAAGCTTCCAGTGCATTTTTTCAATACTCTGCAACAGATCATGGGCCCAGCGCACCCAGGCACCCAGGCATCCAGATACTGGAAAGAATTCTACAGTGAGTCAGTGAGCACTGTATACAAGATGCTGAAAGATGGCAAGTGGTTCAGATGTGAAGTTTGCAATTGCAAATCTGAACAATGCCAATTATCAGCTGTGGAAATTTAAACTAGAAATGTTTCTGAACAAGAATGACTTTTGGCAATTGCTGAATACAGACAGACCCACAAACTAGAGACAGAGGACTGGGACAGGAAAGACAGAGAGGCAAAAGTGACCACATAAGAACAGATAAAATGCTCAAAGGTATGTGGACTTCATTACAGAAACTGCATGAGCATTCAATTCTAAACAGCAAGTTGTTTTTACTAAAAAAGTTGTATAAGATGAGACTAGAACAAGGCCAGCATATGTGACCAGGTGAAAGCTATGCGAGAGATCATAGAGCAGCTACAAGCCATTGGAGAGGATATCAAAGATAACCATATTGTTGCCCTGCTCCTCTGCAGCTCTTATTATCGCTTTAGAAACCAGACTTGAGCAGGTGCTGACATTGGAATATGTCAAAGGCAAATGAATTGATGAATATGAGAGAAAGAAAGAAAACACGCACCATGATGACAAAGCTCTAAGAATCTACAAAGGCACAAAGCACAACAAAGAAAGCAGAGCCTGTTTTCGCTGTAAAAGGACTAGTCACTTAAAAAAGGACTGTTCAACTGGACAGCTAAGCAACGAAAGCTAGAGCTATCCACAAAAGAAAGAGTCAATGCAATCACAAAAGAAACTGAAGACACATCATGGAGTGGCACCTTTAAAGTGACACAGAGTGGCAATCCACGTGGCTGGTGCATAGACTCAGGTGCGACAAGCCACATGACTAGCCATGAGACCTTCTTCACAAACATTGATTACAGTGCAAAAGACAAAGTTTTCCTAGCAAACAGGAAAAGCACCACTGCCAAAGGTAAAGGCCAGGGCTTCCTGAACTGCATTACACCAAAGGCAAGCAGAGAATTCTTGTAAAGAAAGTGCTGTATGTTCCAGAACTAGAAGGCAGCCTTCTATCAGTGAAAAGGCTTGCAAACAACGGTCTCACAGTTAAGTTCCAGGGTGATGAATGCACAATTCGCAATAATAAGCAATTCCTCGCAAAAGGAAAACTGGATGATCACCTATACAAGCTCATCACCATAGACCAGCAAGTCAATATAGTCTCTAATGACATACGAAACAAATGTATTCACTTATGGCACAGGCGGCTGGGGCACAGAAGTCCAGAATCTATATGGGACATTATAAAGAGAGTTTTATCAGAAGATTTGACAATAGCGCCTTGCAAAGTGCTTATGAAATGCAAGTGCTGTGTTACAGCAAAAGTCACACGTGCTCCCCTTCCACAAAAACTACCCACCCTCTGCAGCTCATACACAGTGACATATGCAGTCCAATGAAAACTCTCATGTCAGGCGGTAAATGGTATCTACTGACTTTCACTGATGACTATTCCAGGTACACAACTACTTATCTGATGAAACACAAGAATGAAACATTAGAGAAGCCATGTCTAGAAACAAATTCCAACGGAAACCAGGAATACGCCCCGACAATGGGGGACAATACATAAGTAAAGAAGTGGCCTCATACCTGAAGAGACAAGGAATAGTACACCAGACAACCACACCATACACTCCTAAACAAAACGGTGTAACAGAAAGGGAAAATCACACTCCTATAGAAATGGCCATGTGCATGGTGTCAGATGCCAACCTACCTCACAAGTACTGGGGAGAAGTAGTCATGACTGCAACCTACCTACAGAACAGACTACCCTCAAGATCCATTAAAAGTACTCTGTTTGAAATGTGGCATGGATCAAAGCCTAGCATAGGGCACATGTTTGGATGTAAAGCATATGCCTATATTCCAAGTGAAAAGACAAAGCCAGACTAGTTGCGAAGGGTTACTCCCAGAAATTCGGTGAAGATTCTGATGAAACATTTGCTCCCATCGTAAAACACTGCACCATCAGAGCACTTTTTAGCGTTGAAGCCAGGAAGGGCATGCAAGCATAGGCGTGCCCACAGGGTGTGCCGAGTGTGCCTGGGAACACCCTAATCACTCCAAGCTGTCTCCAAAGATCTGCCACAAAATGTTGCATTTAACAGTTTGTAGCCTGCGCTGCCAGGTAGCCCAGGCAGCAGATTGTGAAACTTGCCTGAGCCGCTGCGCTGAGTGTGTGAACTGTGTGGTAACATCACTGCTTGCAGAGAGGAAGACCATCTGTCAAAACTGAGCTGTGATTTCGGGGGTGGGCGGGCCGAACAGCTATCAAACACCAGTCAATGGAAAGGGGTCTGGGCAGGCTGCTTTATGTGGCTCCGCCCCCTTTCCTAAGCAGCCCAATCATTGGCTGGTGGTTGTTAGCTCCTCGGTCCCGCCCGCCCCCGAAATCGCGGCTGAGTTGTGACAGCTGGTCTTTCTCCCATTACATGACAGTGTCACACACAATGGCTCTAGCAAGCCTCACTACCTCTCCCCAATCAGTGCCACTCTGTGCTGACACTGACAATCAGTTCTGCCAATCTGTGCTGCCAATTAGTGCCACTCTGTGCTGACACTGACAATCAGTTCTGCCAATCAGTGCCACTCTGTGCTGACAATCGGTGCCACTCTGTGCTGACAATCACTGCCAATCTGTGCTGACAATCAGTGCCACTCTGTGCTGACAATCAGTGCCAATCTGTGCTGACAATCAGTTCTGCCCCTCTGTGCTGACAATCGGTGCCAATCTGTGCTGACAATCGGTGCCAATCTGTGCTGACAATCGGTGCCACTCTGTGCTGACAATCAGTGCCACTCTGTGCTGACATTTAGTGCCGACAATCTGTGCTGACAATCATTGCTGCCAGTGTCCATCAGTGCTGCCTACCAGTGCAAATCTGTGCTGCCAATCAGTGCCCATCAGTGCCAAACTGTGCTGCCATTCAGTGCAAATCTGTGCTGACAATCTGTGCCCAGTGCTGCCAGTGCCCATCAGTGCTTCCTATCAGTGCCAATAAGTGCCCATCAGTGCTGCCAATCAGAGCCCATCAGTGCTGCCAATCAGTGGCCATCAGTGCTGCCTATCAGGACCCATCAGTGCCCAACAGTGCGGCCTATCGGTGCTGCCTATCGGTGCCAATCAGTGCTGCCATAATACTGGTCTCTGTGATATGCAACTTTAGATATAATACACATCAGTTTGAAAACAAGACATAATAGAAACTTAACAGGGTTGGCGGAAACCCCTCTATGGATAATTGCAATACAAATTAACTTCAAGTGCAACAACTTTTTAGCTGAGAGGTTCCCACCCCTATACATTGGAATTTTTGTTTTTTAAATTGTTACACTTAATGTTTTATGTTTTAGTTACTATTATAATGTAAATGATTGCACTTGAAGTTAATTTTCCATCACATTTCCTAAGTCCATGTCTTTATGGACGTTGCTTTGTGCTCTGGTGCGCAGTTATGTAGGGACAGGAAGGGGCCGTCCCGAAACTTCTCCCACAAAGTTGGGAGCATGGAATTGTCCAAAACTAAGGGGCCAAGCCCAACCCCTGAAAAACAACCTCACACCATAATCCCCATAATCCCCCCCCAATGATTTAGATCAGTGCATAAAGCAAGATCCATAAAGACATGGATGAGTGAGTTTGGGGTGGAGGTACTTGACTGGCCTGCACAGAGTACTGACCTCAACCTGATAGAACACCTTTGCGATAAATTAGAGTGGAGACTGCGAGCCAGACCTTCTCGTCCAACATCAGTGCCTGACCTCACAAATGTGCTTCTGGAAGAATGGTCAAACATTACCATAGACACACTCCTAAACCTTGTGCACAGCATTCCCAGAAGAGGTGAAGCTGTTATAGCTGCAAAGGGTGGGCCAACTCAATATTGAACCCTACATGCGTGTAAAGGCAGGTGTCCCAATACTTTTGACAATATAATGTGTGTATCATAATATATATGTACACATATGTGTGTTTGAGCTTTGGGGTGCACACCCTACGGCAATAGGCTGCACACGCCTATGCGTGCAAGTGAAACACCTAGACGTTAAAACTGCTTTTCTATATGGAACCATTAAGGAAGACCTCTACATGGCCTCCAGCGTTTGAGCAAGGAGACAACCTTGTGTGTACACTTCAGAAGAGCATCTATGGTCTTAAGCAATCTGCAAGGATGTGGAATGAGAAAGTGAACAAAGCACTTACTAGAGAGGGATGCCCAAGAAGTAAAGCAGAATCTTGTCTCTACTCCAGGAACAAAGAAGATAGATATACATATACATCCTTACTAGGAATGGGCCGAACACCCCCCAGTTTGGTTCGCACCAGAACACCTCGAACAGGCAAAAAGTTCTAGTGAACATACAAATGCTATTAAAGTCTATGTGACACGAACATGAAAAATCAAAAGTCCTCATTTTAAAGGCTTATATGTAAATTATTGCCATAAAAATTGTATCAATGCATGTATCAATGCAAAAAAACTATTGTTTTTTTACAGGAGCAGTGATTTTAATGATGCTTAAATTGAAACACTAAAAATGAAATATTCCTTTAAATATTGTGCCGGGGGGGGGTCCCCTTAGTCTGCCTGTAAAGTGGCGCATATGTGCGATGTGTAGAACATGCTGCAGCAATAATGACATTTCTAAAGGAAAAATGTAATTTAAACTTGCTAGCTGATGTAATGTATTGCTGGCTCCCGGCAATATAGGTAAAAAAACCTGAAAAAAACAGCGTAGGGTCCCCCTCTAGTCCATACCAGGCCCTTCGAGTGCAATTTGAGCACCAACCCCTCCTAAACCATACCAGGCCACATGCCCTCAACATGGGGAGGGTGGGTGCTTTGGGGCAGGGGGGGCCCATGTGGATGGGGACAAGGGCCTCTTCCCGAGAACCCTGGGCAGTGGTTGTCGGGGTCTGCAGGCAGGGGGCTTATCGGAATCTGGAAGCCCCCTTTAACAAGGGGGCCCCCAGATCCCGGCTTCCCCTATGTGAATGGGTATTGGGTATATTGTACCCCAACCCATTCACCAAAAAAGCGTCAAAAAGTAAAAACCACAAGAGACAGTTTTTGATAATTCCTTTATTAAAAACAGTGTCCCGCGATGTACATCTACCATCAATCTCGCCTCCCGGTGACTGCTGTCTTGTCGCTTTGCCACCCACTGACGTAACCAGATTACCCCACCCCCTCTGACATCACATGATGCCAGAAAGGGGTGGGGTCACTCAGTTAGGTCACTTGGTGGCCCCGCCCTTGCCTATAAAACAGCTGTCAAAGCGAAGAGACAGCAGTCGCCAGAAGGCCTCCCATCAAGGCAGAGTTTTTTTAGTCTTTTCTATTTTTTGGGTCCGTTGGGCACCCCAAAGCACCCTCCCCATGTTGAGGGCAAGCGGCCGATATAGTTCAGGGGGGGGGCTCGCTCGTCCCCTCCCTTTCCTGGCCTGCCAGGCTGCATGTTCGGATAAGGGTCTGGTATGGATTTGGGAGGGGACCCCACGCCATTTTTTTTATTTTGGCATGAAGTTCACCTTAAAATCTATACCTTGCCCAAAGGGTTTTTGGATTTGGATGGATTTTGCATTTTGATGGATTTTGGGGGGGACCCCACGCCGTTTTTTTTTCTTAGTTCTGTCATAGGGTTTCCTATAACCACTTCAATACAGGGCACTTTCATCCCCTTCCTTCACTGTACCCAAACAACATTTTATCATTTTTTTCACACAAATAGAGCTTTCTTTTGGTTGTATTTAATCACGACTGTTTTTTTTATTTTTTGCGATATAAGTAAAAAAGATCGAAAATTTGGATGTTTTAAAAACACTTTTTTAAATTTTCTATTATAAAATTTTGCAAATAAGTAGTTTTTGTTCATAAATTTGGGCCAAAAGTTATACTGCTACATGTCTTTGGTAAAAAAAATAACCCAAATTAGTGGATATTATTTAGTCTGTGTGAAAGTTATAGAGTCTACAAGCTATGGTGCAAATCATAACAATTTGATCACACCTGATATACTGATGGCCTATCTAACTTCTTGAGGCCCTGAAACCCCAGAACAGTACAAATACCCCCCAAATGCCCCATTTTTTGGAAAGTAGACAGTCCAAGGTATTTAGTAAGTGGCATAGTGAGTTTTTTGAAGTTGTAATTTTTTCCCACAATTCTTGGGAAAATTAAGATTTTTTTTTTACACAAAATTGTCATAATAACAAGTTACCGTACTTTCCACACACAGTATATGCATACTTCCAATTAAACCCCAAAATACATTTTACTACTCCTCCTGACTCAGTATGGCGATACTACATGTGTGAGGCTTTTTCACAGCCTGGCCACATAGAGAGGCCCAACATGCAGGGAGCACCATCAGGCATTCTAGGAGCATAAATTACACATCTAATTTCATTCCTACCTATTACGCTTTTAAAGGTCCTGGAGCACCAGGACAGTGGAATTACCCACAAAATTACCCCATTTTGGAAAGCAATCAACCCAACTTATATTATATGAGGCATGGGCTGCAGATAGGTACTCAGCTACTCTGATGGGCTGCAGGAGGGTGGAAGTGTACCTGCTGGAGTCATTTTACACTTCCAGTAGGGAAGTGGTTAAAATCCATACAAGACCCAAAGGGTCCCCCCATGCAGTTTTTTCCACAATTTTTTAAATTTACATTGTTTTTTTGTACAATAATTTTTTTTTAATTTAGCTCTCAGCAGGGATGCCTTAACAACTTATTGACTGTGCGCTCGACGGGCGAAAATCCCACTAAGTGCCCAGAAAGTTGGGGTGTTAGGTGAGTACCTGAATGGGCGGTGTTCAGGCCAAACTTATGCTCGGCCCAAACCGTTCGCCCATCCCAAGTGGTGCCTGAACACTATAATACTAGTGTTGTCAAAAACACTATAAAAATATTGTTGGAAGCTAGCATAATCAAGATTCAGAAATAGGATAGGCAGCATAGGTAGTCTTCAAGGGATCCCAGATCCCTAGCAAATCAAATTAAATTAGTTACATCAGCATCAGGGGCTTGATAGCTGCTGATCCAGGACTGATTAATTTTGATAAATGTCAGCCTATCAACGGAGTCTGTGGACAGGTGCACTCTTTGATCCATCACAAACCCTCCAGCAGCACTGAATGTCCATTCAGAAATCACACTGGATGCAGGACAGGCCAGTAGCTCGATTGCATATTGAGCAAGTTCTGGCCAGTGGTCCATCCAAAAGACCCAGTAACACAGTAACCCTTTTGATGCTCATTTGGAAAGGTCTCCAAGTCTGCTCTTGCCCTTAGATAATCCTGCACCATATAATGCAGACGCTGGTGATGGTTGCTTAAACCTAACAGCCCTGGGCGCTGAGGACTAAAGAATTATTTAAAGGCATCGGCCAGCCTGCCGCCTTCTCTACCACTCTTCCTCTGACCAGACCAAGCCTCGGAAACATGTTGTCCAGAAGATTGTAACCTCCCAGTGACTGGAAAGGCATTACACAATTTTTTCTTTAAGGCGTCCTGAAGATGTTTCATCCTCTGCTCCCTCTGCAAAGACACTGTGAGCTCTACAATTTTACCCTTGTAACGTGGATCAAAAAGGATTGCCAGCCATTAATGATCCCTCTCATTGATAACACAAATCCTCGGGTCCTTTTGCAGGCTTTGCAGAATCAGGGAGCCTTTGCAGCGTAAGTTCGAGGAGGCATGAGATTCTGAGACCTCTGGGTCACTAAGGATGACATTGTCAGGAACTACCTCCTCCCAGCCACGTACAAGTCCTTGGGTTTCTGGGGTCTGAAAACCATTCCTTGAAGACTGCTGTATGTTATCCTCTACATCCATGCTGACACAATCCTCCTTCTCCTCTTCCTCCTGTGTGTTTGGCGGCCCCGCAGGATTGGTATCTGTATAAAGGGGGCCTTGAGAGGAAAGGAAGTCCTCCTCTTCCTCCCGTTGTTGTGCCCTGTCCATGATTCCATGAAGCATGTGCTTCAGCAGGAAGACTAGAGGGACAGTGTCACTGATAAATGCATTGTTGTGGCTCACCATCCTTGTGGCCTCCTCAAATGGTGACAGGACAGTGCATGCATCCTTTATCAGTAGCCACCGGCGTAGCAAAAAGAAGCCAAGCTCCCCTGACCCAGCCCTTGTGCCATACTCACACAGGCACTCATTGATGGCCCTCTGCTGTGTGTGCAGCCGCTGCAGCATTGCCAATGTTGAGTTCCACCTGTCACAAATGAGGCAGTTGGTGGGCAGGTTGAATTCCCGTTGAATGTCAGCCAGCCAAGCACTGGCATCGTATGACCGCCAGAAATGGCCACAGACTTTTCTGCCCTGCCTGAGAAGATCTTGTAAGCCTGGGTACCTGTTCAAGAAACACTGCACCACCAAATACAGGACGTGTGCTAAGCATGGAACACGTGTCAAGTGTCCCTGGAAGGACGTTATTCCATTGCATAGCTTGGTTTCATCATTAACCACTACTCTCTGAATTCTGTCTTTTAGCCAGTTTTCTATACATTTACAAATGAATCCTCGTGGAGCCTTTTCGTTCCAGCTCCCGAGGAGAGAAGACATCACAGTGAGTTTGCACCAACACTACAATAACACTAGTACACATAGGCACATAAAACAGCCCCTGCACTGTCACCCCCTGTCACAGTGACACCAATAGCAGTTTTGATTTTTTTACTGATCACTGCATTGGTGTCATTTGTGACTGTTATAAGTGTTAGGGCTGTTAGTGGTAGGCCCCTTTAGGTCTAGGGTACCCCCTAACCCCCCCAATAAAGGTTTAACCCTTTGATCACCCCCCCAGTTAACCCTTTCACTCCCTGTCACCAGTGTCACTAAGCAATCTTTTTTCTGATCGCCGTATTGTTTTTTTATACCCGCCGTTTATTACCCAATAAGGGTTTAACCCCCTGATCGGCCGGCGGGTGATATCAGTTAGGTTTTAGGTTCAGATAGGGTCTGCGTCGCCCCAGGCAGCATCAGAATAGTGCCAGTACCGCTAACACACACGCACGCAGCATACACCTCCCTTAGTGGTATAGTGTCTGAAAGGATCGATATCTGATCTGATCAGATCTATACTAGCGTCCCCAGCAGTTTAGGGTTGCCAAAAATGCAGTGTTAGCGGGATCAGCCCAGATACCTGCTAGCACCTGCGTTTTGCCCCTCAGCCCAGCCCACCCAAGTGCATTATCGATCGATTACTGTCACTTACAAAACACTAAATACATGTAACTGCAGCGTTCGCAGAGTCAGGCCTGATCCCTGCGATTGCTAACAGTTTTTTTGGTAGCGTTTGATACAGTTGCTGACAGCCTAGGAGCTTTTTTACCTGTGAGTCTCACTACTGTACCAGTAAATTTAGAGCCCAAAATGGCAAATCGAAGGTACAGTAGTGAAGAGGCCTACACGTTTCTGAGTATGACAGATAGTGAAGAGGCAGTCACTCGTATGGAGCAGAGAAGTACTAGTGCCGCTTATCCTTCTGGTGAACTGGCAAGCACCAACGGCCTAGTACACCCTGGTTGTAGTCAAAACAGCACTGCAGTTACACGTGGTGATGTGGCGAGTCCCATAAGTGCAGTTCAAGCTGGCGAGGTGGCAAGCACAAGTAGTGTCCCGCTGCCACCAAGAAGACAAAGACAGGCCCGTTGAGCCCATAGTGCCCTTCCTGCTGCATTCGCCAATCCTAATTGGGAACCCACCACTTCTGCAGCACCCGTACTTCCCCCATTCAGTGGCAAACCCGTAATTCAGGTGGAAACAGTTGATTTTACGTCACTTGATTTTTATTCGCTGTTTTTCACCGAAGATCTCTATAGATCTATTGTGGACCAAAGTAATTTGTATGCTGGTCAATTCATCGCCGCTGATCCCCAGTCCTCCCTTGCCAGAGATTGGAAACCAATTACGGTTTACGAATTTAAGACCTTTCTGGGCCTATCCCTCGACATAGGTTAAAATGAGTACATTGTGGTCATATTGGTCCACTGACCCAATTTACCATATGCCCGTGTTCTCTGCCTCCAAGACCAGGGCACAATACGAGCAGATGTTGCGGTTCATGCATTTCAACAACAATGAACTCTGTCGTCCTCGTAGAGACCCTGGATACGATCGGCTCTACAAAATTCGGCCCCTCGTATACCACTTCAACCAATGTTTTGCAAACTTGTTTACTCCCCATCAAGTCTGCGTTGATGAGTCCCTGATTAAGTTTTCTGGCCACTTGTCTTTCAAAGAGTATCTCCCCAGCAAGCGTGCCAGATACAGGGTCAAGATGTATAAGCTCTCTCTCTCTCTATTCTCTCTCTATTGTTCTGCTCTTTTTTACTGTATTCTATTCTGCAATGTTTTATTGTTATTATGTTTTATCATGTTTGCTTTTCCGGTATGTATTTTTTTTAATACTTTACTGTTTACTGTTTTTTATTGTTAACCATTTTTTGTTTTCAGGTACGCTATTCAGCTGTAGCGCGGATTTATTTATCTTGACAGCAACAGCGTAGGAGGTAGGTAGGAGGTGATTTCACCACCACAGTTAAAAAAAAAATCATATATGCCGAAGCATGGGGGCAGCAGGGGTGGAGGAGCAATTTGCTCCTAACTTTTGGGGCAGATGCCCCTATGCTTCGGCATATATATATTTTAGGCACGGATTGCATTAAAAAATATTTTATTTTTTACTATGTTTTTTTTGTATTTGCTTTGCAGGTATGGTAAGTCTTACTGTTATACTGTAATGTTACTTTGTTTTATTGTTAACCATCATTTGCTTAGCAGGTACGCCATTCATTTGCAGCGCGGATTTATTTATCTTGACAGCAACAGCGTTTTCTCCCATGATACATAAAGCCCTGACTCCAGCGCTGTAGGAGGCGATTTCACCACCACAGTTAAAAAAAGAGCATATATGCCGAAGCATGGGGGCAGCAGGGGTGGAGGAGCGATTTGCTCCTAACTTTTGGGGCGGATGCCCCCATGCTTTGGCATATATATATTTTAGGCACAGATTGCGTTAAAAAATGTTTTATTTTTTACTATGTATTTTTTGTATTTGCTTTGCAGATATGGTATGTCTTACTGTTATACTGTAATGTTACTTTGTTTTATTGTTAACCATCATTTGCTTAGCGCGGATTTATTCATCTTGACAGCAACAGCGTTTGCTCCCACGATACATAAAGCTGTGACTCCAGCGCTGCAGGTGGTGATTTCACCACCACAGTTAAAAACAAAATGGTGCATGTATGTCCATCATTAGAAGTGGGTGAATGAAGGGAGGTATTCTAATGGTGGGCATACCCACGATCAATCTCTTTTTTCGTTCAGCCCACAGGCTGCATGAAAAAAAAGATTACAATATATGCCCAACAAGGACCAACAACGTACCTGTATGTTGCTGGACTTTGAGTGGTTATACCAGAACGATGCCTGCGGGTTTAGGTATCATCTTGGTACAATTCTTTTCAGCCAGCGGTCGGCTTTCATGTAAAAGCAATCCTAGAAGCTAATAAGCCTTTAGACTGCTTTCACAAGCAGTGGAAGGGAATGTCCCCCCCCCCCCCGTCTTCCATGTTTTTTTACCTCTGGCTCTCCTGTCCCAACAGGGAACCTGGGAATGCAGCCGGTGGTTCCGCCAGCTGACCATAGAGCCGATCAGAGAGCAGAATGGCTCCTATCATCTCTATGGCCTAAGAAACCGGAAGCTAGGAGCATTTCATGACTTAGATTTTGCCAGATGTAAACAGCGCCATTGGGAAATTGGGAAAGCATTTTATCACACCGATCTTGGTGTAGTCAGATGCTTTGAGGGCAGAGGAGAGATCTGGGGGCTAATATACCCCATTTTTTTCAAAAAAGAGTACCTGTCACTACCTGTTGCAATCATAGGGGATATTTAAATTCCCTGAGATAACAATAAAAATTATAAGAAAAAAAAAATGAAAGGAACAGTTTAAAAATAAAATAAAAAAGCAAAATAAATAATTAAAAACAAACAAACAAAAAAAAAGCACCCCTGTCCCCCCGTGCTCTTGTGCAAAGGCTTTCTAAGGGTGTAAATTTTTGATTTCACTCCTCACTGCCTATCACAGTTTTGGAGGCCATGGAATGCCCAGATGGCACAAAACCCCCCCAAATGACCCCATTTTGGAAAGTAGACACCCCAAGCTATTTGCTGAGAAGTATAGTGAGTATTGTGCAGACCTCACTTTTTGTAACAAAGTTTTGAAAATTGAAAAAAGAAAAAAAATACATTTTTCTTTTCTTTCTTCATTTTCAAAAACAAATGAGAGCTACAAAATACTCACCATGCCTCTCAGCAAATAGCTTTGGGGATCTACAGTGGGGACGGAAAGTATTCAGATCTGACATGCAGCTCACAGCGCATGTCAGAGCAAATGAGAATTATGAGGTCAAAAGAACTGCCTGAAGAGCTCAGAGACAGAATTGTGGCAAGGCACAGATCTGGCCAAGGTTACAAAAAATACAAAAAAAAATCTGCTGCACTTAAGGTTCCTAAGAGCACAGTGGCCTCCATAATCCTTAAATGGAAGATGTTTGGGATGACCAGAACCCTTCCTAGAGCTGGCCGTCTGGCCAAACTGAGCTATTGGGGGAGAAGAGCCTTGGTGAGAGAGGTAGCTCCAGAGATGCAGTCGGGAGATGGGAGAAAGTTGTAGAAAATCAACCATCACTGCAGCCCTCCACCAGTAAGGGCTTTATGGCAGAGTGGCCCGAGGGAAGCCTCTCCTCAGTGCAAGACACATGATAGCCCGCATGGAGTTTGCTAAAAAAACACCTGAAGGACTCCAAGATGGTGAGAAATAAGATTCTTTGGTCTGATGAGACCAAGATAGAACTTTTTGGCCTTAATTCTAAGCGGTATGTATGGAGAAAACCAGGCACTGCTCATCCCCTGGCGTATACAGTCCCAACAGTAATGGTGGTGGCAGCATCATGCTGTGGGGGTGTTTTTCAGTTGCAGGGACAGGACAACTGGTGGCAATCGAGGGAAAGATGAATGCGGCCAAGTACAGGGATATCCTGGACAAAAACCTTCTCCAGAGTGCTCAGGACCTCAGACTGGGCCGAAGGTTTACCTTCCAACAAGACAATGACCCTAAGCACACAGCTAACATAACGAAGGAGTGGCTTCACAACAACTCCATTACTGTTCTTGAATGGCCCAGCCAGAGCCCTGACTTAAACCCAATTGAGCATCTCTGGAGAGACCTAAAAATGGCTGTCCACCTACGTTTACCATCCAACCTGACAGAACTGGAGAGGATCTGCAAGGAGGAATGGCAGAGGATCCCCAAATCCAGGTGTGAAAAACTTGTTGCATCATTCCCAAAAAGACTCATGGCTGTATTAGATCAAAAGGGTGCTTCTACTAAATACTGAGCAAAGGGTCTCAATACTTAGGACCATATGATATTTCAGTTTTTCTTTTTTTAAAAATCTGCAAAAATGTCAACAATTCTGTGTTTGTCTGTCAATATGGGGTGCTGTGTGTACATTAATGAGGAAAAAAAAGAAAAAAAAATTAACTTAAATGATTTTAGCAAATGGCTGCACTATAACAAAGATTGAAAAATTTAAGGGGGTCTGAATACTTTACGCCCCCCCCTGTACTTTCCGAAAATGGGGTTTGTGCTATCTTGGCATTTTATGGCCTTCGAAACTGTGATAGGTAGTGAGGAGAAAAATCAAAAATGTATGCACATTTCAAGACAATAAAAACTCTTGCATGTAATGTAAGCACTTAGAGTACATAATTTTTCTGTTCTTTTGCCTGCAATTTTTTCAGTTGGTGACTGGGTCTCTTGCATATTGCTCCCATTAAAAGCTTGCTCAAACTATGACTATGCATTGTGTCAATGCATGCTATTGTGCAGTACATGTATTATGAATTGGTTGGCAGCACACCTTAACCCACAAAAATGGATATAACCCTTTTCTAATGAATAGCTTGTTTCTTGTGGTGAGCTTTTTTGTAGTTCCATACAGTTAAATCTTAATGTGAAACTTAAGTTCTGGAACTACATTTCCCTGTATGTTTTGTTTCCTGGTGTTAATCACTCTGTTGGCAGGATGTCATGACACAGAGTCTTAGCTGGCACTAGAGGGAAACAGTCTCATTGCAGAGTGTCTTTTGATACTGCAGATAAGATAGCCAGCTCCCTGCTACACCCCCTTGCTACCGAAGGACCTGTCACCTTACCAGGTACAATGCCTAATGACTGGTTGCTTTGTGTCTTGAACTTGTGCTTGGTTACCTTTAGCAATGGATTTACTCTTCCTTTTGAAATCCCTGCTCTTCTCCCTCTTCTTTCTGCAGGGCATCCAGGATGGATCAGTGTGGTTCCCTGTGCTGGCACTGACCGACCAGAATCACTCTGATCCCTCCCAGAAGCCATGCAGAAAGAAGTGAGAGAAGAGTGGTGATTTCAAATCCCCGGTCTGCTTTACCTGCTGCATGAGCACTGATGGCTCAGAGGTAAGCCATTACCCATCACCCAGGTCACCCACAGAGGTAAGCACTACAAAGATCAGGGGAGTGTGGAGGATGTAGGGTGTTAGTTTCAAATTTTCATTTTTTCTAAAAAAGTGAACTTACATTTTAAATGTCCTGGGTAAAATCTTTCCTGTAGCATTTCAAGAACATATTGGAAATTATTAGAGCCTATGTACAGTGGCCAGCGTGGTGTACTCATCAAGCTATCAAATGTGCCATATGTTCCAGGAGATGCTATAGACCAGTGGGTGTCAACTTATGAGCTAAAGGGGGCCTCAAATGCGGCCCCTGACATCACCAAAGGGCCCACATAATGTTCAATATGTGATCAAAGCTAGAGTTGCCGAAATATATTAGTTTTACTGAATCATATTTCAATAAACTTCAGAAGGTATTCCATAGTGGCCGGCTCTCCATTTGTTTGTTTTCCTGAACAATGTTCAATATATGTAATGCTTGAGTGAACTGTCAGAAACTGCAGACCTAATAGAGGAAATGAGGGTCAGAGAGTGAGGACAGGATATATTTTTGGCTGGGGATATGCTGCAGAAGACAATATCAAACTGGGAACGTTACATGAGGTTAGTAGAGATCAACGCTATTACCCTAATCTATGTTCCCACTACAGACTGCTAAGGTCTGAGGACCGCACATCATAAACCAAAAGGCCAAATGTGACCCTCGGGCTGCAGGTTGGGCACCAGGGCCATAGACAATAATGGGCATAACCTGGACATACACAAGCTACACACGGAACTGACAATGGCCAATTGGGCAAACAGGGTGAAAAGGAAACAATAAACCCTGACAGGGGTTCTATAACTAATCCAGATTATAAAGCCTTTTGCTGGAAAGAATGGGTGGAGGGGTGGGGGGTGACCAATAACGCACATGATCATGTGTGTCCCCTACTATAACCTGTGTACAGTACATATACCATAATATCAATGATGCAATCCAAGAATGACAGATTGAGTTTGCAACTTGATTTATTCAGCACAGTCAGAGGTCAATCTATAATAAACAGGAGGCTGGTTAACACCCAGTCACAAAACACACAGCCTCCCAAGCTTTGTATATTGATACTTTAAACTGTTGATGTTATCCTGTAAGGCAGCCGTGACTGAAGTACATTAATAATTTTAATCAAAACGAAAACTGTTTATTTCTAACGGCTTTCACGGATGGTCCGGAGTCCAGAGCACATAAGGATACATGCGCGGCAGATGGATGGTCATCTCAATGATGTGACGTAGGATATACATAATATGTGACCTTAAAATACATTATTATCAGCATTCTCACTATGCTCAGGACTCACTGTAAAGGTAAACAGACCCTGTATAAATCAGGACTGATATTAAAACAAAACTCCATCGAAAATTAACAAGATAAAAATGCAAAGCTAATAAAAGGAACAAAAACAAGATCAACTTTTTTTTTACAATATTCACCTTTAAATCAAGAAAATACCCCTAAAAAAAACGTTTTGTTTTTTTTTCGCTAGATGTCCTCAGTCTAATAGCCAGCATCAGGGCAGGACTTAGGGTGGTGGGGGCCCCTGGGCTTGAGTCACTTTCGGGCCCTACCCTTCTATACATATGCACAGCTCTATAAAACAGAAATAGAAAAGGACAAGGTGCGCCAGACTCAGTGCAGTATTAAAGAACTTCTGTTTAATTGGACAAGACAAAACAGCCAAATGGATACTCACAAAAGTAGATAATATATAAGCGTAAAAGTGGGGGATACTGTACTGGTATTCGTCCTGGGTCCATGATTAATAAAACCAATAAAAATGGATAAAATGATATTTACTGTATTTATCAGCGTATAACACGCGCCGGCGTATAACACGCACCCCAAGTTTAGGAGGGAATTTTAAGGAAAAAAACTTACATTTAAATGCCTATCAATGCAGCCTTATCAGTGTCCATCTGCAGCCTTATCAGTGTCCATCTGTAGCCTTGTCAGTGTAGCCTTGCCCCAGTGTCATTTGCAGACTTGTCAGTGTAGCCTTTCAGTTTAAAAATGGCGCCCCT
The DNA here is from genome assembly GCA_037952925.1 of Lithobates clamitans. Taxonomy (NCBI): domain Eukaryota; kingdom Metazoa; phylum Chordata; class Amphibia; order Anura; family Ranidae; genus Lithobates; species Lithobates clamitans. The sequence goes on along the minus strand of JBBGZY010000964.1, from coordinate 2,273,558 downwards.
GAGATACAGAGCCGGATGTCCTGTGTATCTCGGCGGCTGTCGGCGGCTTTCGAAAACGGGCGGGGCCCCCTATTGGCCAGGGCCCATGGGCTTGAGTCCAGTCAAGCCCAATGGTAAGTCCGGCCCTGGCCAGCATAGTTCAATCCCCTTCCTTTGAGCCCAGTTAATCCTAGGCTCACCCCAGCCTGTAACTGGACAGTAAAAGGAGAAGCAACAGTTATTAGCTCATCTCTTGGTCACTCTGCTTTCCCTCCTATCAGCATGCTTCTTGTCAGCACAGGAGCTGATTGGTCTCTTGTGCTGTTCCTTCCTCTCACTCTCCTGCTATTCTGTACAGGGACTGTAAGAGGCTGATGCCACGTCAGATTAATCATGATATAATTTTTAAATTCAACTAGTTTGAGTACACAGTACCTGACATATCATGACACGTTTCATGACAAGATCCTGCCACAAAATCTCAGACACAGTTGTTTTTGGAAACCTCAGATCAGCTTCTAGTTCTCATATTGTCAGTCAGCATTGTTTGCTGATTGTATCCCATACACATTTACCATTCTCAGGTGTTCTGCTTGTAAACCCTCTACACTAAAGCTCATTAAAGGATAAGACCACCCTGACACTAAAATCTCTACATCTACAGACATCCACAATCTAAAACTAACCTATCTATCCCTGTAAAGAAGAAATAAGTATACATACCTTTTTTTAAGCCACTCCGGTCTGGTCCCATGCTGAGCTGTCCGCTGTGGCTTCGCTGTGGAGGCAGGTGCAGAGGACTCAGCTGACAACGGAAGCCCCATAGTAAGTCTATGGGGGACATCAATTCCCATTTATTTCGCAGCCGTTGTCGGCTGCGTCTTCTGCAGAGCTTCTGCCACTGGAGACCGGGCCGGATAAGCTTCAAAAAAGGTATGTATATTGATTTCTTCTTTATAGGGCTAGATAGGTTAGTCTTATATCGTGGATGTCTGTAGATGTAGCTATTTGAGTGTTAGGGTGGACTTATCCTTTAAGGGGGAGAAGCAGCACATGGAGCCAATCAGTTGTGTTGTAGTGGTTGCATGCTAACAAGGAAAATGCTGATAGGAAGAGAGAGCACAGTGACAGAGAGATGAGCCCATCAGTCTGCTGCTTCTCCTTTCACTGTTAAGTCATAGGCTGGGGGGAGCACAAGACCTATAATTATTTATAAGTATTATGTTTCATCTGCCTTTTTAGCTGTTTGCCTCAAGTTCAACTTTATCAATCCATTTCACTACTGGGGGTGAAGCAGTGGAAATGACCATCAGTGTCTCTAGATCCAAGGCCACAGTACTCTCCGGGGAAAAGCAGAGTGCTCCCACCATTTATACTACAAACCACTGCACTCTGTTATAGAGTCTGATATCTCAGGATCCAGTTCATCAGAGTGGAAGTTAAAGACTGATAAATCAGCTAGTTCAGTGACACAACTTTATTGACATAAAGTCAGGACATAACTTAGAAAAAAGAATTTAATTTATTTTGAAAAAGCTTGTGATTGTCTGGTGTGTCTACATCCCTCTGCACACTTGTTCTGGCTCAGTAACTTAAAGTATTGAGGCCAGAAGGTCATCACGATAGCCAGGCAAACTCAATGGTTTCATCTTTACAAGTGTTATTTTAAATGTGCACTCAGTATTTACAACAACTAGAAATTGGCATATTCTGTGAATGTTGAGACCAGGATTACCTATACCCAACATGTCTTATGTGCTGAACCTTAATTCCCCAATCTCTTGGGGGAAGCTATGTTCTTATTATGTATTTATTGTAGAAATGTCTATGTTCCCCAAAGGATTCTATTTATATCAATAAAGATGATTAGTGTTTGATAACGACAAGATTGAGCTATCATTGCGATGTCTACAGTTGTCTACTTTGTATTACAAATTTTTTGTCTATTTTCTTCCTTAAGCCTTTTCCCGCTGACCACCTCCTGGCTCTTTAAGAGTTCAAGATGCCAGGAGGTGGAGGCGGGCATTCTGGTCATGTAACCGCTGTGATTGGTTGTCACAGTGGTCACATGATGGGAAAACTCCTGATCGCAAAAAGGCATTGAGAGCTTTCCGGTTCCCGACAGTAACTGCTGGGAGCACACACGGTGCGCATTCCCAACACAGCATTGTTTACATTTTGGCCGCATATATACAGCCCACCCGCCAAGTGGACACATATATGCATACGGCTGGTGAGAACAGGTTAAGGCTTATTCCTTTATTTTCACCTGGTGTTCTTGCCAGTAAGTCCATTATTTTTTAACTTCCTTTAACAGACCAAGCTGTCCAGCAAGTGGTAGCTAGAAGATTGGAGACAAACCATTTAACACTTTAAGGAAAAAAAATGTTGCTGTAACTGCTTAAAAAGAATAAACTAGAATTCAGCTTTAAATTTGAATAAATACCATCTAAATCTGTTAGTGCATCTAACGCCTCCCCTCCCTAGGTTGACAGTGATGCCATTCAAGGGTGTCTTCGTTGCTCCTCCATCCACAGTGGAGACACACTAATGCCCCGTACACACGGTCGGACTTTGTTCGGACATTCCGACAACAAAATCCTAGAATTTTTTCCGACGGATTTTGGCTCAAACTTGTCTTGCATACACACGGTCACACAAAGTTGTCGGAAAATCCGATCATTCTGAACGCGGTGACGTAAAACACGTACGTCGGGACTATAAACGGGGCAGTAGCTAATAGCTTTCATCTCTTTATTTATTCTGAGCATACGTGGCACTTTGTGCGTCGGATTTGTGTACACACGATCGGAAATTCCGACAACAGATTTTGTTGTCGGAAAATTTTATAGCCTGCTCTCAAACTTTGTGTGTCAGAAAATCCGATGGAAAATGTGTGATGGAGCCTACACACGGTCGGAATTTCCGACAACAAGATCCTATCACACATTTTCTGTCGGAAAATCCAACCGTGTGTACAGGGCAGACAGGAGGATCCCCAGGAAAAATAAAGGGGGAAAAAAAGTCTAAAAAAGAAAACGAATCTAGCCACCACATTTAATGATTAGTAAGCTGCCATATATTACATTTTTGTTTTTGGGGTTAACACCACCATGTGATTTCTCTCTGTGGTCAGTATACCATCTAAAATGGCAAGGTTGGTCTTGAAACTGCCCCTAAGTATGTGTACACATAGTAGTTATCGAATAGTGCGCTGGAGACTGAAAGTGACACTCAGTGGCAGCCCATCCATTAGGGGCGCACGGGCGCTGCCCCCCTATCCATGCGTCTGGCCCTCTGATCTACATACAGGGACACCGGAAACAAGCATGGATTCCAATTGGGGTAGGTGTTTTTTTTTTTTAAGCAACGTGATTAGAGCCAGAGGCTCTAATAGGCTTCAAAAAAGGGTGGTCTCTGGGCACAGAGCACTAGAGCACTGCGCTCCAAGCTCACCCAGTTGTGTGACAATAGCGAATGAATATTCGCTATTTTCATACTAAATCTCCTTCCTGCCAATCAGGAAGCAGGTCGTGAGACCCATTTCCTGCTTGGCCAAAACATCAGGCAAACCTTTTGGACACCTGGAAGGAGGAGGAGGAGAGCAGGGCCGGAGAAGACCCACCAACCCACCAGCCGCCATTGTGACATGGACGCCATCCAGCACTCCCCAGCTTGGACAAGGGAGGGAGGAAGAGGGGAGATCAGAGTCATCCCAGGCAGTAAAGGATCCGTCCCACCCGTGGGGAGGGGGGGTGTTCACTCTATCCATTTCCCCATATTCATATCCCCCCCCAGGGGGGTGTGTTGAACGGCCTTGTCTCCCGCCAAGGGGGGGGGGCAGGTTGACGTTGGTTTGCCGCCCCCACCAGAATTATCGAGCACCAGCCACCACTGGTGACACTGTTAGAATAAAAATGAAAAACAAAGTGCTTCCTTATGAAAAGAAGGGAATTCATACTTATTTATCTAAATATACAAAGCCTCGAGCAGTGCCATTTTGTATATTGGTGGCTGTTACCATCTACGAGAATTGAAACAGAGTTTCTCCGCTCTTTCTTTGAGCTCAGATTCAAAGTTATTCAAATGACTGCGGTTTTGTCATTAAAGCTCGTGTTGGCAGTAACTTGCTCTGCCTTTATCACTTACAGCTGGACAACTGCACATCATTACTGCTCTAAATCCATGAATGCAGTTCACATGAAGAATAGTATGGTTTGCTGTATAAACATACCAGGGGGCAGTGTGAAAACACTGCAGCTGAAAATGTAATTCCATAAAGGTGGCCCATGAGTGGGGGAGGAGGGGAACAGTGGAAGATAATGGAAGAATAAGGAAAAAACAAAAGGACTAGATGTACGCACCTTAGAGTCAAATAATACTTTTTAATATTTTAGATGTTAACATGTGAAAGCGATCAGTTAGCTACAGATAGATAATCTTATCAAAGTGTATTTTTAAAAACGGCATGCAGTGTACAGCTGGGATAAATGGAGTGATTTGGGCAATATCCATTTGGTCATCAGAGAGATTTTACTAAAGCAGAAACTCTCACTTGAGCTGCTTAAAGCAAAATGTGCTTCCATTTTTTTCCGCTTATTTTTCTTTACAGTGTTCCTTTTTTTTTGTTGTTTAAGGGGAAAACTGTACATTTTTGGGTAACTCTGTAGCATTGCTTGAAGGCAGTGTCTGGTCTAGCTAAGGCCAGAACCTTGACACACCTGCCATAGCTAGCTGCCATAACCCCAGTATCCTCTTCTTCGGCCGGCGGTCCGGTTTTGGATAATAGTGGTCTCTGCGGCGGATTCGCATGTATTGCTAATGAGTCTAAGAAAGGACTTGGCAACCAAATGGCAATGTTTAGATAGAAGGCCTGTTCATGCCCTAAGGCAGTGCACTGCAATGCACACCTTTTTGTGTGTTGAGTCATTTTATGTTAGGTAGCCGAATCAAAATGAATGGGCTTTTGTTGTTGCCAGGTGATGTAACATAGGTGCATTTCAGCACACTTTAGATATGTGTTGGGATGCAATTAACTATTTATGACAATGCACATCTACAACGTACAGTGCATTGTGGTAACATTTGTGTATGACATAGATAGATAGATAGATAGATAGATAGATAGATAGATAGATAGATAGATAGATAGATAGATAGATAGATAGATAGATAGATACATTTCAGTAAGCTATAAACATATTCTCTAAACCAAACAAAACACAATGGGGGTTATTTTCCGAAAGGCCAATCCACTTTGCACTGAAAGTACACTTGGAAGTGCAGTCGCTGTAGATCTGAGGGGAAGATCTGAAATGAGGGGAAGCTCTGCTGATTTTATCATCCAATCATGTGCAAGCTAAAATGCTGTTTTTTTATTTTCCTTGCATGTCCCCCTCGGATCTACAGCGACTTTACTTCCAAGTGCACTTGCAGTGCAAAGTGGATTTGCCTTTAGTAAATAACCCCCAATATGTATTCTGTATTTTTTCATTTATATAGCAAAAAATAAAAAAACCCAGTGATGATTAAATACCACCAAAAGAAAGCTCTATTTGTGTGAACAAAAATGCTAAAAAATGCTAAAAATTTAATTTGGGTACAGTGTTACATGACCAAGCAATTGCCAGTTAAAGCGTTTGTTACCCCTTAAGTGATATGTGCCCACTGTACCATGTACTTGTAGGAGAAAGTACCCTGTTATTTTTGTATTACTTCCTTTTTGTGAAATCCCTGGTGTTCCTGCCTGCTGGCTGCATGGGATCTAATTTTACTGCTTTTTCATTTTAATTACCGAATTCCATACAGATCACTTAGCACCTGCCCTGTCTGCTTTCCTATTAAAAACTGACCACACTAGGCAGAAGAACACAGCGTGGTCAGTTCTCTAACTATGCTGGGAAATCAGTGTACTCTCCTCCAATGTCCTGACATGCCCCCTACAGCTTCTCCTACCTCTGCTCTTATGCAGCTGAGAACTGAGGGAATGTGATCAATTATAAAAAAAAAAAGGGAAAAATGGTATTTATAATCTTTTTTTTATATGGATACACAGATGTTTTGCCTTTCATTTCTATTTTAAACTGAATGGGTTGTTTTACAATCACTTAAAAATAGCACAGTGCTAAATAACAAAAAATGTCCTGGTCATGAGGGGGGTAAAACCTTTCAGAGCTCAAGTGGTTAAAAAAATAAAATAGAAACCATGCAGATTCTTTCATTCACATATTGATGAAATTCAGTTTACAATGTAAGAATTCTTGAAATGATTTCCTAATTATATTGAAAAGTTTTTCATGTGGTCACCTGTTTTTAATTTTAGAGTATAAAAATGAAGCAACCATATAAATAACATTTCTAGCACAAATGTTCAGTGTTCCAAATCCGCTGACACTTGTCATTAATGTAAACACTGTAATTCGTATGTTCTTTGATTAATTAGCGCGTTGTAAGAAGCATCTGCAATATACTGGTTTTGCAGCAGCTTGGAATTTCCTTCCTGTCATTTGTTGCACAGCCAGTTGTGGCTTTTAATTTTTATGAACACATTAGAATAAAAGATTGACACATTTGGAATTGCACAAAATCTGCTTCTTTGTATAAAAAATTGGTTTATAGCTAATAGGGATGAGCGAATCTGCCTGGGTTTGGTTTGCAATTTCACGAATCTTGCTTAAAATTTGGGATCCTTGCAGTGAACCCCATTGAGGTCTATTAGTGGGCAAACCTTGTTATTCCATTCTGCCCATTTGTAGGGCTAATAAGCAATCTATTGTCAAACAGAAGGCATGGGAAGCCGGGCTCTGCTATGAGGGACATGTAAGAATGCAAAAATGTTAAAAATAACAATAAACAGTTTCCCTCCTTACCCAGAATTCTTAGCTCTGCTCCAATACACACTAACAATATGGCTGTTGTGCATAGCTCCCAACTGTACCTGATTTTGAGGGACTGTCCCTGATTTGGAGCAATGTCCCCCTGTCCCTCATTCCTCCTCATTTGTCCCTCATTTTGGTCTGATCTATATAGATGTATATAAAATGCACTTTGCATCTCTCAAAAAGGGTTTTCCAGCATTAAACCTTTCATTTGATTTCTAAATTGCTGCATTTGTAAATTCCAAAAGCCAATATAATGAATAGTAGTGGTAAAACAAGCACTTGTGGGTTTAACCAATCTTGTTTTTTGTACAATTCCCCTTTAAGGGGGCGTAGCAAGGTGTGTGTCATATGCCTGCATACTTTTGCTGATAGGTGTCCCTCATTCCCATCTCAAAAAGTTGGGAGGTATGCTGTTGTGATCTCACCCTTTTATAGACAGGAGGATTGGTTATCTATTCCTTCAAATCAAGGTTTTTTTTCTCAAAGAATAGGTGCAGGAACTCCCCTCTCCCAAATTACCCCTTATCTCTGCCCCCTACCTATCTCCAAGCAACGTCCCTTGTTTCAACCCCATACCCACCTCCCAGTACTACCTTTTTTAGAGAATACAGAACCAAGAATCATTTTGTGGTAATTATAACTAAAAAGCAGTAAAATTAGATCCCATGCAGCCAGCAACAATAGCCCCCCCCCCCCCCCCCCCAAGCAAAAATAGATCCCCCTGCAATAATAGACACCCTCAGCAATAACATATCACCCGAGCAACAATAAACCAATTGAAACAAAATACTGCCTCGCAAAAACAAGAGACCCACTCCAGGAACAATGACCCTACCAGCAATAATAGATCTCCCAGCAGCCAGAATTAATAGACCCTCCAGCAGCCAGCAACAATAGACCCCTCTTCAACAGTAGATCACTCCCAGCAACAATTGACCACCAGCAACATAAGACCTCCCAGCAACAATAGACCCTTCCCTCAAACAATAAAACCCCCCAGCAACAGTAGAACCCCCAGCAGCCAGCAACAATAGACCCCTCCCTCAACAGTAGGTCGCTCCCAGCAACAATTGAGGCACTAGCAACAAAAGACCCCCCAGCAACAATAGACCCGGCAGCAGCTGAGCTGGCATCATTGGACCAGCACACCCCACTACCCCTTGCCATTGCATACATTCAGTGCTGGAGGTGCCGGAACTGCATTCCCCTTGAAAAAAAGCTCTACCTCAAATTTTTGACTCTTGTATAATCGCATTATACGTTTTTCCTTATTTCTGGTGGGGAACCTGAAAATATTTTGTACAATATAAGTGCACGATTTGTGAACTTTACCAATCCTGGGGATTCAATGTAAACTGAAATGTCTTCCCCAATAAATAACAATGACAAGACATAAACACTGCTTATATAATGTTTGTAATACCCCTAGACCTGTCAGTGCCTATGGCACATCATGAAAAGTCAGCATGTCTTGGCACCAAAACTGTTTACTTTCAACTACAGAGCCTGTTTATAACTACTGAAGGCAACTAACATCAGGTATGAGTGAAATCTGGATTTTTTTGATGAATTTGGTTATTTTGGTAAATTGCATTGGAGTAAATAGGAAATGCATCTGTGTTTTTCACCTGCATAGGATATGCATTGATCATACAGTTTCATGGTGTCATTTGTTAGCCTGTACGCACATCCTATAGCAGAGTAAATCTTCACATTCCTGTGCCAGCAGTTTCTGTATCTGTTCAAATATGTGGCACTCCACATGGCACTGCACAGGTTAATACATGACCTTTATTTGTAGTCTAAGAGCTAATGTTTCCTGTGAAGAAACTACATATCCCACAGTCTCTGTGTAGTGTTCTGCAGGTGAAAGCAAAATAGTAATTTGATCTGACACAAACACAAACAGGCAGATTAACTAGAGGAGAGCTCACTCATGCAGCTGGAAGAAATGTGTTTTCATCACATTGGCGCTCCCACATTTGTGATACCCAGAGGAATTGGCAGGGCCTACACTGGATGCTGTGTGACCTGGAACAAAAAGTTGCCTGTCCCTAGGGACAAGCTAAGTTAATAAGTACATGGACATAGGGGAAATGATCAGTGATGACATCACAAACTGCAGACACAACTTGTGATCCCATTATTGCAAAGAAAGGCAAATGACACACGGTACTGTATATAACTAGACTAATACCTAGTTATAACAATGAAAATATTAGAACCCTGAACCTGTTCTTGTACCAAAAATGGTAACTCTAATGCTGCGTACACACGAGCGGAATTTCCGGCAGAGAGAGTCCGATGGGAGCTTTTTATCATACATTCCGGCCGTGTGTATGCCCCATCGGACTTTTTCCATCAAAAAGTCAGACGTACTTAAATAGAGAACATGTTCTATATTTTTCAATTTACTATCAGAAAAACCGCTCGTCTGTATGCTGTTCCGACGCACCAAAAACGACGCATGCTCTGAAGCAAGTACGAGACGGAAGCTATTGGCTACTGGTTATTGAACTACTGTTTTCCAGTCACGTGTTGTACGTCACCGCATTCTGGACGGTCGGAATTTGGTGTGACCGTGTGTATGCAAGATAGCTTGAGCAGAATTCCGTCGGAACTCCGTCGGAAAAACCTTCAGAGTTTATTCCGACGGCAAAACCGATCGTGTGTACAGGGCATAACTCTAAAGGTAATCAGTAAAAATGCAGAAAAGAAAGAAATGACTCAACTACTCCTATATACCAAACCGGACCTCCCTCTGAGGAGCTGGGTGGCCTTACATTGGTCCTGACCTCTTACGGGGATTATGAACCGGTTATACCGTCTAAATCCTGCGTCTCGGATAATTGTTATAAGTCAGAGACGCGAGGATTTAGTTGTCCTCTGAGTTATGATTAATCATACAATTATCACGTGACAAGCACAAAGAAACTCTTCTGTAAGGACAAACCGGTGCTAAAGGTATAATTCTTTATTCAATAAACTATCCAAAGTATAAAAGTATACATCTAAATCAAATATCAAACAACAACCCTTATTCCCAGAACACATTTAAAAAAGACCTAATGTCTGAAGGAAATATTGGTGGCCACCAATTAGCAAATGAACCTCATCGATCTCTCATCCTCACATCCACATACACCATTCAATCAGAGTCGCTCGTCAATTCTGTCTGGATGCTAAGTGTTCTCATCAGATGATTGTGGGATTGGTCAGTAGAAGTGATGCACATGCTAGATCATCATAGGCAGTCCCGATCACTGATGGTGTATTCACAATTAAAGCAGTCTCATGAAAGATTTGAAGTGCAGGTGTGGTGAGATAATTCCAAATAGATTCCGTGAAATTAGCTTAAGACAATTGCGGCTATGAGTACAACCAAATGTCAGTGATCTGATTAATTCAATATTAGCCAGCAGTGGGGTAACGCAGCATGTAAGGAATAGCATCTATGTGTTAAATTGGAGATAAATATGGTATTACCGTAGGCTGGAGCAGACCAGGGAGCGTCACCTCAAGTCAGGTGTCAGCGGGATCGGCGTACAGATGCCGGCTTTTTACGAAGAGATCTTGACGGGCTGTAAACCGCTGTCACTGAGGCTGGACAAGGAGATCCCTTGTGTTGGTCTCGATATACTCATCCGCTGTTTGCGATGTCAGTCTCCATCAGCTGTTTGTTCGGACATCATCTCCTTAATGCTATGACAGGTGCTATACCCGCTGAAAGAGCCGCAAGTGTCAGGCTCTGATGCTATTCCACGGTCAGTATGGAGAGAGGTTTGGAGGGAAAAAATTGAATTGTAGGTGTGTGGCCATCCATAGAACCTTCTTGTGGATATCACCTTAATGATGCTTACATGTTTCGCTAAATGATAGCTTCCTCAGAGCATGCGCATTAGTGTGTCAGTCAGAATATATATCGTCATTTCAATCAAGTTTCAATTAGTTGCTAATAGTCAGCAGTCCACAGCGCATAAATCATTCATGATATCATTCACCCGTGCATAGTCACACATAGTGCAGAGGAACATTCAGAGTTTAACCCCCTGTGTATCTAAAAACATTTTTGGGTATTAGGTTTTTGTATAGGAAATGTCCTTCCTGTTTAGATTGACCAGAATAACTAGAAGTAGGTACCAACAGTTTAAAAATAAAAAAGAAACAAATATGCACAATCCCAGATCATTTAAGGGAATTTTTTATAAACAAATCAACTATTGAAAACTTCTACATTGCCTAGTGGATACGGGGGTGGATGGATAAATGTTGCCATTCATGACATTTAGGACCCAGAAAAGTTTCCTGTGCATGTATACACCTGAAAACTGATCATTAATTTAGATAAATAGTTTTTTTGAAAAATTGGATCAGTACATGCAGCTCTAATATACGAGTAGGGAAACTTCATATGCGATGTTTGTAAAAGATAAAGGACATTGAGCGAGGTTTCTTGGTAGCGAATCACCGGTTATCATTATTAATCATAGGCAGATCATATATGGATAATGGTTTAATGAATCATTGGTTCAGTATCATCCTATACCCAGATTACTAAGCATTCTGGGGAGGTAATTCTATCATATTAGGTTGCCAAATATAGCCATTCTAAAAACTTGCTACACTCCACTATTTAGTGGTTACAGGAATATATGTAGCAATCCTGTAAAATGTCAAGTGAAGGTCTTTGGTAGCAGATCCCCAGTAATGCTTATTGATCAGAACAGAGGAGTTATATATAAATAAACGGCAATCATGGGGGCTCCCAACTTAATCCCGTCAAATGAAGAATCCCCATTCATATCCACAGGCCCCTTGTTAGGGGGGCCTGTCGATGGTAGTAACCCTTTATGGTTCTAAAAAAACAGATAAGTTGCATTCATTGTTTAGGCCTCGTGGCTGCATGCTTTTTAACATAAATATCCACATTTTTTCTTTTTGATATAACACTTTATCAAAATCACCTCTCCTTGTGGGCAAATTCAGTTTATAGATACCTTTGCATTTAAGGCCACTTGGATCGCCATTGTGTTTCTCCAGGAAATGCAGTGATAGGGGTGCCTCATCATCCTTATTTAATATGCTTTGGATATGTTCGCCAACGCGGACTTTAAGCTGTCTTTTGGTCTTGCCCACGTAAATAAGACCACACGGGCATGTGAGCATATATATGACCCTCATTGACCGACAGTTAATGAAATGATGAATTTTAAATTGTTTTGTGCCGTCCGAGTTGGTAAACGTATCCGTCTTATCTACATATTTGCAGATGTGGCATCTGCCACATCGGAACATACCCCTAAGGGGAGGGAGGCTAGTGAGCCAATTGCGTCTGTTAGGTCTCGTATATTCCAAATGGACCAAGTTGTCTCTCAAGTTTGTGGCCCTTCTTGCCGTCATTAAAGGTCTATTACCTACTATTCTCCCCAATATAGGGCATTCGGCTAGAATATGCCAATGGCGATTAAGTATTTTACGGACTTGCCCCCATTGTGTCCCATATTTTGTGATGATCCTTATTGGGGGAGAGGTGGTTTTATCTAATTGTTGAGCAGATTTGTTTTTAGAAAGTAAGGATGATCGTTCAGTAAGGTACGCACGTTTTTTCGCTTTTCTGATACATCCATGTGAGTATCCTCGTTCACGGAATCGCCCGTATAGTTCGCGGGATTCCAGGAGGAATGCATTGTCCTCTGAGCAGTTACGTCTGGTACGTAAAAACTGCCCCACTGGGATTCCGTGGATGAGGGACCTCGGATGGTGGCTTGTAGCCAAAAGCAGGGTATTAGCTGCTGTATCCTTCCTGAACGTTTTTGTGGAAATTTGTCCATTGTTGATCTGAATCTTAAGGTCAAGAAAAGGCAGGGTACAGGAATCAAAAGAGAATGTCAGTTTGATATTTGAATCGTTCAGATTCAGTTCGTCAATGAAGGACTGCAGTTCCCGGGGGGTACCCCCCCATAACATAATCACGTCATCTATGTACCTCAGCCACATGAGACAGTGGCTGAGGTACATAGGCGAGGGATAGACGCGCTCCCGTTCCCATAGGCCTAAGTGCAGACAAGCATATGCTGGTGCCCATGGTGCCCCCATGGAAGTACCCCTTATCTGTCTATAGTACTGATTCAGGAATTGAAAGCAGTTGTTATCCAGCATAAACTGTAGCAAGTCTACAATGAATTCATTCTGAGCGGCTAATTGTGGGAACTTGGATTCAAGGAAATACTGTACCGCTCTGAGTCCACATTCATGTGGTATCGACGTATACAGGGATTCTACGTCAATCCCCACCAGTATGGTGTCTGTTGGTACCCTGAGTCCGTCGATTTTCCCCAAAACATCACGGGTGTCCTGTACATAGGAAGAGAGATCAGTCACAAGTTCCTTTATCATTGCGTCAACGAATTTGCCAACTCTTTCCAGTGGTCCTTTTATCGCTGACACTATGGGCCTTCCTGGAGGGTTCGTTATTGACTTATGCAGTTTGGGTATTATATAAAAAGTTGGCGTGTTAAATTCGCTGACGCAAAGATATTTAGTTTCCTTATCTGAAAGGAGGTTGCTGTCACAAGCCATCCTTAATTTGAAATTTAGAGTATCAATGATTTCGGGAAAAGGATTGTAAGGTAGTTTCTTATATGTAGTTTGATCATTTAAGAGGCGCATAGTTTCCGTCTCATACATATCTGGTGATAGCAATACTGTATTTCCACCTTTATCACTGCTTTTAATGATAATATCTTTAGAATCCTTAAGTTCTCTAAGGGCTTTTCTCTCCTCCGGACTTAAGTTGTCTATTCCATGGTAGTCCCAGTTAAGTGTGGACAGATCCCTTTGGACCTGCTCCAAAAATGACTGGATCTGTTTATGTTTCGAGAGAGAAGGCATTTTAAGAGACCTGATGGTTAAATTGGAGGGACGCAGGGGTATGGATGAAGGGCTATTAGTTTCCTCATTGAGACTAGTATTGTCATTTTCCTCCAGCAGAGATACGAGTATCTCTAAAGCCTCCCTCTCTTCCCTGGTTTTCTCATCATTGGGATTCATTTCCCCTTTATCAGAGTGCCAGAATCTAAAGATGACCTTGCGTAGGAATAGGTTTATATCCTTAAACACCTCAAATTCACTCATTGAGCTTGTAGGTGAAAAAGAGAGTCCCTTTTGTAAAAGTGATATATGGTGCTGATTTAAAGGAAAATTTGATAAATTAACCACTTTTTTATCCTGTGTACCTAGAACATGTATGTTGTGTGTTTCCTTCATATTTTCCTCCTTAATTAGGTCCTCCGCGAGGACGATCTTAGTTCCCTCTGGCTTCCTTTTATGTCTCTTTCTCTTCCTTGACTTCCGTTTTTGCTTTGGGGAGGAATTTTTCCTGTCTTCCCTTGGCCCCTTCTGGAATTTGGGCTGTTGGGTGCCCCCCCCTCCGTGTCTAAAAAAGCAACTGTCCTTTCAAGATTTCCTGTTTCACTATCTGTGGATGAGTATCTTGATTGAGTTACTTTGGACCTTTTTCTATGGTTTCGTCTGCGGGATCTACTTCTACCCCTGGGTGTACTGGGGTCAAACACCTCGCCACTTTCCCAGTCCTGTAGGTTTTGTTTGAATTTTTCTTGTTTTGTAGACTTCAGGGTTCTTTGTGTTTTTTCTACCTCTTTCTTTAGGAGTTCATTAGATTTAATGAATAGAGGATCCTCTTTGTATGGTTCAAGTAATTGGACACTTGTGTCTATGTCCCTTTTAATCTCTTCTAGCTGTAGCTGTTCTTCCTCAACTATCATGTTAAATATAGCTAGACCACGCTCCAAACAGCTTTGTTTCCAAAGCTGGAGAAATCTTGGGGTATGTAAATGCCCTGCTGGAGTCACTCTTTCTCTCAAACCTCTAGGAATTATCTTGTGTGCGATATGCGATTTTAGTGAGGAGATGTCCCACTTTCTATTGAGGAATTTAATCGTAAGTTTTTTGTGGTTTTTCAAAAGTCCTTTTAGGGTTTCATCTCCACCACTATGTATCGCAGTCGCTTCACCTGAAAATGCAGATTGTATTTCAAGGTCAATTTCTTCATCCAATAGATATGCCATCCTCCAACTGATGATGGAAAGGGTCTGTAATTTCCCACTATTTCCCTAATTTATACCCGCATATGATTTATGTATATATTTTTAGAGTACACTCAGAATGTCCCTCAGTGTATGTATTAAAAAATGTCAAAGGAATAAATGGGTAGATGGATAGGGAGAGGAGTCACTTTAGAAGGGAAGTATAATCCCACTGGATTTTAGGTAATCAGTAAAAATGCAGAAAAGAAAGAAATGACTCAACTACTCCTATATACCAAACCGGACCTCCCTCTGAGGAGCTGGGTGGCCTTACATTGGTCCTGACCTCTTACGGGGATTATGAACCGGTTATACCGTCTAAATCCTGCGTCTCGGATAATTGTTATAAGTCAGAGACGCGAGGATTTAGTTGTCCTCTGAGTTATGATTAATCATACAATTATCACGTGACAAGCACAAAGAAACTCTTCTGTAAGGACAAACCGGTGCTAAAGGTATAATTCTTTATTCAATAAACTATCCAAAGTATAAAAGTATACATCTAAATCAAATATCAAACAACAACCCTTATTCCCAGAACACATTTAAAAAAGACCTAATGTCTGAAGGAAATATTGGTGGCCACCAATTAGCAAATGAACCTCATCGATCTCTCATCCTCACATCCACATACACCATTCAATCAGAGTCGCTCGTCAATTCTGTCTGGATGCTAAGTGTTCTCATCAGATGATTGTGGGATTGGTCAGTAGAAGTGATGCACATGCTAGATCATCATAGGCAGTCCCGATCACTGATGGTGTATTCACAATTAAAGCAGTCTCATGAAAGATTTGAAGTGCAGGTGTGGTGAGATAATTCCAAATAGATTCCGTGAAATTAGCTTAAGACAATTGCGGCTATGAGTACAACCAAATGTCAGTGATCTGATTAATTCAATATTAGCCAGCAGTGGGGTAACGCAGCATGTAAGGAATAGCATCTATGTGTTAAATTGGAGATAAATATGGTATTACCGTAGGCTGGAGCAGACCAGGGAGCGTCACCTCAAGTCAGGTGTCAGCGGGATCGGCGTACAGATGCCAGCTTTTTACGAAGAGATCTTGACGGGCTGTAAACCGCTGTCACTGAGGCTGGACAAGGAGATCCCTTGTGTTGGTCTCGATATACTCATCCGCTGTTTGCGATGTCAGTCTCCATCAGCTGTTTGTTCGGACATCATCTCCTTAATGCTATGACAGGTGCTATACCCGCTCAAAGAGCCGCAAGTGTCAGGCTCTGATGCTATTCCACGGTCAGTATGGAGAGAGGTTTGGAGGGAAAAAATTGAATTGTAGGTGTGTGGCCATCCATAGAACCTTCTTGTGGATATCACCTAACTCTAAGGGTAACACTAGTATGCATAGACTTAAAGGGGCTTATTTATAAAGTCAATGTGACTTTCAATAAACATTCACTGGTGGTGAATTAATAACTGTCATTTAAAACACAGGCACTAAGAAGATTCACAAGCAGTGAATGATTGGTGTACGTCAGATTCATTTCTTCAGTAAGGTTATTATCTTTCTCTTCCCCTTTCACCTCTCTTCCCCCCCCCCCCCTTTTTCAGTTACTTCCTCTCTCTTTTTTTTCCCCTCCTTTTGTTTCTTTCTTTCCCCTTCCTCTCTTCCCTCTGTCCCTCCCCCCCCCCTTTTTCCCCTTTTTTTCCCTATGTTTTCCCCTTCCTTACTCTCCCCCCCTTCTTTTTCCTTCCCAACTCTCTTTATTATTCATTGCGGTTAGCCCTTATGATATCCTTATAATATCATATATATTATTTTATTTGTTTGTTGCTTTATAGTTGCTGGTTGCTGGTGGCTGATTCCTGCACTCGATTTTGTGTCCCCTGTGCCTGTCCTGGGGTAGTTGTGGTGGCGATGTGCACTGGCTTTGTGCAGCTATTGGTCCTTGTTGTTAAGCATACATGTGGTCTCTCCCTCCCCCTACCCCACATTTAAAAAGCTAGTGTTGCTTTTGTTTGTGCATTATACTTTACCCCGCTGATTGATATGTTTTTTTCAGAGACGCAATCTGAAAGTACTCTTCCTGAAGAGGTGGAATTGTCAGTGAAACATGTAGAGGATATTGTTCATATTATGAGGATCTCCATGAACTACATCCTGGTTTGTCATATGAACCTAGGGTGTTGCAATATCAAGTGTTAGTCTTGATTTTTATGTTTCACTTGATGTGCCTTAAAAATAAAATAAAATAAAAAAATGAAAATTAAATTAAAATAAGAATAAACAGCTGCCAACACTACCCACACTTCCCAAATGTCACAATACAAACTGATATACCAAATGTGCGGCGCTAAACATAAATAAAATAAATAAAAAAATGAATATAACACTAATAACTCATGCATATATCCTATAATATGAAAAAAACATGAAGTATAATATATAATTAAAGTGCACATGATTCGTGTGATGCACACAAATCCTCAATAAAATAAAAAGTCCATTATACAAACATAAACATAGAGCAAAAAATATAATCTTAATACAATGTCCAAAAACTATATATAGGAAAAGTGCACGTTGAGGATTATTGAGGATTTGTGTGCATCACACGGAGCACATGCACTTTAATTACCGTATATATTATACTTCATATTTGTGAGTGTATGTAGCCTCTCTGCAATAGCAAACTGTAAATATGGTACAGCAAGCATGCAGAAATGTAAGTGTAATATGAAAATCTACATTAGGGTAAACATTACAGTGATAACTCAAAATATGGGTTAGCTGAAAATACACTACAATATCTGATTAATGGATAAATGGTATTGAAACAGAGCATGTTTCTTGTATACATTGGGCTCTGCATGGGAAGTTTTAGGAGCTTACAAAAGAATTACAAAAAAGTGAAACTTTCCAGTGAAAGCCAGAAAGAGTTAGTGGATTGTTTCAGTGGAATTAACTTGGCTAAAATAAACAAAGGCTGCTGTATTGTGCTGAGATGGAGAACAATGAATATCTTAGCGTAACACTTGGTATGTTATCTGTAACGAAAAACATTCTGGCTTTTAAAGAAATGTGTTATCTATTAAAAGTAGCATGTGTGAAAATATGACAATGTCAAAAATAATTAAAACAGCCATGGAGAAAGCTTTCCAGGACCACAAGCCTGTTCATTTATGGGATTACAAGCCCTGGGAATGTTTTCTTTAAGTGTGCTAGTTGTAATGCTAGCGCTGAGTCATTGGTGGGGGGTGGGGGGGGGGGGTGGTGATACTTTGCCACTTTGCACAGACTGACATGTACACTACACTGCCAGACGTTTGTGCACACCTGACCATTACATCCATTTGAGCTTATTGGACATCTCACTTTGTACCCTTGGGTGTTACTATAAACTAGAGTTGATCCAAAAATTCAAATGAAAAGTTAAACCAAATTTCACAGAATTCTATTGGTTTTTGGTGGTTTGGATTCCTTAGGAAGTGGTTCAGGCTGTATTTTGGCCCCATGATCTCATCAAGTAGGGCTGCTAGTAGGGATGGGCCTAACAGACCCCCGTTTGGTTCGCACCGGAATTCCCGAACACTGCAAAAGTTCGGACCCGAATAACTAACCCCATTAAAGTCAATGGGACCCGAACGTCAAAAATAAAATCTGCCCATTTTGAAGGCTTATATGCAAGTAATTAGGCATACAATGGTTATAGGGGTCCGAGTTCTGCCCTGGGGGACATGTATCAATAAAAAAAAAGTTTGTGAAAAACGTCATTTTTAAATGAGCAGTGATTTTTTGATTTTTAAAGTGAAAGCCTAAAAATGAAAAATTCCTTCCGAAATAGTGCCTGGGGGGGTCTCCTTAGTCTAACTGTAAAGTGGCAGATCTGTACCATGTCTAGAATCTGCTGCAGCAATAATTGCATTTATAAAGCCCAAAAAATGACATTTTCCCTGCAAGCTGCCTTTCTTTTGCTCAGCAACAGCTGGGGAGCCAGTGTGTATGATGAGGCCACAATGTAGTGCACTGGGAACAAGATTAGAGATTTTTTGTATACATTCTGGTGTCACCTTGACTTTGTATAGAAGTAATGGGTGCGTAAAAATTGGTCTTTGGGTGTCGGGGGCGCCTTCCCACCATAACCCTATAGAGATACTCTTGATGAAAGCAAGAATTGACCTTGCTGTAAAAAATTGCAATGATATGCACCTAATAAAAGAAAAAGAATTGCGCTAAGTGCGTGAAAAAATCAAAAAATAAAATTATAAATAAAAATTTGGAAAAAGGTCCTGCTGCTGTGCACTATAACCCCAATATGCAGCGCTGGACTTATGATAATGAAGTGATAATAAATCAGTTATTCAATCAATTAATCAAAATAGTAAACCACAGTAAATAATTTCCAATCATTGATAGGAAATCAACAATTGGGTGCTCAAAAATATTAAGTGTTGAAAAAAACAATAAATCAATAAAGTAAAGTCCAAGATTGTGATGTGTAGAAATTCAATACAAGGTCTGGGATCAGTTTTCCACCGTGTAGTGCTGCCCACCACCTAATGATAAAAATGGAGGCTTACCAGAAAGCCTGTGACCGCCCTTACTCAGGGGGGTCAAACCAGGCTTAGTAGAAGTAGACCATCAAGGGAATACTCCAGGACACACTGCTGGGATGAGACATCAACCTCCTGCATGGACGACCAGCTGGCGAAGTGCTTCACAAGGTGATGTCCCAGGATCGCTTCTCATAGAGCAGTCAGTAATTGCTTCCACAAATCTAGCAAAAATGAATCATAAATGCCAAAAGAAAAAAGGGGAGAGACTCCAATGGTGTAGAAAAACTTTTGGCTGGTTTATTAAAATATCAAAAGGTAAAAACATAAAATCTTACAGAGATGGAAAAAAAACGACACCACCGCTGTTTAAACTGAGAGCGCGCAAGCGCGATGCGTATTGCGTTGTGACTTTGTATAGAAGTAACGGGTGTGTAAAAATTGGTCTTTGGGTGTTGGTGGCGCCTTCCCACCATAACCCTATAGAGGTACTCTCAATGAAAGCAAGAATTGGCCTTGCTGTAAAAAATTGCAATGATATGCACCTATCAAACAGGTGCAGAAAATTTACTCTTTGGGTGTCGGGGGCGCCCTCTTACCGTAACCTTATAGAGGTTCTCTTGATGAAGGCAAAAAAAATTGCAATGATATGCAAATGGTTGGTGTTTTTTCCACATTTGATGTGCCTGAGACACAGTTTGCAGATAGCAACAGTGCGATCTGCTGCGGATGTGCTGAAAAAAGCCCAGACAGCTGAGCTTTGGGGAGTGGGCCGGGAGATAACAGCTGCAGAATGTAATGGAATAAGGTGGCTGCTCTCTACTCTTTCTTGATGTCGGCCTCCTTGGGGTTGTGCCGCCTCACCTTCAGTTTCCTCCTCTATCTGGCACCCAAGTCGCATCGGTGACCTCATCATCATCTCCATCTCCTCCATCTTCATCATTACCACTAGAGACAACTTAGCAATACGCTGTGGCTTGGGGGACATGAATGCCAATTTGTCTACCAGTGTTCCTCCCTCTCTCTAGGCTCATGTTCCTGTCATCCTCAACCTCAGAACCAACATTTGAATCCAGTAATGGCTGGGCATCATCAAGGAGCAAGTAGCTGACGCTGTGGTCAAATAACTCAGCTGACTCCTCAATGGCTGATGTTGGGGCTATGGCAGGAATAGATGTGGACAAGGAGGCAGGTTTATCCAACTGCAGGGGATTGCACACGTGTCTCTGCTTGCGTGACGGAGGATGAGGAGGATGAGGAAGTATTAGTAAGCCAGTCACCCACCTCCTCTGCATGCTGTGGCTGGATAGCACGGGCAAACTCACTAAACAGAGGAAATGATGCCCTGCCTGAGGACTGACCACCACGTCCACCTTTGCCTGTGAACACATTTGTTGCTGGCTCCCTTACAGTGCCATGGGACCGTCTGCGGTGATTATAAGCAAATGTAAAGAAGAAGTTTAAATCTGCACTTTAATTTGAGTACTCACACTACACAGGCGCACACCACAGATACACTATAATATACTGCAATATAATGCACCAAACGTACAGTGACGCACAGAACTATATGGCGTTAAACTGGCAGTAACGCACACAAAGGTAAATAACGTTAAACTGGCAGTAATGCACAAAACTATATGGTGTTAAACTGGCAGTAACACACACAAAACTATATGGCGTTAAACTGGCAGTAACGCACACAAAACTATATGGCGTTAAACTGACAGTAACGTGCACAGAACTATATGGCATTAAACTGGCAGTAACGCACACAGAAGTAAATGGCGTTAAACTAGCAGTAACGCACAAAACTATATGGTGTTAAACTGGCAGTAATGCACACAGAACTATATGGCGTTAAACTGGCAGTAACGCACACAGAACTATATGGAGTTAAACAGGTAGCAAAACGCACACAAAACTATAAGGCGTTAAACTGTCAGTAATGCAATCAAATAGATGGTTTTCAACCGTCACTACACTGACGATATCTAACCTACTCTAGCTATACACTAATGTAAAGATTACTGACACGGTCTCACTACACTACACTGAAACTATCTGAGCTGTCCCTACTCTAGCTGCACACTATGCAAAGCTGAATGATGGTCCTCCTCACTACACTCACACTATCCCTAGACTGACACTAAAGTAAGATTCTACACTGACAATTGAAGCAAAATAGCACAGTATAGCACACTAACTAACTAATTACACTGAACGGAGCCCTGTTCCCTCTCCACGCCGAAATCACACTGAAAATGGCCGCCATTGAAAGAATACTTTTATACTGTGGGGTGGGAATGAGCCATGATTGGATAAAGTTATGATGACAGTGTCCAATCATGACTCTGACAGTGCTCTGTGCCCTTTCACTACTTCAGCCAATCAGGGCTTGCAATGCACTGTTCAGCGTTGCAATGCATTGTGGTCAGTTCGGGGGGCAAACAACCCGGCTGTTCGTCGAACGTCCGAACAGCTAAATTTCGGCCCAAACTTATGCTCGGGCCGAATCGTTTGCCCATCCCTAGCTGCTAGTAGCTTCCCAATCAATTCTGCACAATTTTGCATATTTTGCTACTCTGTAATACACACTTATTTGGAGCATGGTTCAGATTCTGTTGACCTCATTGGGATTGCCTAACTCTGAATTTAACTCTGCACTTTTTTTAAATATTCAGTCAAACTACAACTGATGAAACTTTTCAGAAGTTTGCTAAACTTTTATTATGTCTATGTTAGATAGCACTGTTAGGTGACACATTTGATAAACCACAGGCCAATCTAAGAAAGAATGCATCCAACAAAGGGAAGCCAACAAAGGATGCTTAGATTACATAAAGTTAGACTAGCAGGGTCTTCAAAACTCCCTGCTGTAAATAGTCATAATCAGTCTGCAGAGCAGTTTGAGCAAATATACATTTGCGAGTCTTTTTTTTAAACAAAACTGAACTTTCATACAGTACATTGAAACTTTCAACTCTTATTCCCTAACTTCCATGGTAATGGAGTTACCTTCATAAAACGTTACCACGATAATGTAAGTCCTAGGAATAAAACCCCTGACAGGTAACACAGGCTCACCAGAGTGACAACTTGGTCTTAACCAGAGCATCCTGCAAAAAGTGATCAGCTAGTGAGGTTACAATGGCATGGGTCCCTAACCAAGAGGTTGCAGGAACAGCGTGGCTACACTGTGGAGACAGGTCAGAGTTAAACCAGAGATTGAGGCAGGTGGCAGGTATAAGAGTGGTCAGTGTCCAGGTAGAAGTTGAGGTAGGTGGCAGGCAAGAGTGTAGTTGATGTCAAGAGTGTAGTCAATGTCATGACAGTAGATATGAGCAGAGTCAAGGAATCCAGTTCAGCAATTAGCAAGGCAGGACAATGGTTATCACACACAATAGGCATCTGGCAAGAAGATACAACACAGGCCAACGTAAGGAAAGCTGTTTAAATACCCTCTAAGGTCGGTGTGCAAGTCCATTCTTATTTTTGTGACAGACCATTGCCAAAATGCCATGATCTGGCACGTGCGCTTGACATACAGCACACGGACAGGATGGACCAGGCTTCTGGATGAACAGATGCGAATGCGAATTGTAACAGTAAGAGAACATACCAATCAGGTAGACACCAAATATGCCTAAAATACGAGGTTCAGAAAGCTAATATAACACACTGGACTTTCTAAGCAAATGATCCATAAGAACCATATCATATTTGGTATCTAACAAATCCTTTCTTTTTACTAAAAAATATGGTGGTTGTCAGAATATGGTCAGGATAGTTGGCTTTAAGGATATGTCAACATATAATAACATAATAAAATGCACTACAATTCCCTTTCACCACACCTAAGGCCTTTTGATTTGATGAGGGTTGACTCTGCAACACCCTCTCTAAGGACAAGGAAAGCTGCTGCACCTGACAGCTAGAACTCTCAATTTACCATCAAAATTTTGAAGGAATGCGAGTCATTTATGAGGGAAAGTAACTCTGATATATCAGATCAGACTTACTTTGCAAGCGAATTGAACTATGTTGTGTAATATTCTTTCTGTAAACATTAGAAATGTGTATGACAAAAAAAAAAAAAGTTTTGTTTTGTTTCATTTAGATTGGTTAAAGTGGATGTAAACCCGAAATTTTTTTTGATGTCATAAGATTTCCTATCATTTGAGCCCAGTCTTGCCACACAGAGTTAATTCAGCTCTGAGCAATCCCCTTTTATTGTTCAGTGAGATAAATCTTGACAAACAGAGAAAAACTTTGTCAAATCCTCCCCCTTGCTGTGAGTGACAGGTGATTTACATATCTCATGCACTAGCCTAAGACATGCATTATTTTTTAATTCCCTCCCCCACTCCTTTCTTCAGCAGCTCTGCAAGGATTGGCTGTGCCACACCTCAGCATGATTTGGCATGCTGAAGTCATGTGGTTACTTTCTTGTCTTTTCACTGGATGTTAGAGATCATAGCAGAAGTTCAGTGTAAGAAATACACAGGAGAAAATGCATATTGACAAGGGGAGTGTAGAGGTGGGCGGGGAGTCTACTGACATCACGACTCCACCCACCGAGCTCCAGACAATAGACCCACCCACAGAATCTGCAGTTTTTCGGCTCTCATAACAGACAGAGGGGAGACATTTGACAGATAAAGATACATGCAGGAGGCATGTATATCCTTATAGATAACCCCTATGGCAGTTGTTTAGAAAGGATGACATTGGGTTTACATCCACTTTAATCTAGTTTCTTTGTTTTGTTAAATTTGGTTAATTTGATGAATTCGGGATTCGTATTCAGAATTTGTTTTATGTCTTTTTCGAACTTTCTTCAAATTTACCGACTTTTTTAATTCAACGTTCAAATTGATCAATTTTTATTTGGCCGAATCGAAAACCCTAAAAAAAATTTTTTATTATTCAAATGTGGCAAAGTGAACAAACAAAAGAAATCTTTATCAAATGATTACAATGACTCTTTAAATCACCTTTGGCCTAACTAAAACAGCATTATTTCTAAATTGTACTCTAATTACACACAGTCTTCAGAAAAACATGTTTACAGTTCAAATTCGACTGGAATTCGATCTAAAATTCGATTCAAATTTCAATTAGAATTTTGGAAATTCGGACAAATTTCATTTTGTTATTCGGAACATTCGGTAAACTTCGTTTATACTGTAATTCGGGTATTTGGATATATCTGAATCTCTGAATAATGAAAAATTTGTCCGAATATTTATTTGGAATGAAACAAACCGCACATGTATAGTAAATATTTATTGCACTGTTTTTCTTTTCATTAACATCAAATTTAGACATTGTTAAACTGAAATACTGAATGTTTTAAATAGGAATGAAAGAACTTTGTCTCTGTGAAAAGCTACCATAGTGTAAAGTTCTGTTACATTCCTGTCTGGGCATGGCAGTGAATGACATTTCCTAATTGCAACAGCAGATGTTGTGAATGGTACATGTTTCTGTTAAAACATGTGGTGGTGGCTACTGTATTTGTAAAGGGATAACTGCTCAGTTAACCAGCCCCAGTGATGATTACTCTTAATCTACTGATGCCTAGATTGTTTTCCCTCAAGCTGGAACATTTTTGGATGATGCTGAGTGTGAAATATATAACAAGGGTTTGCCTGGATCACCCAAAACTAATTACGAATAAATTTAAACAATAATAGCAAGTAAGTATATATCATTCATCCAAATGATCCCAGTTGTATGCAGTTCTGATTGCCCTAATAGCATACCGAAAGACCAAGAGAATAAAGTTCTCTTAAGAGGGTCAAAACAAAACACTGGGATAAATACAAACTGGCTTTATTAGTACAAAAAAGTTAACCACAACAAATTTAAAAAAAAGGGGGCAATGGACAGATGGTTGGCACGGACCTATTAAAACTAAGACAACATTGTCAAAGTGTTAAAAACATAGGGAGCCGCGGCTACACATCCTACACATACACACCAGATATTCACCCCTTACATAAACTATAAATGGACTAATTGGCTGTTTGTGAGCCCAGAACAGGAGTAGGAAGTTCTTGGTGAATACAATATTCCTGTGGAGAGGCTCCCAAAAGTAAAGTTCAACAAACATAAACCAAAGATGTGGTAAACTTGTTTAGTGGATGGAAGATCTGAATGTGCTGATCTGGTATATCAAATTAGCAATACAGCAGGGTCATTCCATTGTGGGGGCACAGACCCTAAGCATGGATAAATGATCAGGTAATGCAGCACATAAAGCAAGCAGCATGGCTATAAGGTTCATATTCAGCAGATATGAGAAGCAGGTGCAGAGACAGCGGATGTATATTCATGCAGATAACCTCAGGGGGTATGCTATAGTCAGTAAGGACGCATTATACCAGTGCTGAGTGGGCCATAGATACTCTCACCAATCGCACGGAGTCCGTCATCCACCAGTAGCATAACTTTACCCCTGGGAAAATGTGGCCATAAATGCCGCTCCGCATTGGCCAGTAGGTGTATTCGACTGGAGAGGGATCCCTCACTATATAGTCGCTGCCTCCGTATCGTTCGTTCCAGAAAGGGAAACAGCCATCAGCTGTTTGTTTCGTGCTGTCAAACAATCAGATCATAGAGCGCGCGGTTCCCTGTGACGTGCTGACGTCACAGTGCTGACGTCACACTACTGACGCGTTTCACCAGCCAATGGACATTGGTTTCTTCAGGGTTTTTACAATGTTGTCTTAGCTTTAATAGGTCTGTGCCAGCCATCTATCCATTGCCCCCTTTTTGTTTAATTTGTTGTGGTTTATTTTTTTGTACTAATAAAGCCAGTTTTTATTTATGCCAGTGTTTTGTTTTGACCCTCTTAAGAGAACTTTATTCTCTTGGTTTTTCTGAGTGTGAAATATGTCACATTAGCATCGGTGGGATCTGAGAATGTAACTGCTAAAAATGCTTACTCTGTCATCAGTGGGGTTCTATAGTTTTACTATATTTTTTATAATAATGTTTAGTTCCACATGTTTGGTTCCTTGAGGTGGCACACTCATAGTGAGCTTTCTGACTGTCTTCTGCACACAAGTCAACATATCCTCCCTCTGATCTGACCTTAACATAATATCATTTCTTTCGTCTAAACACATCTAATCACTAGGGATGAGCCCGATGTTCGAGTTGAACGTAAGGCTTATAAAGGCTTATTAAAGGCTTATATTCATGGTATTGTCATAAAAAGTGTTTGGGGACCTGGGACCTGCCCCAGGGGACATGTATCAATGCAAAAAAAAGTTTTAAAAACGGCCGTTTTTTCGGGAGCAGTGATTTTAATAATGCTTAAAGTGAAACAATAAAAGTGAAATAATCCTTTAAATTTCGTACCTGGGGGGTGTCTATAGTATGCCTGTAAAGTGGCGCATGTTTCCCGTGTTTAGAACAGTCCCTGTACAAAATGACATTTCTAAAGGAAAAAAAATCATTTAAAACTACTCGCCGCTATAATGAATTGTCGGGTCTCGGCAATACAGATAAATAGAGAAATAAGTATTGTTGGGTTATTTCCAGATACAGATGATTGTCCCCAATCCCTAGTAATATATAAATATATAAAGTCATTTAATTGAATCAGTAATCAGTACAAAAATATTTTTTTTTTGTATTGATTACTGATTTAATTAAATGACTTTTTAATTCAATTCTAACAATTTGGTGCTTACCTCATTATACAGATATGATCGTCTCCCTCAAAAATCCCATCTCCATTGAGGTAGCCTAGGCTCTCTCTCAATAGTCTGATTTCTAGGCAATACAGATAAAATAAGTCATTAAAAAAAATGGCAAGGGATCCCCCCAAGTCCATTACCAGTCCCTTTGGGTCTGGTATGAATTTTAAGGGGAACCCCGCGCCAAAATTTAAAAAAAAAATGGCGTGGGGGTCCCCCTCAAAATCCATACCAGACCCTTCAGGTCTGGTATGGATTTTAAGGGGAACCCTGCGCAAATTTTTTTTTTAAAATGGCGTTGGGGTCCCCCCAAAAATCCATACCAGACCCTTATCCGAGCACGCAACCTGGCAGGCCGCAGGAAAAGAGGGGGGACAAGAGAGCGCTCCCCTCCTGAACCGTATCAGGCCACATGCCCTCAACATGGGGAGGGTGCTTTGGGGTAGCCCCCCAAAGCACCTAGTCCCCATGTTGATGGGGACAAGGGCCTCATCCCCACAATCCTTGCCCTGTGGTTGTGGGGGTCTGCGGGCGGGGGGCTTATCAGAATCTGGAAGCCCCCTTTAACAAGGGGACCCCAGATCCCACCCCCCCCTGTGTGAAATGGTAATGGGTACAAATGTACCCCTACAATTTCACAAAAAAAGAGTCAAAATGGTAAAAATGACAAGACATGGCTTGGGACAAGTCCTTTATTAAAAGATAAAAAAATAAAAATCGAAAAAGAAAAAAAAAACACATGACTTACACGCCTTCATGGGAGGCTCCTGCCATATGACGCTTCTTCGCTTTGACAGTTCTTTAATAACTGAGGGCGGGGCCACATCGTGACATTCCCAGGTGACCCTTCCCCCCTCTGAACGCACGAGGACATCCCTATGGCTTTCCCAGGGCGTCAGAGGGGGCGGGGCCTCCCGGTTACATAAACGTAAAATCACACATAGAGTGCTACAGGTTTTTCTCAAGAATTTCCCTGTATTTAGCACCATCCATATTTCTCTCAACTCTGACCAGTTTCCCAGTCCCGACTGCTGAGAAATATCCCCACAGCATGATGCTGCCACCACCATGTTTTACTGTGGGGATGGTGTTCTTTGGGTGATGTGATGTGTTGGGTTTGCGCCAGACATAGCATTTTCTTTGATGGCCAAAAAGTTAAATTTTAGTCTCATCAGACCAGAGCACCTTCCTCCATACATTTTGGGTGTCTCCCACATGCCTTTTTGCAAACTCAAAACGTGCCATTTTGTTTTTAGCTGAAAGTAATGGCTTTTTTCTAGCCACTCTGCCATAAAGCCTAACTCTATGGAACGTATGGCTTATTGTCGTCCTATGTACAGATACTGCAATCTCTGCTGTGGAACTCTGCAGCTCCTCCAGGGTTACCTTAGGTCTCTGTGCTGCCTCTCTGATTAATGCCCTCCTTGCCCGGTCCGTGAGTTTTGGTGTGTGGCCGTCTCTTGGCAGGTTTGCTGTTGTGCGATGTTCTTTCCATTTGGTTATGATAAATTTGATGGTGCTCCTAGGGATCATCAAAGATTTGGATATTTTTTTATGACCTAACACTGACTTGTACTTCTCAGCAACATTGTCCCTTACTTGTTTGGAGAGTTCCTTGGTCTTCATGGCAGTGTTTGGTTAGTGGTGCCTCTTGCTTAGGTGTTGCAGCCTCTGGGGCCTTTCAAAAAGGTGTGTATATGTAATGACAGATCATGTGACACTTAGATTGCACACAGGTGGACATCATTTCACTAATTATGTGACTTCTGAAGGTAATTGGTTGCACCAGAGATTTTTATGGGCTTCATAACAAAGGGGGTGAATACATACGCACATGTCAATTATCATTTTTTTATTTCTGAAAAATATGTTTATGTATATATTTTTCTAATTTTACTTCACCAACTTAGACTATTGTGTTCTGATCCATCACATATTATTCAGATTAAAAAAACAATGAACTAAAGGCTGCAATGTAACAAAATAGGTAAAAAGGCAAGGGGGTGATTACTTTTGCAAGGCACTGTATAAAAGAATGACATACTGTATTGGCAGGTTAAAGTAATAAAAGAATCACAGAATATATTGGCATATTAAAGTCAACTAGCATGAATACAGTAATTAATACACAATAAGCCTCACCAGGTTCCTTGCAGGGGCTTCAGATTCCAGCATATACTGTGACACCAAGGGCATAAACAGTAGCTCGCCATATGAAATAAATTGGCCAAGTGGCCAAACAAAGTAGCAACGTGCATCGATGATTCCACTCTCAAACAAAGGGGATACATTTAGGCCTGGGAGGCTAATGTTTAAAGTTGAACACAGAACTTCCCTCAGGATAAAGTAATCTGAGTATAGTCTTTGAGGAGAATCTTCTCCTGGGTAAGTTGGGGATCTTTGAAGATGTTGGCACACAGGGAAAAAAAAGGTGCGTCTTTAGTCTGGGCGTGACAGTATTATACCTGAAACGCTTGGGGGGGTGCAATCTTTAGATGCACATGCGTACTTTAGACAGAGGCAGACCCAATTACAGAAGTTGCATGTTAGGATGTACACAGTTGCAGCAGTTAAATGGTAAGGTGTGCACAGTTGCAGCAGTTAGATGGTCGAGTGTGCCCAGTTACAGCCCCCTGGGGAGTAGAAAAAGTAAATTGGCAGTGGTGGGCCTAGTCTAGCAACAATATGAGCAGTTAGCACAACAGTGGGTGCAGGGTTATAGCTGCAATTTATTTAAAATAAGGATTGACAACATCCAGCTATTGTCAGAAAAAGGGCATATGGAGCCAAGCTTTTCCATGGCGGAAAATTTCAAGATAATGGGCTCCATTCACAAAGAGGTATGTTTCCACTTATGCGTCTTTCAGAACGTTTTTGAGAATTCACAAAAAATGTGTCAGAAACCATAATACAGACCGAGACAGAAGTACAGTTAATCACACTTGTTTAATAATAATAAAAAGGTAAACAGAGTAAGCGTAGTCAATACATAGCCAGAGTTCAGTAACCAGATCGGGTAGTAGCAAAAACAAAAATAAAAGCTGCGCTTAAGGTGAACCAAAAATACAGTGTAGTGAAAACTAAGCAGCCTGCATCGAGATCTAGTCTCCAAATCCCACCATAAATAATAATACAAAAAAGATGCGGCGCTGAGAACAAATAAAGTGAATTGATACAATAATCAAATATTGGTGCAAGTTAAAAAATAACATAATCCAATGTCCCAAAATTAGTAGGATGAACAGATAGAATCCAAAAGGCAAAACAAGGAAGAGTCCGTGATGAATCAAGAAAAAGTGCAAAAAGGGGGCCACAACAGAGATGAGGGTGCAGTAGAGAGAATCTTCTGTAGTTCCTCACACCCGAGGTGAAATATCAAATATGCTCACCAGATCCCGTTGACCGCCATTACAGCGGTCAAAAACAGCACAGGGAATTTTGGGGCTCCCCACAACCTCAGCTCAATAGCACCGATGGGCGACAGATGGTATCTCAGGAATCAAGGAGAGAAAGGAAAACCATCGCATAATACAGTCGGCACAGTCGTTTTATTAAAGGAATTGCACTTACAAAATCTCGTAGTAAAAACAGCATATCGCGTACAGCTGACAGTCTGCGCCTCCGTCTGCTGCCTCCGCCTTCCTGGTTCGTGTAAGTACTGTTCAACTTTCTTTTTGCTCTCCTACACAGAAGTTGTCTGAGTATCTCAGGCCAAGAGCCTCATTGGCCTGAGATACTCAGACAACTTCTGTGTAGGAGAGCAAAAAGAAAGTTGAACAGTACTTACACGAACCAGGAAGGCGGAGGCAGCAGACGGAGGCGCAGACTGTCAGCTGTACGCGATATGCTGTTTTTACTACGAGATTTTGTAAGTGCAATTCCTTTAATAAAACGACTGTGCCGACTGTATTATGCGATGGTTTTCCTTTCTCTCCTTGATTCCTGAGATACCATCTGTCGCCCATCGGTGCTATTGAGCTGAGGTTGTGGGGAGCCCCAAAATTCCCTGTGCTGTTTTTGACCGCTGTAATGGCGGTCAACGGGATCTGGTGAGCATATTTGATATTTCACCTCGGGTGTGAGGAACTACAGAAGATTCTCTCTACTGCACCCTCATCTCTGTTGTGGCCCCCTTTTTGCACTTTTTCTTGATTCATCACGGACTCTTCCTTGTTTTGCCTTTTGGATTCTATCTGTTCATCCTACTAATTTTGGGACATTGGATTATGTTATTTTTTAACTTGCACCAATATTTGATTATTGTATCAATTCACTTTATTTGTTCTCAGCGCCGCATCTTTTTTGTATTATTATCTATCAGATCGGGTAGTAGGCCAATCCCAATGTCAGAGAGCCAGAGATCAACGTAGTAGTACAGCAAGCAAGATCAGGAGCCAGAAGGGACGTCAGCCGAGCAAGTCTTCAACAGGAACGGGGGAGAAAATCTCTGAGATGTGACCAAAGGCGAAGGCAGAGATGAAGTGAGCTGGACTTTAAGTAGTAAGGACTGACGAGCAGATCATCAACAGCTGAGTCACTGTGGAGAGAATGGAGCTGGCAATTAGCCAACAGCTGAGCGGCCAGCTCAAAGAAGGAAGGGCTGAGTCCAGCCCTGACAAAATGCTTCTAAAATAGCGCAGAGTTATTTTATGTCTTGCGGTATTTTAGTAGTGAATATGCGGTAATTTAATGCCTGGCACTAGCCAGCTTAGTTATTAACATTAATATATAGGCATTGTTAAGGAGCATTTGGCCGTCTGCATCCTTAACAACCACTGAACAACATGGTTGTTAAGGAGAGGGTGGTCGCTGCATCCTTAACAACCGATGAGTCATCGGCTGTCAGCAGGCTTTTCCGCCGACAGCTGAATGTAATAAATAAAAGAATTGCCGGCAATAAAAAAAAAAATCCGAAATAAAAATGGTGTGGGATGCCCCCCACAATGTATACCAGGTCCTTGGGGTCTGGTATTTTTAAAAAATTGGCATTTGGTCCGCCCCAAAATCCATACAAGATCCTTATCTGAGTATGCAGCCTGGCAGGTCAGGAAAGGGAGGGGACAAGCAAGTCCCCCCATTCCTTTCTGAACAATACCAGGCCACATGCCCTCAACATAGGGGGGTGCTTTGGGGCTCCCGCCATCTGCCAGCTCCTCCGCCTGAGAGTTCCTAAATAATTAAGAGGCGGGGTCACCAGTTGACACCATAGACCCAGCATGCCCCTGGTCGACCCCACCTCTTAGTTATTTAAGAACTGTCAGACGATGATGCTGACAGACGGCGGGAGCTTTCGAGACAAAAGCAGACCTTTTCTTTTGTTCTTTTTTCAGGTGGGCAGATTTAGTCAGATTTAGATAAGCCCCCAGCCCGCAGACCCCATCTGCCAGGGTTGTGGGGAAGGGGCCCTTGTCCCCATCAACAAGGGGAGGAGGTGCTTGAGGGGGGAGTAGAGCCCAGAACCCAACCATTATCAGAAGAACATGAAGAGAGATTGTGAGTGGGGGCCAAAAACAGGGAGAGAAGGGGGTAGTGGAAATAAATATTAAAGGGTACATGTCAAGAGAGAAACACAGAGGCTATCATTGTTTCTTCTTTTCAAAAGGCTGATGGGTAGCATAGTTTAATGAAGTAAAGCAATTTTATTTATCTATTTATTTATTTATTTATTTTTATTACAAAAGCTATAGATTACCTTTTACATGCTGGTGCCTGCAAACCCAGGCCTACTATAACTGGGAACGCTGACACCAAGAAGATTTTATTGTAGTCGGTAATAAAGGGTTACATCTTAGAACCCTACTGTACTATTCAGTTCTCTCTTATTCTATTAATACCATGAGCATTCTGAAAACCAGATGAGCAGCTGTATTCATTTACTAATACAATAGAATTATTTCTCCACATTCTTTTCATGTTCGGTAGCCTGATGGCAGAAGCTTAATTTGCCAAGCACTTTACAAACTCAAACAATGTAATTGATGGCAGGGGAGGACACATGTTTTTGTTTTCCATTGGTTTCCTCGCTATCAGCTCCATCATGGGAGAGAGATGAAAGTGGAGCGAAAGTCAAATTAAACATATAAAAAAATTGAACTTAATTCCATCAAGAGATATCCCGTTGAGATACTATGACGATTTATGGGAATGTAGCACACAATTTTCACAAAGTAGCACACAATTTGTATAACAGTAATGCTGTATGGGAAACATATTCCGGTTTTATTAATGGGATGTTCTGGATTTTATTAAAGTGTAACTTCACCTTTGCATTAGTCATACCTGACTGTTAGACTTGCACCGTTCGGGTCAAGGCATCGATTCCTGTGGTTTTTTCACAAGGTGGAGGAACTGAATGAACAAAAACTCCTGCACCTGTTTATTAATGTGAAAGCATTATACTGGTGCCATATTAAAGACACATGGACTGAATTTATTTGATTTATTTGATTTATTTCATTTTATTCATTTATTCGTTCACTGTATTTTTACATTTAAGCGCACACACAATTGTTTCTATATACTTGTTGATGTGACTATATCTCACGTTAGTGGTGCTGCTATTCACATAATATTGATTTTGTATGTCACAAGCGCAGTTTTTTCTGTTTTTACATGAGCTAATATGTTGCAGTTTATAAATAGCACTACCACAGTTTCCTCAATCCCTCCTATAAATATAGTGTAATTACTTGTTGATCTTGCCAGTAAGACTATTATTTTCCATCTTCCTTTAACAGTAGTGATGAGCCGAACACCCCTCGGTTCGGTTCGCACCAGAACCTGCGAACGGACCGAAAGTTTGCGCAAACTTTAGAACCCTGTTAAAGTCTATGGGACTCGAACGTTTGAAATCAAAAGTGCTAATGTTAAAGGCTAATATGCAAGTTATTGTCCTAAAAAGGGCTTGGGGACCTGGGTATGTATCAATGCAAATAAAAGTTTCAAAAATGGCAGTTTTTTTCGGGAGCATTGATTTTAATGATGCTTAAAGTGAAAAAAAAAGTTAAATATTCCTTTAAATATTGTATCTGGGGGGTGTCTATAGTATGCCTGTAAAGTGGTGCATGTTTCCTGTACTTAGAACAGTCCCTGCACAAAATGACATTTGTAAAGGAATAAAAGCAATTTAAAACTGCTTGCGGCTTTAATGTAATGTTGGGTCCCGGCAATATGGATCAAAATCAGTGAGACAAACGACATGGGTACCCCCCACCAATGACAAATGTTTTTTGAAAATTTGGGTTTTTTAGTGAAACAAGGATTGGTGATAAAGCATTAGTGGAGAGGAGACACGTTTTTCCCATATAAACTCTTACAGGAGATAATTTCCCTTCCTAGGGGTAGATTTCATCTCACTTCCTGTTGTCTCCTTCCGTTTGCAAGTAGGAGTCGTTTGTAAGTTGGATGTTTGAAAGTAGGGGCCTGCCCTTTATACTCTGCAAAAATTGGGGCCTTAGGTGTTGGTGTTGCCACAACACTGTAAGCCCTCACAGTTGGTGGGCACAGGAATGGGCCCTTCTGTGAAATATTAGGCCAAAAATTGTAATTACATGTCCCTGTTGAACAGGGGCAGAAAAATTGGGCCTTTGGCACTGGTGCCACAACACTGCAACCCCTCACAGATGCTATAGTTGGAGCGCAGGAATGAGCCCTGCTGCAAAGTATTGCATCAAAAATTGTAATTACATGCCCCTGTTAAACAGGGGCTCAAAAATTGGGCCTTAGGCACTGGTGCTGGTGCCACTACACTGCAACCCCTCACAGTAACTCTAGTTGGAGTGCAGGAATGAGCCCTGCTTCAAAGTATTGCATCAAAAATTGTAATTACACGCCCCTGTTAAACAGGGGCAGAAAAATTGGGCCTTAGCCACTGCTGCCACAACACTGCAACCCCTCACAAATACTATAGTTGGAACGCAGGAATGAGCCCTGCTGCAAATTATTGCATCAAAAATTTTAATTATACGCCCCTGTTAAACAGGGGCAGAAAAATTGGCCCTTGGGCATTGGTGCTGGTGCCACAACACTGCAACCCCTCACAGTAACTCTTGTTGGAGCGCAGGAATGAGCCCTGCTGCAAAGTATTGCATCAAAAATTGTAATTACATGCCCCTGTTAAACAGGGGCAGAAAAATTGGGCCTTAGCCACTGCTGCCACAACACTGCAACCCCTCATAGATATTCTAGTTGGAGCGCAGGAATGAGCCCTGCTGCAAAGTATTGCATAAAAAATTGTAATTATACGCCCCTGTTAAACAGGGGCAGAAAAATATGGCCTTGGGCACTGGTGCTGGTGCCACTACACTGCAACCCCTCACAGATACTCTAGTTTGAGCGCAGGAATGAGCCCTGCTGCAAAGTATTACATCAAAAATTGTAATTACACGCCCCTGTTAAACAGGGGCAGAAAAATTGGGCCTTAGCCACTGCTGCCACAACACTGCAACCCCTCACAAATACTATAGTTGGAGCGCAGGAATGAGCCCTGCTGCAAAGTATTGCATCAAAAATTGCAATTATAGACCCCTGTTAAACAGGGGCAGAAAAATTGGGCCTTGGGCACTGGTGCTGGTGCCACAACACTGCAACCCCTCACAGATACTCTAGTTGGAGCGCAGGAATGAGCCCTGCTGCAAAGTATTGCATCAAAAATTGTAATTACACACCCCTGTTAAACAGGGGCAGAAAAATTGGGCCTTAGCCACTGGTGGCGGTGCCCAGAACCAAAAATGTTCTTACAAGCTATCAGCATGAAAATTGAGGAGGAAGAGAATTGTCACTCAGCATAACAGGATAGTCACTCAGCATCAGCATAGGCAGTCTTGAAGGGATCTCACATTAAAAAAAAATTATTTGGTTACATCAGCATCAGGTGCTTGGTAGCTGGTGATCCAAGACCGATTCATTTTTATGAAGGTCAGCCAATCGACTGATTCGGTGGACAGGCACACCCTGTGATCGGTTACAAAGCCTCCAACAGCACTGAATGTGCGTTCCGAAAGAACACTAGATGCAGGACAGGCCAGTAGCTCAATTGCATACTGTGCAAGCTCTGGCCAGTGATCCATCCTCAAGACCCAGTAACCCAGAGGATTTTCGGCGGGAAAGGTGTCCAAGTCTGATGTTGCCCCTAGGTATTCCTGCACCATGTGAATCAGATGCTGGCCATGGTTGCTGGAACCGATCATACCTTGAGGCTGTAGACTAAAAAATTGTCTGAACGCATCGGTCAGACGGCCACCTTCTCCACCGCACCTTCTGTGACTGACCGAAGCCTCAGCAACACGTTGTCCAGGAGGACCAGGAAATTGTAACCTCCCAGGCTCTGGAAATGCGTTACACAAACCTTTCTGCAAGGCCTACCGAAGATGTTTCATCCTCTGCTCCCTCTGCGACGGCAAGATAAGGTCCGCCACCTTACCCTTGCAACGTGGATCAAGGAGGGTTGCCAGCCAGTAATGATCCCTCCCCTTGATACCACGAATACGAGAATCCTTCCGCAGGCTTTGCAGAATCAGGGAGGCCATGCAGCGTAGGTTTGCTGAGGCATTCGGTCCAGTGTCCTCTGGTTCACTAAGGACGACATGATCCGCAGCCACCTCCTCCCAGCCACGTACAAGTCCATGGGTTTCTTCGGACTGTAAATGATCCCTTGAAGACTGCTGCTAATGCTGAGTGCCAGGCTCCACCTCCATGCTGACACAATCCTCCTCCTCATCCTCCTCCTGTGTGATCGGCGGGCACGCAGGAACACTGTCTGGATAAAGTTAAGGACGTGAGCCAAACAGGGCACATGGGTCAGTTGTCCCTGTCAGAGGGCGGAGAGGAGGTTGGTGCCATTGTCGCAAACCACAATACCTGCCTTAAGCTGGTGCAGCATCAACCACCTCTGAACCTGCCCCTGCAGAGCTGACAGAATCTCTACCCCAGTGTGGCTCCTGTCCCCCAAGCACACCAGCTCAAGCATCGCATGGCATCTTTTTGCCTGCGTGCTTGCGTAGCCCCTTGAACGCCTACAGAGCAACGCTGGTTCCGAGGACAAATCAGCACAGGAAGAGGCCATGGAGGAAGAAGAAGAGGAGGGGGTGGAGGAGAGAGAGGTGTGGCAGAATCACCACTAGTAGCATTTTGGAGGCGTGGTGGCGGAACAACCTCCAACACTACTGCACCCTGTCCTGCATCCTTCCCAGCTGCCAGAAGAGTCACCCAGTGCGCAGTGAAAGATAGGTAACGTCCCTGTCCATGCCTGCTGGACCATGAGTCAGCAGTAATATGCACCTTACCGCTGACCGCCCTGTCCAGCGAGGCCAAGACATTGCCTTACCCATGCCGGTAGAGAGCCGGAATCGCCTTCCATGAGAAAAAGTGGCATTTGGGAACCTGCCACTGAGGAACCGCACATTCCACAAACTCACGGAAGGGGACAGAGTCTACCAACAGAAAAGGCAGCAGTTGAAGTGCTAGCAATTTAGCCAAGCTAGCATTCAACCGCTGGGCATGTGGATGGCTTGGAGCGAACTTCTTTCGGCAGTGCAGCAGCTGGGGCAGGGAAATTTGCCTGGTACAATCTGACGTCAGTGTACCAATAGCAGATTGCCCACAAGTACTTGGCTGTGACACACCTAATTCTACACCTTCATTCCTCTCAGTGCAGGTTTCAGAGAGGACTGAAGGTATAGTGGGAATTGAGATCCCAGCTAATGAGGAGCGAGGAGAGGTCCGCTTTGTTCTTTGGTGTGGGTCTTTTAGGTACGCTTGGCAACGAACTGCATGGCAGGTCGACATAGGTCTGATCAAGCATGTGGTACCCACGCGGTGATGTTTTGGCCACGCGAGATACGCTTGAGACATATGTTGCAAATAGCAGCGGTGCGATCTGATGCACTTGTCTCAAAAAAGGCCCACACCAAAGAACTTTTGGAATAACGCGCAGAGACAGCAGCGCCCTGCACATGCGGAGCTCTGCGGTGTGATGCAGTCGGTGTGCTGCCCTTAAGCTGGCCCCTGGAGGGCATCCTGCCTCGTTGGTGATGTGCCTCCTCCTCCTCCTCTCTCCTGTCAGGCACCCATGTGGAGTCAGTGACTTATTCATCATCCCCTCCCTCCTCATCACTGGAGCAAACCTGGCAGTATGCTGCAGCTGGGGGAACATGACTGCCAGATTGCTGTCCTTCTTGGGCACCCCCTCTCTCTGGGCTCATGTTACTGCCTTCCTCTAGCTGGGTATCATCATCGGAGCCTTCAAAACACTGGGCATCCTCCTGGAGCATGTGCCCAACACTGTGGTCAAACAGTTCGGGGGACTCCTCAGGACGACATGGTGGGTCTAGGGAAGGAGTGACTGATGCCATTGAGCCGAGGGAAGAGGCCGCGTTGGCAGCTGCTTTGCCAGACAGGGGACACAGTACACTAACTGTAAATACTGCAGCTGCCTGCCTGTGGTACTAATAGGATCAGAAGAACACCAGTAATTTTCTTCGGGCAGCTTTAGGTGCACACTGTGCAAAGGACACAGTACACTAACTGTAAATACTGTAAAAACACCTGCCTGCCTGTCAGTAGGAAGAGAATAACAGGAACGGATCTAGCTACTGAATACAATGTATATATATATATATATATATATATACAACACCTGGGATGCATATATATACACAATACACTGTAAGTGCAGCTAACTGACTCGCCTGCCTACTCTATCTAACTTAAATCAAATGACACTGTCTCTCTGTCTATCTCTCTCCGCCGCCACAACACACTACACAAGGCCGCCACGCAGACGGCCTTATATAGTGTGGGGCGTGTACTAAACCCCCTGAGCCATAATTGGCCAAGGCCACCTTGGCTTTGACCAATTACGGCTCTCTGTACAGATGGCGCTGTGATTGGCCAACCATGTGGGTCATAGTGCATGCCTGGCCAATCATCAGCCAGCAATGCACTGCAATGCCGCAGTGAATTATGGGCCGTGACACGCCACTCGAATTTGGCGTGAACTGCCCATAACGTTCGAAATTCGACAAATGGTCGAACAGACGATGTTCAGGTCGAACATGGGTTCGACTCGAACTCGAAGCTCATCCCTATTTAACAGACTGTGCAGGAAAACAACACTGTCCGAGCTGCTTAAAATGGCCAGTTTTTATTAATATAGTTAATACCTTTTTCCAAAAATAAAAACCTTTTCTGAAGCTGCTTAAAAAAATTAGGCTTTAATTTGTTTTTCACTTATGTAAAGTCTATCTAAACCCTACTAGTTCAATTAACACTACCCCTCCACAGGATGACAACGCTGCTGTTTAGGTGTGACTACACTACTCTTTTAAAAATACAGTAAGACAGGAAGTTTGTAACTCGTCAGATCACCAGGTGAAAATAACCCTAAAATCGAAATCTAAAGATTGGTAGGCTGCAAGTAGGGGCAGGCGGATGACACTTCCTCCATGTTCCCCTCCTCTTTGGGCGCCAAGTGTGGGTCTCATAGGAGGCCTACCCAGGGGTGGGTCTTCTGGGCTACACTAGGCACCTTGGATAGGGTAACTGCCTTGCACATGGAGTACCTTTACTTGAACAGACGACTGAACTCTAGTTAACTCTCTCAATGTTAATAAACACCACCATGGTCACTGTTGCATTTAGGAGGGACACACAGAGGCAAAACCCTCTCCATCTGTCAGTGTATCTCTGCTACCTCACTCCCAGTAACAGAATGGGGCCTTGCCGTGAACCTAGTGCAGACTCCATGCCTATACTCATTTAACTTTTCCTCTTATGTACCTGTGCCCAGGCTAAGGACCTCTGCGGTGCTGATTACCACTTGTGTCTTCACAGTATATTAACTCCTACGAAGCGGTCTTCATACCCCAGTGTGTTTTAACAGACCCATGCTGTCGGTTACTTGCATTATACCTCATTAGTAACTTAAGACCAGGCAAGGACAAGGTTTCAACACTTTTTACTTAAGAAACTTGGGCATTACAGATGACAGTAACACAGTTCTTCCTAACCTAGGCCTGAACTCAGGCTTTGTAGCTGCTCCAGCATACCTGTACAGGAAAGAGTTTATCCATAATGGCAAATCCCCAGAGCTGGTGTCTTCAGGGTAAACTGCAGATCTCAGTGGTTCAGTACACTGTAGAACAGCCGTCACAAAATGGCGGCCCGAACAGAACCGAGCGACGCTCCTGTCTAGACCGTCAGGCCGCCAGTGTACAGCGCCACATCCCAGCGGTATATTTCCTGCTGTGACTGAAGCATGTGTATGATCTCAGCCGCTGCTTCTGCAGCTAAAGGTGGTGCATCTGGGGGTGGTAAAAACATAGCTCAACCCCGTGGTTATACTGTCCCCAAACCTCATGTGTGAATGAGCCCCTAGGCTTGGATCACATCCGTGTATCTGTGTGCTGGGTGTAGGGCTGTCCTACCCAAAGAAAGGCAGGAAAGTAGTCCCTGACACTTAAACATCAACTTCTGGGACAACATGTTCACTTGCTGCCTAATATATCTCACCGACTTTCAGATGCCAGTGTAATCAGATAAACAGTATTATTCACAGATGGTTGGTCAGTGGTCATAATGTTATGGCTGATTGGTGTATGTGACTTGTGTGTAAATACATTGTACATACAGGTCCATAAATATTGGGACATTGACACAATTCTAATCTTTTTGGCTCTTTACACCACCACAATGGTTTTGAAATAAAACAAACAAGATGTGCTTTAGCTGCAGACTTTCAGCTTTAATTTGAGGGTATTTACATCCAAATCAGGTGAACAGTGTAGGAAAAACAGTTTGTATATGTGCCTCCCACTTTTTAAGGGACCAAAAGTAATGGGACAGATTAACAATCATCCATCAAACTTTCACTTTTTAATACTTGGTTGCAAATCCTTTGCAGTCAATTACAGCCTGAGGTCTGGAACGCATAGACATCACCAGATGCTGGGTTTCATCCCTGGTGATGCCAGTGCCTCTACTGCAACTGTCTTCAGTTCCTCCTTGTCCTTGGGGCATTTTCCCTTCAGTTTTGTCTTCAGCATGTGAAATGCATGCTCAATCGGATTCAGGTCAGGTGATTGACTTGGCCATTGCATATCATTCCACTTCTTTCCCTTAAAACAATGCTGCCTCTACAGCGATTACACGCAAGAGGCGGGATTTATGATTTCTCCAATCACAAGCAGGGGGTGGGGATTGTGCCTCTCCAGACATTCCCAGCCAGGACAAGGACTGTCAGTGAGTAAAGTGGC
Source organism: Lithobates clamitans (assembly GCA_037952925.1). NCBI lineage: Eukaryota > Metazoa > Chordata > Amphibia > Anura > Ranidae > Lithobates > Lithobates clamitans. The sequence goes on along the minus strand of JBBGZY010000964.1, from coordinate 2,232,116 downwards.
GATGTGGCGCCTTTTTTTGGGGGGGCATCAGATCAGCCCTGGTGGTGGGGGGGCTGTGTCAGTTTCATTCCGGGGCACTGTATTGTCCTGGAATGAAGGTGCCCGGAACAGACCTGCAAAATGCGGGACTGTCCCGGGACACCCAGGACTTGTGGTCACCCTAGACGGGAGGCCCGGAAAGAGCAGCGGAAGGCGGGGAGAGGGGGGGGGGCGTCCCCTCCCGCTCCTTTAGGATAACAGCCGAGCAGCTTTTAGCCACATTGGTTGTTAGCACTAAAAAGCAGATCGCCCGCTCTAAAAAAATAATAGTACCGGGGTGATGCCCGCAGCTGCATATCACCCTCTGGTATATAACCCCTTCATACCATGAATGTAAATTTGTGTATGGTTGGCGTGAAGGGGTTAATGTTTCTGGTCACTTTCCTGTCCAGGGATCCCGCGGTGCCCTCACCCAAGCAGGTGCTGGCGCCGCCATTATGACTAAGGGAAACCTGCAGGAAAGCCTTGTGGCCTCACAGCCGGTTTGCTACTGAACATGCGTGGAGCGCGCTGCACTCTGTGAATGGGCCAGCTTTGGAGAAAGTAGGAGGGGGGCCGGACTTCCGGCTCAGTTCACTGCGGCGAAACCAGGTGTCCCCTCCCCCCCACCGCAAAAGGTGCCAAATGTGGCAACAGAGAGGAGGAGGAGTCAGACGAGTGAAGCCCCTCCCCTTTTGGGTGGATCTCGGCTTTTATGCTGGGTGCACACGGATGCCATGCAGGAAACTCACAGGGATCGTTGTGTTTCCCGCATAGAAATCGCATTGTGTTCATTCGATCTGCTGCGAGTGCCAATTAAAAGTTAACGACACCCCAAAAGCAGTGCTGTATGAGCCGTATGAAACGATCGCACTGCACAGAATCGCATGTGATTTGCACAGGGATGTGGTGCGATTTTCTGTGACGCATCTCATCAGTGTGAACCCAGCCTAAAGCCGAACGAAACCCGTCCACTTAACTTTCCCAAATCGGCTACATTCAGGGCTGGTTCACCCCGGGATTGGACGGGAGCACGAGCCGCATTCCTGTGCGATTCCCGCGCACTCCCCATACCGTGCGATTTTTGAGATCGAAATTGTGTGAGAATGCGGAAAAAGTGGCACATGCATACTTTAAAAAAAAAAAATGTGCTGCGCAAAAACCGCATTGGCATCACGGTGCCCGCCATGTGACCGGACTCGCCTTTCCCGCACCGCGTTCTGGCACGCTGTGATTGATGACTGCCACAGTTGCTTGTGCTCTCAATCAAACTGTGAAGCTATCAAATTCCTGGTGGTCATCTCCATGGCATCTGCAGATCAGTTAGAGGCGAAGATGGCATCATGGTGCCCGCAATGGTGCCCGCTGCCTTGGCGGGAGGGGATGAAAGGGTTTCGTTTTCTTTTTTTGTTTTTTTTTTTCTTATTATTATTAGAATGTTTGATTTTGTTTTGTTATTTGTAGATATTTCACATTTCAAATCAGCAAAATGGGGACCTTCCGGATGTTAGGTGGGTGGTCATAATGTTATGGCTGATCGATGAATACCATCGATTGCAGATTCTATAATTCTCCTACAGAATAAATAATACACACCGATTATTTCCACCAAAGAAATGGAGCCGAATACATTTTACACCAAATTTATAAAGAAATATTATTTATTTGCAAAATTTTATAACAGAAACGAAGAAAAACCCTTTTTTTTCTGAAGTTTTCAGTCTTATTTAGTTTATTTAGCAAAAAACAAAACAACACCCCCCCCCCCCCCTCAGTGGTGATTAAATACCATCAAAAGAAAGATCTGTTTGTGTGATAAAAATGTCCTCTGTGTACAGTGTTGTATGACCGCGTAATTGTCATTCAAAGTGCGACAGCGATGAAAGCTGAAAATTGGCCTGGGCAGGAAGGGGGTAAAGGTGTCCGGTATTGAAGGGGTTAATGAAGTTCTACTTTAACCTAAACTGTGATGGAGTGTCAGCTCTCTGTCTGTATCATGTGATCAGAAAAGTATAAAACACCCCAGGTGGGACTCGAACCCACAATCCCTGGCTTAGGAGGCCAGTGCCTTATCCATTAGGCCACCGGGGCTTTGCTTCTTCTAATTTCTTCATTTTTGTGTCTTTTTTTGTTTTTGTGTTTTGTTTTATGTGTTTTCTTTGTTGTGTCTATGTTTTTTTTTGTTTTTGTTTTTTGTCTTCTGTTTTTTTGTTTTTTGTCTTCTGTTTTTTTTGTTTTTTGTCTGTTTTGTTTTTTTTTTTGTTTTTTGTTTTTTGTCTTCTGTTTTTTTGTTTTTTGTCTGTTTTGTTTTTTTTTTGTCTTTTGTTTTTTGTTTTAAATGTACACTATTTATTTATTATTGTACATTTTTTTTTTTATTGTAAATAAATCAATAGAAGGAAGTGATTCTAAGGCCTTGATAATCAGAGATCGGTCACTGTTCTCCTCTGGCTCCCCATAGGTGGGGCCCTTTTCGGACCCCTAAACCTTACGATGATTCAGAGGAAGGCGAAAACCCCCCTCCTTGCTCAGATTGTCTCCAAAGGGGGGGATTCCTTCCTGACCCCTGAAGGCGATCGGATTGTCCCTGAATCATCAGTCTAGGGTGCCCCGTTCATCTCCCTGTACAATGCTCAGATATCTGACATGTGTGCGGGTGTGGGTGCACGCCCCCGAATGCAGACAGTGTGCATCCATGTACCTACACCCGCACACATGTCAGATTGGGAGAAGTGTCTGTGAAGGGGGGTGTTTTTGAAATGGGGATGCACAGGTGGTCCACTCCTCCTTTGTTTTTGTTTTTTGTCTGTTTTTGTCTTTGTTTTTTTTTATCTTTGTTTTTGTTTTTTGTGTTTTTTTGTGTTTTTTGGCTTTGTTTTAGTTATTTTGTTTTTTGTGGTTTTTTTTGGGGGGGGGAGCAGGTATCTAGTTGTGACAGATATCCACTTCCACTTCCCCTGGGATAACCTAGGTGTTCCATGTACCCCGGTGCAGGCAGTCCCATTGATGGCTAATGAGACGCAGGAGATGTATAGACACAGACGCTGATCCTAATCTGACATGTGTGCGGGTGTGGGTGCACGGCCCCGGATACAGACAGTGTGCATCCATGTACCTACACCCGCACACATGTCAGATTGGGAGCAACGTCTGGCTTAGCCACAATCCCTGGCTTAGGAGGCCGGTGCCTTATCCATTAGGCCACCGGGGCTTTGGGGTTTTTTTTGTTTTTAGTCTTTGTTTTTTTTTGTGTTTTGTTTTGTTTTAAATGTACAGTTTTTATTTTTGTACATTTTTTATTGTAAATAAATCTAAATGATTTAGATTTAGGAAATGATTCTAAGGCCTTGATAATCAGAGATCGGTCACTGTTATCCTCTGGCTCCCCATAGGTGGGGCCTTTTTTTGGACCCCTAAACCTTACGATGATTCAGAGGAAGGCGAAAACCCCCCTCCTTGCTCAGATTGTCTCCAAAGAGGGGGAAAAAATTCCTTCCTGACCCCTGAAGGCGATCGGATTGTCCCTGAATCATCAGTCTAGGGTGCCCCGTTCATCTCCCTGTACGATGCTCAGATATCTGACATGTGTGCGGGTGTGGGTGCACGCCCCCGAATGCAGACAGTGTGCATCCATGTACCTACACCCGCACACATGTCAGATTGGGAGAAGCTTCTGTGTCTGTGAAGGGGGGTGTTTTTGAAATGGGGATGCACAGGCGTTCCATGCACCCCTGTGCAGGCAGTCCCATTGATGGCTAATGGGACGCAGCAGATGTATGGACACAGACACTGATCCTGATCTGACATGTGTGCGGGTGTGGGTGCACGCCCCCGAATGCAGACAGTGTGCATCCATGTACCTACACCCGCACACATGTCAGATTGGGAGAAGCGTCTGTGTCTGTGAAGGGTTGTGTTTTCCCACAAAGGGACGCACAACTTCCCAGATGGTTGTTGGTTCTACTGCATTATACATGCCAAGGCCTTAGTGAACCAACGCTGCCTCTGTGGTGGTGGTGGAGGGGCGGCCAGTACCTGCCGTCTCATGCTCGCTCTCATGTAGGAGAAGCCTTTGAAGTTCTTCCGGTCCTTTTTTTTGATTGGACGATCCTTGTCTACTCTGGTCATGAATTCTTTCATCTCCATTCTTCTATCGATCGGTGTCTTATTCATCTGGAAAAAAGAAAAAGACATTGAGAGATTCTGATTGATACAGAAAATGGTAACAAAGCATGGTGACCCCCTCCCCCCCCAACTCTGATGTGCTGCGGATTACCCCAAGAAGGTTCCTTCAAGCCCAGCTCCCTCTAGTGGTGAGAAGAAGCGTTGCACTTCATCAACACACCGTTGAACTATATCTAGACCAGGGATCTTCCAAACTACGGCCCTCCAGCTGTTGCGGAATTACACGTCCCATGAGGCATTGTAAAACTCTCAGACATGACCAGGCATGATGGGAATTGTAGTTCCTGAACAACTGAAGGGCCGTAGTTTGGAGACCACCCTGATCTAGACCGTGTGTGTCAAACAGAAGGCTTGTGGGCCAAATCTGACCCATCAGGGATCACCGAGTAAATAAAGCAGGATGATTGGTATACTTACTGATCCCGATGCCAATGGCGAGGTGGCCTTTCCTTTCTCTAAGTCGGTCCAGTCGATCCCCTCAAAATATTTGTGGCGTCTGATGTCCCTTACAAGTTCTGTTCGCTTTTCTTGGTCCTTACATAGGAGCTGTAGAGAAGAATGAAATATAATAAGAAACAATGCAAGAACAATAACAATATGTGGACAACAGAACCCACTATTTTAATATTTGATTCTGACAGCGACATATTTCAGCTTCTGCAGCTGTGGTCCTGATTGGATCGGGGCGTAGCATGGTACCTTATTTGTGTCATCTTAGCTCATTAAAGTTTTTAAAGGAGAAGTAAAAAAAAATAAATAAAGATATTTTGTAATTGTTATGAAAGTGATTGTAAAGGCAGAAGGTGCAGAAGCCCCCTCCCCCCCTCCCTCGGCCCCCCTAATACTTATCTGAGCCCCATCTCTATCCAGCGATGTCCACGAGTGTCTCGGCCATCCGGGACTCTCCCTCCTGATTGGCTGAGACACAGCAGCGGCGCCATTGGCTCCCACTTCTATCAATCAAAGTGAATTAGCCAATCAGGAGAGAGAGGGGGGTGGGCCCGAACTGCAGCTCAGTGTCTAAATGGACAATTAGAGCTGCGGCTCGGCTCGGATGCCCCCATAGCAAGCTGGAACAGATTTGTATCCCTTAAAAGAAGGTAAAGTTCAGTGTATACTCACCCTTGTTAGGAGGTCCTGGAGGTTGTAGTCCAAGGTAACTGGATAATAGGGTTCCTTATGTACTAATGCCCACATGATGTTACGGGCGTTCTCCATGTGAGCACAGAAGGGATGCAGTCCAAAGATCATTTGGTATACGATCAATCCTAAGGCGAAATAGTCCACGGAGGTGAAGTACGGCACGTTGTTAATGACCTGTAGAAACAAAAGGGAGAGAAATAAGGATGAGAACATTCCTGAGCCAGGCAGAGGACAGAGATGACTCCATGCTGATGTACACTATATTGTCAAAAGTATTGTGACGCCTACCCATCCACACGCATAAACATTAATGGAATCCCAGTCTTAGTCCGTAGGGTTCAATATTGAGTTGGCTCCGCCCTTTGCAGCTATAACAGCTTCAACTCTTCTGGGAAGGCCATCCACAAGGTTTAGGAGGGTGTCTATGGGAATGTTTGACCATTTTTCCAGAAGAGCATTTGTGAGGTCAGGCACTGATGTTGGACGAGAAGGAAGGCCTGGCTCGCAGTCTCCGCTTTAGTTCATCCCAAAGGTGTTCTATTGGGTTGAGGTCAGGACTGTGTGCAGGCCAGTCAAGTTCCTCCACCCCAAACCCACTTATCCATGTCTTTATGGACCTTGCTTTGTGCTCTGGTGGGCAGTCATGCTGGAACATGAAGGGGCCGTCCCCAAACTCCTCCCACAAAGTTGGAAGCATGAAATTGTCCAAAATGTCTTGGTATGCTGACGCCTTAAGAGTTCCCTTCACTGGAACTAAGGGGGTCAAGCCCATCCCCTTAAAAACAACCCCCCACCATAATCCCCCTCGACAAAGTAATTTGGACCAGTACACAAAGCAAGGTCCATAAAGACACGAATGATCAAATTTGGGGTGAAGGAACTTGATTGGACTGGTCCTGACCTCAACCTTTGGGATGAATTGGAGCAGAGACTGCGAGCCGGGCCTTCTCATCCAACATCAGTGCCTGACCTCACAAATGCTCTTCTGGAAGAACAATCAAACATTCCCATAGACACCCTCCTAAACCTTGTGGACAGCCTTCCCAGAAGAGTTGAAGCTGTTATAGCTGCAAAGGGCGGAGCCAACTCAATATTGAACCCTCCAGACGAAGACTGGGATGTCATTAAAGGTCATGTGCGTGTAAAGGCAGGCGTCCCAATACTTTTGACAATATAGTGTATGTGATGTATGAAGCCTCCCAGGAGTCCTAAAATTGTGCTAAGATTCAAAATATAACAAACGAAGGTGAAGCTTGTGAATATTGGAGGTGAGGCATAAAGTATATGATAAAGGTATACGGACCCCAGTAAGTCAATGTTCACAAGCGCTCACCATGGTAAAGAGAAGGAGGAGTACAGCAGGTGAGCCGTTCCTGAAGCTTTTATCCCATTTGTATGAGTCGGGCCAGACAGATCCCTCCATCTACACCCCGGGCCTCAATGTCCTCCACAAAGAAGCTCCCACACTGCTACAACTCTCAGAACTTCCCCTTTTGTTGGATGTAGTTGTGGCCTGGAGACCCGCCGAAAGTAACCGGGACCCCAGTGGAGGAATTCTCCATTTAATGAAAGGGGAGCCCCTTTATGGCCTCTCTGTATCCCATAATAATTACAATTAAGTCTAATATCAGAATATCATAAAACTTACTTCTGGGGCAAAGTATGCCGGTGTACCCACACGTCCTCTGATCCTATTGGAACTGGTGACACCAGCCACAGACAAGCCGAAATCGGCAATCTTGATATGTCCTTCACCGTTCAGTAGTATGTTCGCCGGCTTGATATCTCTGTGAAGAAAAGAAGTGAACAGTTAGCTCTGCATATCCTACATTATATTAAGAGAGAAAAGATAGAAATTTACATCTATGCAAAGAAGAATGAAGATTGATGGGTGGACATTGGCTTATTTGATATCCACCTACAGGAAGATCTCTGTTCTGGGGTTCACAGCTCCGCCCACCTGCTATATTCACCATGAGGAGCTCTCACTCCTCTTGCTGGATTTTGTATAAATCCTACATTAAGCAGAATATGGCATGAACAGGGAGACTTCTGCAGTAAAGGAAGGAGACTTTACGGGAGGCAACACAACTGGAAACTCATGGAACTGGTGGAAAGTCTTCCTGATTCACCAAAAAAATACCAGAAGCCGAGGGGTGATTGCACCCAACATTACGTACCCATAAGTACAAGAACAATTATGATGGAGTGACCCATTAAAGCAGAATTTGGGGGGAAAAAGAAAATACCCATGTGATAGGCCTCCCCCACACTGCAATGGTTTATGCCTTGGGTACCAATAAAAGGGAGGTTTATTCACCTAATCCCCACTCTCACAGTCCAATCCCCACAGCCTCAGGGTGAAAAGGGTGGCCGGGAAGGAGGTCAGCAGAAGTCTTTGCTATTGGTCCCCTAGGCATAAATAATCATGTAACCCTTATAGTGAGGTGGGAGCCCCTCTACAAGGGAGGGTTTTTCTTTTCCCCGGGGTTCACCTTTAAATTTCGCATTATTAATCAGCTGATCCAATCCTTACCTGTGGACGATCTGACGAGCGTGCAGGAATTGCAGTCCACATATTATTTCCGCAGTGATGAATCTGATGGAGAAAGAAAGATATGAATTGGCATTCAAAACCATCACAGACCAAAAAAAAGGTAAAGGTACAGAGGGGTATGGATGGAAGGGCTAGGGATGGACGGGATATGGATGGACATGGTATGGATGAACGGGATATGGATGAACAGGGTATGGATGGACGGGGTATGGATGGACGGGGTATGGGTGAACAGGGTATGGATGGACGGGGTATGGATGGACAGGGTATGGATGGACAGGGTATGGATGGACGGGATATGGATGGACGGGATATGGATGGACATGGTATGGATGGACGGGGTATGGATGGACGGGGTATGGATGGACAGGGTATGGATGGACGGGATATGGATGGACATGGTATGGATGAACGGGATATGGATGGACGGGGTATGGATGGACGGGGTATGGATGGACGGGATATGGATGGACATGGTATGGATGGACATGGTATGGATGGACGGGGTATGGATGGACGGGGTATGGATGGATGGGGCCTGGCTATGTCACTGCCTGTGGTCAGCCACCCCTGACACCAGCGTGAACCATCATCAGACTTACCTTGCGGTGTTGTCTTCGATTAAAAATTTTGCAATCAATCCCGAAAGATCGCCTCCACTCAGGAATTCCATGACAAAGACCAGATGATTCTGTATGAAAAGAAGAGGTAAAGGTTACATTATAGACATCTCTGATTTCACGTTGTTGAAGAATGTACAGAGTTATGCACACAAGTTAGGAAAACCAAACAGAGAAATGACGTAGGCCACCATGGCTGGACTATCCTGATCTCAATACTAGTTTTGTGTGGCTGTTAGGGTGATCCAGTCATTTCAGTACTTTTGGCCACCATCCTGGAAGTCTCGTGTAGATGAGCAGACCTGACTTCTCCAGTCATCCTAGCTGCAGGATGGTTCTGACTCAGTGACTCAAAGCTTTGAGGTCAGAGGCAGCCAGGCAAATAGCATTTTCAAAAGTAGGTCAGCAATGGGGGCCTCTCAGTAAACGGTTTCTATAAAGGAAACCTCTACTCTGTACAGTTTACTTCATCAATCTCCAGCCTTGTATGAAGCTCTCTAGAGTTCTGCTCTTATCTATATTGCTTCCCTGACTACAGCCGGAGCCCTCAGAAAAAGCTGGTTTGGGACACAACAGTGGAGCTCCCCTCTGCCTCTCACAATTCAATACTTATTGGCTGAAGGACTAATTTAAAAGAACTAAGACTATCATCAGGGGAAGGGGGGATGCTTAGCCCTGTGTAAGTTTTGACTCCCAAAAAAGTCACCATTTGAATAATTGGTTTAGGGCAGGGATATGCAATTAGTGGACCTCCAGCTGTTGCAGAACTACAAGTCCCATGAGGCATAGCAAGACTCTGACAGCCACAAGCATGACACCCGGAGGCAGAGGCATGATGGGACTTGTAGTTTTGCAACAGCTGGAGGTCCGCTAATTGCATATACCTGGTTTAGGGGGTCTGCATCAGTAGGGGAGCGCAGTACAGGAAAGAGATGAAGAAATGGAAAGATGAAAAGACTTACCTTCGTCTGGAATGATGCAAACAGATTAGTGATGAATCGATTGCCACTGCACGCTTGTAGTATGTTCTTCTCCAGAAGAGCAGAACTGAAGTTTCCTTGAAGTAATTTTTTTTTCACTATTTTTATCGCCATCTTCTGTTCCATGGCATAATGAGAGGCCAACACCACCTTCCCGAAGGTCCCCTGTCCAAGTACTTCATGGTAAGTAAAGCTTTGCATTGATAGTTCACACGGCTGGTCATTGTCAACAGGACCACCTGATGGTTCTAGTGCTAGTGCATCATATAATGAAATATAGTCAGATAATGCACTGTGGGATGAAACGTGTGAAGGTAGATTACTCCGTAGTGCACTGTGCTTTGAAGCCCGTTTGCTGGAGGTTTGAGCCAATGGTCCTTCTTCTTCCTCTTTGGAGGTGGTAAATAATGACAGTTGAGTATTCTCACCCTCACTAGTGGATAGAGTGAGCGGAGTATTCTTGTCCTCAATGTTTGTAACCAGTGGAGTTGCGTCAATCTCACTGGTGTTTGGAACCTCTTGAATTTTCTTTTCCTTGGTGTCTGTAGCCAGTAGGGGTTCCTCACTCTCACTGGAGATTGGAACCACTGGTACTATCTTGTTCTCGGCGTCTGTAGCCAGTAGGGGTTCCTCACTCTCACTGGAGATTGGAACCACTGGTACTATCTTGTTCTCGGCATCTGTAGCCAGTAGGGGTTCCTCACTCTCACTGGAGATTGGAACCACTGGTACTATCTTGTCCTCGGCGTCTGTAGCCAGTAGGGGTTCCTCAGTCTCACTAGAGATTGGAACCACTGGTACTATCTTGTCCTCGGCGTCTGTAGCCAGTAGGGGTTCCTCAGTCTCACTAGAGATTGGAACCACTGGTACTTTCTTGTCCTCGGCGTCTGTAGCCAGTAGGGGTTCCTCAGTCTCACTGGAGATTGGAACCATTGGTACTTTCTTGTCCTCGGTGTCTGTAGCCAGTAGGGGTTCCTCAGTCTCACTGGAGATTGGAACCACTGGTAGTATCTTGTCCTCGGCGTCTGTAGCCAGTAGGGGTTCCTCAGTCTCACTAGAGATTGGAACCACTGGTACTATCTTGTCCTCGGCGTCTGTAGCCAGTAGGGGTTCCTCAGTCTCACTGGAGATTGGAACCACTGGTATTGTCTTGTCCCCGTTTGTAGCCGGTTGGGTTTCCTCACTCTCAGTAGTAGGTCCATCCCCTGTAGTCGGCTGTATTTTGGTGGTGATGGGGTCATTATTTTCTTCTGGAGAGAGGAAAAAAAACAATTATTTATATTCCTGCTATTATTCGGGTGATATATATATATATATATATATATATTATTATTATTATTGGAGTGATCTATACATATATATATATATATATATATATATATATATAGATCACTCCAATAATAATAATAATAATAATAATAATAATATATATAGATCACCCCAATAATTTATTGGGGGATCACAATATCACAATATCTGGCTCTTCCGGCCTTGTGAATGAAGTCTTTAGACAGGAAGGAATGGATGGTATTATTATGGGATGGATATATTACCATAGAAACGTCACATACACAGTCCTTCCCATAGGAGGTCCAGTGCAGTCATGTCAGTTATTGTCATGGCGACGCAGCCCCAGCCAGCTGCCTCATTTGCATATAACAAGTCCATATAAGGCAGTAGGGGGAGGAGTCCAGTGATGACATCAGGCAGCAGTGGACTCCTGATGTATATATAGATCACTCCAATAATATATATATATATACAGATATATAAATGGGCAGGAAGGGGGGAAGTGCCGGTATTGAAGTGGTGAATCTTCAACTGCCATAATGCTGCACATGTGATCCGTTATGACAGCAGCCATTGGATGGTTTGACAGTTTGGTTGAGAGCACAACCAATGTGACAGTTAGCATTCCCGACATGCCAGAAATAGAAATGTTTTTTGAAAGTGTTAAATCGATGGGATTCCTTCCTCTTTAATACAAGTAGAAAGCGTTTTATTTATAAATAACGCACAGGCACGAGGATGCAGATTTTTATCTGACAGAGGAGATGATATAAAGATCAGATTGTGGCTTATCAATCACTTTAATATCTCCTTCTGTTCTATAATTCTATGAAAACAAATAATCAATAATTTGATCGATGAGTGTAGGTGACTTATGCAGAGTACTTTTTGTATCTATCACTATCCATAACACTTACCAATTTTGGTGTTTGTATCTCGGTAATGTCTTTTGACTTTACAACCGAAACCGAAACATCCAACAACGGCTCTGAAACAGCCGCGCACAATCCTCTTCATTTTGGGGGGCTTTTTGGTTGGGGTATCTGCAGGCTGGTCACTGATACCTCCTACCATTGCCCCTCCTTTGCTGACTTTCTCTTTGGTGTTTTTCAGAGAAAGAAGCCGACTACATTTAAATCGGTTCATTATTAGGAATAAAGAAACTCGCTTTAAATGTATGACAATAGAAATCGCAATGAAATTGAATTGAACTAAATCAAATCCAATAAAATCGCAAGAAATATCTCAGGAGAGATAAGAAGCGTCTTCACTGGTCAGTGATCTCTGAGCTTCTGAGAGCTCACTAACCTACTTCTGGCTATATAGAGACTCAGCCTATGACATCATAGGCAGAGGAGGGACCAATCAGATTCAAACAGACTCAGCCGATGACATCAATGGGAGAGGGACCAATCAGATCGCAGAGTGCAGTCAGGTGACCTTTTTTTTTTTTTTTTTGAAAAATAACTGACGATTTTTCTTAAAGGAGCCACGTCCTTATTTGTGAGCTTTGTGAATTCACCCTGTAGGATCAGTATACGGATCTAATAGGGATATACGGCTCCTGGAAGAACATGTTATTGTGAATGAGATTTAACCCTTACAGTCCCATGGCTGAAATAAAGATCTCTATTCTTATGATAACATTGTGAATGGAGCCTTAGAAATCCTCCATCAAATCTTTTCTTTTCTTTTATCATTATTACACACCAATTATTTCTCCATTTTTAACCCTTTCACTGCCAAATCAAATGTTTTCCCTTTCATTTATGAAACCAATTCCCCTCCCCCTTTTGTTTTTAACCCTTGCACTGCAAAATGATAATTGTTTTCATTGTTAACCCTTTCTATGAACCATTTTTTTTCAAAACACAGATTTTTGTACGTTTTTTTAACCCTTTCAGCGCCAAACCAACTTCTTTTCTTTTTTTTATACCCTCCCCTCCCCCCATTTTTAACCCTTTAACCGACAAAACCAAAATGTGTTTTTTACATTTCTTGCCCAAATGTAAAATTATCACTAAAGGAAAACTTGTTTATTGTTAGTGTTGGATGGAGTGGAGAGGGATTAGAACCCCTGTCAGGTTTTTATTGCTGTCTGCGCCCCCTTTAGGACGATTCATTCTCTTCAACTGTCAAATTCTTTCAGTTTTTAACCCTTTCACCACCAAACTATATTGATCATTTGTTTTAACCCTTTAACTGTCAAACCAAGTAACCCCTCCCCCTCCCCTCCCCCTACACACACACACATTTTAACTGCCACTTTCACTGCCAAATCATTTTTTTTTTAAATTTCTCCCCCATATGTTACATTATAAATAAAGGAAAATGTTTTTATTGTTAGTGTTGGATGGAGTGGAGAGGGATTAGAACCCCTGTCAGGTTTTTATTGCTGTCTGCGCCCCCTTTAGGGAGCTTCATTCTCTCTATTTACCAACAAAAGTAAAAGAAACATTCCAGATTTTGGGTTGTCACCAGAACAGGAATTAGAGGGGAAATCCTCCAATGGGGACACTAGTTCTGGTGACACCCAGGGATGATGTCACTTTGGGAGGATTTCTCTCACTTCCTGTTGTCTCCTTCCGTTTGTATCCCGGAGATCTCCTGTATCGGTTCTTTATATTTATCATTATATAGAGAGATTTCAGAATAAATGGCCTTTTTTTATAAAACTTTACATATTAACTAAATTATATATCACTCCTTTTTAAGGCCATTAATCGATTAATCTAAACAATAATCAGCCAACTAATCGATTATGAATATAATCGTTAGTTGCAGCCCTAGTGTGTGTATATTATATATATGTGGGGGGGGGGGGGGTGACATGCGTTGTGATATATGTATGTGTGTGTATATTATATATATCACAACGCATGTCACCCCCTCGCCCCACACACATATATATATATATATATATATAATATACACACATTAGTGATATTTATTTATATATATATATATATATATATATATATATATATATATATAAAACCAATAGTGAAGCTCGGTGTGAATTTCAGGTGCTGGAAGATCCAGACTCCCAGTATAACAAATACATTTCCTTCTTTGTTGGTGTTCAGAAGATTCCGTATCTGATAAATATTCTTTATCCAAATCATCCCCATTATTATATTATCAAATAATCAGCAAAACTCCTTCCTTCTCCCTCCGATCTCTATCACAGTCTGATTGTGTATGTGACGTTTCTATGGTAATATTTCCATCCCATAATAATATCATCCATTCCTTCCTTCCCCCAAATGTCACCTTTGCACCCCACAAAGAGAACATTTCTTTATTTTATTTTTTATTTGGATTTCTTGTCCACTGCAGCAAAAAAAGCTTTTTATTAATGGGGGAGGGGAGGGGGAGGAGTCATACTGATCAGTTATCTCCCCCAAATCACAATGATTGCACATTAATAACTAATATCTCATCAATATCACCCCAATAATATATATATATATATATATATATATATATATATCACCCCAATAATTTATTGGGGGATCACAATATACGGCTCTTCCGGCCTTGTGAATGAAGTCTTTAGACAGGAAGGAATGGATGATATTATTATGGGATGGAGATATTACCATAGAAACGTCACATACACAATCCTTCCCATAGGAGGTCCAGTGCAGTCATGTCAGTTATTGTCATGGCGACGCAGCCCCAGCCACCTGCCTCATTTGCATATAAGGAGTAAACAAGTCCATATAAGGCAGTAGGGGGAGGAGTCCAGTGATGACATCAGGCAGCAGCGGACTCCTAATGTATATATAGATCACTCCAATAATAATATATATATTTTACCCCAATATTAATGATATATATCAGTGGGGGGGGGTAAATATGTTATGAACGATGATGAGTTATTTAATTTATTGATCAATTTTGGATTGGAGGATTGGATATTATAGCGCCCTGTACCCCATTATTTCTATGATTTATATTGCTGGGGGGAGGGTACAATTACTATCATATATCAGTGATTGGGAGGGGGGAGGGGAGGGGGGGGTCACCTATTTCTGGTATATAGTATATATCCATTACCCGACCATTCCTCACCATACACACCTCTGATAGTTCTATTGACCAATCACCCCTCCATATAATAAATGTCACTTTATTACACCCCCTATAAGAAAGCTACATCTGTCTGTATAATCACTGGGGGGGAGGGGGGGTGTAATGATCACGGGGGGGTAATGATCACTGGAGGGGGGGGGGTAATGATCACTGGAGGGGGTGTAATGATCACTGGAGGGAGGGGGGGGTAATGATCACGGGGGGAGGGGGGGGGTGTAATGATCACTGGGGGGAGGGGGGGGGGGTAATGATCACGGGGGGGGGGGGGTAATGATCACTGGGGGGGGGAGTATTTAGAAGTAAAAAAACAAAATAGTTTGAATAGATTCTATGATGAAATATTGGAAATCAATCAATAATCGTTTATCATCGTCATGGTGATGGGAATAATTGGTGTCGGTCCAGCACAGGATTTATAGGGAGATTTATGAAGCACCCCGTGATGTGTGGGGTACCGTACCCCGGATTTCTATGGGGGTAGCAAGGGGGAAATAATAAAGTGGCCGGTGAGTGTACAGTATATATACAGTATCTGACAAAAGTAAGTACACCCCTCAGTCACATGTGTGTAAATCTTTTCATGTGACAACACTGAAGAAATGACACTTGTCTACAATGTAAAGTAGTGAGTGTACAGCTTGTATAACAGTGTAAATTTACTGTCCCCTCAAAATAACTCAACACACAGCCATTAATGTCTAAACCGCTGGCAACAAAAGTCAGTACACCCCTAAGTGAAAATTGGGCCCAAAGTGTCAATATTTTGTGGCCGCCATTATTTTCCAGCACTGCCTTAACCCTCTTGGACATGGAGGTCACCAGAGCTTCACAGGTTGTCACTGGAGTCCTCTTCCCCTCCTCCATGATGACATCACGGAGCTGGTGGATGTTAGAGACCTTGCGCTCCTCCACCTTCTGTTTGGGGATGTCCCACAGATGATCAATAGGGTTTAGGTCTGGAGAAATGCTTGGCCAGTCCATCACCTTTACCCTAATGGTTGTGTGTTGAGTTATATTGAGGGAGCACCAAATTTAACACACCTGCTCCCCATTCACACCTGAGACCTTGTAACACTAACGAGTCACATGACACCGGGGAGGGAAAATGGCTAATTGGGCTCAATTTGGAGATTTTCACTTAGGGGTGTCCTGACTTTTGTTGCCAGCGGTTTAGACATTAATGGCTGTGTGTTGAGTTATTTTGAGGGGACAGCAAATTTACACTGTTATACAAGCTGTACACTCACTACTTTACATTGTAGACAAGTGTCATTTCTTCAGTGTTGTCACATGAAAAGATAGAAGAAAAGATTTACACAAATGTCAATGAGGGGTGTACTTACTTTTGTCAGATACTGTATGTACAGGAGAGGAGTGCAGAGGGTATGACAGTGACATTTTAGAGGCGCACCCAATTTTTGGCCGCTGAAACACATTGGTCGAAAATGGTGTTTTTTTTACATTCGGCCGAAAGAAAAAATGTGCCAATAATGGCACCGAAAACAGAGTGGTCCGCCCTGGGGGGTGCACATGGCGGGGGTGGGGCACATGGCATGAGGGCGCACATGGCGGGGGTGGGGCACATGGCGTGAGGGCGCACATGGCGGGGGTGGGGCACATGGCGGGGGGCACACATGGCGGGGGTGGGGCGCACATGGCGGGGGTGGGGCACACATGGCGTGAGGGCGCACATGGCGGGGGTGTCATCCCCAGTCAGAGCCCTCCCCTCCCTCCTTGTCACGCAGAGCGGCGATCTCTCTCTGTGTCACTGAGCTCAATCGTTCGGCAGCCCCCTGTGATAGACGGCACACTGATCCAGTGGTGGGAAATTGAAGCAGTGTGACCTCCATCATAGGAGGCGGGGCTTTGTTACTGCGGCCCGAGGAATTCCAACTCCGCCCCCGGAACACAGCGGGGGATCGGCGCTCTGTGTGATCCGGATACTGATAGGCTAAATGTACACAGGACGTTTTTACAACCTCTCCTGAGTGATTTAACTTGACAGATAGTAACCCGCGTTTAAAAAGGTCCGTTTTGCCACGTTTACATTTAGAAGGGTTAGGTAAAAATGACATTTTTTTTTCTTAAACATTAAAAAAAAAAAAAACGCCTGTAAACGACGCGCGAGTTGCCACGTTTAGCGTCTGAAACGTCGGAAACTTCGGCGTCTAAAATAACTTTTTTCGTCTTCAAAGAAAAGCCTCTAACCGCAACTGCCTAAAAACGACATTAAACAAACCTGTGTACACATAAGAGAACATTGGAGGAGTTCAGGGGCAGCTGAAAAAAAGGGGCCAACTACCTCTGAACAATCGTTTACCAACAGCAGTGTATATGAGGCCTATGAGGACATGATACAAGAGAGGGTCAGAGACTGAGGACATGATACAAGAGAGGGTCAGAGACTGAGGACATGATACAAGAGACGGTCAGAGACTGAGGACATGATACAAGAGACGGTCAGAGAGTGAGGACATAATACAAGAGAGGGTCAGAGACTGAGGACATGATACAAGAGAGGGTCAGAGACCGAGGACATGATACAAGAGACGGTCAGAGACCGAGGACATGATACAAGAGACAGTCAGAGACCGAGGACATGATACAAGAGACAGTCAGAGACTGAGGACATGATACAAGAGACAGTCAGAGACTGAGGACATGATACAAGAGACGGTCAGAGACTGAGGACATGATACAAGAGATGGTCAGAGAGTGAGGACATGATACAAGAGACGGTCAGAGACTGAGGACATGATACAAGAGACGGTCAGAGACTGAGGACATGATACAAGAGACGGTCAGAGGGTGAGGACATGATACAAGAGAGGGTCAGAGACTGAGGACATGATACAAGAGACGGTCAGAGGGTGAGGACATGATACAAGAGAGGGTCAGAGAGTGAGGACATGATACAAGAGACGGTCAGAGAGTGAGGACATGATACAAGAGACGGTCAGAGGGTGAGGACATGATACAAGAGACTGAGGACATGATACAAGAGACGGTCAAGAGACTGAGGACATGATACAAGAGATGGTCAGAGAGTGAGGACATGATATGATATAAGAGACGGTTAGAGAGTGAGGACATGATACAAGAGACGGTCAGAGAGTGAGGACATGATATGATATAAGAGACGGTTAGAGAGTGAGGACATGATACAAGAGACGGTCAGAGAGTGAGGACATGATACAAGAGACGGTCAGAGACTGAGGACATGATACAAGAGATGGTCAAGAGACTGAGGACATGATACAAGAGAGGGTGAGAGACTGAGGACATGATACAAGAGATGGCCAGAGACTGAGGACATGATACAAGAGATGGTCAAGAGACTGAGGACATGATACAGGAGACGGTCAGAGAGTGAGGACATGTTACAAAGACGGTCAGAGAGTGAGGACATGATACAAGAGATGGTCAGAGAGTGAGGACATGATACAGGAGACGGTCAGAGAGTGAGGACATGATACAAGAGACGGTCAGAGACTGAGGACATGATACAGGAGATAGTCAGAGACTGCATTTTTCCTGAGCTTTTTTTGCACTAAAAGATGCCAATAATGGCCAACAATAAATTCATATTAATTGAGGATATTATATTTAATAAGTCAAATACAATTATTTTAAAAAATATTTATATTATATTTTTATATACATGACATTTTCGGTTGTGGTTTTCCACTAGGTGCCTCCTGCATTTTCGGTTTCGGCACTCAAATTTCCATTCGGTGCACCCCTAATGTTTCTGAATTACGGAGTGTCCAGAATCAGAGCCTGTCGGTGTCGTTCGGACCGGGATCTGTTTCTGGCCACTTACAGGACACGGTGTCCCCGCACATGAAAAAAACACACATCTAGAAATGGTGACACCAGAGAGAATTATTTTATTACACGACTACTGAGAGATTCTACATCACTTCCATTAAACAAACTGCATTTCAATATATAGAATTTTTCTGGTGATAGAAATCCACACTGCGGCACACCCGGGAGATGGCGAGGGGCGGGGGCTGGTGGGAGGAGCCTGGACCACCCGATAACCCCCCCAGCTGCCTTTATGAGGCGCTGACCATCGCAAGCTCCCGCAAAACACCGGACCCTGAAAACGCGGCATTACAAGCTGATCCGTATGATAAGAGGCTGCTGAAAGGAGAACAAAGAAGGAATATCGATCGACACAAAGACTATGGGGGGCAGGAAAAGATTATAAATCAAACAATCGATAATATAAGGCATTTGCCAGATTGGCAGAGAGGGGGTGAGGGCCCCCCTCCCCCTCGGGGGGGTTATTGGGGTGAAATCAAACTGTCAGCATTCATAGAAAAATTTGCTGGAGGTGGCAGACAACTTAAAACGTGAAATAATTGAGCAGGCCTTTCTCAGTTCCTCCATCTTATCAATGCGACTCGGAGACAAAGGTAACATTGTATGCAAAGACGTCGTAGAGAGTTTGACGTGGAAATAGAATGATGGAGTTCAGGAATTGTCGGACGGGACGTGTTCCTCGAAGCCTTCGCTTTCCCGCACCAGAGCGCGCTCCAGGATGACACGCCCCTCTTTGTAGCGCTGGCTGTCCTCCGTGGCAAATTCGTAGATCCAGCCCAGCTTGCTGTTGCAGTTTTTGCAGCTGACGTCCCGCACCATGTGACGCCGGTGAGCATGACCCGGTCCTGGACTTCACTGTACTGCAAGTTTACCACCTGCAGGGGAGAAGAGAAGAGAAACTTTAGTGGAGACGTCATCATAGAGGGGCGGAGACACACAATGTACGTGGCAAGAGATCACCTAGAGGGGCGGAGACACACAATGTACGGGACAAGAGATCACCTGGAGGGGCGGAGACACACAATGTATGGGGCAAGAGATCACCTAGAGGGGCGGAGACACACAGTGTACGGGGCAAGAGATCACCTAGAGGGGCGGAGACACACAATGTACGGGGCAAGAGATCACCTAGAGGGGCGGAGACACACAATGTACGGGGCAAGCGATCACCTAGAGGGGCGGAGACACACAATGTACGGGGCAAGAGATCACCTAGAGGGGCGGAGACACACAATGTACGGGGCAAGAGATCACCTAGAGGGGCGGAGACACACAATGTACGGGGCAAGAGATCACCTAGAGGGGCGGAGACACACAGTGTACGGGGCAAGAGATCACCTAGAGGGGCGGAGACACACAATGTACGGGGCAAGAGATCACCTAGAGGGGCGGAGACACACAATGTACGGGACAAGAGATCACCTAGAGGGGCGGAGACACACAATGTACGGGACAAGAGATCACCTAGAGGGACGGAGACACAATGTACGCAGCAAGATATCACCTGGAGGGGCGGAGACACAATGTACGGGGCAAGAGATCACCTGGAGGGGCGGAGACACAATGTACGGGGCAAGAGATCACCTAGAGGGGCGGAGACACACAATGTACGGGACAAGAGATCACCTAGAGGGGCGGAGACACAATGTACGAGGCAAGAGATCACCTAGAGGGGCGGAGACACAATGTACGGGGCAAGAGATCACCTAGAGGGGCGGAGACACACAATATACGGGGCAATAGATCACCTAGAGGGGCGGAGACACAATGTACGGGGCAAGAGATCACCTAGAGGGGCGGAGACACAATGTATGGGGCAAGAGATCACCTAGCGGGGCGGAGACACAGTGTACGGGGCAAGAGATCACCTAGAGGGGCGGAGACACAATGTATGGGGCAAGAGATCACCTAGAGGGGCGGAGACACAATGTACGGGGCAAGAGATCACCTAGAGGGGCGGAGACACAATGTACGGGACAAGAGATCACCTGAAGGGGCGGAGACACAATGTACGGGACAAGAGATCACCTAGAGGGGCGGAGACACAGTGTACGGGGCAAGAGATCACCCAGAGGGGCGGAGACACAATGTACGGGGCAAGAGATCACCTAGAGGGGCGGAGACACAGTGTACGGGACAAGAGATCACCTAGAGGGGTGGAGACACAATGTACGGGACAAGAGATCACCTAGAGGGGCGGAGACACAGTGTACGGGACAAGAGATCACCTAGAGGGGCGGAGACACAATGTACGGGACAAGATATTAGGTACCGATGTTGAAAGAGAAGACGGCTCACTCAATTGGAATCTAGTTGGGCACCAAAAAAAGACCTGACTCTCACATGTTTAAAGTTCGGGATGTGGTGGTGCAGGGGTACAGGGTAAGAAGTAGGGATTATGTGCACAAAAAAGAAAGGAACAGTCCAGATTTATTGAAATATCCAACGAGTTTTGGAGAATCAAAAGGTTCCACTTCACCAGGGATGGAGGGATCCTGAGGGGTAATTGGCTTTAACTGACAACTGGAGCAATCCAACCAAATTCTGGGTAAAAAAAAAAAAAAAGATATTCCAGTGCAGTGGGGCTGTGGTCAACTGCTGTTTTTGTCTGAGGGATTGGGGAAAGACTGTACCCCCCCCCCCAAATCCATCACTCCCACTGCAAACCGCACTCCCCCATGATCCAGCGGTGGACTGTTCTTGACAACTTCCCGTCCAGAGCAGGTCTATGGGCGGGATGACGTCAGGAACAGTCCACCGCACAAGACGGAGGGGGGGGGGGGGGCAGGAGCCACACGGACCGGACTTGTACTGGGAGGATCGGAGGATTAGGTATCTCCATTCTACCATCCCCTAGACAAAAACAAAATTTGCCCCAAGCCAAGACATCCACCCCCAGACATCCGCCCCCTGCCATCCACCTCCACAACCAGACATCCGCCCCCTGCCATCTGCCCCCGCAACCAGACATCCGCCCCCTGACAGCCGCCCCCGCCCCCAGACATCCGCCCCCGCAACCAGACATCCGCCCCCTGACAGCCACCCCCACAACCTGACATCCGCCCCCTGCCATCCACCTCTGCAACCAGACATCCGCCCCCTGCCATCCGCCCCCGCAACCAGACATCCGCCCCCTGACAGCCACCCCCGCCCCCGCCCCCTGCCATCCACCTCCGCAACCAGACATCCGCCCCCTGCCATCCGCCCCCGCAACCAGACATCCGCCCCCTGACAGCCACCCCCAGACATCCGCCCCCTGCCATCCACCTCCGCAACCAGACATCCGCCCCCTGCCATCCGCCCCCACAACCAGACATCCGCCCCCACAACCAGACATCCGCCCCCTGACAGCCACCCCCGCAACCAGACATCTGACCCGCGCCATCCGTCCCCGCAACCAGACATCCACCCCCAGACATCCGCCCCCTGCCATCCACCTCTGCAACCAGACATCTGACCCGCGCCATCCGTCCCCGCAACCAGACATCCACCCCCAGACATCCGCCCCCTGCCATCCACCTCTGCAACCAGACATCTGACCCGCGCCATCCGTCCCCGCAGCCAGACATCCACCCCCAGACATCCGCCCCCTGCCATCCACCTCTGCAACCAGACATCCGCCCCCGCAACCAGACATCCACCCCCAGACATCCGTCCCCGCAACCAGACATCCACCCCCAGACATCCGCCCCCGCAACCAGACATCCACCCCCTGACAGCCGCCCCTGCAACCAGACATCTGACCCGCACCATCTGTCCCCACAACCAGACATCCGCCCCCTGCCATCCGCCCCCGCAACCAGACATCTGACCCATGCCATCCTTCCCCGCACCCAGACATCCACCCCACACCAAGGAATCCTTTCTACACCAAGAGATCTCCGCTGATCACTGACAGTGAGATGAGAAAAGGTGATGGAGAAGATGCTGAGAAATGTAACATTTCATGTTGTCACCAGAACAGGAATTGAGGGGAAGTCTTCCAATGGGGACACCAGTTCTATCCAAGAGGGGACTTCCAATGACGTTGGAGAGATTTCCTGTTGGATCTCAGGAGGGATTGGGGTCCAGCTATCCCTACTAAAACTTCACCATCCCGAGATCAAATGTTATTTCTAATCCCAGAAAAAACTCTCCCTGTATATATATATATATATATTTTAAAATAAATAAATAAATAAAAAATCTGACTTCCCCCTCCAGCCCAAACTCCCTCATCACTGCTCCTGTGACGCCATCTTGGAATGAGATTCTGCACATGTGCGGACAGGTCTCTGCCGCTATCCATAAACTGTCAGACTGGCTGCTGTGCATGTTAGGAGACAATGTGCTAAAAACAAAATATACACAAAATATACACAAAATATACTGCCCCCTGGGGGGTGACATAGACATTCCAGGAAGGAGCAGGTGGATGGAAACATCTCCCCCACCTAGGAGGACTCAGGAAGGGCAACCATGGAAAAGTAAGAAAAAAAAATAAAAAATCACAAATGTGTAAAGGGGAGGGGGGAGGGGGTCCGCTTTAATAACCAATAGCATTTAGGCCGAGTCTCTGTAGTACCCGATCTCTTCTACTTCTATTGGCTGAATAAATGTTATTTGTGTTGTGATCTGGTGAAAGTGTTGTCACGGGGACAGGAAGTGAGGGAAATATTCTAACAGAGTCCCCGAGATCAGTAAAAACCTGATAGGTTCAAATCCACCAAACTGTTAAAAAAAAAACCAAAAAAAAAAAAACCACTAACACTATTACAGACAGAGATTCACATGGTGGGGAACGTCACCCTCCCCCCACATTTCTGCCTGACCCCCCCCCCCCGTCATGTGTCCCAGGCTTACCTTCCCTCCGGGGCGCCCCCAGGACCATCTCAGAAGGTGTCAGAGGAGAAGAATATTCATTCCCTCGTGAAGTGTGAACACTGGTGTGCTCAGCTTTAATCACTTCCAGGTTCAGGGTCGCCCCTCTATTGAAGTCAATGGAGTGCAGACTGAGGTCACTCAGCTTCTTCTCTGGTCAGAGAGCAAAGAGGACAAGATAGACCCCTAATGTCTCCATAAAGAGAACCTTCACTATGTACAACTCAACCAATCATTATCACCGCTGCTCAAAACCGTTACATCCGGGGCACACCGGGAACGATGACGGTCACAGTCGCTTGTTTTCTCACCTGAACTGTCAAGTCAAGGAGACAAAATGAAAGAACAATTAGCGCAAACCAAATATAAAAGAACAGTATGCAGGCTGAACACTAGGAGGAAAACACCAACCTCAATGATATACAGTAAATTAAATAAGTGCAGCGCAAAAAATCATGGGATATCAAATAATCTAATAAATGTCCTTAAATAGGTAAAAGTAGCAGGGAGCGAAAGGTAGCAGATAACTCTCTTCTGAGGATGCTGGTAACAAACTTAAATCCGTGCGGTAAATGTGAAAAAAGGTTGCGCTTACCAGATCCAATTGACCCCTTGATTATAGGGGGTCCGAAACAGCTTAGATGGGTCCGTGGCAAACTGCTGGACTAACTGGAATCTGTAGAAATCTCCTCAGATCAGAAGTGTTAGATCGAAATACCGCTGGATACTTTCTGTTCTTTCTCAATTAGGCTAAATCCCTCGGAGGGGGAGGAGGTCCGTGTGGAGATGCCGGGCGAAGAAGTAGAAATCCCCAGGAGCAGTAAATGACATAAATAAAAAACTTCTAAGAGCGATCCGTGTAGGAATCAATGTTCAACATTTAATCAGCAGTTTAAAACCAGAAGACGCTAACAGAGCGCCAATGAATACACGTGCTGTGGCAGTGAGCAACAATAAGACAGACTGCTTATGACAGAACAGCTGTCTTATTGTTGCTCACTGCCACAGCACGTGTATTCATTGGCGCTCTGTTAGCGTCTTCTGGTTTTAAACTGCTGATTAAATGTTGAACATTGATTCCTACACGGATCGCTCTTAGAAGTTTTTTATTTATGTCATTTACTGCTCCTGGGGATTTCTACTTCTTCGCCCGGCATCTCCACACGGACCTCCTCCCCCTCCGAGGGATTTAGCCTAATTGAGAAAGAACAGAAAGTATCCAGCGGTATTTCGATCTAACACTTCTGATCTGAGGAGATTTCTACAGATTCCAGTTAGTCCAGCAGTTTGCCACGGACCCATCTAAGCTGTTTCGGACCCCCTATAATCAAGGGGTCAATTGGATCTGGTAAGCGCAACCTTTTTTCACATTTACCGCACGGATTTAAGTTTGTTACCAGCATCCTCAGAAGAGAGTTATCTGCTACCTTTCGCTCCCTGCTACTTTTACCTATTTAAGGACATTTATTAGATTATTTGATATCCCATGATTTTTTGCGCTGCACTTATTTAATTTACTGTAAGTCAAGGAGACAATCGGCCGGTTCAATAAAAACTGCCCGACATTCGCCCCGTGTGTATGGCAGCCATTGGACGAGTATGCTGTAAAACCAGCAGCCAACTGGTTCCCGACCACCCTGTCAGAACTAAAAGCTTAGCAGGGGAGATCGCTGTACTAACATCAGACTATTAGTACAGCGGCTCTGATCAGAGCTGTCATTTTCTTTTATGTTCAACCCTGAAAAAAACTATTATGCCCCGTACACATGGTCGGACTTTCCGACGGAAAATGTGCGATCGGAGCTTGTTGAAAATTCCGATCGTGTGTGGGCTCCATCGGAGGGTTTCCATCGGAATTTCCGACACACAAAGTTTGAGAGCTGGCTCAAAAATTTTCTGACAACAAAATCTGATCGCGTAAATTCTGATGCACAAAGTTCCACGCATGCTCGGAATCAGGCAGAAGAGCCGCACTGGCTATTGAACTTCATCTTATATCCGCGTTCTTGTGGTCCGGAAATCCTGACAACATTTGTGCGACCGTGTGTATGCAAGACAAGTTTGAGCCGACATCCGTCAGGAATAAATCCATGGTTTTGTTGTCGGAATGTCCGATCGTCTGTACGGGGCAATAGTGTGTGACGGACTGAAGTCTGACCCAGTCATGGGTATAATGGTGCATGCAAGGGGTACCCCGCCCCCCCCCCATTACACACACACACCCCCTCACCTGGAACGGAAGTTGGATGTGTCAGTGACCGGGGGGGCGACATAATTTTCCCAGTCATGTGACAGTGCTCAAGTCTAGTGATTGGCTGCCGGGCCCCGGGAATAAAAGGGAGGCAGATCTAATGCTCCTCCATACCCAGAGGTGGCGGCTCCCCCCTCCACGGCAGAGAAGATCTGGGAGGAGCACAGATG
The DNA here is from genome assembly GCA_037952925.1 of Lithobates clamitans. NCBI lineage: Eukaryota > Metazoa > Chordata > Amphibia > Anura > Ranidae > Lithobates > Lithobates clamitans. The sequence goes on along the minus strand of JBBGZY010000964.1, from coordinate 2,206,113 downwards.
AGATAAATTGCCCGGAAGATGCTCTTTGTAGGGGTAAGGTGACAGGGTCTCTTTGAAGCCCCCCCCCCCCCAGTATCAACATGCAATTCAAATTTTCTAACTAAATCCATTTGTTTTTAAAGCAGAGTTTCAGTCTCCTTGTCAATTTTTTTTTAAAAAACCTCCCCCGCGATCTTCTTTGTTAGTGCAATTGAAGGTGTAAACCAGGGGGTCTCAAACTGGCGACCCCCCAGCTGTTGCAAAACTACAAGTCCCATGAGGCATTGCAAGGCTGACAGTTACAAGCATGACCCCCCCAGTCAGAGGAATGATGGGACTTGTAGTTCTGCGACAGCTAGAGGGCCGCCAGTTTGAGACCCCCTGGTGTAAACGGTTATCAGTTTGATCATTGATGTGACTTATAAATCTTCCTTCACTCACAGCGTCCCTGCTATGCAGACTACGGCCATTGCTACTGTGGGCATCTGAAGCCCGCTCATACTGGTTTACGAGATTTGGTGCAGCTGGCTACCCAGCATGCACCTCCCGATCTCCCGCCTGCACAGTCAATGGCCCGACATATCTTGACTCCCATTAACTGTCATCAATCCCAGGGGTCATGATAGGACATACATATGTAGCAAAAATAGCCAAAAAATAGCCAATAGCAAAAATAGCCAAAGATTACAGGTTCAGGTATCGGCTACCATTGGGGCTGTGGGTGTAAGAAAGGCTGGAACTCCGCTTTAAGAAATTAGGATTTTTCCGTCATACTTGCCTGTAAAATCCTTTTCTTGGAGTACATCATGGGACACAGAGCAACCATAATAATGACTATCTGGGTTATACGCCCCCTACTGGTGGATGGACACTGGCAGATAGTCAAACAGGAAGTCCACCCCTATATAACCCCTCCTACACAGGAAGGACCTCCGGTTTGTAGCAAAGCGACGAATATCCCAAAAAAGATGGGAGGGACCTCTGTGTCCCGTGATGAACTCCAAAAAAAGGATTTTACAGGTAAGTATGACAGAAAAATCCTAATTTCTTTATCGTACATCACGGGGCACAGAGCAACCATAATAATGACTATATGGGATGTCCTAAAGCAATGCCCTTGAGGGGAGGAAGACACAATCACAGGAACTGCCACCTGAGGAGGACTCCTTCTGCCACCCAAAACATACTGTGGCCAAGCAGTGTCCTCCATGACTTTGATATCCATCTGGTAAAATTCTGTGAATGGATGAACAAAAGACCATGTAATGGCCTTAAATCCTGAGCCACTGACACCTGATGGCCCAAGATGCCCCCACACACCTGGTAGTAAGAGCTTTTACCAAAAAAGAGGGGTGGGGGATCTTGCCCTTTCAAGCCATAGGCTCAAATAATTAACTGGCAAATCCAATGAAAATAGATAACTTGGATGCCTCCTGCCCATCCTGGGCTCTACTGGCAGCACAAACCAGGATTCCTGACCTTTCCCGACAAATCAAGTAATTCTGACCACCAGAACTACCTCCAGAGTATGCCGTGATCCAACTCCTGCCAACCCAGGATCAGAAAAGAAGGCAAGACATTATCTTGATTCAAGTGAAAACCAGACACCATTCTAGGCATAAAAAAGGACGAGGACACAACATCAACCTTAATATGAAGCGAGACCAAAAACGGCTCCTTGCATGAAAGAGCCGCCAACTCTGACAATCCACTTAGTGAAGTGATAGAAACCAAAGAAGCGATAACGGTACTTAAGGCCAATCTCCTTTCCCCTACCGATTGGAGAAAGAAAGAAAATCTCCCACTCACATAGTTCTGTGGGTGACACTTCCTGGCTTCACCCCAGGCAAAAAAATATTTTCGACTCCTGTATTGAAGTTCCCTGAAGCTGGCTTCCAAGGGGCTCAATGGTGCTGAGATACAGGACTCAAGACCATTAGGTCCTGCTGGACTGGAAGTGTCCCAGGAGCGACCCCCGGCAAGACTCACTATGTCAGTGTATCAAGCCCTCCTGGGCTAATCCGGCCAACATTATTATCAGTGTTACCCCCTCCTGGGCTAATCCGGCCAACATTATTATCAGTGTTACCCCCTCCTGGGCTAATCCGGATAACATTATCATCAGTGTTACCCCCTCCTGGGCTAATCCGGCTAACATTATTATCAGTGTTACCCCCTTCTGGGCTAATCCGGCCAACATTATTATCATTGTTACCCCCTCCTGGGCTAATCCGGCCAACATTATTATCAGTGTTACCCCCTCCTGGGCTAATCCGGCCAACATTATTATCAGTGTTACCCCCTCCTGGGCTAATCCGGCTAACATTATTATCAGTGTTACCCCCTCCTGGGCTAATCCGGCCAACATTATTATCAGTGTTACCCCCTCCTGGGCTAATCCGGCCAACATTATTATCAGTGTTACCCCCTCCTGGGCTAATCCGGCCAACATTATTATCAGTGTTACCCCCTCCTGGGCTAATCCGGCCAACATTATTATCAGTGTTACCCCCTCCTGGGCTAATCCGGATAACATTATCATTGTTACCCCATTCCGGATTCTTCACAACAGAGGTGGCAGAAGTTGAAACAGAGGGAAAGCGTCAATAAGGGAGAACTGGTCTCTAAGGTGTTACCAGTGCATCTACCCCTATTGCCAGTGGGACCCTCATCCTGGACACAACCTGTCCCAACTTGTTGTAGAACTTGGAATCTAGTAGATTCACCTGCAGAGTTCCCCCTGCCACTATTCTATACCTGGAATATGCATGGACCATAGAGACAGAATGCGGTCCACCTTCCTGAGCCGCATGACTCCTGGTGCCGCCCTGGTGGTTGAGATAGATATATATATACAGCGCTTGACAAATTTGCTTTGAATCTAGGAGCCAGTTAAAAAAGTTAGGAGCCAGTTTGTTTTTAGCGTAGTATGGATTGTCAGCTCCCGGGGTAAGGCCAGGGTAACTCACTCACAGCGGAGCACCCAGTCAATAACTCCAATGTAACGCTGTTACATCAGGGTTCTGGGCTGGCCAGAAAGAATAAGGCTGGGTTTACACTGCAGCACCGAGCGGCTCACATCAGGGGTCCGGTGTGTCCCCATTTACCGTTTCAGTCTGAATTTTTGGTTGAATTTGGACCTGGAACGGACCAGAAGACGCACCGGACTCTTCTGCAATTCGCTCCAAAGCCATCCCGGAACCCTGTGAGTCGGCTCCATAGAGAGCCGGTCACAATCTCCTGACATTGGAATTGGAGGCGGAGAAAACCCACATCCAATTTGCAATAGTGTGAACCCAGCCTGACACTAAAAACCTGCTATAGGGGGAAACGCCTTATTATGCCTAATGTATCATTTGGGGCGGCACAGTGGTGTAGTGGGTAGCACTTTCGCCTAGCAGTAAGAAGGGTCGCTGGTTCAAATCCCACCCACAACACTACCTGCCTGGAGTTTGCATGTTCTCCCTGTGCCTGCGTTGGGTTTCCTCCCACACTCCAAAGACATGCTGGTAGGTTTATTGGATCTAAATTGTCTAAATTGTCCCCGGTATGTATGAATGTGAGTTAGGGACCGTAGATTGTAAGCTCCTTGAGGGTAGGGACTGATGTGAATGTACAATGTATATGTAAAGTGCTGCGTAAATTGACGGTGCTATATAAGTACCTGAAATAAATAAAAAATAAATAAAATTACTGTAACATGTAAAACACCCTCATCTGCTGCCTAATGCAGCTTAAGGCTGGCCAAAACATGTCTCTACTGCACATTTTTACAACCCAACTGCACTTAGACACTTTAAATAAAATACAAAAAAGGATGAAAGAAGTATCCCAGTGCTGCTGATCTTCTGCTGCCTCTTTACAGAAACTTCCTGCTTACATGTGTGTCCCCCACAGGGACTCATCTATCACATATCTAGTTGCCTCATCTCCCCTTCTCCGACACAGAGCAGCAGAAGCTGCCAAGTTTGTTTCTGTATTGCACAACACACCTCCCCTTCACCCGCTCCTGCCTTCTCCTAGCCGGGGCCCCTTACATTTGTATCGGCTGTCCCCCCCTGTCCCGCCATGCACACAGCCCAGGCAGCTCCCCTGCACCACCCTCCACCAGGAAACCTCCCGCTCCGAGTGCTGACAGTCTGCCTACTCTGTCAGGCTTCCGGGTCACCCTCTGCCGAAGCCTGACCTCCACCCGCCGACTCCTCCCGCACTGTGTAGGTGGGCTCTGGGGGGGGGGAAGCCCAGCTTGGTGGCGATGTGGCACGGGCAGCAAAAGAGAGCCAACACAGCTCCCACAGAGAGAAGCCATTCATGCTCGGACCCTGCCCGGGCATTGGGGAGGAGGAGGGGACAACGGCTGTGTGAGGAGAGAAGGCCAGCCCCCTCCCATGTCACTCACAGCCGGACATCGGACTACTGCCCGCCTCCTGGGAAACCATGGAGACTAGCCAGGGGGAGAGAGAAGGATCGGCTGCCCAGCACTGCATGTCTGGGGCGTCGGGAGTTGCAGTGAGTGGGCTGGTGGCAGCCTAGGCGCCAGGGTGCGGTTTCTGGTCACCATGGCGACCTGGCGCCTGGGGTTTGAGGAGCCCTCTAGTGGCTGGAGGAGAAACAGCAGCCCACATGAGTAAGAAGTACAAAGCGTGATTAAACAGCACACTGCCCCCAGTGGCCACCAGGAGAACAGACAGTCAGATCTCTCCCTTTTTTTTCTTGTTTAAAAAGAGAAACTGAAATAATGCAGACTTACCATTCCCGCTGCAGGACTCTGAACATAACAGGAGTCCAATCTTCACCCATCACAGTGAGCTTTGTCATAAAAGACCTTCAGAGACTGGGTCCCCCATAATTTGGGGTCCACTCCCCTGGACCTGTATAGCACCCTGCAGGAAAGTACCTTGGTCAGAACACTGCATAGGGCACCAATACGTGGGGTCCAGCGCCGTAGGGCCACATTACAGGCAAAACCTCGAGGAATCTTCTCTCCTTCCAATGAGGCTCGGGTACCATCCATTTTGGCCGATTGCTTTTTTCGAATGGATCTGATGGGAGGTCTGGATGGTTCTATGTAGAATCATGGACTTCAAAGTATGCTCCAAGAGCACATGTATGACATCAGTGACCATCCACCTTACAGACACTGGCAAATATATAGGTTATATAGGGGGGGACTTCCTGTTTGACTATCTGCCAGTGTCCATCCACCAGTAGGGGGCGAATAACCCAGATAGACATTATTATGGTTGCTCTGTGTCCCATGATGTAGGATAAAGAAAGATCTCTTTGGAGACCCAATGACTTCATTACTGGGTCTGCCTGCTGGTCCTGGCTCTGAATTTGGTGAGAGGCGGGTAGGCTCAGGTACAAGGCACAGTGCCCTGCCTCCTATCTATAATCAAAAAGTGGCCAGCACAGTGGCTCAGTGTTTAGCACTTCCGCCTGGCAGCACTGGGGTTGTCGGTTCAAATCCCAATCCCAACACTACCTGCATGGAGTTTGCATGTTCTCCCTGTGCAGATCTCCTCCGGGTACTTCGGTTTCCACCCACACAAGACACACTGGAGGTATTTCATGTGAGTTATGGACCTTAGATTGTAAGCTCCTCGGGGGCAGAGACTGCTGCAACTCCAGCTAGAATCGCATTACTTAAAACTGCTCAATATGTCCCCTTTAACTCCGGTATTCTTTTATGCTTAACCATCTGTAGACTGTCCACATTGCTTTTGTTTCCTCCCCGTGCCTTTAAATTATGGCCTCCTCATCTCTACACCTACAAGTCTGTTTCTGAAGTGGATTTTTCTTGGCATAGCCAGCCTTGTTTTATTAACTCCCTGATGGCAATTAGAAGCCCCCCCCCCCCATTCTTAGCAGTAAATAACTAAGCATCCATTGGGGAAGGCATGTTTGCAGATGGGGTTCTCTCTCAAAGTGGGGGGGATTTCTATAAGTGGAAGCACCCCCGACTCAGCTGCACCCCAGCGAAGGAACACAAGAAAACCTTGAAAATAACAATACAGGTGACCTCGTTTACACTTTTAGCTCTTCCTCCCCCTTCTAAAATGCAATGTCTACCATTCCTTCTGACAGCTGTGTCTTCTATCCTTTAACTCTCCTGCACCCCACACCTTATATACATCACCCTCACTTCTGTCCTCTCCTTATTACTGCGCTCACCAACTCCAGCTAATTCTAAATCCACAAGCCCAACACTCCAAACCACTGGGGGATGACCCTTCTGCTTCTCCCATCCTCTGGTGATGTAACCCCAAAATCTGGGCCTCCTTCACCTAACTGTACTCAACGCGCCCATCACCCCGCCCCCTCTGGCTGCAGCCGCAACGCACACAATCTACTTCCCAGTTCTCTTCTTCCCAAGACCAGACTTCCTTTCTCTTGTGGAAAAATATATGGAATTCCTGGATCAATCGTTAATTATTAATTAAAGCAAGCAAAATTAATAATAAAAATTATATATATATATATTCAATCTTTCATCTAGATGGTATAACCAAAAAGACGCAGTCCTAGCGATCCAAAGACGCATATAAGAAAAGAGAGAGAATATAGTTCTCCCAAGAGGACCACTTCTAGGACACAGCGATTGATTCAAAAAAAGTTTTATTGTATTGAAAAAACACAGAGAGATTAATGAAAAAGAAAAGGACTAACAGTTTACCTCACAGGTAGTTTAAAAATAGGACAACGTTGTCATATGTTAAAAAGAAGGGGAATCGCAGCTGCACAAACCATTCACACCCACATTCACACCCACATTCACACCCACATTCACACGCACATTCACACCCACATTCACACCCACATTCACACTACCCACATTCACAATACCCACATTCACACCCACATTCCATACCAAACCACCCAGGAAGCCCGCAGACAATTTGCCGTGCCTGGAGTCACCAAACCACCGAGGAAGCCTGTAGACCATTTGCTGTGCCTGGAGCCACCAAACCACCCAGGAAGCACGCAGACCATTTGCTGTGAATGGAGCCACCAAACCACTCAGGAGGCCTGCAGACTATTTGCTGTGCCTGGAGCCACCAAACCACCCAGGAAGCCCGCAAGTGAAGCGCCGTCCAATGAGTTCTGAAGCATTTTGCTGAATATGAGCAGATAATATTGCCAGAAACACTTCAAAATTCATCCTGCCGCATTTGTCAGCAGTCACATCATCAATAAATACAAGAGAACCAGTTCCATCTGTCAGTCTGAGTGCTGACACTGTAGAGAGCAGACCTCTGCTGTAGCCTGCTGCAGCGGCTCGTAAGCAGCCCGGCCACTCGGCCTCCCATCCTTGGGTCCTGACTCATCCCGACCCCCCCTGCGGTAGCCCACCGCTCCCCTCCTCTCCATCTGTCATCTTCTCATCCCACACCACATAGCAGCAGGCCGGCCGCTCGGGGCTCTTTGCGGGTCCGAGCGGCTCCCCTTGTAGCTGCATCCGGGACCCCCTGCATCCGGGACCACCCTCCCCGCTCTGTTCAGCCACTCATCCCCCCCTTCCTTTTTTTGTCCAACAGAGCCCGCACCCCTCCACACCCGAATCACCCCTCCCGCCAACACTGAACATCATCGCAAAGGCTCCGGTATCTCACCAGAGGCTACTCCAACTCAATCATCCTTGACGCAGCCACTGCACCACCTACCAGTAAGTAGTGTCTGATTCCCCCCCCCCCCGTCGTCCGCCGGACCATCCTACAGGTAAGCCACCAGGGGTACTGCATCAGTTGATCCAGGGGCCAGTCCGATCGCCCCTCGGGGGGTCAGGAAGGAATTTTTTCCTCTGCTGCATTATTGGCCCTCGCAGCTAGGGGTTTTTCGCCTTCCTCTGGATCAACGACAAGGGGGTAGGCAGCCGTACCTCCCAAGTAGCTCCGCACCCACACCAGCCCATCGCCACACCACTCCAGAAGCAGCGGGTAGCCATCAGACCCCGCCATCTCCCCGCAAGTGGATCATCACCACATCAGTACCATCATCAGAACGCCTTTCCCTAGCAACACCATCCTCCTCATCATGTGCAACTTTAAATACACAGCAGACACCATCCACAGGCTAAGAAACGCCGCCGCAACTTTACCGATCGCCACTCAAAAAAGACTAAAAAAAGAACAATTACTAAGAACCAACCCACAATCAACCAGGAAATGCAAGGAGACACCGATCCAACCGCAACAACTAGCATGCGCCCTGATCAACACCAGATCTGCAGTCAAGCACAGGCTGGAAATCCACGATTTCGTCATTGAAAACAACGTAGATTGCCTCTTCATTACAGAAAGCTGGCTAACACCTGACTGCAACACCATCCTAACTGAACTGGTGCCCGAGAACTACAGTATCCTAACCGAGCATAGAATCGGAAAAAAAGGAGGAGGCCTAGCAGTGATCTTCAAATCTCATCTTGGGTTCACCAAACCAAACGTACAGAACTCAGTGCCTTTCATGGAAACATTCTCACTGCACCTCCGAACAACACCTCAAGACACCGTTCACATACTACTATGCTACAGACCACCAGGACCAAAGACCAATCTCCTCACACCGCTCACTGAATTCTTCTCGATGCACACCTTGAAAACCAAAAACCTGCTGGTACTTGGGGATTTTAACCTGTGGGCAAACTCTGCCCAAGACCCCACCGCAACCGCCTGCGTCAACCAAATGGAAGAACTTGGCCTTCAACAACTGATAAACTCTCCCACGCATGGTTCAGGACACACCCTAGATCTCATCTTCAAACAGAATATGGACATCAACGTATTTGACAACACTCCGCTACCATGGACTGACCACCATGCTATCAAATTTAAAATCACCACTAACACCATCCTGCAAAAACAGAAACACGTAACAGCAACACACTGGAATAGATCTCAGAAGAAACTTCACTCTGATCTCTTCAAAACTACATTATCGAGCAAAATTCTCTTGCTAAACTCAAACCTCTCAACAGAACAAACGCTCAACTCCCTAAACAATGTATTACTACAAACAGCAGACTTCGTGGCGCCAAAACGTAGAACACTCATCCGCAATAAAAACTCTAGCTGGTTCAATGGTACTCTCACCCTACTCAAGCAAGAACGTAGAAGAGCTGAAAGAGCATGGAGAAGAAATCCTACCAAGGAAAACCATGCTAACTACAAAGCACTCACGGGGAAATACCACAAGGCAATCTTCAAAGCCAAAAAAGAACATTTCTCAGACACCATCTCATCCGCCCTAAACCGTCCGCGGGAACTGTTCAAAATAGTGGCTCAGTCTACGAACCCGACCTGCTTAGAGCCCCCAGGAAACGATACTCAAGAATTCTGCAATGAGTTATCAGATTTCTTCATCGACAAAATCGACAACATTCGGAAATCAATCCATCAGAAAACAACGATCACCCTCACTGAACCAAAGCAAAAAGAGGATATCGACACAAACATCACTCAACCACCGAATTTCATTTTGTCCCCAATCATCATAGACACAACCAAAAACATCATCAGAAGCCTTCGAGGCAGCACATCACCGAACATCATCCCCACTAAACTGCTTAAAGAATGTTCCGACATCTTGGCTCCTATCCTAACATAGCTCATAAATCAATCATTCAAAGAAGGGACTGTGCCAACCTCCCTCAAGCAAGGCATCATCAAACCTCTGCTAAAGAAAGCCAATCTCGACCCTAAGGACCCTAACTGCCGCAGACCAATATCTAGCCTCAACGCCATCTCCAAGATTATGGAGAAAGCGGTAGTACAACAGCTACAACGTCACCTGGACACACACCAACTCCTGGACCCTCTGCAATCAGGATTCCGCCCAGGCCATGGCACAGAAACAGCACTTCTCAAAATATGGGATGATGCCCTTGAAGCAGCAGACGACGGAGAACAGAGTCTCCTGGTACTGTTAGACCTCAGCGCAGCATTCGACACAGTGAACCACAACACTTTACTCATCTGCCTCGCTGAAGTAGCAGGAGCAACAGGTTCTGCTCTAAAATGGTTTACATCCTTCCTAGAGAATCGCTCCCAGACAGTGAAACTAGGTACATTCACCTTGGAAACCCGGGCAGTCTCCTGCGGAGACCCTCAAGGATCACCCTTGTCACCAGTACTATTTAACATATACATCCGCCCACTTCTCAATATCATCAGGAAAACTGATCTTTGTTTCCATTCATACGCTGACGACACCCAACTCTACCTTCGTATCAACAGACAAAAAGACCTTCATCAGCAATTACAGAAATGCCTCTCCTTAATAGACGACTGGATGACCACTAGCTCCCTCAAACTCAACGGATCAAAAACAGAACTTCTTCTCCTACAAGCTAACAAAAATTCCAAAATAAAGACTACATGGACACCTCCCACCATCCTTGGACAGACCATCTCCCCAAGCACCAAAGCCAAGAGTCTCGAAGTCATTTTTGACTCAGGAATGACCACCGCTGCCACCAATATGTGACGAACGCGGGTGTCAGATCCCTGCCCTCCTCGCTAACTCGCGACAAAGGACCGGCCAACCTCACACCACGCTGTCACTTACGTAACAATGCCACTCTCAGCTGCGCCCAGCACAAAGATTTTCCAGCTTGCGGGACCACAATCTAGGTGCGAGCAGCCTGAGAGTGATTGTCACTGGGCTAATTACACAATTAACCCTTTAACTGCCACCACCCCCGTTTAAAAGACCGAGCCGGGGGAGACTCGTAATTTTGCAATACCAATTATAATTTTAGAATAAGCGTCTGCCACACACACTGTCACCACAGACAGGTCTGCTCAGAGTCTTACTCTACAACAGTAGCGCCCTTCAAGAGGCAGGTTCGTTTATAGCTTGCATTAAGAGCTTTAGAGACAAGGTTAACACTTTTCAACATAAGGGTTTATTATGAAAAGGTCAAAGTTGATGCAAATAAAATATTTACAGAAAAAAGATGTTTCAAAAAGATAAAGACAATATACAGCCACAAAGCAATAAGGTAGAATTGGGAAGGAAGAATACTTGCAATTAATGTCCGAGGGTTGATCAGAGTTCGATCGATGAGCTAGGTAATTGGTTCTCGACTTGGCAGATGTTTCTTCTTGGATGGTAAAAGGAGAACTGACCATTGTCTTGGCATCTCCTCTTTTCTGTCAAATCAAAAGGGGTGTTGACAGCGACCAGTAACCAATCATCTGGTCAGCTGGTGTAGGGGTTGGTTGCTGGGAGGTGTCTACACTCATGACCACGTCCCAGGTACATTTTGTAATACATGTTCATATATCTGCATCTATAGGGTTTACAGACTCCAAATATCCATATTATTATTCAACTTGAGATTTCCTTCAAAACAAGTCTAAACATGCTATGTCTATAACGTATAGCCTGCTTTGGAGGAATAAGTGGTCCCAGGGGTTTCCCATATGACCTGACATAGGGGTGTCTGGACTTGAAACGTTCCATATTATCTGAGGAAGCTAAATATGTCCAGATTATGTCTGTGCTATTAAGTTATGAAACATGCTGAAATTTCATACTTATTCTAGTGAGGTGTATTCAGAAGACTTTACGACCTAGACCTGTTATGTCTCTGAATGGGGAGGGTGACAGTTTTACGACAGGCCTGAACACTGCCCTTACAACAAATGTTTTTCTACTGACTTAACCTGGTTCTGGTTTCTCTGTTGAGATAACCTTTTCTGTTGAACTTAAAAAGCTTTGAATTCCTAAGGTGGGGAAGACGGAGTTCAGAGTTCTCTGTGAGGTTACATGGTTAGCCAAACTGTCATGGCTACTTCCGCACAAGATGGCAGCTAGCTACAGCTTTTCATGTCCCGTACTTGATATCGTTACAGATGCACAAATAGGATCAGTGGTGAGCGGATCCCACCATCTCCTCCGCCAACTACGTAGACTCATCCCCTTCATCCCAGAAGAGGACAAAGCGGCAGTTGTGGGAACAATCATCAATTCCCGGCTCGACTACGCAAATTCCCTCTACGTAGGACTACCCCAATATCAGCTTGCGCGCTTACAACTCATCCAAAACACGGCGGCAAGACTGTTAACAGGAAAAAACCCTGGGAATCCATCTCCCCCTCCCTAAAGAGCCTACACTGGCTAACCATGAAGAAACGGATTACATTCAAGACCCTCTGCCTCACCCACAAATGCGTACAAGGAAACGCCCCACCATATCTCCGCGAGAAAATAAAACACTACACACCGAATCGCAGTCTTCGATCAGCTAACCAAAACCTCCTTACCATTCCCAAATACCGCTACAAAGCAAAGGGAGAATGAAGATTCGCAGTCCAAGGACCTCGACTATGGAACGCTCTTTCTACCAACATCCGCATGGAAGAAAACCACCAGGCCTTCAGAAAAAAACTAAAGACCTTCCTTTTCTGAGAAGCTGACATCAGAGAATGCATCCAGCGCCTTGAGGCGATTCAGTTCGCATTTGCATCGCTTTATAATTCATTCATTCATTCATTCATTCATTCATTCATTCATTCAACCATACATGCCCACGCCGTGACACTACCACCACCATGCTTCACTGATGAGGTGGTATGCTTTGGATCATGAGCAGTCCCTTTCCTTCTCCATACTCTTCTCTTCCCATCACTCTGGAAGAAGGATTAGAATCCCTGTCAGGTTTGGTTTTTAGGACCCCGTTAGAAGATTTATCATCACTTACTATCCAACCGACAACAGTTTCATCAGACAGGAAAGTGAGGGAAACTCCAACAGCAACACAGTCATGTTTTGTTTTTAACAGGTAAAAAATAATTTATATTAAAATAAGTAAGGATAGGAAGGCTAGAACACATACAAGCTTTGTATTGCCATCAAAACATCCACCATGGAACTATACAGTGTAATAAACTGGAGCTACATCCAGCTTCAGTCTCTCCTGAGGCATGGTTAGACCAATCTTGTCGTGGAGACTCCAACACACTAGCAGAGTGTTTCTTAACTTTCTTGCTCACGTTTCTGCAGTCATAAGAGGCACTCTAAGAGTTCTTCTTTCTAAATAGTTGTGGGCTAATCAGTCTGATACACCCTCAGTACTTTGTTGCCCAAGGCCTTGGCTAGTTTGGCCTAACCCCAAATCCAAACCTTCTCTCAACATTACTGTCTCCAATTTTTAGTACAGCTCAAGCCCCTTTTAAATAGAGTATAGGGGGGGGGGGGGTAGAACCCCAGCCATTTTTTTGTCCCTAATTGGAAAATTTCCCATTTGCTTTGTATCCCAGGAACAACACAGGGGACCTCAACAAAGACACATGTGGCAATAAAGGACCTACAGAGATTTTCTGCCATTGGAGAGCTTGAACTGAATGACTTTGCAGGGAGTGAAGGAATATTTCTTCAGCGGGGGTTACAGATAAAAATATGAAAAAGGTTATATCCTTCTCACTCTATGCAAAACTAAACGTTCTTGCCTGATAGGTTTTATTACCGAAACCACAAACTTAACACAGGACCAGCTGAAAATCTGAAACTTCAGCACTGCACAAAAAACTACTATAATGAAAACAATACTGTAACACTTAAAGCGTACAGAATTCTATGGGAAAAAAAAAAGTTAAAAACAAAGGCAGAAAGTGTAGGAAAAAAAAAAAAGATTCGCCTTACACGACCCAAAACTCACTTAAGAGACAAATTTATTTGGACTTGAGCACTTTGCTTAAAAATATGCAGGGCTGAAAATGACTCACACATGTAGCTTACTATTGATGGTGCCGGCATTGGTGGTTGAAGATAAAGCAGTACAGAGCTTGCTAACAACTTCTATCATTTATCTTACTTAGAACAGGGAGCTCCTCCACATTGTGCTTAAGTGTTTCCCACGATGAGTCAAGCTATGACATTTACGCTCATCTCACCTTCACCAAAACTTTCTACACAGATAAAATATAGGAGAGATAAACCAACATGAATAATGACTCTGATCTTAGTGTATCTGCAGCCTTCATGGATGATGTACATCTAGGGTGTATTTTCTAAATTTTTTGGACCAGCCAGTTGTATATTTTATGTTCACTGACTTCATCTTTGGATTGACTAATCGACATAACTAAGGAGAATTTTCTAATTAAAGTGCACCTGTTTAGTAGCTGATGGAAAGCTTCAGAGTAGTAGAGGAGGAAAGTGTAGACACAGCTTGGTAAATGGTGAAACTCCTAAAGCCCAACTCCAGGAAAAACTCCCCCCCCCCCCCCCATCTAAACATCGGGTTGGCAAAAAGCAAACTATCTTTTTCCCGAGCAGAGAAGGGAGCATGATGGGCCACCAGCAGCTGTACTGGAGTCACCCGAGGAAGTTCAGCCAGGGATCCCGCTCCTGCCACGTGTTCAAATAGACATGGATTGATCCGCAAATACGGACTGAACATGTGTCGCCAGTGCTTTGGGCAATAAGCAAAGGACATTGCCTTTATTAAGCTGGAGTAAATAGATACTTATTTGGATATTTGTACAAGATCTATGGCCAGAAATTAATAATTCAGATGAGATGTACAGATGGTACCTACGACTTTGAAGAACATAAACGTGCATTATGTTGGCTTACAACTTGTAGTTGGTACCCAAGACTTTGAAGAACACACACATCTGAATAAAATTGGTTTATACCCTCTAAAGAAAAAAAAAAAAAGAGAAGTCTCACAACCCCCATGGTCACTGCCTGTGTGATGTGGACAATTCCTATTGCAGCAGAGGGGTCCTGTCAGGATCTTGAAGAGAGATGACGTTGGAGCAATCGGAGTGAAGAGGCCCAGACGATGAGAGTTAACAAGCAATGCTGGATTCATGATCTCTGCAGGAGGAAACGGCACCAGAAATGGACCTGAATGGTGGGACTGTATAACTGGTGAGTATAAATGGTTTAACTAAATAAGGAAAACTTTAGAGTAGGAGCAGGGTGGGAGCAAGGGAGCTATAGTAGGGGGAAAACATTTTTTTTTGGGTGGAGTTGAGCTTTAAGCTACCCAAACACAGTGCAAATTTTGTCCTAGAATTTGTTTCGTGGGTGACTCTGTCGAACCTTTCCCATCCAACTGAAAAAATGAAGGAGTTGGGCGGCAAATTGTTCCTTCCTTCTGAAAGACTGTTAATTTGCAAATTTTTCCTGTTTTGTACAAATCCTTAAATATAATTTCAAAGAAAAACAATGACAACATCCAATCAGATGCAGCCGTTGTTTGTGTATTCTGACTGCTGCTGTCGGCAGCTGTAATGGCCTAGCAAGAGGGGTTCATCCATCTGCGCTATTAATTGTCAGAATCTGTTAGGTATAAAATATACAACAGTATATGGCCAGCTTCACTGAAAATTGAAGTTGTAAACGTTTTTTTGACAGGCCTTTGGAATTAACATCATTTTTAGAATGCAGGAACCCACAGCCACCAATTAAACTTTAGCTCACTGTTGGTTCAACTGAAGATTCATTTTGTTTGGTTAATCCAGGTTGATGTACATTTACAAATTGTTTCTCGCTGTATTGAATAATCCAGACTTACTGGCCTCTCTAAAGCAGAACTATAACATTAGGGCCTCATGCACACTGGGTGTTATTAACCTGGCGTGGGGTGTCTGAATTTTTTTTTGTTCTGACTTTAAATACCCCTGCATATTAGCCTATGTGTTTATGCACACATAGGTGTTTATAGGAAATTAGAGGCTTTTATAGGCACAAAAAAAACAGCCAGTGAGTCCAGGAGCAATGGCACTTGGCAGAAAAAAACGATTAATGCATGTAAACACGTCTAAATGAGTGCGTTTAGCATTCATTTAATTTAATGGCCTGAATAAATTATTATTCTGGCCATTGCAATTTTTTTACGCCCAAGAGCTTGATGCGCCTAAATGTTTACAAGCATCAGGCTTTATTTTTCTGCCAAAATGCTGCTGCCAGGAAGAAAGAAGTCTAGGAAAGATAGCAAAACATAAAGTGTGCATTACAAGCAGGAAGGTTAGACTAACAATAGTATCTGGTCACCAGTACAGGAAAAAGCCTTTTATGGTTTTTTAAAAGGAGCACTTGATAGACAATTTGAATTGGTAAACGTGTATCCTTTAAAGCTGAACTGCAGAAAAATGTCAGTTACCTTTCGGAGTGGGGCACTGCAAGGGTACATGCTTGTTTTTTTGTTTTTTTTGTCTGGAGAACTATAAAAAGCAGGTTTACTTACTTTTTCTGATTATCTGAAACTGTTTCTCTAGCCACTCCTTTAGTCACAGGAACACTGACATCATTGCCACTATGACCTCTTTGTCACTAACTGCTTTAATCTACTTGCTGTCACCGAAACCTGGCTTCTTGAATTTGACACTGCTTCTCCTGCTTCCCTCTCCTATGGTGGCCTTCTCTGGACTCATTCCCCTAGACCTAGTGGAAGCAGGGGGGTGGAGTGGGAATCCTCCTATGTCCACAGAACACCTTCCAGGTTCTTCACTCTCCTCCCTCTCATCACTTAAAGCTCACTGTATATGTCTATTTACTCCAAAATCCTTAAAGTGTTACTAAACCCAGTAATATGAAAATAGTTAATCTGCTCCCCCCCAGTGCCCACAGGTTATAAATCTTCTTTTTACATTAAAATATTGCCACTATATACCTTTTTGGGTGATCTGTATACCATGGTTACATCATAAACCGCAGTTTCTTCAGTGCTGAGAGTTCAGGAAGGTGGAGTTTTTCACTGCAGTAAAATCAGCAGGCCCTGATGGAGTTAGCCCCCCGTTGCTTAGGACATGTGCAGACCAGCTGGGGAGTGTTCTTCAATGAGTCTTTAACCTGAGCCTGAGTCTACAAAAGTTTCCTGTGTTGTGGAAGACATCCTGTGTTGTCTCTGTGCCAAAGATACCACGTCCTTGTAGTTCCAAGAATTATAGACCAGTGGCTTTGACCTCCCACATCATGAAGACATTGGAGAGACTTGTTTTATATCAGTTAGGACCCAAGGTTAGTACATTTTTAGACCCTTTGCAGTTTTCATACCAGCCAAGACTGGGGGTTGAGGATGTTATCATTTTCATGTTAAATTGCATGTATGCACACCTGGATAAGTCAGCAAGCACTGTGAGGGTCATGTTTTTTGACTTCTCCAGCGCTTTTTTTTATCAGGCCGGATGTTTTTGGCGAGAAGCTAGCAGCAATACAGGTTGATGTTTCCCTTGTGTCGTACCTGATAGGAAGACCGCAGTATGTGCGGCTGCAAGACTGTAGGTCAGAAATCGTGATCAGCAATATTGGGGTTCCACAGGGGACAGTTTTCTCTCCCTTTCTTTTTACTGTTTAGACCACTGATTTCAACTACCAGACAGAGTCTTGACATCTTCAGAAGTTTTCTGATGACTCTGCGGTAGTGGGATGTATCAGGGGAAGAGACTGAGTATAGGACTGTGATGGGGAACTTTGTCACATGGTGTGAGGTTAATCATCAGTATCTAAATGTGACAAAGACAAAGGAGCTGGTTGTGAGTTTCAGAAAGAGGAAGCAACCAGTGACCCCAATCTCCACCCGAGGAGTGGATGTGGCAGTAGTAGAGAGTTACAAGTATCTGGGGGTGCACATAGATAATAAGCTGGACTGGAGCAAGAACACTGAGGTGCCCTATAGGAAGGGCCATAGCCGTATTTACTTTTTGAGGAGACTTAGGTCCTCTAACATCTACCGGACGATGCTGAAGATGTTTTATGAGTCTGTGGTGGCCAGCGCACTCCTGTATGCAGTGGCATGCTGGGGAAGCAGGCTTAGGGTGTGCGTCACCAACAGAATCAACAAACTAATTTGCAAGGCCAGTGATGTTGTTGGATTGAAATTGGAGTCCTTTACAACAGTGTTGGACAGGTGAATGTTGTTCACGTTACGTTCAATCTTGGACAACTCCTCCCACCCACTCCACAATATGCTGGTCAGTCTGCGGAGTACCATCAGTGACAGATTGTTGCACCCACGATGCACCACAGAGCGACACAGGAAATCATTTTTGCCTGTGGCAATCAAGCTATATAATTCTTCTCTGGGAGGGCTGGAGGTGAAGATCTAATTCTGGATTTTGTGTTGTTTTTTTAGTACATTGGTATTGTGTTGGCTATTATTTGGGTGGTATTAGAGAAACTGGCGTATTATATGTATTTGGTAGTTTGTCTGTTTTTTTAATCTGTGTTATTTATTCTATGTTGTATTTTAATTCTATGGATGTTTTATGTGTAGTGTAGTTTTAAATTTGTTTATTTGGTGCTAATGGCTGTTATTGGTAATTTTGTTGTGTTTTTGTATCTTGTTATTGTTGTGATCTTGTGCTGTCTTTGTGTCTGTGTCAAAATAATTTCCCAATTTCCTTTGGGATCAATAAAGTATTCTGTATACACGCCCACATGTGTGATGTCAATATCATGTGACTTGGCTATCTCTGAGAACAAGAAACTGTTCTCTCTAGCATAAAAGACACAACTGAGCATGTGCAGGTTGGCTATTGCCTGTGTGTTAGCTGGCCTTCCCCAGATAGACAGTGCAGGATGGGTAGGAACTATCCATACAGCATAAAACAGCCTTTTTACATAATGCAGAGGATTAACCCCTTAAAGTGGATGTAAACCCAATGTCATCCTTTCTAAACTACTGCCATAGGGGTTATCTATAAGGATATACATGCCTCCTGCATGTATCTTTACCTGTCAAATGTCTCCCCTCTGTCTGTTATGAGAGCTAAAAAACTGCAGATTCTGTGGGTGAGTCTGTTGTCTGGAGCTCGGTGGGTGGAGTCGTGATGTCAGTAGACTCCCCGCCCACCTGTACACTCCCCCTTGTCAATATGCATTTTCTCCTGTGTATTTCTTACACTGAACTTCTGCTATGATCTCTAACATCCAGTGAAAAGACAGGAAAGTAACCACATGACTTCAGCATGCCCAATCATGCTGAGGTGTGGAACAGCCAATCCTTGCAGAGCTGCTGAAGAAAGGAGTGGGGGAGGGAATTAAAAAATCATGCCTGTGTCTTAGGCTAGTGCACGAGATGTGTAAATCACCTGTCACTCACAGCAAGGGGGAAGATTTGACAAAGTTTTTCTCTGTTTGACAAGATTTCTCTCACTGAACAATAAAAGAGGATTGCTCAGAGACAGATTAACTCTTTGTGGCAAGACTGGGCTCAAATGATAGGAAATCTTATACTCTACAGTATGATAAAAAAAAAAAAAAAAATTCGGGTTTACATCTACTTTAAGTTCCACAGTGAGTAATACAAGCATGCTATGCTGCATATACAGACTGATTTTACTGTTGTGGGTTTAGAAACACTTTTAAGGAGAGCGCATGCGCGAAGCTGCTGCGCAGTCATGAATGCTTAGAGCTCCGCTTTCACCGGGACGAAAACGGCCTTCTATCGACAAGTCACGGTCGAATGCCGCATTAATATGGTAACCCACTTATTACTGAGACTCTGGGGCACAACTACATATAATGTTTAGCGGGAAAAAGACAAAACTTAAACAGCCAGCAGGCAAAGAAAAGCTGACAAGAAACGCTCCTAATATGACAGCAGCACAATCTTCCCGCTCTGCATTACCTCAGAGACAGTCACAAAGGGGGAACTCTACCTATTCTTCCTCACAACTTGCTGACTCTGACCTTGATTATGGATTAACACCAATATCTCTACAGAATATTCCTAATAACGCGGATATTCTTAGTCAGTTTGAACGTGTTTTACAAAAAGCCCTCCAAAATACCTCAGACACAATAACAGAAAAACTGACAATGGAAATTCGTGAGGTAGGGCGCCGCACATCTATCTTAGAACACAAAATGGAGGATATAAATGATATCACTAATACTCATACTGACGAGCTAGAAGCCTTGAAAGAAGAAAATTTTACTCTACACACACATCTGGAAGATTTCGAAAACAGAGCCAGGAGATCCAACCTGCGACTGCGTGGTATACCTGAAACTATAATAGATCTTCAATCAACCATTACAGCGCTTTTTCAGGAGTTAGCCCCATCAATCCCCATTGAACGATTGGAGATGGACAGAATTCATAGAACTCTTGCCCCTAAAAAAGAAGATGGTCCCCCCAGGGACATTGTAATAAAATTACACTATTTTAGAACAAAGGAACAACTGATGGAAGCGGCCCGTAATAAAGATACATTAACCTTTCAAGGCCATCGCTACCAAGTATTCCAAGATTTCTCGCAGCAAACTCTCTACAGAAGAAAAGAGATGAAGCCTCACCTACAAATACTCCAATACCACCACATCCCCTATCGTTGGACTTTTCCATTTGCCCTGCAATTCACCTATAAAGGTACAGCATATACCTGCAAGAAATTGGAGGACTTACTGACTGCAATCCAGGAGCTTCGTTTGTCAATTCCAGATAATTCGACTGAAGGCTCCAAATGCAGAGCATCATCAAACTCACCCAAGGCTCAGAAAGACAACCCAACTCAACTAGCTCACTCTAGTACCAGTAAAAGGAGTCGTTTTGCATCACCACCTCCTAATTCCGAAGATCAAATGGAGTGAAAGCCACTATGATTCTTTTATTTCATTGAAATCTTTTACCTAGTGTTACTATTATAACGGTAACCAATTTCAGGTCGATTCAGAGTAGGGATCGAATAATCCTTCCTCTGTCATTACCTTTATCCTTATAATTTCATTTAAGCAGAAGTTAATCAATCCTTTGTAAAATAATAATTGTTACCAAACTTTATTACTCTAATATCATTCTTTAGGTTTAGTTTAGTAAATGCAATGCTCTTTTGTATAAGTGCATGATGTAATGCAAAGTTATAGAAATATATCTCTATTACATTATCCTAATAATAGCTATTATATTATTAGTGACTTGTATTATTTTATTATTGTTTATATAGCCTTTGAGGAGGCTGCCTTTGTCCCGGAGACAATCCACTGCGCCTCTCAATAGATCCTCGAGTAGCCGGACTTACTGACCGGTCTCTCTTTGAACCATTTGTACCCACCGGTTGGTGATATTTCACTACCCCTTGGATACTAGCTCCATATAGGAGCTATTTTCCTCTTTATCTCTTTATCTAAAAACAATTTCTCATCTACAGCTCTAAAACAGGAATTTTACTTATTCTACTTCTCCTATTTAATCCCCTTTTAGTCTTTTTACCCATCCTTTCCTGCCCCCTCCCCCCCCCTTTTTTTTTTTTTATTGTGTTTTTTTTTCTCTTCCCTCCAGAGTATAACCTTCTTGGATATTAGAGACAAAAGAGGGATAGAAAGCCAACCTATGTAGAAGGGAGGGAGTGCCACATCCGATAATTGTATCAAGAAATGCAAAAAGATTTCCCTAGGTGGACTTTAAAGGCACACAAAGTAGTAAGGCAGTATACGAGAGTATATAAAAAAACTACATAAATTTTATTGAAAATACATTAAAAACAGTTGCAACGAGACATTAATTACTCCATAGAGTACATATATAATGCTATAAAAAGCATGTAGCAAATTCTCCTTACACCCAACGCGGTTCGGTATGTATGTCTAGTCCTTCTTCAGGGGTGTGGAGACTTAGAAAAAATTTATATATGGTTAATTGATAGAGTGGTTTAACAATGTTCCGTTGATTTCCATAAAAGCTTGCAATTGGAATAGCATCAAATTTCAGACTGGTAATGAAACTGTCATAGACTCGAAAAGTGTGTATTCGGATGGTCTATGCGGGGAGAGGTAGGATATGAATATCCAAGGGGACCGGGGAAGGGGAAGGGTCCCTCATGCACTCCACAACAGCGGTCTGGCCAAAGGAATATACTGAGGCAAAAAAGGAATCCCTGTATCAGGGGAGAGATCAAAGGACCAGCCGCACAGCCCAAATACAGCAAGATAATGGATATTATCACAATAAGAAATTATTATAATCCCTAATACCTTTATTCAAAAATGTCTTTAAATGTACTAACACTTAATGTCCAGGGTCTCAACTCCCCACCAAAACAAACAAAAGCCTTTCATTCCTTTTCTTCACTTGCTGCACATGTAATATGTCTTCAGGAAACACACTTCTCTACACAGTCTTCCCCTAAATATATAAGTTGCCAATACCCACAAGTCTATATGGCCTCGGCCACTACAAAACAAAGAGGAGTGGTGATTGCATTTCATAACACAACCCCCTTCACTTTACATAGAGAAATAAAAGATCCTGAGGGTTGATATATAATCCTTACAGGTCTCCTGTTAGATAATGAAATAACTATAGTTTCTTACTATGCTCCCAACAGAAATCCTCTTTTGTTCCTCTCACACTTGTTCTCAGTAGTTGAATCTCATAAAAAAGGTACCCTCATGATGTGTGGAGACTCGAATCAAGTTTTATACCCAATTTTAGACAAATCCCCTACACCACTACAACCTCAACGCTTTAATTTCAGGCAACTTCTTGAACAACATTTTCTTATTGACTCTTGGCATGAACAAAACCCTAGAAGAAAACAATACACTTACTATTCCCATCCCAACAAAACGTTTTTTCGTATAGCCCACCAATTCGTCCACATTGGCACGTTACCACAAATACATAATTCCTTAATCATCCCATGCGCATGGTCAGACCACAATGCGGTCATGACGTCCTTCTCATCCTTGATCCCGAGGCCTAGCCATAGATTCTGGACTATAAATGATAATCTATTAGTTGACCCAACATACCGTCTAAAAATAGAAACAGCCATACAAGATTATATCGCTAATAATTTACCAACAGATACTAATCCACTGAATCTATGGGAAGCTCTTAAACCTTCCATTAGAGGAGTCTGTATCAGCCAGTCGTCTTACCGACGTAAATTGAAACAGCAAATGCAAAACAAATTAGAGGAAGCTTATTATAAAGCCTCTGAAATGTTCCAAAATTTTCCCTCTCAAACTACAAAGCTAGACTATGATAAAGCAAAGTTGGAGCTTGATCTTTTTTTAACAGACTCAGCTATACAGATTCTTCGCAAAACTAAACATACAATATATATGAAAGCTAATAAGCCAACCACATTCTTAGCATTAACTCTACGCAGAGCAGACCACATTCCGAAACCAATTCGGCTACAAATCACCAAAAACAATTTTTCTAGTAATCCACAGAAAATTATCAATGAGTTCCGTAGGAAACTCAAAGGTTTATACCAAAATACACAAACATTCGACTCAACAAAATTAGACGCACTGCTATCTTCTATTCTTCTCCCAACCCTTTCTGTTACCCAACAAGAAACTTTAGATAAGCAGATCACTAATATGGAAGTCATATCAGCAATAAAATCCCTAAAATTTCATAAACGCCCAGGCCCTGATGGATACTCAGCCACATTTTATAAACACTTTACTACACTACTAGCCCCACTTATGACAAACGCATTTAATTCTCTATTAGAAGGATGTTCCTTACACACGGAATCCCTACTAGCTTCAATATCCATGATTCCAAAACCGTATGCAGATGACACGTCATGGTCCAATTACAGACCAATCTCAATCCTTAATATAGACATAAAAATATTAGCAAAGATTCTATCTAATAGACTTAATCCAATTATTGGCACATTAATTCATAAAGACCAAACGGGTTTCATACCTTTCAGACAAGCAGGTGATAACATACGGCGTGCTACCCTACTGGCTCATACAGCCATGTCACTCAAAATCCCTGCCTGTTTCCTCTCTATCGATATACAAAAGGCGTTTGACACTCTGTCATGGTCTTATCTTAAAGCCATTCTTCATAAATGGGAATTTTGTGAGCGGTTCCCGGGATGGATTTCCTCTCTTTATCATAATCCAAAAGCCTATATAACCTATTCAGGTTACCGTTCAGACCCCTTTAATATTGAAAGAGGAACCAGGCAGGGATGTCCATTATCCCCTCTTCTATTCTCCTTGGCTATTGAGCCTCTAGCTCAACTTATTAGATCCAATATAAATATAAAAGGACTTGAATTAGGTGGTCACCAACATAAGTTATGTTTATTTGCCGATGACATCTTAGTATTTCTTACTTCGCCCCTACTATCAGCTCCAAACCTCATTGAAATTCTTACAAAATTCGGTAAAATATCTGGTCTTAAGATAAATCAGCAAAAATCAAAAGCCCTAAATATATCGTTATCACCTGATTTCCAGAAACAGTTACAAGACTCCCTTCCATTTACATGGTCAACAACACATATACCATATTTAGGGATCTCACTAATGGCTAATCCAGCTGACCTATACTCTGCAAATTATCCTCCCATGCTAACTCAATTACCAACCTTACTGAGAAAATGGTCTTCTTTACCGTTAGCATGGATGGGTAGAATTACCGTAGTAAAAATGTCCATATTGCCTAAAATCCTATACCTGTTCCGTGTACTTCCTATAAACGTTCCGTCTTATTTTTTCCGAATACTACAACGCAAATCAGCCCACTTTATTTGGGGTAAACTTAAACCACGATTACCACAAAATACCCTACATATGCCCCGAACCTATGGAGGTTTGGGTGTTCCAAATTTCTCAAAATACTATTATGCTTCTCAATTAGCACAAATTATTAAATACCATGCCACCAAAGAAATCCCTCATTGGGTAACTATAGAATCGGTAGAATGTGATCCATTTTCTATATCAAATCTGTTATGGCTTTCACCACCCCAACGATGTTCAATAACAAATCTAGTCACAAAACATAGCCTCTCAATATGGGATAGACTTAAATTCCGTTTTGGTCTCCAATCTCCACTAAACCCTCTTCTTTCTAAACAACCCCTCCTTCTACCCAGCTTGGACTTTACCTTCCTCCTTTAAAGCTTGGATAAATGTGGGTCTTACATGAGTTCATCACTTCTACGACTCTGATAAACTGAACCATACCAGGCCACATGCCCTCAACATGGGGAGCATGCTTTGGGGTCCCCAGGGCCAGACTGGGTATAAAAAACAGCCCTAGAAAAAATTCTGGTGACCAGAGACCACCTTCCGCAGAAAGAATTATATTATTGTTCAATCCCAGCAATGTAGATAAAAATCATTGAAAAAAACGGCGTGTCCCCCCCCCCGTCCATTACTAGGCCCTTCAGGTCTGGTATGAATATTAAGGGGAACCTCGCGCCAAAACAAAAAAAAATGGCGTGGTTGGTCCCCACCAAAATTCATACCAGGCCCTTCAGGTCTGGTATGGATTGTAAGGGGAACCCCGCGCCAAAAAAAAAGCGTGGGGCCCCCCAAAATCCACACCAGACCCTTATCTGAGCACGCAACATGGCAGGCCACAGGAAAAGGGGGGTCTGCCCAGTGGTTGTAGAGGTCTGCGAGCGGGAGGCTTAATGGAATCTGGAAGCCCCCTTTAACAGGGGGCCCCTAAATCCTTCCCCCCGTCGCAGGGACGCCTCCCATCGAGGCACAGTTTTCCTGTCTTTTTTTTTCGGTTCGTCGCCGCTGTGATTGAAGATGGATGGACATTGCAGGACACTTTTTAAATTTTTTTTGAAATGTACTTCACCCACGCTGTGACAAGGGTCCCGCCTCCTCCTAGACCAGCTTGTGTGATAGACAGAACACTGCGTCTATTTCCTGCCATTAGATCAGTGTTCTGTCTATCACACAAGCTGGTCTAGGAGGCGGGACCCTTGTCACAGCGTGGCCGAAGTACATGACCCCCCCAAGATCAACACCAGACCCTTATCTGACCAGGCAACCTGGCAGGCCACAGGAAAAGGGGGGTCTGCCCGGTGGTTGTGGGGGTCTGCGGGCGGGAGGCTTATCAGAATCTGGGAGCCAAAGGGGCACCAAAATCCTGCCCCCCCCCCCCGTAACGGGGATGCCTCCCATCGAGGTACAGTTTTGCCGTCTTTTTTTTCTGGTTCGTCGTAGCTGTGATTGAAGATGGATGGACATTTTTTTTAATTTTTAATAAAGGAATTGTCCAAAACTGTCTCCTGTCATTTTTACTTTTTGAGTAGGTGTTCTTTTTGAGTAGGGGTACAATGTACCTGATACCCATTCACATGGGGGGCGGGATCTGGGGGCCCCCTTGTCAAAGGGGGCTTCCAGATTCTGATAAGCCCCCGCCAGCAGACCCCCACAACCACCGGGCAAGGGTTGTGGGGACAAGCAGGGTCAGACATTTCCCGGTAGACTGCCTGCCTTGAGGCAGGTTTGAGTTGTGGCTGCAGTGCTCCCCTCCCTCCTCCCCCTCCTTTTTACATGTCACGCACAGCGGTCTCCCTGCTGTGTCACGGAGCTGAGTTTGAAATGTACTTCAGACGCGCTGTGACAAGGGTCTCGCCTCGTCCTAGACCAGCTTGTGTGATAGAACACTCTGTCTATTTCCTGTCATTAGATCAGTGTTCTGTCTATCAAACAAGCTGGTCTAGGAGGAGGCGGGACCCTTGTCACAGCACGGCCGAAGTACATTTCAGACTCAGTTCCATGAAACAGCGGGGAGACCTCTGTGCATAATCCAGGCACTGACTGGTGAGGCTGTATAGAAGGGCACAGTGGGGCTTATTGATGGGCACGGTGAGGCTTATTGATGGGCACAGTGAGGCTTATTGATGGGCAAGGTAAGGCTTATTGATGGGCACAGTGAGTGAGGCTTATTGATGGGCAGTGAGGCTTATTGATCGGCACAGTGAGGCTGCATGGATGGTGACGCTGCATGGATGGGCACAGTGAAGCTTATAGACGGGCACAGTGAGGCTTATTGATGGGCACAGTGAGGCTTAGTTATGGGCACAGTGAGGCTTATTGATGAGCACAGTGAGGCTGCAAGGATGGGCACAGTGATGCTGCATGGATGGGCACAGTGATGCTTATTGATGGACACAGTGAGGCTTATTGATGGGCAGTGAGGCTTATTGATGGGCACAGTGAGGCTGCATGGATGGGCACAGTGACGCTGCATGGATGGGCATGGTGAGGCTGCATGGACGGGCACAGTGAGGCTGCATTGATGGGTAGAGTGAGGCTTATTGATGGGCACAGTGAGCCTGCATGGATGGGCACAGTGACGCTGCATGGATGGGCACAGTGACGCTGCATGGATGGGCATGGTGAGGCTGCATGGACGGGCACAGTGAGGCTGCATTGATGGGTAGAGTGAGGCTTATTGATGGGCACAGTGAGGCTGCATGGATGGGCACAGTGACGCTGCATGGATGGGCATGGTGAGGCTGCATGGACGGGCACAGTGAAGCTGCATTGATGGGTAGAGTGAGGCTACATTGATGGGCACAGTGAGGATGCATGGATGGGCACAGTAAAGCTGCATGGATGGGCACGGTGAGGCTGCATGGACAAGCACAGTAAAACTGCATAGAGTGAGGCTTATTGATGGGCACAGTGAGGGTGCATGGATGGGCACAGTGACGCTGCATGGATGGGCACGGTGAGGCTGCATGGATGGGCACAGTGAAGCTGCATTGATGGGTAGAGTGAGGCTATATTGATGGGCACAGTGAGGATGCATGGATGGGCACAGTAAAGCTGCATGGATGAGAACAGTGAGGTTGCATGGATGGGCACAGTGAGGCTGCATGGACGGGCACAGTAAAGCTGCATGGATGGGCACAGTTAGCCTGCATGGATGGGCACAGTGAGGCTGCATGGATGGGCACAGTCAGGTAGGCTGCATTGATGGGCACAGTGAGGCTGCATTGATTGGCACAGTGAGGCTGCATGGACGGGCACAGTGAGGCTTATTGATGAGCACAGTGAGGCTGTATGGACGGGCACAGTGAGGCTGCATTGATGGGCACAGTGAGGCTGCATTTGATGGGCACTGATGAGGCTGCATTGATCTCTTGTATCATGTCTGCAACCTCTGACTTATATCTCTTGTCCTATATCATGTCTGCAGTCTCTGAGGGAGTCTGGAGAGGAGTCAAGAGTGGGAGTGCCGCCAGGATGGGGGTCATGGGAGAAGTCAGATGTGTATGGACTGTGGAGAGGAGACTATGGGGTAAAACCAGAGCCACCAACCTGGAGTCGACTGACTGAGCCCTGCATAGTGCACCTGAGAGAAGTTCAGTGACACTGCGGCCAGACCAGTCTGAGGGGGGGTAACTGATGTAAGGAGGGGAGTGAATAATTAACTGGAATTTGCTGTTTTATATATATATATATATATATATATATATATATATATATATATATATATATATATACTGTATATATATATATATATATATATATATATATATATATATATATATATATATATATATATATATATAGCCCTATGTGCTTTCATATCTGTCTTATCTATATATAATACACTCTTCAAATGTGCTTTAAAATGCAGGGTTTTCCCTTTTATGAATAAGACAATGACATAATGATGTTGGGCTGGGTATAATAATGCTATGGTGCTGGTATGAATTTTTTTCCAGGGCTGGTTTTTATTCCCAGTCCGGCCCTGGGGACAAAGTGCTTTGGGGGTGACCCCAAAGCACCCTCCCCATGTTGAGGGCATGTGGCCTGGTAAGGTTCAGTAGGGGGAGCGCTCTCTCAAATCCCCCCCTTTTACCTGCTGCCTTGCAGGTTGCGTGCTCGGATAAGGGCCTGGATTTTAGGGGGGACCCACTCCATTTTTTTCAATGATTTTTATGTATATTGCCAGGATCCGACAATACATTACAGCCGTGAGCAGTTTTAAAGTACATTTTTTCCTTTAGAAATGTAATTGCTGCTCTCATTCATTACATTATGTACGGCCGATATGTAAGCAGCCTTACATAGTGTGGGGTATGGACTTAGCCCCCTGAGCCATGATTCACTGTGATTGGCCAAAGCATGCAGGTCAGGTGCATGCTTTGGCCAATCAGCAGTCGTCAATGCACTGTGATCTCGTTGTGGGGCATTCCGCGGGCGCCCAAATTTCCCTCGAATCCCCCATAATGTTCGTAATTCGGTGAATGGGCTCACACCCGATGTTCGAGTCGAAGTAACCGCGGGCTCATTCCTATTGACCACCTCCTCAAAAAACTTTACTCTTTTGGTCTCCATGACTATGCTCTTCTCTGGCTCTCATCCTACCTATCCCACCGCACCTTCAGAGTCACTTGCAATTCTACTTCCCCCTCTCCTCTTCTTTTCTCTGTCGGTGTCCTCCAAGGTTCTGTTCTTTGACCTCTACTATTCTCAATCTACACCTTCTCCCTGGGTCAGCTGATAGCCTCCCATGACTTTCAGTGCTGAAAACACCCCCATCGATCTCTCTACCCCTCAGCTCACTCCATCAGTCTCCTCACAAATCATTTATTTACTAACAGACATATCAGTCTGGATGTCACACCACTTCCTCAAACTCAACTTGTCCAAAACCGAGCTCATAATATTTCCTCCCCATGTGCCCCTTCCCCTCAATTCTCTGTCGAGAGCAATGGCACAACTCTTAATTCGCTCCCTGGTTATCTCTCGTGTCGACTGCTGCAGCTCCCTCTTCATTGGCTTACCATTAAATAGGCTACCCCCTATTCAGTACATCATGAATGCTGCTGCCAGACTCAAATACCTTACAAACCGCTCAGTATTTGCTACCCCTCTCTGTGAATCCCTCCACTAGCTGCCACTTACCCAACAAATTAAATTCAAAATACTAACAATAACTTACAAAGCCATCCACAACTCGGCCCCCAGCATCACTAACCTAGTCTCAAAATACCAACCTAATCGTTCTCTTCATTTCTCTCAAGACCTCCTGCTCTCTAGATCCCTTGTTATCCCCTCCCATGCTCACCTCCAGGACTTCTCCCGAGCCTCTTCCATCTTTTTGGAATTCCCTACCCCACTCTGTCCAACTATCTCTAACTCTATCCACTTTTAGGCATCCCTGAAAACTTTTCTCTTCAGAGAAGCCTAATCTGCCCCCACCTAACAACTGTATTTTTATTTTCTTCATCGGATCATCCTCCACAGTTATTACCTTTTGTGTCACTTGACCCTCCCTTTTAGTTTGTAAGCTTCAATGATCAGGGCCCTCTGATTCCTTCTGCAATGAATTATATTGTAACTGTACTGTTTGCCCCAACATTGTAAAGCAATGCACAAACTGTTGGCGCTATTGAAATCCTGTATAATAATAAATAATAATAATCATCACGTACATACAATATAGAACAGCAGCCCTGTATTATAACTAAGGGCCCATAATCAGCTTCTGGGGTAATGAGGGACAATGCAAGTAAAACTGCTGTTCATGTTCCCCTTAAATAATAATGAGCATTTAAATCTTGCAATGCAGGGGGAGTCCTACTGCAAAGATAACTTTAAAGTGGAGCTCCACCCAAGAGGGGAAGCTCTACTTCTCTACCTATTCTCCCCCCGCCCCTTCCACATTTGGCACCTTTTTCGGGAGATGGGGGTAGCGGGTACCTGGTTTTGGCAGGTACCTTCTCCCACTTCCGGCTCAGTTTGCCACAGCGAGCTTAGCTGGAAGTTGGCCCCCTTTCTTCCCCCGCAGCCGGCCCATTCACAGAGCACAACCGGTTTTCCTTGATCAAGATGGTGGCGCCAGCACCCGATGGCCGAGGACAGCGTTGGATTCCTGGACAGGTAAGCGCCCTAATGTTAAAAGTCAGCAGCCTGTGCAGAGAGCAGAGCTGTAGGAGGGATCTAGCAGGCTCCACCCACTACAGGATGCTGCAGAAAACGACAGAAGGGAGCGGAGACATGAGCAGTCACTCTGCACAAGGAGAGAACGCAGCAACGACTGGTCTTTATTACAGGAAGCTCCTGCACAGAGGGAAAGTTTCACACTGGATTACTGCACAGATCTGGAAGAAATACACAAAGCACACCAAGATTCAAGGAAGAATACACATCTCTTGTATTTAGTTGATACTTGCTTATCCTAGAGTTCCGTTTTAAGTACCAGATGTATGCGTATAGGTGTACAGATCTGGAATACAAGCACTCCAGAGCTCTGCCTGAATATGGATTTAATTCCTCGGCATGCAGACTCCACCCAACATATTTCACTCTTCACTGTGACGACCCTGCAAAGTTAGGAGTAGCCAAATACTTTCATTTGTTTCACATGAATGCAAAATGAGATTACGCATTAAAGTCACTATCCATCCAAATGTCTGCACGGATCATATTCTCTATATCTTTTCATCTACGGACATTTGCTGAGCACCATGAAATAAAATGAGAAATCCATGTTGTTTCTGTGGATCGTATTTATGAAGTTGAGTAAGGATATCTGATGAATTGTCCATATATATGGGGACTAAAAGCCTCTTTCACATCGTATATTTAAAGCAACCCTGACTGCAGGGAAATGAAAATCCATATCAATTTTATGTGCAGAAGAAGCCAAACAGGAAGCATACCATCATATAATTTTCTGCACACTCTGAATATATGACTGCACTGTCTAATGAAAGAACAGAGGAGAGCAAGAGCCACTGACACTGCAGTCTGTCCAATTGTCGTATTTGAGACCCCCCCCCTCCACCAAAAAAAAAACAAAAACCTAACTAATTGTATAGTCAGAGGATTGGAGTTTCAGTCTTACATAGCTTCCAACTGTCTTGCTCTTGGTGTAACTGTTTTGGAACCAAAATTCCAGCCAATGTTCCTCTGTGACTGTCCCTCTTGTATGAGCGATGTAGAGCTTTATTAATTATTTTTTAACTATACACTGTATCCTTACCAAGCACCTCAATACCCCCAATCGGTAAAGCACATTTAAGTAATAGAACAAAATTAGCACAATGCAGCTCTCAGATCCTTAGATGTGGTCACTGCACTCATTTTTTTAGCCTTATTTTTCATTTCTTTCCACTTGCCGATCCTGCCTGTGCCATATTTTCTGTCCTATGAGGACAAGCTCACTTAATCTAATGAGGAGCAGTGTTGTCACCCTAAAACAGAAAGCGTATTAGTATTAGAGAATCATTCTCTCCTTGTAGTACACAGACATAAATTGGCAGGGTTGATAACACTGCTTGAGATTTCAATGTAGCAGAGGCAGAGAGCACATAAAGTTTTTATCAGCTCACTGGATTTGTGTCAGGATCAACAGGTACTTAAAGCAAAGATAAATAACAAAGTATTATTATTACAGGTATCGCTATAGCCCCAACAACTTAGGTTGTACACTCACATCAGTCCCTGCCCTCAAGGAGCTTAAAACCTAAGGTCTTTAAAGAGGTTGTAAACCTACAACCAAAACCTCAAAAAAAAATTAAAAAATCTGCAAGACAAAGGCATAATGAGCTAGTATGTATTGCTTTTTAGCTCGTTATGAAATACTTACCTTAGAACGATGCCCTGGATCGGTCCCGGCACACCGCTGACAGGGCCAACATGTTTCCCGGAGTTACTTCCGAGTTCGCAGGCTCCGGCGATATGATTGGCCAGAGCTGCGATTACGTCACTCCCGTGCATGCGCACCGCCAGTCACGGCACGGGCCCTGAAGAAACGGCACAAGCAGGCTGTTTCTTCAGTGCGCATGCGCCGATGATGTCGGATTCTGAAACTGGAATGCATTAGTGTCTCACTGACACTTCCCTGCGCTGCTGGGGAGGGAGTCAAGTGCTGGCAAAAGAGGCTTTGAGTGCCGCTTGTGGCACCAGTGTTGGGGGTTGCCTACCAATGGTCTATACAGACCCCTGACAACTCATCTTTAAGACAGAGAAAGGAATTGAGGACACAGATTCTACAGTTCCTTTCTCTGTAGGTTCTGAAGATGAATGAGCAGAAGACAGAGGCTTCTGTTCATTCATAAACTGGAGAATAGTAAGCAAAGTTTACTATGCTCAGTTATCAATAGACACAGGAGCGATCGGTACTGATTGCTCACCGTGTCCACCAGTGGCGGCCTGTCCATGGGGGCACCTGGGCACCCCCCCCCCCCCAGGCAGTCACAAAAAAAAGTTAAAAAAAATGTTTTTTAAAAACTGGCCCTTTAAAAAAATATATCCAAAAAAAGGTCCTTAAGTGCACTGTGTTCGGACGCCGGACACAGTGCACTTATGGGAAGCGAAACATCTATACATTCACGAGATTGCACACGTGGCGCTTCATTTGCGGGCATTTTGCCTGCCTTGCGGCGCTTTCTGAATCGCCGAGTAGCTTCTGCCCGGCGCTAGTATCTATTACTATGGCCGGGCGGTTTGATTGACATCTGAGCATGATGTCACTTCCTGTTTCTCTCTTCAATTGTGCCCAGGAGAGAGGAAACAGGAAGAGGAACGGACCTCTTCACAGGAGACACCGCTGGAGAGGACAATACACAACAAGGTAAGTAACCGGGGGAGGGGGGGTTTGATGGTGACACATGCTGCTGCAATTGGTGGTGACACATGCTGCTGCATTTGGTGGTGACACAGGCTGCTGCAATTTGGTGGTGACACATGCTGCTGCAATTTGGTGGTGACACATGCTGCTGCAATTGGTGGTGACTAGGGATGAGCCAAACACCCCCTGGTTCGGTTCGCACCAGAACCTGCGAACGGACCGAAAATTCGCACGTTAGAACCCCATTGAAGTCTACGGGACTCGAACGTTCAAATTCAAAAGTGCTAATTTTAAAGGCTTATTTGCATGGTATTGTCCTAAAAAGGGTTTGGGGACCCGGGTCCCGCCCCAGGGGACATGTATCAATGCAAAAAAAAGTTTTAAAAACTGCCGTTTTTTCGGGAGCAGTGATTTTAATGATACTTAAATGGAAAAAAAAACGTTAAATATTCCTTTAATTATCGTACCTGGGGGGTGTCTATAGTATGCCTGTAAAGTGGTGCGTGTTTCCCGTGCTTAGAACAGTCCCTGCACAAAATTACATTTTTAAAGGAATAAAAGTCATTTAAAACTGCTTACGGCTTTAATGTAATGTCTGGTCCCAGGCCCTCTGAACAGCATTATACAGGTGGTGCAAACAAGACAGGGACTGTAGGTTGGTTGTTAAGTAGAATCTCTTTGTAATTTTGAACTGGTACATTTTTAAAGTGTAGCTCCAGCCAAAAAATCTATTTTTAAGCTTTTTGGAAAACATAGGGAAGGGCTATCACCCCTGTGACATTTGTTTTGCTGTCTGTGCTCTTCAGAAGATTTTACCTCACTTTCTGTCCCAATGACAAATGTTTTTTGACAATTTGGGGTTTTTAGTGAAACAAGGATTGGTGATAAAGAATCAGTGGCGAGGAGACACGTTTTTCCCATATTAACTCTTACAGGAGAGAATTTCCCTTCCTAGGGGTAGATTTCATCTCACTTCCTGTTGTCTCCTTCCGTTTGCAAGTAGGAGTTGTTTGTAAGTTGGATGTTTTAAATTAGGGGCCTGCCCTATATACTCTGCAGAAATTGTGGCCTTAGGTGTTGCCACAACACTGTAAGCCCTCACAGGGCCCTGCTGTGAAATATTAGATCAAGAATTGTAATTACATGCCCCTGTTGAATAGGGGCAGAAAAATTGGGCCTTTGGTGATGGTGGTGGTGCTGGTGCCACAACACTGTAAGTCCTCACAGTTACTCTTGGTGGGAGCTGGAACGGGCCCTGCTATGAAATATTAGATCAAGAATTGTAATTACATGCACCTGTTGAACAGGGGCAGAAAAATTGGGCCTTTGGTGGTGGTGGTGCTGGTGCCACAACACTGTAATGCCCCGTACACACGGTCGGACTTTGTTCGGACATTCCGACAACAAAATCCTAGGATTTTTTCCGACGGATGTTGGCTCAAACTTGTCTTGCATACACACGGTCACACAAAGTTGTCGGAAAATCCGATCGTTCTGAACGCGGTGGCGTAAAACACGTACGTCGGGACTATAAACGGGGCAGTGGCCAATAGCTTTCATCTCTTTATTTATTCTGAGCATGCGTGGCACTTTGTCTGTCGGATTTGTGTACACACGATCGGAATTTCCGACAACGGATTTTGTTGTCGGAAAATTTTATATCCTGCTCTCAAACTTTGTGTGTCAGAAAATCAGATGGAAAATGTGTGATGGAGCCTACACACGGTCGGAATTTCCGACAACAAGGTCCTATCACACATTTTCCGTCGGAAAATCCAACCGTGTGTACGGGGCATTAGACCTCACAGTTACTCTTGGTGGACGCAGAAACGGGCCCTGCTGTGAGATATTAGATCAAGAATTGTAATTACATGTCCCTGTTAAACAGGGACAGAAAAATTGGGCCTTAGGCACTGGTGCCACAACACTGCAACCCCTCACAGATACTCTAGTTGGAGCGCAGGAATGAGCCCTCCTGTAAAATATTGCCCAAAAAATTGTAATAACACGCCCCTGTTAAACAGGGGCTGGAAAATTGGGCCTTAGGCACTGGTGCTGGTGCCACAACAATGCAACCCCTCACAGATACTCTAGTTGGAGCACTGGAACGAGCCCTGCAGCAAAGTATTGCATCAAAAATTGTAATTACACGCCCCTCTTAAACAGGGGCTGAAAAATTGGGCCTTAGGCACTGGTGCTGGTGCCACAACACTGCAACCCCTCACAAATACTCTAGTTGAGTGCAGCAACGAACCCTCCTTGCAAAATATTGCACCAAAAATTGTAATTACTCGCCCCTGCTAGACAGGGGCTGAAAAATTGGGCCTTAGCCACTGGTGGCGGCGCCCAGAACCAAAAATATTCTTACAAGCTATCAGCATGATCATTGAGGAGGAAGAGGATAGTCACTCAGCATCAGCATAGGCAGTCTTGAAGGGATCTGATATTTCAAAAAAAATTATTCGGTTACATCAGCATCAGGTGCTTGGTAGCTGGTGGTGATCCAAGACTGATTCATTGTTATGAAGGGCAGTCGATCGACCGAGTCGGACAGGCGCACCCTGTGATCGGTTACAAAACCTGCAGCAGCACTGAATGTGCGTTCCGAAAGAACGCTGGATGCAGGACAGGCCAGTAGCTCAATTGCATACTGTGCAAGCTCTGCCAGTGATCAAGACCCAGTAACCCAGAGGATTTTCAGTAGGAAAGGTGTCCAAGTCAGATCTTGCCCCTAGGTATTCCTGCACCATGTAAAACAGACGCTGGCGATGGTTGCTGGAACCGATCATACCTTGGGGCTGCGGACTAAAAAATTGTCTGAACGCATCGGTCAGACAGCCACCTTCTCCACCACTCCTTCTTTGACTGACCGAAGCCTCAGCAGCACGTTGTCCAGGAACAGGAGTTTGTAACCTCCCAGTCTCTGGAAACTCGTTGCACAGACCTTTCTGCAAGGCCTCCCGAAGATGTTTTATCCTCTGCTCCCTCTGCGACAGACAGATAAGGTCCGCAACCTTACCCTTGTAACGTGGATCAAGGAGGGTTGCCAGCCAGTATTGATCCCTCTCCTTGATACCACAAATACGAGGATCCTTCTGCAGGCTTTGCAGGATCAGGGAGGCCAAGCAGCGTAGGTTTGCTGAGGCATTCGGTCCGGAGTCCTCAGGGTCCTCTGGGTCATTAAGGAGGACATGATCCACAGCCACCTCCTCCCAGCCACGTACAAGTCCATGGGTTTCTTGGGACTGTAAATGATCCCTTAAAGCGGAGTTCCACCCAAATTTTGAACAATATCTGTATGTATTCTCTTCCTTGCCTAGATGCTGACATGCCGTTTAAAAAAATTTAAATCGCCGTAATTTCCTTTTATTTTTCTATTCTTCTTTGCACTTCCTGGTTCTCCTCCCGTGGGAGTAGGTGTGTTTCTAGCCTCTCCCAGACTCCTGGGAGCTAGTCTTAGGCTACCCAGGATGCCACTGTGCATGTGCAGGAAGGAGCGGTGAATGCTGGGAGCACAGCATTCACCACATCCAGGAAATGCTTGTGGGCTTCAAATGCCCACAATGAAGATGGAAACCGCCTGCAGTGAATAATATAAGTTATTCTTTCCGACGAAATCTGACACAGGCGGACATATTACACACAATATGTGAGTATGTAATGCTGAGAAGAAAAGTTTGTGAATGAACTAAAAAAAAAAAAAAACAATAGATAGGTGGACCCCCGCTTTAAAGACTGCTGCTGATGCTGAGTGCCAGGCTCCACCTCCATGCTGACACAGTCCTCCTCTTCCTCCTCCTCCTCGTCCTCTTCTCGTGTGATCGGCGGGCACGCAGGAACACTGTCTAGATAAAGGGGGCCTTAAGAGCTAAGTAAGTCCTCCTCTTCCTGCCTCTGTTCTGCCTCAAGTGCCCTGTCCATTATTCCACGCAGCATGTGCTCCAACAGGTGGACAAGGGGGATAGTGTCACTGATGCATGCACTGTCACTGCTCACCATCCTCGTGGCCTCCTCAAATGGTGACAGGACAGTGCATGCATCCCTGATCATGGCCCACCGGCGTCGGGAAAAAAAAACAAGCTCCCCTGACCCTGTCCTGGTGCCATAGTCGCACAGGTACTCATTGATGGCCCTCTGCTGCGTGTGCAGCCACTGCAGCATGGCCAACGTTGAGTTCCACCTGGTGGGCATGTCACAGATTAGGCGGTTCTTGGGCAGGTTAAATTCCTTTTGGAGGTCAGCCAGCCGAGCACTGGCATTATATGACCTGCGGAAATGCACACAGACTTTCCTGGCCTGCCTTAGGACATCCTGTAAGCCCGGGTACCTGCCCAAGAACCGCTGCACCACCAAGTTAAGGACGTGAGCCAAACAGGGCACATGGGTCAGTTGTCCCTGTCGGAGGGCAGAGAGGAGGTTGGTGCCATTGTCGCAAACCACCATACCTACCTTAAGCTGGCGTGGTGTCAACTACCTATGAACCTGCCCCTGCAGAGCTGACAGAATCTCTGCCCCAGTGTGGCTCCTGTCCCCCAAGCACACCAGCTCAAGCACCGCATGGCATCTTTTGGCCTGCGTGCTTGCGTAGCCCCTTGAATGCTTACGGAGCACCGCTGGTTCCGAAGTCAAATCAGCACAGGAAGAGGCCATGGAGGAAGAAGAAGAGGAGGGAATGGAGGAGAGAGGTGTGGCAGAATCACCACTAGTAGTATTTTGGAGGCGTGGTGGCGGAATAACCTCCAACACTACTGCACCCTATCCTGTATCCTTCCCAGCTGCCAGAAGAGTGACCCAGTGCGCGGTGAAAGATAGGTAATGTCCCTGTCCATGCCTGCTGGACCATGAGTAATATGCACCTTACCGCTGACCGCCCTGTCCAACGAGGCCAAGACATTGCCTTCCATTGCCGGTAGAGAGCCGGAATCGCCTTCCGTGAGAAAAAGTGGTGTTTGGGAATCTGCCACTGAGGAACCGCACATTCCACAAACTCACGGAAGGGGGCCACCCTGGCTTTGGCCAATTACGGCTCTCTGTACAGACAGCGCTGTGATTGGCCAAGCATGCGGATCATAGTGAATGCTTAGCCAATCATCAGCCAGCAATGCACTGCGATGCCGCAGTGAATTATGGGCCGTGACGCGCCACTCGATTTTGGCACAAACGGCCCATATCGTTCGTAATTCGGGGAGCGGCCGAACACACAATGTTCGAGTCAAACATGGGTTTGACTCGAACATGAAGGTTCATCCCTAGTGGTGACATAGGCTGCTGCAATTTGGTGGTGACACATGCTGCTGCAATTGGTGGTGACGCATGCTGCTGCAATTTGGTGGTGACACATGCTGCTGCAATTTTGTGGTGACACATGCTGCTGCAATTTGGGGGTGACACATGCTGCTGCAATTGGTGGTGACACAGACTGCTGCAATTTGGTGGTGACACATGCTGCTGCAATTGGTGGTGACACGTGCTGCTGCAATTGGTGGTGACATATGCTGCTGCATTTGATGGTGACACATGCTGCTGCAATTGGTGGTGACACATACTGCTGCAATTGGTGGTGACACGTGCTGCTGCATTTGGTCGTACACAGGCTGCTGCATTTGGTGGTGACACAAGCTGCTGCATTTGGTGGTGACACAGGCTGCTGCATTTGGTGGTGACACAGGTTGCTACATTTGGTGGGACACAGGCTGCATTTTATGTGACACAGGCTGCATGTAAGGAGGGACTCCACTGGGGGCACCTGATGTAAGGAGGGACTCCGCTGGGGACACCTGATGTAAGGATAGACTCCACTGGGGACACCTAATGTCATCTGGTGGCAGGCGACGTGGCTAGTGGCACGCTCAGGGCTCCCACTGATTCTGTATTTTGGTGAGTTGAATGAATTCATTTTATATTACAATGTAATAATAGAAATAATGCGCTTCAATCATCCTGACACCATAACAACCATGGTGCCGGGATGAGGAATGGCAGGGTCTGGCGCCCCCCATCCTAAAACTTCACTAGCCGCCACTGGTGTCCACTTTAGAAAAGGAAGGGGCTGGTAAATTACACATTTACCAGCCCCATCTCCCACTCACTATCCGCCTGTGTACCTACAGCAGCCGGCGGGAGAACCCGGCAGCGCTGTTGGAGGGTGAGGGGGGCACATGGGGGAATAAGATGTGGGCAGCACAGGGAGTGGGAGCAGTGCAGCGGGACAGGAGGACAATTACAGAGTGATGCACTGTGTCTGTGTCTCTCCCTCCAGCAGCTGAAATCCAGTGGCAGGGAGAGGGGAGAAATAGGCTTTCTGCTGCTGGAGGGAGAGACACAGACACATTATTCTGTAATTGTTCTCCCGTCCGCACTGATCCCTATACTGTCTGGGCCGCCCTTTGTGCCTGAGCCCCCTACAGGAGGCTTGGTGGTGCCCCCCCATCAACGACCCTGCTACCAGGCAAAAGTGCTAACCACCTACCCACTATGCTGCCCCACAGTACTTTGAATTGCTTTTTTTTCAGGTTTTGCAAACTATATTGCATATTTATTTGTATTCTTGCTCAGGTAATTTTACAAACACTTTTTTTCTATAGACAATTTTATTTTACACAAAACCAAATATGAGGTCATGCATAATGAATATGGATATTCAAGCAGTTTATCTTTATGTGATAGTATTCTAATAACTTATTAATCTTATATCTTCTAAAGCAGTCCAACATAAATATGTATACTGCAAATGAGAAGGCATTTATTTCGCCTCCTTAGGTTTTCTCTCTGTGGAACATATACAGTGCAAAACTTGTTAATAAGTAGAGTAAAAAGATGTGTCTTTCTATCAATGGTGACTCGTGTATCTAGTGTAGTGTATCTCCTGAGAGCTAGAGACAGATACAAAGTAAGATTTTCTTTCACAATATATTTATGGAATAAAAACAAACTCACAAAACAGTGAAGACTCCAAGGCCAGCGGTGGACAGTGATTTGAGGAGGATAACATAAATACCACAGACAAGTAGGCCTCTTATATGGTATAGCTAGTAACTTCAAACAAAGATGAAAGGTAACCAGGTGAGGATGCCTCGGTACCTTTATGGTCTATGGGGTATTACAAACCATTAACAAACCATGTAGCTCTTAATAATCAAGGCTAGGGATGGGCCGAACAACCCCCCCCCCCCCCCCGCGCGCAGTTTGCACCAGAATATGTGAACAGGTAAAAATTTCTATCGAACATGCAAACCCTATTAAAGTCTATGGGACACAGACATGAAAACTCAAAAGTGCTCATTTTAAAGGCTTATATGCAAGTTATTGCCATAAAAAAAACTACGTTTTTTTTAGGAGCAGGGATTTTATTAATGCTTAAAGTGAAACAAGGGGACTGGGGGTCCCCTTAGTCTGCCTGTAAAGTGACACATCTGTGCGATGTGTAGAACAGTGCTGGAGCAAAATAACATTTATAAAGGAAAAAATGTAATTTAAACTTGCTCGCGGCTGTAATGTATTGACAATATAGATAAAAAAATCAAGGAAAAAAACGGCGTGCCCCCAGTCCATAACAGGCCCTTTGGGTCTGGTATGGATTTTAAGGGGGACTCCACACCAAAATCTAAAAAAAGTTGGCGTGGAGGTCCCCCCCAAAATCCATACTAGACCCTTATTCGAGCATGCAGCCTGGAGGTTAAGAAGGGGGGGACGAGCGAGCGCTCC
Organism: Lithobates clamitans; assembly: GCA_037952925.1. NCBI lineage: Eukaryota > Metazoa > Chordata > Amphibia > Anura > Ranidae > Lithobates > Lithobates clamitans. The sequence goes on along the minus strand of JBBGZY010000964.1, from coordinate 2,165,147 downwards.
CCCTCCTAAACTATACCAGGCCACATGCCCTCAACATGAGGAGGGTGCTTTGGGCCCCCCTCGCAAAGCACCTTGTCACCATGTTGATGGGCACAAGAGCCTCTTCCTGACAACCCTGGCCATTGGTTGTGGGGGTCTGTGGGCGGGGGGCTTATCAGAATCTGGAAGCCTCCGTTAACAAGGGGACCCCCAGATCCTGCACCCCCCTATGTGAATGGGTATTGGGTACATTGTATCCCTACCCATTCACCAAATAGGTGAGGTAAAAACCACAATAGACAGTTTTTGACAATTACTTTTAATCTCTCCCTGCTTGAGGTGCAGGCTTAGACATTGGTTGGGGAGAGCTACGGGCGGACAGGGGGCCCTAGTTTCTGGTCATTTCTTATCAGTGGTTTGGGGAGCGGGGGGCCTGATTGTTTGGTTTTTGGGAGGGCGTGGGCCACAGTGTGGAGGTTAGGGTTAGGGAGGGGGAGCGGGGTGTTGGTGTTGGTAATACTCTACTATAAGGTTATTGGGTTGTACAGAGCAAGCTTGTATGGTGGATGTTTTTAAATAGGAATTGTTTGTGTTATCCACATGCATTATGCTCTGGATTTCATTTTGGCAGCAGATCCACTCCAGGATGGTGGATAATTATACACTAATATTAGCAACCAGACCGTTGTGTCAGGAGGGTCATGCAAGCATGTTATATAATGTTTCACCACATATCCCTCAGTCTCAGGTGCCTTACCACATTTCATGGTACTACATAGATTACATTTGTCGTCATCCTTTCTGAATGTTGCATTTCACAGATATCCTCTTTGTCCCAAGGAGCTGGTTGGAGTGTGTGTATGATCAGCCAATCTTGTTTTCAGTTATCAGTAAGTGCAGTAAGTGGCCACACTTTCTTTTCAAACGTTGGTACTGATTACTTGTGTATCTATCCACCGTTCGGATTACAGGGTCCACTTATTATAGGTTCACTCAGAGCGCACGTTTTCTCATGGTTACTAACACATGGACAGGCAGGTGAAATGAGGATTCAGGAGTTGTAGTTTGGAGGTTGTTGGGGGGGGGGGGTTGTCGGAGTGTTTGGGGTCTCATAGTGTCCAGGGCCAGATACAGTGGATGTTGGGTCAGTAGGGGTGCGTGTTTTCTTATGCCTAATCATAACTTTGCACATCGCTGTTACCACATTGTTTGGTTCAGCTGTTGTGCCTCATCCTTGGATTATGTCATGGCATGGCAGCGCCGTTCACCACCTTTTTGTCTCTAATATCTGCCCAGCTCGCATCCTGCCACGTCACTTGGGAGGGGCGGTCAAGGGTACCTACCAAGTTGCACCAGTGCACCCCACTGGACGGGGGTCACACAGTACACCAGGTGCAGACCTCTTCCACCTCTCACTGGGTTCACTTTGTGAGTCTGGCATGGTTCAGTTACGTTGCTGTGTTCATTTCTAAGACCTGTCATTTACATATCTTTGTGTTGTTTTCCGAGGGATAGCTATGTTCCTTTTGTACCATAGTTTGTTTCTGCATATCAACAAGGATTTTCTGCGTGACTGTCAGGCCCGGGAGGGTTCATATTTTTTCCGTGGTTTCAGCCGGTTTCGGGTAGGTATAATTTCGTTCACCTAAACTTCCATTTCATCACTAACATGAGTAGGTTAGTTGTCACTCATTTGGTTTAGCGGCATAACTCCGTCACATTATTACCTGTCACGTTTATGGGTATGTTCAGATTGAGATGGCCGTTTTTAATTGACTTGTGCGGTGGCAAGTCCCCTCATACGTTTCACACACGTCATAGGTTTCAACATTTCACCACTCTGATCTTACCTGACACGTTTTCAGGTATCCGTGGCCTGAGTGTACATTTTTAATTACCTGCTACGCCTCAGTCGGCTGCTTACAATTTCACAAACTGACACGTTTTCAGTTCTTCTACATGAATGACACGTTGCTAATGCACTGTTATCTTAAAAAAAAAAAACGTGGGGGGGGGTTGTGAGTTTGATCATTTATTCACTACGTTTGTTCTTGGTTAATTAGGTCATGTCTCAGGCGGCAGATATCAAAGAGTTTGCCTCCATCCCTCCCTCTCCAGCCAGGGGTTCCGAACACGGCAGCATGCCCTCTCTAAGATCCTGGGCCATCCCCAGGTTGATGGCAGAACTACAATGCAGGGGTATCTCGTACCTGGCTTCAGCACGAAAGGCAGAACTTTTCAGACTTTTGTTCCCTAGTACGTTAGGCTCTGTTCCGGAGCAGGTCACCCTTCGTTCAGTCGGGTCATCTCTCTCTCAGATTCACGTCACCCTGAGCTTATTGGCCATATCCTGTCAGGAGTTACGGGCCAGGGATGAGGTCTTGGAGAGCCATCCAGGCCCGGCCCCGGAGGCACCTGCCATTCCCAGCACATCAGCGGTTTCCGTGGCCCCCTTGGTTGTTCCGCTAGCCACAGGTAAAAGTGCTAGCTCATGCAATTACAGTCAGTGTCGCCTTCTGCATGTCTGTGCCAGTTGCATGGCTCATGCAATTATAGTCAGTGTCGCCTTCTGCATGTCTGTGCCAGTTGCTACAGAGCCCACCCCAAATCTGCCTGTTCCCTGAAGGAAGCTAAGTCCACATGACTAAGCCGCATCAACGTCCCGTTCTTGCAGGCCTGTCTGGCTTCCCATCCTTCCCTCGCGTTGTGCCAATTTTTGGTGCAAGGTTTCACTAGAGGGTTTCACACGGGTTTCATTACACTTCCACAGGGCCCCTGTGAATGTAAGAATTTGTTGTCATCAGTTACTAACATGGAGGCAGTGAATTTGCTCCTCCAGACTGAGCTATAAAAGGGCTTTGTCATAAGGCCATTCTCCATACCACCTTTTCACAATTGGAGAGTCAACCCCCTTGGTTTGGTTAAAGGAAAATTTTCCAATAAACTTCATTTGATTTATGACTTGTCAGCCTCTCATTGTTGTCATCTGCTTAGTTTGAGTTCCTTAATTCCATCAAAGGAATTTACGCTCAAATATGCGTCTGTAGATCAGGCAATCCAGTGCATCATTGGCATGGGTAGGGATGCTTGGCTGTCCAAAGCCGACATATCAGATGCCTTCAAGCTTCTCCCTATTCTGCCTTCACTCTGGCTGTGGCATGGGATTAGGTGGAGGGGGTGTATTATTTTGCTACCAAGCTCACCTTTGGATCCAAGAGCAGCCCTTGGCTTTTTGATATATTTGCTCAAGCGCTTAGTTGGATGCTTACACACAAGGAACTCTGTCAGGAAGTCATCCACTATTTGGACGACTACCTCCTGATCGAGAGCACGAGCCATCCGCCCGCTGATATACAGAAGCTCGTGGCTGTGTTTTCTGCACTTGACGTTCCACTGGCAAGTAAGAAAGTAGAAGGCCCAGCTACTACACTGACTTTTTTGAGGATCGTGTTAGATACTCGGTCCATGCAGGCTAGTCTACCTACAGACAAGTTGGCTAGGGATCGAATCCATGGGTTTACTATTTCTCAAGCTGTTTCCAGGAAAGATTTGCAATCACGGCTGGGTATGCTAAACTTCGCAATGAGGATCATACCTCAGAGAAGGTCTTTCATTTCCCGGTAGTTGGCATTGTTACCCTCAGCCCCCGACTCCAATTCTAGGGTTAAATTAGATTCCGTGGCTTTGTCTGATTTATGCATGTAGGACGAGTTCCTCCAGCGCTGGAACGGCATCTCCATGTTCATCCCTGCAGTTTCAGTGTTGTCTCTTCAGGCAATTACTGATGCTGCAGCCACCAGAGAATATGTGGCTATTTTTGGCACACGTTGGCTGGCGGGATCATGGCCGGATGAACGTTGGGCGATTCCCAGGTTCTCACAAATGTCTGCTTTGTTTGAGATTTACCCCATAGTGGCTACAGCACAGGTATGGAGTCACTTGTGGACAGGCAACACTGTGGTATTTTTCACGTCCAATCAGGCAACCTCTGAGATTATCAACAAAGGTAGATTGGTAGATTCTTTGGTTATCATGGCTTTCGTATGCAGACTCAATTGGCTGTCTCTCCAGTTTAATTTTCACATTCACTGCAGGTTCATCAATGGCATACAGAATGTAGCTGTGGACACTCTATCCCGGTTTAATTTTCCGTTATTTTTCCAGCAGGTTCCAGAAGCAGACATTTGAGCCACCCCATCCCTGCATTTCTCGCTCCTGAGGATGGACTAGATGCATACTGGGCTGGCGTGGTAGGGTGGATCGACAGGTCACTATCTGTCAACACAAGGAAGGCCTACAACACGGCCTGGAAGGCTTTTCAGATTTTTAGAACACTGTATCCTAGACCTGATTGTTACAACAGTCAATATGTTTCGGATTTTGTGGCCTATTGCCATTAATTAAAACTGTACCGCAACACCATCAAGGGATACTTGGCAGGTATTCAGCACTTCCTTACGGCGTCCCGATTAGCCTACGGTGTTTGCAGCATGCAGGGTGCCAGACGCATGGATTCCAATGGGGGGGGGTTGAAGCGCATGATTAGAGCCAGAGGCTATAATAGGGTGGGCTCGGGGCGCAGGGCACTGCACTCTGAGCCCACCCAGTTGTGTGACAATAGCAAATGAATATTCGTTATTGTAACACTGATTCTTCCCCCCAGCCAATCAGGAAGCAGGTCTATAAGACCCATTTCCTGAGTGGCCTAGGGAGGAGGAGACGCACGGCGGGGACACCGTCATGATGCAGAGAAGGAAACACAGAGGAAGCCGGTCGCCCGGAGGGAAGTGCAGGCCAGGGTAATTGTTGCGGCTGACCGACCCTGACCGGGGGCGGGGGGAGGGTATTGCGGGTGACCCGACCAGGGGGGTTGGCGGTGGCTGGCTAGCTGTGCACTGTTTGCTGCCCCCCCAAGAAAATATACCACCGGCCACCACTGGTTAGGACAGGTCTGCACATTGGAGGAGAGCAGCAGAGCTAGAGAATTGACCACACTGTGCTCTCCTGCTTTGCTTAGTGTGGTCAGTTTTTATTTGGAAAGCAGAGGGACTGGCAGGAATACCAGGGATTTCACCCAAAGTAAGCAATAAAAAGAGAACAGGATACTTTTTCATAAAAGTACATGGCACAGCAGGCACATAATAGGAATAGGAAATGCTGGGGTAACAAACACTTTAATTGAAAACAACGGTAATTGTAAGCTATTTATTCACAGGAAACTGTGAATGAACGACGCGGGTGTGCGATGGAGCCCCACACAGCCCTGTTGTTTTTAAATTGTGACAGCAGGTGTGGGGTGCAGATGCTGGAACGTGTTACATTCCACACTACAAAAGCAGATGAAACATGAAACATATTCCAAAGGTGAACTTTTTCTTAAACACCGATAGAGGTGCTAACAAAAATCTGTTTTTATTTATGTAAAACATTTATCCAAAAAGGAAAAAAAACGATTTGCTGTCTCTGCTTATAAAGTTAGAATATCTATTTATGAGTGTATCTGTTAGTGTATCTAAATCTGTTAGTACATCTAACACTCCCCTCCCCGAGACTGACAATGCTGCTGTTCAAATGCCTCTACTGTGTTCATGCATCCCATCCAATGTGTGGGCACTCTACTACAGGAGGTGTGTTACTAGCCAGATCACCAGGTGAAAACAGAGGGGAAAAAGCCTAAAAAAAGAAAACGAATGCAGCAGCTACATTGAAAGTTTGATAAGATGTAATATATTACATTTTTGGCTTTGGGTTTAATACCAATGCAAGCATTTTCCTGTGCTATTTCATTAATGTTAGCATGCTCTCTGTGGCTGTGACTTGTGTAGATACTTTGGCATTGGCACTGATACCAGCTTATTAACTTACTGTCATAGTTACATAGTTGGTAAGGTTGAATAAAGACAATAGTCCATCCAGTTCAACCTGTGTAGGTGTGGGTGTGTCAATGTCGATGATTATTTCCCATATCCCTGTATGTTGTGTTCTTTTAGATGCACGTCCAAGAGTCTTTTAAAAATATCCATACTCCCCGCTGCCACCACCAATTGTGGAAGAGAGTTCCACATTCTTATCGCCCTGACAGTGAAAAACCCCCTGCGCAGCTTAAAGCGGTTGTATACCTTTATTTTTAACTTTTACCTACAGGTAAGCCTATAATAAGGCTTACCTGTAGGTAAAAAAATATCTCCTAAACCTGTAAGGTTCAGGAGATATTCCCCTTGCAATGAGCCGCTGACTGCAGCAGCGCATGCGCACAGGGGATTCTCGGCTGACAGCCCGGCAAACTCCGGAGCTTGCCAGGCAGAAGTCTCCCGCACGCATGCGCGGGAGTGACGCTATCGCTGCTCCGGCCACTCACAGCTCCGGAGCCGCGATACCCGGAAGACACGCCAAGGGGAGATGTCAGCTCCCTCGGTGTGGACCAGGTGAGATGCCGGCGCCTCGTTCTAAGGTAAATATCTCATAATGAGCTAGTATGCAGTGCATACTAGCTCATTATGCCTTTTCCCTTGCAGGTGTAGAAAAAAAAGACAGCGGGTATACAACCGCTTTAAGGTTAAACCATTCTCTTCCAATCTCATTGTGTGGCCCTGTGTCCTCGTACACTCCCTGAGACTGAATCATTTTTCTTCCTATGCTGGGGCCACCATTGAGGTATTTGTAAATCGCTATCATGTCCTCTCTCAAGTGTCTCTTCTCCACGGAGAATAAATGTAGTGCTTGTAGTCGCTCCTCATAATTGAGGTCCTCCAATCCCCTTATTAATTTAGTTGCCCTTCTTTGGACTCTCTCCAGCTCCAGTACATCCCTTCTGAGGATTGGTGACCAGAACTGGACAGAGTACTCCAGATGAGGCCTAACCAGAGTTTTATAAAGTGGCAGGATTATAATTTTATCTCTGGAGTAAATAATCTTTTTTTATGCATGCCAATATTCTGCTAGCTTTGATAGCTGCAGCGAGGCATTACATGCTATTGCTCAGTCTATCTTCTACTAGGACCCCCAGATCTTTCTCCATCCTTGATTCCCCCAGCGGTTCTCCCCATCGTGAGTAGTTTGCGTTATGTTTTTAGAATTACCTTACATCTCTCCACATTAAACCTCATTCGCCATGTAGTTGCCCACTCCATTATTTTGTTCAGGCGTTTCTGTAAAATTTCTATATCCTGAAGTTATTGCCCTGCTTATTTTCGTGTCATCCGCCAAAACTGAGATTGAGCTATTTATCTCATCCGGCATATCATTTACGAATATATTAAACAGAATTGGTCCCAAGACAGAGCCTTGGGTTGCCCACTTACCACTCCAGACCAGTCTGAGTACATGTTATTTATCCCCACCCTTTGGACGCGCCCCTGTAACCAGTTTTCTATCCAAGAACAAATTTTATGGTTCATTCCGACAGACCTCAGCTTGTATCAAAATATCGCTATCACTCACTACAAAAATAATATGGATATACTGACTTTTTTTTCAAAAGAAGTGCAACATCATACATTTTGATCAACACCAGGGGTCTCCAAGCGTTCTAAACAAATGGCCAGTTTACTGTCCTTCAAACTTTAGGGGGGCCAGACTGTGGCCATCAGGAGTAAAAAATGTCCCAGCATCAGTGGGAGTAAATAATCCCATCATTGGTGTCAGTGGGAGGAATTGTGCCCCATCATTGGTGTTATTGGGCCCCATTGTTGGTGTCATTGGGTGGAATTGTGCCACATCATTGGTGTTAATAGGCTCCATCGCTATTGTCATTTGGGGGAATTGTGCCCCATCTTTGGTGTCATTGGGAGGAACTGTGCCCTTCATTGGTGTAGGTAAAATAAATGGCATGCACAAGGGCCGCATAAAAGCAAGCAAAGGGCCGCATTTGGCCCCCGGGCTGCAGTTTGGAGACCATTGGTCTATACAAAGAAATATTATTTAATTTGTTTATAACAGAATTTTTTTTCCATCAATTTTTTTCTTTATATAGTAAAGAAAAAAACATTGAATGATAAATACCACCAAAGAAAGCTTTATCTATATACAAAAATATACATAGTAAATATGTATAAAATTAATTTGGGTACACTATTGCAGTACATTTCAAGCAAATCATCACTTAAAATAAAAAAAAAATTCTTCAAAGGAGGGGGTTGTAAAATTAATAGTAGTATAGTATAGTATTGAGGTGGGTAATGAAAGCTCCAGATTTTAAAATATTGAAAATGACTTTTGAAATTACATGTTAACGCTTATATGAGATTTGAGGGATTGGGTTTATATACTTTAAAAGTAGCAAGCAAGTAGCATACAGTCCGTTAATAATTAAAACAGACATATGCAATGCTAAAATGAAAAATGGGGTCAGATGCCCTTTAACCAAGGGTCAGCAGATGACTAATAATAGACTTTTAGCTGTGGCTAAATCAGTCTCATGCTGGAATCAAGCACAGGTTTAATTACGACCAGGCTTTGTTCTCCTTTCAGTAGACAGTGTACCACATGATGTCATCTTTCTTCCATTGGAAAAACCCCCTCTCAGTGATTTATCGAGATTATGTAATGCTGCCTGTGATTATTTACGACACTGAGATATGATGAGCACATTCTACAAATACAATCCCAGCTTGTAATCACATATTATGGCCACCTCCTGCCCAATAAAATTACCGGGACGCTGGCTTTAATGTACTGGGGGGCTTAAAAAGCCATCACTCGTAGGACTTAGAAGTACATTAAACTTTTCAGCAGAGCAAAGAGTAACCCGATCAGGATTTTCCAGCTCCCTTCCCGGGTAAAGGGGCCACGGAAACTAGAAGATTCCAAAGTGACTGATATACGTAGAGGCCAATGTATTCCTCTGCCCGATGTCACCGGATTTATTTTTCCAATCTAAAAATTACTTCTGTTTCAGGACTGTGAGCTTTTTTTTAAAAGTAAGGATAAACAGTATATTCTGTTGTAAACTAAACCAGTAACGCACCAACACCTTTGCAGCCATTGTGCTATTGCTGGGTGTTTGGTGTGCTCCTGTACCTTTAAGGAGGGATGGGCTCCCCTTCAGTCCACCTGCTCTCATTTATCCATCAGAATGCATGTGCCTCCACTGTGGGGACACTTATATTTTAGTGTTAGGACCACAGATACCAGGGTGTCGTGACGTGGCTCTGTGGCTTACGCATGCGTTAGATAGGTCAATTTGGTTGTCTGCGAGCTGGTGGTAAGCAGGCTTTGGTTTTTTCCTGGGCATTCCCCAGACTTTGTTATAAACCGATAACAAACCTGGGCCATACCCATTCACTGGGCAATATAGCTGAATAGGTGTGGCTTGATGGAAGACTAATTGCATATTTAGAGAGACTGCTTAGGCCCCCCTTCACACCTGTGCGGTGCATTAGCACTCGTTATGTTGCTTGATAATATGTGCTGTATTAGGGCAGCCCATTCATTTGCATAGGCTGCTAACTTACCACAGCAGACCTAAAATTGGTTGTTGTAGTACTCTGTGCTGTTGGAGGTGGGTTGCCTTAGTGAATTAGGGGTTCCATTCAATAATATTGACACCAGTAGGGGTGCTGCGCCACTATTCTGTTCTTTTGGCAGTAATGGTTGGCTGTATAATGTCCCTGCTGGTATGATGGGGGCTCTGAAGGCTAGTACCGACTGGAACAAAAACTTGGCCACATGGGATGTGGGGCATGGGAATAATTCTCCTGGGAAGACTGAAGGGGCCCAGTGCCTCTGAATTTAAATTGGGTTTAACTTGTGTGGCTATGGGCTGGAAAGGCAGAGAAACTGCGGTGCCTGTGCCCAGAAGTGCTCTTAGTAACACTTGGGTTTGTCAAACTCACTGTGTGAAAAGGCACATGGCCCTGTCACTACACTTTTTACTGCACAGGGCCTCTATGGGATAGCCCTTATGGCTAAGTCCAGAGCACTTTTTGCTACTAAGCCACAAAGCCTAGCCAGTACCTGCACTGGCACTATGTATTTAATATTTTTTTTCTCATCGTTTTGTCACTTGCACTTTTGTCTGTTTCGTTCTCACTAGGATGATGGGTGTGAGTCCCCTGGCCTAACCTGAAGTCTAGGAGAGGATGTGTGGCCGTTCTTTTCTCCCATGAACGGGGGGGGGGGGGGGGGTGTCGTCTCTATTCGGGAGAGTCCCTCCCTAGTCGGCTTCGGCTGACCATGAGGAGAAGGGTCTGCCTGGCCTTTTGGCTAGGTGGACCAAGTTAAGCCTTGCCCCTGTCAGGAGCCTTTCACCCAAGGGGGTCAGGGTAAGGTCCTTTTCCTTCAGGGGGTGAATACAAGAAAGACCCCTAAGTGCACTTTTTTGTGTGTGTTATACATGCACTTTTTTGTACACTTAGGTGATTTGTTTTTTGCCCACCCCCATGGTACATGCTTTGTGGTAAGGCATTTTGCAATCACGTGTTACCTCAACACATATGTGAGATTATTAAATTTGTGACAGCTATGGACATTACCTGCACCATGCTCTTCCAAGGAGAGGTTAAGGCCACTTGTTGTCTATGTGACAGGCCCAGTTGCAGATCTCCAGCACAGAAAATGGTCTAACTTACAGGTTCTACAAAACCCTTCTTCCATCCAACAACTCACTAACCAGAGGAATATTTCCGTAGAACAGGATCTTTTTTTTGTTTTGTTGTGTTAAGAAAGCATCAGGAAATAATACAATGTATAGCAAGTGTAAAGTCTAATAGGAATTGTAGCACAGACTACACTTCTGGTAGAGACAGAGTGGTACAAAGATATTCCATAAATAAATATGATATCAGTTTAAATCTGTCCAAAACATAACTATTACACAGCAAGTACAGGTGTGGTAGAACACTTTAGTGTAACTGAGTTGAATTGCGGTATCCCACGATGTTGGATTTGTAAGCAATTAGGTGGAGAAAACTAGGGATAAGGATCTACTGCCATGAATGGGGACGGGGGAATTGGGCTTGGGGATAAATAGCGGTGATCCCAATGATGAGCCTGATTAGGGGAGAGAGATATAAGAGGAGTGTAGACAATCTAGATAAGTCAGGGGGAAGAGAGAGGGAGTATATATTGTGGGGGGGATCAGATTGTGGTATCCTGGTCCTAGGTGGGGAAAAAGTAGGGGGCGGGGAGAGCAAGGAGGAGGTTAGGTTGGGGCAGTAGTAGGCAAACTGAGGGTGGGAAGAAGCCTAAAGATGAGAAAGATAGGATATTGGTTGGGGGTTCAACTAAGTACTGCTTAGTACAAAGGGCATCTGGGCAGGATTAGAAAAAGTTGGATGGGGGAGCAGCTGTGTGTATTCCTCAGTAAAGAAATCTATGCAGTAGAATTATGTGGTTTAGAAAGAAAACTTGACTGGAAGAAAGTTTTTAATTTGTTTGTACTTTGATGTTCTTGTACAAAGCTGGGATTAAGGCACTTATGTGAGCGTTCAAGCAACTGCTTTAAATGTTTTATTATTTTTGTTTCTTGATATAGATGATTTGGTGCTAGTGTTGAGCTCATTTACTACTATCCTATTGCTTTTTTGTTTTTTTGTATGTGTTATGGATAGATAGATGTACCCTCCTATTTTTTAGCGAGTCAGCAGCAGTACAATTATTTTCAATAAAAAAAAAGACTCCTCTTTTGTTTATATGAATGGTTTATGGGCTTCCAAACCAATGTAAACCTTGGTATTGAAGTCAGTGTTGGTAGTAAAATATAGACCAGTTTCTCTAGTAATGTCTGCCATAATGAATGGGTCTTGTAGGAGAGACTCATAAATACACCAATGCCAAGTGGATGGTGTTGGGTCAGTAAAGGACAATGCCAGGGCACTGGGGCATAGTTATTATTATTATTCAGGATTTATATAGCGCCAACAGTTTACGCAGCTCTTTACAATATAAAAGGGAGACAATACAGTTATAATACAATACAATAGGATTAAGAGGGCCCTGCTCAGAAGAGCTTACAATCTAATAATTAGACAGGACAGAGTTCCCACTATCCAAGTCTGTAGCTAATTGGGGTGACAGTGTTTAATCAGGAAAAAAATTAATGCGTGTGTTGGTGTTGGGTACCGGGGAGTAATATGAATAGTCTTTGATGGTGGGATGAGGGATTCTTCAGACATCTGTAGGCTGGTGGAGAAGTTGAAGTTGAACATGAAGTTGAACTTCCCACCTAGGACAAGAACCCTCTTTAAAAAAATTGTATTCCAAAGTTCTGAGTGTGAATTTTAAAGATTGTATATATCATATTATATTATAGTGCAGTTTTGCCGGTAGACATTGGTGAAGGTCTCTTTTTGGCTACAGATGTGACTGCTTGTGAAAAAATAGTGTTCTTCAGTTTCTTTGTGGTCATCAATGAACATCCAGGGGTCTGTGTGTACAAGAAAGAAGGATGCTCACCCCCCTTTTTATTGGATTAGCCAAAGTGTAAGTATGTTTCTTAGGGAAAGGTCAACTGACCCTTGTGTGTGTGAGAGGACTCCAATGTTAGACATGGCTTTCTAGTCTTGGGAAGGAAGAGGTCTTAGGCCCCTTTCACACTGGGGCAGTGGGTGCGTCAGCGGTAAAGCGCCTCTATTATTAGCGGTGCTTTACCGTCAATTTTGCTGCTCTATTCGGCCGCTAGCAGTGCGCTTTTACCCCCCTGCTAGCGGCCGAGAAAGGGTTAAAATCACTGCAAAGTGCTGCAGCGCTATGCCGGCGGTATAGCCGTGCTGCCCCATTGTATACACCGCTCCAAAGATGCTGCTTGTAGGAGTTTTTTTAACGTCCTGTAAGCGCACCGCTCCAGTGTGAAAGCACTCGGGCTTGCACACTGGAGAGACAGGAGCGGCTCTTTACAGGCGCTATGCAGGAGCTATTTTTAGCGCTGTAGTGCCTGTAAAGCGCCTCAGTGTAAAAGGGGTCTTAGGGGGTCCTAGGTTGAGGGGGTGTTAAGGAAAGATTAATTCACCCTGAGATTAGGTATAGATGGGTAGGACTCTCAGCGCATGCCTGTTCAAATCACATTTAATTCTTTGCAGTGTTATTTGAGCCCATACATTTTGTATGTCCCAAATCACACTGCAGGAAAAAGGTGTTCACACTCAAGCAATCCAGTTCTGCCAATCGCACTGTGTTTTGCGACCTGTTTTTTGGGGTGTCGTTAACTTAACATTGACACCTGCAGCGGTTCGTATGAACAGAGTGCGATTGTGAAGCAGTGTGGGAAACACACAGGACTCGCTGTGAATCCCGCACTGAATCAGTGTGAACATAGGCTGAAGGTTACTTTGCGGTATAAGCAAGGAAACCTCTGTAGTGTATTACAGTGGAACCTCGGATTGCGAGTAACGCGATTAACGAGCATTTCGCAATACGAGCAATTATTTTTTAAGAATCCTGACTCGGTTTGAAAGTGTTGTCTTGCAAAACGAGCAGGATTTAAGCCTCTGCGATGTGCAGTACCACATTTGGCCAGAGGTGCAGGGGCGCTGGTGACACTCGGAGCTGTTCAGAAATACTCAGAAATACTCGGAAACACTCGGAAATACTCTGTTCCCGAGTGTTTCCAAACCTTTCCGAGTGCATCCGAGCAGCCTTTAGAGTATTTCTGTGTCTCTCCGGGGCCCCCCCACCTCTGGCCACATACGGTAAAGCATGAAATAGAAGTCAATGTAGAACAAATTATCTTCTTTTTTTATTGACTTCTATGGGGAAACTCGCTTTGATATGCGAGTGCTTTGGATTACAAGCATTCTCCTGGAATGGATTATGCTCGTAATCCAAGGTTCCACTGTATTGTGCTTTTACTAAAAAGCTGAACATACAACTGTAGGAAAAACAATTATTTGCATTCAAAGTATCATGAAATATGCCTATAATATGCACAAGCATATGGGCCTTCCTTTGATGAATCCTTTATATGACTTCTCCCTTCTCAGAATCCTGCAAACAACTGTCACTTTGTCTCTCACCAAATGGTTTGTTCAAGTTCTCCCCCCCCCCCCCCCATTTCCCTAATTCCCTAATTCGACCCCTGTATATACTGGGCAATCAGACTTTTTGTCCATGGACAAGCTGCAATGATACTTTCGTTGTTATCCTCCAGGCCATAAGGAAACGCTCAGATGAAAGTCAACTCCAATTCAACCGTCATCAGGAAATCAACTGCATCTTCCTCATGCTCTTATCTCTTCTTCTGGTTTGCCTCATCTTATATGGTTTGGTCATCTGCTTTACCTGCTCCACCTCTCGATGTCCATTACCTTTAATAGAGTAAAAGCAGATTATATATTCTTTCCAACTGTACCAAAAAACATAGCTCACATTTCTCTATATGCCCATTTCTAAATGCAGAACTATTGTAGGGTGCCCACTGTTGCCTTGTAATGTTCTCATGAAAAGGCATAGATTTCCAGCGGAAAGAATAAACCTGCATCTCTCTCCCTGCTGTCCTGGGAACACTAAACTGCTGTTGTTCAATCTTCATAGCATGGCACTCTCGGGCAATTTTCCCCAGTCTATGACAACAAAAACACCTAATGTGACAGAATCTACCATTCCCAGCAACTTGTTTCCACCTCTTAAAGAGGAACTGCAATCTGCTCACATAATTTGTAATAAAAACATCTTTGCCATTCTGAAGCTTACCTCCAACCACTTTGCATATTATTTTATATCCTGTGATTCTGTACTTGCCAAATATGCTGCAGAAATCTTCCTCCACTGAGTCTGGCTGCAACCATTTCAACTGAGGGGCAGCTGAAGCTGCTGCCTGTTCACTTCCTAGATTTACACAGACACACAGAGGCACACCTCCAGCTCTGCAGCCCTGCAGCTCTAATTGGCCCTCCTATGACTCATCCCACCTCCCTTCCTGGCAAACTCTCATGAGAGTGAGAGAGAGGGAGCTGTGCACGGTGTCATAAGCCTAGGCTTTTTACCAGACAAGAAACAGGAAGTGGGCTGTATAAGGTATTTACTGGCAGAAAAAAAATGTTTTACTATCCAAAGTTAAAACAACAAGGGCAAAACATTTAAAAGATGAAAAGATGAAAAAAATGATCATAGCCAGAAGGTCCGCTTTAAGCAAAGCTGGCGTAGGAACCCCATCTATTTCCTCTCTAGGTATCCCTACCTTAAGTAAATCAGTCCACATTTGTCTGATAGAGATCAATGGCCTTGCCTTCCTTTTACTTGATTCAACTCTTCCATCTTTATTTGAGCTGATCAGACTCACAACTTTCTGCTTATGGGAAGTAACAATGGCACATGTCCTACTTCTGCTTACAGGCTTCAGGCATTTGTCTTTTGTTAGGGTAGTATTAGTCTTGATCATGAGGGCTGCACACTGCACATTCAAATCTTGAGCTTTGTCTGCAGTGGTTTAAACACACTTTGAATCCATGGCAGTTTCAGTTTGAGTACCCTACTTTCTAAATCCTTTGCCTTGCTTGCAGTGTCTTGCAAACACTCGGTTATCACTACAAGTTACTCTTTCAACAGTTATCATACTACCTCTGCCTTTTCTTTATTGTACATCACGGGACATAGAACCATAGTTATAACTATATGGGTATATAGGCACCTTCAGGTGATGGACACTGGCACACCCAAGACAGGAAGTTCATTCCCTATATAACCCCTCCTCCTACCAGGAGTACCTCAGTTTTTTCGCCAGTGTCCAAGGTGTTGGCCACGAGTGAAGATGGGCTCTGAAGAGCTCTGCTGGAGGGATCCCTATTGGATTTAAACAGCCTCCACTGATCGGATACATCCAAAGTGCCACTGAGGCCAAGGTGGATGGTCCCCGGGCCTCAGATAAGAAGAACGAGGTTTTGCCTGTAACACCTCTCCTTGGGGGGCTGGGCCCTGGGACCCAGTGCTTTGGACATGCTCACATTACCTAAAGTTTTTCCTAGTGTGGTGCTATACAGGTCCAAGGGAGTGGAACCCCAATGAAAAGGGACCCGGTCCTTGAAGGCTTGCTAAACGCAGCCCGCCGTGATGGGTGAAGATTGGATCTGTCTGATATCAGCAGAAATCCTGCGGCGAGGATAAGGTAAGGGAAGAAGCCTAGGAACTGTAAAAAGTCCACCTATGGTTTTTCTTCCTTGGGAAAAATGTTGTCATGCCTTAAATCTCCACAAGAGGGAGTAAATGCACATACCTTAATAAGTTGTCTCTCACTTCACTTCAGTGTCACAGCTTGTGAGTGGGCTCAGCAGCAGCTTGTCTCAGTAGGCATTCCTCATGTAGGTAAGAGATTTGCCATACCGCACTTCTCCCTCCCGGAGGGAGTAAAAGGATTGGGAAAATTCAACAATGGTTGTGCTCCCCCCTCGTGTGTGTGGGGGGGGGGTGTGTGTGGCGGATCCCTTTTGCTCTGAAGTTTCCCCCGCTCTGCTCCCCATTAGGCCCTGCCTCCCCTCCCCTCTTGCTGGGTCTGCTGAGTGACAGACCTGAATGCCGCCCGCGCAGGAACTAGCTGAGTTTTTAAAAAAAGGAGGGGGGCGGGTGACGGACGTGCGGGATGTAGCACCCACAAGGACACACGGCACAGGCGCAGGGAGGAATTCCCAATAGAGAAAAGACATTTTTACCCAGCACTAGGCTGAACTTATTAGCAGCATTTTTTTGCTAGACTATTGTTCAGCAAGTAGTGCATTTAAATAGTGGCTCTGCTTTGTGCTTAGGACTATGGGGTTATTTACCAAAGGCAAATCCACTTTGCACTGCAAGTGCACTTGAAAGTGCACTGAAAGTGCACTTGGAAGTGCAGTCGCTCTAAATCTAAGGGGTAGATCTGAAATGAGTGGAAGCTCTGTTGATTTTATCATCCAATCACGTGCAAGCTAAAATGCTGTTTTTTCTTTTCCTTGCATGTCCCCCTCGGATCTACAGCGACTTTACTTCCAAGTGCACTTTCAAGTGCACTTGCAGTGCAAAGTGGATTTTCCTTTAGTAAATAACCCCCTATGCCTCCCAAAAAGGCCGGTATAAACACCTCAAAAAAGGTACCAAAAACATCACCCCCAGGCGCTGAGGACTCCAGTCGTGCCTCCACACTATCATCTTCTCCTGTAATACCAGAAGTGGCTAGCCAGGGTGAGCCATTGGAACCAGTTGGTGTTGCAGCTGTTTCTCACATCTCAGCCCCTGTAAACGTGACTAAAGATGCCTTTTCCTCCTCCCTGTTGGGGTTACAGGCTTTAATCGCATCCTCCATCCAAAGGGATAGGTAGCGTGGTAGATCCCCCTCCCCCACCTCAGACCCTTTACCAAGGGAACAGTGGGTAGAGGATGAGGTGTTACCCTCCAGCGATCAGGAGGAAAGACAATCCAATGACTCCTCTTCTGAGGAATCAACGGTGGATGAACCCTTTTTCAGCCTCGCAATCGGAAAACTTGCTGGTACAGTCTCTTACAGAAATGGTTCGTTCTGCTTTCAAGCTGCCCCTAACTGAGTCAGCTGAAAGTTACGTCTCTTCTTTGAGTTATTTAAAACCTCCGTGGACTTTGCATGCGTTTCCCGTCCATGTATTGCTAGAACAGCTTATTTATGCTGAATGGGATCATCCAGATAAGCATTTTCTCCCTCCAAAAAGATTCGCAGTACTTTATCCCATGGAGGAGAAGTTCACCAAAAGATGGAATGTACCAGCAGTTGACACTGCTATATCCAGTGTGAACAAAAGTCTAACTTGTCCAGTAGACAATGCTCAAATGCTTAAAGATCCAACAGATAAAAGGTTGGAATTCCTGTTAAAATCCTCTTTTTCTTTGGCAAGTGCAGAAACTCAGCCTGCAGTCGCTGCAATAGGCATCTGTCAATCCCTGAAAGACCAGTTTAGACAGGCTCTTAAAGAGGTTCCTGTACAACAAGCCCGGGATTTGGCCGAACTGCCAAGAGCATTATGTTTTGCTATTGACGCCATTAAAGATTCTATTCACCAGGCGTCTCGCCTTGCGCTTGTGCTAGTGCACATGCATAGGATCCTGTGGTTGAAAAATTGGTCAGCCGAAGCACCATGCAAAAGGCTCCTGACTGGTTTTCCTTTTCATGCCGAACGGCTATTTGGGGATGATTTGGACAAATACATCCAAAAGATTTCAAGAGTACTCTTTTGCCAGTCAAAAGAAGGAATAAATGCCCTTCACTTTCTCCAGCACCAGAGGCATCTTCTAGGCAGTCGCGACGGCCTCCGCCGTCAGAGTCTAGAGGAAAGCTTTAGGGTCAGGCCCAGGCACAAAAGAAGTCCTGGGGGAGGAATCCTGCAAAACAGAATTATAAAGCCTCATTATGAAGGGGCGCCGGCACTCGCCAGGGTGGGGGGAAGACTTCTGCAGTTCTCAGAAGTCTGGCAGAAGGAAATTCAGGACAGATGGGTCATCTGCACGATAACTCTAGGGTACAAACTGGAATTTTGGGAGTTTCCACCGCCTCGTTTTCTGAGGTCAAACGTTCCCAAAGATCCAGGGAAAAGACAATCTCTGTTTCAGGCATTAGACCGATTACTGGCTCAGGGGGTGATCATGCAAATCCCCAGAGAAGAGCAAGGTACCAAAACCAAATGGAGATGTCAGACCCATTCTAGATCTAAAGAATCTAAATCAGTTCCTGAAGGTCCGCTCTTTTCGCATGGAGTCGATCAGGTCGGTGGTTTCTATCCTACAAGGAGGAGAACTTCTGGCGTCTATCGACATCAGGGATGCATATCTGCATATTCCTATATTTCCCACTCACCAAAGGCTGCGGTTCGAGATAGAACCGTGTGAACCCGGTCTAAAGCATAATTTCCTGCCCTAAACTTCATGACCAGTCCAATAGGTTTTTGTAGCCTTTTATAGGGGACTGGGGAGGCCTATCTTCCAAAAAACAACACATATGTATACATACATATATTTTATATGTATGTATACACATGCTATAAAAATAGCCATAGCAACACACAATGTCCTGGAAGATAACTTGCAGGATGTGTTGTCCTGTATTCCAGCAATGTTTCATATTCCCATCGCACACGTTCCTGGTATAAGCTCTTAAAGGTCGGGTGCTGCAGCAACAACCAGCTGGAAACTGGTTCAAGTCATTGCATGATCACACCTTTTGTGTTGTGATCATGCAATAAACTAAACCGTTTGGACGCCACCTTGTGCTGATCCTTGGTGTGCTGGCAAATATCTACATTGCGTCCTGTATTCCAGCTGACCAGTAATGCCGCGTACACACAAAATCAGACATGTAGCCACGGCCTGGCCCTGTCCCCTCGCTTTTCTGATTGGCTAGCTGATTTTGATTGACAGCAGCCAGAGCCAATGGCACTGCTGTGTCTCAGCTAATCAGGAGGGAGAGTCTCGGATGGCCGAGACACTCGTGGACATCACTGGATAGAGATGGGGCTCAGGTAAGTGTTGGGGGGGGCTGCTGCACACAGAAGGCTTTTTATCTTTTTTTTTTTTTTTTAAATTCCTTTATTTTATTTTCAATAATGCATGTTACAGTGTGATGTACATGTTATCAAAATCTATAACATTTAGTGAGTAATAAAAAAAAAACAGAAGTGAGGAAAGGACTTTAACAGAAACTACCGTCGACTAAAGATGTAACACATATACATTCCTCTTGTTTACACGATCTGTATAATGAGGGCGGAGCCTGGGTGCATGGGAGAGTCTGATGTAATGATTATCATAATGTCTATTTGCAAGCAGTTCCCTGAGATATGCCTTGTTTAAACTGGTGGATCGTGTATTTATCCTTTATCAACAGGTATGAGGGTAAACCAAAATAACAAAGAGAGAAGCTCTCCACTGACCGGGGGTGGAGATATTCCTTGCCAATCAGTAGAGTCCGGCAAGGGGCAACTAACGTAGAGTAATGTATACCATGATATTCAATATATCTGATCTGATCTTCCCTTAGCCGGAAAAGTATCGGGGGTTATGTGAGAACCTAGGGAGAGTGGGGGAGGGGGAAAGAGAGAGGTAAAGAGAAGAGGGTGATGGTGTCACCCTCCAGCCAAGCAGGGTCCTCGTGTCAAGGAGTGTCCGCATTAAGTCATCTCTCGGAGGTAGGCCTCGGAGTAGATGAAGTGTTGCCAGGGGCGCCAGGTCTCCCGGAAGGCTTCCTCCCTGTCATGCAGGGTGGCCGTGAGATCTTCCATGTCCCGCAGTTCGTTGACCCTGGCATACCACTGAATCTTCGTTGGTGGGATTTCCGATCTCCAAAATAGAGGGATGCAGGCCCTAGCCGCATTAAGTAGTTGTATGGTGAGTGAAGCTTTATACTTCTTCATTGAACTTCTAGATAGGTGCAGCAAACAGGCCCCGGGGTCTCCCCCCAGTGCGACACCCGTCAAACGCTCGATCGTATCTGTCACCTCTTTCCAGAACGGTTGAATCTTGGGACAGTCCCAGAAAATGTGCAACATTGTTCCCTCTCCTGCTCCACAACGCCAACATAGGCTCGGTACCTGCGGGAGGAACCTGTGAAGAGTGGATGGTACTCTGTACCATCTGGTCACAATCTTGTAGCATGTCTCCTGGACCCTTGTGGCTAGGGAAGATTTTTGGGCAAAGTGTAAGATCTTTTCCCTTTGTGTTTCATCAAAATGCGCTCCTAATTCTGTCTCCCATTTAGCAAGGAAGGGGGGCACAAAACCTTCAGCCGGGGCGATCAGAGAGAGGTAGATCAGGGATAAAGAGTGGCGTATGGGCTCTCTGCGGTGGCAGATACGTTCCAATTCCGTGAGTGGGCGTGGGGGACCTAGAGTTCGGGCGCTTCGGCGTAAAAAGTTACGCAGTTGGAGACCGCTCAGGAAGTCCAATGGCCTGTCCAGGTCTTCTGTTCCCGCGGACGTCCTGAGCTGGCCACTGGAATCCAGGAAGTCATGGAGGTGTGGCCATCTATCTCCCGCTGATAAGGCTCTAAAAATCGGCCCCTGGCAGCCCGACAAGAAGTCGGGGTTGCCCAGGATCGGCACCATAGGGGAAGGGATAGGTGAAATCTGGGTTTTACGAAAGGTTTCTCTGACCACTCTCAATGTGTTTCCCAGAGTTGGGTGTTCGGCAATGGACTTCGGGATCGGAGTGGTAAGCCACGGCCAACTCCTGGCCGTACCGTCGGAGTCCTCTATCTCCATAGTGACCCATTGTTTGGCCTCTGAGTGGCAGTACCAGTCTATTAGTCTGGTGAGATGTGTTTCCCTGTAGTAGGCTTTTACGTCTGGTAGACCCACCCCTCCCCTGCGTTTTGCGAAATAAAGTAGTTGTAATTTGATGCGTGGCTGCCTGTGTGACCAGACAAATTCTCGGAGGAGTGCGTCGACTCGCTTGAAAAAGGAGGGCGGGAGATGTATGAGGCTTTTTATCTTAAAGCATAGAATGCATTAAGATAAAACAACTTCTGCCTTTACAACCCCTTTAAAGCTAAACACCAGGAAAACAGCTAAATACACAGATTTCACCTGCCAAAGCATTTGTATTTCTGACCATCCAGTCCTAAGATTTACGCAGCTCGGACACATAGTACAACTATGGCTGGCAGGGGAGGGAACCTCATTTTTCTCTGCTGCAGTTATAGATCTCTTGCCTACCCCTACCCTGTAATTAGGCAATAAAAGCAGTAGGCTAAGTAGTTCATCTTTCTGACACCCTACTCACTCCCCCTATCGGCATATCCCATTGCACTGTAGTACACTTAAGTGGCTCCTTGTACTGATTTTCCTTCTACTTCCCTGAGCTCTGCTGTATGGTACACTGCAAGAGGGGGGTGTCAAATTCAGGTACTTGCACTATTTGCATTTAAAAATACACTTATCGATGTATTAAATTGTAACTGTGGAAGTATTAGAACCCCTGTCAGGTTTTTATTGGCAACTCTCCAAGAGGTAATTCTTAAAATTACAGAGCTGCATTAAATGTGTCTTTTTCATGTGCCTAAGATTTGAGCTCATGTGAGGGGACCTTTTCTGCTTAGGAAAAGAAAATCCCTCTTTGCTGGTTATTGCCATTTATTGTTTGGAGAAGGTAAACTGGGGAGGATAGTTCATGTTTCTCAGATTGGAAGGGATCTTGCTGTTCTTTCTCCCTGTTTTCTCCCTGTTAATAATGTTAGTCAGAACAGTTTGATCTCTTCAAAAGAATACACTTACTAATTATTTCCATTAGGTTATTCAGCTGTAAATCCTTGGTTTGTCACTGTGATGGGGCAACTAATCTACATACTCTGATGGGGCAACTCATCTATGGGGTCACTGTGATGGGGGCAACTAATCTATGGGGTCACTGTGATGGGGCAACTTATCTATGGGGTCACTGTGATGGGGCAACTTATCTATGGGGTCAATGTTATGGGGCAACTTATCTATGGGGTCACTGTGATGGGGCAACTTATCTATGGGGTCAATGTTATGGGGCAACTTATCTATGGGGTCAATGTTATGGGGCAACTTATCTATGGGGGCACTGTGATGGGGCAACTAATCTACAAGGACACTCTGATGGGGCAACTAATCTATGGGGACACTTTGATGGGGTAACTAATCTATGGGGACACTCTGATGGGGCAACTAGTCTATGGGGTCACTGTGATGGGGCAATTTATCTATGGGGGCACTGTGATGGGGGCAACTAATCTATGCCGGCACTGTGATGGGGGCAACTAATCTATGGGGGCACTGTGATGGGTGCAACTTATCTATGGAGGCGCTGTGATGGGGGCAACTGAACTATAGAGGCACTGTGATGGGGACAAGTAATCTATGGGGGCATTCTGATAGGGACAACTAATCTATGGGGACACTCTGATGGGGCAATGAATCTCAAGGAACACTTTAATGGGGCAACTAACCTATGGGGTAACTGTGATGGGGGCAACTAATCTATGGGGTCACTGTGATGGGGCAACTAATCTATGGATAAACTCTGATGGGGCAACCCTGGCTACAAATTTGAAGCAGATGGTGCAGGCAGAGAGGTTGCTGCTCAAATAGAGGAAGAGGGCAGCTCTTGGAGGCCTCACAGGCACAAGGAGCCATGGACAAGCTCCAGCAGGACACAGCACAGGAAGGACAGCACACCATGCTCTCCAGAGCTCTGGCACATGGGAGAAGGAAGTCTTTGGCTGGCGGGGGTTGTGTTGTATCACAGGGGATGTGGGCAGGTGGGAGCTGTATGTGGGGTGGTAGGTTCTGGGCACAGGGCTCCCCACATGTAAGAACCCTTTCACACTGCTAGCGGGCCGCGTCAGTGGTAAAGCACTGCTCGTTTTAGCGGCACTTTACCGTCGTTTTAGCAGCGCTTTTCAGCCGCTAGTGGGACGCTTTTAACCCCCGCTAGCAGCCTGAAGAAAGGGTTAAATGCGCCCGAAAAGTGACGCTTTCAATGGGCAGGGGTGATGGAGGAACGGTGTATACACCGCTCCTAAACCGCTCCAAAGACGCTGCTTGCAGGACTTTTTCTAACGTCCTGCAAGTGCACCGCCCCAGTGTGAAAACCTGAGTGCTTTCTTACTGGGGCTGCAGGGGAGGCGTTTTTCAGGCGCTTTACAGGTGCTATTTTTAGCCCTTTAGCGCCTGAAAAATGCCTCAGTGTGAAAGGGGTCTTACTTAGAGGTATCCTGTTTTTTTTTTTCAATTATCAAAAGAAAATAGATCCAACATACTGGAAAAAAAAAAATCATTTTTAAATCTATATTTCTTGCCATTTCCATGACCCACCACCAAAGACAAACACAGGGTGGGCTGTACATTGACTGATCACTGTGAAAGTCAGTCACAGGCTCTCACAGAGAACATGTGATTAAGAGCTGGCCCTCCCGCCTCCCGAATGGTCATGAGTCACAGAGCTGTCAGTGGCAGCTCAGTCTCTGTTCTGGAAGCTCACTGTGTAGGCACAGCCAGGACAGTGAGACTTGCAACACTGGATGTAAACAACCTCAGAAGCCATAGCTACCAGTTTTAGTTAAGTATGCATCTGTGGAGGGGGTAGGCAGGTTAGATTAGGTTAGGGTAAAGGGGCAAAAGGATTCCTGGGCAGTGCCTGCATCTGATTGGATTCAGGTGATGTTCAGTTAACAATTTTAAGCCCTGGGCAGAGTGGTGCTGACAAGGCCACACATTGATTGACTGCTATCCAATTCCAAATGAAATTTTCTCAGTGTATGGTCAGCTTATGTGTCACCCCCAGCCAACCTAACCTGAAAATAAACATTTAAAGGGGAATAGGGGCCAAGATTTGAACATATAGACTTGAAAAAAGAAAACTGCAACTGACTGGGAATGTTTTCATGTTAATTGTGCTTACTAAAGTTACTGAAATCCTTAAAGTGGCGTTTCTCCCAAAAATGGAACCTCAGCTTATTTGCCCCCCCCCCCCTCCGGTGCCACCTTTCAGGGGGGAATGGGTACCTGTTTTTGACAGGTACCCTTCCCCACTTCCGGGAGACAGCGCCGCTTCACAATAGGGAATCGGCTGTGAAGCCAAAAGGCTTCACTGCAGGGTTTCCCTCATGACGAATGGTGGCGGCAGCAACTGACAACCAATCCAAAAATCGGGTGTGGTGCCGACATTGCAGGCTCCCTGGACAGGTAAGTGTCCATATATTAAAAGTCAGCAGCTACAGTATTTGTAGCTGCTGACTTTTAATTTTTTTTCCCCAGGCGGAACACCTCTTTAACCACTTGCTTACTGGGCATTTAAACCTCCTGCCCAGGCCAATTATCAGCTTTCAGTGCTCTCACACTTTGAATGACAATTGCACGGTCATGCAACACTGTACCCAAATAAAATTTGTATAATTGTTTTCACACAAATAGAGCTTTCTTTTGGGGGTATTTAATCACTGCTGGGTTCATTCTTTTTTACAAAAAAAAACAAAAAACGAAGACCGAAAATTCTGGTTGGTTGGTGCTGGTTGGCACTGATGAGGCAGCACTGGTGGGCACTGAGAGGTGGCACTGATAGGCGGCACTGAAGGGTGGCACTGATAGGTGGCACTGGTTGGCAGCACTGATAGGTGGCACTGATACCCACCTGTAGGTGGCACTGGTGGGCACTGCATAGCAGCAGTGCCTCTCCCTGTTCGGGACCGATGTCGCTCCGTTAGAATCCGGTGATCGGCTTTTTTTTCCCCTCCCGCTGTCAGCGTGAGGGGAAAAAAAAAAGCTGCTTACCGATCTTCTGTTTATATCATGTGATCAGCTGTCATTGACTGACAGCTTAACACATGGTAAGGGGCCAGGATCGGCTCCTTACTCCGATCTGTAATCAGCCAAGTCTCATTGACTCAGTGATCACAGAGTTTGCCGCGCGCGCCCTGCAGGGGGCACGCAGGCAGTTCATGCACAGGAGGACATCTATTGATGCCCTCCCGGCAATTAAGGCCCTCGCTGTAGCCGTCATTCGGCTATAGTGCGGGAGGGAGATGGTTAATGGATATGTAAACTCAAGAACAAAAATGTAATATAATGCAGCTTACAAGCCCTTTGATGTGGTTGTTGTGTTAGTTTTCCTTTTTTTAGGGTTAATACATTACCTGTAAGCACAAAAAATACCTGCGGATCCTGCCAGAAATGTTTAGTGTTTGTTACTTCCTGTGAGCTGAACTGAAATCATAACAATATCTCATTTTCTAACTATCTTCTGGTAACTGGAAATAATGGCTAGATTTTGTGATAAATAGTCTGGCCTCTCACTACTGGCCCGCTACTGTTATAGGGGTCTCACTGGCCAGCAATAGGATTGGGGAGTGTAGGCAGGTTAAGGTGGGCCCGCTAAGTGTGACTCTTTTAAATCCTTTCAGGAAGAAGGGTGAGTTCACTTTCTTCCTGGCAGGATCCCATTATATATGGTGGGAGGAGTTAGCAGGTAGAGTAGGTTGCTGGCCATGGGAAGGAGAGCCATGAAGGGGAGCAACATCTAGGAGCTGAGATTTAACCTTTACCTTTACCCAGGAGGGGTTCCCCTGAAGATGGGTTATATCACCGACCCTAAAGAACTAGTGACTGCTTTTTTGGAGAAAACATTTTCTATTGAACTGTGTTAGGCCCAAGGCCTGAGTGACTGTTGTTATGCTGCGGTTCTTCAGTAAAGAGGAAGTTTATCTGCATTCAGCCTCTGTGTGAAGTTATTCAGATATTACAGTGGATGTGGTGAGAGAGAGTAAACGACTCTCAATAATATCACCTGGCTGTCGAACCCTGTGAGAAGTTAGGCCAGTGTTTGGTTACCCCTGGGGTGGGTACCAGAAGGGTGGGTAGAGGATCCGGTTGCCGGTCCCCACCCGCACATTGAGAGCAAGAGAGTGCGAACTACAGAGCAAGGGCTGGTATGTCTGGGAAGGTAAGTCTTTATTGTTAGGGGTGCTCTGGCTGCCGCTGTGGCCACGAATAGGCAGTCCGTCACCCACTAACAGACGAGTGGGCTGGAACCAGACTCTTGACCACAGGAGCTGCCAACTATTTCCTAACAGAGCCCCCAAGGATGTTCTAGAAGATAACATAACTTTACATATAATACAGGGATTTTGGGTACAGTTTAGAGTGTAAAACAACATGAAGATAAAAAATATTGCCTTACCCTGAGTTCTCAGAAAGTCTAGAGTTTAGATTTACATAGGAGTTTCTAGTGATGGGAGGTTGGAAAAGCACAAGTCTAGCCATACTTTTTTAGACAGATTAGTGTAAGGTTTTAGCCTACATCAGGTTTTTACTGTTGTGTTCCCTGGGTAAATGTTCCTCAGGGTGGCACCAGTCATAAGGACAGAAAATGAAACGAATGCTGCCATGTCTACACTGTGAAGAATTTCCCTAACTTTCTGTTCTAGTGATACCAGAGGCAGAGACAGTCTTTACAGCGAGGCTCAGAGAGGAGGAGGAGGGAGAAGCAGCTTAGAGAGCCAGTCATGTGTTCTACAGTGCAAGAAGCCATGTTGATAGAAGGAAAAAGCAGAGTGACAGAGTGATGAACTC
The DNA here is from genome assembly GCA_037952925.1 of Lithobates clamitans. Lineage (NCBI taxonomy): Eukaryota > Metazoa > Chordata > Amphibia > Anura > Ranidae > Lithobates > Lithobates clamitans. The sequence goes on along the minus strand of JBBGZY010000964.1, from coordinate 2,138,220 downwards.
ATCAGTGTTTTGCTTCTCTTTTCACTGTCCAGTCATAACATCTGTTCGTGAAAGTGAAACTGCAGCAAAGAGAGATCAAGTCCCTTACCCTGCTAGACAAGGCTGTCTTGCTGTGTAAGATGTAGGCCTGGATAGAGAGAATTACACATCTTTTGGAAGGTAAAACAGCTCTCATATATATATTGCATCTGTAAATTTAGCCGTTTGCCACTTGAGTTCAGCCTTGAACATTTATGCCAGAATAATGCTCCACCAAGAGCTAAGATAAGTGCAATAGTCCTGGTTGAATGCTGCGAATCATTTGGGCCACGCCTCTTGTTTCAGAGAACACAACAAACATTCATTGGAACACGCATCTCTATCACAGAATCAGTTGGCCAGCTGACTACGCTTCTCATAATCGGAAAGGAAAAACAAAATTTGGCAAGGCAGCTGCTTGTATAAATTAACGTCAGCTTTAATAAACAGCAAACCTCGCTTCTCTGTTACAAAGCGGATACATATACGGGAATAAGCTGCAATCCCAGCCAGAAAAATATTGCAGTTGTTTATCATTTCCTTAAAATGAATGGGCCTGCTGCATATTTCGGAGCTGGCATCAGATTATTTTTATCACAGAGAAACTGCAATGTAGTATTTAGGGTGAATATTTTTCTTAAAGGGCAGCCCCTAGTTGAACAGCTCTAGTACTTCCATAAAACACATAAAGGCTCCGCTCACAGGGTGCGTTCAAGGCCAGCACACATTTCACATGGGACATGGATTCCTTCCCCCTTTGTGAACGAGACTGTTTGATTTGCCAAAAATTTGCAAAGCGATACATGTACTCTAGGGATCAGTCCAAACCTACTGTGCTATAGAAAAACGAAAAAAAGTACTCTTGCGCACTGGTGTGTTGGCTAAAAAAGTTCAAGAAGGACTATGGATTTCGGCTTTGCTGCTCTCAAAGGATGGGATTGTCCTAGTGTTGAAAGAAAAAGAGAGAAAAAAGAGAGCGCACCAGCCTAGTGCATTATCCTTGGCAGGTTTATTAAATTAAAAACAAGATAAAAACTACTCACAAAAGTCGCAGGTAAAATTGCATATCAAACGCACAGAGGCAATAGTTCCAGTGGTAGGCAGCTGTCCAGGTCCCAGGAGGGAGGCACACGGACCGCCGCTGGCTTACGCGTTTCGAAGGTTTAACCTTCTTCCTCAGAGCCTTCAGGTCAGTGCATGTCATGTAGGTCAGTGTATGTCAGTTAGATTAGTACGTTTCAGGTATGTCAACCTGCCAAGGATAATGCACTAGGCTGGTGCGCTCTCTTTCTACTGTGCTATAGGTAGGTGTATACCCAATCACTAAAATCTCATAACATTTTTAACATGTTAATCTAATATTTAGACAGTAGACAGTGCCCTTCTCAGAAGGTATAATTTTGTGGACCTTATATCAATGCTCACCTTGCATTTAGGACCTTCTGTTGTCAGTCCTGGCATGTTCACACATCCTAGTTGGGATTTCACCAAAACAGCGGTGTGCTCTGGTGTCTTATGACAAAGACAAACACAAGATACATGCTAGGTGCCTTTTCTTCTATTTATGAGTAGGGATGAGTAAAGGGATTTTGGAGAAAAATGGATTTTGCAACAATTTACAGCTTTTACCCTGGCAAAATGCACCTCTAATTTCAGCACGTAGTCTGAGGTTTGCTTGGAAAACCAATCAGTGAATGCTGTACTGCAGTGAACTGAATGATTTAACAGTATTAAACAGTGTCAAAATATGGTGATAATGATGGCCTAGTTTGATAGTTACAGGCCTGCTGAAGATTACATTTTAGTAATATAGTCCTCTAAAAAGTGGCGACTAGACAATACACAAGCAAAGTATGGCAATTCTGATAACACATGGGCAACAAACAGGTAATGGTTATGTGGGAAAAGCAGGTGGGAATTGTGGAAATCTGTGGGCAAGAAATGGGCAATTGTGACAATACACAGGCAACCAATACAACGCACATGCAGGAAATAGTCAATTATGAAAAAATGCTGGCAGCTAAACTGGTAATTGTTACAATACATCATATTGGCAGCATGCAAGGGACCACTTTTTGGCACAGGAAGAGGTCCAAAATATTTAAAAGCCTCCCTTACCACCAGGAGTCAATTAAAGCCCATCAAACTCTTAAAAGCCTTTATTTTGTTTTAAAATTGCCCATTTGCCAATATGCAACATTTTGCAGAAATATTCTAGCTTTTTTGCCCAATTTTGGCAAATCTAAAATTGATCAATAACAATGAGCGTTTGTAGTGTGTGTACATATATGTGGAAAGTGAACTGTCCACCTTGTTATGCTCATCGCCTTCCTCGACATACATTCTTGTTTATTAAACTTTACATAAAGTTCAAACTTTTTATTTTTAGTTTTAGATATTAGATGTAAGTGTTAAAAAAAACATTGTTAAGATTTTATTGCTGTCTGTCTTGGATTTGCCATCGCTTTCTGACCCCAGTGACTGTTATCTCAGTGTTAGAAAGCGTTAGGAAATCTAAAATGTTACAGTTGTCACCAGGCAACTCTCTAATGCCGCGTACACACGATCGGAATTTCGGCCCGCAAAAGACCAATGAGAGTTTCTCGTCGGAAAATGCGACTATGTGTATGCTCCATCGGTCTTTTGCTGGCCGAATTCCAGCCAGCAAAAGATTGAGAGCATGCTCTTAATTTTTCAGTCGGGAAAAGTTCCTATCTGAAAATGCGATCGTCTTTGGCAATTCCGACGCGCAAAATTCCTACGCATGCTCATAAACAATTCGACGCATGCTTGGAAGCATTTAACATCATTTTCTCGGTTGTCGTAGTGTTGTACGTCACCGCGTTCTTGACGATCGTAATTTCAGCAAACTTTTGCGTGACTGCGTGTATGCAAGGCTAACTTGAGCGGAATCTCGTTGGAAAAGCCGTCATATCTTTTTCCGACAAGAAAACCGATCGTGTGTACACGGCATAAGAGGATATTTACCCTCACTTTGATGAGATATCCTATAACACACTAATGCCCCGTACACACGGTCGGATTTTCCGACGGAAAATGTGTGATAGGACCTTGTTGTCGGAAATTCCGACCGTGTGTAGGCTCCATCACACATTTTCCATCGGAATTTCCGACACACAATGTTTGAGAGCAAGCTATAAAATTTTCCGACAACAAAATCTGTTGTCGGAAATTCCAATCGTGTGTACACAAATCCAACAGACAAAGTGCCACGCATGCTCAGAATAAATTAAGAAACAAGACATTGGCCACTGCCCCGTTTATAGTCCCGACGTACGTGTTTTACGTCACCGATCGGATTTTCCGACAACTTTGTGTGACCGTGTGTATGCAAGACAAGTTTGAGCCAACATCCATCGGAAAAAGTCCATGTATTTTGTTGTCGGAATGTCCGATCAATGTCCGACCGTGTGTACAGGGCATAACACTGACACTAACTGACACTGATGCTAATACTTAAAAATACTGATGCCAATTTGTAAAAAAAAAAATCCTGCCCAAAACATACTGACCCTGACAGTAACCTAGATCAAACCTTAATCTAGGTATTTTTTCTTTATTTTTTATCATTTATTTTTTTTACACACACATTTTTTCCCCCTCTCTACCAGGAAAGAGAAAGATACATTTTATCTTTCCTCTCCATTTACAGAGAGAGAAACACAGGGGTAGGCTTCACTTTTGCGCTATAAACAAAAGAAGAGCGACAATTTTGAAAAAAACACAATATTTTTTACTTTTTGCTAAAATAAATATCCCAATTTAAAAAAAAAAAAAAATTTTTTCCTCAGTTTCGGCCGATACGTATTCTTCTACATATTTTTGGTAAAAAAAATCGCAATCAGTGTATATTGATTGGTTTGCGCAAAAGTTATAGCGTCTATAAAATACGGGATAGATTTATGGCATTTAAAAAAAAAAAAAATGTTTTAATTTTTTTTACTAGTAATAGCGGTGATCGCGATTTTTTTTCGTGACTGCGACATTATGGCGGACACATCGGACACTTTTGACACATTTTTGGGACCATTCACATTTATACAGCGATCATAGCTTTAAAATTGCATTGATTACTGTGTAAATGTGACAGGCAGTGAAGGTATTAACCACTAGGGGAGGGGTTAAATGTGTTTCCTAGGGAATGCTTCTAACTGTAGGGGGAGGGGACGCACAAGGGGAGGAGACCGATCAGTGTTCCTCCGTTCTGGGAACACAGATCGCTCTCCTCTCACTTGACAGGCTGTGGATCTGTGTGTTTACACATACAGATCCACGGTCCGGCCCAGTTAACGGGCAATCGCGGGTGCCCGGCGGACATCGCGGCCGCCTGGCACACGCACCGGGTCCCGAGCGACGCGGCGGCGCGCGCGCCCCCTAGGCGGCCGGGAACCCAAGGCGGCCGGGAACCCGAGCCCGTCATATGACATCCACCCAGGATGGGAGATCCCATCTGTGGACGTCATATGTCTATAGGCCGGTATTGAAGTGGTTAAAGCAGTAGTAAATCCCGCTTTGTTATTTTTACCTAGCCTGTAGGTAAAATGAATATCTCCTAAACGTGCACCATTTAGGAGATATTCACCCTGCATGCAGCAGCTGACATCAGCGACACATGAGCTCTGAAGGTCCGGCATGCCGGAACCGAGGGCTCCCACATGCATGCGCGGGAGTGAGGTCATCTGAGAGGGCTGACATCTTCTCCCGTCCTTTCTTCCGAGATTGAGTGGCCAGAGCTCACGATCCTGGAAGGAAGGACGGGAGAAGATGCCAGCCCTCTCAGCAATGCCCGAGTGCCACTGGAAGGGCTTCGTTCTAAGGTGAGCTTTTCATAATGTGCTAGTATGCGATGCATACTAGCACATTATGCTATTGTCTTGCAGGTTTTTTTCTTTCCCAGCGGTTTACTACCACTTTAATGTTGTCTACTCTAGCCAAATAAATTTTAAAAAATCAGCAGGGGACATCCAATTCCTAACCACATACTGGTGACCACACTTGGAGCAAATTCTGACAACGTCCCTGAGACATGTTATAAGATACTTGTGAGTATCTGAATCCCCCAGTAATCACTCAAATCTGAACTATCCCAGAATCAAAACCAATTTCAAAAACAACAACAAAAATTCGGCATCACATATCACTAAGCAGTCTAATCTGGTGACGTAAACATATTAATCTTTCAGTGAAATTTCTCATGGTCTTTTTTATATTGGAAATTGGCTTTCAATTTTTTTTAAATACATGAAAATTCAATTTGTAAACACGACATTCCATTGTTAATCTGTCATGAGCAATAATTATGCCAAGAGAAAAGTGAGCAATGGGAAAATTCCACAGCTACATTGATTGAATTTAACGATGCACTTGCAGGACTGAAGTTCAAAAGTTACTCGGAACCCAGGGAGTAGCCTGCACCGGCGCTCGGCAAATGGGAGCAATCCATGAGATCCTTATCTCGATTGAGGAAATAATAATAATAATTAGCCTGTATAAAGCTTTCAGGAGCTGGGGGATTTATGTTTTCGTACTTAGATGTTAAAAAAAAGGGAATCTATACAGAGAATCTTGTAGTTCATGTTTTGTGGTTAACCAAACATGCTATGAGTCAAACTATTGGAAAAGGAGTAGTAATTGAAGACACATGCTATGACATAATCATTTATACAGAGAGGAGAGGCTTCAGATTAAACGTCCTGTGGCCCGCAGCTTAGCAAGTGTTATCTGTGATTTTTTTTTTTTTTCATCCGTTTATGCACTTATTTTTGCGTTAATTTGTGCCACATGTCTTTGCTAAACCTAAAAACAGCTTGGCTTCACAGAATCAAAATGTACTGGAGCCATTTTTTAAATGTCTGCCAATAGTGCCTGATTGCTCTTTGCTTTCCCAGGTTCCAAGGGAGCAAAATAGGGACAGGCCTTGAGTATTTTGGGTCATGAAGCTTTAAAGGCAAACTCCAGGGATTTTTTAAATAGTTCCCAAACAGAAGTTTAAAACAAACGAAATATCTGGCTGCTTAATTCACCTCTCCAACATTGTCTTCTATACTAATTCCTATCTATCAGTAGATGCCCTCAGTCTTTTAGGATGAATGATGCCCAGTGTCATTTAACCTTAAAGACTTAATACCCTAAGTATAGGGAGTAAAGGAGCTGGTCCTTTTGAAGGAACAAAGAAGATAACCCCCTCAAATGGGACTTTAACAGATCATCCACTCAATAATATATAATCTTTAATAATATAGAATAAAATACATGTAAAATCTACATATGACAAGAGTGCACAATAAGTTTCACATGAAAAACAAAACAAAAGCAAGCAACTGTATACATGAACGTCATACAATGTGAGTGCCCTGATGCCCGGGGGGGGGGGGGGCATCAGGGCACTCACATTGTATGACGTTCATGTATACAGTTGCTTGTTTTTGTTTTGTTTTTCATGTGAAACTTATTGTGCACTCTTGTCATATGTAGATTTTACATGTATTTTATTCTATATTATTAAAGATTATATTTTATATATTATTGAGTGGATGGTCCGTTAAAGTCCCATTTGAGGGGGTTATCTTCTTTGTTCCTATTTATAGGGATGGGACCATCACACTCTGTGTGACATGATGGGAGCCTCTCTTTTTTCTGGTCCTTTTGAAGGGGCATCACCCCAGCCTCCTGCATTCAAATACAATTATGGACCAAAGCCCAGAGAAAGCTGGGGTTTGTCTTCCTGGCGGCTCGGCAGACATTGGCCAGAGTCTGGCGCCAGCCATTTCTTAACTTTGCTGAGGTCAAACAATGGCTCATGGGAATTAGGGAGCATGAGAATCTCACATCTATCCTTATGGATACCCACGCCAAGTTCCTGAAGATCTGGGACCTGTGGATAGCCTTCAATGACCACCTAGGCCTGGACCGCTCCTTGATGTCTATATGACTGCCCGTACAGGCTGAATTAGGGTGGGGGCAGTGGACAGGGTCACACAGGAACTCCCCTCTACCCCTGCCTTCTCTTTCTTCCCTCCGTAAGCTGTTGAAGATCATAGGCGGCTATTCCTCACCTTTTCTTAGGCAATGTACTATACATTCTTACCGGATAGCCTCATGAGTTAGATTAATGTAGGATTTGTATACACACCAATCACTTATTTCAGTGAAGATTTATCATATATTACCCTCATGTCCTGATGGACTTACCATGTACTTGCCTCTACTATATTTCATTTTGTTCTTCTTGTCACACTGTTCTGCACACATTGTTTTGTGCACTTTGTAAAACATTCAAAAACTCAATAAAATCTTTGTAAAACAAATACAATTATGCAGAGAGTAGTACTGATATCATCAACTCAGTGCTGTTCTTTGCATCACTAATGCCGCGTACACACGGTCGGACTTTCTAGAAAGCTAGGTCCGACGTACTTGCCGCCAGACTTCCGGCGGACTACCGCCGGACTTTCTGAACGGCCGGACTTGCCTACACACGGCCGGACTTTCCGGAATCCGGTCTTCCCGACGGACTTCCGCCGGACTTTCAGAACGAACGGACTTTCCCACACACGGACAAGTCCGTTCATTTTGAACGTGACTTTGGTACGACGGGACTAGAAAAGGAATTCAATCTCGCCGCTTTTTTTGGCGAGATTGAAACCTTGCGAGCCCCGTCGCAGGCCCTTAGGTCTGGTATGGATTTTAAAGGGGAACCCCTACGCCGAAAAACGGCGTGGGGTCCCCCTAAAATCCATACCAGACCCCGATCCGAGCACGCAGCCTGGCCGGTCAGGAAAGGGGGTGGGGACGAGCGAGCGCGCCCCCCCCCTCCTGAACCGTACCAGGCCGCATGCCCTCAACATGGGGGGTGGGTGCTTTGGGGAGGGGGGCGCCCTGCGCCCCCCCCCAAAGCACCTTGTCCCCATGTTGATGAGGACAAGGGCCTCTTCCCGACAACCCTGGCCGTTGGTTGTCGGGGTCTGCGGGCGGGGGCTTATCGGAATCTGGGAGCCCCTTTAATAAGGGGGCCCCCAGATCCCGGCCCCCCACCCTATGTAAATGAGTATGGGGTACATGGTACCCCTACCCATTTACCTAGGTAAAAAGTGTCAGTAATAAAACACAACACAGGTTTTTAAAATAATTTATTAAACAGCTCCGGGGGGGGTCTTCTTCCGTCTTCGGGGGTCCCTCCGGTTCATCTTCTCCCGGCGTCCGGTTGGTTCTTCTCCGCTCTCCGGCCTCTTCTCCCGGTGTCCCAGGTCTTCGGCCGGCCCCTCCGCTGTCTTCAGGTAGCTCGATTGCCAGCGGAGGTCCGGACTTCTGGGCTTCTTGGCTTCTTGTGTTCTCTTCTCTCCTCTTCCCCCAGATGTTAACACGACGCTCTCTCCGGCTGGACTGGTCTCTGAGGGCTGCGTTGTGACTTATATAGGCGGAGACCCCGCCCCCATATGATGTCACAGTCCCTGGGCATGCTGGGACTGTGACGTTTTAGGGGGCGTGGTCGACCACGCCCCCTAAAACGTCACAGTCCCAGCATGCCCAGGGACTGTGACATCATATGGGGGCGGGGTCTCCGCCTATATAAGTCACAACGCAGCCCTCAGAGACCAGTCCAGCCGGAGAGAGCGTCGTGTCAACATCTGGGGGAAGAGAAGAGAAGAGAACACAAGAAGCCAAGAAGCCCAGAAGTCCGGACCTCCGCTGGCAATCGAGCTACCTGAAGACAGCGGAGGGGCCGGCCGAAGACCTGGGACACCGGGAGAAGAGGCCGGAGAGCGGAGAAGAACCAACCGGACGCCGGGAGAAGATGAACCGGAGGGACCCCCGAAGACGGAAGAAGACCCCCCCCGGAGCTGTTTAATAAATTATTTTAAAAACCTGTGTTGTGTTTTATTACTGACACTTTTTACCTAGGTAAATGGGTAGGGGTACCATGTACCCCATACTCATTTACATAGGGTGGGGGGCCGGGATCTGGGGGCCCCCTTATTAAAGGGGCTCCCAGATTCCGATAAGCCCCGCCCGCAGACCCCGACAACCAACGGCCAGGGTTGTCGGGAAGAGGCCCTTGTCCTCATCAACATGGGGACAAGGTGCTTTGGGGGGGGGCGCAGGGCGCCCCCCTCCCCCAAAGCACCCACCCCCCATGTTGAGGGCATGCGGCCTGGTACGGTTCAGGAGGGGGGGGGCGCTCGCTCGTCCCCACCCCCTTTCCTGACCGGCCAGGCTGCGTGCTCGGATCGGGGTCTGGTATGGATTTTAGGGGGACCCCACGCCGTTTTTTCGGCGTAGGGGTTCCCCTTTATAATCCATACCAGACCTAAGGGCCTGGTATGCCCCGCGCTTGCCGCAATAGGAAGATTTGTTTTTCCTATTGCAGCGAGCGCGAGATGCAGTAACCTGCTCCTCCGTCGTATCTGGTCCTTCGGACTAGCATACAGACGAACGGGCTTTCCGTCAGGAACTGAGTCCGGCGGAGGTACGACGTAAAGATTTGAAGCAGGCTTCAAATCTAAAGTACGTCGGATTTCCGCAAAAATCCGACCGAAACGGTCCGTCGGAAGTCCGATGGAGACCACACACGGTCGGACTTTTCGCCGGACTTTGTCCGGCGGCGTCCGTCGGACTTTTGCAGGTGAAAAGTCCGACCGTGTGTACGCGGCATAAGAACCAGCACCCTTTGGGATGGGATCCAAAGAGGAAAGGGAATCTTGTGCATCAGTCTGAATTTATTTGAAAAGGTAGGAATATAAAAAGAGAAAAAAATACTGTCGGGAGGTTTCCAAGGAGTAAGGGCAGGGCAAATGGAAAGGCTTAACCACTTAACCACTTCAGCCCCAGAAGAATTTACCCCCTTCCTGACCAGAGCACTTTTTGCGATTCGGCACTGCAACGCTTTAACTGACAATTGCACGGTCGTGCGACGTTGCACGCAAACAAAATTGACGTCCTTTTTTTCCCACAAATAGAGCGTTCTTTTGGTGGTATTTGATCACCTCTGCGATTTTTATTTTTTGTGCTATTACCAAAATAAGAGCGACAATTTGAAAAAAAATCGCATTATTTTTTACATTTTACTATAATAAATATCCCCAAAAAATATATAAAAAAACATTTTTTTTCCCTCAGTTTAGGCCGATACCTATTCTTCTACACCCCCCATGTTGAGGGCATGCGGCCTGGTACGGTTCAGGAGGGGGGGGGCGCTCGCTCGTCCCCACCCCCTTTCCTGACCGGCCAGGCTGCGTGCTCGGATCGGGGTCTGGTATGGATTTTAGGGGGACCCCACGCCGTTTTTTCGGCGTAGGGGTTCCCCTTTATAATCCATACCAGACCTAAGGGCCTGGTATGCCCCGCGCTTGCCGCAATAGGAAGATTTGTTTTTCCTATTGCAGCGAGCGCGAGATGCAGTAACCTGCTCCTCCGTCGTATCTGGTCCTTCGGACTAGCATACAGACGAACGGGCTTTCCGTCAGGAACTGAGTCCGGCGGAGGTACGACGTAAAGATTTGAAGCAGGCTTCAAATCTAAAGTACGTCGGATTTCCGCAAAAATCCGACCGAAACGGTCCGTCGGAAGTCCGATGGAGACCACACACGGTCGGACTTTTCGCCGGACTTTGTCCGGCGGCGTCCGTCGGACTTTTGCAGGTGAAAAGTCCGACCGTGTGTACGCGGCATAAGAACCAGCACCCTTTGGGATGGGATCCAAAGAGGAAAGGGAATCTTGTGCATCAGTCTGAATTTATTTGAAAAGGTAGGAATATAAAAAGAGAAAAAAATACTGTCGGGAGGTTTCCAAGGAGTAAGGGCAGGGCAAATGGAAAGGCTTAACCACTTAACCACTTCAGCCCCAGAAGAATTTACCCCCTTCCTGACCAGAGCACTTTTTGCGATTCGGCACTGCAACGCTTTAACTGACAATTGCACGGTCGTGCGACGTTGCACGCAAACAAAATTGACGTCCTTTTTTTCCCACAAATAGAGCGTTCTTTTGGTGGTATTTGATCACCTCTGCGATTTTTATTTTTTGTGCTATTACCAAAATAAGAGCGACAATTTGAAAAAAAATCGCATTATTTTTTACATTTTACTATAATAAATATCCCCAAAAAATATATAAAAAAACATTTTTTTTCCCTCAGTTTAGGCCGATACCTATTCTTCTACATATTTTTGATAAAAAAAATCGCAATAAGCGTTTATTGATTGGTTTGCGCAAAAGTTATAGCATTTATAAAATAGGGGATAGTTTTATGGCATTTTTATTAACAATTTTTTTTTTACTAGTAATGGCGGCGATCAGTGATTTTTATTGTGACTGCGACGTTATGGCGGACATGTCGGACATTTTTGACACATTTTTGGGACCATTGGCATTTATACAGCAATCAGTGCTATAAAAATGCATTGATTCCTGTATAAATGACACTGGCAGCGAAGGGATTAACCACTAGGGAGCGGGGAGGGGTTAAGTCAGTACTAGGGAGTGATTTCTAACTGTAGGGGGGAGGGGCTGTATGTGTCACTACTCTGATCACTGCTCCCGATGACAGGGAGCAGAGATCAGTGACACTTGTCACTAGGCAGAACGGGGAGATGCTGTTTACATTGGCATCTCCCCATTCGTCCTCTCCGTGAGGCGATTGCGGGTATCCCCGCGGCGATCAAGTCCGCAGGACCCGCGACCCGACTCACGGAGCTCCCGGCCGAGGCGCGCACGCAATGGCACGGCGGGAAATTCAAATGGACGTACCTGTAAGTCCATTTGCCCAGCCGTGCCATTCGGCCGACGTACATCGGCGTGCGCCGGTCGGGAGGGGGTTAAGGACAGATCCTCTGTTTGAGATTTGCCGTTTAAACGTTAAAATCATTTTTTTTTTTGCTAGAAAATGACTTAGAACCCCCAAACTTTATATTTTTTTTTTCAGACACCCTAGACAATAAAATGGCGGTCATTGTAATACTTTATGTCACACTGTATTTGCGCAGTGGTCTTACAAGCGCAATTTTTTGGGAAAAATACACTTTTCTGAATTAAATAAGACAACAGTAAAGTTAGCCCAATTTTTTTCTATATTGTGAAAGATATACATAACAGCAAAGGGGGTCCCCTAGTGGTGGACTTTTCAGGCACATGTAGCAATCATAAAAGCAATCATATACTTGGTACAAAGATAATTTTCTTGAATTAACATAATAAAATATAACAACTGTAACATCTATTGTTTAGGAATATAAATCCATCAGTATTACAATCGTGTATATACAGAGTTTTGAAGCAGTACTTTTTCAACAGCTACTTGATCCGATTCACTCTCATGTCATCTATCAATATATACACCTATGAACATCAACTTTTGAGCCACCTTCAGGATTTGCCTCTCGGACTCAGTGGAGCCTCAAGCATTTAGTTTACGCCCACATTTCCTGGGCTTTTCTTTTCTTTTTGAAGAGAACAACATATATATACTCTTGGTGGAGTACAAAAACCCACTTCTACCTGTTTACATCATCTCCAACACATAGAGGTTTGTTCAATTTGGAATCAAGAGCATACTCGGCAGACAGACTTTGTCACTGTCGCTGTTTTTAATCACAAATTTTATGGAATGTCAAGTCAGCCAATACAGTGTTTAATAACTATTTAAAGCATACACTACCCCTGAGGAAGGAGTTTAATTGACTCCGAAACGCGTCGGTTGAAAAAGTACTGCTTCAAAACTTGTACCAAGTTTACCTCTTTTATGATTGCTACATGTGCCTGAAAAGTCCACCACTAGGGGACCCCCTTTGCTGTTATGTATAAATAATTTTGGATGCGGCACAAATTCACAGTCAGATGCTGATCTACAATATACATTATTGTAAAAGACAATGTTACGCCGAGTAAATTGATACCCAACATGTCATGCTTCAAAATTGCGCCCACTCATGGAATGGCGACAAACTTTGGCACTTAAAAATCTTCATTGGTGACGTTTAAAAATTTCTACAGGTTACCAGTTTTGAGTTAAAGAGGAGTTCTAGAATTATTGCTCTCACTCTAATGATCGCAGCGATACTTCACGTGTTGTTTGAACACCATTTTCATATGCGGGCGTGACTTACGTATGCGTTCGCTTCTGTGCGCGAGCTCGGCGGGACGTGGCCCTTTAATTATTTTTAATTTTTTTCTTATTTATTTTACTTTTTATTTTTTTATTTTTACACTGTCCTTTTGATAAAAAATGCTGGGGTCACTTTTATTCCTATTACAAGGAATGTAAACATCCCTTGTAATAGAAAAAAAGCATGACAGGATCTCTTAAATATGAGATCTGGGATCAAAAAGATTTCAGATCTCACATTTACACTTAAATGCAATAAATAAATAAATAAATAAATAAATAAATAAATGTCTTTTTTTTGTAGCGGCATCCCGACCTCCAAAGGCCTAATGGTGTCCTCCAGAGTCAGGGAGAGCGGACATCCATTCTCACAGTGTGGATCACTAGGCATAGTGGGTGCATAGTAGTGTAGATTAACAGCTTGCCGCCTGCCGGCTGTCATATGACTGCCAGGCGGCGCGGCTCTCGCTCTGGGAGGGCGTCATATGACACCCTCGCCTTCCCTGCCCACCAGGGGGCATTCGTGTGCTCCAGCCGTGTCACTGGGCACCCGATGCGCGTGCCCGGTGGCCGCGATGTCCGCCGGGCACCCGCGATTGCCCGGTAACACGGCAGGACCAAGGATCTGTGTGTGTAAACACACAGATCCACATCCTGTCAGAGAGGAGAGGAGACCGATGTGTGTTCTCAGTATAGAGCAACACCGATCGGTCTCCTCCCCTTGTGAGTCCCCTCCCCTTTTAGTTAGAAACACTCCCTAGCAACATGATTAACCCCTTGATTACCCCCTAGTGTTAACCCCTTCCCTGCCAGTCACATTTATACAGTAATCAATGCATTTTTATAGCACGGATCGCTGTATAAATGTGAATGGTCCCAAAAATGTGTCAAAAGTGTCCGATATGTCTGCCACAATATCGCAGTCACGATAAAAATCGCAGAGCGCCGCCATTACTAGTATAAAAAAAAAAATAATAAAAATGCTATAAATCTATCCCCTATTTTGTAGACACTATAACTTTTGCGCAAACCAATCAATATATGCTTATTGCGATTTTTTTACCAAAAATATGTAGAAAAATACATATCGGCCTAAACTGAGGAAAAAATGTGTTTAAAAAAAAATATGGATATTTATTATAGCAAAAAGTAAAAAATATTGTGTTTTTTTCAAAATTGTCACTCTTCTTTTGTTTATAGCGCAAAAAATAAAAACCGCAGAGGTGATCAAATACCACTAAAAGAAAGCTCTATTTGTGGGGAAAAAATAATAAAAATTTCATTTGGGTAGTGTTGCATGGCCGCGCAATTGTCATTCAAAGTGTGACAGTGCTGAAAGCTGAAAAATGGCCTGGGCAGGAAGGGGGTGAAAGTGCACTGTATTGAGATGGTTAAGTTGGGCGCCAGACACTTTGATGATGCAGAACAAAAGAGATTTATTTTCTCTTAAAGAACTGGGGGGAGAGGTTAGGGCCAGGGCACCCTTTGAGTAGGTGCAAATGCACGTAGCAGACTCAGAGACTCACAAAAAGATAACTGGTATATGGGTGGTATAGCTCCAGGTGCCTTAAAGCTGAATTGGACCTGGAGAGCTGTTCCCATTAGCAACTGAACTGGTATTTTGGCTTCAACACAGATCTGTACACATACCAGCTTGGTATCCCCGTTGTGTAGGATCTGGCCTCCATTCCACAGCCACTTCCTGAACTTAAACTCACAGTCTCTCTTGAAGACTCCTCGGACTCCCACTGCCACTGGGTCCCTTGAATTTCACACAGCCAACTACTGTATCTTCCGAGTACTACCCACGCTGACCTGCTGGGTCCCTTACTCGACTCTTCAGCCCAACTTCTGAACTCTCTTGCAAGTGTCACCCCTGCTATCCCGCTGGGTCCCTGGCTTGACTTCTGCTGAGGCATTCCCAACTTCTTTACCATCCCCGGTTAGTGAAAGAGGCTGCTCTGGTACTCTCTCTCAGACTTTGAACTTTGGCCTTTGACAATAGGAGCGTTGTCCCTCGAAGGTGACAGTTTCCCCTTTACCTCTGACCTTGGTTCAAGCTTTGCCACTGCCAAAAGGAATGGTTTTCCTCCGTTAGCAACTCTGTCCCTTTACCCCTGACAAAGAGGGGTTCTCCAGCTGGCAGAACCCTTGCAACTTGGTCAGGCTTCTGACATTGCAGGGAGGGGAGGATATATGCATACAGGATAAAACAGCCTTTTTACACAATGCAGAGGATTAACCCCTTGAGTTCCACAGTGAGTATAACAAGCATGCAATGCTGCATATACAGACTGATTATACTGTTGTGGGTTTAGTAACACTTTAAGACCATTGGGTGGAAGTCACGTTTGACGTCGCTTCCGTCATACAAAGTTATGGAGCCGAGTGGGGGCCATCTTTCCCTCACTCAGCTCCATGCTATTGAGGGGACAGCATCGGATCGTCTCTGCCGCTACCGGCGGCTCCAGTAAGTGGTGGAGTTGACCAGAGCACGGTGGGGGGGCGCTGATAAAAATGATCTTGCGCCGAATTTGCTGCAAAGGCCCCTTTTATCGTAAAGAGATCCGCTCACTGTTGCAGAAAATACCAGGGTTATGGCATCTATCTGCTGCCATAATCCCCAGTATTCTATGTCAAAAGTACCAACGTATAGCTACGGCAGTTTGTGGTAAGTGGTTAAATTAGAACTAGAAGGAAAACTTTATTTTTTTTTATTTTGTATAGAGTAAGGGAGCATTATAACCCCTGGAAGGTTTATTTTTGCCATCTGTGTCCCATTGGGCAGATTTACCTTCACGTCCGTTACATAGCCAAAAAAGGAAGTGAAAGAAAATCCCTCTTAACTGAGGGAATCCTTGGTTGTAACCAGGGTCACCAGAACTAGCGTGCCCGTGGGAAAATACCCCCTCTATTCCTATGATGGGGCCAACCCAAAATTTGTGATTTTCTTTTACTTTCACTGATAATCGTAAACAGGACAAATAGAAAGGACGAATCTCCCTAACAAGGGCACAAGATGAGATAGCAAGATAACAAGATAGCAATAAAAATATGAAAGGTGTTCAAATCCCTCTCCACTATCCAAAAGTAAACAAAAAAAATTTGCCTTGAATCAGTCAGTAATAATCTGAAATGTCACCCTTCAATTTATGTAATACTGCAGCATTTTTGTAAGGACTAGTTATTTGTACTATTAACCTATTTAAATTACATTTGAGCTGACACTGGTTCTGGGAAAATAATGGAAGAAGGCACCCTGTGTCACTTCCTTGCAACAGAGCTATTCTGACAGTCACAAGCCTTGATGAGTGTGGCTAAACAGGTTCAACACTGAGAATACACTTCCTCTTCTATGTGCATGGTGGCACAGCACTGAAACATATAAAAGGAAGTGTCTGGCACTGGATGGATCTCCAGGTATTTTAAATGGAAAACAACAAATGGCAGTTCACCTGAGAGTGAAAGATTGCAACTAAATATCACAGTAAACAGCTATCCCAGGGAAGTAAAGCTTCACTAGTAAACCAGTGACAGAGTGAAGATTCAGAATACTACAAAGGCCCATCCCTGACTTGTTATATTTATTGGTTTGTCTTTGTGGAAGGACTCAAACATATTGACAAGTGTCAATTTTAGAGGACAGAGGGGGAAACTTTAAGAAATGCCACTGGCAATTGTGCTTATTCAGTAAGGGGTAGGTCTTTTAGCCAGCTATACTATATGTGACAGCTGCCTTCATTGTGATAGTGGTTTATCCAAGTTGTATCTTCCAAAGCTACCACTTAAATCTCATCAAAAGTCTGTCTTAGCACCTCAGGCTTCTAAGCAGCAACTCTAAACACATCTACCCTATGATTTTACTTAAATTTCCACATGGCAGTGGACATTTCAGTTCTAACAAATCCTCGTTCTCACTGTCATCATTAAGTTGGGTGATTGTCTACATATAAGAGGTGCTTGTGTGGTTTAGCCCCGTTTCTCTTATGGTACTAGAGCATAGAAGTCCTATTCAATCATTGGAGGCATCCAAAAATCAGGATACTGTGCTCTACACTGAGACACTTTTAATTTTGCAGCATAAAGTAAAGCATGTACAGTATATCCCTTGTATTCAGCGGCGCTATCAAAGCATCTCTGCTATGGGAAGTGAAGTGAGTGCTGGTTGGGGTATGTAAGCTGGGCCAGAAGCAAGGTGTACAGCAGCTATAAAACATTGGCTACACTGAAAAAGGACAGCATGCCTCTCAGATCAGATGCTCGATGTGTCACAATAGGATGGACTGCTGGAAAGGAGGTATAAGACCAATGGCTGAAATGGGTCCATGCCTTCTGAGTATGCACTAGAGTCTTAGACAACCTGTTCAGAAATGCTCCTGAGTGGTAACAGATGTAGCCTTTGGCATCTCTGGTGCAGCTCGGAAACTCCTGGTTATGTTTCATAAGACGTAATTTATGTGTTAAAATTAATTTGTAAAAGATTTCCCCTTTCGCTTCACATAAGGCTCTCCCTGTTGACATGGAAATCTGGGACCTTATACAAGCTGTGTTTGGAAGCAAGGGGAACAGTCCCCACTGGCACATCATCCGGTGTTTCTTCCTCTGGTTCTTCTACTGTGCTGTCCTGTGATGTTCTTCCTGGTTCTTTTTCTGCTTCTCACTGCCTTTTGGCTTCACCTACTAGCATCTTTCTTTCTAGATCTACCCGCTATGCCCACATACAAGTACCAGAGACTATTATCAACCTGGAGAAGCCTGACTTAGCACACCCATGTGTCCTAATTTGCCAGGCTCTCTATGTTCCAAGCTCAGATTGCCTGACTCAGAGACTGTTATACAACATATAACAGGTAAGACTCAGTTTCTTGCATGGAACTAGGTTGTTTAGCTTGCTTGAATTCTGCCAGTTCTTACTGCGATTCCTAAGGTTTACTTCCTGCCACGCTTCTACCCCAGGCAATTCTTGACTATGACCCAACCTTTGGCATCTGCTGGTTGACTCTTGCCAGTTAGGCCGGCCATACACGGTTCGAATTTTGTCCGGTTCAGTAGGAACCTGCCGACATTCAAACTATTAAAGGGCAGGCTGAATGTACAAGTTGATTTGCTTGTGATTAATCGCAAGTGGCTACTATAGCTGCTAGCGCTAATCATTGACTTCTCCTGGCGGGGACTTTCTCCCGCCCACTCCTGCCTCCCCCATTGGGAGAAGACAATTGCTCGGCAGGAGGGATTCCCCTGTCAGGACTGTCGGTGTTGATGGGGGAATTGTGTGAATTTCTTTCCTGCAACTACTCTTTGTCAATTAATTTTCAATAAATTTCCCAGAACCTCTGTCAACTCACAACTAGAGCTTAACAAACAGCAGGAGCTTTGCTGATTGCACTGCTCTAGCTGTGATATGGCAGGGAGTCATTATGGGGAAGTGGGGGATTGGCGGCTTGCCTGAACCCTCTGTTTATCAAAGCGGTATAACATAAAATTTCAACTCGGCTTCAGCATTTACTTAACATGAAAACATATATCTGACCCAAGGTCCATCATATGTTAAGGCTACATGTACTGGATAGACTACTGTAGTTAACCCAATGAGTTTTTAATTTCAATAAGTTTTTATTGTTTTTCCATAAACAAGTAAGAAGTACAAGACATATTGGGGATTATTTACGAAAGGCAAATCCACTTTGCACTACAAGTGCAAAGTGCACTTGAAATTACACTGAAAGTGCACTTGGAAGTGCAGTCGCTGTAAATCTGAGGGGAAGATTTGAAATGAGGGGAAGCTCTGCTGATTTTATCATCCAATCATGTGCAAGCTAAAATGCAGTTTTTTTTTTCCTTGTATGTCCCCCTCGGATCTATAGTGACTGCACTTCCAAGTGCACTTTCAGTGTAATTTCAAGTGCAGTTTGCACTTGTAGTTTGCACTTGTAGTGCAAAGTGGATTTGCCTTTCGTAAATAACCCCCATTGTGTTTATAGTGGTTGGTCCCGACCACTATTGTTGCATAACAGACATGGTTCATTATATGAAGAGGATAACAATTATTTATATTACTTATCTCTGTTCCACGTACAGTAGGGTACAGTTGAAGATGACGCACTAGTTGACACAAATTCCAGTTATGATCTAGTGATCCATATCATGCTGTTGGTTAAAATCAATATACTTCTTCAACATAAGATAAATGAACAGTGTACAGTAAGAGAAATGAAATGTCAGGTAAGCGACCAGAGTAAAAGAAAACAATATTAATCCTTTAGTTACAGTCCAATATCACAAGCTATCCATGCACGCATTCATGTTAGGAGCTGATGGCCCCATATGCTGTGGATACCACTTCTTCCAGGAGCACCTAAGTTCAGTAATCTTCAAATGATTACCTGTACTATATGCAAATTGTATATCATATGCACTGTGTGTTTATTATTTGCAGGGTTTCTGCCAAGTTAACAGGTATGCTATCCTTCCAATGTCTGACTATATTAAGTCGGGCTGCTAAGAGTATATGAGATACTATTGTCCTCATATTGGTTGGTGTTAAGTCTATACCTAGTGATAGAAGTGCCATACCCAGGGAAGGTATAACTTGTATGCCTATAACCTCCTCAATTATAGTGAAGATGCGAGCCCAGTATTTTTCAATATGTGGACAGGACCACAGTATATGCGGTAGTGTCCCAGGCCCCCCGCAGTTCCTCCAGCAGTCCAAGGATGATCCAGGAGCGAATTTTGATATGCGATATGGGGTAAGGTACCATCGCAACATCATTTTTTGATACAGTTCCCACAGGTTGGCAGTTCTGGTAGATGCATATGTTCTACTAAGGGCTTTCTTAGATTGGTCCTCAGTGTATTCTTTCCCAAAGTCCCTTTCCCAGGCTTGTATATTGGATGTTTTACTGAATACCTGTTTGTTTTGTAGACAATTACTGTATATAGTAGTGATGTGCCTTTGGTTCTTGTGTTAGTGGATGTGTAGTATAAGGCTACTTGCCAGGGTAGGTAGGTGATTAGCTTGTTGTCATGTTTCAGTAAGTGGGAGATTTGGATATATTTATAGCACTCCGGTGGGGGAATAGAATATTCAAGTTGTAGCACTCTAAATGTTTTAAGCACTGGGCCTACAAACAAGTCCTCCAACATAAGAAGTTTGGTGGTGCATCAGTTATTCAGGCATATATCAGATAACCCAAAGAGTTTTTAATGGTGCTGAACATATCTCAAACAGACATAGTGCCCATGAGTATTTGAAGCCTTTGATGGTAAGAAATTCTTCTTTTCCACCTATAAATTCTCCCTTTATTTTGTTGATCTTTTTAAACTATTTTAAGTTTCATCGTGTTCTTTTCAGGATGTCCAGAACTAATTTTCTCACCAAAAATGAGGTGTAACCAGGGATTTGATGAGAGCTAAAATCACATTATTTTCGATTGCCTCAATGCCTTCTTTCTTTTCAGCTCAAAAATATGTTACTGGCAAACAGACACTGAATAATACTAGTGAACTTACTTTCAGCTCATACTTTGGTCTTAAAAACACGCCACTTAAAGCTCAATTTCATATCCCAATATCATCACCCTCTTCCAGTCCTTCACCCCTCTTTGGTCTAGTTGTCTGACATCACGGGTCTTTTTTTTCCACTTCTCCCTTCTCCATGGGCTCTATTTGACTTGCTGGATCTTCTAATGCACACTGTGAAAAGCTCAAAGTGTGCAGTGAAATCAGAGTAAGCTATTTCAGTACAGGAGAGGAGCCTGTACAACTGTGCAAGACTAAAGGTAAGACTAGATTTAAGCTCAAAGGATTCACTGAATTAAAGTGCTGGGGAAATTTCCAAATTCCCCTTCCTTTAATGTCTTAGACACAACAGGAGATTAGTTGAATTCTCCCAAAGTTGGAAAATTTCCCTTTCACCTCTTGTTCGGGGGACAACTCTAAAGCCCCGTACACACGATCGGAATTTCGGCCAGCAAAAGACAGATGAGAGCTTTTGGTCGGAAAATGCGACCGTGTATATGCTCCATCGGACTTTTGCTGGCCGAATTTCCACCAGCAAAAGTTTGAGAGCATGTTCTCAACTTTTCAGACGGAAAAAGTTTCTATTGGAAATTCCGTTTGTCTGTATGCAATTCCGACGCGCAAAAAACCATGCATGCTCAGAATCAAGTACGAGACAGAGCCGCTTGGTCTGGTAAAACGACCGTGCGTAATGGAGATGGCACATTCGTCACACAGATAATTTTTAAATCTTTCAATGCAGCGCATTCTCTTCTTCTTTATAATGCTAGAAGAATGAAGTTGTTTTGCTGCTCATATTCACGCAGAGTTCTCACAAACTTATTTCTTTATTATTTCTCATGATCTCATGAATAATATTTTTGTTTTTTAAAGCTAGATCCCCAGAATAATGTTTATATTTTTTTTATAGTCATTTTTTTTTTAAATCAAGATCTCCTGTTGTTTTTTTTTTTTTTTGTTAATTATTTTAGAGTGATCTGCATATTTTTTTTTTGTATGTCATGTTTCCACAACACCATTATTATCTTATATTTGTAAACCTCAAGGAGGTTGCTTGTTGTCCCTTGTTAATTAGACATTGTATTTTTGAAATGTACCTGCCTACTCACAAACAAACTGTCCTATTTGAAGAAAAACACATAGGCAAGTATTTTCATAACAAAAAATCACTTTCTTCTCTTCGCTGCAACCTTCCCTCCACGCTGTCCTGCAGAGTTCCCTGCAGGCTGTGGCTCTGGAGGTGGACTTGTGGCAGGAGGAGAAGGAGGAGGATGGGCAAGCATACATAAGTGGACGTCATCCGTCATTTGGCCACTCAACCCCTTGTGGATGGTCTCAAAAATTAATCTTTCACATTTGCGGCGTGGGCCCTCCTCCATTTGCTGCAAATTTGAGGCTATATACATACCATAGGCCTCTAGAGCGTCGAGGGGGGCTTTCAGGGCGTCATTAGCCTCCACGTTCCTTCCCTTCCTGGGCCTTTTGTGTGGAAGGCAGAGGGGAGGGACCTGGGATTGGATGAGGCAGGGCCCGGCCACCTTCTGGCGGACACTTCCTCCCCGCCTCCTCCTGTGTACCACATTCCCCCCGCCTCCTCCTGTGTACCACATTTCAGAGCCTCATCCTGTGTATGAAAAAGGGACACAGTTTTAGTTTTTGGTTCATCAATCACACACAATTTTCAGCTCATGACTGTTGCAAATTGAATGTTAATAAATAGAAAAGACTCTCATTCATTCTTGTCCCAATCATTTTTGGCCCCTACTGTCCATTGATATGTAAAACACTTTTTGTTAAATCATTCATTTGTTAGCAATAATAACATCTAGTCAACAACAATCATTTTCCCACAAAAAAAAAAAAAAAAAAAACTATACCTGGCTCCATCTGGGCTCCTTAATTTCTTCCAGGATGGAAGGCCCAGGTTGGTCCTCGGAAGCCTCAGCTGGGGTAGATGAAAGGGTTGAGTGAAGGCTGGATGGAAGGGGGCCGGAAGAGTGGAAAGTGATTTCCTGGCTTCCATCTGGTCATCCAGAAAACGCATTTTGTTGTAGTACCACAGACTGGGTACATACACGTCATCTGCTGCTGCTCCTGATCTCAGGGACTTCTGGACCTTCTGAAGCTCTTTCTCAAGCTACCAATTTTATTTTCAACAAACGTGATGTCTGAATCGGGGACCTGCATTTTCACAAATTCCAGCAGTTTCTCCAGCGATGCCTTTCTTGCTGGTTTGTTTCTATATAAGGGGTTTTTCACCTCCCATAAATTCCTCATATCTCTGTATCCATCTATAAATTGTCCCATAAAAATCAGGATGTTTAAATTGTTTTAATTTTTCTGAAAGACCAAACACAAGACAAAAACACTAAATATCAGGCTAAACTCTCCTAATCTTATCCCAATATAGGCCTCAATCTAGAATCAGTATAGCCCACTCATGTGCCAAGTTAAAATGTTTTACCTTCACTATTACATTCGTCGCTTCCGTTCCTCCACGCACAGAACGTAGGTACGGCACACGCATCTTAGCTTTATAGACACTGCACATGCGTGAAACTACACCCGCGCCGGCCGCCCCTGACGTTCTTTCTAGAATATTCCCCGCCCCGTCTCTTTCGGCGCAGTGCGAGACGACATGGCGGAGACACAGCAGGTGCTTAATAGCAGTTACGAGGAGGAAAGCCCGGAGCCAGAAACATTACGATTCAGGAGGAGATTGAAGGCCTCAAATATGTCCTTTGTAGAGATGGTGGAGATGGTGGACATATTGAAGAGGGCCGACTATGATGGTGATTTTGGACCTTGCCCAAACCCAAATATGAGAAAGGCCAAGATCATGACTAAAGTTGTGAAGAGTTTGCGCCGGAATTTTGGGGTACGACGATCCAAGGAGCAATTGAGGAAACGCTGGTCAGACCTAAAATTAAGGGATAGAAGGATCAAGAAAGTTCTTCGAAAAAGTAAGTAGTTGTCGTGTCTTCCTATTCTTATTATTACTTGCATGCTGCTCCATGTGCTTTTCTTTACTGTTGGGCATTTTAAAATGGCTACTTTAATGTTCGTGGGCACAGTAATTGGTCGTAGTAAACATTGTTCGTTTGCCAACTATATACAATGTTCTTGCTAGATACAGGGTTAACTACATTTGGTCTTAATAATTTGTATTAAAAGAAGTTTAGGACATTGTTGTCCAGATGTGTTTGCAACTAGAATGAAATGCAAACTTCATTCAGTGTAATGTAAGGAGAGGACACTCAGCAGCTGTTTAGACATCTGGACTCAGGAGCACTAGTGTGGGACACAATAAAAAACTTTTTAGGGTGTCCCACACAGGTATACCAGTGTATACTTAGGGTGTCTCCATGTGTGAAACTTGTCCAAAAAAGGTAAGTATTGCAGCTTTGTTAAGGGAATAAATAATGTCTTCAACTTGGAACTCTGACGAAACAGACAATTGTTTCATAATCCTATTTCTGGCCTCAAATATCTGTGTGCTAAGTATAGCTTTTGTTTCATTCTCATAGGGGAGCTAAGACTCTGGAAATATGAGGACACCAGGGACCCCCCCACCTCCTTTAGAAGGGGTGGGGTTTAGAACAGAGGTCGCAACCTGAGGATGTGGAGGAAGGAGAGGTGGTTGAAATTAGTGAGTGCCTGACACCCCAGATTCAGGTAATAGATGTATGCCTGCATATTTATAATACATGGTGTGTGTTTTTATTTTTTAGGTGATGTTCAGGTTGTGGAAGAAGAATCACATCATTTCACCAGTGACAGTGACGTGCTAGGAAGAATCTAAATACCCCAAAAATGCCACCATTTGTTTTTGTTTTTTTAAGCACAAATTTTTGTCAATTTTTAAAAGCTAAATTTGGAAGATGCACATAGTGTGTCAACATGTGTGTGCAACCCCTTCCTTGAAACTCAAGTAGGTGAGAAAAAGGGGTTGCACCCCCAAAACACGTCCATTTATCCCCCATGATGGGAGATAGCACATGTTGACATTAGGTATGGGATCAGGAGGAAAATCCCCAGTTTGACATCCAATTTGTGTGCATCTTCTAAATTTGGCTTTTACAGGAGTGACATCACCCCATCTGATGAAGGCAAGATCAACACATTTTGGACACTATAATGTCTGATATTGCCTTCAGTGTTTCAATGTTGAACTTTGTAAGTTCCAGAGTTGTGTATGTTATGTTTTGAAACATGCCTGTTTATGTGCCCTCAAAAATCAAAAAAAAATTAAAACAAGAATTGGTGTTTTTACCAATAATACGTTTTACAATGCACATGTACATGTGCACAGAAGAAAAGATTTTATACTCAACAATGTGTGGCTTCTTCTTTCAATGATCAATATCAGTTTTTGTATTAAGTTGGTGTTTACAGTGACAATGGGTGTTATTTAATAATGCAAAAACCACTTGGCACTACAAGTACACTAGGAGAACCTAGGAGACAGCAAAAATAAACCCAACCAGTAAATGAAAATCAAGATTGTATCTGATAAAAAAAGAAAATGTATTCCAAATTTGGTGGCAAAGCAATGGCCCCCCTACTCGTAAAATATTGGACATAATTTTCTCTCACTTCACGGGCACTTTGGGGGGGGGGGGGCAAGTCAGGACGGCCAGCTTCCAGGGCCGTTATTTGAACTTCTGAAAGTCCGGCCTCAGGTCCAACAGAGGCAACATAACTAGCATTATGTTTTTTAAGAAAATTTTGCAGGATGCAGCAACTCAAAATTATATGGTTCATTTTGTATTCCGCCATATTTATGGCTGTTTGAAACCGGCTGGCCAGGATCCCAAACGCATTCTCCATGACTCTTCTGACTCTGGCCAGCCGGTAATTAAAAATCCTCTTCTCCGGGGTGAGGGTCCTCTGGGGGAATGGCCTCATCACATGGTCACCCAGACTGAATGCCTCATCTGCGACAAACACAAATGGCAGTCCTTCCACATTCTCCTGCGGAGGTGCCAATCCCAAGCCACCACTCTTAAGACGTCGGTAGAACTCGGTCCGGGCAAATACTCCACCATCCGACATCCGGCCATTCCTCCCCACGTTCACATATAAAAACTCATATGTCACCGACACCATCGCCATCAACACAATACTATTAAACCCCTTGTAATTATAATAGTATGACCCCGAATGGGGTGGTGGGACAATGTGGACGTGCTTCCCATCAATTGCCCCTCCGCAGTTGGGAAAGTCCCACTGGTTGGCAAAGTGGGAGGCCATAGTCTTTCATTCCTGTGGCGTTGAAGGAAACTGTGGAGTCAAGCAAGAAAATAAAATTTGTAATTTTGCACATAACATTGCAAGCAGATTAGACCCAAACATTCTTGGCCAACATCAGTATAACATTTATTTGAAGGAGTATTTAAAGGCAAAAGTATAAGATCCACTTATCAGATTTCTCACCCCCCCTGATGGCCCATTGTAAAAATTTTAGGGGGGGGGGGGTATGTTTTGGACAGGTAACCCTCTCCACTTCATTGAGAGCTGATTGCATACTGTACATAATGTGTGTTACTTTGGCCAGCCCACTGGACAGGTAAGAAGTGTCATAATCCAAAAATAAAAATACATACTGTATAAATTGAAGCACATTTTTACATTATTACAATTATTCAAGATAATAATATGAGAAAAAAACTTTAAATAGTACCATTTGAAAGTATTCAGGCGGGCCCTTGCACTACATGCTTTGGTGAATTCATCCATAAATATGAACACAAAAGAGGTAGGTATAGTGTGTATGGGGTTGGCAATGTCAGCAGATAGAGGATTGTTATGGGTTGACTTAGCGGTTGGGGGGAGGGAGGGTTACAAATGATTTTGGGCCCAAAAAAAAGCCTCTGGCACTCTGCATGAATTTAAGGACACAAATAACATTTGTACACATTTTAGGGGGTGTTTAGGGTAAAGCAGTACTATGGAGCTGACAAAATACATTGTTAAGTAACTAGGCTAGGTGTGTATGGGCCCAGTATAGCATGGGGAGGTTAGTGAAGGCAAGTATGCATGAAGGACAAAAAGGAGCATTAAAAGCTTCCAGCATGCATGAGAACAAAGGGGACATTCACAGCATATTACAATCATGGTAATTAGGGAATGATGAAAGAAATACAATACATTAGCAAACATTAAATACATATAATGTGATGTTAAAGGAGAAAACTAACCCTAATATAGTCCTTCTGCAGGACCTGAATGATGGCAGAACAGGTGTCTGGGATAATGATCCCCAGAGCCTGGGGGGAGATGCCTGTCGAGAACTTGAGGTCCTGCAGACTTCTCCCCGTTGCCCAGTACCGAAAGGTGGCGACGAGCCTCTGCTACAGAGTGATGGCTTGCCGCATGCAGGTATCCTGCCTGCTAATATAAGGGGACAGCAAAGCCAACAGACGGTTAAAAATGGGGTCCGTCATCCTAAGAAAATTCCTGAAATCATCAGGTTTATTCTTACAGATCTCCCGCAGCAAAGGCATGTGAGAGAATTGGTCACGCTGGAGCAACCAATTCTTGGTCCATGAACTCCTCCCCACCCTGTTCTTGGACTGGGCTTGGGTCAAAGCTAGAAGCCCAACACCAAGCCCCCGCATAGCACGAACTCTATGACAAGCACGTACCCGCAACATGGCTTCAAAACGGTTGGCTGGTCAGAACGAACTGACAGAAAGCACTGAAGAACAGTAAGGCCTGTGAAGAGCGAGCTGAAAATCAGTAACGAGCGGACAAGAACGCACTGAAAAACAGATACGAACTGTCTACACGCACTAAAAAGCAGATACAAACCCACAAGCACAAACTGAACAGCAGTGAAACGATCTGAAAAAGCATGAGTCTGAAAAGCGCGAATCGTCTCTCACCAAACTTCTACTAACACGAGATAAACACGAGATTAGCAGGAGCCCAAAAGCTGGTGACAATATTCATCAGTACAGAGTGGTGACTCTCTGGCATCACTTTGGGGGTAATTTACTAAAGGCAAATCCACAGTACACTTGTAAGTGCAGTCACAGTAGATCACTGTGGATCTGAGGGGAAGTTCTGAAATGAGGGGAAGCTCTGCTTATTTTATCATATAATCATGTGGCAAGCAAAAATGCTGTTTTTTAGTTTCCTTGCATGTTCCCCTCAGATCTACAGCAACTGCACTTCCAAGTGCACCTTCAGTGCACTTGTAGTGCAAAGTGGATTTGCCTTTAGTAAATAAACCCCTTTGAGTCACTAATCCACAACAAGTACACTGCCTTTTATTCCAGATCTTTTACTCCCAAAGTAATAAGAATGGTTGATCAGTATGGTGGCCAGGTAGGTAGCATTTTCAGAAGAGGATCATTTCAGGTGCAATTCAGGTACAAATTTTTGCCTGAATTCATACCTGAACTGGACCCAAAAACACACAGAACCCTTTGGTAAACCTTACCGAGGCCGCCCTGAACATGTGTGAACCAGCTCCATTAAGAGCTGGTCACAATCACGTTATGCAAATTGGATGTGTTGAAACCTGCATCCAATCCACACATATGTGAACCTGGCCTTAGTAAACCTGGTTTAGAGATACATACAGTAGATATAAAAAGTATACACGCAGGGGCGCATGCGCGGCAGCGTCCAATATGGCCGCTTAGACCGGGAGCTCCGCGCCACTCCAGCCTAACATCCCACACCGCGGCCGTCTGAGCCCTCGTTCCGGCTCGGCAACAACACTAGCCGACCGGGGACACCCCCTACTACCGCCCGATGTCCTCAGCCACTGCCAGAAGAAATTTGGCCCGTGAATTAGAATCAGCAGCGGCGCGGCCCGGCCAATCCAAGATGGCGGCCGCTACCTCACGTGGCACAACACACACTGAGGAATCCATTGCGGACCAGGATCATGCCGATCCCCCTGCCTCACATCCACTGACAGACACAGTGAGTACTCCACCACAAGCGGCCCCCTCACCTGCATCCACTGAATCCCTATTGAGGAGAACACTGGGAGGATTAACCCACACACCACTGCAGCAGATGCCACTCAGCCCAGACCCCTGGGATCAGGAAACATGGGACCCCTCTCTCACACCCACAGACTTCCCCTACATGATGACAGCATTCTCTAAAATGCTGACCAGAGGCCTATCCCATAATGCAGCACAGATCACAGCCTCCATCCATGCTGATCTGCAGCAAATAGGCTCAAGAATAGAGGTGATTGAACAGAAATCTGACCAAGCAGCCCTGAGAATCAATCAGAATACTGCCAGAATCCAGGAGCTCCAAGACCAACTAGAGGTGGCGACTTCTAAAGTTGATGACCTCGAGAACAGGTCGAGACGCTACAATTTCAGAATACGAGGACTCCCAGAATCCGTTAAAGAAGTTCGTTCGGCGGTTCAGGAATTCATCAAAACTCTAATACCTGATATACCGGCGCACCGCCTGGAGCTTGACAGAGACCCCAGAGCACTCCAACCTCCCAGTCCTGACGGCCTACCAAGGGACGTTATAGTGAAACCGCACTTCTATGCGGTCAAAGAGGAAGTGATGAAGCTATCCCGCTCGGCTGAGAAACTGGAGATGATGGGTCACCAGATCCAAATTTTTACGGATCTCTCCCCATACACGGTACAAAAGCGACGATCGCTGAAACCACTGCTTCAAGTCCTAGCCAGCAGAGATATCACTTACAGATGGGCTTTCCCGCTTCGCCTGAACTTTACGTACCGCAACAAACCTTATAACTTCTCCTCCTTTTCTGAAAGTGAACGACTATTCCTACATCTACGCCTGATTACCCAGGAACTGCCGCCTCTCCAGATCCATAAAGGAGCGCAATCCTCTAAACGACCGCCGCCTGCTAGCCCGCTGTCCCAAGTGTGGCTAAAACAGCAACCTAAACGTTCACGAGAGTCCTTTCCACCATGAGCTGGCTTGACTACTATCAACATTTAGAAAATAAATCACCGCTCAGGAGAACTTGCTTTCAGGTGTGTGTTAGTGAATCCTTCAGAGGAGAGGAGTCCCAGGTGCTGGCTAAATGCAAATTGAAGCAGGGTTTGAAACAAGAAAATATGGATGCCGCACACCGGATAAAGTTGAAAACATCTTCTTTATTGTAAAACTTGGATCATAAAAAACAGGACAATCAGGCGGGTGGTACAGACACAGCTGACGCGTTTCGCGCTCTAGTTCGAGCGCTTACTCATAGCTTACGTAAGCTATGAGTAAGCGCTCGAACTAGAGCGCGAAACGCGTCAGCTGTGTCTGTACCACCCGCCTGATTGTCCTGTTTTTTATGATCCAAGTTTTACAATAAAGAAGATGTTTTCAACTTTATCCGGTGTGCGGCATCCAGATTTTCCTGTTTCAAACCCTACGATCAACATTTCTTCAATTTCATGCTTCCCTTTGGAACTGTGTTCGCGATCAACCTTCCGCCATTGGAATGACGCTATGATGCCATTGAGTTTACTTCGGGAATGGCCCCAAGTTCCACAAGGGAAGATTGTTCCATTCAACTTGCTTGTCCTGCAACCCCCTGGATACCCGTGTTTCCTGGTTTCTTTTACATACAAGTTTTCTTGTTCTTTACTAAGGACTTTCTTCCTGGGGTTTAAAAAACTTTAAATGTTTTAAATTTTCCCTTTTTTTTTTTTTTTTTGCCCCAGATGATCGGCTATACGGTCAATTGTGGGTGTCTCGTCCTCTCCCATAATTGGTAACGGTAGTCACCACAACACTATTACTATCCATACCCACCGTGCTAAGGAGTGACTCGTATTGCTGAGTGGGGGGTGGGGGATAGACCATTCATACCTGAATACGCACCAATTTAACGCCCACAGGGCTCAGACTTTCAGTTCCTTACACTGTTCTCGTTACCTATTAAGGTGGGGGTGACTGGAGTGGTCACCGTGCACCTCTGTCTGACGCCGATAGGTGAACTTCATTTGATTCCCCTGTCGGAGTCAGATCTATACGTCCACTCTAGGACGTTTTGGATTTCCTCTGGGAAAAGGATGGGGCAGGGATGGGTCCCTCCCCAGGCCTAGTGGGACTGGGTTCGTATTGTACAATAATTTTTCTAATACATCTTCTCTCTCTTCTTCTTTTTCTTATTCCATTTCTTGCTACGCTCTTCCCTCCCCCTTCTTTCTTCCCCACCCCCCCTATCCTTCCTCGGCTACAGGGCCTTGCTGGACTTCCTACCTTGAGATCGGATCGCAGTGGTGATCGGGGGGACTCTCATCTGCCAGAGAAGGCGTCAACAACGGGTAAGTTTACCTTCCACACAGCTTCAAACTTACGACTACACCATGACTGACGCCCAACCACTGAACCCGATCATCAGGATCTTCTCCCATAATGTGCAGGGACTCAACTCCCCAGTAAAAAGACGCAAAATTATGCAACAGCTCCACACACTGCACGCGGATGTAGCGTTGCTTAAAGAGACACACTTCCCAGCTACCTACAATCCCTCATTCCTCCACAAAAACTTCACACAATTCTACCTAGCAAACGCGGCCAACAAGACAAGAGGGGTTGCAGTATGTCTCTCGAACAAGGTTCAATTCTCTCTTACCAAAATAGTTAAAGATCCGGATGGCCGGTACATCCTAATTACTGGTACAATCAACGGGGAGACGTACACATTTGTGTCCTATTACACCCCTAACACACACCAAGACAAATTTTTTGAAACTGTTCTTCAGACCCTGCAACCTCACTTTCTTGGCACAGTAGTTCTGGGTGGGGATTCCAACACACCTTTTGATCTTTCCTCAGACAAGTCCAACCCCCAGACTCCAAAAGCCAAGAGACCTCCTAAACGTAGCCTACGGGTAGCGCAGACCATTCAATCTCATGGCTTGGTTGATATATGGAGGGAAATGAACCCCCGAACCAGGGACTACACACACTATTCCATCCCACACCGCACGCACTCCAGGATAGACCACATCTTTGTTCTCTCACATACAATCCCAAGGGTGATGGCCTCCAAAATACACGATACTTTGTTATCTGATCATTCCATGATGACCCTTACCCTCAGGGGTGGAGTCGGAGAGAGGGGGCCCTTCAAATGGCGCATCAATGAAGCTCTGTTGAGCAATCCGCCACATTGCTCACAACTAGACACAACACTAGCAGAATACTTTCAGGACAACGACACTGATTCGATCTCACCAGGCACTTTGTGGGAGGCGCATAAGTCGGTGATGAGAGGTAGACTCATCCAGCTTTCATCCCAAATTAGACGGGAAAGGAGAGCAGAAATACAACAGTTGACGGAAGACTTTCATGCGCTCAGTAAACGCCATAAAAGCAACCCCACCCTGGACAGTTTGGCTAAACTTGACTCAGCTCGAATCAGACTAAATCTCTCCCTCACTACCTCAGCTGAGAAACATCTAAGATGGACAGGGGCTCGCTTTTATTACCAAAAAGACAGGATAGGCTCTAAACTGGCAGCTAAACTGAGCCCAAAGACGCGCGTCCTTGCCTACCCAAAAATTCGCACCAAGACGGGAAATTTAACCCAAAATCCAATGGGAGTCATGAACTCCTTCCACGACTTCTACTCGCACCTTTATAAGGCCCTACCTCAATCACACCCCAAGACAAGAACGGCATTTCTCCAAAATCTCAATTTGCCCCACCTAAAACGTACCCACCAAGAACTACTGGGTAAACCTTTCTCCTCAGACGAAATAGTAGACGTGATAAAATCGTTAAAATTAGCCTCGGCTCCAGGACCTGATGGCTTCTCGGTCTGTTACTATAAAAAATTCGGAGTACGCCTGGCTCCCTACATGGCTCGCTTCTTTAACTCTCTCCGGGATGGAGCCCCCCTACCTAGCGATTCAAATACAGCTTTTATATCAGTTATACCCAAACCAGGGAAAGACACGAGCGAGGTGGGCAATTATCGCCCCATCTCGTTGATAAATAACGACCTCAAGATTATGACGAAAATCTTAGCAACAAGACTGTCCAGCTTCATAGCCGGATACATACACGGGGATCAGGTGGGCTTCATCCCGGGGAGACAGGGACCGGACCAAATTCGTAGGGCAGTTGACCTGATCTCCCTCCTACAATCCCAATGGGACGGGGGGCCACATCAGGAAGGCTTCCTGTTATCGTTAGATCTACAGAAGGCCTTCAACTCTGTGTCCTGGCCGTACCTATTTGATATTCTGGAACGATAGGGGTTTGGTGCTAAATTCCTTAGACTAATACACACCCTTTACTC
The DNA here is from genome assembly GCA_037952925.1 of Lithobates clamitans. Taxonomy (NCBI): domain Eukaryota; kingdom Metazoa; phylum Chordata; class Amphibia; order Anura; family Ranidae; genus Lithobates; species Lithobates clamitans. The sequence goes on along the minus strand of JBBGZY010000964.1, from coordinate 2,105,299 downwards.
TAACCCGACGGCACAAGTGCGTCTAATGGGGCACTACTCTGCGCCCTTTGAAATTAACAGAGGAACGAGGCAGGGATGTCCTCTATCTCCCTTGATCTTCGCGATAGCGATAGAATCACTGGCCATAGCCATCAGAACAAACACGGATATAAAAGGAGTTAAATGCGGCCAAGAGGAACATAAGTGCGCCCTGTTTGCCGACGACATGCTATTGTTTCTAACGTCACCACTAATCTCCACCCCCAATGTGTTCCGACTACTTAGGGAGTTTGGGAATATTTCTGGTCTCCAGGTAAATGTAACCAAATCGACAGCCCTAAACATATCTGTACGACCACAATTAACAGACCAACTCAAACAACACTTTTCCTTCGCTTGGGCAGGAGACGCGATTCCCTATCTAGGAATCAAACTAACCAAAAGTATAGGCAGTCTCTATAATGCCAACTATCCCCATATGTTCAGCTCTCTTGAAGCAGACCTTAAAAGATGGTCGAAGGGGGGACTATCCTGGCTCGGCAGACTAAATTCTGTGAAAATGACATTACTGCCCCGTTTACTATACCTTTTCCGCTCCCTCCCTATCCCTATTAAAAAATCCGCTCTGACCAAACTGCAATCCAAGATTGTCGGCTTCGTCTGGGGGGATCAAGGTCACCGGTTTGCAAAAGAGACTCTTCTCCGACTTAAGACCCAAGGCGGATTGGGACTCCCCAACCTATGGCTTTACTATCAAGCAGCCCAACTAGCTCAGTTTTCCATCATATATTCTAGGGGCCACAAACCTGACTGGGTCTCCATAGAAAGGCAGGCAGTCCCACGTTACACACTCGACTATTTAATCTGGAGACCGGCAAAACACAGACCAGTTATCCTAGCACCAACATTATCTCACTCCCTGACACTCTGTGATAAGATACATACAAACACAAAACTGATATCTCCCCTGAGACCACTTGCTTATCTCTTCCACAATCCAGACTTTCCCCCAGGTATGAATATATACGCCTTTCGCTGGTGGTTGAATAAGGGACTTTTCAGGATAGGCCATTTCCTAACGTCAAACGGTCCCATAACATTAGGGCATTGTCAGAGCAAGATGGACATGCCAACATCTGAACAGTTCAGACTTTCACAGATCAGGCACTTCCTGCATAGCCTTTGGTCTGACAAGTTGAGCCCTCCCAAAGCAACTATATATGAACAATGGTGTTCCAACATTGGAGCTCAAAGAGGCGGAATCTCCATCATATACGCTTCTCTGGCAGATAGGGAGGACTCCCCGACATACGCTCGATCCTGGGAAGAAGATCTCGACATCCAGCTGGACCCCGCCCAATGGTTCCAGGCCTTCCACAGATCAAGTAAAGGTATTTTAAACATCTCACTGATTGAAGCTAACATTAAAGTACTCACTAAATGGTACTATGTGCCAGCTCGGCTCTCCAAGATTTACCCAGATGCCTCCCCCCTCTGTTTTAGAGGATGCGGGCATGTTGGCACGATGCTCCATATATGGTGGACCTGTCCCCGTATAAGAAGCTTCTGGAACAAATTCCTCCATGTATTACGACAAGTTACAAAAACCCAAGTTCCTCAAGACCCCGCGTACATTCTCTTGAACTGCAGGGTGCACAATGCCTCTAAGAGCACTCAACAACTTATATTCTTTATGTGCTTGGGAGCTAAGATTACCTTAGCTAAAGCCTGGAAAAAAACAGCGGTTTCGCTGCTAGCTGCCAAACGAAAAATATCCTGGATCATGACACAGGAACAGATAGTAGCGAAGCTGATGGACACGGTCCAACGCTTTGAAAGGGTCTGGGAACCATGGGCATGCCATATCAAGATCCCGCTTTACCCGGGTCACCTACATACATGAAGGAATTTCCAGTAAGACCACTTCCCTCTCCCACTTCCCTCCTTCTTTTGTTTCCTACTACTCTCCCCCACTTTCTCTCTTACATATCTCTCATGGAGTATTACATCAGATTTGTTATCGGCATATAGTGGGCTTTATACCTCGCAATTTGTCACTCATAGTTTGTCCTGATAACTGGACTCTCGACTGTGATTGAACTACCCCAACTCGTATAGCCCTCTTCACCCCATTCGGGGGAATGCTGCGACTCGGAAGTCAGCCGGGACGGGCATCCCCTGGATGGGAGGGGGGGTCGCGGGTGGGATACATCATCGGGCTGGGGCCACGGGCTCTGTCACCCCACAGTGTGAACCCATAGGGGTGGGGTGGTAGTCCCGGAGGCCCTGACGTGGTGAAATCCTAACTGAGCCTTTTACACGGGGACTATTCCACACAACGGATTTGATCGATCGACCCATATTCATATGCAATGGTTATAAAGGCCTAGATGAATACATAACACCTAGATTTTGAATGAATGATGCACATTTATTCTCTAGACCAACTGCATGCCAACATGATTGTTGGGTCTAATGACTGCCTATAAGCCCATCTAGCTATATGACACAGTGTTGTTAATGTTAATTGTCTTATCTGTTTACAAGGGAAAGTATTGAAAATGAGAAGATTAACGTTATATTCTCGACTTATATTGGGTAATGAATCACATAATCAGATATACACACAAATGTATACCAAATACTATATACTCAATATTTAACCCCTTTATGTTCAATACTCTGAGTAGGCTATGTTGGCCTACAGGAGGATACTGTATCTGTATTGCTTTTGTTATTTATGTACTGAAAATCTCAATAAAAATATTGAAAAGAAAAAAAGTATACACGCTCCTGTTAAAATGTCAGGTTTCTGTGATATAAAAAAATGAGACAAAGATAAATCATTTCAGAACTTTTTCCACCTTTAATGTGACCTATACACTGTACAACTCAGTTGAACAACAAACTGAAATATTTTAGGTGGAGGGAAGTAAAAATAAAAAAACTAAAATAATATGGTTGCATAAAGTGTGCACACCCTTAAACTAATACTTTGTTGAAGCACCTTCGGATTTTAATACAGCACTCAGTCTTTTTGGGTATGAGTCTATCAGCATGGCACATCTTGACTTGGCAATATTTGCCCACTCTTCTTTGCATAAACTCTCCAAATCTGTCAGATTGAGAGGGTATCTCCTGTGCACAGCTCCCTTCAGATGGCCCCACAGATTTTCAATCGGATTCAAGTCTGGACTCTGCCTTGGCCATTCCAAAACTTTAATCTTCTTCTAGTGAAGCCATTCCATTGTTGATTTGGCTGTATGCTTTGGGTCGTTGTCATGCTAAAAGATGAAGTTCTTCTTCATGTTCAGCTTTCTAGCAGAAGCCTGAAGGTTTTGTGCAAACATTTACTGGTATTTGAAACGGTTGATAATACCCTATACCTTGACTAAGGCCCCTGTTCCAGCTGAAGAAAAACAGCCTCAAAGCAGGATGCTGCCACCACCATGCTTCACTGTGGGTATGGTGTTCTTTTGGTGATGCGCAGTGGTGTTTTTGCGCCAAACAGATCTTTTGGAATTATGGCAAGAAAGTTCAACCTTGGTTTCATCAGACCATAACACATTTTCCCACATGCTTTGGTTCGGGAGACAACTCTAAAATTTTGGAGTCCATCCTCACTGTCTTTTTTGGTGACATCGGTCATCAGTACAGAGTGGTTACTCTTTGGCATCAACACTTTTCAAGTCACTAATCCACAACAAGTACACTGCCATTTAATCCAGGTCATTTACTCCCAAAGTAATAAGAATGGTTGATCAGTATTGTGGCCAGGTAGGTAGTGTTTTCAGGAGAGGAGGTTAGCAACTGAGGAGTAATGGCGTTCCTGATTTGAGCATGTCACATCCAGCTTCTGTGGAAGCTGTGCTGGCTAATTCATTTATTAATATCTGTGGTCAGAATTAGCTTATTCCCAAGCTGCGGTCAGTTTCCTTCAACCTTAGATGTTGGCTTTTATTGAGGGAAAGTGGATTGTTATTGCCCATATAAATTACTTGGCTGTTGATGGTTCTGTGTTGATCCTCATATCTTTTTATAAATCTTGAATGCATACCTCACAACTTTTGAACTTCAGAATGAGGGAAACTGGAGGAGGGATAAGACCTGCGGTGCATGTAGAGCTTAGCAGTGGGAGGGGTTTAAGGGATGTGATTAAACAAAATGAAGGCTTCCTTGTACCTATAAAATATGCTTTGGTTACTTTGTCTGAGCCTACCTTAAAGAAGAACTTCATTAAAAATAGTCAGGGACGGCATAGCAACCAGCAACTGTTGAGACAATGAACATGTTGGTGAGAAGTATATAATGTACAGTATTGTGCGTATAGTGCAGGAGTGTGTAAAGCAGAGCATAGGGGTTGTGGATGTCCAATGCACTGAGTGCTGTAGTCAGTTTCAGAGTTAGGATACATAACACAGAGTGCAGGGGGCCAGGGTGTGTAATGCAATGTGTTCAAGAATCAGGAGTATGTAATGCACAGAGGGCTGTAGTCAGTGCTGGGTTTAGGAGTAAATGACTCACAGAGAGCACAGTCCAGGAGTACAGAATGCAGGGGATAGGAATATGTAATGCATAGTAAGAGTTAGGAGTACAAAACAAAAAGAGTGCAGGAATCAGGGGTGTGTCATGAACAGTGTAGGGGTAAGAAAAAGGCTAAATTCCCCCACAAGCAACACTCAACCCCACTTTACCCTTTCAGCAAAAATCATACTCTCTCCCTTCTAAAAAAACCAAAAAAATGAGGGCTGTTACTGATTAAAATTTTCGTGTTCGATCAATCAATTTTTTTTTAATCGATTAATCGACTGATTTTGATTAATTAAAACACACATACAGATGCAACTACTTTTAGCTGACGTCATGTGTAGCTCCTCCCCCGTACGCGTTACATTCAATCAGAACTTCCTCAGTGGGGCGGGGCTACGGCGTCACCCTACAGTCTATTTAAATAGCACCGTTGTGCATCAGGGGGACCGATGGAGAGCCAGAGACATCCTTCACCTGCTGAGACAGCAAAGTGTCAGCTCTTTGGAAAAAAGTGCCCTCATCATAAATGTTTCTTGATTGCTGGATAACCAATCAATGTCAGGTTCATCGTCAAACTGACTTAGAGCCAGGAAAGCCCTCAGATATGTTGATTTTTATAGCCAAGTCCAGGATTTACGTGGACATTTATCTGAATACTTTGACCAGTGAGATCAATCAAATCGTTAGGATCTGTCTTCCTCAATTTATGATTTCACAGACATCGACATCACTGGATTCCTCCCCCTTCCCTTCGTTAGCAGACGGAGGAACTTGGGGAAGGGGGGAGGAATCCAGTGACGTCGATGTCTGTGACGTCACCGGATCTCCGACGGAACTCCCTGAAGACCCGGAAGCCAACGGAGAGGTGAGTACCGATCAAAAGAATTTTGATCGATCAAAAAAATTAACGATTAATCGAGGAATTAATCGTTCATTTCCCCAGCCCTAAAAATATAAATAAAAACAGCACCAATTTGCACAAGTACAAATCCTCTCTCATTCCCAGAACAAATCCTCCCACGCAAATCTTCTTCCCCCTTCCCTCACAAGTCCTCCTCCACCTTCCCCAAATGCCCAGTCCCAGCACAATTCCCCCTTCTTACCTATTCTAGCACTTATCCCCACACCCTTCAGTTCCCTTTCACAGTACAAATCCTCTACCCCCCCAATCCCCCTTCACAGCATAACACTAGACACAAATTTCTTCTCGAAGCAAAAATCCCCTCTCCCCTGCCTCCAAATCCCTCCTCTTACAACGTAAATCCTTTCCCCTGTTCCCAGCACAAATCTTCTTCCAACCTCCAAATCCCCCCTACCTTTACGTTCCGTGCTCATTTTCCGCACCACATTGAAAATGCACTGCAGTTGCAACCTGCAGCAGGTGTCAATGTTAACTTAATGACGTCCAAATGCCGGTCGCAAATGCAGTGCGTGGGCTCGCATGGTACAGTAATATAATGCGATCCCATTGCTGTGCGTTTTTTAAAGTAGCGCATGCACTACTTTGGTGTGGTCTTGGATGATTTCAGCCCATTCAAATTAAACCAGCCCTGTGTTCTGGAGTCCACACTTGGCTCCTCTAACTTGCTTGGGGGGGGGGGGCACTAGATTGGGCACCTGGAACAATTGTACCAAATCCCTTGTGGGGTGTCTGAGGCCATCTCCTTTGTGGCATCCAGCATCTCTTTGATTTTGGGGGTGGAGGGGAGAGGATAGGTGCTAGGGGACACTTTGTGAGAGAAGACTTCTGCTGGGGGGGGGGTGAGGGAGGTGGATTTTATATCCAACCCCCCCTTGTAGCACAAGTCCTCTCCATTCCTAAAGTGCCCCCTAGGACATATCCTCTCTCTCCCCCATCACTCCAAGTAAACTGTAGTCTTACCCTCCTCTTCCTCATGCCCCCCTCCTCTGCAAGTCTCACTTATACATAGTTTATTTATTTATTTATTTATTTCAGGTACTTATATAGTTCATTACAGACCTCGGATCAGCGCCGTTCAGGCAGAGTAGTGTGCCTGCTCCCCATCTCCACCTCTTTGTACAGGAAAACATCATAGCAGGAGGAGGAAGGGGCAGGTTCAGTGCGCTCCGCTCTGCAGTCTTCACTGTATGTGTGTCAGAGGCAGGCGGCGGGGAGAGATGCCAGCTGCCATACAAAGTGTTGCTTGCGGCGTGCAGGAACCAAGACACCCTGCACAAACTGCGTGCATTCCGTGACTCCTGACCCTGATTCGCTGGGACTCCGGGACATGGATAAAATCCTGGGACAGTCCCGGCGAATCAGGGATGGTTAGGAGGTATGTGAATGCAAGAATGCAATTCTTTTCATTATTTCATTAATTAATAAATGTCCTATCCACACTATCTGGTGCACTTTGTTTCTTAATTTTGCTTGTCTCTACAGTTTACAGTACTTCCCTGATAATTTGTGGAACTGAAGGGATTTTGTGAACTGTTTAAGGCATCCTTTCTCTGCTTTCTTAAAAAACAGAAATGCGTACATACCCTTATACAGCAAAAACAGCCGTGACTCTGATATTATATCATGAGAAGAGCTGCCTGCTCCATTAGAAATTTTTGGATATTTTGACCATATACAGGGAAAGCCTGCTTAACATCTTACATTGCGGAGAACTGCACGCTAATTAACACTGTAGGAATATGAGATAAGGGAGCTTCTCCCCTGACAAATTCTATCTTGCTATGGTAATGACTGGCCCGCTGACGGATGGAATCTTATCCTTTTATGAGGGTGAACAGCCCGCGTAATGACTAATACTCATAACTTAACAGTAGTTTGGCCTAAGACAAAGCACGATAAGCAGAGAGAACGAAGATCGGCAATGACTTCACGTTCTCTTGGTGACTCACTAAGTATTTGAGCTGTCATTTCATCAATTTACAAGAACATCTGTGTTAAGGTTTTTTTTTTTTGGTCTACTTTGTACTGCTAATGAAAATAAGAACTCAATCTAGCTCACTTTATCCTCTAGAGAAAAATTAACATGAACAGGCTGTGCCAAATTATTTTGTTTTAATGCATGCCATGAAAATACTAACAAACAACATATTAAAGGGGAATTGAGGCATTTGTCTCTTTAGAAAAACATAGAAGCTTTTAGTTAGGGCCAATCAATGTTTTCAGTGAACCTGTGGGCAAGGTATGGATATCTGAGTATTAAAATATTCTTATAAAGCAGTAAAAGGGCTTTAAAGCAAGTCATCTTTTTGGCTACAGGCAATGTGGAACAGTTCGTCCTCAAAATTTACAGCAGGCTCTGAAGTTGTTCTCTCAGCAGCTCAGCTCTCCCCTCCTGGCATTGACTTAATTATGGAAGTCTCCCTACAAAAAGGTCATGTCATCAGGTTGACTTTAAAATGGTTATAAGAGGAGACGTGGATATGATTCTGTATGGCTAAGAGTCCTGGACTACCACACAATGAATTTACACTTCTTATCCCCCTCTGGCCTCTAGAATGCACCAACTAGGTGTCTAGGAGTTTGGGGGAGGGAGTGACATAAGTAGTGTCAATACGAGGCTACAGGTGGAGATACTGCCCCAATATGAATTATTTAGCGCAACATATTTTTAATATAGCCTTGCCTAACATTTCATCCATAGCAAAAGGGTGTCCACTTTTTAGATACAATGATCCTATGCCCCCCTGGTCAGATCAGAAGCCAGCAACATGCTGGTTATAGAGACTGTGAGGTACACTGTCCTTTCTCTCTCAATGTATGCTGGGGTCAGCTGAGAGAGAAGTATGGAACCATTTTGTGGAAACCCAGTGCTCTGGGCACTGTAGGCAAGCATGTGGCAACACATCTTTCTGCTATGGGAGGTACTTACCTTATTGTTTGCTTCAAAATATTGAGCCATAGAGAAGCAGGATGACACTGTGGTTCTTATATCTAAAAGGGTGTAGTCCCAGTGTCCACCTCCCAGTAGCCAGCAGATCCCAGCAATTAGTCCCCATCTGATGGTGGCTACTGGGAAGGTATTTTTATATATATGTATTTTATATTTTCTTATACCTTTTAATGTGACAACACTGAAGAAATTACACTTTGCTACAATGTAAAGTATTGAGTGTACAGCTTGTATAACAGTGTAAATGTACTGTCCCCTCAAAATAACAGCACACAACCATTAATGTCTAAACCCGCTGGCAACAAAAGTGAGTACACCCCTAAAAAAAATGTCCAGATTGGGCCCAAAGTGTCAATATTTTGTGTGGCCACCATTATTTTCCAGCACTGCTTTAACCCTCTTGGGCATGGAGTTCACCAGAGCTTCACAGGTTGCCACTGGAGTCCCCTTCCACTCCTCCATGACGTCATCACGGAGCTGGTGGAAGTTAGAGACCTTGCGCTCCCCCACCTTTGATTTGAGGATGCCCCACAGGTGCTCAATAGGGTTTAGGTCTGAAGACATGCTTGGCCAGTCCATCACCTTTACCCCAAGCTTATTTAGCAAGGCAAGGTTCGTCTCGGAGGTGTGTTTGGGGTTGTTATCATATTGGAATACTGCCATGCAGCCCAGTCTCCGAAGGGAGAGGTTCATGCTCTGCTTCAGTATGTCACAGTACATGTTGGCATTCACGGTTCCCTCAACGAACTGTAGCTCCCCAGTGCCGGCAGCTCTCATCCAGACCCAGACCATAACACTCCCACCACCATGCTTGACTGTAGGCAAGACACACTTGTCTTTGTGCTCCTCACCTGGTTGCCACCACACGTGCTTGACACCATCTGAACCAATTAAGTTTATCTTGGTCTCATCAGACAACAGGACATGGTTCCAGATTTCAATGTCCCTAATCTGCTTTTCGTCAGCAAACTGTTTGTGGGCTCTCTTGTGTATCATCTTTAGAAGCTTCCTTCTGGGACGACAGCCATGCAGACAAAATTTGATGCATTGTGCGGTGTATAGTCTGATCACTGACAGGCTGACCCCCCTACCCCTTCAACCTCTGCAGCAATGCTTGCAGCTCTCATACGTCTATTTCCCAAAGACAACCTCTTGATATGACGCTAAGCACGTGTACTCAACTTCTTTGGTTGACCATGGCGAGGCCTGTTCTGAGTGGAACCTGTCCTGTTAAACTGCTGTATGGTCTTGACTATTGTGCTGAAGCTCAGTTTCAGGGTTTTGGCAATGTTCTTATAGCCTAGGCCAGTGATGGCGAACACGTGGCATGGGTGCCGCTGCCGGCACGTCGAGCCGTCTCTTATGGCACGCCATGACTATTGACAAAATCATCATTGGAATCGTCCACACCACACCCGCAAACTACATCTCCCACATTTCTCTGGGGCTAGTGGTGATGTGTCCGAGTGGGCATGATGCACGCTCCAAACGAGAGTGCTAAAGCCACGCCCCCCGTTCTCTTTATCTGACGTCTCTTTATCTGACGTTCCCTGCCGAAGCACCTGCGTGTTGGAAATCCCTTCATCGGACACCACCGGAGCGCCCGGGAACTGACCCCACACTGCAGCCCAGATTTCGAAGAGTCAAATGTAAGTTATTATCCACTTGCCGACCCGCTATAGCCGAAAGACCGCTAACAGCGCGGTCACATTATTCTGGGAGGGCGTCCATGGACGTCTTCCCAGAATCTTGCTCCCGCGCGCCCTACAGTGTGAGGGGAGAGAGATCGTTTGCAGAGTATGGTTACTGAGCAGCGCTGTGGGCACTACAGATCCAGCCCACAGCGCTGCTCAGTACCCATACTCTGCAATACTCTGCAGTACTCTGCCCATACTCTGCAGTACTCTGTAATACTCTGCCCATACTCTGCAGTACTCTGCCCATACTCTGCAGTACTCTGCCCATACTCTGCAGTACTCTGCCCATACTCTGCAATACTTTGTACCTGTGTCCTGGCCTATGGACAACAATGAGAATTTTTTTTTTCCATTCCAGCCCTTTGTATCTATAGTGGACCCAGCAGAGCGATGTCAGCGGTTTCACAGCACATTGGACAAAATCGTGAGTTGCTCTTCTACAATTCTGTGTTTATTATGTACCTTTTTTGTGAAATGTCCATACTCTGCAGTACTCTGCCCATACTCTGCAATACTCTGCCCATATTCTGCAATACTATGCCAATACTCTGCAGTACCCTGCCCATACTCTGCAGTACTCTGCCCATACTCTGCAGTACTCTGCCCAAAAAAAAAAAAAAAGTTTATTGGAAAGCTTTGCTATTGTGTTTTTCTTTTTAAACAAATGCTGTTAATTAGTTGACAACTGTACGAGTTGTTTTTTCTAAACTAAAACCTCGGGATTCAAGTGTAATTGCGGTTTTGGCACTTTGAAAAAAATAAGTCGTTTTGTGTTGCAGTTTGGGCACTCGGGCTCAAAAAAGTTCGCCATCACTGGCCTAGGCCATCTTTATGTAGAGCAACAATTCTTTTTTTGCACATCCTCAGAGAGTTGTTTGTCATGAGGTGCCATGCTGAACTTCCAGTGACCAGTATAAAAGAGTGAGAGCGATGACACCAAATTTAGCACACCTGCTCCCCATTCACACCTGAGACCTTGTAATACTAACGAGTCACATGACACCGGGGAGGGAAAATGGCTAATTGGGCCCAATTTGGATATTTCCACTTAGGGGTGTACCCACTTTTGTTGTCAACGGTTTAGACATTAATGGCTGTGTGTTGAGTTATTTTGAGGGGACAGAAAAATTACACTGTTATACAAGCTGTACACTCACTACTTTACTTTGCTACAAAGTGTCATTTCTTCAGAGTTGTCACATGAAAATATGTAATAAAATATTTACAAAAATGTGAGGGGTGTACTCACTTTTGTGAGATACTGTATATTTTTTGTGGCTTTTGAGGAATATATTTAAAGAAGAGTTGTAGCTGCTGACTTTTAATATTTGGACATTTACCTGTCCAGGGATCCCATGATGTCAGCACCCCAGCCGATTTTCTGATTGGTTCTCAGGTGCTGCCATAGCCATTTGTGGTAAGGGAAACCACCAGTGAAGCCTTTCGGCTTCACAGGCAGTTCCCTACTGCGCTGTGCTTTCTAACTGCCTGGTGTCGGAGGAGGAAGGAGGGGGGGCTGAACTTCTGGGGGACCTTGCTGCATCTCGCCACAGCCAGGTCTCCTGGAAGTAGGGATGGGTACCTGTCAAAAACAGGTACCCATTACCCCCTCCCCCAAGAAACATGCCAAATGTGGCACCAGAGGGGGGAGGGAGCAGATAAGCAGAGGTTCCCCTTTTGGGTGAAGCTCTGCTTTAAATGAAAGTCTCTGTGCACAGATTTCAGCTTTAACAATCTTTTCACAGCTTCAGTACAAGTTCTAATTACATATGGAGCTATTACCTTATGTAGGTCCTTATTACATCTGGTCCTGGCAGAAAGACATTATCAGTAAATTAAAATTTCACTGTCCCCCTACCGTCTCTCCTAAAATGCTTTCCCTAATGCAACAGAACAACGTGAGCAAAGATTCTGATACAAAGGTTTGTTGACAAGCATGTGCAATGATTGAGACTTCTGGGATCATCTCGTTCCTCAGAAGATAAGCTTGTTCACTTCTCTGGAACAGGGAGGGCACTGATTTACGAGACCTTTAGACCTTGATGGAACATGACCATAAGAGCCCATTTTAGCGATAGATAAATTAGATCGTTCAGGATCTGAGATTTCCTGGAAGTGTGAATATTTAAAAATAATAAACCCATAAAGGAGGGTAGCTTGAGTCAATGTTCCACTGACCTCATGATGTTGGAACAAGTAGATAAGAGACCCTATAATAAATGGAGTTTAAATAAGCAACTTTAAACAGAAACATTTGTAATTTAGTCTGTTTTATATGTCTATGCTATCTCTGTGTATTTTTTTTATCCTATCAGCTTCTGCTGTTTTTTTTTTTACCCAGCTCTGTTTTTCTCGCTATTTTATAACAGTAAGTAGTGATATACACTCACCGGACACTTTATTAGTTACACCTGTTCAATTGCTTGGTAACACAAATTGCTAATCAGCCAATCACATGGCAGCACCTTATTGCATTTAGGCATCTAGATGTGGTGAAGATGACTTTCTGAAGTTCAAAACAAGCATCAGAATGGGGAAGAAATGGGAATTAAAGTGACTTTTAACGTGGCATGGTTGTTGGTGCCAGACGGGCTGGTCTGAGTATTTCAAAAACTGCTGCAAATATCCAGTGAGCGGCATTTGTGTGAACAAAAATGCCAAGTTGATGTTCGAGGAGAATGGTGATAGAAAGACAACAGTAACCCAAATAACCACTCGTTACAACCAAGGTATGTAGAATACCATCTCTGAACACACAACACATCGAACCTTGAAGCAGATAGGCTACAGCAGCAGAAGACCACACCTGGTGCCACTCCTGTCAGCTAACAGGAAACTGAGGCTACAATTCACACGGTTGCACCAAAATTGGACAATAGAAGATTGGAAAAATGTTGCCTGGACTGATGAGTCTCGATTTCAGCTGCAACATTCAGATGGAAGGTCCAGAATTCGGTGTAACCAACATGAAAGCATGGATCCATCCTGCCTCGTATCAACAGTTTAGGCTGGTGGTGTAATGGTGTGGGGGATATTTTCTTGGCACACTTTGGGCCCCTTAGTACCAACTGAGAATCGTTTAAACACCACAGCCTACCTGAGTATTGTTGCTGACCATGTTTATCTCTTTATGACTGCAGGTGTCCCCATCTTCTGATGGCTACTTCCAGCAGGATAATGCATCAAGTCACAAAGCTCAAATCATCTCAAACTGATTTCTTGAACATGACAATGAGTTCACTGTACTCCAATGGCCTCCACAATCACCAGATCTTAATTAATAGAGCACCTTTGGGATGTGGTGGACTGGAAAATTTGCATCATGGATGTGCAGCCGACAAATCTGCGGAAACTGCGTGATGCCATCATGTCATAGAGACCAAAGTCTCTGAGGAATGTTTGCAAAACCTTGTTGAATCTATGCCACAAAGAATTAAGGCAGTTCTGAAGGGTCCAACCCAGTACTAGCAAGGTGTACCTCAGCTTAGTCAAATCAGCAATGAAAATAAAGGGACTGATTTGTCATGTAGAGCAGTGGTCATCAACCCTGTCCTCAGGGCCCACTAACAGGCCAGGTTTTATGTATTACCTTGGGGAGATGCAGACTAGAATACTGCAATCACTCAGCAGCAAATAATATCACCAGTGATGTATTTCATTTATCTTGCAAACCTGGCCTGTTAGTGGGCCCTGAGGATAGGGTTGATGACCACTGATGTAAGGCATGATCCTGGCAAAGAGAACTCAGTGGTTGGAGGAGAGGCTGGTTACATGATTGTGACAGGTAATTTGATCAGGTTCTATGCTTTTATTTATTTAACAACTCACCTGTAAAAGCCCCAGAGCCAGCTGAGCACCAAGCATGTTTGTAAAGTACATTTATTTGCCTTTTTCATTTTTTTTCTTTTTTTTTATTGCCATGTTTTAGCTGTGGTAAGGCCATACCAATACTTTATAAATGGAGCCTAAAGCTGATCGCCAGGTTTTAGTGAACATTAAATAGTTTGTTTGGACCAAGCGAGTCCAAATTAATTACTGTATTTATCGGCGTATAACACGCACTTTTTTCCCCTAAAATCAGGGGAAAATCGTGGGTGCGTGTTATATGCCGATCCCCGCTAATTGTGATCTATCGGAGTGATCGCCACTGACATTCACATAGCGTGTAGTTTTAAATATGGCGCCGCGGAGTTCGGAGGGACTCGGCGGAGCTGAACGAGCGCCGCCGAGATCACAGTGACTGGGCGGAGCCGAGATACACATAGCCGAGTGTTTTCGGCGCCATTCAGAGTCACGCCCAGTCCGGTTATTGGACCTGTGTTATGTCCATCATAGGGACTGGGAGTGACTGTGAGCAGGAACGAGAAGAGCCGAGAACACTTGGCTATGTGTATCTCGGCTCCTCCCAGTCACTGCGATCTGTCCAAGCATGTAATGGACACTGGGGGCAAGGCTGCACTGGGGCAAAACTGCACTGACAAGGCTGCAATGGACACTGGTAATACACATTGTTGTATTATGGGCAAAACTGCTAGGAAAGCCAGAGGATCCACCTACATTGTACATAATGAAATGTGCAAGTTCAACCAAGAGATACAGTTTTAATGTTAATCTTTAGCAGGTTGCTCACTGGCTGCCTTTTATAACAGATAGCTACTTCAGGGTTGGGGGCTGGGGCAGTTTACACAACTAGATATGTAATGCAATAATCAAAACATGTGTGGTAAGCAGTTAAAAACTGGGTAAGCAAATCAAAAATTATTTTCCTAATAGTTATTATAACTTCTCACTGAAATTATACTTCTTTTGAAAGGAATGATAAATCATTAAATATCTTTAAACTGTCTTGTTAAGTTCACACCAGACCACCAGTCTCTGCTCAGACTGGCCAACCTCCAAATCTCAGACTGCACTGAATGGCAGAAACTTTCGATAGTTGTTTAAAAACTGGATTTGTAAATGTTAATAACCTCTTTCATGGAAAAGTTAGACCTGACTTTCACAAAACTGTGAGAGTTTTCAAGGAGCTGAAAATCTAGTAAGTGGTTTACCAGCTAAATTAAGAAGTTGTTTTAACAACCCAATGCAGCCACCACTGAAAAGTGGCAAATAGGTAAAAAAATAAATATATATATATACACACATATATATATATATATATATATATATATATATATATATATATATATATATATATATATATATATATATATATTTTTATCGCAATGGAACGTAAAAAAAAAAAAAATCACTACCTGGAAGCATTCCTTCCTAGCAGAACACAAATATAATGACCGCGTATTTCCATTTTGAATGAGTCAGGCGCGATGAGTCAGTTCTAAGCACCGTACCCTTCCATTGCCTCGAGCTGTTCCCCCTCTTCCCAACTTTCCATTCCCAGATCAGTGGAAATGGAACCTTGTTTTAAAAACATTTGGATTCTGCTCCAATCGGGCGAAAGGAAATTGTGTCATTGGCCCCTGAAGACCGCTGATGTTCATTCCAAAAGTTAAAGCATTTACTCAACCTTTGGTTAAGAAGAAAAAGCAAAAAACGAAGAAACAGATTTTTTTCTATCTTGGACATGGAAATCCAATTGATGCTAACTTTTTTCAGGAAGTTCAGACATCTGTAACATTGTTTATTTTTGTCCATGCTCGATGTTGAGCAAAAATGCAATTCATATTAACAGTGTAATGTTGGATGGTGTTTTAAGTGGAAAAAGCGGGTCAGCTTCGGAAGCGTTGTACCTTATAATGAAAGCATGACTTTTCAATGTCGTAACTCTATTCTCTTCAGCTTTCATCTGTTTTTCACATTAATGTATATATTCATGTTGCAGAAAAATACTTTCTAGCATGTTGAACAATCACCTATGGGGCTTTTTCAAGAAAGAAATGCAAATAAGAAAACGAAGGAGATAAGTACAATTAACTATAGAAATAGATTGATTTTTACCATATCACAGAAAGACCATTTCTGATAGGTTGACTGCACTCTGCAAGTTGCCCTTTTGAAAATTCCACTGAAAAAATCTGAACAGTTAGACCTCATTATAATAATGCTATTTGCATTTTCCTGACTTCAATACTCTGATCCAGAGCACACACACAGGCTATCAATATCACAGCTTTTAATCTGCATGAAGCTACTACATAAAAGGATTACTGCATTCAAGACTGCAGGAAACATCTTTATTTATCATGGCAACAGGAATTGATTCTTACGCATTTCACCCTAGACACAGCATTGTCTTAAAGCGGAGTTCCTCCGGATTCCTCCCCCCCTCCGGTGCCACAATTGGCACCTTTCAGGGGGGTGCAGATACCTGCAGTATTTGTAGCTGCTGGCTTTTAATATTTTTTTTTTTTAAAGTGTAGCTCCTCTTTAAAGATTCAGAAAAATCACTGTGTGTAGCATGAAACATGCAAGATAGGGGTATTCATCCTACGTCCCAAGAAGGCTGTGAATGCAGCCCAACACAAAAACATTTTTTTTTTCCTTGTAAAAATGCGTTTACACTTAGCAAGCACATGCTGCAAAGAAAAATATCTCACTTCACAATCACACCTTATTCATGTCATCAGTTTTTGGCAGCACCTATATCTGTAAGCAACTATTTTCAAGGATGAAGCACACAAAGAGCAAAATTAGAGCCGAAATATGTAATGAGCACCTTGAGAATTGCTACTACATCCCTAAAACCAGATATAGATGCATTTGTTTATTGAAAACGTTGTCAAATATTGCACTAGTTTTAGGTTACCCTCTTTAACTTTTATATTAAAAATAGTTTAAAAAAATTAAGTTTTATTACTCAGATACTAAAATTATTTATATGAGTGATCATTAACTTGTGATCTGCCTGACTTTTCTGCTCATCAGCGATCCTTATTGTTAGTGTATTTTATGTGTGACCCAAGACAATTCCTTTTCTTCCAATGTGGCTCAGGAAGGTTAAATTGTTTAACACCCCTGATACAAGACCTTGGGGTTGATTTACTAAAACTGCAAAATCTGGTGCAGTTGTGTATGGTAGCCAGCTTGTTCAATTAGGCTTTGACAAAAAATTCTGGAACCTGGTTGGTTTCTATGCAGAGCTGCACCAGGTTTCACACTTTCAAGTTTTAGTAAATCAAATCCAAAGTATTCCAATAGTATCATTGTTTCTTTATATTTAGTACACATACATCCCCACACCCCAACTATATGTGACTCCATTGTGGCTACCGTGTGGCGGGCCCTGATGGTCATATTCCATTTGGAAGGGGTATTTGTGTGTGTCCCGTATTGCTTTAATAGAATCAATTTTTGTTGTATATGTATGTACTTTATGTGAATTATTAAAAGTTATACTTTTTTATACGTACCTATAAAGTCCAGTTGTTCCAGTTGTTCATAAAACAGTACTAAATTAATAGTTCTGTGATCCATGAAACTTTGTCAGACAGGTGACTCACCTAAGGATATGACTGTTTCATGTGCTGCACAAATGTAATTTCAGGTAATGCATGTTTATGAAACAACCACATTTTTGGATCGATGGAGTGACAATATCTGTAAGTGTTAAAAGAGAAATATGGGGTTTTATAAAATTTACTCACCTAGGTGAATGCAGTATCGATCCAATGCTGCAACTGTCCTCCGGTGCTTCTAAGACCGAGAACCGAGAAATCAGTTCTCAATCTTCCTTGAGCAGAGATCTAGTAAGCTGGTCTGCCTCTCCAGTGCTCACTAGAGTACCAGGCTATGGGCGTGACTTGGAGTCCATGAGAGTGGCTGCTAAGATCCGCAGCTCCGGCTCTACACAGACATCATGTGTCCAATCCTCTCTCAAAAGGCACCAAATCCTTCCTAAAGACAGTGGAAGTCTGGTGCAGGCATGATGGTAAATAAATACGGGCCACCCGCATCCCAGTAGGCGGCGGAACAACTGGCTAAGTATCACCGGCAAGATGGTGCCGATCCCCAAGCCAGGCCTGAAGCCACGCTGCAGCCCTCTCCTGTCTTAGCACAGCTCTCTACATCAAGGGTGAGTGACTCTCTGCCTGCTGTATTTCACACCCAGGAGGACCTCTTAGCTCCATTAGACTCCCCTACATGCTCAGGAGACTGTAATTCTCCAGGCCCTTCCTCAGAGGAGCCCACTCTGGCTGAAATAATGCTGGCTATAAAAGACTGCAAGACCTCCCTTACTGTTCAAATGGAAAGCATCCATATTGATTTCTCTCTATTGAAGCAAGATGTGCAAAACTTAAGGGAGCGGATGGGGGGCGGAAGAATGTATCAGCTCTCTAGAGGACACAGTACACCCCTTAACTGCCTCTGTGCGTACAGCTACTGATGAGCTGGTGTCCCTCAGAGCCAAGGTGGATGATTTAGAGAACCACTCACAGGAATAATCTCCATTTTGTGCCTGATGCTGCTGTCTAGGTCCCCTGGCCCCCTGCTCTACATTGGGGACTTTAATGCTGTTCTTGATCCTGACATGGACATCTTGGGGGGTGGGGGTAGACCCTATCCCTCATTTATTGACTGGACGCAGGTGTATGGCCTAACTGAGCTGTGACGGTGGAAGCATCCAGAGGAGCACCATTTTTCTTGCCACTCTGACTCCTTGCACACTATGGGGGTTATTTACTAAAGGCAAATCCACTTTGCACTACAAGTGCTAACTACAACTGCAAAGTGCACTTGAAATTGCACTGAAAGTGCACTTGGAAGTGCAGTTGCTGTAAATCCGAGGGGGGACATGCAAGGCAATAAAAAACAGCATTTTAGCTTGCACATGACTGGATAATAAAATCAGCAGAGCTTACCCTCATTTCAGATTTACCCCCCAGATTTACAGCGACTGCACTTCCAAGTGCACTTTCAGTGCAATTTCAAGTGCACTTTGCACTTGTAGTGCAAAGTGGATTTGCCTTTCGTAAATAACCCCCTATGTCTTGTATAGATATGGCGTTTTCTACTGTTGAAGTACTACCTATTGTGCAGGCGGTTTCATACCTCTCTCGAGGGGTGACTGTTCCTACTCTCCCTTTCTGTGGATCTCCTCCTCTTACCAAACTCGAGCACTTATGTTTTGGCGGTTGAACTCCCATTGACTGGAGGGTGAGATAGTACAGAATGACTGCTGGAAGAACACTGTAGGTTATTGGCATACAAATCAGGGCACTGTTGGGTCCTCAACTGCCTGGGAGCCTTCCAAGGCTGTGCTGCGAGGCACCTTTATGTCCACTACTGGTATTCTGTGCAAGAATACCCAGCAGTGCACTGAAGATTTAGAAAAAACAATGGTAGCTGCAGAAGCAGCATATGCAGTGAACCCTGATCCGACCACTCTGACCATATGGCCACACAGTCGTAAAGAACATGAGCTCCGCCTGTTGGACCTTACTAAAAAACATATGCTTTATGTCACTCAGAAGTTGTTTGAACATGGCAATAAGGCAGGTCGCTTACTTGCATACCTAACCAGGCCAAGCCATACTCCCATCTCTATTTTCAGGATTCTAACTGTCCAGGATAGGGTCAGTGATGTCCCTCAGGAGATAACAAATGCCTTCCTAGCCTTCTATCATGACTTTAATACTACTAGAGCCCACTACTCCGATACCCAACTAGACCAATACTTGAATCAGACGGTACTTCCCTCAATTATCCGACCAAGACCGGGCCGAACTGGACAAACCTCTTTCTGTTGAGGAGCTCTCCCTAGCAATTTTGCAACTTCCGACTCATAAGACGCCTGGCTTGGATGGCTTTCCAGCTGAATGGTATACAAAGTTCCAACACCTCTTGGGTCCCATCTTAATTAATACCTATAATGAGGCCCTGAAAGATGGGGTGCTCCCTCCTTCTATGAGAGGTACTAATTATTTTAATAGTCAAACCTCGGAAACATCGGCTTAAATGTGACCCTTATAAACCTATCTCTCTCATTAATGTGGATGTTAACATTTTGGCCAAGGTCCTGGCCAATCGTCTGAATAAGGTTGTTGCGAAATTGGTTGGGAGTGATCAAGGGGGATTTATACCAGGCCGTTAAACCAGAATGAATATTCGTAGATTGTTCCACAACTTGACTTAACCCGATGATTGTACATCTACCCGTGTGATTGCATCACTAGATACTTGTAAAGCCTTCGATAGTGTAGAGTGGCCCTGTTTCGGGTGTTGCAATTGTATAGGTTTGGCCCTCGACTCATAGCATGGGTGCCGCTACTCTATACTTCACCGCTTGCCCGACTGAGAATTCCCAGGTTACTGAACCCTTCCCGATTACTAGAGGCATCAGGCAGGGGTGTCCTTTGTCACCCCTCCTGTTTGCTTTGGCTATGGAGCCCCTTGCTGTAATGGTCCGTAGCTCTCTGATTATCAAGGACCTTCCCATAAATAACAGTGAAGAGCGTATATCCTTCTATGCGGATGATACTCTAGTCTACTTAGCAGACCCTCATACCTCCCTTAATAATCTCGTCTGAAAATAACACGTTTTGTGACTATTCTGGATTCCGGGTGAACTGGGATAAATCTATACTATTCATATTAGATCAAACTGTACCCCCGCTGATTCACCCGGACTCTAGACTGCAAGTCGCTTCCTCTTTTAGATATTTAGGGGTTATGGTTCAATTACCACTATTTTTATATATTGCCAATAACCTATGCCCCTTACTGCTCCAACTACAGACATAGACCAAACAGTGGAAGGATTTACCTCTGAATCTCATGGGGAGGGCCAATGTCCTTAAGATGATTTACTTATCTAAACTACTGTATGTTATGGCCAATTCCCCTTAAAAAATCTCCAAATCTATTTTTAAAAGGGTTGACTATCTGTACTGCGTTCCTCTGGAACGGGCAGCCCCCTAGAGTTGCGCTAGAAACTCTGCGCCTCCCCTCACATATGGCAGGTCTGGCATTCCCCAACTTCTACCTTTACTATCTAGCATCCCAGCTGGTTAACATTCATGATGGGCACCACCCTAACTCTGATAATGCCTGTACCACTACTGAGGGAGCCATAGCTTCCTTGTTTGAGATGTTGCACAATATTGTCTATAAGGGGTGCACGCCACCTGGACCGGGCATGTCTATAATCTATACCTCCCTCTAACTATTCCAAATGGTAACTGCAAAAATCTTTACTGATTCTTGGCAGACTTCCCCCAACAGTCCCTTGTGGTTCAACCCTAACCTTAAGGAGTTATATTCTATACCTGACCCCATCAGCTGGACATCTAAGGGAGTTAAATACCTATGTCATCTATATAATCCTCAGGGTTTTAAGTCCTTTTCTCAACTGCAGACAGACTTTAACATCCCATCAATCTACCTATTTTATTATTACCAACTCAGACATGCTGTAAATGCACAGTTTAGTTATCTGCACAGTCCTATCAAGACACCTGACCTAGAACAACTTCTGAGGGAGCCGGACCAGACAAAACTTATCTCCACATATTACTCCGCTCTGATGTCAGGCACTAACCCTAGGTTTCGGAAGGCTCGAAAGAAATGGGCCTCCTTGGATATCCCTATCACGGAAGAGGATTGGTCTGAGTTCAGTGATACATTCAAAACTTCTGTTATCTTCTTGAGGGATAGGGTGTTTCAACTCAAAATCTTCAACCACTCGCACCTTACCCCAGCTAGACTGTATAAAATGGGACTATCCCCTTCTGCTGACTGCTTCAGAGGATGCGGCCAAACTGCTGATTTTCTCCACAGCTTTTGGATTGTCCACGACTTCTGGGTTGACATAGGCTCCTTTATATCTTCTGCACTGGGTCTGCCTAATATAGTTAACCCTAAAAATTGTCTGCTGGGTATATTTGGTGACTTAACTGTTCCATCTCAGGCTAAACCCCATCTTTTATTTCTATGCAAGGAAGTCCCTTCTGCCAACTTGGAAGGGGTCAACGATCCCAACACAGAATATGTGGCTGAAACTTGTCAATGATTCCTTGCCTCTTTATAAACTTACCTTTGACATCCGTAAGAGGACTAAAGCATTCCACAAAATATGGGGCAGATGGCTAGCTAGACCACTGATCCTCTCCCCTGCACTGCCATGAAAGATATTCACTTTGTGAGTGTTGTACTATGCAGGGTCTTCTGATATATCCAAGATGTTCATAATTATAACCGCAATGCATACTCCTTTGCTTGATGTGCATGTCCACTATCAGATATACTACCTAGTTTATAATTTGTACACTGCTTGAATCATTATGAGATGCAGGATTAGGAGCATTCTATTTTCGGTGTTGTAGTTGTGTCTTTGCTTTCTTATTTTCTGTCTGTAGGTTTCAAAAATGCAATTAAAATATCTTTAAAAAAAAAAAAAAAAAAAAAAGGAGTACCAGGCTGTGGAGAGGGTGGAAGCGGCTGACTCATCCTCTCAGCGACTCGCTGAGAGGATGAGCCAGCTGCTGATCATACATCTGGGTGGGTCTCAACATTAAAGTTGGAATCTCTCCCCAGTCTGGACTGGCTGAGTGATGTCAGCTGACAATGGACTTTAGCCAACTGTCAGCTGAATACGGGTTAAAGGAGTGCAGAAATATATAGAAATCATCTAGACAAAATCTGGTGCAGCTGTGCACGGTAGCCAATCAGCTTCTAACTTCAGCTTGCTAAATTAGACTGCGATAAAAAAAAAAAAAAAAAAAAAAAAAAAAAACCTGGAAGCCGATTAGTTTCTATGCAGAGCTGCACCAGATTTTGTACTTTCTAGTTTAGTACTGTTATCGACTTAACACTGTCAATTGTTGACAGAAGGAGAGAGTGGAAAGAGCATAGTGAAGATCTCATCAGTGTGCTGCTACTTATCTCTTGTCCAAACCACAAGCTGGGTGGGGTAGTGACCAAGCATTATTTTAATACAATTAACAAAAGTGAGGTCAGTGACCAGGCTATGCTGTTTTGCAAGTGTGCTCAGATTACTGGCCGGGTCCAGCACACCTACAAATCCTTTGGTAGATGAAGCGGTTTGCATATATTCATTTTTATCTATGTATTTAGGGGTCTGCCTCCAATTCATGTTCAAAATCGGCATCTTACATGAAAGAGATTCATCTGCCAATACAGTTACAGTAGATTCACCACTGGGTAAGCTTTCTACAGGGTCAATGTGCCACCACAAAAATGAAAGAGCTTTGGCCCTACTTCTCCTGGAGACCACAGGAGTGCACTTCGTTCTGCACTCCGGTGACCTGTATTCAGCTGACAGCGGGCTAAAGTCCACTGTCAGCTGACATTACTCAGCTGCTCCTGGCTCTGGAGAAATACAGATCCACTCAGATGCCTGGGTGGCAGCTGGTTTAGCCTCTTAGCGTGCCCCTGAGAGCCTGAGCCAGCAGCTCCCACACCCTCCAAAGCCCAGTGCTCCAGTGAGCGCTGGAGGGACAGAGCAGAGAGCTGGTGACAGTCACCACTCTTTGCTCACTGAAGCTTGAGAACTGAGTGATCAGCGGTCTTTGATCACTCAGTTCTCGGTCTTAGAGGCGATGGGGGACAGATGCTGCATTCACCTAGGTGAGTATGAATGTTTGTTTTTTTTTTCATATCCCACACTTCTCTTTTAAGCGTTTCTTACACCGTGTTCCCTACTAAATACAAGTTGTGCTGTTCCTGCCTAACACAACCTAATTTTCTCATCATTACATTTGGATGAAAGATCTTCATTCCCATTAATTCAACATGACTATTTGATTATTAAAGGAGTAATTTTGCTCTCCTAATAGCGATTTACTTGTCTAAACATGTTTTTATTGGAAGATCATTTTATAAAAACGAGTGTGCTTTATCGGCATGGCTTGTGCCAGACGAATGTGGCCCAGTCAGGTTTTACAATGGACGGGAGAGTGTTGTTTCAGCCTAGCACTTAATCTCCTATTGGAAAGAAAATGTTATTCTCATTTTTCTAAACAGTTCAATATGCCTTGAGTTTTGAATTATTTTAGCTCATAGAATCACATATTGTGTAACTAAGTAACAGAAAATTAATTTAAGCGTTAACTGAAGAAAATTTACAATGAGCATAATTATTTTGAAAATGAACAAAAAGAAATTTTTGGGCTTTGTAACATTTCGTACAACTAGTTACAAGGTTTCATGGACACAAACTGAAAAATAAAATAGTATTGGCTATATTAGCCAAACAAATCCAGCTGTCATTTCTCCAAGGCAGCTAAAATTTGTTTTATTTATGCATTACTGACAACCAGTTCACGTCAGTCTGTTCCTCTAGGTTGGGAATTTTTGGACAGACAATATAAACTTAGGTTTAGGATGGCAAATCTGTAGGGCACCAGAATGACCCTTGCGTCATAGGTCTTGGATGTTTTTAACATTTGTAGCCTACAGTGATTTATGTAACTTAAAGAGTATTTAAAACCCATCACAGCTTATCAGTACTATGGTGTGCTACCTTCCTTCATTTTCTTTTTTTCAACATTTCTTTTCAACCAGCTATCCAGCACTTAGGACCATGTGATATTTCGGTTTTTCTTTTTTAATAAATCTTCAAAAATGTCAACAATTCTGTGTTTTTCTGTCAATATGGGGTGCTGTGTGTACATTAATGAGGAGAAAAAATGAATTTAATTGATTTTAGCAAATGGCTGCCTATTTGAAAACCTACCCATTTACATGCAATGTACAAGATGATTTTAAATGTGAGTGGTTTACTTGGATTTCAATAAATGTTTGATGGGATTCATGCACTGTTGTAGGCTTTTTGTTTTCTCTCACACACATGCGATGAGATGAGACCTGTTGATTGTGGAGCGATACTACCAGGTGGACATTGACCTAAAATCTTATTTGCCTCTTCATGAGAGTGAAAGGCAATTCAATCAGGCGAGTGCATTTCCATAGGGGATACGGCTCTATTTAATCTCACTGGTGGTAGATAGGGATGATCCGAACACCCCCTGTTCGGTTCGCACCAGAACATGAACAGGTAAAAAATTTGTTCGAACGCGCGAACACCGTTAAAGTCTATGGGACACGAACATGAATAATCAAAAGTGCTAATTTTAAAGGCTTATATGCAAGTTATTGTCATAAAAAGTGTTTGGGGACCTGGGTCCTGCCCCAGGGGACATGGATCAATGCAAAAAAAAGTTTAAAAAATGGCCATTTTTTCGGGAGCAGTGATTTTAATAATGCTTAAAGTGAAACAATAAAAGTGTAATATTCCTTTAAATTTCGTACCTGGGGGGTGTCTATAGTATACCTGTAAAGGGGCGCATGTTTCCCGTGTTTAGAACAGTCTGACAGCAATGACATTTCAAAGGAAAAAAAGTCATTTAAAACTACTCACGGCTATTAATGAATTGCCGGTCCGACAATACACATAAAAGTTCATTGATAAAAACAGCATGGGAATTCCCCACAGTGGAACCCCGAACCACAATAATAAAAAAAAATGATGTGGGGGGTCCCCTAAATTCCATACCAGGCCCTTCAGGTCTGGTATGGATATTAAGGGGAACCCCGGCCAAAAAAAAAAAAATGGCGTTGGGTCCCCCTCAAAATCTATATGTATAGTTTTTAAGTAGAACCCTGCGCCAAAATTTTGTTAAAAAATGGCATGGGGTCCCCCCAAAAATCCATACCAGACCCTTATCCGAGCACGCAACCTGGCAGGCCAGAAAAAGAGGGGGGGACGAGAGAGTGCCCCCCCTCCTGAACCATGCCAGGCCACATGCCCTCAACATTGGGAGGGTGCTTTGGGGTAGTCCCCCCAAAACACCTTGTCCCCATGTTGATGGGGACAAGGGCCTCATCCCCACAACCCTTGCCCGGTGGTTGTGGGGGTCTGCGGGCGGGGGGCTTATCGGAATCTGGAAGCCCCCTTTAACAAGGGGACCCCCAGATCTCGGCCCTCCCCCCTGTGTAAAATGGTACCCCTACCATTTCACAAAAAAACTGTCAAAAATGTTAAAAATGACAAGAGACAGTTTTTGACAATTCCTTTATTTAAATGCTTCTTCTTTCTTCTATCTTCCTTCGGTTTCTTCCTCCATCTTCTTGTTCTTCTGGTTCTTCCTCCAGTGTTCTCGTCCGGCATCCTCCTCCGCGGCGCCGGCGTCTTCTTCCCTTCTTCTTGGGCCGCATGATGGGAGGCTCCCGCTGTGTGACGCTTCTCCTCTTCTGACGGTGACCCCGCCCCCTCTGACGCATGGGAACTTGACAGGGACTTTCCTGTGGCATTCCCCGTGATGTCAGGCGGGGCGAACGGGGAAGTCACCGTGCATCAGAGGGGGGTGGGGTCACCGGGGAGGGTCTGGTATGGATTTTTGAGGAGACCCCACGCCATTTTTTTTAAAATTTTGGCCGGGGTTCCCCTCAATATCCATACCAGACCTGAAGGGCCTGGTATGGATTTTAGGGGGACCCCCCACGTCATTTTAAAAAAAAATTTTGGTTCGGGGTTCCCCTGTGGGGAATTCCCATGCCGTTTTTATCAATGAACTTTTGTGTGTATTGTTGGACCAGCAATTCATTAATAGCCGCGAGTAGTTTTAAATGACTTTTTTTTCCTTAGAAATGTAATTTTGCTGTCAGACTGTTCTAAACACGGGAAACATGCACCCCTTTACAGGCATACTATAGACACCCCCCAGGTACGAAATTTAAGGAATATTAAACTTTTATTGTTTCACTTTAAGCATTATTAAAATCACTGCTCCTGAAAAAACTTTTTTTTTGCATTGATTCATGTCCCCTGGGGCAGGACCCAGGTCCCCAAACACTTTTTATGACAATAACTTGCATATAAGCCTTTAAAATTAGCACTTTTGATTTCCCCCATAGACCTTTAAAGGGTGTTCCGCGGCTTTCGAATTTGCCGTGAACACCCTAAATTGTTCGCTGTTCAGCGAACTGGCGAACAGCCGATGTTCAAGTCGAACATGAGTTCGACTCGAACGCGAAGCTTATCCCTAGTGGTGGATATAAGGTGTATTATTTCTGGCTCTACTCACATAGAGTTGACTGTTAATCACAAACTTTCCTGAAATTGATATACTTTGAAGATTTATTTTTGATTTATAAACCGTTATTGTGACAGTTGTATGGACTTATTTGTACAATTTTGACATTTTTAAATATTTTGTATTATTTTCATGTTTGATTATATCGCTTGCAGATACAGTATACGATTGTCCACTGCATAGTAGCAGTGGTTGCGCTACTGTGGAAAGGATTATTGGTTGGTACACGAATATTAATGTCACAAATTTTTTGGGGATTTAATTTTTAACCACTTAAGGACCGGAAGATTTCCTCCCTTAATGACCAGGCCATTTTTCGCGATACAGCACTGCGTCGCTTTAACTGACAATTGCGCAGTCCTACGACATTGTACCCAAACAAAATTTACGTTCTTTTTTTTCCCACAAATAGAGCTTTCTTTTGGTGGCATTTGATCACCTCTGTGGTTTTTATTTCTTGCGCTTTAAACAAAAAAAGACTGACAATTTTGAAAAAAAAATATATATTTTTTACTTTTTGCTATAATAAATATCCGGCCCCCCCAAAAAATTCTCCATCAGTTTAGGCCAATATGCATTCTTCTACATATTTTTGGTAAAAATCGCAATAAGCATATATTGATTAGTTTGCACAAAAGTTATAGCATCTACAAAATAGAGGATAGATTTATGGCATTTTTATTAATATATTTTTTTTTTACTAGTAATGGCGCTGATCAGCGATTTTTAACGGGACTGCAACATTGTGGCGAACAGATCGGACACTTTTGATACTTTTATAGGACCAGCGACATTTATACAGCGATCAGTGCTACAAAAATGCACTGATTACTCTATAAATGACACTGGCAGGGAATGGGGTTAACACTAGTGGTGATCAAGGGGTTAAATGTGTTCCCTAGGGAGGTGCTTCTAACTGCGGGGGGAAGGAACTGAATGGAGGAGAGCGATCTCTGTTCCTGATGACTATGAACAGCAGATCTTGCTCTACTCCCGAAAAAATGGGCATGTTTGTTTACATTGACAGATCACTGTTCTGGCTCTCTGTGGAGCGATCGCGGGTAGCCGGCGGACATCGCGACCCCCGGCCACGCGCATCAGCTCCCCTGCCGTGCAGCGGGCGTGCGCGCCTGCTATAGCTCTTAAAGGAGCCGACGTACGCCTATGGCGATTTGAGGAAACGAGCCGACCTGCCGCAATCTAATGACGGCGGCTGGTCGGCAAGTGGATAGGTAGCAGCACTGAAATATATAACAATATAGGTGAATTTTGGAATCCTAAGTGCAAAATGTTTCTAATTTTAAAGGACAAATGCTTGCTTTTGGTTTTAATACTGCTTTAAAAGAGCATCCTGCCAGAAAGGTCATTCTTATGGGATTGAAATCGTCCTCACCACCCACAGTTATCTCATGGATAACTCATATGGGTAACACTGTTATTATGGAGCGCTACATCCATCAGCATAGGGGGATCTCAGGTAAGTTTGAAAGGCTTTGGGCCCCTTGGCTCGATACGCCCGGATTATGTCCTAGGGAACTTGTAATGTCAAGAATTTTGCAATGCCATACAGGTTGATTTTGTTAGGTCTGCCTTATGCTGGTTGCAATGTCTGGTTGAGAAGGGACACGGGTATTGTGGCCCCGTGGGACACAATTATGTTTTGATGTATTGTACTGCTTGATGCGGTATGTATACCTGCTTACCTGTTTCTGAAATGTATGTATACTGGAAGTTGTTTTGCTTTCAATAAAAATCTTTTCTGATTTAAAAAAAAAAAAAAAAAAAAAAAAGACCATCCAGGATCCTGTGGAGGAATGATTACACAGGAAGTACTCCCCTGTGCTCTACAGATCCCAGCATTTAGAGCACCTGAAGAAAATGGCTCACTCCCCCGCTGTTCATTCAGCCAACCTATTAGCTGGATATACTGAGGAGATTTAGTGGCCTTTTCACAATTCTACCTTAGCAGCATGGAATTGAAGAGCAGTACATCCACTGGCATTGAACAATTGGGTACAGCCGGCAATATTTACTAAACAAGCAAGATTTTGCTAATGTTTAAACTAATTGACTCTCCCTTTGTTCATCTAACCTGTTAGTGATTGGTTTGTGAAGTTTCCTTGGATGCATTGAAAGCTCGGACCTATACAGCACAGGATAGTTTTTCATATGAATTCATTGCTCAACAGGTGCCTGGATGGTCACTTATTGATGTAAGCAGATGCCTTATTAAGGATTTCACCCACAGAGTTAGGTTAGGGAGACCATGGCAAAATCTGATTCCGGCTTCCATTTCAGGCAAATACAGTAATATGAGGGCATCAGCTACACAGGCACCATTTTTCCAGACAAATGTGACAAGCAGACGTATTACATCTAAATACAAAATTTATTAAAAATGGTTTGAATTACTGCGTTTCTCCAGAGTCGTCCGGCAACTTTTGCAAAATCCAAGACCTCAGCTGCTCCAATTCCTGCAAGCTGAATTCATGATAGAGCTTTGGAAAGCTGTGGAATGATGAAGGGACGCCTAGGCCTTTCAACAAATTATTTGTCCTTTCTCCCCACTCATGGAAGACCAGCTGGTCAGCCTCTCCATGGCACTGGAAGAGTTCAGGTAGGCTCTGGTGACAGCTCTCAAGCTCCTGGAATAAATAAAAAACTGGTATAGCAGAAAACAAGCAGAAACAAAAACAGTAGACTCCAGGGTGGTGAAGTCCTAGCGGAATAGTTAATAATGCCAAATGAGTCATAGCAGTTGGCTTCAAAGGACTTCAGCAGATAGAAGCAATATATGTAGTAATCAGGGTGGATTTGATTTAAATCACTAGTAAAAAGGCTTGATTTAAATCTAAATTTTTAAAGCGCATCGGCTCCTCCTCTGACCCGCTGATGACTCACCTACAGTCCCATTCACTTTAATGAGATGGCGGGTGATGCGGCAGATACGCAACAAGATGAGGGACGTGGCAGTAGCAGGTGAGTGGATGCCCGCTAACAGGCGCTCTTTAAATGTAAGGACTTATTCTTGCTGCTAGTTAGAATATTTAATATTTGCAAACAAAATGAAGGTTTCCTATTTAGAATAATAAGCGGTCAGGTTAGTAAATATTCCCAAACTGGGTCTCTTTTACGGCCTGCTGCCATTTTGCTCCTCAAGGGAGGAATAAAGCACTTCAAGCTATGTGCAGAAAGATCACAAGGTTTTTAAGCTGCTTAGAAAGTTTTACTTTAATATTTACTGCTTGCCCTTCCTCCTCACACTTAGAGTCTGGTTTTTATTTGCATTTCTATTCAAACAATAATACAGTTTGTAGTGTACATAGATTTGCAATACAATGGGATAAAGGAATATTCCTGAACTTTGTTTTATCTCACTGTGAAATTACGTGAATGCATCAATGCAGTGCATGTGATCTCAGCTTGCAGAGCTTGGGGATTCATTGAATGAGTTTACCAAAAATGTAAAAATATTGCAGAATATACAGCCTCATGCTACATAACTAAGCTCCATTTTATGATGAATAAACGTAATTAATAATGTATCTTAAATAGTAAACTATATTTAGATTTTTACTCCAAATGTATTTTATTAAAATAAATTTGATAAAAATAAAAAAAATCTGATTTAAATAAAAAAAAATTCTGATTTTTTTTCTAAATCGATTTTTATCCACCATGGTAGTAATGTAAAAAAGGGCGCTTGTAAGTGCAGCAGATGAAATCATTTATTAGTAAAAAAATGCAAATTGGCCACTCGCATTATGTAGGAATAAAAGAACATATCAAACCTAAAAGCTGTCATTAATGAGGGGAGCAACCACAAGAGCTCAGGAGCCAGTCTGATTGCATGGGTCATCCAGATGAGAAGCTTGAGAAAGAATGATTGTTGGTTCTAAATGCATAGCATTGCACCCTCTATGTCCTTCGGTGTCTGAAGTCATCGGCCAAGTTCCCATGCTGTCAGACTGGCTCCTGAGCTGATGTATCCTCTGGTTTTGAGCTTAAGCATCTCCTAACATTAGCGGTGTTGCTCCCATCTGCTTCAGAGAACCCAGGTCCTCACGGATGACGGCTTTCAAGCTTGCTATGTGCTTTTATTCCTACTTCATGTGAGTGGCTAATTTGCATTTTTACTAATACATGATTTCCTTTGCTGCACTAAAAATAAGAAGCTTTATATAATGAAAAGGCTTGCTAAAAAGGGCCCTCTTTTTTATGCTTTAGGAAGATATAGCATGTATTGTTCTCTACGTGCCCTATTCACACTACAACACTGGTATCACGTGCAGATTTTTTTCTGCACAGGAATTTGCAATGTGTATGCAGTTTTCTGCACACAAAAAAACTGATGTGACATTGGTGTGAACAGGGCACATAACTGACATGCATGAAAACTGATGTCAACGTGCATAAAAACTCACTGAAATGCACAAGTTGTAAACTGACGTAAACTCTAATGCAATGTACACACGATCGGACATTCTGACACAAAACCGTGGATTTTTTTCCGACTGATGTTGGCTCAAACTTGTCTTGCATACACACGGTCACACAAATGTTGTAGGAAATTCAGAACGTCAAGAACGCGGTGACGTACAACACGTACGACGAGCCGAGAAAAATGAAGTTCAATAGCCAGTGCGGCTCTTCTGCTTGATTCCGAGCATGCGTGGACTTTTTTCTGGCGGAATTGTGCACACATGCTCAGAATTTCCGACATTGAGTCTTGTTGTCGGAAAATTTGAGAACCTGCTCTCAAACAGTTGTTGTCAGAAATTCCGATAGCAAATGTCCCATGGAGCCTACACACGGTTGGAATTTCCGACAACAAGCTCACATCGAACATTTGTTGTCGGAAAATCTTATCACGTGTACGGCCCTTTACAGTTAAATCTGTGTGGTTTTCCCAACAGTTTACATGCACATATGCTGTGCAAAGGCCTAATGGGCAAAGTGATATTGTATCTTAAAACAGTTCTGGCAATTAAAACAAGGTTCAAATCAAATAAAAGGTATTACTTGTTATATGGTTTGTCGCAATCCCTGTAACTGCCACTTTTTCTGGCCGGCTTGCATGTAATTATGAACAAAATCATTTAAAAAGGGAAATGATAAAGAATTTTATCATTACAGGTAATAACCACAAACCAACCATCTCTCGCTCACCAGCAGCAATACCAGTTCAGGCTGGCAGTCTGAGGCTGAGTTCACATTGTGTGCAATGCGGCTCGCAGCAGGGGGTCCAGTGCATCTCCGTTCACCGTTTCAAGTCCGAACTAGATCAGAATTTTTGGCTGAATTTGGACCTGAAACGGAGCCAAGGACGCACAGGACTCTTCTGCAGTGTGTGCTCTGCAGCTGCCCCAGAGATGTGAGAACTGGCTCCATTGAGAGCCAGTCACATTCTCCTATCTAGCAAATTGGATGCGGAGAAACCCGCATCCAATTCGCAATAGTGTGAACCCAGCCTAAATGTATGCACTGACTTTTGGAATTGTGTTAATGGTACTTAGTGCCCTATTTGACAACAGCCATAGATAGGCCCATCTGCTGGTGGACGGTGGATCGTTTTTCTCTGCATGACCAACTTAATGCATGCAGCATAAAAACGAAATCTGGCCAATGGCATTGAATTTGGTATATTCTGCTGTCTTTCTCTAACATCAGCCAATCAAAGAAAAAAAAAAAAAAAAAAAGATTGATGAATTAGTTGGTATTCATTATTTACTGATCGTGGTCTCTGATTACTATTCAGAGGAGACTGTGCCATTCCAATTCTATTGATTACCTTGTAAACAATTGAATTTTCATTGAGGAAGCTAGAGAGAGCGAACACCCCAGCAATATCTCTATGGTAACGATACGCCAAATGCATCGACATGCCTCCTCCCATGGAAAACCCACCTGGGGAAATGAACAAACAGGATTATTTTAAAATGATGAAATCAGGCTAGTCAAATTAGTTCTCAATTCACGAAATTAAATTGTATTTGAAAATCACCATTAAAAATCATCAATAAAGCAACACTGAGAATTATCAGTAGCTGGGCTGATTTTCCATGATAACCTGTCACTTTGCCCTGAATGGGCATTCTTTGAGTTCTCTTGAATGCTGCCTTGTGCTCTCCCCTTGGAGTGCTCTATAGGTTTTCTGGCTAACAGCTGCATAATAAACTTCCATTTCTATTTTTCTACACATTTTAATGCTGTACAAGCTGTCCTGCAACAGCGATACTGATCTGCTGGGTTAAATAAACTACACACTGCCAGGGGTGATCACAACAGTCTCCTTATATTCAAGCAGTATAAATCCTATTGCTGCACATACATTCACCTAATAATGCCCTTTGCTCTGTTGTCCTAAAGGAGTGGGACTCTGAGTATAGGGGCCTCCACCCATGTCACAGTATTTGAATACGAGCAGCCAACTGCCAGGCCTAGACACTGTCACATACGGAGGGGTGATGACATCAACCTGGTTAAGTACTGACATTATGTATGAAACAAAAGTTCACCTTCCAGCAGTACAATGACCCTAAACAAACTCTAGTTCACTGGAGTTGTTTTAAAACCAAGAACCTGAATGTCTGAAAACATACCATACAGAGCCCAGACCACCTCAATCCAATTCAGAATCTGTGGCAAAACATGAAAAAATGTTTACCATCAGTGCCCATCCACCATGACAAAACTAAAGTAATTTTGCCCCCCAAAAAATGGGAAAAATTGCAGGAGCTAGATGCCAAAACCTGGCAGAGACCTAAACCTCAAGGCTCACCTATAATTGCAGCTAAAGAAGGATTTAGTATTGGACTCAGGGGTTAAAAACTCATACACTGCCTTGAAAAAGTATTCAGACCCCTTGACATTTTCCACATTTTGTCATGTTACAACCAAAAACGTAAATGTTTATTATTGGGATTTTATGTGACCAATGACCAACACAAATAACATTCACATAATTGTGAAGTGGAAGGAAAATGATAAATGATGTTCACATTTTTTTTTTACAAATAAATATCTGGAAAGTGTGCCCATGCATTTGTATGCAGCCCCCCCCCCCCTTACTCTGATACCCCTAACTAAGATCGAGTGGAACCAATTGCCTTCAGAAGTCACCTAATTAGTAAATAGAGTCCATCGATGTGTAATTTGATCTCAGTATAAATACAGCTGCTCTGTGAAGCCCTCAGAGGTTTGTTAGAGAACCTTAGTGAAAAAAACAGCACCCTGAAGCCCAAGGAACACACCAGACACGTCAGAGATAAAGTTGTGGAGAAGTTGTGCACTCCACAAATCTGGCCTTTATGGAAGAGTAGCAAAAAAAAAGCCACCGTTGAAAGAAAGCCATAAGAAGTCCTGTTTTCAGTTTGCAAGAAGCCATGTGGGGGACACAGTAAACATGTAGAAGAAGGTGCTATGGTCAGATGAGACCAAAATTTTACTTTTTGGCCTAAAAGAAAAATGCAATGTGTGGCAGAAAACGAACACTGCACATAACCCTGAACACCATCCCCACCACGAAACATGGTGGTGGCAGCATCATGTTGTGGGGATGGATTTCTTCAGCAGGGACAGGGAAGCTGGTCAGAGTTGATGGGAAGAAGGATGGAGCCAAATACAGGGCAATCTTAGAAGAAAACCTGTTAAGTGTCTGAAATAGACTTGAGACTGGGGCAGAGGTTCACCTTCCAGCAGGACAATGACCCTAAATATACAGCCAGAGCTACAATGGAATGGTTTAGATCAAAGCATATTCGTGTGTTAGAATAGCCCAGCCAAAGTGTAGGCCTCAATCCAATTGAGAATCTGTGGCAAGACTTGAAAATTGTTGTTCACAGAAGCACTCCATCCAATCCGACAGAGCTTGAGCTATTTTGCAAAGAAGAATTGGCAAAAATTTCACTCTCTAGATGTGCAAAGCTGGTCATCTCCAAAAGCAGCTGTAATTGCAAGAAAAAGTGGTTCTACAAAGTATTGACTCATGGGGGCTGAATACAAATGCACCCCACACTTTTCAGATATTTATTTATAAGAAAATTTGAAAACCATTTATCATTTTTCTTCAACTTCACAATTATGTGTCACTTTGTGTTGGTCTATCACATAAAATGCCAATAAAATACATTTATGATTTTGGTTGTAACCTGACATTCAAGAGGTATGAATACGTTTTTAAGGCACTGTATATATACACTTTTCTCCTTGATGGCATGTTGTATAAATCAAATGGATAAAGTCTTGATCACATTAATTTTAATTTCAGATTGTAATTCAACAAGAATTAAAAAATTTGGTTGGAGGCGTTGCATCCAAATTGAAAACAGTTGGCATTATCACGCTCTGACCCACCATCTTCTGCCTCTGGTGTCCCCTTCTGGCCAATAAGGCCACTCATTTGGTGGTCACTAGAAAGTGTAGGGTGGAGAGAGGGCAGGCTGAACCATGCAGAGCTGTGCAAAGGTGAGGCCAAGGGTTTAAATTTAAAAGTGGACTGCATGGAGTTTCAGACAATAACACATCTACGGTATCTATAGGACAGCATTTGTGAGTTCACCGATTGACTCTGCTTGTCGTCTGGAGCAGTGGTTCTCAACCTCAGCCCTCAAGTACCCCCAACAGGCCATGTTTGCAGGTTTTCCTTTATCTTGCATAGGTGCTTTATATCAGAGTCAATGGCTTTGTATTTGGACAACTATTTTATCTAAGAGGAATTCCCAAAATATGGCCTGTTGGGGGTACTTGAGGACTGAGGTTGAGAACCACTGGTCTGGAGTTGCTTTAAGTATTTAAAGCCAAAAAAGCAAATAAAAAAGTGAAAGATGAAGTCAGTTTTTACCTTACTGTAGCATATTACTGTTCTTTTCTTACGCCAGTTTATAGGCAGGCTGTTCCTCTGCTGTTCAGATGCCAAAGGGCACTGAGAGGGCGAGTAGATGCTGTAATGTAACACTATAACAAAGCTCTCACTTTCTACTCTATCGCATATATTTTATGCACGGCATTGCATAAGATGTTTCATCAAATCAAGCCATTGAAATCTCATTACTTTGGAGAAAACCAAAAGTTACATTTTACACCCAGTTAGTCACAATCTGGCAAATACAATCAGAATGACTCACTAGCAATCTTCTATAATGCAGTCACCTCCAG
This sequence comes from Lithobates clamitans, assembly GCA_037952925.1. Taxonomy (NCBI): domain Eukaryota; kingdom Metazoa; phylum Chordata; class Amphibia; order Anura; family Ranidae; genus Lithobates; species Lithobates clamitans. The sequence goes on along the minus strand of JBBGZY010000964.1, from coordinate 2,069,053 downwards.
CATCGAATATTAGGCAAGGATACTTTCATGTGGTGTACACAATGCAAAGACAGCACAAGGGGAAAAAAAAACTTGTAGTCTCTTTAAATGTAATTTTCCACGGAAAAACCTGGAGCGTATCATTCAACAACACTGCCATCCCAAGGTATAGACTGTAGTAAATTCTTTGCAGACAGTGATTTCAATAAATATTTATAGTTTGTGGCAAAATTTTATGATTCACTGAGGTCGTATTTCAGTGGCTCAATTGACATGATGCATAAAACACATGCTTAGAAAAAAAGATTGCTTTCATTTTTTGCAAGTGGAATCATGGTAACTGTAATAAGTGTCTTCCTTGGCAAGACGTACAAAAATGGTCAAATAATGACCTATCATCTTACGAGGAGTAACTATTCCGCATTTCATAATGTCTTAGCAGGAGCAGAAGGTAATTTCCTGACAGAAGCCAAAGTTCCTTCTCACCATTCATGACATCAGCACAGAACTAGGTAGACTGTTCCGATGTGCTCATTCCAATCAGTTTGGATAAGGCTTTGGTCTATGTGTTACATCTCTGATCTCCAAAAAATGTGCTTAGTGTTAGAGAAGGAACTATTGAACGCTGAACTAAACTAGTGGTGCTCAGCCGATGACCAGTGCGTAATATGTGGCCTTACGATGCTACCCGAGTGAACTTTATAATCAGGTAGTTTTTGTTTAACCTTTCCAAAAACCTGCGGATAAAGGGAAAGTGTTACTAAACCCACTACAGTAAAATCAGTCTGTATACGCAGTAAAGCATGCTTGTCATACTCATTGTGGAACCTAAGGGGTTAATCCTGCACATTGTGTAAAAAGGCTGTTTGATCCTGATCCTCTCCTTCTTCCACTGTCTCCTAATAATTTCCTGATAACACAGAGTCTATGGAGTCAGGCTGCACATGCTCAGTTTAGTGTATATTGCGAGAACGTTTTTTTTTTTTCTTGGGAGGATGCATGTGATCAGCACAGGGCCAACAAGCACTGTCCAGAGGGTCAGGGGTCTTGCAGTCTCATAGGACAGTCAGAAAATTCCTCCTACAAGCTTTAACCAGTGCTCGGCTGGACATTGATAAAAGACAGCTATATGCTGCTGATGAGAAAAGGTATTTAGCAGTTTATATTTACTAAAATATCTGCATTTCCATGTTCTGTGTACTGTGGGAGACCAAATATAGTGAATGCAGGGTCCTGGGCTTAGTAACACTTTAACCTGAAAATGAATCAAAACCTTCAAAAGTGCTTTAATGTACATTATAGTCGGCATGCCAAAACTTACACTCTGTAAAGTGTACATTGTTATCTGCAAACTGTTAGGGGATATAAGATGTATTACACACCAGAGAGCCATTTAGTAAGCTGTAAGTAGACTCAGACCACTGAATAAAGGCCGGCCATAGACGGAGGGATTTTCTTACCTGCAACGCTCTTGATTCCCTCGTCAACCCTTTGATCGCCCCTGATGTTAACCCCTTCTTTACCCCTTCTTTGACAGTGTCATTAGTACAGTAAGAATGCATATTTTTTTAAGCACTGATCACTGTATTAGTGTCACTGGACCCCAAAAAGTGTAAAAAATATCAGTTAGGGGTCCGATTTGTCCGCCGCAATATCGCAGTCCTGCTTTAAGTCGCACTGGGCAAAGTCATGGCAATTGTAAATTCATATAAATAAAAGTCCAGTGTTTCACTACAGGTCTGTCAGATATGACCAGTGGCAGCCAGTGCTTCATTTTTTTTGGGGGGGGCAAACAAATTAACCAACACCCCCCTCCCTGTTTGGTTAGTCCGTCAGTCAAACCCACCAACCCCCCCTTTTTCCATCAATCACAATCAACCACCCCCCTCCCTCTGCTTGGTTGATCGGCAAACCACCCAAACCCCCCCTCGCTCGCCGGTCTGCCCACCAGCCCAGCACTTACCCCAACTAGGTTGTGGGCAGCTTCTGCGGCTTCCCCGTGTCTCCTCCTCTGCGGTTTTCCTCTGCGTCTCCTCTTCGGTGGCCAATAAGATTGCTTCTCCTCTCGGCCAATCGGGTCTTAAGGAATGCTTCCTGATTGGCCAGGAGGAGAAGCAGAAAGACAATAGCGAATATTAATTCGCTATTGTCACACAACTGAGTGGGCACAGGGCGCAGTGGTCCGCACCCCGAACACACCCTTTTTTGAAGCCAATTAGAGCCTCAGGCTCTAATCATGTGTTTAAAAAATAAAACCCCATTAAAATCCATGCGTCTGGCGCCCTGCACTTCTAATGGAGCAGCCGCCACTGGATATGACAGACCTGATACAAGAACATAAATGAAAAAATAGCAGTAATCTATTATGTCTTGGGGTCAATTAGACAACCCACCATTAATCAGAAGACACACAAACAGAAGGAACCTCTATTAGAGACTCTGTAAAATCATGCATTTGTTTTTATACCGAAAGGTTTAAAGTATATATAAAGCCAACATTTTTTTTCTTGATAGTGTGGAGAGGAATTAGAACACCTGTCAGGTTTTTATTGCTATCTGGGTGGCCGGAAAGACCTGAAAGTGAAAGAAAATCCCAAATTGTGGATAGTCCTCAAAAGAGACCAATTTGGGGTTGTCAGACACAGTTGACAGACCTGATGGCTACCAACAAGGCCACTTTGCAGGAGAGGTCATCTAGTGGGATATACCTGTTGGGTTCAAAGGGTAGTTTCTGTAGAGCAGAGAACCAAGTTGTGATCCCAAGGGACCATAGGGTGAAGGTCTTGACAAGGAAAAGGAAAGCCAAAGGCCTTTGAAAAAGAATGGACAAAGCCAAGACTTGTCCCTTCAGAGTTCTTAAAGTGAGTGACATGTTGGGGGGGGGGGGGGATTTAAAGGATCACTAAAGCTTTTTTTTTTTTTTTTTTAAATAACAAACATGTTATACTTACCTCCACTGTGCAGCTCGTTTTGCACAGGTTGGCCCCGAACCTGGTCTTCTGGGTTCCCTCGGCGGCTGTCTCGGCTCCCCCCCGCAAGGACTCAACACTTTCATGCGAGCTCCCTTGCATGGTGTTGAGTGCTTGCGGGCACGCTCCGGTGGCCATAGCCGCTCACTGTATCACTCGACCCCGCCCCCCGGCACGCCGCGTCATTGGATGTGATTGACAGCAGCGCGAGCCAATGGCTGCGCTGCTTTCAATCCATCCACTCTAGCCAATCAACGGCCAGGCTGAGCGGCAAAGAGGATGTCGGGAGCGAGCGCGGGACTTTCGAGGAGTCAGGTAAGTAAAACAGGGGGGCTGGTGGGGGGGGAATGCATTAAGACGAAAAAACGTTTACCTTTACAACCCCTTTAATAAAACTGGAGCACTCAGAATCTGGTGCAACTGTGCAATCAGCTTCTAATCTCAGCTTGTTCAATTAAGCTTTGGCAATAAAACCTGGAAGCTGATTAATTTCACCAGATTTTGCACTGTCCAGGTTTAGCAAATAACCCCCTGGGTGTCATTTAACCAGGAAGACCGAGAACATCTTGTGGCTAAGAAGAGGTACTTTAGGAGTTGGGCAATTAAACTATCAGAGACACTATAGAGAAAGGATCAATGTCTTACCCAACAATATCCTGTTTTTCTTTATTCCAGATGCCATTTCTTCTCTGATCAAATCTGTTAAAGTGTTGCACGTGGAGTCTACTGATTCTAGGTGCTCAGCACTATCTATGGAGATTTTATATCTATCAAACCAAACATTGGATATCTCTCCCATCATAGGCGTATAAGACCTAAAAAACAAACAAAACAAAAAAAAAACATAAAAGGCCAGCCAATATATTATCCACATTTCTATATGGCTCGATGCAAAGAAAACTGATGAGTGAATTGAGTACTATGTGTTGGAAGAATACATAAGGTAGGCAAAACAACAAATGAATCTAGGAATTCAGTAAGATACAATTATGAGAAATTTGCAATTCAGAGATAACCAGTAATTACTTTTTTTTTTTTTTTTAATAATTTTTTTATTAAAGACAAGAGAAACAGTACAGTAATGTTTACATACAGTGTTTAGGAGGCCTTTCAGCATTACCATATCACTGTCAATATTGCCTAACATCACATTCATTCAAAATCTTGTCATTTGTGTGAGTATATATTGTGGAAAGATAACAGAAACAAGAAAGAATAGAGAAAAGACGGGGTAGAGGAGAAAGAGATGGGGGGGGTGTCCGCCTCAGATATGCCGCTTATATCAAAAGATTCTAACAGTAATACTTTATGTATTTTTTATGTATTTGAAGCCATGATTTCCGCATAGGCGGTGTGTACTTAAAGGCAACCCAACAGGACCATATGTTCTTTATTAGTTCGGTTTTGTTTCTAAGAGAGTAAGTTAGATCTTCCATATAGTATATTTGGTCTACCGCCATTAGCCATTGGCGTAATGTAGGTGCCATGGTCTTTTTCCAATACCTGGGTATAAGAGCTTTAGCAGCGTTTAATAAGTGTGGAATGATTGATTTCTTATATGGTCCTATTGGCCTGTCTGTACAGTGCAATAACACTATCCAGGGGTCATTCAAAAGCTCTGAACCCTGTATCTCCTTGATATAATAAAGAATGGTCAACCAGTATGGTCTAATAATCAGGCAATACCACCAAACATGAGCATGTGAGGCTCGTTCCCCACATCCGCGCCAGCAGAGTGGGGATGTTTCTGGGAATGTTTTATGAAGAACCTCTGGGGTGTAGTGCCACTGTGTCAGGAGTTTATAGTTCACTTCTTCCAGTTTGGAAGATAATGATGATGAATGAGATAAAATAAGGATTGTAGACTGCTGAGTTTCTGTAAGATCCTTATGAAGGTCCTTCTCCTAATTGTAGATAAAGCTAGGATAACCAAAAGAGGCTAATGATCATAAAACTTGGTAGAAGTATGAGAGGAGTTTCTCCACAGGTTGTTTATCTGGTTTTTGGGAGAGAATTAATGAAGGCCGTCAATTGGTGGTATCTCCATTGAGTAATTAAAGACGCCGTTGGTGTAGATACTAGCGTTGAGAGTGGTACTATGCCAGAGGTAGTAGCTACCTGGTGGAGTAGAACTGGATGTCCGAGGTTCCAGGAGTGGTTTTTGGGATCCATATTGCCTGGTGGAAAGTAGTTATGTCCCGTAAGAGGCATCAGGGGAGAGTTATAGGACCAGTTGTGTGTTGTACACATAAAGTTCCACTCCATTAGGGTGGATCGTGTAAGCGCTGATGTGCTTGCGGCCAAAGATCTATATTTCCTTGGTATCCATAATTGTGTATAAAGATCTGAACCACTGAGATCTATTTCTAAGGATACCCAAAGCTTGGAGTTTTTATGATGCTTCCAGTCAGAAACCCTGTTCAGTATAGCTGCCTGGAAGTATCGTCCGATGTCCGGCAAAGCCAGACCGCCCTCTCTTTGGGTCTAGTAAGCAAACTTCTAGCAAGTCTAGGACGTTTCCTGTTCAAAACATATCTGGTAATAATAGATCTCATTAATGTAAAATATCCTGCAGGAATTTTATAAGGAATCATTTGAAAAAAGAATAGCAGTCTGGGCAGAATGTTCATTTTCACCACACTTATTCTTCCCAACCATGAGTGAGCTAGCTGTGACCATTTCTGTAGGTCAAATCGGATTGTATTCAGTAGTGGGATAAAATTAGTACGAAACAAAGAAGCGAGGTTAGGAGTGAGAAAAATACCTAGGTATTTCAATGAGCGAGATTGCCAGCTAAAGGGGAATGATTCCTTCAACTGGGCCACCGTCCCTTTTGGTATTGAAATATTAAGGATTTCAGATTTTGTCATATTTATTTTAAAGTTGGAAACGAGGTTAAAGTTTGAGAAAGCTGCCATTAGGTTTGGGAGAGTGATCACGGGTTGTTGTATGTAAAAAGAGTATGTCATCGGCATAAGCTGCGTATTTGTGCTCTGTATTCCCCACTGAAATCCCGTGTATGTTGGTGTTGTGTCTGATTGTTGATAGGAATGGTTCGAGGGATAGGGCTAATAAGATTGGTGAGAGAGGGCAGCCCTGACGAGTGCCATTATATAAGGTAAATGAGTTGCTTAGGGTACCATTTATTCTTAATTGTGCTGTCGGGAAATTATAAAGGGCCGATATTTGTATTAGTAGCATGGGGCCGAGACCCAAGTGGGATAGAGTCGCCAATAAATATTCCCAGTCCACCCTGTCAAACGCTTTTTCAGCATCAGTTGATAATAACAGGGTGGGCTGTGAAGAGCCCCTAACGTGCAATCAGTGAAAGGGTACGGAGAGAATTGTCCCTTGCCTCTCTACCGGGAATGAAACCCGTTTGGTCATTAGAAACCCATTTTGGGAGCAAGGGGAGGAGCCTGTTTGCTATAGCCTTGGCATATAATTTAGCATCGAGGTTTAGAAGGGAGATGGGGCGGTAACTTCCACATATACTAGGGTCCTTACCAGGTTTAGGTATAATTGTGATATGAGCATGGAGAGTCTCTGGACGAAAATTGCCACCTGCTGAGATTGTGTTAGCGTATCGAATCAATCTAGGAATTAGAACTTCCGCAAAGGAACGGTAGTATGCTACCGTGAGGCCATCGGGGCCTGGTGCCTTACCATTGGCCATAGATTTTAAAGCCGCACACAGTTCAGCAGTTGTAAATTCTCCTTCCAAAGTAGTTAAGGCTTCATTTGGGAGTTTTGGTAGATTAGCTTGTGACAAGTATTCATGAATAAGATTTATACATATAAGGTTAAAGGTGCGCTTACATGCGCTAGAATCTTGTGCTGAGTTGTTAGTGTTTAGAATAAAAAATAAGTGGGTAAATTATAACGTACTAAAAAATACATATACTTTAAATTGCTTAATAAATGGCAAATATAGATCCACGGAACAATCTTGCAGTGTTCTTAAAACATGACAAGTCCGCTTTCTGGGTATGCATATAGGTATGGGGTGCAATCAGCTGCAACTCGGGCTGAATAAATAACCCCCTTGCAGATAGAATTCCACATGCAGTTGCACTCTCAATCGGCTCTCTTTTGTGCTGAGGATCCGCTGTTTATTGCCTTCAATATTGTATCATTTTACATATTATTAGCGCCTGGTAAAGGTTTCCTGTACAATGCAGACAGCTTTAAATATAACTGTCGTCCATGTTAATGAAACTGTGTCTCAACCATGGGAGATAAACTCCTATGTGGGAGAACTGAAGGGTGTAGGTGGAAGCACATGTGAATAGAGAAGTAACACAGATATTTACAATCACTTTGCACTTTACCACCAACTATACATACATTGTATATCTGCACGTATCCACCAACCATACATACACTGTATATTTGCACGTATTTATACTTTATAATCCATAAGCGCTTTAGTATTTATTTGTAATTTATTGCATGAAAAAGATTTGTTCTAGATTCAGGATCTGATGTATGCTGATGAACATGATATAAATGTTGGTAGAATGATCTGAATTCTTCTGCTATTGCAGAGGTTTCATGGACTAATAGGTCTGTGGGAGACTTAATTCTGGTATTAAAATTTGCAGCTTTTTTCTGCTGTAAGGAACGGGCCAAAACCCTACCGAGCTTATTACCCCATTCGTGTAAGCGTTAAGCAACGATGCAGAACTGTCGCTTCCGATTCAAATGAAGGAGGACCTTCAGTTCCTCTTTTTAGACAGAGTGTTAAACACTGCAAGTGACAATCCAGTCTTGTGTTGTCGTTCAAGCTCAGCTATCTCACAAATAAGTTCTGATTGCTGGTGTATTCGCTCCCTTTTTTTCCTGGACCCTAGTTCTATAAATTTCCCTTGGATAAAGGCCGTATGGGCCTCCCAGAGTGTACCTGGTGAAATTTCTGGGTGCGAGTTTTCTCGAAAATAGTGTTGTAGTTCATCATTAATAATTTTTTTTCTATTTCTTCTGAAATAAGATGGTCATTGAGCTTCCAATTAGTAATTTTATGTGGTATAGATGGGATTTTTAATTTGAGTGTTATTGGAGCATGGTCCGATAAGGTAGATGTTTCAATGCTAGTATCTATGAGAAGGGAAAGGTTATGATGATCTATTAAAAAATAATCGATACGTGAGTAAGAATGATGCATGTGGGAGTAGTGGGTGAAATCCTTCTCCCTAGGGTGCATTATCCTCCACACATCCATCAATTGGGCTTCATGTAGACGTCTACGTAAGAACGCCAGGCGTCTACGTGAGATACAAGATCTGTTAAGCGATGTGTCCACAAGAGGATCCATTGGGGAATTAAAATCTCCAGCAAGGAGCACACAACCATGTGCGAACTCGTTAAGTTTTTTTAAGAACGGTGGTTATAAACCTCACTTGATCACGATTGGGAGCGTATAGTGTTGCTAAGGTACAGGGCATACCGCCCAGACTGCCCTTCAAAAACAAGAAACGAACCATTGGGTCACTTACCATAGAGTCCAGAGTCAACGGAGTACCCCTACGAAACCCAATGGCCACTCCTTTCACTTTATGAACATCTGATAAGCTATAGTACCATGTGGGAAACTGATGGGAGAAGAGTTTTACAGAGGTTGTGTGTGTAAAGTGGGTCTCCTGCAGGAAGACAATGTCTCCCCCAAGCGACCCAGTTCTCTGTATAGATCGTATCTCTTACCTGGAGCATAGAGTCTACGCACGTTAATGGATACTAGATTCGTCGTGGCCATTGGGTTCGACAGAAGAAGTCCGCTCTTAATGTTCTCCAAAATGAGCCGACCTGAAACGGAACACCAGAGGGGCAAGGAGGTAAGGTAGAAGGGGAAAGAGTAGGAAAGGGCAAGGAAGAGGAAGAAAAAAAGGGAGAGAACATTAACATTGTACAACCACAAAACAAAGTACCGCCATAAGAGGAGGTATTTATACGCACGCATAAAGCTGCTGTGCATATTTGGGGTAGGCCGGGACCCCAATACTCCCGCGCGTCCTGCCCCCGTGTGGACAAACACACGAGAGCACGAGGATCCACAACGCCCCAAAAGGGTAGCGCGCGCAGCCCGAAGCAGCGGACAGCAAGCACCCAAAATTAGTGTGGGTACTGTCTCGATGCCCCGGAACCAACACCACAATATGCTGAGTACAACGAAACTAGTACCTATATAAACCACTCTATAAATATAAGTATAAATTCGTTACCATTTAACAGTTACCAGGTCTAATATCCCTTTATCCACTTTTTTATCAATGAACCTAAACCAACCGAACTGTAAAAAATTGCACATCAGGGAAGTGTGACTGTAGCAAAGAAGGCAGTTACGTTACTTAAAAGACACCTAAATACTTGCAAACGTGGGGGAACTGCGACATCTCAGATCGACATCTACTGGATCTCAGTCCATTAGTTCAACCGAGCTGGGGGGAAGAGCCCGGAGTATTGGATCGATGTTTTCAGTCCACTTTTTGCCACCTCGGCTCTGAATGGTTAGGAGGTGGTGGAATAGCATCTTGCCATCCTGGTAACTCCAGTGGGGGGATGTTGATATCCAAGCAGAACCTTTCAAGATCTTCCGGAAAACAAAGAATCGCCGTCTTGCCATCCTTGTTGGCGATAAGGGATGCTGGAAAACCCCAACGGTAATTAATGGATGATGCTCGGAGTAGTTCAGTCAGGGGTAGCAGAGCTCTGCGACGCTCCAGCGTTTCCCTCAGTAGGTCCGGAAAAAATTGTAAGGTGGCTCAGTCGAAATCCATCGGGGCCTTTTCGCGGGCTTTCCACATTATGAGCTCTTTTTCTTCATAATAGTGGATCCTGCAAATAATGTCCCGTGGAATCTCAGAGGACAAGTTGCGGGGGCGCAAAGCTTTATGCGCTCTGTCAATCTTCAGAGGATTGTCGGCCTCACGGCCTAGGAGGCCATTAAAAATACCGCAAAGGGACAGGAGGAGGTCGTACCCTAATATTGTTCCGCCTGTTGCGGTTTTCCTGGTCCTCAATCTTATATAAGGCCATTCTGTGGGCTATGGTGAGGTTGCGAGTAATGGTTTGGGGGCTTCTTAAGGCGGCCGCGTGGCCATCAAGCCTCTGTTCCGATTCCTCAAATACTTGTGTCAGATCCGAGCGGACCACTGAGATCTCTTTCTTAATCAATCCCAAAAACAAGGAGGTCAGCTCAGATTTAGTGGGCAGTTCGCTGACCATCGACGCCACACCAGAGTGCCTAGATGTGCTGCCCTCACCCTCCGAACCGGCTGACGAAGCTGGAGAGCGGCGTCTGGGATCAGGCCGAGTACGAGGGGCGGAGCCTGAGCCTCATGGAGAGCGGCCTAATCCATCAATGTTCAGGATGTCCTCCGGTTCCGCACAAAATCGTTTTATGCATCCCGTAGAGGGTCCTTTCTTGGGTAGGGATTTGCCAGTCCTCTTCCGCATACTTTGCAGGGTAATGGCTGGTGAGAGTGAGTGGTTTAAATCCGCTAGATTCAGTGTCGGCTTCGAAACTTGAGAGAAGCACGTCTTCACCGCTGCATGTCGAAACCACGCCCAACCAGTAATTACTTTAAGCATTACTATTATATTTGGAAATGTATGAATAAGTGAAATTTCAACTGCAAGCTGTTCTGCTGTCTAAAGCTTGCAATGTTTGCATTCAGCTTGCTAATTGTAATTGCTACAAATGACAATAAAGCATGTCTTAAAACGAACCTGTGGCCAGGCTACAGAGTTTCCCTTTTTAAAACACACTGTAAATAGTATTTCAGTTTAGCTTAAAGTAGACGTTCAGTCTAAAAGTAACTCAGTCTACTGGCAGCCACATTCTAAAATTAATCTAACCCTGTAAAGTAAAAATTTTTATATATCTATAAATATCTTTTCTACAGCTGGTCTGGTCCCAGGCTGTCAGCGGTAGCATCTCTGTAGGCAAGTGCAGGAGAGGCAACCGACAACAGAAGCCCCACAGTAACTCTATGGGTGATGTCGGCTGTCTCTTCCACACAGCATACGCCGCTGGAGACCAGACCTGCTGCAGAAAAGGTACAGTGCCTTGCAAAAGTATTCACCCCCTTGGGTTTTTAACTGTTACATTAAAGCCTTTAGTTTAATGTTTTTTTTTAAATCTGAATCATATGTGATAGATCAGAACACAATAGTCTAAGTTGGTCAAGTAAAATTAGAATAATATATACATAAAACTATTTTTCAGAAATAAAAAAATGATAATTGGCTTGTGCGTATGTATTCACCCCCTTTGTTATGAAGCCCATAAAAAACTCTGGTGCAACCAATTACTTTCAAAAGTCACATAATTAGTGAAATGATGTCCACCTGTGTGCAATCTAAGTGTCACATGACCTGCCATTACATATACACACCTTTTTGAAAGGCCCCAGAGGCTGCAACACCTAAGCAAGAGGCACCACTAACCAAACACTGACATGAAGACCAAGGAACTCTCCAAACAAGTAAGGGAAAAATATTGTTGAGAAGTACAAGTCAGGGTTAGGTTATAAAAAAATATCTAAATCTTTTATGATCCCTAGGAGTACCATCAAATCTATCATAACCAAATGGAAAGAACATGGCACAACACCAAACCTGCCAAGAGACGGCCGCACACAAAAACTCACGGACCGGGCAAGGAGGGCATTAATCAGAGAGGAAGCACAAAGAACTAAGGTAACCCTGGAGGAGCTGCAGAGTTCCACAGCAGAGACTGAAGTATCTGTACATAGGACGACAATAAGCCGTACGCTCCGTAGAGTTGGGCTTTATGGCAGAGTGGCCAGAAGAAAGCCATTACTTTCAGCAAAAAACAAAATGGCACGTTTTGAATTTGTGAAAAGGCATGTGGGAGACTCCCAAAATGTATGGAGGAAGGTGCTCGGGTCTGATGAGACTAAACTTGAACTTTTTGGCCATCAAAGAAAACGCTATGCCTGGCGCAAACCCAACACATCACATCACCCAAAGAACACCATCCCCACAGTGAAACATGGTGGTGGCAGCATCATGCTGTGGGGATGTTTTTCAGCAGTCGGGACTGGGAAACTGGTCAGAGTTGAGGGAAAGATGGATGGTGGTAAATACAGGGATATTCTTGCGCAAAAAACCCGTACCACTCTGTGTGTAATTTGAGGCTAGGACGGAGGTTCACATTCCAGCAGGACAATGACCCCTAAAGCAACACTTGAGTGGTTTAAGGGGAAACATGTAAATGTGTTGGAATGGCCTAGTCAAAGCCCAGACCTCAATCCAATAGAAAATCTGTGGTCAGACTTAAAGATTGCTGTTCACAAGCGCCAACCATCCAACCTGAAGAAGCTGGAGCAGTTTTGCAAGGAGGAATGGGCAAAAATCCAAGTGGTAAGATGTGGCAAGCTCATACAGACTTATTGAAAGCGACATGGAGCTGTGTGTGAAAAGGGGGCTCTACAAAGTATTGACTTTGGGGGGGTGAATAGTAATGCACATTGACTTTTTCTGTTATTTTGTCCTATTTGTTGTTTGCTTCACAATAAAAACAAAAACATCTTCAACGATGTGGGCATGTTCTGTAAATTAAATGATGCAAATCCCTAAACAATCCATGTTAATTCCAGGTTGTGAGGCAACAAAACACGAAAAATGCCAAGGGTGGTGAAAACTTTTGCAAGGCACTGTATGTATAGCGATTTTTGTTTTACAGAGTTAGATAGATTAGTCTTAGAATGTGGCTGCCAGTAGTTTGTTTTAGGCTGAATTTCTACTTTAAATGTATACTTCACCTTCCATACCATGTTTCATGTTACACCCATATTTAGGGTCTAACATGAAGCATTGTAAACATGGACCTGAGCCTGGGGGGAAGAATCTGCACGAGCCTTTACATTGCCAAAGAGGACTCTGTGGCATCACTTGTCCAGCCTGAAGGATTCAGAAAAGGTATTAAAACACAAAAAGTGAAACACGTAGTTAATAGGAGTCACAATGGAGGGGCTAGGGCAATTTGTGAGGTAAGCCCAGAGTTGAGCTTTAACCACTTGCCAACCGCTCTATAGCTGAATGACAGATACAGCGCGGTTATCCAGTTCTGGGACGCCGTCAAACCATGGCTTCCCGTGATCGCGCCCTCTGCAGGGTGCAGGTGGCGCGCTCTGTGATCGCATTGTCCTCCAGGCACTGCTGAACACAGGTTGAGGTAAAGAGCCAATCAGCGGCTCTTTACCACATAATCAGAGGTGTCCAATCACAGCTTATCATGGAGGTAAACAGAAGCCGGTTATCGGCACTCCTTTCCTCACGCTGACAGGAGAGAAGTAGGGAGACGATAACTGGCTTGTGTAAGGGGACAGTGCAGTCCCAACAGTGCTGCCAATCTGTGCCCATCAGTACCGCTTATCAGTGCCCATTAGTGCCACCTCATCGGTGCCCACTAGTAGTGCCACCTCATCAGTGCCCGTCAGTGAAAAAGAAAAATTACCTGTTTGAAAAATTTTATAAAACAATGAAGTTTTTTTTTTTTAAATAACAAATTTCATATGGGTACAGTGTAGCAAGATCTTGCAATTGTCATTCAAAGTGCGACAGCGATGAAAGTTGAAAATTGGCCTGGGCAGGAAGGGGGTAAAAGTGCACAGAAGACAAGTGGTTAACATAAGAACATACCAAAGTAACACTTTTGTGCCATATCTACATAGTATTATGCAGCTGTCATATTTAAGTGCCCACAAAAAGAAAGGGCTTCCAAACAGACACAGGGAAAACATTCAAGCAGCATCCCTAGCTGAAATGAAACCCAGCACCCCAGCGCTGCAGGACGTGAGTACAAACCACTTAGTGCTACCCCCCAGTCAGCAATATTATCAAAAATCCTGGCTGAGAAAGCAGGAGTGCATAATAAAAGACAGATGACACCCTAAGGGTGTAGCTATATAAATGCTTTCATAAAGGATTATCGTCTTATTGATACAATTTTCTTTGATATAAGATTAAGAATGAAGATCTAAAAGCAAAGAACGGAATAGGAATATCAGCATGATTTCACAATTTAAATACCTATTTGAGCAACTGCACATGATAGCCTGTACTGTGCCAATTTTACATTTTAGCAGACTGTAAGCAAAGTGTCATTAAAAACTGCGCTGAAGCGTTGCCTTAAACCGCAGGACCGGCCTTAGTGAAGTGTAACATAATTTCAGACACAATTTTATCAGATTACATTCTGCCTGTACACCTTCAAGCTTTGAACTATGTTGATTTAAAATACTGAAGCACTATATTATTAACCTGAATGTGCAAACTCAAAGGAGTATTCCAATCCAAATAAAAATTAATGACACACTGACAGGTTATGTGTCCCTTGGAATTTCTATTTATTAAAGAAAGAAAGTGTACTTTAAGCACACCTTGGCTTATTTAATATATGCAGGCACATCAAGCCAATACAACCTTTCATAAGAAGCCCTGAGCAACTGTAATAATTAAAGCTGGACTCTGGGCGTTCCTAGTTCCATCCTTCTCCCCACCCAACTAGTTTCTGCCACAGAGAAAAAAACTGTAAATGCCCATGGTATTCACAGAAATCCATAGTCACTGAGTCCTGAGTCTATTCTCTTCTGTTAAGAAGAGACAGTTTTTTTTTTTAAAAAGTGTCACTGCCTGACACGGACAGTTCCTATTGGCTGTCCAGTGCCGGGGTCCTCTCAGGATCCAGAGGAGAACTGGCTGTCCAGTGTTGGGGTTCTCTCAGGATCCGGAGAATTGGCTGTGCAGTGCCGGGGTCCTCTCAGGATCCAGAGGAGAATTGGCTGTCCAGTGCCGGGGTCCTCTCAGGATCCAGAGGAGAATTGGCTGTCCAGTGCCGAGGTCCTCTCAGGATCCAGAGGAGAATTGGCTGTCCAGTGTCGGGGTTCTCTCAGGATCTGGAGAATTGGCTGTCCAGTGCCGGGGTCCTCTCAGGATCCAGATGAGAATTGGCTGTCCAGTGCAGGGTTCTCTCAGGATCCAGAGGAGAATTGGCTGTGCAGTGTCGGGGTTCTCTCAGGATCCGGAGAATTGACTGTCCAGTGCCGGGGTCCTCTCAGGATCCAGAGGAGAATTAGCTGTCCAGTGCCGGGGTCCACTCAGGATCCAGAGGAGAATTGGCTGTCCAGTGCTGAGGTTCTCTTAGGATCCAGAGGAGAATTGGCTGTCCAGTGTCAGGGTTCTCTCAGGATCCGGATAATTGGCTGTCCAGTGTCAAGGGTCCTTTCAGGATCCAGAGGGGAATTGGCTGTCCAGTCCCCGGGTCCTCTCAGGATCCAGAGGAGAATTGGCTGTCCAGTGTCAGGGTTCTCTCAGGATCCAGAGAATTGGCTGTCCAGTGCCGGGGTCCCCTTAGGATCCGGAGGAGAATATGCTTCTGCTGGTCAGGTCAGCATGAGGGGATCGGACCCAGAAATAGTGCTGGTTAGGAACCCGGTGGCAGGCTTAGGAGAGTATAAAATGTTAAAAAAGGTTACTGAAAAAACAAAAAAATATATACTAAATGAGTGAAATGGGAAAATTTGTACCTGAAGATGGGCTTTACCCACTACCCGTCCACCCCATAGCAGTTTTACTGCTACAGAGCTGCCCTCCTCTGCAGAATTACCTATTTATACAGGATTCTGCACTTCCGCCTGCATGGGGTGCAGGCGCACGCCACCAGCTGGCTGCTTTTGCTGTGAATATTCACAGCAGAAGCAGATCTGCCGGGTGCCAGGCAATCGATGTCCTCCGGCACCCACCGAACGCTGACAATACACAAAGAACTGAGATATTCCTATGAAAACAAGGCATAGCTCAGTTCTGGCAGGGGGTAAGGAATGGATTCTGTCTTCCTGCAAAGCAGGGACTAGAATCCCATTAATTCCCCTAGTGAAAGCATCAAACTGTACACACAAAAACAGCAGCTAGGCACACAATTAACCCTTTGATTGCCCCTGATGTTAACCCATTCCCAGCCAGTGTCATTAGTACAGTGATTTTTTCATATTTTTAGCACTGATCACTCATTAGTGTCATTAGTTCCCACAAAGTATCAAAAGTGTCAGTGTCCAATTGTCCACCACAATATCGCAGTCCTGCTGTAAGTCAGTGATCGCCACCATTACTAGTATAAAAAAAAAAATCCATAAATATATTTCTTAGTTTATAGATGCTATAACATTCGTGTAAACCAATTAATATACACTTATTGGGTTTTTTGTTTACCAAAAACATGTAGCAGAATACATATTGGCCCAAATTTATGAAGAAATTTGCTTTTTTATTTTTTTTTTATTGGATATGTTTTATTGCAGAATTTTTTTAAAAAAAAGTTTTTTTTTCTCAGAATTGTTGGACTTTTTTTGTTTATAGCGCAAAAAATAAAAAACGCAGAGGTGATCAAATACCACCAAATGAAAGCTCTATTTGTTGGAAAAAATTACAAATTTTATTTGGGTACAGCGTCACACAACCACGGATTTGTCAGTTAAACTAACGCACTGCTGTATCGCTAAAGTTATGCACTTGGGGGCTAGGAATATGCATGTATCATACATACTAGGGGGAGTACAACTGGGGGAATCTGTAGTGGTGAGGGATCTGAGGGTTTTGGTAGATCATAAGCTTAATAATAACACGCAATGCCAAGCAGCGGTTTCCAAATCGAGCAAAGTCCTTTCCTGTATTAAGAGAGGTATGGACTCCAGAGAGAGAGATATCATTTTGCCCCTGTACAAATCATTAGTAAGACCTCATCTGGAATATGCAGTTCAGTTTTGGGCACCAGTTCTTAAAAAGGATCCCGGGGAACTGGAGAAAGTGCAGAGAAGGGCAACCAAACTGATAAGAGGTATGGAGGAGATCAGCTTTGAGGAAAGATTAGAGGAACTGAATTTATTCCCTCTTGCGAAGAGGAGATTAAGGGGGGATATGATCAACATGTACAAATACATAGGGGGTCCATATAGTGAACTTGGTGTTGAGTTATTCACTTTAAGGTCAACACAGAGGACAAGGGGGCACTCTTTACGCCTAGAGTAAAAGATTTCATCTCCAAATACGGAAAAGTTTCTTCACAGTAAGAGCTGTGAAAATATGGAATACACTCCCTCCAGAGGTGGTTCTGGCCAGCTCAGTAGATTGCGTTAAGAAAGGCCTGAATTCTTTCCTAAATGCACACAATATAACTGGGTACTAACATTTATAGGTAAAGTTGATCCAGGGAAAATCCGATTGCCTCTTGGGGGTCAGGAAGGAATTTTCTCCCCTGCTGTAGCAAATTGGATCATACTTTGCTGGGGTTTTTCACCTTCCTCTGGATCAACTGTGGGTATAGGATTGGGTATATGGGATTGTTTGATATTTTGTATTTAACCACTCCCCTTTCCCCACATAATAATGTAAAAGCAAAACTTCCTGCCAATATGCTTAATGAATGTGCTCCTCATTTTCAGGTGTCATTTTCTCTATAGATGAAGGTATTGTGTATTTTTGATTTGCTTGTCTTCAGCTGACAGAACTTGCAATAAGTTATGGCTTTACATGTTATATTGTATGAATACCACATCATAGATATACCGTGTTTCCCCAAAAATAAGCCTGGGTCTCATTAATTTTGGCAACCAAAAACACACTAGGGCTTATTTTCGGAAGAGGGCTTGCCATTTAATCCCCAGTGTGAACAGAGTAAAAGTGCTTGCAAACTGCTAGAATCCTCGCCACCACAGTAGAATATAATGTAAAAGGTATGTGTGTCTGCCATTAGTGTTGTGCCACATACTTTCCTATAGTGCCACTTGGAGCTTCCATGAACCCCCTGATCAGTCTTCCCCGACACAAGCACTGCAGAGGGAGGGGGGGGGGGGCTTGAGATTCCCAGCTGGCAGAAAAGGAGAGCTGCGGGGGTTTCAGCTGAGTGCGGCTCGCCGCTTTCTGTTGGCCCTCCTGTGCTCTCTTACCTGCTCCGAGCCTTGCAGAGGGGACAGCTGGGAGAAGAGGAGGAGAGCAGCGGGAGGTCAGCTGAGCACCACTATAAGAGGGCATCTCACTCAACAATACCACAGAAACACACCCTCCACACATAACACTGTAATAGAGACGATTCCAGCAGTCCACAATCACTTCAAACTAGGGATTATTTTCGGGGTAGGGCTTATATTGCAGCCTACAATTTTCAGGGTAGGTCTTACTTTCGGGGGAGACACGGTATTACTAATCATTGTAAAAGAACATATTCCACTTTTTTTCCCAATTTTTTTTTTGGGGGGGGGGGGGAACAGCTTTGAAAGAAAAAAAACTTTTTCCCGGCTTTCCCAAATGTGTCAAAGCATGAATTCTGGAGACATTTCCCCAACTAGGACACGGAAAGCAATAAAAAAAAAGTTACAATTCCTGATACAGTGAGTTTATAATCTTGCTCAGGATTTTAGAGATTTGGAAGAAATTTAGAAACCTTATTTAAAGCTGGACTCCATCCCATAAAAAGACAAAACCTAATGCAACTCTGTATTCATTAAAGCGGTTGTGGACTTTTTTGGACCCCGCAAGGTAATGTCATAATGTGCTAGTATGCATCGCCGCTGCGAGGGGTTAGTTCTAAGGTATTTCATAATGTGCTGGTATGTGATGCATACTAGCACATTATGCCAATGTCTTGCAGAGTTTTTTTTAGGGTTTTCTTTTCCAGCGGTTTACTACCACTTTAATTAAAATCAGGAGGCTTTTATTACCAGTATTACATGGATAACAAAAAGGCACAAAATACCCATGGCCATAAAAGGGTTAATACACCATACCCTTTTTTCCATGCAACATATTATACAATATAGTTTACAGATAAAAATAAAACTGGTATTATTACTATATTAAGTTTTCTCCTCCTTCATATTGCAATTTTGTTAGGACAGGTAGCAGACTGAAGGAGCCAAAGACTCACTAGCAAATATATAAATACGCTGATAAATGGGGTCCATAGAGGACAACTCTGTGTCTTGTTATTTACATTTCAAGCTATAAAAGTAGGCATATCTTCACAAACTGCCTTTTGTTTGTACGTTGGTACCAAACTGTAGCAGGCTGTGTTCCCTGGCATCTGCTTTCTATCAGTGGAAAGTGCACGGTTCTTATCAGGAGAAGGGCTCACACGTAATCTTCCATATGTCCATCTTCTCCCACAGCCATAGAGACGATGTGTATTGTTCTACAAGAGTTCCTCCTAGACTACACAAACCTAACATTCTACGAATAGAAATTCTCTATGCACATCGAATATGCAGTAGAAACACACAAGGATTGTGTTAGAATACAACCAACCCAACGAGGGCACAAGAATGGCCACTAGCATGCCAGGTTGTTCAGTTTGACATGGTCAACTATTCTGTTAATGCAAGCAGGGCGTGAGTGATATCAATAGTCTTCTGCATCGTACTTCAGTATAAAGTAGAAGTCACCTTCGAAGCAAATTGCATATCAGGGCTAATGGACACAAAAGACACATATAGAACGCATAGATTTTTAACCCCTTCATGCCGACGTAACACATTTATATGTGGCCTTCTATTCTACTTCAATTGGTTGTACCAGGTATCACCCCCCACGGTTGGATCTCTTACAGTAACAACAGATGCGGCCATCTGTTATTACAAGCAGCGGGAGGGGGCGTCCCCGCCCCCCCCTTCCGCCACCTCCTGCCGCTCGCATGGGCTCTCTTGTCCTACCAGGCACATCCGCCGGCTGGCCAGTGACCCGAACTAAGCCGGAATTGGCTCTGATCGGGTCTCAGATATGGTAACTCGGAAGCGACGTCATGACATCACTTCCAGTTTACTGGAACCTTAAAGGAGCCAGTTTTAAAACATCGAAAGTATTCAAAAATGCAGATATTTTGTGTTTTCAATTCTTTCAAGTGCAAAGGAGGTGTTTGGGGTCTTATGGACCCCGGATCCCTCCATAAACAGTACCTTTCACATGCCTATCGCTGTTACAGAGATGTTTACATTCCTTGTAACAGCAAATAAAGTGATCGGAAAAAATCAAATTTAAAGTGCCCCCGTCCCCCCATGATAGTGCGCAAAGGCGTTGGTCCCAAACGAACACAAACCGTGATAGTCCAACACACCTGAGGTATCACTACAAAGGGGCAGCAATTCTAGCACTAGACCTCCTCTGTACCTCTAAAGTGGTAACCCGTAAAGGCTTTTAAAGACGCCTAAGGATAGTAAAATTTACATCGTTTGTTGCCGTTGTGCAGGCATGCGCAATTTTAAAGCGTGACATGTTTGGTATCTATTTACTTGGTATGACATCTTTTATATTTAACAAAAAAACTGTGTTAAAGTGATTGTAAGGCCCCTTTCACACGGGCGGAAAGAATTCAGCTTTTAGCTGCAGATAGATGAAGTTATCTACCGCACCTAAATTCACACAATTCTTTCCTATGGCCTCATTTACACACTGCATTTAGTGGCGGTTTTGTTTTCATGTGGTTTTGTGCGGTTAGAAAAAAATTACTTGACTGCATCCAGGACCAATTTAGTGCAGCTATCTGCACATAAACGCAGGTAATCGCAGTGTACCATTTCCCCTGTGGATAGTAGCGGCAACGAGGAAAGAAACAGCAGGAAGCACATCAGAATTTGAAAAGAATGTTCCACCGCAGCTAAACGCAGCCACATGTAAACGCTGCTAATCGCAATGTACAACTGCAAGTGAACGCTGTGCCCAGGTCTTGGGATTTCAAAATAACAAAACATGCTTTTAACAGCGGGAGAACAGCCGGCCTTATGAAAAAGGCCTAAATCTTATGCCCTGTACACACGGTCGGACTTTGTTCGGAGATTCCGACAACAAAATCCATTGATTTTTTCCGACGGATGTTGGCTCAAACTTGTCTTGCATACACATGGTCACACAAAGTTGTCGGAAAATCCGATCGTTCTAAATGCGATGACGTAAAACACGTACGTCGGGACTATAAACGGGGCAGTGGCCAATAGCTTTTATCTCTTTATTTATTCTGAGCATGCGTGGCACTTTGTCCGTCGGATTTGTATACACACGATCGGAATTTCCGACAACGGATTTTGTTGTCGGAAAATGTTATATCCTGCTCTCAAACTTTGTGTCAGAATTTCCGACAACAAAGTCCTATCACACATTTTCCGTCGGAAAATCCGACCGTGTGTACGGGGCATAAGTCTTTTTTTTTTAAATAATAAACATGTAACTTGTCCAAAACTGAGCTTATAATATTTCCTCCCCTACGTGCCTCTTCCCCTGACTTATCTGTCAAGAGCAATGGCACAACTCCCCACATGTCAGCATGCTAGGTGTTATTCTGGATTCTGAACTCTCCTTTCGGCCTCACATCCAATCACTTTCCAAAGCTTGCCGCCTCAACCTCCGCAACATCTCTAAACTACGTCCCTTTCTAACCAATGAAACCACAAAGCTCCTGATTCACTCCCTGGTTATCTCTCGCCTCGACTACTGCAACTCCCTCCTCATTGGCTTACCTTTAAATAGACTATCCCCCCTTCAGTCCATCATAAATGCTGCTGCCAGACTCATCCACCTTACAAACCGCTCAGTCTCTGCTACCCCTCTCTGCCAATCTCTCCATTGGCTGCACTCGCCCAACGAATTAAATTCAAAATACTAACAATAAGTTACAAAGCCATCCACAACTCTGCCCCCAGCTACATCACTAGCCTAGTCTCAAAATACCAACCTAATCGCTCTCTCCTTTCTAACCAATGAAACCACAAAGCTCCACAAACCAGGACCAGGACCTCCTGCTCTAACTCCCTCATCATCTCCTCCCATATCCGCCTCCAGGACTTCCCCCGAGCCTCGCCCATCCTCTGCAATTCCCTACCCCAATCTGTCAGACTGTCTCCAGATGTATCCACTTTTAGGTGATCCCTGAAAACTTTCCTATTCAGAGAAGCCTATCCTGCCTCCATCTAACAACTGCACTATTTTCTCCATTAGCTCATCCCTCACAGCTATTACCCTTTTGTATAACTTGACCCTTCCTCCTAGATTGTAAGCTCTAACGAGCAGGGCTCTCTGATTCCTCCTGTATTGAATTGTATTGTACTTGTACTGTCTGCTCTAATGTTGTAAAGCGCTGCGTAAACTGTTGGCGCTATATAAATCCTGTATAATAATAATGTCATACTTGCCTCCTCTGTGCAAGGGTTTTGCACAGAGTGGCCCCAATCCTCTTTTTCTAGGGTCCCCCAACGGTGATCCTGGTTCCTCCTCTTTTCAAGTGCCCCCATGGAGAGCCAAATTCCATGGGGGCACTCGTGTGGGTGCGTTCCCGAGTCCTGCTGCTGACGCAGACAGCAGGACTTGGCCTGTCCCCTGTGTCACTGGAGTTGATTGACAGCAGCGGGAGCCAATGGCTCCCGCTGCTATCAATCTATCCAATGAGGATGATGTGCTGGAACAATCGGGTTCAGATAAAAAAGGGGGCGGGTGCTGCAGTACAAAAGGTTTTTCACCTTAATGCATAGAATGCAAAAAATTCCCCCAAAAAACTGCGTTTGAAAAACTGATACATAAATACCGTGTGATATTAAAACACAAGAATTTATTCTCTAGGGGCTCTGCTTTAAAAAAAATATATATATAATGCTTGGCGGTTCGAACTAATTTTCTAGCAAAAAAAAAAAAAAATGACGTTTTTTACATGTAAACAAAAAAAGTTCCAGAAAATGTCTGGTCTTCAATTGGTTAAGCGTGTTTTGCCTTCAAATAGACTTGTAAGGGAATGCATAACTTGAAACAAACAAAATCCTGCTAACACAGATAAACACATCCTCCTAACATACCTCTCATATAGATTCCTATTATATATTTTACTGGCAATCATATTTGTGATAGAAAATTGGCATGTAGTGTCCTGTATTAGGGATTCTGCAGGAGAGTCCCTACACTGGAGCTCCTCCCTTCACACCTCTACGGCAGCAGTTACGGAAGGGGGGTTTATTAGGGGGGTATTCTCCATTTTGGATATAAAATACATTGGGGGACATTTATCAAGTAAATTAGGAACACAATTAGTCACAAATCAGGCTACATCTCTTTCAGCAAAGTCTATGAGACTGGTTTACTGACTTGTGTGACTATATTCCTGGGCAGCCAAGTGCAACAGTTTGCAAAGTTCACGGATATATTTACTTCTGAAGATAAGATTTTTAACTAAAAACAGACACAGAATGAAGAAGTGATCAGGATCAGTATTACTGCAGTCACCAATGCAGCCAAAGGAGGAGTTTAGGACTTAGGCTGTAACCTTGTAATAAATCTCTTTCATGATGCATCTCATTGTTCCTGTTTAGCACTGCTTTACCCTGCAACAGGATTGATAAATGTTCTCTAATGTATATTATGGCGAATGCAATAGAGGGACATTCTGCCTGTATCTACTGGTGCTGAGGACAATCTCCCAAAGTCATTGTTCTGATTTAAGATTCATGAAAAAAATTAAAGGTATGAACAAAAATATGAAGTTTACATTATTATTTGGAATTTGTCTTTTAACTGTTATTGTCTTGTTTATTGTTATTGCAGGACAAAATTCTTCAATACCTCAAAGGAAAAGATCAAGATCCCCACTGTGGGACAGAGAAACAGAAAATCAGTTTCACCAGAGATGTCACAATCACATCACCACCCAGAGATACAGAACTCAGTCATCGAACATGACTGAAGATCAGCTACGCCAGAGACATCAGAACCCTGATGTTCCAACGGGATTCACGCGTCCTGAGGTCGATCGGAACCAGCCAGATCCGGGGACCATCCAGAGCCCCCATCTTCATGATCAGCAGAGGGAGGGGCAACAGGATTGGAAGAGGGAGCAGAAATCCGCAGACTACCCTGCTCCCACCAGTTTCATGCAGTTTGCCTCATTAGATGGGCACAGGAGAGGGATTCCACCTGTCCCATCTGCTTGGTAAGCCCAGGTTCACACTGAGCTGCGGGAATGAAGCTGTGCCAGTTCAGCTGAACTCGCACAATTTCACTCCTGCATGTCAGTTCTGATTTTGGCCGCGATTTATGAGATATCTGTGCAGGTGTCAATGTGAATCGCAGCCCGAAATCGCAAAAAGTAGTACAGAAACTACTTTTTGAAATCGGTGTAGCACCGCAGATGTGGCGTCACACCGATTAGGATGGTGCCATTGACGGCAATTGCCGCCGATTTGACATGCGATTTGAGCCAGGGCTAAGTGTCATATCAGTTTTGTTACTCCCACATTTTCAATACTGAGTAAAAGTGATTATTTTTATTAGGCTACTTTCACACTGAGGCGCTTTACAGGAGCTACAGCGCTAAAAATAGCACCTGCATAGCGCCTGTAAAGAGCCTCTCCTGTCTCTCCAGCCCGAATGCTTTCCCACTGGCGAGGTGCGCTTGCAGGATGGTAAAAAAAGTCCTGCAAGCCGCATCTTTTCAGCGCTGTAGGAGAGGTGTATACGCCACTCCTAAAGCGCCCCTGCCCATTGAAAACAATGGGGCAGCGCCGCCGAAGCATCGCTGCAACGGTGCTATGCGGGCAGTTTTAACCCTCTTTCAGCCACTAGCAGGGGTTAAAACTGCCCGCTAGTGCCTGAATAGCACCGCTAAAACGACGGTAAAGCGGCACTAAAAATAGCACTGCTTTACTGCCGACACCTGCCCCAGTGTGAAAGTAGCCTTAGCTGGAGAAAATGATATAAGCTTATTTAGTTGATTCAGAATTAAACTCTTAATAAATGTAATTTCTCTCTTTTCACATACAGCGTACAATTGTCATAGATAATTATGGAACCCTGAATTTAATGGTCCCTGGCTCACTCTGGGCCAGCCGGGCCTCATTTTCCATCGGCTTTGACAACGGAGAGCCAACTTTACAAGGACTGCCAGGTAAAATATTAATACAATTTTTGCTGGCTTAGCGGAAAAAAGCCTTCTGCTCTGTCAAGGAATCTTGGGTTGGTTCCAAAATGAAGAATAGCTTTAGAACCATTCAGCAGGAACCGGCTGACATTCGGTCAGTGTGTACAGCAGTCTGTCCAACAGAAGCCAGTCATTAGACTGGCTTTTGTCGAAGGAACATTCTGGAAAACCTGCATTTAAAAGCCCTCACAGCCAATTAACTGATCAGTGTACTCTGTTAGGGAGGACCCCATGTCAGAATACAATAGCACAGAGGGGGAGGTTGTCGCACTAAAATCCCTTGTGTTGATATGGCAAACTGTCAGTTTTTGTTTTTTCACTCAACCCACTGGGTTGTATTTATTATGAAAATTAGGTTAGAATTGCAGAAAATTGTCCTATGTTTGTCCTGTCGTTTCTTGCTCTACACATCTGTAGCAGCAGTTACGAGGGGGGAGGGGGGGGGGGTGTATTCTACATATTGGATACTAAATATATTTATTAACATACAGAAAACAATAGGACATTCTGCCTGGACATTTTTTTCTACTACTGAGGGACAATGTCCCAAGATCACCATTGTGACTGTTTACAAATGAAAAAAATAAATGAATAAATAAAAGTAAAGAAATAACATTTGAAATGTGTCTTTAGCATTAGGAGGGAAGCATCTCCAATTTACTAAACATCATTGTTTTTGCAGGCCAAGATTCTCCCATACATCATCTTAGAGAATTCAGAACTTTAATATAGGCCTGTGAGCCTGAAGAACAACTGCCCCAGAGTTCCAGAAGAGATCAGAACACTGACAGAAACGACTCTACAGTCGACCGGAACCAGGCAGAACTAGGGAGCGCCCAGACTCCACCTCCTTGTAACCAGCACAGCGATGAGCTGCCTGAATGCAGCGTCTGTTTGCTGGACATTGACGAGGAAGACAAAACCTCTAGACTACCCTGTTCCCACCAATTCCACAACGACTGCATCACCAGGTGGATGGAGCAGAGCAGAACATGTCCACTCTGCCGTGCCAGGGTCAATCATATATGGGTAAGTGTCCTACATCTGTTAATCTTTTCTATCCCTTTTATGATTCCTAAGTAAAAGTGACTGT
Source organism: Lithobates clamitans (assembly GCA_037952925.1). Classification (NCBI taxonomy): domain Eukaryota; kingdom Metazoa; phylum Chordata; class Amphibia; order Anura; family Ranidae; genus Lithobates; species Lithobates clamitans. The sequence continues at coordinate 2,043,051 of JBBGZY010000964.1, read as the reverse complement.
TTTTAATATCTGGCAAAAACATTTAGAAATTATTTTGTTCATTAAAGAACATTTCCTTTAAGAAACCCTTTGATAAATCTAACTTTTCTTCTCTCACCTACAGTCCGCATTTGATCTACCAAATTATGGACGGATGGCCGTCATCATCCCTGGACTATTATCATCTCTACAGCCACCAGTTAGGATGGACTTTGATCGTGTAGCACTAACTTTACGAATTTATACACCCACCAGAGATGAATAAGTGAACAATTTCAGCAGCAACAGGTAAGCCATAATTGATAGAAGGATAGATTTTCCCCATCACAATATTATTCTTTCCAACTAGCAAAATGGTCACTTATTGGAAAATAGGGATCCTTATCCTTGTGTGATAGCTTGAATTTGACACCGGATCCCATTATGGTGAATGTAATCTATGAGGTTTGCTATAATGCAGATCCTTGTTACAGAGCGATTAGATGGATAAAAACTATTAATAAATTGGTGAATCGAATAAATAAAGCCTTCCGCTCTATGAAGGAAGTTTGAGGCGTTACAAAATGAACATTAGCTTTGTATTTGCTCAGAATCATGTCCACCAACTGATTTGGATTGTTTGTTTAGCTGCCAAAAGGCTATATAGCTCTTACAGGGCTAATGCACCAATATTTGATACCTCAATTGTTGGTAAATGGTTGAGGTATGAGTGAAGCTCTTGGTGTCACCGAGAAGGACATGAGTAGAACCCATTTGTTTCCCAGGAAGCAATAAAAGCTAACAGAGGTCCTAAGCTTTGCCTGCTCTATGCAAAACAAAATAGGAAAACATTGTATTGGGCAAATCATTAGCTGCTTCGGCTGAATCAGGAGATGGATGCAAAAGACAAGAACCTGTTCACTGAGCCGGCAGAGGGTTACTTGGCTCATTCCGATTTGCGTCTTTTATCAGTCACTCTTTTCTCCCAAAATAACCCAACTTGACCATTGTTGGCTGACAGTGATGGCTTTGTTAGCTCGTGGAATTATTTAGAATTTTTTTTTGCTGAAGAACTATATTTCTTTTATGAAACTCTTAATACATGTTTCTTCTCTCCCCACAAATACAGCTGCTGAATTGTGGACAGATGATCACCATCACTGTGGAACAAGCCATCCATTTCCATAGACAGTGTGTTAGTTGTGTACGTTTGGTACTCATTAAATATGGGCAGCACAGTTGTGTGTGCGTGTATATATACATATACACACATACATATATACACATACACACACAGTATCTCACAAAAGTGAGTACACCCCTCACATTTTTGCAAATATTTTATTATGTCTTTTAATATGACAACACTGAAGCAATGACACTTTGCTACAATGTAAAGTAGTGAGTTAACAGTGTAAACTTGCTGTCCCTTCAAAATAATAACACACAGCCATTAATATCTAAACCGCTGGCAACAAATGTAAGTACACCCCTAAGTGAAAATGTGCAAATTGTGCCCAAAGTGTCAATGTTTTCTGTGGCCATTAGTTTCCAGCACTGCCTTAAACCTCTTGGGCATGGCGTTCACCAGAACTTCACAGGTTGCCACTGGATTCCTCTTTCACTCCTCCATGACGACATCATGGAGCTGGTGGATGTTAGAGGCCTTGCGCTCCCCCACCTTCCATTTGGGATGCCCCACAGATGCTCAATAGGGTTTAGGTCTGGAGGCATACTTGACCAGTCCATCACCTTTACCCTCAGCTTCTTTAGCAAGACAGTGGTTGTCTTGGAGGTGTGTTTGGGGTCGTTATGTTGGAATACTGTCCTGCGGCCCAGTCTCCGAAGGGAGGAGATCGTGCTCTGCTTCAGTATGTCACAGTACATGTTGGCATTCATGGTTCCCTTAATAAACTTTAGCTCCCCAATGCCGGCAGCACTCATGCAGCCCCAGACCATGACACTCCCACCACCATGCTTGACTGTAGGCAAGACACACTTGTCTTTGTACTCCTCACCTGGTTGCCACCACACACGCTTGACACCATCTGAACCAAATATGTTTATTTTGGTCTCATCAGACCACAGGACAGTAATCCATGCCTTTAGTCTGCTTGTCTTCAGGAAATTGTTTGTGGGCTTTCTTGGTCATCATCTTTAAAAGAGGCTTCCTTCTGGGACCACAGCCATGCAGACCAATTTGATGTAGTGAGCAGGGGAATGGTCTGAGCACTAACAGGCTGACCCCCCCACCCCTTAAGCCTCTGCAGCACTCGTATGTTTATTTCCCAAAGACAACCTCTGGGTATGATGCTGAGCACATGCACTCAACTTATTTGGTCGACCATGGCGAGGCCTGTTCTGAGTGGAACCTGTCCTGTTTGGCTTCTTGTACACTGCTGCTGCTAAACGAATGTTTAGGAGCAGTTGGGCATTTTTTTCAACTGCCCTTGAACTCTCCTCTATGTTATCTTATCAGTACATGTACACAGGGTCGTTTATAGACATTTCTAGGCAGTTGAGTTTAGAGGCTTTTTTTGGAACAAAAAAAAGGGTTCAGAAGCTGAGTTTAGAGGGATTGCAAGCGCCACAGGTTTCTAAACGCCGCCTTTTTTTCCTTACAGTTTTTTTTTCATTTTTGGCTATTTTGAGAAAAAAAATTATATATATATGTATATATATATATATATATATATGCTTTTAAACGCAAACGATTTTAAACGCAAACGCTTTTAAACGCGGTATGTGAACACAGGTTGTAAAAACATCCCGTGTACATGAAGCTTTAAACCGCTGTGTGATCTTGGCCACCATGCTGCAGCTCAGTTTCAGGGTCTTGGCAATCTTCTTATAGCCAAGGCCAGTGATGGCGAACCTTGGCACCCCAGATGTTTTGGAACTACATTTCCCATTATGCTCCACTACACTGCAGAGTGCTAGAGCATTATGGGAAATGTAGTTCCAAAACATCTGGGGTGCCAAGGTTGGCCATCACTGGCCTAGGCCATCTTTATGTAGAGCAACAACTCTTTTTTAGATCCTCAAATAGTTCTTTGCCATGAGGTGCCATGTTGAAGTTCCAGTGACCAGTATGAGTGAGTGAGAGCAATAACACCAAATTTAACACACCTGAGACCTTGTAACCCTAACAAGTCAGATGACACTGGGGAGGGAAAATGGCTAATTGGGCCCAATTTGGACATTTTCACTTAGGGGTGTACTCACTTTTGTTGCCAGCGGTTTAGACCTTAATGGCTTTGTGTTGAGTTATTTTGAGGGGACAGCAAATTTATACTGTTATACAAGCTGTACACTCACTACTTTACATTGTAGAAAAGTGTCATTTCTTCAGTGTTGTCACATGAAAAGATATAATAAAATATTTACAAAAACATGAGGGGTGTACTCACTTTTCTAGGTAAATATATTTCTAAAGGTGCTGTTGACATGCAATTTTCACCACATGTCGATACAACCCAGGCAATCCATATATACAAAGAAACCAAAACAAATAAGTTCAGAAAATAAGTTATGTGTAATAAAATGGAATGACACAGGGAAAAAGTATTGCACACATAAAGAAAGGGGGACGCAAAAAGGCATGGAAAGCCAAGACACCGGCTGAAATCTATTAGTAATTAGAAAGCAATCCTGCCCCTTGTCAGTGCAAATGAATATCAGCTGGTTGTTTCAACACCTTTTGTGTCTCATTAGCAAGGTGTCACACAAGAAACATCTCATAAAGGGTAAACGCAAAGAGCTTTCTCAAGACCTTCACGACCTTATTGTGTCAAAACATACTGATGGCATTGGAAGAGAAGGATTTCTAAACTTCTGAATGTTCCAGTGAGCACTGTTGGGGCCATAATCCGGAAGTGGAAAGAACAAAATGTTATCATAAAACGGCCATGACCAGGTCCTCCTCGAAAAATTTTTGACAGAAGAGTGAAAAGAATGAGAAGAGTTGTCCAGGAGCCAAGGACCACTTGTGGAGAGCTTCAGAAAGAATGGGAATTAGCAGGTACAATTGTTTCAAAGAAAGAAAATAAAGCTGCTAGAATGACCCAGCCAATTACCTGACTTGAATCCAATAGAAAATCTATGGAAAGTACTAAAGTTCAGAGTTCATAGAAGAGGCCCACGGAATCTTCAAGATTTGAAGACTGTTTGTGTGGAAGAATGGGCCAAAATCACACCTGAGCAATGCATGCAACTAGTTTCTCCATACAGGAAATGTCTTGAAGCTGTCATTACCAAGGATTTTGTACAAAGTATTAAATAAATTTCAGTTAGCGTGTTCAATACTTTTTTCCCTGTGTCATTCACTCAAAAATCGCATCAAAAACTTAACAGGTGCGTTATTGATGCGTTCTTGCTGGGTTTTCAAAGCATTTCAACGGGGAGGTGCGTTTTTGTTAACTGACCAAAAATGCAGTAAGCAGGATTTTTAACACTACAACGGAAGCGCAACGGATTAGTGTGAAGACACACATAGAATTTTAAGAGATACACATTTTTCTTGAGCTTTTCTTGCGCTAAAGGTGCCAATAAATGCCGACAAATTCATATTAATTTAAATTCATGATATTAATTAAAAAGCCAAATATAATACAATTATATATATTAAAAAAATATCTTTTTTTAAAAAACTGTCATTTTCAGATTTTGGCCAAGTGCATCCTGTATTTTCGAGTTTGGAACCAAAATTTCTATTCGGTGCACTTCTACCGCAAAAATCGAAGAAAACGCTAAATTTTTAGTTAAAAAAAACAAAACAATAAAAAGTTAATTCTAGAGGGCACAAATATGCAATAAATTTTGATAAAATATAAAAGCCGAGGTTGCACCAAGTAAATAGATACCCAACATGTCAAACCTTACACATGTCAATACCCTATATTTTCCATAGTGAAGAAATGTCATTGGCACACCAAACACCAAGGATGCTTTAAAAGGGTCCAAAGCTTTGTTTACATAGTCACACTGTACACATACGGTAATGTTTCGGAGCCAGGCAGGGCCCCTTCATCAGGCAAGTGACTTGCCTGATGAAGGGGCCCTGCCTGGCTCCGAAAGGTTACCGTATGTGTGCTGATGACATTACTTCACTCTGATTTTCTACGGTTTCCAGCCGGTGGTCATTACAGAGCCCAGCATTACTACAGCCATTTTCATGTATGTGTACGTGGGGAATATTGCATTTGGCCTATATTTTCTATAGGCACGTTTTAAAAGCCCCCTATAGGTCATCAGTTTAGCGTGACGTCACAGGGGGTGGGACTGCCAGGTGACATCACCGGATGGCCACGCCTCATGGCTATATAAGAAATGGCAGACAGCGGGAGCCGACACAACAGAGGCAGCCAGCGTCGGAGGAAGACTGTGTTTTTTATTTTTAGTGGGCAATGGTGGCGGCAGACGAAGAAGACATCACCGGAAAGAGAAGAGGGAGAAGAAACACTGGAGAGAGAAGAGGGAGAAGAAACCACCAGAGAGAAGAAGGGGGACCTCTCAAGCTTCATCAGGCTGGATAGGGAGCGTCGGTGCACAGCCATTTACAGATCTCTCCAGGGATGTTCAAGTCTGGACCACTCAAGGTCATTCACAGAGTTGTCCTATAGCCACTCTTTTGTTATCTTGGCTGTGTGCTTGGGGTCGTTGTCCTGTTGGAAGATGAACCTTCACCCGGGTCTGAGGTTCAGAACGTTCTGGAGCATGTTTTCATCAAGATGTCTCTGTACATTGCTGCATTAATCTTTCCCTCGATCCTGACTAGTCTCCCAGTTCCTGCCGCTGGAAAACATCCCCACAGCATGATGTTGCCACCACCATGCTTCACGGTAGAGATGGTATTGGCCAGGTGATGAGCGGTGCCCATTTTCCTCCAGACAATGCTTGTCATTTATACCAAAGCGTTCAATCTTTGTTTCACCAGACCAGAGAATTTTGTTTCTCATGGTCTGAGAGTCCTTCAGGTGCCTTTTGGCAAACTCCAGGTGGGTTGTCATGCGCCTTTTTACTGAGGAGTGGCTTCTGTCTGGCCACTCTACCATACAGGCCTGATTGGTGGAGTGCTGCTAAGATGGTTGTTCTTCTGGAAGGTTCTCCTCTCTTCACAGAGAAACACTGGAGCTCTGTCAGAGTGAACATCGGGTTCTTGGTCACCTCCCTGACTAAGGCCTTTCTCCCCCGATCGCTCAGTTTGACCGGGTGGCCCACTCTAGGAGTCGTCCTGGTGGTTTCAAACTTCCTCCATTTATGCATGATGGAGGCCACAGTGCTCAATGGGACCTTCAATGCTGCAGAATTTTTCTGTATCCTTCCCCATATCTGTGCCTCGATACAATCCTGTCTCAGAGGTCTACACACAATTCCTTGGACTTCATGGCTTGGTTTGTGCTCTGACATGCACTGTTAACTGTGGGACCTTATATAGACAGGTGTGTGCCTTTCCAAATCATGTCCAATCAACTGAATTTACCTTAGGTGGACTCCAATCAAGTTGTAGAAACATCTCAATGATGATCAGTGGAAACCAGATGCACCTGAGCTCAATTGTGTGTGTCATGGCAAAGGCTGTGAATACTTATGTCCATGTGATTTTGTTTTTTGTTTGCGTTTTTTTATGTTTAATAAATTTGCAAAGATTTCAAACAAACTTCTTTCACGTTGTCATTATGGGGTATTGTTAGTAGAGGAAAATAATGAATTTAATCCATTTTAGAGTAAGGCTGTAACATAACAATATGTAGAAAAAGTGAGGCGCTGTGAATACTTTTCGGATGCACTGTATTATTATCATAAACAACTGATATCCCTATTGCCGTTAGGGTAAAAAAAAATTACTAAAGATAGCAGTGTGTTATTCTCTAAAAAAGCGATTCCAAATTGCAATGAATGGAAAAAAAACCAACACAATGCCCTGAGTATAACTTTAAAGAGACCAACCATGGACTCCCTTTTAGACATATTTTAAAGCAACCACTAGATGGTATTGCTGATTTAGAGAATGAAGAAAGCACTTGTGAAGTCATTACTGGAACACTGTTTACTGCCCTATTACGTTACCTTGACCGTTCAATGAGGACAAGTGGTTTTAACTTCCTGCTGTGCTAAAAACTCAATAACCTCACTTTTAGAACTTAAAATATACGCATATGAAAGCCTAGCAATATCAAGTACCCAGAACCGGTGGCATCAATAATACTATATTTAGCAGGTCAACAAAATTTTGCAAACCTAGAAAAGCAGCAGCTGAAAGGAGAGTTTCTTCTTAGTTCTGTGCATCGTTCAATGTTATGCTGATCAAAAAGAAGTAAAAGCAAGAAAAAAAATTCTGTGTACAAGCCAGGAGATTGTAAAGCCAAACATTCCTCTACAAACCTCAAATGTAAACTGAACAAGGAGGGCGGTAAAGCAACAATTTACTGCACAGTGGAGATTGTTCACACTGCACTGTGTGAGAAAGTTGTGCATTTCTGGGCTCCAAGGGCCTGGATGCTAGGGAGTCTATTTATCTTTATATTTATATAAGCTGCTGCACAGTGGTCGAGGTTGTCAGCTTCTTGGTTTGCTGGTAACCGATTCCACCAGCAGTCTTCTCAAGTATTTATGAAGCTGCAATTTATAAAGCTGGAAAACTAAAAACGTGGTGACGTGCCTTTCAAAAGTAGAATTTAAAAGCTCAAAGACACCTTGAGGTCTTCTTTGCTGCTCTTGATCTTGCAATGCAAAATCAAACAAACCAATGGTAATGCTGGCCTGGGTATGCAATGACAGTTCCTATGTAACAAAGTAAGAAAAGGCAGAGCAAAGGGGTTTTATTTGCAAAGCCTAGGGTTGCCACCTGCCCGGGAATTCATCCAGACAGTCCGGGTTTTGGATCTTGTGTCCAGGTTTCACCTGCCTGAAACCCAGACACACTCAGACCAGACTGTGTCTTCCTCTATGCAGGCTTCTGGAAGAGCCAGAGCCAGTAAGGGATGGGCATGACAGGAAGGAGCCAGTATAGTGTACAGAGTCCTCTCCCTTTACAACGTGGGACTGAACACAGCGAAGGGAATAGCAATTTAAGCATATTTTATGGGCACAAGAATGCTTTTGTTTTATTTAACCATGCCCCTTTAAGCTCCTCCCACTGTTAATGCAATGTGGCCATGCAATGTTTGCTGCAGTGTCCATAGCGCGCTGAACTACTCTCCTTGGGGGGCACCCTAAGGTGTCCCATGTCTTTTACAATCCTATAGTGTATACTACTACAAAAAAAATGTCATGCGCCGCTAAAGTGTTTGGGTTTGGCTTGAAAAAAAGGTGGCAACCCTAGCAAAGCTGCTTGGTGCCCCTAGATATGTGAACAAGCTGATTCATAGCCATCACTGTTACCAGGACAAGAAAATACCTTTATCCCCACTGTGCTAAAAGAAAAGTATTGTGATGCCATTTCAGTACCTGGAACATCAAGTACCGTACATACTCGAGTATAAGTCGACCCGAATATAAGCCGACGCATCAAATTTTACCCCCAAAAACTGGGAAAACTTATTGACTCGAGTATAAGCCAAAGGGTGACAAATGCGCAGCTACTGTATGTGGAAAAAAGGGTCAACAATGCCCAATTGCAGCCTTACTGTGCCCATTTGCATGCCTCACTGTGCCCATTTGCAGCCATAGGTCCCCCGAACTTCAAACTCAGTAGTTAAGGGTTCCTAGATGCCCCCTAGCTGCAGCCAAAATTTGGGGTCTCTGGACCAAAAGGGTCCTGAAATGACATTGCTGCAGGTAGACACAGTTGACCGAATTTGGGCCCCCGTATCTCAGGGCCACTTGGTACGAGGAACCCCAAATTTGGTGTGCAACCCCAGTGGATATAGCACTACAACATATCCAAAGCTGTGGTTCCCAGAACCAAGTGGCCCCGAGGTACGGGGTCCCAAATTCAGTTTGGAAAATGTCAAGCACTTTTCTGCAGCAGAGAATGACATTTTCTGAACCGACTTTGGGGCCCCGTATCTTGGGGCCACTTGGTGCTAGGAACCCCAGCGTTGGATATGTTGTAGTGATAGTTCCACTGGGTTTGCACACCAGACGTGGGGTTCCTAGCACTAAGTGGCCCCGAGATACAGGGCCCCAAAGTCGGTTCGGAAAATGTCAGGCACTTTTCTGCAGCAGAGAATGAAATTTTCCAAACCAACTTTGCGGCCCCGTATCTCGGAACCCCAGCTTTGGATTTTAATTTGGGGTTCCTAGCACCAAGTGGCTCCGAGATACGGGGCCCCAAAATCGGTTCGGAAAATGTCATTTTCTGCTGCAGAAAAGTGCTTGACTCGAGTATAAGCCGAGGGGGGCACTTTCAGCACAAAAAAATATGCTGAAAAACTCGGCTTATACTCGAGTATAAACGGTAACTGGAAAACATCCCAGTAATAGGAACATACATGCCCACTTAAACAAGATTGTCCTCACTCTACCCAAAACGAGATTTCACTAGAGTTGGGATTTAAATGCATATTTACCAAAAAACAAACCCCACTAACCCCCAACTCAAAATATATGTACTGCCATCAGCAGGCCAATAGGCTGCCCATGCGTTATGAAATTATTAACCACTTGCCAGCAGTATTACTTATACGGTGGCACTGCTGTGTCGGATCACATACCTAGTACGTGATCCGACACTTCCGGGACTGGTGCGCAAATGCGCCACTGGCGACCCGCCCCCACTGTGGTTATACACAATATGAGCTGATCTGCAGGTACTGCGGATTCGATGACGGCCAGCACCCGCCACTGATTCAGCACACAGGCAGAAACAAGACAGATCACCGTTCTTGCAGTAAGGCTACTTTCACACTGGGGCGGGAGTGTGTTAGTGATAAAGCGCCGCTAGTTATAGCAGCTCTTTACCATCATTTTAGGGGGGCTTTTCAGCTGCTAGCGAGGCACTTTTAACCCCTGCTAGCGGCCGAAGAAAGGGTTAAAAGCGCCTGCGTTGCAGCGCTTCAGCAGTGCTACCCATTCATTTCAATAGACAGGGCGTTTTGGGAACGGTGTAGGGCTGAAACGCCTGAAATGCCTGAAATGCGCCTCGTGTGACAGGGGTCTAAGGAAGGCATGGATCCTGTGTTCCTGCAAAGCAGAGACATGGATCTATGTCTTCTCCTAGTAAAAGCAACACCCATAGTACACAAACACACTAGCTTGGCACACATTTAACCCTTTGATGGCCCCTGTTTAACCTCTTCCCAGCCAGTGTCATTAGTATAGTGACAGTGCATATTTTTTTTTAGCACTGATCACTGTATTAATGTCACTGGTCCACAAAAAGTGTCAGTTAGTATCACAATGTCCGCAACAATATCACAGTCCGGCTATAAGTGCCTGATCGCCACCATTATTAGTAAAAAAAATTAATAAATAAAATTATTCCCATAGGTTGTAGACACTATAACTTTTATGCAAACCAATCAATAAACACTTATTGGGATTTTTTTTACCAGAAATATGTAGCAGAATACTATTGGCGTAAATTTATGAAGAAAATAGAATTTTTTTTTTAAATGTATTAGTTATGTTTTGAAGCAGCAAGTAAAAAATAGTTTTTTTTTACTTTTTTTGTTTATAGCGCAAAAAATAAAAAACGCAGAGGTGATCAAATATCACCGAAATAAAGCTCTATTCATGGGGAAAAAAAAGACACACATTTTATTTGGGTACTTTTTATAAAAAGGACAGAATGATTATCAATGGCATTTTGAAAATCTCTTAAATCATTATATTCAAATATGATTACCAGTGGTGATGAGCTGGTAAAGAAAAAACATAATGGCGTCAGGGGTTTCACATAAAAGAGCCATGCCGAAGGTCTTATCGTCATGGCAAGAGTAAGGAGCATGAGATATCAGGTGTATGAACTGAAGGCACTATACTAACTATCCATACAATTTAAATCACTGGCGCTACTTCTTGCAAAACCAGAATAAAAAACACTGATGGCCAGGCAGTACTACCCCCCTTGCTAGAGGTTGCAAGAAAAATAAGAGCACTTGAGAGCTACTTAAATGTTTTGGATTGGTGAATCAGTCATTCCAAAGGCGTAGGTGGGAGGCACCGATTCTCGGTTAATTTATTCATACAAAGCAAAGTGAAGTTTAATACTATAGTGGAGCCATTCTCAAACAGAGGTTGCTAGGGGATCCTTGAGCTGTTGCTAATTATACATGATGGCACCTGAATATTTTTCCACTGATTGCCAATATAAGTGACATTCTTCCCACTGATTCCAAATAATTATTTTTAGCAGGGGTTCCCCAACACCAGAAAATTATTTCATGGGTTTTCCTCCAGGGTAAAAAGGTTGAGAAAGGCTGCTATAGAGCATGGTATCCCTGACTAGGCAGCCCTTGAACACAAAAAGGGCTTTGGAAAGTGCCATGTGTAGAAATCAGGAGTTTTAGAGGACACAAGAGCATTATGCTCCTAAGAGTCCAACAGCAATTTATTACATCATACATATCTAAAAACAGCCAATACATTTTAGGGGTTTATATGTTTATAACAAGCTGTTGAAGCCAACCATCTGTTAAAAGGTGCTATTTGGCTTCCACAAACCCCATCCATCTTAATAGAGTCTCTCAAGGGGGTCTATATAAGCCCTCAAAACAAGTGTGGGACTTTTATGTCCCCTAAAACTCCTTAGCAAGAACTAAAGCCAAGCATGTATTAGAGCTGCACGATTATTCGTCAAGAATCGTTATTGCGATCTTGACTAAAGTGTTTCCCGATTCTTTCTATGCAAAGAATTCTCTCTCTCCTGAAGCCACAGCCCTCAAAAGAAAGGAAGGAAAAAAAGGGGAGTCTGCCAAGAATAAAAACATTCTTTATCAGTTGAACTTAAGTATAAACATTGTAACAATTTGTCAATGGAATAGACTTCCCGTGTAAGTGAAAAAAGTTTAAAGACTTAAACACTAAAAACTTTTTCTGACATTTGTTGGTTTCAAGTCAAAATTATTTTTTTGCTAGAAAATTACATAGAACCCCCAAACATTATATATATTTTTTTAGTAGATACGCTAGAGAATAAAATGGTGGTTGTTGCAATATTTTATGTCACACTGTGTTGGCACAGCGGTCTTTAAAATGCAATTTTTTTGGAAAAAAATACTTTAATGAATTAAAAAAAAAAAAAAGAAGAAAACTAACCAGTAAAGTTAGCCCATTTTTTTTGTATAACGTGAAAGATTTTACGTCGCGAGAATTGTGAGAGAATCGTAATCTTTTTATTCTAAGCATTAAAATAGTGATTCTCATTTTGACAAGAATCGTGCAGCTCTAACATGTATGGGAGATGTTCTGCAATGGCAATCCAAACATTTCTCATATATCTTTTTTTTCTAGTGAATCTTTGGATAGATTTGTGCACATCAAAGCAGGTACTAGAAGATACCATTGCTTTAACCACTTGCCGACCGTGGGACGTCCTGGGTTTGTGGGGTATATCTGAATGATGGGTGCAGCTAGAGGCATCATTCAGATATTGCCGTTTTCAGCCGGCGATTCCCTACACCATAAGAATGATCATAGCGGCGGGTCAGCCGCTTGATCGTTCTTACGGGCAGCGAGAGGGGACGTCCCCCCCTCCCGCCGCCCTCCGGTGCTTCTACCGACTCACCGCTGAGATCAGCGAGTCTGAGAATGGATCCTCTGGCCCCGGATGTCCTCCATAGAGATTTTTAGTGGACCAGATGGTCGCCGGAGTCTCTATGATGGTCTGAGGCAAGGTGCGATGGTATGACGTCACGCCCGGCCTCTGCATTTAAAAAAACGGCACCGCCTTGGCTGGGAAGCCGTGATCGTTTTTTTGTTTTTTTTTATTTTAGGCTTTCCAGCCTAGAGGTGAGATGTGGGGTCTTACTGACCCCATATCTCACTGTAAAGAGGTCCGATCATGCCATATTCCTATTACTAGGGATGTTTACATTCCTTGTAATAGGAATAAAAGTGCTCAAATTTTTTTAAAAAGTGTTATATTAAATTTAAGTAAAATTAACTGTAAAAAAAAAAAAATGTAAAGTGCCCCTGCTCGCACGCAGAAGCAAACGCATACGTAAGTCCCGCCTGCATACGAAAACGGTGTTGAAACCACACATGTGAGGTATGGCCGCGAATGTTAGAGTGTGAGCAATAATTCTAGCCCTAGACCTCCTCTGTAACTCAAAACATGTAACCAGTAAAAACTTTTAAAGCATCGCCTATGGGGATTTTTAAGTACCGAAGTTTGGCGCCATTCCACGAGCGTGTGCAATTTTGAAGCATGACATGTTAGGTTTCTATTTACTCGGCGTAACTTCATCTTTCACATTATGCAAAAAAATTGGGCTAACTACTGTTTTGGGTTTTTTTAAAGCATGAAACTGTTTTTTTTTCCAAAAAAAACGCGTTTGAAAAATTGCTGCACAAATACCGTGCAAGATAAAAAGTTGCAATGACCGCCATTGTATTCTCTAGGGTCTCTGCTAAAAAAACATATATAATGTTTGGGGGTTCTATGTAATTTTCTAGTAAACAAAATGATGATTTTTACATGTAGGAGTGAAGTGTCAGAATTGGCTGGGTTGGTAAGATGTTAAAGAGTAACTCCACTTTTGTTGAGAAAAAAAAAACAAACCCCTTTGGCCCCTTTCACATGAGGGCCTCCATTTGCCAGACTCCGCTTGCTCACTGTGCAGAGCAGAGACGGACCCAGTCCCACTCTCCTCTATGGGGAGATGGGATGAAAACAGCCTGTCTGTTTTCATCCGATCATATTCAATCTGCCAAACAGATGGAAAATAGGACCACCATCGTCTGGATTTTATGGACAGGATTGGAACAGATAATGGAGGATGTCAGCGGACATGTGCCCACTGACATTCGCCGCTGCATAGGGGTGAATGAAGGGTCTGATCAGGTCCGCCTGAAAAACTGACAGGCAGACCTGATCAGAAAGCCCGTGTGAAAGGGCCCTTTGGGTGATTGCACATTGGAAGGATTTTATCAAATGTTGTAACATAATCATACCTGTTTCTGTTCTTAAAAAAAAGCTGTACAGCTGTATGTTATACTATGTCCTTGTTAGTCTGGTTCCAGAATGGGAGTGTATGTGTTCACTCTAATCAGCTGATGCACTTGCAGGCTTCTAATAAGGATAGTTGCAGTATCTGCATCCCTTTAGAAGTAATTAACCCTTAGGGAGTATCTCACCAAAACTATAATTCCTATTGCAGAGGATGCCTAAAAGATTTGTATTTTTGTGTAGACATCTAGGAAAATCAGTGAGCCAATCACACATGCAAAAAATTACATTTCTTCCCATATTGCATTGCATTTTACAGAAAATTACATAGGCTGCAGACTAAAAAGGAAAAGTCATTTTAATAACATTACATTACAACACGGCTTGTGTAGCAATTGCTAACTTTTAAAGCGGTAGTAAACTGCAGTTAAAGAAAAAAAAAAAAAAACCTGCAAGGCAATGTCATGTAACAAGTGATAGCTTCTCAGGGAGAGTTACCTGATAGTTTCAACAGTGAGCCATGCCTACATAATGTTTGCTACAACAGTCATTTGTAGTCTCAATCAGAAGCCTCTGTGACAAAGTGACAATGCAGCAGCAGAGCAGGTAAAAAAAAAGGTCAGAGTGCCTGATCAAGGACCTTCATGGCACAATCGCCAACTTTTTGTTTAAAGAAAGCTGTAAAAGGAAAATAATAAATGGTTTTCAATTCTTTTTACATATAAATATCTGAAAAGTGTGGCGTGCATTTGTATTCAGCCCCCCTGAGTCAATACTTTGTAGAACCACCTTTCGCTGCAATTACAGCTGCAAGTTTTTTTGGGGATGTCTCTACCAGCTTTGCACATCTAGAGACAGTGAAATTTTTTCCCCATTCTTCTTTGCAAAATAGCTCAAGCTCTGTCAGATTGGATGGAGAGTGTCTGTGAACAGCAATTTTCAAGTCTTGCCACAGATTCTCAATTAGATTTAGATCTGGACTTTGACTGGGCCATTATAACACATGAATATTCCATTGTAGCTCTGGTTGTATGTTTAGGGTCGTTGTCCTGCTGGAAGGTGAACCCAGTCTCTAGTCATTTGCAGACTCTAACAGGTTTTCTTCTATGATTGCTCTGTATTTGGCTCCATCCATCTTCCTATCAACTCTGACCAGCTTTCCTGTCCCTGCTGAAGAAACGCATCCCCACAACATGATGCTGCCACCACCATGTTTCAGGGTGGGGATGGTGTGTTCAGGGTGATGTGCAGATTTATTTTTACGCCACACACAGCGTTTTGCTTTTAGGCTAAAAAGTTTAATTTTGATCTCATCTGACCAGAGCACCTTCTTCCACATGTTTTCTATGTCTCCCACATGGCTTATCGCAAACTGCAAAACGGGATTTCTCACGGCTTTCTTTCAACAATGGCTTTCTTCTTGCCACTCTTCCATAAAGTCCAGATTTGTGGAGTGCATAACTAATAGTTGCCCTGTGGACAGATTCTCCCACCTGAGCTGTGGATCGCTGCAGCTCCTCCAGAGTTACCATGGGCCTCTTGGCTGCTTCTTTGATGAATGCTCTCCTTGCCCAGCCGTCAGTTTAGGTGGATGGCCATGTCTTGGTAGGTTTGCAGTTATGTCATACTCTTTCCATTTTCAGATGATGGATTGAACAGTTCTCTGTGAGATATTCAAAGATTGGGATATTTTTTTACAACCTAACCCGGCTTTAAACTTTTCCACAACTTCATCCCTGACCTGTCTGGCGTGTTCCTTGGCATTCATAATGCCGTTTGTTCACCAAGGTTCTCTAACAAACCTCTGAGGGCTTTACAGAACAGCTGTATTTATACTGAGATAAAATCATGCACAGGTGGACTCTATTCACTAATTAGGTGACTTCTGAAGGCAATTGGTTCCACTAGATTTTAGTTAGGGATAGCAGAGTAAAGGGGGCTGAATACAAATGCACGCCACACTTTTTAGATATTTATTTGAAACTTAAAAATGTTTTATGTTTTTATTAAAAAGGTTTTCACAATACAAACAGAGTACAAAACTGTACCAAGAATACAGAAAGAAGGAGTAGACTCCAAAGAGCATGAGATACCAGAGTTATTCGTGTATACATAGGTATGCAGGGAGCAATCCAACCATAATAACATACAGAGATAATAGTACAATATTGAATAACTAAAATGCAGGTAGAAGTGGAAATAAAAATGAAAATTAAGATAAGAATAAAGGCGAAAATAAAATGGAAATGAAAAAAAAAAAAAAAAATAATAAAAAAAAAAAAAATAGTAGGGAGATGGACAATTAGGCTACCAATGGATATAGGAAGCCGGCCATCGTGAGGTATGATTATCAGCAATACATTGTTATAAAGGTGAACAAATATGATGTTAAGCCATTCTCTTCATATTTTCCACTGCGTTCTATTAAGGAGGATTGTATGGTGAGTGGGAGATGATGTAGGGGGAATGGTCTCCAAATGTCTAGGAAAAGAAGGGAGTGTAAATCTGAAGTTGGGCTTAAAGCTTGCTCAATTTGCTCAGGGGACGTCAGGGGAGGGTGTGAGCCATGTTTTAAGTTGGGTAAGTAAGGAGGCACGATAATAGTTGTGTATATCTATATAGTTCTCAGCTAAGGGCGCTATGAGGAGATTGAAGATCGAGGGGGACAGGGGACACCCTTGTCTTGTTCCATTAGATATGGAAAAGGTTTGGGATATAGTATTAGATGTGTACACCTGTGCACAGGGAGACAAATAAAGGGCTAGGATGGCGGAGAGGATGGGACCATCAAACCCAAATTTTTTGAGAGTCTATGTGATATATTTTCCCAGTGGACCCTGTTGAACGCCTTCTCCGCGTCCAGAGAAGGAATATGACAGGATATTGCATAATTGATGATGTTGATAACTCTGTGTGCAGCATCTGATGCTTTTCTCCCTAAGGTAAAGCCGGTTTGATCAGGGTTGATCAGCGATGGGCGGATAGGAAGGAGCCTATGAGCGAGGATCTTAGCATAGTTTAACGTCTGTATTTAGTAGCGACATGGGTCTAAAGTTGGGCGGTGTGGTAGGTTCTTTGCCTGGTTTGGTGATGGTGACCACATACGCTTTACGCATTTCAGAGGGAAAGGAGGCAGAGGACATAGCTTGGGAGTAGACCAATTGTAGAGTTGGAGAAAGGAAGTGTCCAAATAATTTATAATAGTAATTTGTTAGTCCATCTGGGCCCATTTGTAAATAATTTTAAAAATCATTTATCATTTTCCTTCCACTTCACAATTATGAGCCACTTTGTGTTGGTCTATCACATAAAATCCCAATTAAATACATTTACGTTTTTGGTTGCAATATGACAAAATGTGGGAAATTTCAAGGGGTGTGAATACTTTTTCAAGGCACTAAGAGTGCTATCACACTGAGGCATTGGAGGTGTCGGCGGTAAAGTGCCGCTATTTTTAGGGGCGCTTTACCATCATTTTGGCGGCACTTTACCATAATTTTAGCGGTGCTATTCGGCTGCTAGCGGGGCGCTTTTAACCCCCGCTAGGGGCCGAAAAAGGGTTCAAACCGCCTGCAAAGTGCCATTGCTGTCGATTTCAATGGGCAGGGGAGCTTTAGGAGCAGTGTATACACCGCTCCTACAGCGCTGCAAAGATTCTGCTTGCAGGACTTTCTTTACCGTCCTGCAAGCGCACCGCACCAGTGTGAAAGCCCGGTGAGAGGAGAGGCTCTTTACAGGCGCTATTTTTCGTGCTATAGCGCCTGTAAAGTGCCTCAGTGTGAAAGCAGCCTCAGGGTTTACCAACCACTTTAAAGCAGATGCAAGATTTTAGCGATTGGATTTACATATACTCAGTAATGACACAGTAAGATTTAATTCCAGGGAATCGGTCCAACTGCCTTTGTGGTGATGGGAAGGATTTTTTTCCTCTTTGGTAGTCAAGATCAGCAACAATTACTCGGAGAAGGGAGTTTAGTTTGTCTTCTTTACGACCAAAACTGCTGGAATTCGTGAGGTTGAATTTCGGATGTGGGTTTTTT